>BSYR01000019.1:28740000-31140000 GCA_030270665.1 Hibiscus trionum
CACTTGGATACTCCATTAAGTAACCTCTCATATGCATATTTGCACCAATTGAGTTTTCCGCTCAACCCCGCTGGGCACAACAACCGCAAATGTTCTGAGGAAGGCATCAAGTTCGCATTTGGACTTATAAAAACACCGACAATGAAAAGAAGAACACAAGCTCTCAACTTGTCTCCCTGAAAAGCACCGCTAAGTATCTCCTACTGAAGTTCCTTCACTGTGGTATCCCTCCTTATTCGGTGTTTCGATGCCATTTCTTTTGCATCAACATTTATCGTGCCCATTTCAACATCCACTCCTTCATTCCTCAAACCCAATATAGCCTCCACGTCTTCAACCAAGACTGGAATTTTATGTCCACCAAATTCCATCATCGAGCTGTGGACATCAAAATTCTCCACTAAAGTGCGACATAGGTCGCGATGAATTGCTCTCGGTTTCATTTCCAATAACGGACGAAACCCTAACTCATTAACAATACCCTCAATCTTCAACTTCCTCATCTCTTCAAACAGATTTGACAGCTTAACGAGGCTACATCTTGAAGATATCTCCTACAACATTTCATACAAACAATAATTACTTAACTATTACGCGAATATACTATTACGTGTAAAAGCGTACTATCGCAAATAGTGCAAGTGTACACGACGCAAGTAGTAAAGTGATACTGGAGTATCGGATATCGTCTCAACATGGACTGGAAATAACTCTATCCTTGAATTTCTGCACAAGAGAGAGAAATAGTTTAATTGAATTGGTGAAATAATCTTGAGTAAGAACTAAAGTAAAGGATGAAGGAATCAGATTTAGAGAATAGGCTGGTATTGATTTGCTTAGTAGTGCAGGTGTTGCACTGTTAGAGAAACTTCTGTCTTCTGTCGTCGTTCCTGTCGCGACAAAACATGTCACGGCAGAGGTCCGTTGACGTCGCGGCAGCGATCAACAACTCTATACTTCAAGCTTCGCAAGAATCCTTGTTATGCCTTGTCCTATCCCTAGGCCCAAGTTCTGTTGATGAACACTTCTTGGATGATACCTCCCAGCGTGAATCAAAGGGTGAACACCAAAGTTGTTGAATTCTTCTTTATCCACTTAACCTCGTACTTATCTTTAAGCCGAGATGGTTTGACCATAAACTGGAAAACACGTATTTATTCCGTTCATATGCTTGACTCTCTCGATATCAAACAAATGGATAACCTCACAATGCTCTCCCGATACTCTTGTAAGATATGGAAAACCAGAATAAATAAACTTGAAGCTTTTATTACTTGACAGAAAATTCCTAAAACAATACAATCCTTGCAACTACTTTACAGAATCAACCCTTAGCCCTAAGGGAAGTTTAAAACATGGTGAAGAAGAGAAAGCGACAATGGTTTAGGGGAAGACGGCTAGGAATGAGATATCCTTCCCTAGGTCGAATTACATGCCTTTATATAGGCCTTGGGTCTAAGTTTTCTAATATGGCAAGAATACAAGTTTAAACTAAAGTGCAACTCTATTAAAGATCAAATCTTCTGAGTAGATGCCTTTAATTCATCCTCTTTTCTTGCCTTGAGTTTTTTCCTTGGAATTTGGGCTTGGCCTTCATTTTGCTTCAGGGCTTAGAAAAATATAGGAGTGGTCCACGACAGACCGGCTTGAAGTCCTCTATCTGTCGAGCTCCACTTCACTTTCCCACCTCACCATTATGTCGGTATGGCTGCCACGGCACTAGCCACGGTAGCGTTTGCTTCTCGACTCCAGTTCTGCGATCCACCTCTGCTCCTTTGCTGCCCTGAGTCTACCGCAGCAGATACCTGCAAAAGTAACCAAATTCAGTAGCAACTGTGCCATTTTCTCTAATTGTGATGTATATGCAGAAATCTATCCTAAATGCAATGAATCATGCCACCTCTGCTCCTTGATAGAACTTTTATACACTCAACACACCCCCAAACTCAAGTTCTTGCTTGTCCTCAAGCAAATACGACCTAACTAAAAAATAAAAACTTTTTAGCTTGGCTTAATTCAGTGAACTTTTCATTACCTACCACACATTCACTATCAAGAGCAGTACCTTGTTGGGTGTTTCTGGATTTATCCGGAACAATTCTATAGTTATTGTGTAGTGTGTGTAGGTTTTGTGAACAAATATGTGCCTAGACTTCCTTAGTTACCAGAATAGTTATGCTACTCACTTGAATTTTATGCCAAATTTCATTTTTTCTTGGAGGCAATTCTTAGGCTTCTTCAGTTTTTTCTGAATTAGACTCGTTGTTTTTCTTATTTTGATTTGACTAGAGCCTGTTTTTGGGCACCTCTAGCTATCTTCCTAGAGCCGGTATTAGGCACCTCTAGGGGTATTGAGTCTAAGTTTTTTTGTCTTTTATTCTTTTCCTAGAGCCAGTGTTAGGCACCTCTAGGGGCAACTCATGTGGTTAAGCTTTCCTACTCTAGTTCACTAACAGAAGTCTAGACAACATATAAGTCACAAAAGGGTTTTCTAAAGTTCAGAACTATAGAAAGGCTCTAAATAGTTCCTAAAACATCCTAAAGGCACTGTCACGACAGAGACTGTCGCGGCAGGTAAGTTCAGTTCAAAGACTTAAGTCATTTTTTTTGGACACAAAAATAAACTTAAAATGAAACATAAATTAAAGACACAACTAACAGATTCATTAATGGAGGGATGCCCACCCCCAAACTCGAGGGTTGCATTGCCCTCAATTCATGACACAATAAAAATGAAAAACAGAAAATAACATCACAAAATAGATAAAAAACAGCAAGACAGTAGATATATAAGTAAAAACACTTAAGTTGAGGAGCTGTCGTCGCTGCTGCTGCTGACTTGGAGCTGCCGGCGGGTAGTGACTTTGACGGCCGGGGCTGGCAGGTTGCTGGGGGACGCTGAGGCCATCTTCTTCTTAGCCTCTCGAGGCGGCTGGACACGGGTCAGTGAGATATGTGGTGGCTAGTCTAGGACCTCGAGATCATCATCGTTGCTGCTGCTGGCAGTTCTGTCATGGCAGGGTCCTTCGACAGTCTCTTTCAGCTTCTTCCTTTTCATCGGAGGGAAGTCCTTGGAGATGTCTCGGGCTACGGATGGCTCGGAGTCAGATTCCTGACAGATGGAGGAGGAGGAGAACCCTTCAAAATATTTTGGGTCGATCTCCGGTGGAGGGTCCTTCCTCTTCTCTCATCTGGGAGTGGCAGATTTTCTGTCGCCTTCTCCGGTCGTGGCAGGTGTGGGTGTGGAGGTAGCAGAGGGTGTTCTGGGGCTCGCAGCAGGTGTTGGTGCAGCAAAGTTATTTTCTGGGAACGAGGGGAATTGCACATTGGTAAAATGTAAATCATTCTTAATAAAATTTACCGTTGCGATAGTGAAGTCCCTCAAAAAGCCCATCAGGCCGAGCTGTCGTTCCTCAATCCTTTGTAGCATCGTTAGAATCTGGCTAGAGGTGTCTGTCGGTGGTGCTGCTGCCGTCTGCTCTGGGTCTGCTGCGACAGGGTCAGGGGAGCTAGGGTCTGTCGTCGGTTCTGTCGCGGCAGAGGGGTTTATATACGACAGTGGAATGGCAGCTTTCAATTCCATAAGGCTGTAGAGGTTCTGCTGCGTCCATCCTTTCTCCCGAACCTTGACATCCTCATTGATTTCTGGTACATTGTTGCCCCGGCATAGCATGGTAATGAGATAGGGAAGACTAGGGGGCCTGAAGGTCGGAGTGCACACTCGATGATTTCGTCTCGGATGTAGCGGCCGACGTTGATTTGCCTCTCGTTTAGAATGGGGTGGACAAGTGCTAACCTCTGTCGGTCGACAGTGGTGTTGTGGGAGGTAGGCATGAGGCGTTTCTTGACAAAATGGTTCCACAGCTTGGCTTGTGGGGTCAGCTAGGTCCTCCTCACGGTCCACCGATGCTTTGGGTCTTCATTCCACTCCGTACCCTCCTCTGTCACTTCTACCATGACAACGTCATAGTTTGCCGGAAAAAGATTGTTCATGAACTTCCGGTGGGCGTCCTCCTTCTTGCTCACGTACAGCCCATATAGCGTGTTGATGTACGCCGGCTCGAGAGAGATTTTCTTGCCTCGGACGGTTACTATCGTGGCATCCTTATCGGTGACGGCAACATAGAATTCCCGAACGAGGGTGACGTTCATCTCTTCAGGCTGGGCAGCAAATTTCTGCCACTTGAGCGCTTGTATCTTCTTGGCGATGAAGCCTTCTAGCCCTAGCTCTCCCGTCGTTTGGGTATAAATGAACCCTCGTTCTTCCCACATTTCTCTCTTCTGGAAAGAATCGTAATACCTCCGTGCTGAGTCTGTGGATGTGAACCAGTTGGGTATGCCGCTATGGCTTGGTGTTGACACTTCTGTAGCAGAGGTTGAGGCAGCGTTGCGTCGGGTGTTTCTGCTGGCCATTGCGAGGAACTATAGCAAAATGAAGAAAATTTTCTGAGATCTAAAATAGAGGAAGCAAGTTGAGAGAATGAGAATGAGATGAAAATGAAAAGGGAGTGGGGGTTTATATAGGACGGGGTTTTTCTTCCCGTTGGGACTGTAACGGCAGGCGCGAATAACAGAGCCAGCTGTTACGCAGTTTCTGACGCGTCTGACACGCGTTTCCGTGTCAGCTGCGCATCTGTTACGCGTTTGCGTGTCTGTCGCGGCATCTCCGTGACAGGCTGTCTTTTTCGCGTCTGTCGCGACAGCTGGTGATAGGTTGTGACGACAGGCTTGTCCGTTGGGCTTTTTGGGCTGTTATGAATGCGTTGGGCTGGTTCATTCCTCCTCTTTGCTTTGCTTCCCTTATTTCCTAAAAATAGTTAAATAAATAAACTGAATTAAAATCTTAGTTCCTAAAATAAATAAATATCTTAATTCCTAATAAATAGATAAATAAAATAAAATAAAACTAAGTTAAATTAGGGATGCCTTGAGGGGCATCTCCTAAAGTAACTACTTCCTGCATCCTTGGGGCTTCAGTCCCCTGATAATGCTTGAGCCTCTGTCCATTGACCTTGAATTGGTGCCCATCCTTCAGTGATTTGATTGTAATGGCACCATGAGGGAAAACTTGGACAACCTAGAAAGGACCAGACCCCCTAGATTTAAGCTTTCCTGGGAAAAGCTTCAACCTAGAGTTGAACAACAACACTTGTTGCCCTGGGCAGAACTATCGTGGCAGCAGCTTCCTGTCGTGCCACTTCTTGGTTTTGTCCTTGTATATCTTGCCATTGTCGTAGACCATTGCTCGAATTTCCTCAATCTCATTCAAGTCTAATAGCCTTTTCTGTCCTGTCTTATCCCATTCCATATTTATTGCCTTGATAGCCCAGTAAGCTCTGTGTTCTATCTCAACAGGTAAATGACAGGTTTTCCCATAGATGAGTTGATAGGGTGACATCCCCAATGGTGTCTTGAACGATGTTCTGTAGGCCCAGAGTGCATCGTTGAGATGTAGAGACCAATCCTTTCGAGTGGGTTTAACCTTCTTCTCTAGTATGTTCTTTACTTCTCTGTTGGATATCTCGGCCTGCCCATTGGTTTGAGGGTGGTACGCTGTTGCAATTCGGTGCTTCACTCCGTATTTTCTTAATGCAGCAGCAATGACCCTATTGTCGAAATGTCTCCCCTCATCGCTAATTATCGCCCTTGGGATGCCAACCTTGAGAAGAAGTTCTTTTAAAGAAATCTTTGTACAGTCTTGGCATCATTCTTTTAGGTGGCGATTGCTTCTACCTACTTTGACACGTAGTCTACTACCAGGAGGATGTACAAATTCCCACAAGATGCTGGGAATGGCCCCATGAAGTCGATTCCCCATACATCAAAGATTTCGACCTCCAGTATGTTCTACGGTGGCATCTCATGCCTTCTTGGTATATTCCCAGTCCTTTGGCATTTGTCACAGCTCTTGTAAAAAGCTTGTGCATCCTTGAGCAGAGTAGGCCAATAGAGACCGGATTGCAGAACCTTGGCAGCAGTTTTGTTTCCCCTAGGTGTCCTCAATAAGGGGAAGCATGACAGTGGTGAAGTACAGCTGTCTATTCGTCTTGTGGTATGTATCTCCTGATAATCTGATCTGCACAGTGCTTAAAAAGAAGTGGTTCGTCCTAATAATAATGTTTTGCATCATTTTGGAACCTCTTCCTTGCTTGGTAGTTAAGCTCAGGAGGTAATAACCCACTTACAATGTAATTAACAATGTTAGTATACCAAGGGGTTTCAGAAAGCTTACCTGCCGCCATGGCTGTCACGGAAGTGCTGGTGGCAGCAAACAACTGCTCATCTGGGAAGGTCTCCAGTATGTTGGTCTTGTCTATGGATTGACTCCTTCCCATCTCCAGCTTTGACAAGTGGTCTGCAACTTGGTTTTATGTTCCTTTTTTATCCTTGATGTCAATGTCAAATTCTTGCAGCAACAGAATCCAACGTATCAGTCTAGGTTTTGCATCCTTTTTCGTGAACAGATACTTTAGTGCTGAATGGTCTGTATGGACCACCACCTTAGTTCCAAGTATATACGGACGGAACTTGTCGATTGAGAACACCACTGCTAATAGCTCCTTCTTTTTCGTGGAGTAGTTGATTTGGGCATCATTCAGTGTTTTGCTGGCATAGTAAATCACATGAAGAGCTTATCCTTCCTCTGCCCTAATGCTGCCCCGATAGCGTAATCACTGGCATCACACATTATTTCAAATGGCAAACTCCAGTCTAGTGGCTGTACGATCGGGGCTGTTACCAGCTTCTCCTTCACTATTCTAAATGCCTCAGTACATTCAGCATTAAAATCAAATGGGCAATTCTGCTCCAATAGATGACACAGGGGCTTCGTAATCTTTGAAAAATTGGCTATAAATCGTCGATAAAACCCTGCATGCACCAAGAAACTTCGAATCCCCTTTACTGTGGTGGGTGGCAGCAGCTTTTCAATAACCTCTATTTTGGCTCTGTCCACCTCTATACCGCGGCAGCTCACCTTGTGGCCCAGTACTATACCTTCATCCACCATGAAGTGGCATTTTTCCTAGTTCAAAACCAAGTCCGCCTCTTTGCATCTCTCAAGAACCTTCTGTAAATTGCTTAAACAATCCTCGAAGTTGTCTCCAAAGACAGAAAAGTCGTTCATGAAAATCTCTAGGAAATCCTCTACCATGTCGGAGAATATTGCCATCATGCACCGTTGGAAGGTTGCTGGTGCATTGCAGAGCCCGAATGGCATTCTTCGAAAGGCATAGGTGTCGTACGGGCATGTGAAGGTGGTTTTCTCTTGGTCCTCTAGTGCAATTGCTATTTGGTTATAACCTGAATAAGCATCAAGAAAACAGTAGTAAGGTTTCCCCGCTAATCTATCAAGCATTTGATCAATAAAGGGTAAGGGGAAGTGGTCCTTCCGGGTAGCTTTATTAAGCTTCCGGTAGTCCATACAAACCCTCCAACCGGTCACAGTCCTGGTTAGGATTAGTTCATTTTCTTTGTTAGTTACTACGGTTATGCATCCCTTTTTGGGCACGCATTGCACCGGGCTCATCCATTTGCTATCCGAGATGGCGTATATGATTCCAGCGTCAAGCCACTTGATAATTTCTTTCCGCACCACCTCTCTCATAGCCTCGTTCAGTCGTCTCTGGGCATCAATGGTCAGCTTATGATCATCCTCCAAAAGGATTTTGTGCATGCATAACGCCGGACTGATGCCTTGGATATCAGCTATAGTCCATCCAATGGCCTTCTTATGCTACTGTAGCATTTTGATTAGCCTCTACTCATGTTCCTGCATTAACTTGGAAGAGATGATTACGGGCAATGTATCATTTAAACCAAGAAAGACATATTTAAGCTGCTCTGGCAGGGGTTTAAGTTCTAAAACATGTGGCTTTTCAATGGAAGGCTTCTGGATTACATGTTCATTCGAGGTATAATTTAAAGGCTCGAAGAACTTACCTGGACATGTACCTATCCAATTTACCTCCTCAGGACCTTCAGTGTCGGGTGTTTCTGTGTCTGAGGAGTCACTGTCGTTGTTGCTGCCGTGACAGTCTTTTAGGTGACTGTAGTGGCAGTGACCAAACTGTCTGTCATGGCAGTTCGACCTGATGCAGGGTTGGTCAAGGACTACCTCTGAGATTGCTTTGCACTCTTCCTCTGCATCGGCTTGTTTTATTGCTTGGAGAACATTGAGTTTGATGTGCTGATCATTTACTCTCATGGTCAGTTCTCCTTTCTCAACATCGATCACAGTTCTGCCTATGGCTAGGAAGGGTCGCCCCAGGATGATCGGTGCATTTTCATCTGCTTCACAATTTAAAACAAGAAAGTCAGCATGAAAAATAAATTTATCCACTCTTACCAGAATATCTTCGATCTTCCCTTCTGGTTATACGTAAGAGCAGTCTGCCAGCTGCAGCATGACTGTCGTGGGCCTTGCTTGTCCAATACCTAGTTTCTGAAATACAGATTTGGGCATTAGATTTATGCTAGCACCAAGATCAAGAAGTGCCTTACCCACGAACTTATTGCCAATTATGCATGGTATGATGAAGCTCCCAGGATCCTTCTTCTTTTGGGGTGGATGCTTATGCAAGATTGTCATACATCCTTCTGTCATCTTTACTGTCTCAAATTCCCCAAGTTTGGACCTTTTGGACATTGCTTCCTTGAGAAACTTAGCATATCCAGGCATCTGCTTGATGGCCTCTAGCAGTGGTATGTTAATGTGTACCTGCTTAAAAATATCATAAATCTTTTTGAGCTGGTACTCTTGTTTCTGTTTTTGTAATCGTTGTGGAAAAGGAGGTGGAGGACGGTAATCTTCAAGGTCTCCTTCACATGGAATTCAGATCTGAGGAGGCTTAGGTTCTTCATAATCTTATGTCTGCTCCTCTGTCCCTTCTGCTGTCGCGGCAGGTTTGTCGACAACAGGTTGTTCTTCTTCTGTCGGGGCAGTGTTCACGGCAGGTGTTTCTAGGGTCTGTTCTTTACTCGGTATATCTTTCATTTCGGCCCTTGTAACTGTTTCCCACTCCTAGTTGTAATTGATTTACATTGCTCATGTGTGGGTTTTCTAGTGACCTCAGTATCACTAGGGAATCCTCTGTTCTGCCTCGGCTTGATATACTGGGAAACTTGGCCCATCTGTGTCTCTAGAGATTTGAGGGTAGCCTCATGGTTTGTCATCCTCATCTCTGTCTTGTCCATGAATGACTCAGTTTTCTTGACAAAGTGGTCCATGTTCGCCATGTATGCTCCCGTCTGTGACATAAAAGTTGTCAAAGTCTGTTCCAGTATACTAGGCGCGGTTGCCTACTGCTGTTGTGGCTGCTATCGCGACAGAATTCTGGGCACTCCTTGGTTCTGATTGTTCTGTACTGGAGGATTCAGTGCATTGTTCGGATTGCTCTAGGAAAACTTTGGATCCTTCCTCTAGTTAGGATTGTAATTGTTGGAATCATAATTTATGGGCTTGTTATAGTTCCCAACATGCATCCCTTCTTCTAGTTGTAAAGGACAGTCTTCTGAACTGTGATTCCCGCTACAAGTTTCACATACCTCTTCTGCAGAATATATGGCTTTAGAGTCCTTCCGCTGCAGATTTTCGACTATCTTTGTGAGGTATGCAACCTGTGATTTCATTGAGTTGTCAGCTTCGTAATCCTTTACAGATATTCCTCGTTTACCTCCTCTCCGAGCTGTAGGAAATTTCTCATCGTTCCTTGCTAATTTCTTCAACACTATCATTGCCTCGTCTGGTTCCTTATCCAGCAATAGCCCATTTGCTGCTGAATCTATTCTCAGTCGAGTATGTGCGTTGGCACCGTTGTAGAATTTGACAACCTGATTCCACACGGGGAATCCATGCATTGGGCAGTTTCGTAAGAGAGTTGTAAATCTGTCCCACACCTCGTGCATTGGTTCGTCATCTTCCTGCTGAAAAGTAGCAATCTCGTTACGCAATCTTTCAGATAAATGAGAAGGATTAAAACGAGTAAGGAATTCACGAGAGAGATCTGCCCAAGTTCGTATTAAACCTGTAACGCCCCGGTTTTGGGCTTAGAAGTTTTGGGCTTGGACCGGTTCGGTCAAAGTGCGGTTCGAATATAAAAGGGTGAATTTAGGAAAGCCTAGTTCGGGTTGCATTAAAAATATGTAAAAATGTCCTAAAATCCTCTTTTAATATATATAAGTGAACTGTGAAATCAATTTTGCAAAATGAGGTTTGGAAGGGTGACATTTTGGGTTAGTGACCAAAATGTAATTTTTGAAAACTGTGTGACTGTTTTTAAAAGGATTGAAACTTTGAATCTTTAAGGAGCTATTTACCCAAAGGGGAGTTTCTCCAGATTTTCTAGAATATTAAATGATTTATTAATGGTTTAAAATAAAAGTAAAAAGGAGGGAAAGATATTTTTTTAGGTTATTTTCTAACTAACTTTCCAAATTTTCCATTTCCCATTTTCTCTCATCTTTTCTCTCAAACCAAACACATTCTCTCCAGATCTTTTCCTCTGATTTTTGTTACCTAAATATCATATTTCAATCCTCATTTGATCTCTAATCAATCCTTCAACAAAACCTTTGTATTTGCTACTTGGATTTTCAAGATTTTGGTTCCAAAAAGGGAGAAACTCAAGTTTGGAGGTAAGAACGTCCTTCTCCTCTAAACTCTCAGTTCTTTACTGAAATTCCCAAGTTCTCAATCCTTGATTTATGATTTATTAAAGGTTTTACAATTGGAATCTTGATTTTGGCTTTAAAATGCAAGATTTGCTTGATTTTGGTGAAATTTCGTGTGGATTGTTTGGGCAGTGTTTTGAGGTGTCAATTTGATGTTAAATGAATGCTAAATTGATGAGAAATTGAGGTTTAATCAATGCAATCCCGAATAGGTTGAATTTCCTAAGTTTCGCTTGTGATTTTGGTTGTTTTTGGAGTGATCTTGATGATCTGTTATAGCTGGAGGTATAAGGACGTGTTTGTGATCACTTTGGATGTTATTTGATGTTTAAAAATGGTTAGAAGTGATGGATCTTGGCTGGGTTAAGTTTTGGAAGTGTTTGGGGGTGATTTCGGTTGTGTTTGATAGCCGAAATGTTGGATTTGCAATGAGCAGCGAGTTTAGTTGTGTTGCTGGTGTTTTTAATGCATAATGATGCATCAATCCTCTGATGATATGTGTTTGAAACAGGGGAGATTGATCCGTGAGCGTTAGAGGTGGTGCGGAGGGTTTCGGATGCTTGGAAGGCTTGTTGGCTAGCCTTGTTTTGTGTATCGGTGAGTGAAGTTGGGTTTTCAGCTTTTAAACCAAGGTTTGAAGGTTTTGGGAGCTTAGTTTAATTCTAAACAACTTTGCTAAGCTCAAGAGTAAGTAAATGGATTTTCGCTCTTGGTTGTGTTGTGAATTGGCTTTTCAAAGCAATTGTGATTGATGGTTGCAATGCATATGTTTTGCATGTTTTAGATTCTGTTTTGAAAGCATATTTTAGCATGGTTTAATGCTGGTTTTGAAAGCCATATGTGAAGGATGCTCAAGGTAAGAGATCCTTGGTTTTGTACATTGAAATTGTGGAATTGATGAATAGTGTTGCATGTTGTTAAATGCTTTGTGTAATGCTTTAAAACAGTGGATTAACGTTGTTAATGATGCATATTGGCAAGTGGTTGTTGAGGTCACAAAGGTGGTTAAAAGTCCTTGTGTGAGCCTTGTGTATTTAAGAACAACATGGTGTTTAAAAGTCCATGGTTGGTTCTTGGTTAAAGTTCGTGGCGGTTATTGCATTTTGATTATGCTTGTGAACTAATGGATTAATGCGATAAGATGGTTATATTGGCTAGTGATGTAAGTGGTTCTTGGTTCTTTGATCGGATATAGTTAGCCGGCTATAGGATTGGGTGCACCGTGAATAAAGTCGCCTTGGATGTGGAGTGGTTGAGAGTGAACCGGTAAACTCCATCCAAGTTTCCTAACGAGATGGTTAAGGTCATAATGGTTGATGGGATCCCATTCGAGGACCTTGGTTAAGCAAATGTAATAATGGTGGTTAAAATTCCATTTGAGGACCTTGTGCTTGGTAAGATCACAATGGTGGTGTAAAGTCCATGTGTGGATCTTGTATAGGGTGTCCCGGATCTCGTTAGTGATGTTATACAACTACCAATCAGTGATGCTAAGGTTGTATGGTGTTTAAAAGTCCATACATGGGAACCTTGTGAATATTAAGGTTGTGTGGTGTTTAAAAGTCCATACATGGGAACCTTGTGAAAGTTAAGGTTGTATGGTGTTTAAAAGTCCATACATGGGAACCTTGTGAATGTTAAGGTTGTATGGTGTTTAAAAGTCCATACATGGGAACCTTGTGAATGTTAAGGTTGTATGGTGGTTAAAAGTCCATACATGGGAACCTTGGGAATGGTAAGGTCAAATGGTGTTTAAAAGTCCATTTGGGAGACCTTGGATTGGTAGTGTGTATGAAGCGTGGGGACAACGCTTGTGATCCGTGTATCCGATCGGATGTTGAGTTGAAAAGTGGTTTTGGTTGGTCACTTGGAAGCCAATATAATGTTCTTGAATGTATTGAAGCATGAGATGCTTGTACTGATGCATGATTGCATGAGATGTGTATAATGTATTATAAATGCATGTTTACTTGTTGGTTTGAACAAGTGTTGATTATCTATTGAGAATGGTGCATGTGTGCATGAAATCTCTTTAGTGCATTGTAGTCTTGCTAAGACTTGTTTTAAAGGCATGAGTTACAAATATTGATGTTGTGGTTCATACGTTACATATGTTAATGCATTTGTTATGTTGAATGAGAAAATGGTTTAAAGGGTTTATTGCTTAAAGTGATAATCAAGTATGAGAAAGGTATGTTGTGAATTGGAAGTGTTTTCCAAGGGTTTGAATTTAACTTTGCATATGGTGTTTATGCATGGTGAGGTTAAATTGATGGTTTTGCAAGTTTATGTTTTGAAAAGGTTTGCTTAGCTTTCTAAGCTAAGGGTTGGTTTTCATGATTGAGCAATGCGTGGTTTTAAGCATGTTGTTGAAAAGGGTTTTCTAACAATGCTTTGGTTTATGAAATCGAGTTGTTTTTAAAAGTGGTTTATGACTCGCTGCATTGATGGCGTTTTGGTTTTGAGCATTCCTCACTAAGCATTATGTGCTTACGCTCCTTTTTGTCCATCAATGCAGATAATTGAAGTTTGGACAGCGAGAGGCAAGAGATTCAAGGAGGACTCCATTAGGGATGTATGTCTCGGTTAATAGCTATAGTTAATAAAGGCAATGGGGGAAAGAATCTCTTATGTTGTTGTTAAATGAGATTGTGTATGTTGGACAAGTTGGTTTATGGTTTTAAATCATGTGGTTTAATGTTGCAACGTTTGGATCTCTTATTGCGAAAGTGTTTATGCAATGCTTCTTGCGTTAAAAGCATGATTGTGGTTTAAATGTGTTTAATGAGTTGATGCACCTAGGGGTGGTTATGTATCTAGTTTTTGATGCATATATGTCTCTTGTATGTTATATGACTTGCTGGTGTGTTTTTGTTGCATTCGGATCATGTTTGGTGGGTCAAAGATGCATTTAACCAGCAAGGATGCTGCAATCTGGGCAAGGCGTTTCGGAACGCGTGTTACCGTTTCGGAACGGAGGCCTGAAAAGGCCAGGGTGTTTCGAAACGGATGGACCCGTTTCGGAACGTTTGTGCTACTGCCTGTGCCTGTTCCGATACGCGTTGCGGAACGGCCCCGCGTTTCGAAACAGGGTGAACCTGTTTCGGAACACCTGACCGTTGGGGGCTGACATTGGCGGTTATGTGTTTCGAAATGTTTGCGTTTTGGTCCTGAATCTTGTTTTTGCAATTGTATGAGTTCGGGATGTCCGTTTGAGCTGAAATTTGGCAGTGAAGCATGAAACATGACTAATTTCAAATAGGTAACTTTTAATCGGGTTAAGTCCCTGTAATTTTCAGAATTTACAGTTTGGTCCCTAAAGTTGTAATTTGTGCAATTGGGTCCCTGAATGATCTCTGATGGTTGTGATCTTTGAGCATGATGTTTGTATGATCACATCTAGGGTTAATGAGCATCTAGACAAGATTAAATAGAAAAAAATGGGTCGTTAATCAAGGTTGACTTTCGGGTTGACTTTGGTTTTCCCCGTGTGATCTTCTTAATTCGGTTCAACCGTCTGGGCCGGGTTAAGGGGGTTACAAAACCCGGCGTTAATTTGTTCCACCAAGTTTTAGCTCTATCTCTCGATGAATGAGGAAATAACCGGAGCCTCAATACTTCCGAATTTATTCCTGGCAGTCTAAAGGATCCGCAGATTTCTTGGAACGTTTTCAGATGTTCTCGGGCATCCTCAGTTGCAGAACCACTAAACTGGCCAGCGGAATTTATCATGCTGAACATGACAGGTTTCAGCTCGATGTTTTCAGCTTCCACGTCTGGCAAGGTGGTTTCCAGTTCAACATGGTCATTGTCCATGTAGTCTCAGCAGGTCTGCCGTGCGGCAGCGGCAGCGGGCCGTTCATTCCGGGCATCTTAGGGAGGATCAATAATAACTCTCTAGTTATTGTTGTTGGGGTCATCTATCCCGTTGTTTTGCCTTCCGTTCACCATTGCTTCTAGTTTCTCCTCAAGATAGTTGTTTCTTGCTATCAAGAGTCGGACTTGGTTCCTGATTTGGTACGTGCGTTCGATTTCTGGGTCTAATTCGTACTCAGGTTCTTTACCTCGTCTAGATCTGCGCATAAGCAAACAGCAAACCTTGTGAAAAGCACGGGGTAAATGACACCACTAAAAACAGAAAAAGAAAAAGAAAAAGTGTAGTAGTTAAAAAGGGTAAAGATATGTTGCCAGTTCCCTGTAACGACGCCAAAAACTTGTTGCGTGTAAAAGAGTCCTATTGCAAATAGTGCAAGTGTACACGACGCAAGTAGTAAAGTGATACTGGAGTATCGGATATCGTCTCCACAGGGACTGGAAATAACTCTATCCTTGAATTTCTGCACAAGAGAGAGAAATAATTTAATTGAATTGGTGAAATAATCTTGAGTAAGAACTAAAGTAAAGGATGAAGGAATTAGATTTAGAGAATAGGCTGGTATTGATTTGCTCAGTAGTGCAGGTGTTGCACTGTTATAGAAACTTTTTTCTTCTGTCGTCTTTCCTTTCGCGGAAAAACCTGTCGCGGCAGCGATCAACAACTCTATACTTCAAGCTTGGCAAGAATCCCTGTTATGCCTTGTCTTATCCCTAGGCCCAAGTTCTGTTGATGAACACTTCTTGGATGATACCTCCTGGCGTGAATCAAAGGGTGAACACCAAAGTTGTTGAATTCTTCTTTAGCCACTTAACCTCGTACTTATCCCTAAGCCGAGATGGTTTAACCATAAACTGGAAAACACGTATTTATTTCGTTCGTATGCTTGACTCTCCTGATATCAAACAAATGTATAACCTCAAAATGCTCTCCCGATACTCTTGTGAGATATGAAAAACCAGAATAAATAAACTTGAAGCTTTCATTACTTGACAGAAAATTCCTAAAACAATACAATCCTTGCAACTACTTTACAGAATCAACCTTTAGCCCTAGGGGAAGTTTAAAACATGGTGAAGAAGAGAAAACGACAAGGGTTTAGGGGAAGACGGCTAGGAATGAGATATCCTTCCCTAGGTCGAATTACATGCCTTTATATAGGCCTTGAGTCCAAGTTTTCTAATATGGCAAGAATACAAGTTTAAACTAAAGTACAACTCTATTAAAGATCAAATCTTCTGAGTAAATGCCTTTAATTCGTCCTCTTTTCTTGCCTTGAGTTTCTTCCTTGGAATTTGGGCTTGGCCTTCATTCTGCTTCAGGGCTTAGAAAAATATAGGATTGGTCCACGACAGACCGACTTGAAGTCCTCTATCTGTCGAGCTCCACTTCACTTTCCCACCTACTTTGAAAAATACTAAATTTGAAAAAGGTGGGAGTTTAAAAATAATTCGGGTTTTGGGAAAATATCTTTTAAAAAGTTTTTTTTCTCTTTTGGTTGGAGTCTCTATCGGCCACTATGATAGGTCGGACACCGTAAAAAACAAAACCAGAGATTCATTTGAAAGGGTTCGGGAGTTGGTTACGTGTGAGAAGGTTTAGCACCCACATCACGCCCGGAAATCGGTACCAAAACAATTGTTGCTTTTAATTGATGGAAATTGTTCGAAATTTAAAAAGAATTTAATTAGTGGTTCTTGATTGAAAATCAGGCTTTAATCACGAGCTTTTCCAAACGGGTGGTATCTAATTAATTTATCGTTTAATTAAAAAGGATGACGGTACACCGGACCAAAGACTAAACCGACATCATATAAGACTGACTATCATGTTAGTTTAGGGTTCGGATCTCGTACGTCACCTTTATGCAAGCAGATAAAAGATGATGCTATGGTCTTGCTCGTTTTAATCTCGAATTTACCTTTAGAAGATTCGAATTAATTCGAATATTCGCGGGACATCCAATAAGCTAGGCTTGTCGACCCGAATACGCGAATTAATAGGTATCTCCGTTTTAGAATTAAAATTAATTAATATACAAGTTAAAACGCTAAAAGTCACATGAATGACAATAAAAATGCATGTCACAAATATATTCGAATGACATAACAACTAGCTAAAAACACATACCACATGCATACATCACATAACATATATGTACATCACGGTAAAATATATATATTCAATATGAACACACATTTAAAAAAAGCCAAATACATGAATAACAAATAGACATAATAAAATGTTGAATAAATAAAAAGGGCCATCTGGCAGGGACTGAAGCTGTAAATAAACCATTTTTAAAAGAGATTAAAATGAAAGAATAGGACTCGATCAAAAGACACGAAAAGGCAAGAGGACCAAAAACGTAATTTTCCCATCCGAAATTTAACCAAAACAAGATCGGGACTGGATTGAAAATGTTTGAAAACATGCAAGGACCGCGGGAGGGGTTTTGAAAAGCGGAAGTCCTCCGTGCGCAATTATAGCGACGCGGAGGGACTGGGAAAGTGATTAAACCGATTTAAAAAAACTAAAATACTATAAACCCCTTCTTAAAACCATTTTAATCCCTTTTTTCCTTTTATCAACCCTAACCAGAGATACACTCTCCCCCTTCTGTCATTTTGCTCCAGCACCGCAAGGGTTCCGGTCGCCGTTTCCGGCGCCAGAACCCTAAAAAGATTCCCTTTTTTTCCGAAACCACGAAAACAACCGAAAATCCCTTTCTTTTTTGAAACCAAAAACGTTTCTTTTTTTGTTTAAAACCCAAAACCGAAACTAAAAAAAACACAAACTTACCCCTTTCGCATCACCGGCTCACCATGCATGGCTTCCGAAGGAGCCAGAAGGCTTATCGCCGGCAACAAGGAAACGTAGAAGAAGAAGGAAACGACAAGGGTAAGACTTTAACCCCTATTTTGTTTTTTTTGTTTTTTTGTTGCAATTCAAAACTGAAAAATAAAAGGATGATACCTTCAAACTTTTTTCCTTGCTTGTATTAATATGAAGATGATTACAACTGCTCTCTTTCTCTCTCAATATTTTTTCGAATCCCCCTATTACAACTTTTTCTCTCTAAGAAATCCTCCCCTCTACATTGCATGCATCTCTCGGGTTTTATAGGCCCCGATATTACTTTTTTTTATTTTCTAATCACATATAATTCATAAAATGTGATGTTGATTGCTGGTGATTTGTACGATTTCTGACTTTGATTGCCTCTGCCGTTTGTGTTTCTAATTTTTCTCTGATTTCGGTTGCGATTTTGGCTCTAATATTTGTTGTTTTCCGTTGCATGTGACCCGTAAGGAGGAGAGGGGACCATGGAGAGCTAGCCGGACGACGTGGAGTGCTCCGTGCCACCGATTGGGATCTGGAGAGACTCGGGCGTATGATGCACGCGCGCGTGTGGGGGTCGAATCGCCGCGCGTGGGCGTGTTGGGGTCTCTGGAACCTTCTCCGGCTCAATCTCAGCCATCCGATGCTCTCTCGATCCAAGGGTCCTGAGGGGTGCGGCGCAAGGGCTACAGCAGAGGCCTCTAGGGTTTTTATCCTCCTGGAGCGATCTGGATCGTTGGATCTGAATCCCAGATCCAACGGCTGCGCAGAGGTGGCTGCAAACCATAAGGGCAAACATTAGGGTTTCTGTTAGGGTTTATTTTTTGGGCCTAAACGGGCCATGTAATATATGTATAATATTTTTGGGCTTTTTTATTATGTATAATGGACTTTAAATAACTGTGGGCTTTTATTTATATTATGGCTTATATTATTTAATGTTTTTGTTTTGTTTTTCAGACTTAATAATAATAATAATAATAATAATAATAATAATAATAATAATAATAATAATAATAATAATACTAATAATAATAATAATAATGATAATAATAATAATAATAATAAGAATTATAATAATAATAATAATAATAATAATAATAATAATAATAATAATAATAATAATAATAATAAGTAAGAATAACAATAATGATATGCAGCGGTAGCTATAATGATAACATAGTGATAATAGGTAATAATAATAATGTAATAAGTAATACTAATAATAATAAGTATAGTAATAATAGATAATAATATTGATAAGCAAACATAAATATGATAGTAATATAGTAATAATGATAAGATTAATAGGTGATTAATAAGGTAGTAATAATAATATCATATTAAAGCCCATTATTAAAAATAAAAGAAATCGGGTCTAACACCCCGGACAAAATTATTGATTACAGCTGCCCCCATTTGCTTATACTTGTAGAACAAGGATAAAGCAAAGGTCATAAGCACCAATTTTTTCCGACTTCCCTGTTTGTATTCCGAGTCACCATGCACTTGAACTACTGGCGGTTCGGAAGTCGGTACGGGAAAATGCAACGGTCGCGGAGGCCTGAAGCTGTTTTTCTCATTTCAACACTCTTCAACCCTTCGAGGTCTGATCAAACAGATAATTAGCAGAAGCTCCATTCTCCAAGTGCCCGAACGGATAGGCGGGTTCCATACTCCGAAAGCCCGAACAGATAGGCGAGTTCCATTCTCCGAAAGCCCGAACAGATAGGCGAGTTCCATTCTCCGAAAGCCCGAACAGATAGACGAGTTCCATTCTACGAAAGCCCGAACAGATATGCAGATTCCATTCTCCGAAAGCCCGAACAAATAGGCAGATTCTATTCTTCGAAAGTCCAAACAGATAGGTGGATTCCATTCTCCGAAAGCCCGAACAGATAGGCAGATTCCATTCTCCGAAAACCCGAACAGATAGGCAGATTCCATTCTCCGAAAGCCCGAACAGATAGGCAGGTTCCATTCTCCGAAAGCCCGAACAGATAGGCGAGTTCCATTCTCCGAAAGCTCGAACAGATAGGCAGGTTCCATTCTCTGAAAGCCCGAACAGATAGGCGGATTCCATTCTCCGAAAGCTCGAACAGATAGACAGATTCCATTCTCTAAAAGCCCAAACAGATAGGTGAGTTCCATTCTCCAAAAGCCCGAACAGATAGGCATGTTCCATTCTCCGAAAGCCCGAACAGATAGGCGGACTCCATTCTCCGAAAGCCCGAACAGATAGGCGGGTTCCATTCTCCAAAAGCCCGAACGGATAGGCAGATTCCTTTTATGGGAAAAGCTTTAATATACCTGTCAAAAATAGGTAAAAATGATATGCTGATGTGAGTTAGCATGCTCCTAATCTTAGGGATGCCTAACTACAAATGATGTATGAACTATGGCATTAAAATGCTCGGATGCTTCCACTCTCTGGGTTGGTTAATCTCGACCTTCTTCTTCTTTTTCTTAATCTCATTTGGCTTTCTCCTTGCCAAATCTCAATCTTTTGATCTCTTCTCGAAAGACGACTGCTGACTTCCACTGGTCAGACTTGATACAACACTTCTCATAGTGCTCGCCCTCAAAATATCGCCCCCTACTCAAACTTGGTGCACAACCATTCTTTACTCAATGCGGCGACTTTTCTCTTTTCTTAACAATAGGGGAAGCACATGCCCCCAAGCCCTTGAACTTTTCTCCTAAGCATCAAGGTCCATTTTTCATCTTCTGAAGCAATCGAAATATCTCGACAAAATTTTACTTCAAGTCTCTAAACTGTAGTATGTAGGAATCTACTACAATCCTCACCATAGCCACTGACAAGCTGTCATTTGTATTCATGACATTGCATTCTAAACTTTATCCCTGAAGCAAAGGGAAATTAATTTGTGTTCAAAAAAGATTTAGATTGCATCTTCTAATTTCAACATGAGATGTATTTTTTTTAAAAACAAAATTTTCTCTTTCATATCATGGGTATATCAAGCTGGATTAAATACCCTGAATATCAAGTGCACGAACGACAATGTTATGGCTTACCAATGATTGCCTCAAGCATCATGTGTCTAGGAGACCTCGAAAGCTGAGCTGATGTTTGAAAATGTGACAAATTCTCCAAGTTATTTCGGCTTTTTAATCAATTAGATTCATCTTCTATAGCCTTCGCCTTTATCATTTCTTTATAATTTTAGGGAAGTCAACTCATCACATTCCTTTGGCTCGAAATAAATGATGGAGCAAACAACAAAACCCTGAGCTACTCGGCATTGTCATGATTTGAAAATATTACCATCACTCATGTAGCTAAAGTGAATGGTGCATAGCAACCTTATTGGTCTTTTGCTACAGCGGAGTGCCCCAAAAATTCCACACTCGTATCCGAAAATGCCTATTACCAGGCTTCGAACATTGGAGTGCTTTTGTTACGCTTTTATTTTCTCTCTTCTGTCTTTTCTTTTTCTTTTTTTTTCTTTTTCTCTCCTTTTCTTTTTCTTTTTTTCTCTTTTTCTCTTTTTCTTTTTCATTTCCTTTTTCTCTCTCTCTTTTTCATTTTCTTTTTCTCTTTTTCCTTTTTCTTCTCTTTTTTCTTTTAGTACGGAAGATTTCCGGTAATTCTCCCGAAGGCCCTAATTCTATGTGTGTTTAATTAGGTGACCAAATTAACTTGGAGTGTAAGCCACATATTCATCATCTTCAAAGCTTTTGATTTCCACTAGACAAAGGCGGCTCGAAGTCAACCTTTGGGGTCAATGTCAATGTCCCTTGTGCAATTGATATACGGGGACTCAATAGACAAATATATACACATAAAATGAAAGGCAATTGAAACATAATGCATCCTTTCATTGAAATTTAAAAGCATGCAGTCTTATGCCCTTACAAAAAGATCTTTGCTACTTTCGGGTAAAGGGTAGCAAAGGTTGATTTCACACATCACTTCAAAGAAAAGATTAAAATGCAATGAAATGAAGACAAACAATCTTGGATGCACTAAAACTCTTAACTACGCTGGCCGTCCATCCCACCCCTTTAAGCTTCCTCGAGGAATTCAATGTAACCCCCTTAGCCCGGCCTAGACGAATGACCCGAACTACGAAGATTACACGGGGAAAACCAAAGTCAACCCGAAAGTCAACCTTAATTTACGACCCCTTTTTTCTTTTTAATCTTGTCTAGATACACATTAACCCTAAGTGAGTACTCACAAGATACGATAGAGAAAGGCACAACGATCGGATTTCAAAAAAAGGACTCAATTGCACAATATATAAAATTAGGGACCAAAACGTAATTTCTGAAATTTAGAAGGTCTTTACTAATTTTAAAGTTACCAATTTAAAATTAGTCATGTTCATGCTTATCTGCCAAATTTCAACTTATTTGGACATCTCAAACTCAAGCAATTGCAACTTTAACATTTGGGACTAAAATGTAAAGCTTGCAAACTTTCAGCGTCATTGAAATCAGTGCCCAATGGTCACCTGTTTCGAAACACCCACCTGTCGTATCGAAACGCAGGATCGGTACGGCGTTGACCATTTCGATACGCGGGTTGGTTCCGAGACTGGTTCCGAAACGAGGCCTTCTAGTGACCAAATCGTTTCAAAACATCCCTTAGCGTTTCGGAACACGAAGGCCATTTCAGGTCCCCGTTTCAAAACACTAGGGGGTATTTCGATACGGTTTGCCCAGAAACAGCAGCAATTGCTGGTTTTTCATGCACAAACTAGATCTAACACATCCAAATGACTTCCCAAGCATATCAACAAGTCAACATACATAGAAGGTTCACATATAGAGTCCCCAAACACCTTCATAGCATCAAACAAGAAAATTCATAAGTCTAGAGGCATGCATCCTAATATCCAAACCAAATAGGTAAAACAAACCTCCAAACAAGCAATAATGGCCATTTACAATTCAAAACAATCAAGGCACACATGCCACAACCTTAGGGAGTCTAATACATCTCCCAAAACAAAACTTAGGTCCCCATTCCCAAATTATCAAAACTAAAAGTGTACGAAAACTTTACCATACATGAGCTTGAATTTCCTTGGACACACTTAGCTTCCTTGATGCCCTTAAACACCTCAATTATATGCATTATTGGTAAAAGAGAGCGTAAGCACAAATGCTTAGTGAGGCAAGCTCTAAATAAAACCAATACAACAATGCATTTTTAGAAAACACTTTCAACAAACCTTTTAAACCACAAGTTCATCTCTTTCTCATGCTACCTTGCATCATTTTCAAGCATCTCACGCTTCGTTACATTTAAATACATTATATTGGCTTTCAAGTGATAATTCATAACCATTTCAACACAAAACACAATCGGATACGCGGATTACAAGCGTTGTCCCACACGCTTCATACACACTACCGGACTACACAAGGTTCACACTCAAGAGCAATCCCTCCATTGATGTGACACCTGTGGTGGAGTATAACGGTACAATCTAAACCCCTCAACACCACTCATCGGTAGTTGTATAATTCCACTAACGAGAGTAAGGGACACATAACACAAGATCCACATACAGAATTTACAACCACCGTTGTGATCTTACCTCAATCGTTAGGGTACTTGGATGGAGTTTACGGTACAATCACAACCCCTCAACATCCAAGGCGACTCTACATACGGTGCACCCAATCCTATAGCCGGCTAACTATATCCGATTCAAGTACTTAAAAACCATTTCATCACTTGCCAATATACATCAAATACCATCATCAAATCACTGTTTTAAGCATTAATCAAAGCCATTTATCATCATGCATCTCCATGCATCATAACCAAATTAATAACATGTCAAACCAAGGATCTCTTACCTTGAGCATCCTTCAATACATGGCTTTCAAAACCAGTATTAACCATGCTAAAACATGCTTTCAAAACAGTAATTAAACATGCATTTCATAACTAATGCATCAAACCATAACTTAGCACATCCGAGGGAGTTTTTCCGAAAACTTACTCTTGAGCTTAGCTAAGTTGTTTAGACTTAAACTAAGCTCCCAAAACCTCCAAATAAACGTTTCAAAGCTTGAAAACCATCTCCACCCACCAATTACGTTTCGCCTTGCTCGCCGAAACTCTAACTATGCCTCCGATACTCCCGAACCAACACCAAAAGTGTCTGAAGGTGTCTCCCCTATTTACAACACATAAGAGCAGAGGATTAATGCATCATCATGCATTAAAATCATCAGCCACTTCTCCTAAACTCGCGGCACCACCTAAACTCAACATTTCGGTTACCAAACACAACCGAAATCACCTCCAAACTCTTCCAAAACTTAACCCAGCCAAGATCCATCATTCCTAAACATCAATTAACATCTAAAACAAACCTAAACTCGTCTTTATACCTCCAGCTATAACAGAACACCAAAAACACCCCAAAAACCACCATTTTCACAAGCAAAAACTTAGGAAACACAACCTATTCGGGATTGCATTGATAAAACCTCATTTCTAACACCATTTAACATCCAAAATACATTAAAGAACCATCTCAAAATAGAGCCCAATCAATTACAATGAAAATCTTCAAGATCTCTTCCAAAATCTTGAGTTTTAAGCCAAAATCTTGTCTCTAACATTAAATCCATTTATAAAACTTTAATAAAGGATTGACAACTTGGGAATTTCAGTAAAGAACTGAGTATTTAGAGGAGAAGAACAATCTTACCTCTAAATGGTGATTTCTCCTTGATTTGGGCAAAATTCCATGAAAATTCAATGTGGAAATCAAAAGGATTTGATGCAAGATTGATTAAGAACCAATGAGTGATGGAAATCTCATCAATTGAAGTGAAAATCTATTTGAAAGTTGCTGGAGAAAAAGTGTTTGGATGATGGGATTTTGAGAGAAAAAGGAATGAGAGAAAATTAGAGAAAAGGTAGTTTTCCTTTTCTTTTATTTAATTAAAACATTAATTAAATCACCCAAATTAAGGAAAATCTGGAGAAAACATTTTAGGTAATTAGCTCCTTAAAGATTCAAAGTTTCAATCCTTTACAAAAAGGTCACTACTAAACTTTGCAAAAATCGCATTTTGGTCACTACACCGAAATGTAGTATTTCCAAACCTTATTATGTAAAATTGATTTCACCACTCTCTTATATATATTAAATGAGGATTTTTAGATATTTTTCTATATTTTTAAAGCATCCCGAACTAGGATTTCCCTAAAACCTCCTTTTATATTTGAACCGTTTCTCAGACCGGTCCGATCAAACCCTAAACTTCTAAGCCCAAAATTAGGGTGTTACATTCAACCTCCTTATTGTCCATTAATTCCTGGACCAACTGCTTAAATTCTGGACGAATCTGAATCTCGTGCCCCACAGTCTGATGGTACTTACAGAAAGGTTCATGGCCATCATATGCCCCATTCGGACCCTTCTCGAAGTCGACTTCTAACTTAGCAAAACTTTTCTCCATTTTCCTTCTTTGATGGCGAGTAAAGTGTGGATACGGAATCTTCGATAGTGACGAATGCTGCCATGACCTCGAGCAATTAATTCCAAGACTTAATGATGTAATGCATGATATGTCGAATGCAAAACGGAAACATATGATTAAAGGCAACAAATTAAAAACACAATCGAATGCAAGGAAATGTTGATTCGACGAACATCCTCATTAAACAACTTTCCATAACGGAGATCAAGCCTTTTTACAACGAGGCAAGAAAATAAACACATAGGGTACGATTTTCAAAAAAATTTGCTCGTCCCCTCTTTCTAAATTAGCACGCTCCGGGAGCTTCGTTGCTATGGACTCTTTTCTCCCATTGTGAAACTTTTCAACTTTAGAATGTTCTCGAATCAACACTTCGTATGAAAATGCGATGAGTATGCAAAAATAAGCAAAACAAGACAAGAAGGCAATTGGGTTAGTATCAATAATAGTGAATACTTGAATGAAACAAATCATAAGGAAACACATCAAAGTAAATTAACGATGCAAGACCTAAGCATGAATTCTAATTCTACGGTTAACCGCATGGCTCTAATCGGGTTGGGCTTCTTAAATTCTCACTCATGTGGTTCGGTTCTAACAAGGGTACCCGAACCTATCTTACCACCTACTAAGGCGACAAGAACCCCAATTCTAGCCCATTACAAGCTTGCGAATTGGTTTCAGTTCGAGGGAAAGCACGGCCTAATGACGTGGAAGGCTGCTCACATGTCAAAGGCGTGGATTCCGGAAGTGAATTACCGACCCGTGGAGGGAGACTCGCGTGGGTATGGGCGTTTCACTCCCACTTAAGGGACGAAGCTCGGGTATAGAGCCTAATGCGTGATGCAACACATGTCGGTGTTTCCTTTGAAATTAAATGAAAAATTAATTCAAGACCACCAATTATCGAAGCTCGTAAAATTAAAGTTCCATTTTCAAGGAAGAACCACCTCGCTAAAGTCAAATCAAATTTCAAAAATTTCCATCATTAAAGGCAACAATTATTTCTTTGGCCTAACTCTCTTTTTGTTTTGAAAAACAAAATTTCTCCCCAGCGGAGTCGCCAGACTGTAACAACGTTTTTTTCGCGGCTTCCCCACTACTTTGAAAATATTAAATTTGAAAAAGGTGGGAGTTTAAAAATAATTCAGGTTTTGGGAAAAAAAATCTTTTAAAAAGTTCTTTTTCTCTTTTGGTTGGAGTCGTCACCGGCCACTATGGTAGGCCGGACATCGTAAAAAACAAAACCAAAGATTCATTTGAAAGGGTTCGGGAGTTGGTTACGTGTGGGGAAGGGTTAGCACCCCCATCACGCCCGGAAATCGGTACCAAAACAATTGTTGCTTTTAATTGATGGAAATTGTTCGAAATTTAAAAAGAATTTAATTAGTGGTTCTTGATTGAAAATCAGTCTTTAATCACGAGCTTTTCCAAACGGGTGGTATCGAATTAATTTATCGTTTAATTAAAAAGGATGACGGTACATCGGACCAAAGACTAAACCGACATCATATAAGACTGACTGCCGTGTTAGTTTAGAGTTCGGATCCTGTACGTCACCTTTATGCAAGCAGATAAAAGATGATGCTATGGTCTTGTTCGTTTTAATCTCGAATTTACCTTTAGACGATTCGAATTAATCCGAATATTCGCGGGACATCCAATAAGCTAGGCTTGTCGACCCGAATACGCGAATTAATAGGTATCTCCGTTTTAGAATTAAAATTAATTAATATACAAGTTAAAACGCTAAAAGTCACATGAATGACAATAAAAATGCATGTCACAAATATATTCGAATGACATAACAACTAGCTAAAAACACATACCACATGCATACATCACATAACATTTATGTACATCACGGTAAAATATATATATTCGATATGAACACACATTTAAAAAAAGCCAAATACATGAATAACAAATAGACATAATAAAATGCTGAATAAATAAAAAGGGCCATCTGGCAGGGACTGAAGCTATAAATAAACCATTTTTTAAAAGAGATTAAAATGAAAGAATAGAACTCGATCAAAAGACAAGAAAAGGCAAGAGGATCACAAACGTAATTTTCCCATCCGAAATTTAACCAAAACAAGATCGGGACTAGATTGAAAATGTTTGAAAACATGCAAGGACCGCGAGAGGGGTTTTGAAAAGCGGAAGTCCTCCGTGCGCAATTATAGCGACGCGGAGGGACTGGGAAAGCGATTAAACCGATTTAAAAAAAACTAAAATACTATAAAACCGGTCTTAAAACCATTTTAATCCCTTTTTCCTTTTATCAACCCTAACTAGAGATACACTCTCCCCCCTTCTGTCATTTTGCTCCAGCGCCGCAAGGGTTCCGGTCGTCGTTTCCGGCGCCGGAACCCTAAAAAGATTCCCCTTTTTTTCGAAACCACGAAAACAATCGAAAAATCATTTCTTTTTTGAAACCAAAAACGTTTCTTCTTTTTTTGTTTAAAACCCAAAACCAAAACTAAAAAACACAAACTTACCTCTTTCGCGTCACCGGCTCACCATGCATGGCTTTCGAAGGAGCCAGAAGGCTTATCGCCGGCAACGGGGAAACGGAAAAGAAGAAGGAAACGACGAGGGTAAGACCTTAACCCCTCTTTTGTTTTTTATTTTTTTGTTGCGATTCAAAACTGAAAAATAAAAGGATGATACCTTCAAACTTTTTTCCTTGCTTGTATTAATATGAAGATGATTACAACTGCTCTCTTTCTCTCTGAATATTTTTTCGAATCCCCTTATTACAACGTTTTCTCTCTAAGAAATCCTCCCCTCTACATTGCATGCATCTCTCGGGTTTTATAGGCCCCGATATTACATTTTTTTTATTTTCTAATCACATATAATTCCTAAAATGTGCTGTTGATTGTTGGTGATTTGTACGATTTCTGACTTTGATTGCCTCTTCCATTTGTGTTTCTTATTTTTCTCTGATTTCGGTTGCGATTTTGGCTCTGATATTTGTAGTTTTTCGTTACATGTGACCCGTGAGGAGGAGAAGGGACCATGGAGAGCTGGTCGGACGACGTGGAGTGCTCCGTGCCACCGATTGGGATCTGGAGAGACTCGATCGTGTGATGCACGCGCGCGTGTGGGGGTCGAATCGCCGCGCGTGGGCGCGTTGGGGTCTCTGGAACCTTCTCCGGCTCAATCTCAGCCATCTGATGCTCTCCCGATCCAAGGGTCCTGAGGGGTGCGGCGCAAGGGCTACAGCAGAGGCCTCTAGGGTTTTTATCCTCATAGAGCGATCTGGACCGTTGGATTTGGATCCCAGATCCAACGGCTGCGCAGAAACGACTGCAAACCATAAGGGCAAACATTAGGGTTTCTGTTAGGGTTTATTTTTTGGGCCTAAACGGGCCATGTAATATATGTATAATATTTTTGGGCTTTTTTATTATGTATAATGGACTTTAAATAACTGTGGGCTTTTATTTATATTATGGCTTATATTATTTAATGTTTTTGTTTTGTTTTTCAGACTTAATAATAATAATAATAATAATAATAATGAGTAAGAATAACAATAATGATATGCGGCGGTAGCTATAATGATAACATAGTGATAATAGGTAATAATAATAATGTAATAAGTAATACTAATAATAATAAGTATAGTAATAATAAATAATAATATTGATAAGCAAACATAAATGTGATAGTAATATAGTAATAATGATAAGATTAATAGGTGATTAATAAGGTAGTAATAATAATATCATATTAAAGCCCATTATTAAAAATAAAAGAAATCGGGTCTAACACCCCGGACAAAATTAGTGATTACAATTACCTATGGCTAAATTTTCCCTTCAAATGTAATGATATTTGGAGGTTTCTGTTTCGTTCTCAAGTTCGACAAATAGTATCAACCAATAAATATTGTTTTCAACCATATGTAATGAAAACTCATTTCCTAAAATTACATACTAGTTCAAATCACCTATTTGTTCTTAAGAAACAATCACATCCTTCCAACACATTCAATACAAGAGCATATACAAACCATTTTTTAACCAAAAACCATAACCATCTCAACCAAAAATCATAACCATTACATGGATTTCAACACAATCCTTCTTAGAATCCAATCTTCTCGACAATATTTCTTTCACATTTCGTACCATATCAACTACAATTAAAAATGGGAACAATGAAGGAACTAACACTAACTAACCTAAACATTCCTTCTTCCAATCCAATCTACTCTACATTTCTAACAATTATCACTCCCAATTGAAACATCACTGAATTATTCAACCTAATTTCTTTTGTTATTCAAAAAGAAAGTCAACGAGTTATTCAAGGCTCTAATCTTGTTAATAAAGGCGTTCAACCCTTCTTTTAACTATTGTTATCTTTGTTCCTACTTTTAATTTCAATTTAATTGCTATTACTTGTTTATTGCAGCAGAACTCTAAACTGCCAATAACCCTAGACCCTAATAATTTCTTCTTCCAATCCAATCTCCTCTACAATATTCATTATAAAGCAAAAAAAAATTTATAGAAGAATATTCAAACAGTTTATACAAAATCCCTCATCATTTGCAATGTGATTTCGCTCAAATCATAAAAAACGAAAAAAAAGAAGCAAGAAGCAAGAACTAACCTCCAAATCCGTGTTTAAACCCAATCTCCTCCTCGAATTTTCTTTAGATTTTCTTCCTTGCTTGATGGATAAAATGCCTTCGTCCTCTTGGTTTCGATACCCTAACTTTAAGATTTTATTTTCTCGCTCTCTTTCAATATATATGAATTATATCATCATAAAAGGGTTACCGGTTCACCGGGTAACTATAAATTCTTTGTTTTTTAATCTAACGATTCATATTAAAACGGCTTCATCCAATTGCCTTTATTAAATGACTTGTATTTAGTTGTTCTTTAAGCCGTTTGATCTTAGAATTGGCCAAACTAAACAGCTTACTTGACCAGCTAAATATATTTAGGGGATTCTAGGGAACAACCTTTAAATACAGGCTAAAAAATGACATATATAAAAAGCGGTACACAAATTGTACATGAAACGGTACACAAATTGGTACAATTTTGTAATAGAAGAATGCATATACCTTTTTATTACAAAGATGCACTGTTCACTGGGTAAAAAGCGGTACATATTTATTACAAATCATGTACATAAATCTTTACAAGTTTGTAACACAAAAGGTACATACCTTTTTTATTACGCTATTTCACCAAGGGGCATCCATACCACCTTTAGGTGGTATCGATGCCGGTTTGGCAGACAAGAAAAAATTGGTACATTTATACAAAATGTGTATGTACACAACTTGTTACAAGGAAACACGATTTGGTACAATAATAACAAGAGGCATCGATACTACCTAAAGGTGGTTTCGATGCTGGTTTGGCAGACATGAAAAAATTGGTACATTTGTTATACAAAATGTGTACGTACACAAAAATATTACACAATGTGCATATACACAAATGAGTACAAAAATGTACACAAATTGTAACAATTTTGTAAGAGAAAAAGGTATATACCTTTTTTAATATGCTATTTCACCAAGGAGTATCGATGTTGGTTTGTATTTAGTTGGCTTTTAAGAGGTTTGTTTTTAGAAAAGTCGATATATTTACTCAATTATAAGTATTTTTTTAATATGTAAGCGGATCTCTCATAATAAATTTGTAACATTTTAATCTTAGCTCTAGAGCACTGTAGACTAGCAATATAAAAAGGGGTCAAGTTAATGCGTTCCTATCAATTTTCCCGTGGGTCACAAAACGACGGAATCTCTGGTCTTCTGCGTGGATTCCCAATCCCAACCAACCAAGGCAAAATAAGAACCAAGCGGAGACGTTTAGATGTGAATTTGTGAAGGTTCTCAAATCATTAATCATGGATCAACTCACAACCGATGCTGCTTTTCTTCAATCCATTCCACCTTCAACCATCCTGTTCCCTCAACCCCCCCGCACCCAACCCAATTCCAGGTTAGGTTTTTCCCAATCATTTTTGGGAATTTAACCGCTTTTATTTCGTTTATTTCATGTTTTTTTTTTGGCAGCCAAAGGGTTGAAGGGGAACCCAAGGATTGTATTGCGGCGAGAAAACTTCAAAAGGCTGACCGTGAGAAACTAAGAAGGGACCGTCTCAATGAACACTTCCTTGACTTGGGAAATGCACTTGGTAAATTTTTTAACTTTCCTGTAAAACAATCACATTTCTACTCCCGCCAGTAAAAAAATTTGGTACTAAATTAATAAAGTGGGCACCTGCATAAGTTGTTCTCTACAGTTTGATTCGGAGCTATGGTTTTTATATGCAAACGTTTATTAGTAATAGGGTTGAAGTTTTGAGCTGTAATTCATTTTGTCGAATGCTGATGCACTTGAATTTTGATTGGAAAACTGCTACTAAATGCTTCCAAGTTTTTTGCACGACAAAAAAGTGTTCTTTTCCTTTTTTGTTTTATTATTGGTGGAAGTCATAGTAGTTCATAGTTCATTTTAGGCCAAAATTACCCATCCATGGATGAAAACTTCAACTAATGATAAATAACTTGAAATGAAATGACGTGAAAAACCTTCATGGCAGTTCCGTGCTGACTTGTCCCTCTGTCAAGTTGTTTATAGTTGGTTGACTAACAATTTTCATCCACGGATAGGCTATTTTGACTGAAAATGGAACATTGAGGGTTTAAAAAAGAAAATAGGGGCCAAAATGACTATCTAGTCAAACGTTAGGGTCATTTTTTGACATTATACCTTGTGTAAACTGTAAACAAGAGTTGTAGACTAGTTTTTTTTTTATCTTTCCCAAGAAAAATTCTGAAGGGCGATGCTTATTTGTTTGCGCTATCCAGATCCTGATAGGCCTAAAAATGACAAAGCAACCATCCTTACTGATACGATTCAATTGCTGAAGGACCTCACGTCTCAGGTCACCAAACTGAAAGCAGAATACGCTACACTGAATGAAGAATCTCGTGAGGTCATCCCTGCCTATTTGACTTTATTTATGGTTTTCAGATGTGTGATAGGGATTTTACATTGTTGTTTCTTTCTTTTGAAGCAGTTGACCCAGGAGAAGAATGATCTCAAAGAAGAGAAGGCATCTCTTAAATCCGATATCGATAATCTTAATATTCAGTATCAGCAGAGGGTCGGGACTATGTATCCATGGGCCACTGTAGATCACTCGGTTGTCATGGCCCCTCCTTATCCATATCCAGTACCAATGACAATGCCTCCTCCAGGAGCCATTCCTATCCATCCGTTCCCTTTCTTTGGGAATCAAAATCCTGGGATCATTCATAACCCCTGCACCACTTTTGTCCCATACATGACTCCAAATACTATGGTTGAACAGCAGTCGGCACAGCCTGTTGCTCCACCTGCACAACCAAGCAGTCATTCCCATGCTTCAGGCAAACAAGATTCGAAAAACAAGTCCTCAGAGGAGAGCAAGATTGAAAAAACTGTGGATTCAAATGATGTCGCTACTGAGCTTGAGTTAAAAACACCTGGTTCTACGGCAGATCAGGTTTGTTAAGAGTGTTATATCTAGGTTTGTGCTTTGTAGCGGTCCTAGTGGGTAGTTCCGTTATGATTTAACTTTTAACATATTCATTACAGTGCATGGCTGACTTAATGGTTATCTGCAGGATTTATCTTCAGGGCAAAAGAAGATGAAGAAACCTTTAAAGAAAGACGACAGCAATACAGAAGGGAGTTATTCAAGTAGGTGCTCCTCATCTTATAGTGCACGGGATAGCTCGTCCAATAGTATAGTGGGTGGCACAAAACCTGATGACGTAGATGGGTAAAACGATTGACAAATGCCTGAGCCAGGTTGTTTGCAACTTCTGCGCATCGTGTTTTCCTTTTATTCTATGCTCTAGTAGTTCCTAATTTCTCCTCCACTTTAGAATCTAATTTTTCCCACAAACTTAATCACTGGGAATTGCTGTTATGAAGTAGTTCTAGGCTGGGTTTGTCCTGAATCTCACTTTCTTGAGATGGAAAGGATGGTGGTGATAATCTTCCGTGCCTTCTGCTATGGGTTAGAATTTAGGTGGAACTAATGAACAATGTAGGAACTGACGGTTGTATAGAGTTGATTTTTTTGTAATCCATATATGTAAAGTCTGCACTTTAAACATTCTAATTGTGTCTCAAATATTTCAGAAAGAAAAAAAAAAGTAATTTTTCTTTCAAGGCTGTTATCCTAGAAGAAAAATATCGATGAAACACCTAGATTGCTGGTGTGTAATGTGCTAAAGTTTATTTGTTCCGTGCTACAAAGTATGATCTATCCGTGTTGGATATTTGATCCTAGCTTTGTGTAGAGCAATATTGTACTTGGTTAAATATATCGAGTAAAGAAAGTCGAAAACTGTTATCCGGTGAGAGCACATGATTTTACAAATGATTGCTTACGTCTATTAATATTTAACCTGAAGATTCGAATCAGAAGTAGATCAATAAAATAACATAAGAGACACTTCACAACTAAAAAAATGTGACACGATAGCAGGTAAAATTATTCATTTTTTTTATAAAAAAGAAGAAGAAAAACATTAATTAAACAAAACAAAATAATATAAAATTTCGAGAGAGAAGATAATAAAAGGACGTAATAGCTAATAATCTTTCAACGTCATGATAAGAGTTATGTAAAGGGGAGACAGATAATGATGCTTTTTTAGGGACGGATGCATGATTTTAGGGTGTGAATTTATCTGTTCATACATATTTTTAACACTTTGACAAATCACATACGCCTTGTTGAAGTGATTGAACTTGAGTTTTTTAGAATGAATATCATCAGTTTTTCTATTAGGACCACTTGTTTGGGTTCATTTTCAATTTATCAATTTAGACCTTAAATTTACCAAATTACATTAATCTCAACCTTTAGCTGTCAGTAAGAGAGAAAAATTATCCATAAGCTTATTATTTATTTTTAGAAAAAATATTATTATTAGGGGAAAGTGGGGGAATTTTGGAGAGATAAATGCTGGCAATGGAGAAGGATTGTGATTCAAAGCTTAATAATGTTAAGGGAACCGATGACAATTCAAATCATTCATCTTCTAATAATGCTGCTTCCAACAATGCTCATCACAGATCTAAAAGCTTTTCATTTAGAGCTCCTCAAGAGAATTTCAGTATCCAGGATTTTGAATTGGGCAAGATATATGGTGTTGGTTCTTATTCAAAGGTTAGTTTCCTGAAGCTTGAATTGTATTCATTTGAATTAGTATGGATTTTCGGCATCTGGGTTTCTTTTTCTTTTTGTTTTTCCAACGCCTGATTATTTATTTACATATGCATGTCATAGCTTTAAGATTTTGATGGAAAGTAATTATTTCTGATAAATTGTGTGCTTTGTGAATCATATGGGTCTTCAATGGTGATATTAGATGTTTGAATGAAAGGAAATAAATTTGCCTAGTTTTCTATAAATTTGATGCAAATGAAAGAACAAAAAGCATCGTTAGTTTCCTGGGAAATGTATATTATTCCTCTTTGAAAATGTATGGTATTTAGGCTATGCTTTCTTTGTAAAGGATGGATAGGGTCTAAATCAGACTATCAGAGTTCCTCAACTACTTTTGGGTTTATTCCTAACCATCACCACCACTCCGCCGGCACTTTTGTTTGAGATATGATTATGAAGATTAGACATCCAAAGATCTTCAAAGAGAAGAGAAAACTTAGAAAATTTTCACCATATCCATGTTGGACACATATTCATATCCGACACTTATCCAAGACCGAGTAAACATAGATTCAAGTTCAACTTAAATAAAGTGCAGTGAGTGAATTGAATGTATTTTTTTTCAAGGTTCTCTGCTTTCCTTCAACTGCTGGATGAAGGCCTCATTTTTTTGCTATTTCTCATAGATTATAACCGTTACATGTTGTTGTCAAATATCTATGTAGATTCATTTTTGTTCTTTTCACCACTTTTCTGGTTTCGCGCTTTTTACTCTTTTATATTTCCACCCACGTAGAAGCTAAATCACTTATCATCAAACACTGTTTTCTTGGTCATATTAACAAGCACTTAAGGGGTATTTGATAAAGCATTGAATATTTTCAAACATTTAATTTCTTCAATGTGTTTGATTATGATAAGCCATATAAAATTTTCGATGAAAGATTGTTTAATAGGATATGTAGGTAGGAAACTAATTATCACTTAATATTGAAATTATTAATTCAATTTTATTTTTTAAATTACAGTTACATGATTTATTTTTCATTTTGTTACCGAGAAGATGACATATTCAAAATATTGTTTTTAATATGATTTACAATTATCAAATAATATAATTATATTTAGTATTTAATTTTTAATAATATACCAACTAGTTTTATAGTATAACTTCAGTAGTTATAAAGTTCAGTATATAATTTTTCAGTTTATTAAAAAACAACTCATGCCTTTTTCTTTTGTTAAAAACTTCTGCGATATTATAATATGCTATTTATTTAAGAACACATCTGTTGGTTTACATTGTATATAAATAACCATTGTTTCTTGTCGTTAACAGTTTGCTTTTAGAAGATTGATTAATAATAAGACATGGGGTTTACTTTATTCATTATTATCATTTTTTATGTCATCTTTTTGAATTTTATGGTAAATAGTTATTGAATTATTCATTTAGTATATGTTTATTTTGTCACCATTTTCTCATGTGAGCTTCTTATTAGGGTTTCTTTGTTTGGAATATTAATGTTGTCATCAGGTTGTGAGGGCCAAGAAGAAGGATACAGGAATGGTGTATGCTTTGAAGATCATGGACAAAAAGTTCATCACCAAGGAAAATAAGACAGCTTATGTAAAGTTGGAACGCATTGTTCTTGACCAACTAGACCATCCTGGTGTTGTGCGGCTATATTTCACATTTCAAGATACTTTTTCACTGTGTAGGTATTCTTGGCTGTATTAACCGATAGTTAATCATTAAAACAACTTTAATCCCTTGATGCTCTTCCGTTAGTTATATCTTTCCAATTCATGCAATTTGCGTTGTTGTTTGATGAGGTTTTCTTTGATTATATTGTGAAGACATGGCACTTGAATCTTGTGAAGGTGGAGAACTTTTCGATCAAATTACAAGAGTAAGTTACTCTTAGCAGTCATGGAGATTTCACACAAAAACAGATGTGCCTTGTATCAACTTTTTTCTTGTAGCATATGATTGAGTTGTTTAAGTTCTGATTGGATGTGCTATCAACTTTTTTATCCATTATTTAGTATTGAAACTAGTGAATGTTATCTTCTTTTGTTTCTTATTTTCCACCAAATTTATTATATGATCTTAAATTTCTACTCAAATAACACTGTTGAAGCCTTTTGAACTTCATTGCATAATGTTGCCGTTTTACCCCTTATTTTAAAAATATCAAAAGCCAGAATATCTTCATACTTAAACGTTGTTATTGTGACTTTACTCTTGGTTCTATCTCCGCTGTTTTATTTTTGCTTCAGTACTCACCATCTGGTTTCTTTTTTTCTGCAGAAAGATCGTTTATCCGAGGATGAAGCTTGCTTCTACACTGCGGAAGTTGTAGATGCTCTTGAATACATTCACAACATGGGGTTGATACATAGAGATATTAAGGTATTCCCAATGCTTGTATTTTCTGCAAGGAAAAAAAATCTGGACTGGACCGGCTGGTTAAATCGGGACTCAATGGCTAGTCTGGTTTGGTGGGTCTAAAAACCCGGATAGACGTTGTACCGGTTCAACTGCTAGAAAACCGGCAAAAAAACGGATTTCTGTTTATATAATTTTTAAATTTTTCAAAAAAATTTCAAAGATATTGACATTAAGGATTAAGCTAAATGCATTTTGTTGTTAATTTTTAGCTATCGTTATAATTTGTTTTACATTAAATAAGTGTTTAAAGTATTTAAACTTTAAAAAATCAAACCTCGTGGTGAACCGAGAATCAGAGGCCCGACTGGTTCGACCTCCAGTCTAGTTTTCCCACCATTGATTTTCTGTTATATAAACATTGGAGAAATGCTAAATGTTTCTTCCACGACAGCCAGAGAATTTGCTACTTAGTACAGATGGGCATGTTAAGATTGCTGACTTTGGTAGTGTAAAGCCCATGCAAGATTGCCGAATTACAGTCCTTCCTGATGCAACATCAGGTAAAATCATCATTCTATCACTTTATTACTTGGACTTGGTGTGAATGTCGAATATGAGTGTATCTTTTGGATTTCAAGAAAATGAAGAGTTGTTGAAACATAATTTTACTCTGTTTCTTAAATTCTTAAGGCTAAGATTGTCTCTTTTGTCATGTCCAGATGACAAGGCTTGCACGTTCGTTGGTACAGCCGCATATGTTCCTCCTGAAGTCCTAAACTCTTCTCCTGCAACTTTTGGGTAAGAGATCTTCAATTTCTTATTGAGTTAGTCTCATATTCTACATTAAAATGGTCAAAATCGAAACAAAATTAGCTTACTACAAGTAATTGTAGAATTCTTTTCTCCTTCAATTTTCCCCGCTTGCCCCCCCCCCCTCCCCCTTCCACCTCTGTTTCGTTTTTATCCCACCACTATGTTTCCGAGTTAGTGCACATATATAATTGTGATTTAGCTTAGTCGGTTTCCTTTACCTATCCATCTATTGTTTATATGATGACTAGTTTGTTTGTATGTACATATTCAAACAGAAATGACCTCTGGGCACTTGGCTGTACCTTATACCAAATGCTTTCCGGGACGTCTCCTTTTAAGGATTCAAGTGAATGGCTCATATTTCAAAGAATTATAGCCAGAGATATAAGATTTCCAAATTATTTTTCCGAAGAAGCCCGGGACCTTATTGATCGCTTATTGGTGAGCTGCAATTTTATGCATGTTGGATTTGGTTTCTGCTATGCGTCCACATATGCTAAAACTTTGAAGTTGTTTTTGTTATCTAGTTTTGTTGTTAGATGCATATCATATCTGTTTCCTTACATTTATGAAAAACTGACTATAAAAGCAGAGCTCAGTAATTGACATACATTTATTTAGTCATTTCTGTTTTGTCGGTTTTAAGCCAAGTTTTTGAAGAACTTATAAACTGCATAGGTTTTGATATGATGGAAAATCAACTTAAGGTTTTCAAGATCGTGGGATAATTTTACTACATATTGCTTTTGACACTGTCATTTGTATTTTGCAAACTATAATGACCACAACTCTAGCAATCAAAATTAACTGTTGGGAGTTGGGACACAACTGGTTAAGTATTTATTTAAATGACGAAATAATCTGTGTGTAAATATAGTTTGCTATCTGACATTGGTAGTTTCTCTGAATTTATTTGACTTAATAATCTCCTCATTTAAATTCACCACTGGTATCTTCCAATCAAAAAATTGAAATACTTGAATGAATTTATTTGACATTGGTAGTTTCTCTGAATTTATTTGCATCTAATTGATTTGCTATGAACCTAATCTTTGGTGCCTCCCACCTCTCTACAACTAATGTGGGCTTTTCTTGGTTCATATTTAGATTTTTTGATGTGTTAACTCTTAGGCTTTGTTCTTTCTTCCATGTGCTTTTGTATATGCTTCCTGCATACTACAGTTCCTCTTCATTTTGGAGACTGTCCAAGTTACTCGGACTCGGTTGTGGGTGTTGGATTCAGATTGAGTCCAACTGGGTATGTTCAAATTTTTTTTCCATGTATTTGGAGGGTCCTTAGAGGATCCTATCTTCATTCGTATGTTAAAAAATGTGTGGTGGAAACGGGTACTTCAAGCAAAATGAAGAGTCAGTTCGAAATAGGTCCTATTTATCAAGAAGTATTCAAAAAGAAATTATATCAAGCATAGTTAAAACTTAAAAGTGATACAAGCTTTTTCTTTAGTTCTATTTTAAATGTTGCAAAAGATTATGGAGTATTCTTTTCCACCTTTCTAATAAGAAATAATTGTGTTTTAGTTTGTAAAACTTTTACTGAAACAAGCCTCTAGGAATGCTCATATTAAGGTAGCGGGGTAATGAGAAATGTAAATGAAGGCTTATTTCTTTCCTTTTCCCCCCTAATCGATCTTTCTGTTCTCCTGCCCGGTTGTCCTCCTTTTAGTTACTTCTTCTTGGGCTCTTTCCCCGAATTACTTGAGTGTCATGATAGAAATTCATAGGCTGTTACCTTCAAGTGCAAGGGCAAATATTTTTCATTTCGATTACCCTTTTAGAACCAGGTCTGAGTCACACACATTACAATGTACTTTTGCTTATATTAGCTCAAGGTTATCCTATGTTACGGGTGATCTTGATTTTGAGTAAAAATTGTAGCCTAATTCTGCTGCAGGATCTTGATCCCAGCAGACGACCCGGTGCGGGACCTGATGGTTATGCTGCACTTAAGAAGCATCCTTTCTTTAAGAGAATTGAATGGAGTAATTTAAGAGCACAAACCCCTCCTAAACTTGCTTTGGACAAAGGGGTATGGTTGCGGACTTGCTTTCAGCCATTATTTACAATGGAATCCAGCTTCTCTTTGCATCTTGTATTTCGAGAGTTTTAAAGTTCTGTTATTAATTTCAGGGTCAATCAAGTAAGGGCAATGATCGTCATGATTCTTCAAGGAATCCTAGCCATGTTAGAGCTGGTTCAGCTCGACAAAATGATGGAAACATTGACACCTCATCGCAAGCTGAATCATCTGGCCGTATACCTAGAACTGCATCTATTGAGTCCTTTGACTCGAAATGGTATTTACCTATACATCTTTTTATTTTCTTAGCTCATGTTCTTTAGTTTCGTTGAAAGAAAAGGACTTTTGCTTGCAAGCTTGTCTGTTTGCGCTATTAACATTTAGTCAAATCACTGATTCATCCGTTTTTTTCCTCTTGGCGAAACAAATGTAGACTGATCACTATCAATTCCACCACGAATCATTCAGTAGGGATGGTTGTTTTGCATGCTAATTTAATTTTGCAGTTTGTGTAATCGGGTCTTAGCGCTTTTCGTTTCTTTTCCCTCTGCTGGATTGGGGCTGACTGAACTACAGTTTGTCTAATACATACTTGCATCATGTAAACAGGAAACAATTTTTGGACGAAGGTGAATCTGTCCTTATGATCTCGATGGTGAAGAAATTACAGAAGTTATCGAGCAAGAAAGTCCAGCTTATCCTCACCAACAAACCGAAATTGATTTACGTCAATCCTGCAAAATTGGTTGTGAAAGACGGCATTATTTGGTCCGACAATTCTAACGACCTAAGCGTCCAGGTCACAAGTCCATCTCACTTCAAGATCGTTACAGTAAGTTTATGAGATCGTTATGGCAATGCATGCTTTTCTAATTGTTTGCTGTTTTACTTCCTGATCCGAATTTCCGGTGCTTCAGCCGAAAAAGGTATTGTCATTTGAAGATCCGAAACAAAGAGCATTTCAATGGAAAGGTGCAGTTGAGAGCCTTCAAAACCGGGTGAAGTGATTTTTAGTCGCTGTTATGAAGCTCATTCTTTCGACATTATAATATTATAAAGAACTTAGTAACTACTACACAATTAGCATCCTGCAGCAATTATTTATTTCATGAAAGCGGTACGGGTTTCTCGGATTCTGCCGTGTCGGAGTTCAGGCAACTTCTGGTTCGTAGCGAGCCTTCGTGTTTCAAATCTTGCGTGCAGGGATGAAGCCAGAAATGTTTGATAAGCAGCAGGGATATTTATATAAATTAGACATGTCTAAAGTTTGATCGGCTCCTACTTTCGGAAGGTATTTTCAAATTCGTTTGTTTTGATCACTTGAATTAACATTTACGAAAAACAAAATTAGTCAAATGCTCTATTTCTATTATATTTTGTAATTATTTAACTTTATATTTTGAAAATAATATTTAGATATCATTTTTGTGTTTATATACTGCAATTATTGGATGGAAATCATCTGCCCCCAAAGTATGCTCCCATTTGTGCCTCCACTTTAAAATAGCGGGTTTAGGGTTTAAAATTTGGGGTTTAAGGTTGGGGATTAGGGTTAGGGTGTAGGGAATTAGAAGTATGGTGTATTTTTTAGGGTTTGGGGTTTAGGATATGAAAATTAGGGTTATGGGGCAAAATTTAATTTTTATCTATTTTTTAGGCAGGGGCATAGAAGGAGGCATGGTTGGCAGAAGATTTTTACCCGCAATTATTTATACACTACTTTGTATTTATTCACAAATTAAATTAAAAATGCTACCAAATTTATCATAAAATTATAAACTTTATGAAAAGAAATCAAATAAAAAGAACCTTTGAAAATTTTTGGTGTAAAACATAATTATCATATTTTCAGATATTAATTAGAAAGATTAAAATAAAATTTGAAAATTTTAAAGGAGTTAAAAGGAAATTTCACAAAATATAACCCATCTTATATATGAAAAAAATTATAAAAAGCTAAAGGCTTAAATGCTTAATCAGTAAATTAATTTTGAATTATACTTAAATTCTTATCCTTAAAGCTTCATTCCGTCGTCTCTTTTATTTTTTATTGATGACGTTAAAAATGTAATCATTTTAGTCAATTTATCAATGATACGTGTAGGGTTAAACTGGGAATGAATTATAGTTTAAGGGTCGATTTATATATAAAGTTTAAAATATTCTATAGAAAAATGTATTAATGTGAAAAGTAGAGAAATTCTTGTATCAAAATGGACAAATATTAAAAAAACAGATAAATTAAGAAGATTGGGTAGTCACAAGTCAGGTCATAGGGTATCTGAGATAAATTTGTAACTTTTTTTACAAACCATACATTTTAGAACAATACAAATAGAATTAGTCTGAAGCTCTAGAAAAATTATATTATAAGCCTAGTTTATCATATTAGCCATGACTTGAACTAATAAAATTTACCCACTTTACTATTATTTTCCACGTCAAGTATGTTTTCGTCTCATTATTTTGATCTTAATTTGCTCTCTTTATTGTTGGAGTTTCAGTTCCTGGATTATCCCAACTTGTGCTAAAAATGTGAGTTTTTCTGAAACAATTTCATTGCTAGTTAGATATAAATTTGGAATAAACTGTATGATTCTTTGTTATTTGGACTCGGATTTGATTGTCAGGTATGTATGAGTATGCATCAAACACAGGCATAAATCATAATTAGATCTTTCTAAGTTTTTTTTATGTCCGAACACTTCAAGAACAAACAAAGAGTCTAAGTGATATAGGTACGATAATGTCATGAAATTTCGTTTGTTTCGCTCGTATTATTCTTGTCGTGATCTTGTAATGGTAATACCAGCTGCCAACTCTAATTATGCATAAATATGCATCTGTTTTACAATGTGAACATATGTTAATGATATTGTACTCTGTAACATCTGCTGGTACTACCTGTTATATTTTGATATACTTCATGAATACAATTTGCCTATATTTATTCGATTTTTTATTTTTCTTGAAGTAGTTGTTTTATTCGACGCTTACACTCGAATAAGATAGCAATAGACAATAATGTGCCTTTCTCTGCTTGAAGAAGAAAAGCTTATTTCCTTGTTGAGAGGTGCATGAAAACTAAGCTATTCTGTCTCCGACTACAGGGGCATATGTCCTATACATGTATGTTTAATATCTTCTTAATATTAGACCAACAATCGGTTGGTCAAGTGAGATAAGTAAGGGTCAAATATTTGAGTTCTAACATTATGAATGAAACAAATAAAATAAAAGGATTGTTTTTGTTCCTATAATGAACCTTTGTAGTATTCGATAAATCTACGTGAACGGGTCACCGCGGATTCTTAAAGATTCAAATCATTTTATCCAAACTCTAGTTCACTTGCTTGGAGCCACGTGGAAAGAGGAGAAGTGGTGTTATCCAAGCGCTGATGGTACTAGGAGGAGAGAGCTGTTAAAACGACATCGTCTCCTGGGAGCTTCTAGTTCACTATAGCTCGAGATGTCTTCTGATGAAAGGGCGGAGACAACCACGAACCATGGAAGTTGATTTTTTTTTTCTCTTCTTCTTCCAAGGCCAGATCGATACTAACCACAGCGCTCCTCATTCGCGTGACAATCACTTCCCCTCTTTTCAAAAAAATAATTTGAGTAAATATTGGATACATTATTAATGAGAGTTTTCACCCTAAGGTTCTTGATTTTTTTTTCTAACAATGTAATTCATCCTTGTTTATTTCTTAATCTATGATGATTTACTGTTCAAGATCAGAAATCAGATGAAGCATTATCGACTTCACTGTTCATCCACTTTTTTAGATATTTTTTAAGTTAAAAATATTAAAGACGGTGAGAGAGGAGTCCGACTTCAATGTAAAATACTGTTCAAAGTCGGGGGGTGAGCAATCCGACTTCATTCGTTTATTAATTTCTCGACAAAATATTGTTTAAAGTCGGAGAAAGAGCAGTTCAACTTCTGACTTGAACAGTAAACAACCACATTCTTAGAAATAATTTGGTGAGAACCATATTTTGAGGGGACAAAATCAACCACAATATTATGGTAATTCTGCCATTATTAATGTAACTAATTTTTTATACACTTGTATATTTAAATTTTATATTATAAAATATAAATTTTTAATCTTAAATTTTAAAAATCTTAAAATCTAAATCATAACTCTTAAAATCTAAACTCAAAACATTAAAATTTAAATCTTAAATTAAATCTCTGAACCCTAATTAAACATACTTGTAAAAAATAAGTTCTTTTACCGTTATATTTTCACTATATACCCCATGTGAAATTCTAGGAATTAAAATGCAAGTTTAACTCCAAAATTAAAAGGTAAGATACCATGCTTTGTTTTCTCAAATATCTTATATTACTTCAAATCCTTGATCGAAAGGTCAAAAATCTTCCTTTTAAATATTAGTGTTATTTGAAAAATAGATGTTCAACGTTTTTTTATATATTTTAAATAATTTTTAAAAAAGTATTCAAAAATTATTACTTAAATATCGGATCTAAAATTAATAGATTTATTAACAAGAACTTCACTCAAATAATTTTTATATACAAATATTTTCATGTGGAATATTTATATTGCTTTTAATTTAAGGTTAAGAATTAATTTATGATGATCATGGCATGGCATCCATCATCATCATCATCATCATCATCACACCAACCACCTCTGGTGGAGCGTGCGTTTGACTCTCTCGAAGCCGCGTGATCGCATATTATCTGTATCCTTGACAACCCAAACCAACCCTGCGATTTCAATAAACATAAAATCCCTTGAAAAGCTCCTCAGTCCTCACCTCACCTACCCAGCAAAACACCGAAGCCAAGAACCAGCCGCAGACGGATATGGAAATGGTAGCTACGTCTTGCCCTCACTTCAGTGGGCTTCGCCGCTCCTGCCCCGCCGTACACAATGCACCATCTCACTCTTTCGCTCAACTCCGTCTCTCCTCTTCTCGCAAACCTTGCCGACCTGTTGTTGCCATGGCCGCCTCTGGGAAGGTTAGCTTTATCGCTAATGTGTATACGTATTTTTTACACCGGAAATAACCCATTGTTCCCCCTTTGTTTTTATGTCAATCTTTTTAGCCGTTTTCAGGAGATTAAATGTATACAATGTCTTAAAGCTTAGCGGTTTAAGAACATAAGAAGATATAGATATTGAAACTAGTAAAGGGTGCTTAAGTATATGCCAACTTTTTTGGTTGCAAATGAATTAATCAACTTTGTTGAGAATATGATTCTGTCTTTTTGAAGATTGTAAGCATTAAGCTGTTTGGTAAGTTCTGTGATTGTTTGATATAATTGTAATCCTTTTTCCTATATTCGGTCGTTTATTAACTAATCTTGTTCCTTGTACTTGCAGTTCTTTGTTGGGGGTAACTGGAAATGTGTAAGAACTCTTAATCTCAGATATTATGTTGTCTATGTTCTCTAATCTCCATGGCCAACTCTTTGAAATGTTTTTTCTATCTCCATTTAGGCCTTCGGTCTTCCTTCAAAGTTTTTGTGGTTATCTGATGTGGAATCTTTTTCTAAGCTATACCTGTCTCTTAAGTTTGTTATGGCTTTACCTGAGTAGACTATTGCAATTTTGAATCAAGTGTTGTGTTTTTAATGATGGTTCTGTTTTCTTTTCCTTACCCTCCCTCTCATTTTTTTTTTTTTTTACTTTTGTCATTCTAGTTACTTTATATCAAAATGCTCTCTTGTTATTGCTAAATATCACTTTTGACATTCTAGTTACTGTATACCTAAATAAATTTCATTTTTTAAATCTTTTTTTTTTGTGTTTTCTCCTGTCATTTTGATTTCAGACTGTAATTGTTGGGATCTGTTCATGTGTAGCAACACTTGCATATCTATCTTATTCATTCTCCAGTTCATTTTCCTTAATTGGTGATGTTTATTTTGTTCTTGTAGAATGGAACAAAAGACTCTATCACGAAGCTTGTTGCTGACCTGAACAGCGCAAAGTTGGAGAGTGATGTTGGTAATTTACAGCCTTTACTTTGCAATTTGCGTGAGATGTTAAATTCATTATGGAACTAGGCTTGGGGTTTATATTGGCTGATGGCTAAAAGATTTGCTAACTTTTATTGTGATATTGCTGTTGGTGCTATCACTTTTCGCTTGCCCTCCTAGATGCTATTTCTTGTGCTTTCTTGGAAGCTATTTGTATAATGATTTTATTTTTCTTTAAACTATATTGGCTTATTGCATTTTAGATGCCATATAGTTTTATATTCATTGGGTTCACTGATGTCATGTTAAAAATGTTATGAATATTGCTGATACCCATGCTTGTCGAACAGATGTTGTTGTGTCACCCCCCTTTGTCTATCTTGATATGGTGAGTTCTTCATTAACTGATCGGATTGAGGTATCTGCTCAGAACTCTTGGATAGGAAAAGGCGGGGCTTTCACGGGAGAAATCAGGTTAGATAACTTTTGCTTTATGAGCAAAACAAGTTTGTTCTTTATATTTTTGTAGCCTAAAACATAGTGATATTGGCTTATTTACCCCTCCTTGGGAATATAAAACCACATCATTGTTGAAGTTATTTTGTGGAGCTATGATGGACAGAAGACTTACTGCCTTTTGGCTATACTGCTAACAATCGTCTCCTTTTAATGTATTTCTTGTTTGTGTAAAGGGCAGCGGCTTAACTTTAGTCTACCACTAGAAATATGTTTAAAAATATACAGGAATCAATATCTTCTTATGTTGTCTCAAATTCCCAATGTGTTTCATTTACTGCCTTGATGCTAGTGGAATATTTATTCTTGCTGGTGGATAAGTTTCAATTTATTCAGTTAATATCATTGTTAAGTTTCAGGTGACTTTAGAATCTATTTTTTTAGTTAATCTGTTCTGCAACATATTGGAAGCTGTTTGCTGACCTTTGGTTTTTTCGTTGTTGTGGGTATTTGGCCCTACACATGTCAACTGGCTTGGTTGAGTTATCCTAACTCTGTCTGTGTCTTTGATATGACTCTTCTGATTCTTCCTGTAGCGTGGAACAACTGAAAGATATTGGCTGCAAGTGGGTCATTCTTGGGCATTCTGAACGCAGACATATTATTGGTGAAGATGATCAGGTGAAAGTTCCGGCACTCACGTTCTTCAAAGGAGTTGAAGGGCATAGTTGTTTGTGTTTTTTAATGAAAAATATGAAAATAATTAGTACTGACTGAAGATTTATTGTCTTCAGTTTATAGGAAAGAAAGCTGCTTATGCTCTGAATGAGGGTCTTGGAGTGATAGCTTGTATTGGTGAATTACTAGAAGAAAGAGAAGCAGGGAAAACTTTTGATGTATGCTTCCAGCAAGTCAAGGCTTTTGCTGGTAAATTTGGTTGGCCTATTTTGTGGTTTCTGTTACTTTCCTTCCTCGTGAATTATCATTTTAGGTTATTTTGCGAAGGCTGAAGATGGAAAGGCTGTGACCTGATTCCAATGATTCCATCATTTGCAGATGTTGTACCAAGTTGGGACAATGTGGTTATTGCTTACGAGCCGGTTTGGGCCATTGGGACAGGTAAAGTGGCTACTCCCCAGCAAGCTCAGGAGGTACATGTGGCCGTTCGCGATTGGCTTAAAAAGAATATTTCCGAGGAAGTGGCATCTAAAACACGTATCATATATGGAGGTAGCTTGGATACTACTGTATCAGTTTTCTATGTTTTGTTTAAATTATCATGCCATTCCCGTACAAGTGGTTATTTGTGTGACATTGATGTAGAGTATATTTTTAATCTATGATATGAAAAGTTAGGAGGTTCTATGAATGTACAAGCTAATGATTCTCTAAGTCTCTTTCACAGGGTCCGTGAATGGAAGCAACTGCGGTGAGCTTGCAAAGCAAGAAGATATTGATGGATTTCTCGTTGGTGGCGCTTCATTGAAGGTATATTCCCACTAATCATTATCTTCCATGATGTTATTGATAAAGTGGAACTGTCTTGGCTAGAAGAGTGCTTAGGATACGAATATCAATCAGTTGGGCCAGTGCCGATGATTTCATTCTAATCTTGATGCTGCAGGGGCCCGAGTTTGCTACAATTGTCAACTCTGTAACAGCCAAAAAGGTTGCTGCTTAAATATATATAAAGTGGATTCCAGTAACAAATAAAAGGACAACGAGAAGCTCCCTGGCGATGTATGAGTTATAGTGCTATCCCATGGCCGTTTTGATTACTTATTGAGTTCCTTTTCCCCCAAAATAATAGGAAAACGTATCTGTTATATCTTGCTAATGTGCTAAGTTAAATTGCATTTAAACTGTTGTGAGCACTATACATATTTCACTGATTGATAAAACAGTGCATACTGCACTCCAAATGTCTACTGTTTGATTCTCATTTGCTAATCTATACTTCATTTGCTCATTTGGTTGTTTGAAATTCTGGATTGAACCCAGGAGATACCCTTTCCTCTACTACATTACGATATCGTATTCTAGTCTCGAGTAAGATGCAATTACTTTGAAAACTACAGAGAAACCGTGGTCTGACTATTGACCACTGAAGAACTGGGTGGCTATTTTCCTTTATGAATTGTTATAATCTTTGTTATTTGAATTCGAATGCGAGAATACGATGCAGAAATGTTCTTTTTTTACTTGAATTTGCACCGGCTATTGGCTAGGAGCACTTGGGATGGATGTTCATAAACTGGACCACCGTAAGGTTTGATTCCTTGAATGATTGATTGAGTGTAGTTATCGTAAAGGCTTAAAAACACAGACACCTCGTCTGTCATGGCCCTAAAATCCGAAACAATATGAAAACGACGTTTCATTTGGTCGACAAATTGAGAATCGCCTTTCAAGTACCATTTTTGGCAGATAAAGATTGGAAATGGACGTTGGTTTTAACCACTAGTGATGGACGGTGCCACTTTTTGAATTGGTTTTTGTAGTGTCATGGAAGGAACTAGGGCAAACTTACACCCAATGATATTTCAATTATAGATTTTATAAGAAACATATCACCTTTTTAAAAAAATATAAATTGAAATAAGTTACTAATATATTATTACAAACATGTCGTTAAATTGACATATTATTAAGCAAGTCACATTGTTTACAAACATGTTGGTATAATAATATAAACACCGTTTGTAATTAAAAATTTCACTAATTTAGTTTTTTTGTGTGATATTGTCAAAACAAACGAGTCCATCAATCAAATTAGTAGTTCGATAATTGCACTCTTCTATAAAGCATCACAAGTTACTGTTAAATTGTTATTATACCAAAAATGTAACAAGAAAGTAATATAATATTTATGGGATACGAACAAGTAATTTAGGAGAAGAATAAAGATTAAAAAAATAAAATATTTAAATATTAAGAGTTAAATATATTAAATTATTTCGAATTATGATCAAATTGATAGATTCTATAAGTTTTAGGGACTAAAATCGTTATTATATCATGTTGCATTAGAAGAAAAGTGACATGTTTATAACAATATATTAATTTAGTAACTTAAAATACATGTCCATTTTATGGTCTATGTTTAGGATTCGCGGCTCTCCCTCGCAACAATGTCGTCTCTAAAGTTTGAATTCAAATCCTCTCATTGAAAGAGCAATGTGTCTCGCTATTAAACCAAACCCTTATTGATTGTTTGTAATAATTTTTTAATTGAATAATCTATTTATAACTTTTAGAAAGAAAATAATATGTTAATTACTAAAATCATAATTATGTAACCTTGGATGTAGCTTAGGCGATAAACTAAAATCTTGTATAGTTTATTCTTCGTCCATAAGAAACTATCTACTAAGCAAAATCCATTCCCAATCTTACATAAACTGTTACTAGCATACATATAAACTTGGATCTAACAAGGCAAAACCCAGTTAAATTAAACATAAGAAAATTCCAACACCAACTATACTACTGCAGCTGCTGCTACTACATATAAAGGTCATACCAGCCAGCTCTCACGAAAAATCGACTGGTACTGCAACAGGACTAACAGCAACACAATGAAACCAGCCACCGCCCACGGGGACGTACCTTCCGAAGGATGGTGATGCGTCCGGCGGATACGTTCGTACGCCGATGAACCAAACAGCATACCAGAAACATCCACAGACGACAGCCATCGTGCCAAGAAAATTAAAACAACCGGTGTGGCGAAAAGTACCCAACTCATTTGCGCTTCAGCAGATTCCACAGCTGATTCGTAGCTAACGTAGCTTGATATTCCAAGAAAGATGGATGCTAGAGCTAGGATTAGCAGAACTGGATAAGGCAGAGGGCTTAAAGAGAATGAATCAAAGATGGAGTCTTTTCTTCCGTAGTTGGCCATTAAAGAGGTATGGGTGTCTGTATTTCTGGTGTGTGAACTAAAGACTAAAGAGTCTATTTATAGCAAAAAAGGGTGTGTCTGGTTTTTGTGGTTCACAGCTTAGGTTGAACCAGGGTAGTTCTGGACCGTTGATTTTTCTGAATTTATCTGTCTGAACTTGTTGGAGTTAGGTTTCTGAACTTGGCATTTGTGGGACCCCAGTGAAACAGAAGGGTTGAAATACAAGTAGTTTTCTTCACATTTGTCGTGTTGTCTTCTTGTAATTCGTATTTCCTTGGTAGAGTTTTAAAGTTTAAACGTAAAAGAGATGTTGAAAACCTCCATAAAAAATGTCTTTCAGAAAATTTGGTATCCAAAGCTTTTATTATTTTGTTGCACCATATTCAAACCTTTGAATCATCGTTGATAACTTTGTCTGAATATTACTTTATCCGAAAAAGGCTTGGAGAAAACTTGAACTAGTAATTCTTTACTGTACGAGGAAGAGAAAGGAGAAGAAAGGTTAAGTCTTGGAAATGCTGCTGTCTGGGAATGGTCTGGCATTACAAAAGAAAATAAACATTTAACAAAGGGAAGGGGGGATGCTCAATGCCATACATAGCAAGCACCTAGGAATTTGTTATTAGGATAGGAAACATCTGATTAATCCTAGAATTTATAATCCAACGTCTTAAAAAATTAGTAAGTAGCTTTCATTGGTTACTATTTGAGGAAATTTATAAACTACGATAGTTATGTTAGATATATGTCGGCAGGTTCTTACATGCAGGAGGAATTAAATCTTGCATAATATGCCCATGACGACGGTGGAAAATAAATATAAAACTGGAAACTTTGACTTAGTCATGAAACCACCGACCTCTGCCAATTTAACTGGGCTAAACAGACAATTGTTTTGTATAACCACACGTATTCATATCGGATACTGTTGATGCCTATTATGGGACGACCCTTCCAACCCAATACTTTTCATTCACAACCTCATAATTCAAACCTCTGATCTTGCTTAAGAAATTTAATGCCTCATCCCACTAGATGAACTGAAAGCCCTTGAAATCCTAAAATCTTTTGTACTTGCACATAATTGATAAATATAACATGATACAAAGCATGTTCTTAATACATGAATCATAGACTAATACATTTAAAGATCAATTGACAAAGAAATGAATTTCCTTTTCTAACCAATCTGGCTTTAATCTTATGTGGATAATTCACCCTTACTTGAATCTGGTATATGCCATCACCAAAACTTACCAGTTATTGCAATCAAAATGATAAGTTAGAGAAGCGTCAGAGAGCACAAAATCGATGACTTGTCGATATAACCTACCAGAGGAAATGGCTGAGATCAGACTTTCCCCCCGTACTGGAAATTCAGTTTGTAATCACGTTGCAAACTGGCCAAAGTGTTCCTACAAGGACCCTCTGCAAAATCATGCACAGATGAAATAAGAAAGTTTAGATAAGAGTGATGCATTTATGATACGGGCAAATCAAGTTTGCTTACCTCCAAATACTGTATGAAGATATTGAAGATCATTAGCTGAACATGCATCTATTAATGCATATACGCCTGGTTTTAGAGCGTCATCTATCTCCCTGCAAACGATTGGAAAAAGGGAAACGGATTCTCAATATCTACCATAAAATTAGATGTATATGTGTAATCATATATGATAGTAAGCAGGCATTGACTACCACCTTCTAATGCCAGTTTTACGGGGACCATATCCTGAAAAAACCCATATGTAGGTTGATAGGAATTTGTAACAGTGCCCTGCAAACACATCTCTCTGCTGCCTTATCTGTAAAATAACAATTTGAGTGTCAAAGGCAGAATTAGCTTGGGTTCTTAAATATGTAATCCGTTGTCAAATTAAGCCACCACCAGAAGTTCTAGCACAAAATTGCATATTCAAAACCGTGATAGATGTGACACAAATTGCAATACCTCTTCATAGATTCTTCGAAGAAAACCAGCACATTTCTCCCCCTCTTGTATTTCCCATGAAAAACAACCTTTTTGGACCACTAGATCAGCATCCACTGTCTCCAAACAATGGAGGAGAAAGGATACTGATTGTTCCAGCACCGCAATACACCGTTCGCATTCACTTGAGATAAGAAGAATATTAGTAAACGAATCTTGTCACAAAGAGGAATTAAGAAAAAAACACACAAGGTACGAAATTCAAGAACCAGAAAACACTTGTAAGAGCTGTCAAACATGCACAATAATGAACCATGGAAACCCAGGAGAAAATATTCCCATACAAGAAAAGCATTGAACACCCCATATACACCTAAAAGGGTGACCCTAAAAAGTGTATAGCAGCCTCCCTTTTCCCTTTCTATCGTCTCCTACATTTGCTTTTGGATTCTGTTTATGATTTCCAACTGCTACAACCATAGAAAGCAGGAGGGCAGGGAGAGTTTCTATGACTAAACAAGAATCACATATTTACACATACCTCTTGTGATGTTTCAGAACAGTGTACAATAATCGGCAACAAGCAGCAAAGAGGTTTACAGAAAATTGTCGGTCCAGGACACGAGATTCCGTGCTTACAATGGAAGTGTGGTTTTGTTTATCCAGAAACAGGTTACTTGAAACTGGCGCTTCAGAAATCCTTAGTTGATGGAAATCCTGAAAAAGTGCTCCAGGGATACGTAAAGACTGCCCTATGTGGCACAGATCCATCTGAAACAGAGCATGCTTTCCCGAAACTCTGGTCAATACCTCAACACACATAAGAACAACAGATCCCGGATCTGGATTTCTGTCACTTTCGTTACTCGCAACTTTTTCATAGAATAGTAATGGACTCTGCAAGTGCAGAATTATATTGAATAGAGCAGCAACAAAGCTTTTAATGTGACTTCTAACCACGTTCAAACATTTGCGTCCTACAAAGCAAGAAAAGGGATCATCAAATAAGTCCAACCAAGTAAAAGATAAATGTCGTTTAAGGGATACATACGATGTTTAAGTAAAAATTTCACTCAAGTTTGAGATTCATAAAAATGTACTAGTTAATAAAAGATGAATCAGAAGAGGTATTCTATAACAAAAAAAAAAGTCATCCAAATCCACCATAAGATGCCAGCAACTCTAAAATTTGCCTGGGTAAATACCAAATTTATCCAGTCAATACTCAAAATATAAAAAGAAAATTAACTTTTTAGCACATGCAGTGAAGGCTACAAGTGGCATAATTTAGCCTCGTGTTCACTCTTTGACCATAATAAATAGGCAGACATAATACCTGAACCATGCTCAAGAATTAAATCCAAGCAGTCGATGCCAGCTGCAACAGTTGAGGACACCATGCCACCATCAGCACTTCCAGTGGTTATTTCATACATCCTTGCATGGCCTCCTTGTACTCCCACTAATGCTCTCTCTATAGCCTGTATTGCTGACAACAGTTGCAACTCTGACGGATTTTTAATAAACACTTTGAATGACATCCTCAACCTAGCTTTGAATTCATCTAGGCAATGCGAATCATGAGAAAGAAATGACTCGGATAAACCTGTATCATCATGGAGTATCTTGGTGCTCGATTCTCTCTCATGAGATTCTAAAGTAGCTCTTTTCCCTTGTAAAGATATGCATTTTCCTATGGCCCTTAAATGCAATCCTATAAGATTAGCATATACATCTCCGTTTAAGGTAGAATCAGTCATTGGAAAGTGACTCCCAAGTTCTTCCAGACACTTAACAGCACCATCTAACCAAACAAAGGTAAAAGGTGGCGGGCTTTTAACTGAGTTTGCCAACTCCAACAACAAGAATTGTGAAATGTTAATAACGAGAGGTGTCATGCCTGATGACGATTGCGCACCATCAACACGGAAATTTAGCCTTGGAATAGCAGAATAAGTAATTAATATCTGCCTAAGTAGAACTGCTCGGTCAAGATGATCACCCTTCAGCAACCCCAGCAACAAATGCTTATTTAAACAATGAAGCATGACTAGATCGTCTGAATCTTTGCAGTAATCCAACTTGTCAGAACTTGGGGAATCAGAACCACTTCTTGACTGTTGATCATTCTCAAGAAACATGCGTAAGACATCATTAATAAGATCTAAACACACATTTACGCAGAGGTTTAGTTTCAAGAGAGGCTCACACTTCCACCGTAACAATTTTGCCTTCAACTCACCACATCTTTCACCCGCCTGATTCAAGGCAGATGCTAGGCCCCATAAAAATCCACCAAAGCAAGAAACCATGAAAGACATTTTATTAATATTTACATCTTGTTTCTCAATTCCTACTTGTGCATTATCAAGGACTTCCTTCAAAGGAACAAGTAAGTTCTCTGCCTGTTCCTTCAAACTCTCAGCAATAATGGTCAAACTTCTCAAGGCTTCATTATCTTTCAAATAATTGACGCGCAAAACAGGTTCATTTAAAATACTTTGATCACTGACAACACCTGAAAAATCTTTACAGGGTTGCTTAGAATTTCCAAAGAAATGAACTATCTGACCAAATTGATATTTGCTTATTGCAAAGAAGACATAAGATGTGTGATCCATCAATGAGAATTTCCTAATTTCGGAATCGGACATACAGTCTTCCGATATTGTGTCTAGGAGTTCGATCACTGCAGATACTGACTTCAAAAGCCATGTGACAAAATATGAACCCTCACCAACTGTAATAAGTGAAGACAAACTAGCTTCTATCTTTTCCTCACATAATGCCATGATAATATTTTTCAATGTCCTTCGACAAGCTACAAACAATTGGAAAAGTTCATAGAAACCATACGAGGACAGTGTTCCCTGACAGTGTAAAAGCTCTGCAACTACATACCTGAAAATATTAAGATACTCTTATAAATGGAGACTTCAAAAAAGCTCATAATAAGTGTAAACGCACCAGTGGTGTATAATAAAATATCTTGCAAAGCATATGAAAAGAAAATGATAGAAACTATGTACTCAATAGATTCCAAACAAGAGATAAGAGAGCTCACCGGTCAAGGTGGAGGACGCAAGTTACTAGCTTGGAGAATGATTTTGAACTCAAATATCCTTTTGGCATCCAACATAGAAGATTAAGCAAACTCCTACAATCTTTCACATTATCGAAATGAAGGGTTGTCTGTTTCATAGAAGATTCTGAAGGTAGCACATTGCATTTATTTGAAATTGATCTTGTATCTGAGTCATGCTTAATATATCTTCTACCAGAAACAGCTGCAGATGAGTTCTCAAGTGTGCTTAAAACCTCCGACCAAACAGGAAACGAATTAAAATTCCTGTCACTGACTAATGAGTCGCTAAACAGTAACAGCACCGAATTCTCCAGTGCATGACAAAATCTCGATGGCAAATTCCTGCGAACAAACTAATAAAACAGGGGTGAGAAATTTTCAGATCACTAGCAATCAAGCATAAGAAAATTACAGATGGAAGGTATAAAAGCACAGAGAGAACAAATGCAGTAAATGGAACAGGAATGGAAGAGAGAGAACATTTATGAATTGTTTCTTACTTTATGATCATACAGAGTGGAATCTTGTAGAAGACCTTGTGAAATCTGATACAGAGTAATTTTCTTCAGTTCACCGTCTTTGTCAATTTTATGTTTTTCACCCTGCCGAAAGCTTTTTGATAAACAAGGTAGGGAAGTCTGGATCAAAAGAGTGAGAAACGTTTTAAACTTCTTCTTTAACTTCTTAGAAGAAGAATAAATGCATAAAATATCAATATTTTGGCAAATAATCCACCAAATGGCGATTGGCAATGACTTCTTGTTCACAGAACAAATACCAAAATCCCATTCATCACTTTCATGTGCCTTTGTTTCACAAGAAGTGTCATCATAGGAGAGGATTGATGAGTAATTATCAGATACTAATGAAAGGTATCCCAGCACAAAATCAGCAAGCTCCACTACCTCTTGCTCCAAAACTGAGATACGTTTTTTCAACTTTCTGTCTTTCTTATTATATAGTGACAAGTCAGCATCGTCAAACTTTTTAATCTGCACCAGCTTCTCATTCTGCTCTAATAAATACTCGATAGAGCTTCTATGCCTGCTCAAATCAACTAGCCTCTGGAGAGCCATAATATGCAGTATATAAATCAGTGGACAGCAATCTTCAATGTTGTCTTTAACGTAAGTGTCTGATATGTGGTGTATAAGATCAAGAAGAGACGGTGAAGGATTGATAATCCAAGAAAAGTAGCCGTCATCAGTCCAATCTGATTTCTCCATCCAATCCCTACCAGTATATGCTGTGAATGCATCCCCCATTGCTGATGACAATTTCCGCGACATGCCGGGTGGTGTAAAGCTAATGACTTGCCTGTACAAACTTCGACAAGATATGTACAGTCGAAATAGGAAGACAAAGATCCATTGTATTGATATTCCATGTCTCTCTTTTTCATTCTCAGAAATACTTCCCATGACAGAAAACAAGGTGTCAACACCATCAAGGTTTTGTTCTCCCAGACTACTTATCCAAGGATAAATAGTACTTACTAGCTCCTTTATAGAAGGCCCAAGCAGACTACAGTTTCCAGCCGTGACTGAAAGTGAGTCTAGCAATACCATATAAATTTCAGATAGCACTCTTCCCAAGAGTTCTGCCTGTATGTGAAAGCTTAGCATGTCATGATCTCTTACATCTCCAATTTCTTTTCCATCAGTTACTGAGCTGCCAATTTTCATCCATTCCATCGATTCTGATACATCTGCCGTTAACTGCTGAATAAGTTCACTCGCTTGCCCTTCTGGTATGAACTTTATAGCACGATGAATAGAGAGTTTAAATTCTTGTGAGGCTAAAAGAATCCCCACTGATGCTGCAGTTGCTTCATTATAAAAGGAAGCAGAATCCGAAAAAAATCTGGTGCAGCTCATTTCACCTTCATGGTGGTGTGATATCAAAAGTCTCACAGCTTTGCACAATGTAAAAATAGAATTATTCACCTACATCAATTACAAAGTCTGAGTGGAGTTGAACCATTTAATGAAAGAGAAATATTAAGCCAATTATTCAAGGACAAGAAATGTGCAAAAGCAAAAAGACAAAGTAACCAATAAAAATTTAACAGAACACCCCCAATTTTTTTAAAAAAAAAAATATTCAAGACCACAACACTTACAATGCTTATATGTTGAAAAATGTATACTAACCTGGCGAAGTGCACTATAAAGATTAACTAGCTGGCACCCAAGATCCAGTATTGCGGAAGTCAATATGCATTGATCTGGTGAATCCAAATAAGAGAGACTGGCCAAGTAAGAAAGCATCATGAGCCATAAGCTAATTAAATCACTCCCAATAACATCATATTCAATATCCAAGAAGTACCCTACAGCAAGAAATAACTCCTTGGCTAATAAAGGAAACATCTCCTTCCTTGTCTTGCCAACTATATCAGATTCCGACAGGCCAAGTAATTTGGCAGCAAATGAGACTACTGTATTATAAGCTTTCTTCAAGAAATTAAGACAAGCTCCTTCAGATATGTCTTCTGCTCTTGCATATACTTTTTCAAGAACAAAACTGGCAAGTAAACTATTAAATGACTTCAGTGTGCAATGAACATCCACCAACGAGACCCTTGCTGCCAAGTTAGATTGCATGTACGCATCCATCTCAAGCAGGAGAGGCTCCAAAAGCTGAACAAAAAAATCAAATAGTGACTTTCGTGATTCTGCACTATAAGTACTAGAGCTATAATTATTATCTGGAATTGCCCTACTACTTCGAGATGAATCTGTAGACAAATGACCGGATAAGTCATCTTCCAAGCGCCTTGTACCTCCTCCATTTCCATTAGTCCCTGCATCCGAAGATCCTTTTTGCTTTTTAATTCGACCAACAAACAAGTGAAATAACTGCCCAATACCGCTCAATACTGTGTTCTTCTTTAGATTTACGATGCTTTCCAGTTTGTCAAATAAATGTCTGTGATAACTTTTAATGACCAAGTTTGAGTCTTTTGCTTCAATTGACGGAGCATACTTTTCCACACCACGTAAGCCCAAAAATCCATCAATGTGAACTGGATGAAACAGCCCATGAGATAATACATCTTCAACCAACACCGACAACTTCTTTGTCATGACAGAATTGTTCTCATTAACTTGACTATACAAGTCATCATCTAGCAGAAGCAACAAGGGCTCGAGAAGTTTATCAACAAAATCACGAAACCCATTTTTTCGAGTTGGGTGGATCCTCAAAAACTTGGCAAATGGCTCAAGAACCACACAAGAAAACTGAATGGCGAATGCACCAATATTGCCACCACCAAGGTTCTGAGCATAAATTTTGTGAACAAGCTGAAGCACCACGTCAATATTGGAAATCCATAACTCTAAATTTTCATTCGACAAGCCATTTTGGAATGAGAAGAGCAAGGAAACACAATCAAGCACTACACCATACAATTCAAACTCTTCACCAGAAAAAACTGATTCATTTGAAGACAAAGATGGGTCACTAACAAGAGACAAAACATTTCTGGCAACATAACCGATTGCTCTTAATAAATTCCGAGAGAAATTCAGAGAAACATGTAATTTCAAAGACTCCTTCAAGCAGAATTCAAAAATCCGCCAACATCTAAAATCCAAACAAGCCTCAACTTTATCTTTCTTTTCAGGAGAAACTAATAATGATTGGCTCCAATCATTGAGAAAAACGATTAATCGCGATAGATTCACCGTTTCATCATCATCACCCACATCGTTTCTTACTTCTTTCTCTATTGAATCAACAAAATCAAAAGCCAGTTCTACCTTTCTGCACCAGTACACAAGGCTCCGTTACTCGAAGCAAAACATTGAACATCCCTTTCAATTAAATTGGAAAGCGAAACATATAATAACAAATAAAACCGAATAAATGGAGCAAAAAAAAAAACTCTATTTTTATGGTGAAGGAAAGAAAATACTAACTTTTGAAGGTCGATTTGTTTGTTTTGTAAGTAAAGAATTAGCTGTAAATTTCTCCATGGGCGTTCTTCAGTGGGATTCAGCCCTGGTTCTGTCCGTGCCCGGCTTTCACCTTCTTCAACTTCTTTTGGTTCCTTCTTCAACAAATCGTTACGGCGGCGTTTCGTAAGACTTGGTTTCTCTTGGGAACTGTTTAGCTTCCTCTTGTCTTTCTTTGTTGACTTCACAGATGAATCAACCATGTTTTTGAATCGTTGATTACCGGAAAGGAGTGAGCTTTGGCTTCTTCTTGTTTCCTTCTAAAACTTGGGTTTTGCTGATGTTTTTGTTTTTGTAGGGTTTTTGAATTCGGTTTACCAATACGCTGCGTTTGACGGCAAAATAATTAGCTTGCATTACCCGCCACTTTAATATTCTCATTCTAAATAGAATTTACTCTTTTAAAATTAATTATTGTATTTAATAGACTTAATTACAGAATAGGTACTTAAATTATGTCTCTTTTTTGTAATATGTGCTTAAAATATTTTTAGCTGAAATGAGTGTCTAAAGTTTCACTTTTGGCCGAAATAGGTGCCTAAAGTATTTTCTAGCTGAAATAGGTGCCTAAAGTTTTATTTTTAGTTGAAATAAGTGCCCAAATAGGTGCTACGATTGACTTTAAAACAAGTCAAAAATGAAACTTTAGGTATTTATTTCAGCCAAAAAATACTTTAGACACATATCTCAGCCAAAAATCTTTCAACCAAAAAATTACTTTAAGCACCTATTATAAAAAAGACATAGTTTGGGCACTTATTTTATAGTTTAGCATATGTAATATTGTTAAAAAATTATTGTATTTAATATAGTATAATATAATCAAGGCTAATTAATATCTTTACTTTAAAAAATAGAAAATACTTTAATATACAACCTTTAATTTTAGGGTTTAGATATTTAGGTTGTGGTTTAAGGTTTTAGGTTGTAAGGTGTAGAATTTTAGATTTATAGTTAGAATTTAGAGTTTAGGGCTTAATGTTTAGGTTTTAGAGTGCTAAGGCTTGGAATTTAGGTTTTAGATTTTATAACATAAATATATGAAGGGATGTGTAATTTTTTTACACAAATTGTGTATCAAAATGCAAACCTGAAGAAAAAAAATATTTTAACATACAAATTGTGTGAAAAAAATATTATACAACCAGTTTTAAAATCTAAATTCTAAATTATTGGACCTAAAACTCTAAATTTTAATCTATAATTCTAAACTCTAAAATTTAAATTTATTTTATAAACCTTAAAATAAAATTTAGTGTCAAAGTTATTTCCGAAAAATCACTCGTTTATTCTTTTGTCATTTCCTAATTCAATTGTCAAAGGATGGAGGCAACTCGAGAACAGAAAACAAATTATGTATATAGCTCCTACTATCAACAGTCAAAGAGGGGGTAGAAACACATGATGACTTGCATTTGTGGACACAAGCGTTAGTCGACTCGGAGTGACGGAATTCAATCTCATTTATTAAGTTGTTTAAAAGTTTTAAATTTATTAGGAACCGTTTGAAGAATTTAAACTTATTGAGTCCTTTAATATTGATTCAAATGCCTACTGCCATTACAAACAAGATTAGCCATTTGCCCATTACCTCAAGTAGCGGTGGACAAAATTACCCCTCCCAAATACTCGATAATCTAAATTAAACTAAACGGATAATTATTTGATTTTTTTTTATTTTTTTGGGTCGTGTATCTGACTCGGTATTTATCCCGAGTACTCGGGTCGGGCCTGGGCCGAAAAATCGGTTCCAGTCGGGTACCCGACTATCCGATTATATATATATTATTTTTATTTTAATTACTTATAAATTATAGGAAAATACTTTGATGCACAAGCTGTGTAAACTTTAGTTTACACAAGCCCTTTAATTTTAGGGTTTAGGGTTTAGGGTTTTATGTTAGGGTTTAGGGGTTTAGTATGTAGGGTATATAATTTAAGGTTTATGGTTAGAATTTAGAGTTTAGGGTTTAGGGCTTATGGTTTAGGTTTTAGGTTGCTAGGGTTTGTGATTTAGATTTTAAATTTTATAAAAGGGTTGTGTAAAAAAAATTTACACAGCTTGTGCATCAAAATAAAACCCTAAATTATAATAGTTATATATATATTATTTTTAATTAAAAAAATAGATGGGTTACTAATTAAATCAAACTTTAAACATTTAAGTTAAAAACTTAAATTTGTGTGTTTGAAAACTTGTTTAGGATTATGGGTTTTAATGTTGTTTGTGTTTTTTTTAGGATTATGAATTTTAATGTTGTTTGGGTTTGATAATTCGGATATTAAACTCTATGTTGGAATTATATAATTCAAATTTTTATTAGGTATGTATATTTAAAAAAAAAGTGGCCGGATGATGTGGGCCAGGACACGGGCTGATATTTGAGGTACCCGGATGAACCAAATACTCGAAAAATCGGGTACAGACAATTTCCACCTCTAACCTCAGGCACCTGGCCGGTAGAATAGAAAAACATCTCCGAAATGTAAGTTATAATTTTAAATCCATCAGGATTCTGGCCAGTTAATATGATTAGTATACTTTAATTACTTATTATAGACTCTTTGTTAATGTTACGTTGTAATCTATACAACCCTTTTTGGATATTTAAATGTTATCAAAATTTGATCCTACGTCCGTCTTTATCAATAATTATTTTCCAGTATTTTTTTAAAATATATGTTTCTCTAGTAACTTTAAAAATCTTAAACATATTAAAGCATATATATATATATATATATATATATATATATATATATATATATATATATATATATTGCTTTAAAAATCAAACAGCAATGTTCAAATAAAGAATCAATTAAACTCGTGAACATGGATGCCTGTGGAAAGGTGAACGATTAATGTTTATGGCACGGATACACGTGAATCTTTTTTTATTAACAATTTCGCATGCAAGAGTAATGGTGCAACTTTCTTTTATCGAAAGAAAGGAAGCATTATTATATTACGTGTAGTTTTATTGAAATGGGAAAACATAATATATTACGCGTAGCTAGAATTTATATTATGAGTTTGGCTTACCACATCAGTCATAGTTTTAAATTCAAGCAATAAAAATAATTTACTACATGTTATGAATATTTATCTATGTGGATGTCTATCATGATTAGAACTTTATCTAAGGAGTTTGATTTATTTATTATTAGGAATATTATCTCTATTAATTAGAGTTTAATGTATTATGTACTTCTTATGCCTATAAATAGATGATTCATTGAAGTCATTGTATACACAAGTCTATATTTGAGAATAATACAAATCTCCCTCTTTCTCTCATATCTTTGTTCTTCCATTCTTGTTCTTTGTTTTTATTATTGTTCTTTGTTATTTTATTCACAACACGTTATCAGCACGATACTCTGACCAATTGAAGTCCTCGCAATTCAAATCCCAAAAGAATTAATTTTAGAGTGAATCAAAGATAAGTTTTTTTTCTTATTTTTTGTTTGTTTAATAATTACCTTTCTCATGATCTTTTAGTTTTATTATTATTTTTAGAATTAGCGTAACCACATAGTGGCAGTAATTTCACTAAAATAATACTTTTATCATTATTATTCACCAATTGCTTTTTTCATATTTTTTTAAAGAAAAAAAGGGAGCTAATGAGTGCAATCCATCGTCAAATTCATTAGAGAATCGTGATTACCCTCTCATCAAAGAGCACAATCATCCTCATTGCACCGCTCTCTGTATTTTTCGGCAATCAAACCTGAATTTGTACTTGGCTCTTCATAGTACAGTGGGAAACATGATGATCTAGTAATTTCACCTATTACTTAATTTGTGAGGTAATTGTTTTGTATATTTTTCTTGATATATTATCTAATATATTGATGAGAATTGATATTTATTCACGATTATTATAATTATGAGATTTGATATTTTTTAACCATGTTTTGAGTTTTACATTGATTTAAATGGCTTGGAAAGAGACATGACATTATGAGAAGCTGCCTTGGTTCATTTGCTACGTCCCCATTGTTTTTGAGACGAAAATCAATATCGGTAAACTCTATTTTTTATTTTTATCCTTTAAAATACAATTTTAAAGTGCGATAAATTATGATGATTTTGAATTTACAAGAAGATTATTATAAAGTCTATATTTGCTCGAAAGCAATATTTCTTCTTCGTCGAAAAACTCGGCCATAGACTTCTCCCAATTTCAAGTTACGAAAATTCATCTTGATCCAAAAAGTTTTATGGGATGCATTCCCTGAAGTGAATGCAAAGCATGATGTTTATTTCATGCGATTATCAATGATGGGGCATTCCCTGAAGTGAATGCAAGCATGATGTTTATTCCATGCGATTATCAATGATGGGGCATTCCCTGAAGTGAATGCAAGTATGATGTTTATTCCATGCGATTATTGAAACTGTTTCATTCCCTGAAGTGAATGCAAACATGGTAAATCATTATTCAATTAGAGACATAATTTCGATATAATCCAAGTATAATTGGCTGGACATCCCGTTCTGCGAGGCTACTGGTCTCAAAGAAGGTTTTTAAAGGACCTTGTGGACAAGTTTAACAATGCCGCGTACGATGATTAAATCTTTTTTCTCTGTGATAAGGATATGTGAAAAAGGTTTCAAAGGCCCACTGGCTCTACTCCATTCCCTGAAGTGAATGTGAGATTATATTATGGAAGGAATAAAAACCACATTAGAAGTTGTGGTCGTGGTCGAGGCTATGAATATAGACATGAAAAATATGGTCATTTTAAGAATACTTCTACCCACTAGTAGTGAGGTTATAAGGATGACAAGAGTGATAAAGATCATTATATTGAAGTAAAAATCTTTTTTATTACCAATACGATGTTATAAATCATTGGTCTCGTACGTGTTGTACGTTAAAAAATCAAGAATCATTGAATAATAAAGGAAAGAAAATAGAAGCAAATTTTGTTTGCGAAACATGACGAAGATGATACTAGTCCAACTTTATTTGGACATTGTTGGTCCAACTCTTTTGGACGTTGTTGATTTTCTTATAACCCTCGAAAGGAATAAATCATCTTCTAATTATTCTCATAACTTTGAAGAGAATTATTTATTTATTTTTATTTATTTTACTTTACGTTTATTTATTTTACACACATTAATTATTTACGTTTTATATTTATATATTATGATATTTATTTATTTTGTTTAACATGATTACTTGTCAAATACAATCTCTGGTGACGATTTATGCTTAGCAGAAGCATAAGATATATTTTCCCATTTAAATGCACGGGAATAATGTAAGTACTATATCTCAAAGTACTAAAAATATTGATGCTCTAGAAAAGCAATAAATTCTTGAGAGAAAGCACAATATGAAAAGTGCAGAATTGCGAATATTGCAATAATTACCGCTAATGGTAATAATATCGTCACCACTATAAGTGAAAATTTTAAGAGAGCAATATGAGTTCGCAAAATATCCTTTGAAAATTATAGATAACATATGTTATCAATTGGCATTTGAAATAAGCCAATATGGATATAAGTTCTGGTAGCCAAAAAGTCAATTGAAAGCTCTAGAAGAGCTATATATTGCTACCAAAAGATAATTTCAATTGAAAGCTCCGAAAGAGCTAAATATATTCCTATTTAAAGGAACAACTTTGATGGTTGTACTAGACATGTACGAGTGAGATTGAATTACATGTTATGGTAAACAAGAAGTTTACAAATTTGGAGATATATACACATATATATAGTTGGCATGATCGGTTAGACCATCCTGATCAATAATGGTGCAGAAATTATTGAGATTTACATGCACATGTATTAAAAGAACATGTAGTTCTTGTGGTGCTTATTCTCAAAGGAATTGATTAAATTCCACTTATTAAATAACATGAAGTTCTTGTGTTGCTTAATGGAATTGATTAAATTCCACTTACTAAATGAACTTGAAGTTCTTGTGTTGTTTGTTCTCAAAGGATATAGTTGATCCCACTTACCAAAAGAATTAAAACTTGAAGTTCTTGTGTTGAAGTTGAGACTGCATGTATTGCATATCTGAACGAAATATGGGCCCATATATCCGCAAATATGAAAAGTTTTATATGATTTTAGTAGATGCATCTACATTGTTTTATCAACTTAGAACCAGAAGTTTGTGAGATTGATTATAAAAGGATTCAGATTATGCAGTTAGACTATTCGTCTTGCAAAAGCTAGTGGGTTTATATTTTAGGCTATATCAGTTGTTACAAAGCCTATTGATTATGAAAAATATAATTTAGCGAAATTTCAATTGGATGCCTCCTATTTAATAGCTAAACTATGAGAACAAAAGAGTTATTATTTATATGGTGTTTCCATATATCAACACTTATACGCATCAAGCCAACGAGTTATAATAAACTCCCCGTTATGATTGGTTTTTTGTCAGAAGCCATATTTTTTCTATTTTATGATTTTTGAATGTGCGATATGAATTGCTCCACCACAACGCACAAAATGGGTAAATAAAAGGGTTGAGAATATAGATTGAGTACGAGTCTCCTTTTATGTTTAAATTCTTAAACATTAATTGGAGAATCATTTATGACATGATTTTTCTCAACATCAGTAGATATAATAATCAGCTGGATAGAGAAAAATGAATTATCTAGATCCTCGTATATGAACTAGAAGTTCATAAGATAATTCATGTTATTACATGTCAACTGCCAGGCATATTTATTGACCTAATGAGAGTAATTAAGTCTCATATACCAGCTGAAATGCTCTAAGTTTAAGTTACATGTTAGAGCGAGAGAATGTAAATCATGCCTGAAGCATGATAGTTGAAATGGTTCCAATGATCAAAGTTCTCGTAAATAGAAAGTAATATGAGATGGTCATATATTGGAGGCGGGTACTCCTGAAGAGACCCAAGACATAACTAATAATAAAACTCTAGAAGAGTTTCAAGTACCTGAAATAAAGATTGAAATCTTGAAGAGATCTCGATGAGTTATGTCATTATGAGAATGGAACCAGAAAATTGGAAAGTTGTCGACAAAGATTTTACAAACAATTTTACATAAAATACTTCTATAGAAGTAAAGAAAGAAATTGAGGATCTTGTATAAAATCTATCCAAAAGTATAGATATTGAATTGATCTATGTTGAAAGACGCTTTGAACTTCTAAAATAGAAGTATTTGATCCAACAGTCCGAACACCTAAAGGTGTAATGCAAGTGAGGCACAAATTAGTAGTCGTAAATACAACTTGAACTATGATTTATGAAAAGTTTTAATTACTTCATGGTGGATGCAATTACTTTGGCAGTTATGAAAAAAAAATTGCATGCGTTTAATTATTTGTGGATCCATATTTATCCTTGAAGGATTTAAAATGCTAGAAGCATTTGGAAATTTCCGAGGAAATTTATTTAGACATGTCTCATGAATATTTTGGCGCATTTGGTATAGTCGCATTTGATACCGCACTGGTGTTGTAGCACCATATACGAGGACATTCAAGCAATCCAACACCCATTTCCATAAGCACTGCTTTGATCCAGGTGACTTCTGCAGCAGCATCTGCTAGACTTCGATACTCAGCCTCGGCGGTGGACCGGGAGACGGCTCGCTGCTTCTTCGAACTCCAGGTGAGCAAGTGAGCAGATGAGCACCATTGAAAACGTAGTACCCTGAGATGGATTTTCTATCATCTATGTCACCACCCCAGTCAATGTTTGAAAACACCTGTAGAGCAACACCACTCTGTACTTGTGAAGGAAACCATAAGCTAAGGTCCATAGTCCCTTTAAGATATCGTAAAACCCTTTTCACAGCCAAACAATGATCTTGTGTGGGTTTTTGTAGGAATTGAGCTACTTTGTTCACTGCAAAAGACAAATCAGGTCAGGTATGTGTTATATACTGCAAGGCTCCCACAGTGCTGCGATACAATTGCACATTGGTGAGAGGTTCGCCATCAAGTTTGCTCAGTTTGAAATTGGGTGGCATGGGGTGGAGGTTGAGTTCGAACCTTGCATGCCAACTTTCTGCAGTAGCTCATAAATGAATTTTCTTTGTGAAAGAAACAAACCATTGCCAGAACGTATGACTTCTAAGCCAAGAAAATATCGAAGCTGGCCAATATCTTTCAGGGAGAATTTTTCATGCAACTCTCGTATAACATGATCAATTGTATGTTGAGCATTACCAGTAATTAAGATATCATCTACATAGACTACAAGATTTGAGAAGGATAAAGAGGGAAGGGTCTTCCATAAAAGCCACGAAGCCTAGAGAGCACAGAAATTCCTTCAGCTTGACAAACCAATTTTTGGGTGCTTGACGCAGCCCATATAGAGCTTTTTTGAGCTTGCATACGAGCACCTTGCCTGTGGGGTAGACTTCTTCAAATCCTGGAACTTGCTGCATGTAGACATCCTCTTGCAAGTCACCTTTTAAAAAGGCGTTATTGACATCAACCTGTCGAATTGGCCACTGATTTGATACAGCTACGGGGAAAAGGATGTTAACTGTGGCAAAACGCACAACTGGGCTGAAAGTGTCCATGAAGTCGAAGCCTGGTATCTGAGCAAAACCCTTTGCGACAAGTTGTGCTTTGAATCTATCAACAGATCCATCAGCTTTGAGTTTAACTTTGAACAGCCACTTAGACCCTACGGATTTTCTCCCTGTAGGTAGTTCAACAATGTCCTACGTACCGTTGCTGAGTAAAGCCTGATACTCAGCCATAACAGTTGTACGCCAATCAGGGTCATCCAAGGTATTGTGAACATCATCATGAGGTATTTTGACTTGTACAGTGTAGACTTTGGCTTTAACAATCCCATTCTTGCGTCTTGTAACCATAGGGTGAATGTTGGTGGTTGAAGTAGGCTGACTTCTCGATCTCACATCTGAATTGTCAATCGACACGTGGGAGGAAGGTGGGGCCTGTGCCACAAGGTGACCTTCAGTTTCAAGCGACTCAGTCTCAACTTGTTCTTGACCTTCAGGTAATGCATCACCACGCAAAGGAGAACTAGTCATCCCATGACCAGGGCTAGCCAACCCAAGACCATAATTAGCAGGAGATAGCTGTGGCGTAGGAAGAGTAGAAGCAGGGCCAGCCTCATTTGCCTGAGTACAAGGATCACTAGTATTGGCAACTGTATCAGACAATGAGGTTGTATCAGTGTGCTCAGAGACAGTACTGAGGTGAGTTCTTTCAGGAACCACACGACGGTCAAGGACCAGGAGAACTGCAACTGAATGAACACTTGTTGAAGCCTGAGGCTTGGCAGCACTTTCAACAGCATAAGGAAACTGCACCTCATCGAAGATAACATGCCGAGAAATGAAACTTCTGCCATTACTATCCAAACATATATAACCATGATGCGAGGGTGAGTAACCAAGAAATACACATGGTCTGGACCTGAAATCCATCTTGTGACGATTGAAAGGCCTTAGGTGAGGGTAACATCGACAACCAAAGGTCTTGAGAAATTTGTAGTCTGGGAAAGTTCCATATAACTTTTGATAAGGTGACATGCCATCCAAATTCCTTGATGGTAACATGTTGATTAGAAACACAGAACTAAGGACAACATGAGACCAAAATTTGAGAGGCATTGCAACTTGAGCTAATAGAGTGAGAGCTGTCTCCATAACATGCCTATGTTTGCGTTCCACAACACCATTTTGTTAAGAGGTGCGTGGGCAAGTTTTTCAAAGAGAAATGCCTTTCTTAACAGCTATATTTTCCAAGAACCGAAACTTCCCTCCTCCATCCTTTTGTAAAGCAAGAATGTTGGAGTTAAACTGATTATGAACAAGGGCTAGGAAAGAATCAAATGCCACTGAAACAACACTTTTATTTTTCAACAAAAAGAGCCAAGTGTTTCGGCTATACATGTCTACAAACAAGACAGAATAACGAAAACCATTTGATACAACGGGGGCTGGTCCCCATACATCAATTTCAACTAGCTCAAAAGGACGAGAGTACACAGTATTAGAAGAATTGAAAGGTAAAACATGACTTTTTCCCATTTGACATGCCATGCATACAAGCTTTTCATTACTGGGAACAGATTTATGAGAAACTAATCTAACAACTTCAGGGCTTGGATGTCCCAATCTCCTGTGCCAGGTCCAAAAATCATACTCATCACGAACCGTGGTGTTGAAGATAAGCACATCATCTGCAGCCACTGAATTATCGAAACTATAGAGGCATTCATCAAGTCCACCCCTTAGTAGCACCTTATGTGTGCTAGCATCCTTAACAAGACAAAATGTGGCATGAAACTAAAAATAAACATCATTATCTTGAGCAAACCTTGCAACTGACAAAAGATTTTTTGAAATTTGAGGTACATACAACGTGTTATCCAAACAAAGTGGTCTATTAGTATACTTAATACATACACGACCAACTTGCATAATATTAAGAGATGTGCCATCACCTAGGTGAACTTTACCTTTGCCACCATAACATGCCTTATGTTGGAGAACTGAGGAAGAACTTGCTACGTGATGGGTAGCACCGAAATTAGGAAACCACTTAGAGTAACTGGTTGGTCCATCAGAAGTCAAAGCATTGACTTGGATAGTTTTATCATCGTCTGTGGTTTGATCAGCATGTGCATGCAAACGAGTGCATGGATCATAAGTTAGCTCAGAATTATGAGTGCAACAAGAACACATATGGACCTGCACCTTTGGCTTCGATTGCTGATCTGTGACACCTTTGAAATTCTGATCAAATCGATGCCAACAACGGTCTACAAGGTGCCCCAACTTCCCACAGAGCTGACATTGATGTCTTGGCCTTCCTTTGTACTTGAAAGAAGATGAGGTATTCTTGACAGGATCGGTTGTGGGCTGAGGAGCCATATCTTGATTGTCAGTGCCAGAAGAATTGGTATTCTTGGAGTTGTACCTGGTGTAATTGATGCCCGCAGAGTATCTTGTTGAGTCTTCAAGACGAGTCTTTGCATCCACAAGAATGGACACAACATTGTCCACAGTGTAAGTTTCTTTACTGGCCGTGATGGCTGAGATGGAGGGTTCGAATTCCACTGGTAACCCATTCAAGATGGTGGCAATGTGCTCCATGTCAGTTATCTTGCTGCCACAAGCCGCTAGAAGATCACAAACTTCTTTGACAGCCATAGTATACTCACGCATCGTCTGAGTTCCCTTTTCTAAAGATCTCAGTCTACAATGCAAGTTCATCATCTTGGTTGTGGATAAACCATAATTCAACTCAGCGATCGACTTCCGTACATTAACTGTTGTTTCAGATCCTACAAGCCTTGGCAAAATATTTGGGGAAACAGTGGATAATAGCCAAGAAGCAAGTGAGCTATCTTGCTTGAAGTAGTGAACATAGGAGGGATTAAGAACAATTTCACCTGCCCTGTTGAGCATCGTCTTCGCATGAATAGGCATGGAACCATCAAGTCCTAAGCCAAGAATGGTTAAAACAATCTGCTGCTTCCAAAGAAGAAAGTTGGAATCTGTGAGACAAACATTGATACATTTGTTGGAGAAGATCTGAGCTTCAAGAACTGAATCATCAGCAGAACCAAGTGTGATTTCAGGAGCCATGAGCAACGGGAAATTTTGAACCGAAGGATGAATGAAAGTGAAACAAACAGAAAGCAAGAAACACAGAGAGAAACGAAGAAGAAAAAATGATTGAAAGAGCTACAACCTAGCAACTGATACCATGTTAGACATACAATGAGGATCGTAAAAGATGCAAAAGATTCATGAGATAACACTCTTTTTCATTCAACAACTCTGCTTTACACAAGGGATGATGGTGTGTTCTTATAGCCAGCCATGGAGGTCTCAATGCAACTGCTCACCCTATCGTAAGCTACCAACTGTAAAAACAGCTCAACAACCTTAGGTTATCGTTACAACTATTTACCCAAAAGTCGTTAGGATTTTGCAGTACAATACATGTATTAAACACAAGGTTTAACACTTAAGACCATGGTTGTTGTGGTAAGTCGAGCTCATGATATAATTTTTCTACGCGAATGTAAGAATCGTGTTATTTACAAAAACGATATTATAAAATAAAGAAAATCGTATTATAAAAGCATAGAAAATAAAGTGCAACATGACATACAAAAATAAAGAATCTAAAATAAGATATTTGCTATTAAAAATTGTGATATTTTTATTAGGGATGAAAATAAATAAATAAATATTACCAATGATTGATAACAACACAAAAATAAAATCGTCGTCGACAACGAAAAAAGAGAGAAAGAGTAATTACCCTTAATGATAAATGTTATCATATATTATTATGTATATTATTTAAAATTTTCCAATTTAAATTTAAACCATTTAAGTTAATATAGTGTTAATTGTTTAAATTTTTATTCTCACTCTCACATTTTCTTTGCGCGGTTATCATTTTAGTTGGGAGTTCCTAAGTAGTTTTTTAGTGTTTCAAGCCAATGATGGTGGCTTTAGCCTTTCTACTGGCGGTGATTTCTTTTATTTGTTTCTTTGTTTCTTACTTTTGTTCCTTTCTTTGTTTTAATTTTTTGTTTTTTATCAGCTGTTTTGGCCTGTTTTTCATCTGCCGTTATGACACGTTATTTGTCTGCCTCTGTGGCACGCTGATATTGAAGACGTTTACAACCTGATGCATGTTACAATTGAATATTATCGCACGCTGATTTGAATCTTGTCGCACAATTTAATGATCTACGCTCTTCTAGTGAGCACTCCAAAATTTAGTTATGGTGTTAGATTTGAAGAACATTGATGAAAATTTTATGAGAAGATTTGAGTTGCTATTCACGTTTGTATACTCTTTGTGCTTTTACGTTGATTTTTGTATTTGAGGGTATGTTTATTTGTGTATTTCTTTTCATTATTTTAATGAAATCTGGTGTTTGATTAAAAAAAGTTAATATAGCATTAATGAATTACTTTTAAAACTAGAATATATAGTTTAATTATTTTTTGTGACTGTAAAAATACAAATATATTTGTTATATTAGTATCATTTTAATATAAAATATATATGTTTGTTCTATTAAAATGATGAAGTTATTTTGGAATGGACCTAAAATTTCATGTTAGGGGTGAATTTATAAAATTTTAGGGGAGGAAAATAGATTTTCAATAAAAAATGCGTAAATTTTTTTCTAAAAACTTTATATATCATATATGAACCCCAAATTACTAAGGGGGTGGACCGCTGGCAGTCCATCCTCACTGGCTCCGTTGGATTTTTAGGCCAAATAAAAGTCAATATTTAGAATATAGGGAATATTAGAAAATATTAGAGGATATAGGCCATTTTCTACGGTACATGGGGGACCTCGCCACCTGCACATGTCAAGATTTGAGAAAAAAAATATTAAAAAATTGGAGCTTACCACCTACACATGGCGAGGTTTGAGAAAAAAAACATATTAAAAAATTGGACCTCGCCACTTGCACATAGCGAGGTCCCCGTATACCGTAAAAAATGACCTATATCCCCAAATATTCTTCAACATCCCCATACAATCCAAATATTTACTCTCATTTAGATTATTCTCCAAATTTATTCATCCTCACAACTCACAAGAGGAATAATATGGTCTCATTTTTAGAAAAAAGACATTTGATATTATTGTAATATTTTTCATAAATTATTTTTATTTTAATAGTATATTAAATAAGGATTTTAAACTAATATGATTATCCGATAATCTTGGGCTCTTTGAACAAATACAATATATATCATCAATGCACCAACATTTTTTATATTTCATAAACGAAATCCTCGCCTACCCAAAAATATAAGGGCAAACTACATTTTTGGACAATCAATTGTGCCTAGTTTCTATTTTAATTGCTAAATTTAAAATTTTCAATTTTACAACTAAGATAAGAAATTATGCTCGTTACGATCACTCGATTGTTAAGTTTTTAACGTGGTTTAATTTTTCTTGGTAATTTATGCGAAAAAGCATAAATTTTCTCTCAAACCCATATTCAGGTTCCCTTTGTTTGATTCATTGTTGTCAAAGTATTTTCTTCTAAATTCGAATAGTGAAGAGGTTGAGAATGAAGAGAAAATCAATATAACTCGATTTCACGCTGATTAGAAGGTGGAGATTGTGGATCAAACCATAATAAGGTTGAAGTTTTTATTTGAGTTTTGTTGATTTTGAGGGGATTTTGAAAAAAATCAAACCGACAAATAAAAAGAGAGGAGAAAGTGAGACATTTTAGTACTAGATATGTTTGCAAAAACGATGATTGTTGACAATCGAACGACGGTGAAAAATATTATGGCCATGGAGAAGAAGAAAGTTTAAATTTTAGAGAAAAAAATCAGAAATAAAAGCCCCAAAACACAAGGTTTTTGTGCTAAAATTAGACACTTAACTATCAAGTGATCGAAACAAACGGAATTCAAAAGTTTAATGATGGAATCGAAAATTTTTAGAGTTAAGTGATCAAAACAGAACAGACAAATTGGAATGACAAAAAAAGTAATTTACCCAAAACAGAAAATAAAAATGAACCGGCTATATGCATCGTGCATGTCTTCGATTTAAGTCTGTCCAATTTTGTAGCCGGTAAAGGTGAGTAATTGACTCGAAAAAAAATTAAATTTTTAAATTTGATTTGAGATGAAAATACTCGGCTCATAATTTCATAAACTCAACTCAAAAATTTTTTAAATAAAGTTTGAGTTATAGAATGAAAATTTAAATAACTCAAAAATTTTAGTAATTAGTGGATCAGTTTTTAAGTTGAAGCCAATTCTCTCAATTTTGCATGATGTATGAAAAAAAATATAACCATGTTTGGTAAAGAGAGGTTTGGACAAAAATTAGAGGTTTGAGGCATAATTAGAGGTTTGACCAGTCAAATTCGCTAATATTGTTGTTTGGTGAACAACGGATTGAAAGAGCGGATTGGGGTGAAACCGTTAATTTTGAAAAAGCTCATAATATGAGCTTTTTGAAATTAGAGGTTTGTATTAGAGTTGTAAAGACTCTTTTAGCCTTACTAGTTACCAAAAATCTCAAAATAACCTAAATAAAATACTTCTCACCCTATTTATAAGCTAATCCTATTTACTTTTTTCTTTTTATTATCACATATTTATATGTGTATTTAAATTTATTAATTAATTAAATTATATTAAAATAATTATATAAATAATAAATTAATATATAAATCATTCGAATATGCTTAGAAAAGTTATATTAAAAATAATTTTATAGATCTAATTAATATTAATTAAATACAAAATATTGATAACTAATAAACTATTCAAACAAGTATTGAATATAATTATGTCTTTGTATGTCATTTTACTTGTTTAAATAATCTAACAGCTATCAACTATCAGTTAATTTTACCAAACACTTTTATACAATAAGCTAATACAATTCGCTAGTCAAATCAGCTAATGCAATCAGCTATCAACTAATGTAATCCGCTATCAGCTATCCGCTAATTGCCAAACAAGACCTATATGTATTTTATATGAATATAGAAAGTCGTTTAAATTGAAATTAATATGTACTATAATATTATAAATAATTTAAAATTAAATTTGTGCAAAAACTCGAAAACTCGACTCAACTCAAATTAAAAAAATTAAATAAAATATGAATCGTAGAATAATACTCTAAACTAGACTAACTCAAAATTTTTACCTCAGATTCCACTCTATGAACGCTCACCCCTAGTTGCCGGTCTCCTCCAAATCCCGCAAACGAGGATTACCGGTTGAGCAGGTAGAGTCGCAGGAGCCTCACTTCTATAGGTCATTTCATCAAGTGGTGTATTTATTGGTTTCATCACTCTCCAAACTCAGCTTATTTCTTCCATTTTCTTCTCTCTTTTCCTGGATTCTTGAAAAGACTGAAATGATTTGCTCCAAGTTACTTTCATAAAACAAAAATGGTTAGTTATTCTTATCCCCTCCTTTTCTTTTAAAAAAACAATATAATTTTACGATGAAACGTTAACGTTTCTGATTCATGCAAAACTCTGCTCTGATCTTAAACTCGTTGTTTCCTTTTAATTGTTTGGTTGAAGTTGAATCCTAAATGTGTATTTTACGAATGTTTAGACGATTGATTTTTTAAGGAAATTATTCTTACTATTTTTTGGTTCATTTGATGCTATACGTTAACTTTCTGTTTGGTTAAATGCAAACACGGGATTAAATCAACGGAATCGCTAACTAATTCGACTGTTTGATTCAGGAATTTTGTGGCCTTGCTGGCTTTGATCTGTTCATTCAAAGGTTAGTTAATGAGCTCTTTCCATTAGTTTTTAACTGAAATCTAATATGCAATTAAGTGATCGATGATTAGGATCCTGTTTATTTCGAATTGTAGGTTGTAGAACATTTGAATCAGGATTATTAGATCACTGCAGTTCGTCTTAACATTTGGAGAATATATTCAGAAATGTCTTCGCCGGATGCGGATGATAATCAGAATAAAAATATGAAAAATGGGGATGTACTCTGTCCCTTGGCTGAATTCGATGAATATGACTTTTCAAAGTTGCTAGAGAAGCCGAGGCTCCTGAATATAGACAGGCAGAGCTCATTGGATGAGAGATCCCTCAATGAACTATCTATTGCGTTGAATTCAGGCCTTTCTTGTAGAGCTACTGATAACGGTTTACCCCGAATATATGAGCCACTGGAAATTATCTCTTCTCCTGTGGGTAGAAGGTCAGGTTTCAATACACCAAGGTCACACACTGGTTTTGATGCACATCCGATGGTTTGTGAAGCTTGGGATGCCTTGAGAAGATCATTGGTGTATTTTCGTGGTCAACCGGTTGGGACTATTGCAGCATTGGATAATTCTGAAGAGAATCTAAACTACGATCAGGTGAAGCTCACATTGCTTTTGTAACCCGTCTTTGTTTTTTATTTGCTCAGCCAATATAAGTTTTTTTATTAGCAAAAGAGACCTCAAAGAGGTTACATAATTTAAACACACCAGAAACACCCAACTGCAAACAAAGACCTTGAAACCATAACCAAGTACAACACCACAACCCAAATGAACATCATTTTTAGAATACAAATAACAGCCCTGCAAGCCTTGAAAGAGAAAAACTGAAAAATCTAGAAATGACCAACCATAGTAGCTGATCAACATGATTTCACCATGACACTTGTAAACTTTGGCTGCACTTGTCTGTTGCAACCGATATAGAATCTCCAACCCATATGTTCTCCCTGTCATGATGCTTGATCATTGTATCGGTAATGGTGATTAAATGTGAACATTTTCAGTATATGGACTGAATATTTCGTCTAATTGCTAATTGCCTACAGTTATGTGGCTGTTCTCAGAGCAATTAATGTTTGAGACTACAAAAACTACTATTCTTGTACTGTGAGCAAAGAGTCCAATGACCGGCATAACTTCAAACGAAAAAGAAAACGTTAGCATATTTTTCAGCACCATACTTACGTTTCTTGTAAATACTAGCGGTGCTGCGGTAGGATGTAGCAGAGTCTAGTTTTGAAGCTCATATGAAACCAGTTTTGTGAGCAGTGGTGGATTTAAGATTTTCATATAGTGGGGTCAGAGTAGACTTTGAGGTACGAGGATTCCCATACCACTACAATATAAATATTGTTGACCTCATACTCAAACAAATCAAGTAATGTCAATTCTAATATTTCCATGAAAAAATTTATATTAACACCTTGAAAATCCCATTTACTCTTTGAAAATCTCATATCATAACAAATCAAGTGGGTTCAATTGACCCCCCCTAAACTATATGTGGCTTTGCCACTGTGTGTGAGTTTGTAAAGAATGCTCTAGCTTGTAACGAGTTTGTAAATATGTTTCTTGTGTCTTCTGTTAAGGTCTTTGTGAGAGACTTTGTCCCTAGCGCATTGGCTTTCTTGATGAATGGGGAACCGGAAATAGTAAAGAACTTCATTTTGAAGACCCTTCGCCTTCAGTCATGGGAGAAAAAGATTGATCGGTTTCAGTTAGGAGAAGGAGTAATGCCAGCCAGTTTCAAAGTTCTCCATGACCCAGTTAGGAACAGTGAGACACTGATTGCAGATTTTGGTGAGAGTGCAATAGGAAGAGTTGCTCCTGTAGACTCTGGATTTTGGTGGATCATTTTACTTCGAGCATACACAAAGTCTACTGGAGATACCTCACTGGCAGAATTGCCAGAATGCCAGAAGGGTATGCGCCTAATTCTGGCTTTATGTCTCTCTGAAGGGTTTGACACATTTCCAACGCTTCTCTGTGCGGATGGTTGCTGCATGATAGATCGTAGAATGGTGAGCTTTCCACATCACATATTCCGTTATCTATAGCATCAAACTGATTTTTTCCCATCTGAAACTTGCACAGCATGGCATGATGTTTCCTAGTGATTTAGCATACATTAACTCTGTCTAACTTCTCTTGTAGAACTTTCCTAGATTTAACTCGCAGTGGCGAGAAGTATTGTTTGTTTGGTCAGAGTTGCATCCCATCTTTAGTCTTGCATTGGAAATTAATCAAGCATGCGAATATGAGTTAGTTTCGCAGCTCTCCCTTGAAAACAATGCTATGTTAGTAAAATGCACTATTCCTAATTTCCAATTATAATTCATCCACTGGAATACGTCCTGTATTTCCCACTCAACCTTTTCCTCATTCTAGCATGCTTGTTTATTTGATGATATGTCTTGGAGCAGAACAGAAATCTTTTTATTAATAATGAACATTTTTGAAGTTTGAAGACGAAATTTATAATATGATTATCATTCTTTTCATATATTTTCTTTGCAACAGTATAATGGGCATTAGAAGAAACCTAGGCTAGATTAGTGGCAGGGGTCAACTGACACCTAAGTTATGCAGCAGTCTTAAGATATCATGAGTCAAAACTTCTTTGGCTCTGTTGTATTTTTTAAATAACTTGACCTTTTCAATTTATCATGGGTGAATTGGTTTTGGAACTGATATGTTCATATTTTATCTTTAAATAACACTGAACTGAGATTTATTCTTGTCATCATGTCTACAGGGTGTATATGGCTATCCCATTGAAATCCAAGCTCTTTTCTTCATGGCCTTAAGGTGTGCTTTGCTCCTACTGAAGCAAGATAATGAAGGAAAGGAGTTCATAGAACGAATAGTTAAACGCCTGCATGCATTAAGCTATCACATGAGAAGTTATTTTTGGCTCGACTTTAAGCAGCTCAATGACATATATCGTTTCAAGACAGAAGAGTACTCACACACTGCAGTTAACAAGTTTAATGTGATGCCCGACTCTCTTCCGGAATGGATTTTCGATTTTATGCCGGCTCGTGGCGGCTACTTTATCGGTAATGTCAGCCCTGCAAGAATGGATTTCCGATGGTTCTGCTTGGGCAATTGTATCGCGATTCTGTCGTCACTAGCTACTCCTGAACAATCCACTGCAATTATGGATCTTATAGAATCACGCTGGGAAGAGTTGGTTGGTGAAATGCCATTAAAGGTTTGTTATCCAGCCATAGAGACTCATGAATGGCGGATCGTAACCGGATGTGATCCCAAAAACACCCGGTGGAGCTACCACAATGGGGGATCATGGCCAGGTACGCATTATGTGCAACAACAAAAAATAATCAAGAATGATATCAACTTCACCATGCATTCGCTTGCTAATAATATTCGAGATATCTTGTAGCATGATTGAACTTCATAAAATAGACATGGTGGGGGTAAGTTTTCATAAATATAGTAGTAATGTTTAAGCTGAGATGTTTCCTTTGAAATCCATTTTGATTGAGTGCTGCATTCTGTGTCCAGTGCTGTTATGGCTACTCACAGCTGCGTGTGTGAAGACTGGACGTCCCCAAATTGCAAGACGTGCGATTGAAATAGCTGAAACCAGGCTGGTGAAGGACCAGTGGCCTGAATATTACGATGGGAAGCTGGGGCGATACATCGGGAAGCAAGCGCGTAAAGCCCAAACCTGGTCCGTTGCTGGATATTTGGTGGCAAAGATGATGTTGGAAGATCCATCTCACTTGGGAATGGTATCAATTGAGGAAGACAGACAAATGAAACCCATCTTGAGAAGATCAAATTCATGGACTTTATGATAAGTTCTCTTACTTCTTTACTTATAAAATACTTCAATATTTTTGAACACTCTAGAATTTGTTGTGTGTTTCAGTTGCTTTCTTCAAATATACTTCCATGTCAACTCTTTCAATCTTTCCGTTTGTGTTCTCTTTTTTGTATTCTCCTTAATATAAGTTGAAGATGTTTGTCTAACGTGGGAAAGAGGCGCCTCAAAAGAAAAGTCTTTGACTTTATGATAAGGTAACGGTTGGTTAATAGGTAAATTACACATATTATTCTTTGACTCAAAATAATCAATTTACTCAATGAACTTTAAATATAAAATATTTTTAGTCACTCAATATTATTTTATTAATATTTTAGTATGATTATATATATTTTATTATTATTAAATATAAAAATAATTTAAAATAAAAATAAATTATTTTTATAAATGTTTTAATTACAAATATAATTTAAAATAATAATAAAATATCCTTCCCTTCACCTTCATCTCCACCGGTCACACTCTTCCCTTCACCTCTATTGGTCACATTCACTGGTCACCCTCACCGACCACCCTCACTCGTCATCTGTTCACCAACAACACCTAAACTTTACTGCCATATTTGTTATAAACTTGAAAAACAAAACAGAAACAAATTTCCAGTTTTGTCTGCAATTTACCTTGTTGCGTCCTCTACAATTTATCTTGCTGCATCAGTCAATTCCATGGCTTGTAACTTAAAATTGCACCTACCAGTTACCGTTATAAACTTGCTTTACCCGAACATCCATTTCTTGTCTTCATTAGCCACCATCCTTCACTGTTGAGTGTTGATTATCAGTCTTCATACTCACAACCCGAAACCACCATCTTTTATATCAACAATCAAAGAGAGCATAGATCAGAAAAGGGGGACAATCAATAGCCAGTAAATCCAAAAAAGAGAGAGGGAAAAAAATAAAACTCACCTGTCAGCGGAGTTCGTTCGCGACGACTGGTGTCTCCATCCTTCAATTCTTACGGTGGGCAGGAGCGAAATAAAACTATGAACAATATATTTTGGTTTCGATTCAATCTAACGGTGGTAGGGAGAGATCAGAGACAAAGAAATCGAAAGGTTTCAATCGAGATTTACAAGTTTTGGAGTGTCGTTTGGCGAAATGACTATCAGATTCATACTCAGATATGTCAAGACATTTTCTAGTGAAATTCTCAGATTCAGACTCGATATGTCAAGACAAATTTTCTAGTGAAATTCAGGCTTCAATGGTCGCCTTCGACGGTGAACGACTGTGGTCGAAGATGATGATCACCGAACTATAGGGTTGATGTCGATTTGACCACTGTATTTTTAATTGTGTCAAATATACCACTTAACTATTTAAATGGTTCCAATTAAGCCACCCGCCGTTAAAAAAATGAAAAAGTTGACGGAACTGTTAAAAATATTGGTATAATTACACATTTGATCCTCTATATTTATACAATAAATCAATTTAGTCCTAATTTTAATCTAATAAAATAAAATAATTATTCAATAAGATGGTGACACATGTCATCACCTTATTGGAAGTCTTTAATTATTTTTATTTAATTTATTTCCACCTCCAATCAGGTGGTGACACGTGTCACACAATTGGAGGTGGAAAAATGAGAGCAACAAAATCACCCCATCAAAAATCGAACCCAGGACCTTGGAGTACCAAGGTGTGTGCTTATCTTGAACCAAACACGCTTTTGTGTTATGGGGTACAACACTTAATATATGTCTTTAATGATTGTTAATGCCCAGAAAAATGAAAGAGAAAAAAAAATGCACTTGGACAGATTCGAATCAAGGACATTATGGTGCAAAGCGCATGTGCTTGCCACTGCACCAAGTGTATGCTTTCTAATATGAAGTACAACATTTTTTAACAGTTCCATCAACTTTTTCGTTTTTTTAACGGTGGGTGGCTTAATTGGAACCATTTAAATAGTTAAGTGGTATATTTGATACAATTAAAAATATAGTGGTCAAATCGACACCTACCCTATAATTTGATGGTCATTGGTATAGTTTACCCAAGATTTTTTTATGAGGTTGAAGGAAATAAACGTGTCACCATCTTATTGAATAATTAATTTATTTTATTAGATTAAAATTAGGACTAAATTTATTTATTGTATAATTATAGAGGATCAAATGTGTAATTATACCAATTTTTTAACAGTTCTGTCAACTTTTTTGTTTTTTTAACAGCGGGTGGCTTAATTGGAACCATTTAAATAGTTAAATGGTATATTTCACACAATTAAAAATATAGTGGTCAAATCGACACATACCCTATAATTTGGTAGTCATTGGTATAGTTTACCCAAAAAAATTATGAGGTTGCAGGAAATAAAGTTTTTATTTTAAATTATATATATAATTAAATATTAATAAAAGTAATTTATTTTTATTTAAATTATTTTTTATGTTTAATAATAATAAAATATGTTAAATTATATCAAAATATTAATAAAATAATATTGAGTGATCAAAAAGTATAAAGTTCAAAAAACCCTAGTTTCATGACGTCTTCGACTTCCTCCGAAGTTCTCGGACGTGATTGCGGGCTAGCACCGGTGGGTCGGCCACCTGATCAGCAGGCGCAAGAGGCGACAAGGGGGGATGGTCCGGTGCATGACGACAACGCTGCCCTCGGGGACGACAATGGCGAGACGGGGCAGCAGATGGAGATTGAGGATACGCCTCCTGCTACTAACGTGATGGTTGACGCTGGTGGCGAGTCGATAACTGGGTCTCCGGCGGCCGGGGAACAAAAGGGTGCGATGCAGGGCAAGCCGTCTTTTCGCGATATGGTTGTTGGACAGCGATCAGAGGGTCAAAAAGATAACTTTATATGTGATCTTGATGTTGATCTTGAAGAAGATGATGTGGTGATTGGAAACGTCGGCGAAGTGCCAGAGATTAAATTCTCGGAACGAGTCCATCGCATCATTGATGATAAACTGGCAAAATCTTTGGTGGTGAGACTTTTGGGTCGATCAATTGGTTATCGTGCGCTGCATAACAGAGTGCATATGATGTGGAAACCGGTGCGTGAGATTAGTATTATTGACCTGGATAATGAGTATTTTCTTGTGAGGTTTGCGATGGAAGCGGACTACGAACGTGTGCTGTCTTGGGGTCCGTGGATGATTTATGGTAGCTATCTAACGGTCCAACCATGGTCGCAGGACTTTTCCACGGCTATCGATTACCCTAGGAAGCTTTTGGTATGGTTGCGGCTTCCCGGATTGCCTTATAGATACTACTCGCGCAACATATTTGAGGCCATTGCTGGGGTTCTCGGGGAGGTAGTTCGTGTGGATTTTAACACAACCGAAGGATCACGCGGAAAATTTGCTCGCCTTGCGGTGGTTGTGGATTTGGAGAAACCGTTGATACCGGCAATTATCATTGATGGGCGACACCAGTTGATTGAATATGAGGGCTTATCACATATTTGCTTTTCTTGTGTAAAGTATGGGCACTTAAAAGAATTATGTGAGAACTCTGTGGCAAATAAGGGTAAAGAGAAGATCGTGGAGAATGTTGTTCCGGACAAGACAGACCGCTTTGGTCCTTGGATGTAAGCACCTAGCCGCCGACGCCGGACGATGATGTCAAAGGACAAGGCCCCGATGCAGACGGCACCTAGGCCGAACCCTGGGTCACGCTTTAGGCCGCTGATCGTGGAGGGTGAGGGTAGTGATGCTGCGTTGGATGCTGCGGATAGGGGTGAGGAGCATGCCGTTGCTCATAGTGCTCGTGGGCGTAGGGTTAAGAAAGTAAGTGAGGGCAGTAGCGTGGATGGGGATGGGTATGGTATTGCGGCTAGGAACATTGGGGTTACGAAGGATGGTGCGTCGGACAGCAACAGGGCTGTTGGAACTGGGTTGCACGATGGTGAGGCTGCTGCGAGGAGTGTTGCGGTGAACATGAAGGGGATTGTGATTGAGAGTAGTCCGGAGGTGCCGATTGCTTCGGCTGATGTGATTGTTGTGGAGCAATCGACGTTACCGGCGTCGAATCATACCGCGGTGCGATCGGCTTGCGCCTAAGGGTGTGGCGCTGAAAGGGGTCAAGGCTCGGAAATCTGATAACTCCGTGTTGGACCACGTAGCGGTTAAGGATTGGGCGAATGATCTATCAAACTCCCTCACCTTGACGAAGGATGTATCGGATACTAGAGGTGTGAGTCCGGGGGATGTCCAGTGGATAAGGAATGCAACATTCGAGGGGTCGTCGTCTGGCACACCTCAGTGAGTTTCGCTTGTCCTCTTCTTTTTATCCTTATGGTTAAGTTTATTATTTGGAATGCACAATGCGCTCTTGGCCTTGATTTTAACCGTTATTTTCGAGTGGTGGATAGAGTGTATACTCCGGATATGTTTGCTATTGTTGAACCACGTATCAGTGGTGCTGCAGCGGATACTTTTATTCGTCGTGCTGGATATGATTATTCATATAGGGTTGAGGCGAATGGGTTGTCAGGAGGTATTTGGGTCTTATGGAGGAATACAGTCCAGTTTGATGTGTTGGCTTTGTCGAATCAGTTTGTGCATGGGTGGTGTAGGGAGGTAGATTCGAATATCAGCTTTTTTATTACCTTTGTGTATGCTAGCCCCAATCATAGTAGACGACGGTTATTGTGGGATCAATTGCGTGCGTTGGAAATTACCGACGGTTTTCCGTGGGTCCTCGGGGGAGACTTTAATGCCATTTATTCCTCGGACGATAGACAGAGGGGGTTCACAGCGGAGAACGGGGATTTGCCGGAACTTCTGTGAGTTTATGTTCAGGTCAGGTTTGCATGATATGGGTTTCAATGGTCCTCGGTTTACTTGGAAAATGGGAGATCTTAGTCAGCGCCTGGATAGATGGATTTGTTCGGGGGCGTGGTATAACACTTTTCCTCTTTCGGAGGTGTACCATCTTCAGCGGTTGGGCTCGGACCATCGACCCATTTTACTTTCCACGGATGCCCTACATACCAATCGAGGTGAGCGCCCATTTAGGTTCATTGCGGCATGGAATGAATATCCGAATTTCGGGAACTTATTATCTGATAGCTGGAATAAGGAGAGTGCTGTTTTTGACAATTTAGCGAGGTTCCAGAATAATTGTAAACGGTGGAATAGAGAGGTTTTTGGGCACATTGGGCAACGGAAAAAGCAGCTTCTTGCTCGTATTCGGGGGGTGGAGATTGCCTTGGAACGCCAGCAAACGCCGTTTCTTGTTGAGTTAGAGAGAAGTCTAAAAGCGGAGCTGTCTGAGGTCCTCAAACAGGAAGAAAGCCTTTGGTTTCAGAAATCGCGCAGTAGGTGGTTGCAACAGGGGGATCGGAACACTAAGTATTTCCATGCGATGACCTTACAACGTCGCCGTAAGAATTCTATCCGAATGCTGAAATTGGATAATGGAGCATGGTGTGACGATCAGACGGCCATTCAAGACCATGCCGTCGAGTTCTTCTTTTCACTGTTCACGTCGGAACCATGTAGGGACCCTCACGGGATTTGTTCGAATGGATTCCTGATGGTGAGTAGCGATAAATTGGAAGGTTTGGTGAGGAAGGTGACTTTTGAGGAAGTTGCTGAGGTTGTGTTCAGTATGAGTCCTCTGAAAGCTCCGGGTGCTGATGGCTTTCAAGCGGCTTTCTTTCAGCGTAATTGGGGCACTGTGGGTGATTCGATTTTCCGGTTTGTTGTTGATTTCTTTGAATATGGTGTGCTACCTGATGATGCGAATCAAACGCTGCTCGTCCTTATCCCGAAAGTTCAGTCGCCAATAAAGATAAGTCAATACCGCCCTATTAGCCTCTGCACTATTTTATATAAAATCATTACAAAAATTTTGGTTAATAGGCTAAAGCCCTTACTTGATGGGTTGGTTAGTCAGAACCAAGTGAGTTTTGTGCCTGGTCGTCAGATTACTGATAACATAATTTTGGCACAGGAGATTATGCATTCGATGGCCAGGAAGAAAGGGGCGAAAGCCTGGATGGCGGTTAAGGTGGATTTGGAGAAAGCTTACGATCGATTGGAATGGAATTTCATTGAATCCACGCTTGTTGATATTGGATTACCGATGAAATTTATCCATTGGATCATGCATTGTGTACGCTCGGTTCAGACCCGTATCATTGTGAATGGGAATCTCACATCTAGTTTCCGACCATCGCGTGGGATCCGTCAGGGAGACCCCCTATCGCCGTATCTGTTTGTTCTTTGTATGAAACGCCTTTCCTATGTGATTAGTAGAAGGGTTGATGAGGGTGAATGGAAGGGTATTGCGTTGTCAAAGTATGGCCCGAGTATTTCTCATCTTTTCTTTGCCGACGACTTGGTTCTTTTTGCGGAAGCAAATCTTAATCAGATGCGGGTTCTTAAAGAGACCTTAGATATCTTCTGTGCTTGTTCTGGGCATCGGGTAAGTGCTGATAAGACCACTATCTACTTCTCTAAGAATTGTAGCAAGCCTAGGGGTTTGGAGCTTGCCGGCGTTGGGGGGTTCAAACTAGTCGATGATTTGGGGATGTACTTAGGGGTCCCGTTGCTCCACAAACGGGTCACCTCTGCTACGTAAAAATTTCTTATTGAGAAGGTTGAAAGCCGTTTATCAGGTTGGGCGGCTCGCATTTTGTCCTTAGCTGGCCGGATTACGTTGGCCAAGGCTGTTCTCCAAGCTATTCCTACGTATGTTATGCAGACGGCTTGACTTCCGAAGAGTATTTGTGAAGCGCTTGAACGCATCATTCGGAGATTTATATGGGGTTCACCGAGTGGATCGAAAGGTATTCCGTTGGTTCGCTGGACTGTTCTTACGGCTAATACGAAGGAGGGGGGCTTGGTTTGCGACAACTTGGACGTCAAAACCAAGCCCTCCTTATGAAGGTTGGTTATCGCCTAGTCACGGAGCCTAATAAGTTATGGGTTCAAGTTCTCCGCCACAAGTACAAGTGGGATGGTCATCTCCCGCAAAGCATTGATAGGATGGGGTGTTCTCGGTTATGGCGAGGCTTAAGCCAAGTATGGGATGTGATTAGAAGTGGCATTTGCTGGAATATACATGATGGGTGGAACACGGACTTCTGGTTTGATCAATGGTTGGATGGTGACGGGGTCTTGGCGGATCGTTGCATTGGTGGTTCTTCGCCTAGAAGATCACCTGTAGCGGCATGGATAGGAGCGAATGGGGATTGGGATTGGTGCAGGCTCACGGGAGTGTTGCCAGACGCTGCGTTGCAGCAAATTCGGACGGTTGTACCGCCACATGCTGCTACCGGTTCGGACAAGGTAGCGTGGAAGTGGGAACAAAGTCGCCGCTTCATAACAGCCTCGGCGTATAAGGCGTTGGGTAGCGGTATGGTGGCAAATAATTCGAGAGATTGGTCGTCCATTTGGAAGCTTAGAGTTCCGCAACGAGTTCGAACCTTCTTATGGTTGGTGGCGCATGATAAGCTATTGACAAATGCCGAGCGAGGACGGCGACATTTGACAGCAAGCATGGACTGCAGTGTTTGTGTTGGAGTGTTCGAAGACCTCGATCATGTCCTTCGAACATGTCCTCGTGCTTGGAATTATTGGACTCGAATTGTTTACCCAAGTAGGCAGCAAGAGTTTCTAGCCTTACCGTTTGCGAACTGGTTTTGGGGGCTTGTTACCGGGGGCCGAAGCTATTGGTTTCCGGAGCCGGAGGGGAACATTGTAGCTGTCATTATCATGTGGCTGCTTTGGAAGAGCCGATGCACGAGGGTTTTGGGGGACGATGCCAGCGGCTCGCGTGACTTACTGGAGGTGGCTGTGCGCATGAAGGACGAATGTGCTGCAGCAGTTTTGGAACATACTGCAGGAGGCAGTCGCATGCATGGGAATGTGTCGAGCGTGGCTACATGGCGGATTCCGGCACAAGGACGGGTTAAGGTTAATGCGGACGGTTCGGTTAGGGGGCCGTTGCGGTTAGCGGCTGTTGGTGGGGTTATAAGGGATGACTCGGGAGCATGGGTGCTTGGTTTTGGAAGGTGTATCGGACGTTGTTCGGTTCTCATGTGTGAACTCTGGGCGGCTTATGAAGCTCTTCAGCATGCATGGGACTATGGTTGCCGTATGGTGGATTTTGAGACGGATAGTTCCACGGTTGCGGACATGATTAATGGTAAGATCGACGCAAGTGGTGAACATAATTTGTTGCACCGAATTATGGACATTGTGCGGCGGGATTGGGATTTGACAATAAGTTATATCCCTCGCGCATCTAATAGGGTTGCGGATAAGATGGCTTTGTTAGCCTTCGAGTGGTCTTTTAGTGGAGAATCTTGGCTTCATCCTCCTTTGGAGGTAGTAGATTTAGTTCTTGATGATTTGAACTTGTCGATTTAGTGTCGTTTTTCGCTTTGATTTGTATGTAACATCACATGTACTTTTTTCCCCCATTTAGGTTTAGGGGGGTTTTTAACGAGGCATGTGGTGTTACTCTTTTTTATTAATTAAAAAAAAGTATAAAGTTCAGCAGAGGCGGATGGTGCTTATGGCCCCCAACGATTTTTAAAATTTTTAAATTAGTATACATATTTATAAAATAATAAATTACATCAACTAAGTTGGCAACCCCAATAATTCTAAAAACTTCTTATTATATATTAAGATATTTTTTTAAATATTTTAAAAAGTTTAAACTAGTATTAAAAAATCTATTTTTATTCATCAAAAAAATCTATTTTTATATATTAAAATAAATAAATCATCAAAACAAATGTATAATTGTACTTATTATTTAATTGGATTATTTTCAACCATGTAATTTAAAATTCATTTTATTTAGCTTCTTTAACAAGCTTGAGTCAAATTTTCCAACACTTTTACTCTTCTCCGTCTAAGTTTCTTAACAGAGAGAAAGAAAAGAACTTTCATATCCATTTTCTCATTTCCAAATTTGCTAGAATAGAGGTGGGTTTGTTTGTGGTACTGATATTCGACTGATTTTTTTTGCTACACTTTTGATTGGATTGTTTTAGTTTTGGGCATTTGGTTGTGCTTTGTTTAAAGGGCACTTCATTGTTAAAAAGAAATAAGTTCCTTACCGACAGTGAAGTTGCAAGGTTTATTAATTTTTATTATAATATTTATGTCTCCATTCTAATTTTAATTTGTTATTAAATTTATAATCTTTATTTTGCACTTTAATAGGGTAGTTGCAATTTATGTGGAAATTGAATCAAAGGTAAAAGGTCAAAGAATAAGAGGAAAACATCTCTTTTATATATATCGCTAAGTTTTTTTTCTTGGGTATTCAATTTAACTTTTATCATGTTTTTTCTTCTAGATTTAACCTGAATTTAAATTGATAGTTTTATACGATTATAGGTTGTACAAATTCATCTTTTATGGGAAAGCAAAAGAGATTGGACTCTTTTTTTCAAAAGAAAGATGCAAACATCGTAGATAATAGCACATCTGTAACCCCCTCGTCCCGGGCTAGACGACAGACCGGTCCGAGCAGGTTACACGGGGAAAACCGAAGTGAAACCCGTTAAGGCTCCACTTCGATTAACAACCCTAGAAAAATTTTCTTTATATTATCTTGTCTAAATGTATCATTTAGTCCTATACGTGAAAACGACAGCGGAAAACGAGAAAGAAAGATACAAACGAGGCGTAAGGTAATATAAATTTACCAAGTATCAAGTTAGTCCTTTTTGCTTGCATTCGAAACCAAGATCATACGTAAACGATGCATATAAACTTAACAATGAAGCATACAACCAACGAGACTAAAACCCGACATCTGAGAACCTTTGAAGATGCTAAAAAGCCCAAATACGAGCCTGTATTTCGAAACAGGCTTACCCGTTTCGATATGCGGGCTCCAGTTCAAAAGCCAGACCAGGCCATACCGATATGGTCCACTTCGTTCCGGTACGGGGGTTTCCAGTAACAAAACGTTCCGGAACATGTTCTGAAACGGGCACTCATAGAGGCAAACTGTATCGAAACGCGTACCGAAACGGAGGCTCCTAGTGTCAAATCGTATCGAAACGACACCACTCTCATTCCGATACGAGTATCCCTGGAGCTACACCCGTTCCGAAACCACCACACGCATTTCGAAACACTGTGTGACCCGGAAAACAGTTTTCTACATCTCCAAACTTTCCCAAACATGCCCCCAAACCACAAGAATCAAGAAACAACAAACATACACTTAATCTAGAGGCATATCACCTACTTCAAGCATGATCAAACATATACATATGCATAACAAGGCCATTTCATTCAAAGAGACATACATCCACATCACATAGCATAGAACACGATTATAAGCCTTCAATACAAACACTTAGGCATCAACATAAACATGGTTTACAAATCCACAACATAAAAACATTAACAACATAAAGCCAACACATAGGAGTCTAGATACACGCTCCTACAACACGTAGCATCCCCATTGCTAACTACTACATTATTTACCAAAACCATACTTGAGCAACTACAAAAGCACTTGGATGCCCTTTCCTTGCTTCTTGCTAACTCCACACTAATGATCTGCATTGTCGAAAACGAGAGCGTAAGCTAGAACCTTAGTGAGGGAGCTCTAAAACAAAAACAACGACAATGCAAGGTTCAAAGCATGTTATCCTTAAGACATTCACAAGGCATGCATTTACGCTAACATAGCAACATAGCCAAACGTTAAGAGAAATGCATGAACATGGCATCTTACCTCATGTTATGCTAAAACAAGATATAACAAATATCTTACACAACAACCACACATGAATAAGTATATAGGAAACTATTAGCTTACTCGGATATGCGGATAACTTCTGTTGGGATTTTCACCCCCAACGTACTCAACAACAATTACCTTCCGATGGGATTACACCCATCACCGTTTTCACTCATGGATGAGATTACACTCATCATCACATGCTAACATTTTCCGGTGGAATATTACCTCACCGTACTCCTCCTTGATGACTACATGTCACCAAGGCCACGCGCGAATTTGACTCTTACCATGTGCACACTCATCCTAATGATCGATCATTTATACCCGGTAATTAACTAGTGTCAATTATACTAAGCAAGTCACACCATGATATCAAAATCATGCAACACAACATATCCTCATCATTATACAACATCAATATGTATATCAACATGCATAAACAAACACATACTCCTCAAGTCCACATTTATGCACATTAAGAAAAAACGCATAAAGCAAACAAGGGATTAAGCTACCAACTTAATCTCCACTTTGAATTGGCCTACCAAGCACAATCCAACACCACAACCACACACTTGAACCAATTTAATACCGTTTTAAATAAACCACTCACCGAACTCCCTTAAGCAAACCGAGAAAGCCAAATCAAGCCTCCAAACTTCTCAGAATCGAGCTCGATGCTTCTCCAACGATTTCCCTTTATTCTAATCAACCAAAAACAACATATTGTTGAGTTGATCACACAATTGCAAATGGCCAAGAGGGGGTGAATTGGCGATAAAAATTTTGGTATGAGATAAAGCTGAAAAGTAAAAATGTGACACAAGAAGTTAGAGTGGTTCAAGTTCTCCAAATGAACTCTACATCCACTACCTTATTTCCCACTAAGGATTTTCAACCAATTCACTACTTGAATTCTTCCCCTTTTCTTGGATGAGGAGGTAACCTTACAATTTGATTAAGCTTTCTACCCAAAGCTTAATCCACTTACATTTACAAAGAGATGAATTTTGTAAACTCTAAAAGTTCCTCTCAAAGGATGAATGTTTACCCAAATACAATTTCACACTCCCCAAACTCACAATACAAGATTACAATACGAACACAAGAGTTGGGTACAAGAAATTTGACAATGAAAGGCACTAGGGTTTGGATTTGATGCTTTGATGTTGCTTGTAGGTTCAATAGTTGTTGCTTGTTCAATTGAGACTTATTTTGATACCCTTGCATTGAATTCTAGCCGTTTGGGTAGTTGGGATCATCAATAGAGCCGTTGAGAGCATTTTTCCCGCAATAAATGCAGTTATGATGCCTACCGTATCGGTACTCGTAGGGACCGTATCGATACATGCATCAAAGAGGAAAGAGCCGTTGTGACTGAAAACAGAGCATATCGATACGCATAGAAGGCGTACCGGTACGGTTTTAAGGGGCATTTAGGTACGAAGGGCCGTATCGATACAGTGTTTGCTCACTGGAATCTCAAGTTTGGTTTTCTTAAAGATCGTATCGATACGCGTCCTTAGCGTATCGATACGGTATAACGGTCTTTTAAAAATTGGGAAACCAACCAACTAACAAGTTAACGTTTGAAAATTAAATGCAAAGATTTTGCAAAGATAAGCTTATCGTATCGATACGGTTGCAAAGCGTATCAGTACGGTATCATTGAAAGAGTTGCCCAGATGAATGTTGTATCGATACGGGGTAATACCGTATCGGTACGCTAAGTCCATTAAAATTCCAGTGGCTAAAACCCGTATCGATATGCCTAAGGGTATCGATACGCCTGGCCGTTTTTGTATAGTTTGGCTTGAAAACTCATAGGAAAAGACTTAGAAAATTTTATCTATTTAAGAGCTTGTCTTGAGATATTATTTTGTTTAAAATACTTGTCAATAGTGAGACTTTAAAGAGTACTTAAAAATTTATTGTTTTGCAAATTGGTCCATAAGTTTAGATGTTATATCAAAATCAATTTTGGTTTCACAATCTCCCCCTTTTTGATATAACAAAACCACAAATAAATTTTTAAGTTTTTGAAACTTTTGAAAAGCTTTTTCCCCCTTAATTTAAGATGGATTTTCAAAAATAAAAAATTAACTCTATAATCCTTCTCCCCTTTTTTGTTAGATCAAATATAAACACAAGGATAATAGCAACAATTAATTTATAAAATTCAAAGCAAACATAATAGTTCAAATGAAACTTCAAAGGAAAAGCAACATAATAATCCAAACTTAGATCCTAAGACATAGATAATAGGCATAAACTTATATCTTAAAACAAAGTGCAATAACAGAAAAGAAAAGACTAAATGCCATGAGATGGTATGCAAAAACTACTCGTCCGCCTCATCATCATCATCTTCCTCGTCCTCGTCCTCTTCATCTTCATCGTCTCGAGTGGGTTGATTTCTCTGATTTTGGTTAAGCCAAGCACCAAGGAAGGCGGTGAGAGAGATATCCATGGAGGTTTGACGAAGAGCCATGGCTTCTATTTTATTCTCCATACCTTTGACGCGATCTTCCAAGGAGGTGAATCTAGTGTCCATAGCGGTAAACCCGGCTTCCATGGAAGTGAACTTCTCATTGAGGAATGTCATGAGGGTGCCCATGGAAGAGGATTCAATTGGAGCTCGTTGAGAGCTTGAAGAAGCATGAAAAGCATCAACCAGAGCATCTTTTGGAGGAGCTTGAGGGTTACGAACCCATTCATTGTCAACATAAGAGAAACCGGCACGAGATAGAGAATGCTCATCTATGGGTAGGCCAAGGGGTTCGGGATAGTCATGGGAACAATCAATTTCAAGGGAGTGGAAAAGATAACTCAAAGTCGTAGAGTAGTAAAAAGATTTGACTTGTTCGGTGTGACGGTGTTGGACTAGATAGACAAGGTCGGCAAACATAATTTGACAAAGGTTTGGACGTTGACCTTCCCTAAAGCACCTAAGCCAAAAATCATCGACTTGACGAATAGTAGAAAATTTTCCTCTCGATGGACGAAAAAACCAAGAAACAAGAAGATGAAGAATTCAGTCCTGAGCATTTAAGAATTTGACTGAGCCTAAAGGACCCGTACCTAAAGACTTCTCATCATCAATACCAATGTTTTCAAAACCAAAAACCGTACATAAAACTTTTTGATCAATTTTAATGGTTTTGCCCATAACAAAGGACTCAATAGCAATGACATGTTCTCTAGGTTCATCATGAACACATAAAGCATTTGAAAAGAATATGATGACCAAATTCCTATATAGAATAGGAGGAATGCTTAAAAATTTTAGAAATTTCCATTGCTTAATTAAAGGGAGGTATTGAAATTTAAAACGGACAGAGCTTAAAAACGGGACAAACACAACACGTTCTTCCCTAAGGGTCATGCCTTGAAATAGTTTGTAACGAGTTATATCGGCATCGTCGGGAAAACTACATTGGATAATATAAGGGAGATTAGGTTTAGGGTTACTCTCGGCATCCTCACTAGGATCGGAAGTAGCAAGATAACGTTTAGCTCTCTTTTTTGACGGTGCCATAACCCTGAAAACACATCAAAACGATTCGAATATGTATGCAATTAACATCTTATTCAAACCAATAAATTCTAATAATTCAAGGTATTTGAAAAAAAAATTAATTTGAAAAAGATATATACAAATTTGAGATTTTTTTAAAAAAAACAGATTAAAAAAATACTAATAGAAAATATATTCGAATGAAAAAATTTTGATTTTTGAAAAATTTTGATGAAGAAATTGAAACTCATAATATAAAATTATGTTTTGTACAAAAATTAAGTTGAAACAATTATAAAAATCAAACGAAAATAAAAGAGAAAAGTTTTATACCTTGAATTGTTAGATTGGATGAATGTGGTGATGTGAGTGCACTAGATTGTTGACAAAGCTTAGCCTTGATGTGGAGATCAAAAACCCTCAAAGAATTTTTAAGTTTGATGGAAAAAATTGAAGGATTGAGGGGGTTTTATAGAGGGTTGCGGCTAGGGTTTTGAAGAGAAAAGAGGGGTTTTAAATTTTAAAGTGTTTTTAAAGATGTAGCCCTAAATAGCCTCTCCGTCAAGACCGTATCGATACACGTGTATAGCGTATCGATACCCTTTAACCCTAATTTTTATTTGTCGTTACTACCATATCGATACGCGGGACCGTATCGGTACGACTTGACCTTGATTAACTCCCTTGACTTAACCGTATTGATACGCGGGGTCGTATCGATACTCGTTGAACTTCAAAGTTTTCCCAGTTATGAACTCGTATCGATACGCTTCAGCTGTATCGATACACCTTTACTAAATAAGGCATTTATGACAGATTTAAGTGCAAAAATCCAACTTTAAACGTCCCTAAATGCATGTAAATGTCATATGAGCAAGTTTTAATGGCTAAACTTAATGCATACTCCCCCTAGCAACATGCATAGAAGCAAAAAGAGTCAAATTAACACAAGCATGAATCACAAACAATTTCAAGCAAATTTTTGACAATTTGGGACCTAGAAGGGGTCAAGAAAGGCTAGTTAAACCTAACTCTCTCCTAAGGGTCCAAAAACGCTCTTTATCTAAAGACTTTTTAATATATCCGCTAATTGGTTCAAGGTGTCAACATACTCTAAAACAACATCATTTTTCAACACATGATCTCTAATGAAATGATGTCTAATTTCTATGTGTTTGGTTTTAGAGTGTTGGGTGTGATTCTTAGTGAGACAAATGACACTAGTGTTGTCACACCTAAGGGGTATGGTTTCTACTTCAACACCATAATCTAAGAGTTGTTGTTTCATCCAAAGGACTTGAGCACAACAACTCCCTAAGAATATGTACTCCGCTTCGGTGGTAAATAAGGCTACGCTATTTTGTTTCTTAGAGAACCAAGATACGAGCATACTACCTAAGAATTGGCATGTCCCGGAAGTACTTTTCCTATCTATCTTACAACCCCATAATCCGCATCCGAATAAGCATGAAGGCTAAAGGAGGAATCTTTAGGATACCAAAGGCCTAAGTTAGGTGTGTCTCTAAGGTATCTAAAAATTCTCTTAATGGCAACTAAGTGTGATTCTCTAGGACTAGCTTGAAACCTAGCACACAAGCAAACACTAAACATGATATCCGGTCTACTTGCGGTAAGGTAAAGCAAAGAACCTATCATGGATCTATAAAGCTTAGAATCAATACACTTACCTCATTCATCTTTGTCAAGCTTTATGGAAGAGCTCATAGGTGTGGCTTGAGGTTTTGCATTCTCCAAGCCGAACTTTTTGAGCATATCGTTCACATACTTAGCTTGATTTATGAAGGTGCCATCTTTCCTTTGTTTGATTTGGAGTCCCAAAAAGAATGAGAGCTCCCCCATCAAGCTCATCTCGAACTCACCTTGCATTAGCTTAGAAAATTCTTTGCAATAACATTCAATAGTAGAACCAAAAATGATATCATCAACATAGATTTGTACTACTAAGATGTCATTATTATATTTTTTTATGAAAAGCATAGTGTCCACCTTACCTTTTTCAAAACCCTTTTCAATTAAAAAAATTTGAAAGTCTCTCATACCAAGCTCTAGGAGCTTGTTTTAAACCATAAAGAGCTTTAGTTAGTTTGAACACATGGTTTGGAAATTTTGAATCCTCAAAACCCGGTGGTTATTCAACATACACTTCTTCATTTATAAAACCGTTTAAAAAGGCACTTTTCACATCCATTTGAAAAAGCTTGAAATCATTATAACATGTAAATGCTAAAAGCATCCTAATGGCTTCCATCCTAGCTATGGGTGCATATGTCTCATCAAAATCAATTTCATCTTCTTGGGTATAGCCTTGAGCGACAAGTCTAGCCTTGTTTCCCACTATATTACCACTTTCATCTAATTTATTCCTAAACACCCATTTAGTTCCTATAGTAGATTGATTCTAGGCCTTTCAACTAATGTCCAAACTTTACTTCTCTCAAATTGATTTAATTCCTCTTGCATGGCTAAAATCAAAAATTCATCTTTTAAAGCTTCTTTAATATTTTTAGGTTTAATGCATGAAAGAAATGTAACATGGTTCATTAATTTAAGAGAGGATCTAGTAGTTACCCCCTTTGATGGATCACCCAAGATTTCACCACCTTTGACATAGTTGAACTCCCTTGGGTAAGATACCTCCTTTTCCTCAAGAGCCAAGTCCTTCAAGGCTTCAAGAGGTGGATCTTGTGCATCTTCATCTTTAGTTGGAATCTCATCCACCTTTGACGTTTGTCCTCCATCAATGGCATCAAGAATTCCTACATCATCATCATCACAAGATTCCTTCCTCGGAAGGAGGTTATCATCGAAAACAACATGTATAGACTCTTCAACTACTAGAGTTCTTTTATTAAATACACGATAGGCTTTAGAGTTTAAAGATTACCCTAAGAAAATAACTTCATCACTTTTAGCATCAAATTTACCTAAGTTTTCTTTACCATTATTCAAGACAAAACACTTGCAACCAAAAGGATGAAGATAGCTAATGTTAGGCTTCTTAGATTTTAAAATCTCATAAGGTGTTTTCTTCAAAATTGGCCTAATCATTACTCGATTTAAAATATAGCAAGCGGTATTTGTGGCTTCCGCCCAAAAATATTTACGTAAATTATTTTCGCAAAGCATGGTTCTAGCCATTTCTTCTAAAGTTCGATTTTTCCTCTCAACTACCCCATTTTGTTGAGGAGTGCGAGGTGCGGAAAAATTATGGCTAATCCCATTTTCATTTAAAAACTCATCAAAACCTAGATTTTGAAATTCGGTTCCATGATCACTTGTGAGAAATTTTAAGTTCAAGATCATTTTGAGTTATTTTAGAAAATGTGATGAATTTTTCTAAAGCCTCATCTTTTGTACTTAAGAATAGAACCCAAGTAAACCTAGAATAGTCATCTACAAGTACAAAGGCATATGATTTACCACCCAAGCTCATTGTTCTAATAGGCCCAAAAAGATCCATATGAATCAATTGTAAACATCTACTAGTAGAGACATCATTAATGGATTTAAATGAAGTTCTATGTTGTTTACCCTTTGAACATGCATCACAAATTTTATCATTAGAAAACTTAAGTTTGGATAAACCTCTAACTAGATTAAGGGAAATTAATTTCTCTAAGACACTCATGCTAGCATGTCCTAATTTTCCATGCCAAAGCCATGAGTCATGTTCATCATGTGCAACTAAGCATGTATGAGATGAATGGATGTCATCTAAATGCACCATGTAAATATTGTCTATCCTATGTCCTATGAGCATTAATTGATTTGTTTTAATATTCACAATTTTACAATCACTTTTATCAAATAAAACATTAAAACCCTTGTCACATAATTGACTAATGCTCAATAAGTTATGTTTAAGACCGTTGACATACAAAACATTTTCAATGAAAATAAAAGAGTGATTACCAATGGAGCCTATTCCTTCAATGTGGTCTTTGGAGTTGTCACTGAAAGTTACCACTCCACCACTTTTTGGCTTTAGTTCCACGAATCTACTCTTGTCATCGGTCATATGTCTTGAGCATCCACTACCAAGGTACCATGAGTTTTGGCTTGAAGCTTTGGCCTTGTAGCAATGCTCCCCCTACAAACAAAGAAATTAGGCCTTGATTTTTGGTACCCAAATCATTTTGGGTCCATGTGTATTAGCCTTCAAAATTTTGGTTCCCTTAGGAATCCAAGAAGCAATAGCATTCATATTATTAGAAATAATGAGTTCCTTTGGAACCCAAACACTTCTAACCTTTTGACCTCTAGATTGCTTATGAAAATTTCTTTGTTTAGGAATAAAGGGTTTTCTTTTTAAATATTGGGATTTAGAAGAGTTTCCCTTTTCAAAATGGTTTTTCCCAATAGCAATTGATGTTTTAAGATTATCCACTTCCTTTGTGTGATAATCTTGAAAATCAGAAAGAAGTTTTTCAAGTTCAAGGTTTTTCTTTTTAAGATCATTTGAAAGATTTACTAAATACAAAACATTTTTTTCCAATTCAGAGTTAGTTCTTGAAAATGTTTCATTTTGATTTTTCAAATCGGAAATGTTTTTCTTGTTTCTCAAAATGGATTCCTTGTATTTTCCAACTAACTCATCATAAACCTCTTGCAATTCATCGTAAGCATCTTGAAGCTCATCAAAGGTAAAATCAAAATTAGATGAATTAAGGTTTACCTTTGGTTCATCATCAATGGCCATGAGACAAAGATTGGCCACTTCCTCATCCTCCTCGGATGACTCATCGTCACTCCAAGTTGTTATTTGAGCTTTGAGCTTGTTCTTCTTCCCAAAGCTCTTCCTCTTCAATTGAGGACATTCGGAACGGAATTGGCCGGGTTTTTTGCATTCATAGCAAGTGATTTGGTCCTTCTCCTCTTCCTTACTCTTGCTCTTGAAGTCTCCTTTTCTGATGAACTTTCTCCCACGATTAGACTTCATAAAGCGAGTGAACCGTTTGGCCAACATGGCCATCTCCTCATCTTCATCTTCGCTAGAATCGCTTTCATGGTATGAAGCTTTAAGAGCGATTCCAACCTTCTTCTTCTCAACATCCTTCTTCTCAACCTTCTTCTCTTCCATTTTCTTTTCTTCTTCTCTTCCTTTCCTCATGATCTCATGGGTGAGTAGAGATCCAACAAGAGCATCAAGCTTGAGAGTCTTCAAATCTCGAGCTTCAATAATAGCCGTTCTCTTGCTATCCCATGACTCCAGAAGAGAGTACAACAATTTCCTCACAAGCTTGTCTTCAGGGATGATCTCACCGAAATCCTTCAATCCATTGACAATAACCGAGAATCGATCAAACATCTTGGAAACACTCTCATCGGGATCCATCTTGAAATTTTCGTAGCTTAGATTGAGTAGCCCGATTTTTATTTCTTTGACATCGCTAGTTCCCTCATATGTTGTCTCGAGGGTGTCCCAAACCTCCTTGGCATTCTCGATCGAAGACACCTTGGAGCAGATATTCGGACCAAGTGCACAAAAGATGACATGAAAAGCTTTGTCATTTACTTGCCTCCTTCTTCGTTCATCTTCCGTCATTTTGGCTTTCACCTTTGGGACGAGTCTTGCTTCACCATCTCTCTTCATGTGTATGTATGGACCTTCTTCAACCATATCCCACACCATGTAGTCTGTAGTCTTGATGAAGAGCCTCATCCTATTCTTCCAATATGGGTAGTTATCCCCATTGAAGAATGGTGGCTTGATAGTAGATTGGGACTCGTAGAGGTTGGAGTTGGAGGTGGATGTCATTGCTTGACTAGTTGTTGATCAAAATCTCCTAGAATCGACTCAAGAGGATTGTAATCCTTCCAATGAGTGTAGCTCTGATACCAATTGTTGAGTTGATCACACAATTGCAAATGGCCAAGAGGGGGTGAATTGGCGATAAAAATTTTGGTAGGAGATAAAGGTGAAAAATAAAAATGTGACATAAGAAGTTAGAGTGGTTCAAGTTCTCCAAATGAGCTCTACATCCACTACCTTAGTTCCCACTAAGGATTTTCAACCAATTCACTACTTGAATTCTTCCCCTTTTCTTGGATGAGGAGGTAACCTTACAATTTGATTAAGCTTTCTACCCAAAGCTTAATCCACTTACTTTTACAAAAAGATGAATTTTGTAAACTCTAAAAGTTCCTCTCAAAGGATGAATGTTTACCCAAATACAATTTCACACCCCCCAAACTCACAATACAAGATTACAATTAGAACACAAGAGTTGGGTACAAGAAATTTGATAACGAAAGGCACTAGGGTTTGGATTTGATGCTTTGATGTTGCTTGTAGGTTCAATAGTTGTTGCTTGTTCAATTGAAACTTGTTTTTATACCCTTGCATTGAATTCTAGCCGTTTGGGTAGTTGGGATCATCAATAGAGCCGTTGAGAGCATTTTTCCCATAATAAATCCAGCTCTGTTGCCTACCGTATCGGTACTCGTAGGGACCGTATCGATACCTACATCAAAGAGGAAAGAGTCGTTGTGACTGAAAACAGAGCGTATCGATACGCATAGAAGGGTACCGGTACGGTTTTAAGGGGCGTATCAGTACGGAGGGCCGTATCGATACATTGTTTGCTCACTGGAATCCCAAGTTTGGTTTTCTTAAAGATCGTATCGATACGCATCCTTAGCGTATCGGTACGGTATAACGGTCTTTTAAAAATTGGGAAACCAACCAACTGACAAGTTAACGTTCGAAAATTAAATGCAAAGATTTTGCAAAGATAAGCTTATCGTATCGATACGGTTGCAAATCGTATCAGTACGATATCATTGAAAGAGTTGCTCAGATGAATGTCGTATCGATACGGGGTAATACCGTATCGGTACGCTAAGTCCATTAAAATTCCAGTGGCTAAAACCCGTATCGATGCGCCTAAGGGTATCGATACGCCTGAGCGTTTTTGTATAGTTTGGCTTGAAAACTCATAGGAAAAGACTTAGAAAAATTTATCTATTTAAGAGCTTGTCTTGAGATATTATTTTGTTTAAAATACTTGTCAATAGTGAGACTTTAAAGAGTACTTAAAAATTTATTGTTTTGCAAATTGGTCCATAAGTTTAGATGTTATATCAAAATCAATTTTGGTTTCACACATATTACTACACAAATCATCCACAAACCACTGTCACATAACATATTTCAAACACAAGACCAATCCTCTATATTTCCAAGCCAAAACTAACACAAAATTCTCATTTTCGAGCTCACACACAACCCAACAGAAAACTATCGAATCTAACACTCAAATCATCATTAAACACCTTCAAAACAACCCTCAAGCATTATTATATCATCAACCCCACTCTTCTACACCAAACTACCTCAAAAACTCAAGTTTTCAACCTTTACCCACAAAAACCCATTTCGGGATTTTCCTCAAAACACCTCCATTTTGAAATATAAAACACTTAAGGGCAAGAGTTTAACATATCTTAACTCCACAAATCAAAACCCACATGAAAACCCATCAAAGCTTCAACCTTTTTCTTAAACTTTAAAAACTTGAAGAACTATAAAAATGGTGTTTTTGAAAATCTAAAACCATAGAAGTGTTAGGAATGATGAGGAGAAGTCAAAAATGATCTTACCTTGAAGAGAGCTCTTGAAATGGTGAAGAAATTTAATGGAATAGTAACTAAGGGTTGAAGGGGTTTAATGTCGTGGAAAATGGATGAAGGAAGAAGATGGAGAAGATTTTCAAAACCCACTTTTACTCATCTTTTTCCCTTATTTTAAAAAAATTATATTTTTTCCATTAGTGAAATTCAAGCCCTTTTTAATTTTAAAGCAAAACCCATTTTAATTAAAACGAGCCCAACGACTCGAACCCGATTCACACTCAACATCCAACTCCTAAACCCGGGTGTTACAACATCGTCAAAATTTCCAAGGCTTGAGCATCAAAGTTGCAGTCAATCTCCTCCAAAATCTTCTATTTCTAATGTTAAAGAAGTGGACTATTCTCGTATAGAACGTGATCCAGGATTACGTCAACCAATATGGGATTATGCGGTTAATAAACGAGATGAAGTTCGACGAGCTTATCTAAGAGCAGGTCCATTTCAAATCCATCTTTCTAGTTATCCATATTCACTAGAAAAACATCTTAGGCATTTTCAGTTCTCTTGGTTTACTCAATTTTCTTCATGGCTTGAGTATTCTCCAACTAAGGATGCTGCATATTGTTAACCATGCTATCTTTTTAACATGAAACCCAATGGATGACCCGGTTGGGATGTATTCATTATTAAAAGATTTTGAAGTTGGAGAAAAGTTAATTTCGGCAAGAACTGTGCATTTGTCAATCATATTGGAGATGATCCTTATTCATCACATAACAATTCTGTGAGATCTTGTATGAATTTGATGAAACAATTTGGACATATTGATAAAGTAATGAATCAACAAAATTTGGAAAAAAAATTGAAAAATAATTTATGAGTCAAGACTTCTATAGATGTCGTCCGGTGGCTTGCATTTCAAGCTTGTGCATTTAGAGGCCACGATGAAACACTTGGGTCAAAAAATCGTGGAAATTTTCTTGAGTTGATTCAACTTTTGGCCTCCTACAATGATGATGTTAAGAATGTTGTGTTGGAAAATGCTCCTAAATGTGCTAAGTATATCTCTCCCTCAATTCAAAAAGAGGTCTTGCATGTTCTTGCTACTAAAGTGCGAAAGAAGATTCGTGAAGATATTGGAGATTCAAAATTTTGTATTATTATTGATGAAGCTCGTGACGAGTTTAAAAGAGAACAAATAGCTGTTGTTTTGAGATTTGTTGACGGTGATGGCTTTATTAGGGAACGTTTTTTGACCTTGCTCATGTTAAAGACACGTGCTCATTAACTCTTAAGAATGAAATATGTGTTATTCTCTATCGTCATACTCTTGATGTTCAAAATATCCGTGGTCAAAGATACGATGGTACTAGTAATATGCGCGGAGAGTGGAATGGAATACAAGCATTATTCCTCAAAGAATGTCATATGCTTATTACGTGCATTGTTTATCTCATCGTCTACAATTAGCTCTTGTTGCTGCATCTAAAGAGGTACATTATGTTCATGAGTTCTTTAATAGTTTGAGTTTCATTATCAATTTTGTTGATGTCTCGTGCAAGCGTCATGAAGAATTACAAGTTGCTCAAGAAGTTAAAATTGCACACATGTTAGCCAACAATGAGCTTAAGGCTGTAAAAGGTGCAAATCAAATTGGTAGTTTGAAACGAGCTGGAGATACTCGTTGGGGTTCTCATTTCAATTCTATATGCAACCTTATAGCTATGTTTGATTCAACTTGTTCTGTGCTTGAAAATATTAGAAAAAATGGATCCACTTATTCTCAACGAGGGGATGCTAGTGCTGCATATAAGTTGATTCAATCATTTGAGTTCATTTTTATTTTGCATTTGATGAAGGAGATCATGAATAGTACTAATATATTGTGCCAAGCTTTACAGCAAAAATCTCAAGACATTTTAAATGCTATGCATTTGGTTTCAAGTACGAAGAAGTTGATTCAAGATTTAAAGGAAAACAATTAGAACAATATTCTTAAATATGTGTTGACATTTTGTGAAAATCATGATTTGATTATTCCTGATCTGACAACAGAATATTTTGAAAGTAGACGCCGAAAGCATCCACAAAATCAAATTACTATGGAGCATCATTATATTTTTGAAATATTCAATGAAGTGATTGATTTTCAGTTGCAAGAACTAAATACAATGTTCAATATACAGACAGTGGATCTTTTGAAATTTAGCTCTGCTTTGGATCCAAATGAAGATTATAAGTATTTTAATGTTGATGATATTTGTACTCTTGCTGAAAAATATTACCCTCTTAATTTTACATAGCAAAATAAATTGAACTTGAGATTTCAATTGAAGCATTTTGAGTATGATATGCACAACGATGTGAAGCTTCAGAATTTATCTTGTTTGTCACAACTATGCCTTGTTTTGACTGAGGCAAGAAAATCAAAAGTGTATCATCTTCTTGACAGATTGATTTGACTTGTTTTAACTCTTCCAGTGTCCACAACAACTAGTGAACGATCATTTTCAGCCATGAAGATTGTCAAAACAATACTGCAGAATAAAATGGAGGATGAATTTCTTGCAGATAATTTGGTTGTTAACATTGAAAGAGAGATTGCTGAAACATTTACTTCATATTCAATTCTTAAAGATTTTGTTTATTTAAAAGAACGACGTTCTCAATTTTAGGTAAAATTATCTATTTCATTTATTTTGTTTACTTATACTTTTTTTGAACCAACTGATTACTTATACTTAAATATATAATTTGGTGAAATTTATGGTTGATGTAATCACACGTCTCTTTCTTGACTAGATGATGGATTTCTTGTTTTACTCTAAAGAAAGGAAGCTATGATCAGGTACGAATTTTTACTATGATTGTAGTTGAAATTTTTTTAGGAGATAAAAATTCTATTCTAATTTATATTTTGGGTTGTGATGTTTTTTTTAATGCTGAAAGTATGAGACTTATTATATTATACCCTTTTATTTTATATTTATTTATTAATAAATAAGTATCATTTTGATTTTTTTCACTATATGTGTTGCTTTGGGTTCGAGGAAGCTTTAGAGAATGTTTATTGTTTCAATTAGGCTAATTGCATAGACGTTGGTGTTTTGTTGATTGTTTGCGACAACTTTAGTGACCTATCAATTTGAATCTATGACAACTACAGAGAATACTTAATGATTTATTTTGACTAATTGTTGAATTTGCAGGGCTGGAGCCGATGTTTTGTCGATCCTTGGGTTCTTTTTTGTATCCGTTCTCATTTGAATTGTCGATCTAAATTTGGTCTCGTGCTTTGCTTTTGTGTATCCTTATTTGAAGGATAATACTATGGTTGCATTTGTTTTGTCCTTTTTGTTCTAACTTAATTAATGTTGATTTCATGATTCGAGCCTATTTCTGTTTTAAGTGTTTTTATATCAATGTAATAATTCGAGGCTTAATTATTTTCTATATTTGTTATTTTTACATATTTTATTAATGAAAAATTGTATGATTAATGAAAAATCATCTTAATTTAAAAAATAGTAAAATTTAATTAAAATATATAAAAATTATGTTTTAATTGGCACCCCAAGATTAAATGTCAAGATCCGCCCCTGAAGTTCAGTAACTAAAATGGTCGTTTTGAAAGTTCAATAATAAAAATAAGTCAAAGAGTAAAGTTCAATGATGATTTGTGTATGTATTTTTTTAAAATATATTGGATTATATTCAAAATGAAAGGATTACAAAAGAATCACACCGCAAAAATTGAAAATTTAATGCATAAAAATAAATACAATAAAATTCTAAGGGTGTGAAAGATATTAAAATACAAACCCTCCCTTTCAGAAGGACTTGAACAATTTTCTGAATGAAATCCAACAAACAACTTCTTTAACCAGAGTATTCTATGAAAAAAGCAATTTTTTTACTACTTGTTCTTGGCTGACAAAACCACAAAAGAGATTCAAAAGAATCATAGACCACTGATTTTCGCTGCTAAAAACGCTCGATTGATATTCGTCATACGAACATTAAACTGTTAAAAAGTAACATTGTAAAGCTGCCATAAAAGAAGACGCATGAAATGGCAAAAAAAATAAAAATTGAAAAAAAAATATAATATGAATATGTCAAAGCAAACAAAAAACAAAACAAAATTAAAAATATAAAAAAATATTCATTAACAAATATATTTTTATTTATTTACAAACAAAAGCACAATAAACGGCTAAAACCGCCATCGACAATAAAAAAATTCTTTAAAATTGTCAAAAATTGCTGCAAAGCAAAAAAAAATTGATCAAATTGATTTCTCCTAAAACCTATATGTACGCAAAAGGAATTGGTTAATTTATTCTTAAATGTTTTTAAAGTGTTGTTTATTGGATAGTGAATTGAATTTTCGATAATTAGCATTGTATTCCTGACAGTGTTTTGTCCATCGTATTTTATCAGAAGTCTATGACATGTTTATAGATCCTAAAAAAAGCCTCTATTTGTGGGCTGATAGGGCCTTGCCCCTAAATGCAAAATTTTACTTTGGTTCGTCTAAAAGTTTTATTGTTATAGTTTAATATGATGCCAAATTTCATTTTACTCCCTAAATTAAATTGATATATGTAATTTGATTCCTAAAAATTATTAAAAAAAGTTAATTTAATAGTAAAATTATATTTTGACTAGCAAAATATCCAAAAAAAAAAAATGCTTCACCTTTGATATAAACTCCATACTTACAAGTATGGTATTATGGGAATTCAGTTAGCCGCTTGACGAACGATACTTCAAAAATATTTTTTTTAAAGTAGTCGGCAATAGACAAAAAGAATCATTCCCACAATGGTATTCGTATACTAAAATAACCAAAAACAAATCAGCATTTTAAAGTTCTTTCAAATCGCAAACACTTGCTAAAAAGGCTCATACTTGGACAAAGTCCTTCCTACTTTACACCATCCAAAACTCTTCATCTGTACTTGATGATATAAATTCTTCATCGAGGAATAAGGGCAATAATTGAGATCTATTAATTAGTCTAGTGGCTAAGGAAGCTCATATTGTCTCAGCTTGTATAAATTTGAATCCTAACATAGGATTGTAATATCTCTCTATTTAATAGAAAAAAAACCAATAAATTAAAGTGTTTTCTAATAAATTACATAAAACCAGTTTTTGTCAAGAAAAAAATAAAGAAAATCTAATTGACTAATTTGTAATGAACATGTTCCATAGGCCATAACCATGGGGATTTGAAGTTCATGCAAATATTGAGTTAAAAAGTCAAAATCCCACCTTAGCAGCCCTAAAAGCATAAATAATATGTATTCCAACCCAAGTATGATCTGTAATGATATTGCACTACTTCTCCACCTCAATCTCTTTTAAAACACAACACGTACTATTTGTAGGGCGAGCAAAACTCGACTCGAGGTGAAAATACTCTATTCGTCTTGATTCGACTCGTAAAAAATTCAAATAAAGTTTGAGTTGTAAAATGGAAATTCGAATAACTCGAATAACTCAAAACTTTTAGTAATTAGTAAATTTATTTTTAAGTTCAAGACGAGTCCCTCAATTTTTAATGATATATACATATGATATATAAAAATATGAAGAAATATTGTCACGTATAAAAAAAATATGAAGAATATATATATATATATATATATAGGGTTAGGATCAACTTACACTGTGTAAAACTCTCCAAGTTTTACACCTTTTTTGGATCATTGGATGGGGGAAATAAATGGTTGAGATTAACTCCGTGTTTTTAATTCCCAAGTGATAATCTTCACATATTTTACTGTTAATCTCATCCATCCGTTTTACTCATCCAACGATCCAAAAAAAGTGTAAAACTTGGAGAGTTTTACACAGTGTAATTTGATCCTATCCCATATAGGGTTAGGATCAACTTACACTGTGTAAAACTCTCCAAGTTTTATACCTTTTTTGGATCATTGGATGGGGGAAATGGATGGTTGAGATTAACTCCGTGTTTTTAATTCTCAAGTGATAATCTTCACATATTTTACTGTTAATCTCATCCATCCGTTTTACTCATCCAACGATCCAAAAAAAGTGTAAAACTTGGAGAGTTTTACACAGTGTAATTTGATCCTATCCCATATAGGGTTAGGATCAACTTACACTGTGTAAAACTCTCCAAGTTTTACACCTTTTTTGGATCATTGGATGGGGGAAATGGATGGTTGAGATTAACTCCGTGTTTTTAATTCCCAAGTGATAATCTTCACATATTTTACTGTTAATCTCATCCAACGATCCAAAAAAAGTGTAAAACTTGGAGAGTTTTACACAGTGTAATTTGATTCTATCCCATATAGGGTTAGGATCAACTTACACTGTGTAAAACTCTCCAAGTTTTACACCTTTTTTGGATCATTGGATGGGGGAAATTGATGGTTGAGATTAACTCCGTGTTTTTAATTCCCAAGTGATAATCTTCACATATTTTACTGTTAATCTCATCCATCCGTTTTACTCATCCAACGATCCAAAAAAAGTGTAAAACTTGGAGAGTTTTACACAGTGTAATTTGATCATATCCCATATATATATATATATATATATATATATATATATATATATATATATATATCTTATATGATTAGAGAAAGCCATTTAAATTGGAATCAGAACGTACTATAACATGATAAATAATTACAATTAAATTTTTATAGAAACTCGAAAACTCGACTCGACTCGACTCAAGGTTACTTTAGTATGGAGTATATATGAAAATATCTTCTGTAAAGGTTACTTTAGCAGAGGGATGAAGGAACATTGTTATATATTAATATAATATTATATAGCAGCCAATCTATTTAATCTTTCTGCTTGTTCAAACTGATCACTCTCTGGCTATATATATGGATAGCAAGATGTATAGTTTCATGCAGCAAACAGCTACATATATATATATATTTAACAGAAAAAAAGGGTTTTGAAGTTTGATCCGATTGGATTGAACATGGCAGGAAATGGGATTGTTGCAGATGATGGCAGTAAAGTCCAGCCTTTTGCCTTTACTCCAACGTAATTTTGCACCAACTTTGATTTACTTCATTTTGAGGCCTATATCATGTCATGTTTATGTTGGGTTCATGTTTCTTTCATTTTTCTGCAGGCCAGGGCGATTTAATGAAGGACCCGAGGAAAAAGTTCCATTATTGACCAAGGTGTTAGGTCTTGAAGAGCTTTCCTCCTTGGAGGTTAGTGTGGAAAAGAGTTGAATTAATGCTATATATTGTTTAGTGGTGTGAATGAACCGAGTTTGAACGAATAAGACTTTGTTTTTGTTCGTTTATTTATTTTTGAAAGTGTTCATGTTTAGTTCATGTTCGTTTATTTATTTTTAAAGGTGTTCGTGTTCGTCTAATATATTTGTTTATATATTTACTAAAATGGTAAAAATACACCACTAGTCCTTAAGCTCCTTAGGCTTCACATTTTTTTAATTCTAAAGTCCACCATATAGTCAATTTAGTCTCTACCATCACCAATATTTAAATGTAAAAGGAGAAAAAAGGGAACAAAGTAAATGAACTTGTAAACGAGCTGATAAACAAGTTTGTTTGTGAATATAAACGGACTGAACACACTTTTGTTTGTGTTCGGTTCATACTCGTTTATTTAGCTTAGTAAACGAACGTTATACGAACAGTTTGTCGAACTCTCTGTTTCATTTACACCCTAGTATTGTTGTTAAGTTGCCATGCATTGTTTAACAAGAAGAATGGTGTTGAATTATAGGTGTGGAGAGCTTCTTTGGCAGAGCTTCTCGGGACAGCAGTGCTGGTTTTTGCATTGGACACCATAGTTATCTCGACATTGCAGACCGAAACAAAGACGCCGAACCTTGTGATGTCGGTCCTAATCGCCTTTGTCGTTGCAGTTCTCCTCCTTGCTACGTACCCCATCTCCGGCGGTCACATCAATCCGATTGTTACGTTCGCTGCTTTACTGACCGGCCTGGTTTCCGTTTCCAAAGCCGCCGTACGTATACATTTTGGCTCAAAGTGTTGGTGGCATACTAGGTTCACTAGCACTCAAAGCGGTGGTTAACAACGGCATCGAACGGACGTATTCGCTAGCAGGGTGCACCGTGACTGTTGTTGTACCGGGCACACATGGTCCGACCGTGATCGGCCTGGGGACGAGCCAGGCTCTTTGGCTTGAGATAATATGTTCCTTTGTGTTTCTTTTTGCTTCAGTATGGATGGCTTTTGATCGTCGTCAAGCTAAGGCGGTGGGACGAGTACAAATCTGCGTTGTACTGGGAATAGTGTTGGGTCTTTTAGTGTACATTTCAACTACGGTCACTGCAACAAAAGGCTACGGTGGTGCAGGGCTGAACCCGGCACGTTGTTTCGGTCCAGCTGTGGTTAGAGGAGGCCACCTTTGGAATGGACACTGGATATTTTGGATTGGACCAGCTATTGGCTGCGTGGCCTTCGCTCTATATGTTAAAATGATTCCAAGTGAGCATACTCACAGCTACTAGTTAAAAGAACAACATTATCACTCGGTTTTAGTTGTCGAATTGTCGTCGTCGTTGTTGGGAAATAAATGTATGTCGAGGGTGATTTTAGCTGATTATATAAGCTTTGAAGGTGACAAGTTGCCTTTATCTTATTTGCATGTTGAAGTTATTGTAATAACATAATATATTTCATTGGCACAAGTACAACCCATTGAATTGCAGAGAAAGAACATAAGCCAGAGGTAATTTTCTTAAACCAAAAATAACAGTGATTGAGAACTTGGATTATGGCTGCAAAATCGATGAGAATGATTCGAGGGGCTCATGAACTACACAGTTTGAGGAAACTGCTATGGGGTTGTCCTGTAACTGCAGCATGATGGTCCACAAGATCTCTGTCAACAGTTTCTTGAACTCATCTTCTTTAACCATCTTCCCTTCATCCGCATGCATCGTGCGGAAAACATCCGCAACAATCTTGTCGACCTGAGGAATTTCAAGAACGGGAAATCAAGACCAAAAATGCAGTTTGTTAGCTTGTTGTCTAATATCTATGATCAACTCGAAGATACATGTGTGTGTGATGTCATGTGCCATTGAGATACCTGTTCAACCGCACCAATAGGAGGTAGACCGGCAGATGGAGCCACTGCATCGAGCAGAACGTGTAAATAACCGGTCGGTATCTTCCCATGTCGGTCTTTGGGAACATTTCCTAAAGCTACATTCAGTGACTGGCATTTTGCAAAACGAAAGCATCGATAAGTAAGGTCCAAACATTGATCGAGTGAGACAACAAGAAGAGCATATACCTTGTCTAGTTCAAATTTGTTGGATAGTAATATCTTAATGCCACTTCCATCAAAGGTGTTTTCACTATGGGCAACAATCACAGGCTGCTCTTTCAGATTTCGAGCCACATGCTTTGCTACTTTCTTGAATTCTTCCAAGAATGTTAATTTAGAGACAGGCACGCCTTGATCATAGCCATCCCATGATTTCAAAGCCGGTTCCACTATGTTGCTCATAACCTACACCACCAACCAGCATCACAAGCCAAAAACAAAGCTTGAGTTTTCAGTTTTCACTACATGTCCTTAATCAAACCCGCCTGTCCAGGGTCCATAACTAAGAAGTCCAACAAGAAACCAGGGGTCCAGTTTTTTCAATACTTGTTAAAGACTCATTTTTTAAGTTCCTTCTTAGGCCATCAAAATTTCAGAAACGGACATGTCCTTAATGTTACTGAGTTACCTATAGGGAAAGTGAATTACCCATGAATCGGAAGAAGGGGGCATTCCCTGATCAACCGTGAGTTTCCCGAAAGCCTTAACAATGCAATCAAGCAAGGAGGCATCATCCGAGCAGCCTAAGTGTGAAAATATAGACACCATCTCAGCATCATAACTTGGACCGTCGATGAACTCCAACAGATCTTCTCCTTCAATACGAAGAATCACAACGGGGTCTCGCTTCAAACCCGCTGCCATTCCTATTAGAATATCTGAAAGAACCTCTTTAAACTCTGTCTTACTCACTTTTTCTTGTTGTCCATGGGTGAATTCGTTCAAAACCTGAAAAAAAAAAAAAACTACATCACACATATCTAAACTCTCATTCTAAATGATCCTTAAAATTTTTAAGATTCCAATTTTATTATCAATTAACGTTTATATCACATCATATTATTATATAATACACACCGATATTTATATAGCAATTAAGAATATTTATACCAGTTTTATAAACTGGAAATATGTTTAACATATATTGATAGTTTAACAAGAAATTAGAACTGAGGATCAATTCAAAACGAGAATCATAATTTAAAGATAAAATTAAAAAATTTAAAAGTTTGAATATCAATTTAAAAGAAAGATCATAGTCGGTGGAGATTGTTGGGGGAAAACCTCGGAGTAGATATTGTCGGAAACGGGAGAGGAACCCTGAAGAGGCAAGCCAAGAGCAGCGCCGATATCAGCAACGGCAGGCTTTAGTTCCTTGACAGAGAGCTGACCGTCGTTGTCCTTGTCGAGCTCCTTGAATTTATGATCCACAAAGCTACTAAACGCCTCGTCGTTCTCAACTAATTCCATTATACTCGAACCGTCAAGTACCTGCTGCTGATCACTTCTCTCCTTTACGGAGCTTCCTGTTGTTGCTGTACCTGCCTCCATTATTTTTTTGAACTCACTGAGCCGGTGGTTTTCTTGTGAGTCACAGGCTGGTCCCTATATGTGTGTTTGTTGCGAGTCCCGTGAGTCGAACACGAGTTAAAAAGATGTGAGTGTGTTTAGATTTTGCCTCAGACTTGGACTTGTGTTTTTTATACGACAGTCGACAGATATATAGATTATAGGGGATAAGTCTTCTTTTGTGTCGTAACGTTGCTATCTTCATTAAATTTTTGGGTAAGTTTGGATTATATATGGTGAAAAAATGTTTTTTTATAAAAATTTTGAAACTGTATTTTTAGTTCTTTGATAAGGTTAAATTTCAGAATTTTAGAGTTTCATATCGTAATATTAGAGTTTAGAAGGTAGATAATATATAATAAATTTTACACGATATGTACGATGCTTCACTCGCTCTAGGGATGTGAATGTTTTTATATTAAAAAAACATATACTTATTTAAACTTCTAATTTTTAATTTATATGAACCTATTTTTTATTATACTTTCTCTTAATTTTGATTTTTTAAATAATTTAAAGGTAATTATAAAATAGTATATGTTCATATACACTTTTAATTCTTTGACAATGCGCATATACTTCGTAAATAGAGCGATTTGAACCCGTGTCTCTTATAATAAACATCATTCGATTTTCTACTGAAACACTTGTTAGGTTCTCTTAATTTTGATTTTTAATTTCGTCACTAACAACATAAATGTATAAAAATTTACTCAATATCAAACTTTAAACCATTATTAAGATGATGAATACTTTTATCATCTCATCGAAATCCATAATTAATATATACATGTTTCTTTAATTTAAAACGTATTACCGAATTACAAATCGAGTGCGAAACAATTTGGAATTCGAGTACAGAAAAACTTAAAAGACAAGGCACTTGAGTGGCATTTGTACACGAAATAATTGTATTTATTTTAGCAGGAGGAATAAATTAATGAGGAAATGGAGGAGAAGATTGGTTGGAAACCAAACACATCGGCGACCACTAATCCATTTGTGGCTAAGACACGTGGGGCGGTTACATATATAAAACCGGCACCTAAATTTTGTGGTCGGTTAAGCAGAATAAATACAAATTTTTTGTACGATTTCTGAAATTTTCGAATGAAATTTTAACACAACTACTGGATTTTTTTTTAATAGTGGATCTTATTATGTCTATATTACGGATAAATAAAAATATTTTAGAAAAATTAATTATCGATGAATTGTATTTAAAAGTTCTAACATGTTGTATACAAAAAAAATAAAGCTCGACTTATATTGGATAAAAATTTCTGTTCTTTTTCGGTGCCCCTACATATGTTCGAACACTAAAAAATTAAATTTTAAGCCATATTCCTAAATTCTAAATCCTAAACTCTACACCATATACCTTAAAAAATATATTTTACCTTAAATTCCCTAAACCCTGATCATAAACCTAACTTTAAACATTAAATCCTAAACTTAATTTTGAGTGTGGGGCATAAGTAGGGGCACCGAAAAGGGGCAGAGAATTTTCATCCGAGTTATATTAATATTTTTTTATTTTTTTAAATATTACAATGTATTATAGTTATAAAAAATCACGTGATAAAAATATATGAGAAATTTGGTCAATAATCTTTAGAGCAACGAGTTAAAAGCTTTTAGTTGACACATTCTTCTCCTCTAAGTTGTGAATTTTAGACCCATTAAGAACAAATTTTCCTTTTTTCTTCTTCTAAATGGGAATTGTTCAAAAAAAAAAATACTAGAGTTCGTGTTATAATTAATAACTATTATTTTTATTATAAACATCCCTAACATATACTACTACTAATAATAAATAAATAGATAATTTTATAGTGCAATTCGTTATATAATCATGTTACCACCAACAAGTTTGTCTAACAAAATAAGGTTATGTCTTTTAATTAAAGTTAAATCATAATTTTGTAAATGAAAAAAAATTAAATTGAGAGAGTCGTCTCATATTAAATCTCTACAAGACCTGATTCGGATTAATCTATTAATAAATTAGATACCGATAATTAAATGTGTGGTTAGATTCTTTAATCAAAGTTTAGATGTTTTATAATTATGTCAATTTTCCCTCTTAAAAATACTTAGTTTAATGAAACCACATCTTTGTATCTACGTTTAAATTTTAATATTATATAAATATTCATCCTATGAGACACGAGTTCAATTCGCTTTGTTCGTAAGGTGTGAGTGCTCGAAAAATTAAAAATTTGTATGAATAGATACTATCTTGTAATCACCTTTAAACTATTAAAAAATACATATATCGACTTTTGAAAGTTTATATAAAAACATAAAAATATATTAATACATTTGTAATAATAATCTATTATTTTTTAACATCTTATATTATTATTTTTATATAATTTTAACCCCTAAACAATTTTACTTAAATTTGGATCATCAAAAAACATATAATCATTTATCATTAAAACTATTTCTTGAATTTTAGTATTAGTTATTATTTAAAAGTTGAATCATGTATGTCTTAATTTATATCGTGATTTAACATTCAATTAATCCTAATACTAATTTAAGGAAACTTATAATATATATATTGTATGATATTCAGTTCATGAACATTTTTCTAACGAAGTGAGCGTTGTACCTAAAGATAAAAAATTCCATCACTTTCCGTTTTCATTTATGTATGTCCCATCGTCGTCCCCTAACATGGCCGGTGACTGGTGGACTTATCGACCGGCCAAATATGGTTTGTGTCACCGTCACTATCATTGCTACGCGGCAACATCTGAGTGGAGGATATCTTAAATATTTAGCTATCATTGATCACTAACGTTGAATATAAGTAGTCTCCTTAGTTTCTGTGCATATTAAAAAAAGGGTAAACTACATAAATGGTTCCCTGACTATGCTCCAATTATCTTTTGCGTCCCTTGACTATCAGAAGTTATAAATTGGTCCCTCAACTAAAAAAAGTAACAAATTAGTCCAACGCCGTTAAAAATTTAACGGCTGGTGACGTGATAGTTAATTTAAATTGATATAATTACATACTTAGCACTCAAGTTCTACACTTATTTTAATTTGACCCTAATTCTAAAAAAATTAACCCACAAATTTTAATATTCTATCAATTTAATTCATCTTCTTTTCTATTTCTCTTCTCCTTTAATTCTTCGATTCATTTTCACCAGCATAATTGTTTGGATCAATTCATTCTCATCTTCTTCGACACCCACCCCACCAAGTTCCCTCCTTCGATCTCCTTGAAATCGGGGCTCATTGGCTCTTTGCCGGTCACCAGTTCAAGTAGAATTACACCGAAACTATAGACATCTCCCTTTGTACTGCACCTATTGCTCTGTCCGTACTCCGGTGGGATGTAACCCAAAGTCCCTGCAATGTCCGTGCTAACATGCGTTTCACTAGCATTGATAAGCCTTGTCAGCCCAAAGTCAGCAAGTCTGGGTTCAAAGTCTTCACTCAGTAAGATATTGATGGCTTTGATATCCTTGTGGATGATATGAGGGATGAAACCGTGGTGAAGAAAAGCCAGTCCTCGAGCAGCACCTATTGCGATTTTGAAGCGTTTAGGCCAGTGAAGGATATCAAGAGCTCTGGTGCGGTTTCTCAACCAAAGATCCAAACTCCCATTGATCATGTATTCATAAACAAGGAGATTCTCCTCGCCCAATGAACAATATCCAAGCAATGGGACAAGGTTTTGGTGCTTAACCTTACCCAAGGTTTCCATTTCAGCTATGAATTCTCGATTGCCCTGTGTTTTTGCCTGGCTTAGTTTCTTAACCACAACAATCTTCCCGCTAGGCAACTTAGCTTTGTAAACTGTTCCAAACCCTCCATCTCCTATTATATTTGTCTTACAAAAGTGACTGGTGCCCTCAACAATGTCACCTAAGGTCAGTTTCAGGAGTGACTGCTCGAACATTGCTATATTAATGCTCAGAGGCTCCTTCAACCTGCTGTTACTCAAGAAATAGAGCTCCTGATCTATAAAGGTTTTCAGTTTAGTTTCCTCAGTTTCTTCCGGATCGTTTTCCCGCCACAGTTCAACAGCAAAACTCCAAAATTTATACATAATTGATCCAAACAATTATGCTGGTGAAAATGAATTGAAGAATTAAAGGAGAAGAGAAATAGAAAAGAATATGGATTAAATTGATAGAATATTAAAATTTGTGGGTTAATTTTTTTAGAATTAGGGTCAAATTAAAATAAGTGTAGAACTTGAGTGCTAAGTATGTAATTATATCAATTTAAATTAACTGTCACGTCATCAGCCGTTAAATTTTTAACGGCGTTGGACCAATTTGTTACTTTTTTTAGTTAGAGGACCAGTTTGTAACTTCTGATAGTCGGGAGACGCAAAAGATAATTGGAACATTGTCAGGGGACCATTATGTAGTTTACCCTAAAAAAATAAGTTTTGAGTTAATAAGTTTTGAGTTTATGATTAATGTTTAGAGTTAGGGTTTAGGAAATTAGAATTATGATATATATTTTTTAAAATTTAGAGTTTTATAGTTTAAGATTTAGAATTTAAGATTAAGACTTATTTTTTTTAGTGTTAGGGCATAAAAAGTAGAACCGAGAAGGGATATAAGATTTTTATCTACTAATGTTTGCTTTGATCTTTCGGAGTTTTGACATAAATATAGATATTTTCTATCTCTTTTTAGTGGTTTTATGAATGTTCTAATATTAAAAAAAATTATAGTTTACGATTAGAGTTTAGAGTTAAAATTTAAGGTTCATGGTATTTAATATTTAGGATTTAGAGTTTAAAGACTATGATTTAGTATTAGAGTATATGATTTAGTTTTCATACAAAAGGAAAGTATATGATTTAGTTTTTTAATGTTGATATATATAAGAGAATAAGAAAGAAGGGTAATTATTCAATATACATGCGGTGAAAACAAAAAAAAATTACAATTGTCTTAGTTTTAGGGTTTAGGGTTAAATTGCGGTGTTTAAATGTTAGGGTTTAGATTTAGTGTTTTAGAATTGATGGGTTGTAGTTAGAATTTAGATATTAAGGTTATAATTTAAGGTTTACAATTTTATTTTCAAATCCCTGATCATATTACACTGAACTCTAAACTTTAACATTTAAACCTTAAAAGTTAACTTTAACCCTTAAATTCTAACAACAACCCTTAAATTCTAAACCCTTAAACAAAAACCCCTAACATATAAACCCTAAATATAGAAATAAACCTTAAAATTAAGACGTTTGTAAAAAAATATTTTCACCACCTATCTATTAGATATAAATAAAAAAAAACATATAATTTTTGTTGGTCTTGACATTGTTCCCAAGGTTTTCCATTTGGAACAGGTGGGTCGCCAATGGGCATGTTGGGCGGTCTGGGTCCTTTAAGGTGAAATATTAGTTGGGGGTTAAAAGGGTCCGTTAAAGCGTAGTTGGCCCATTAGAATATATGCCCAAGTAAGCCCAAATTAAGATTAGAGTTTAGACTAGTTTTGACTGTTACAATTTTTTTTATATATATTTCCTCGCCCAAACCACTAGGAATATATAATGATTCAAAATAAGACAATTTTTTTTCAAGATTAATTCAATTAGTGGCGGATTTAAAAATATTTTTAAAGGTAAGCACGTTTATATTATACAAATTTTAAGATAGGAACAATTAATAAAATAAATCCAAGGTCACTGATTAAGTTTAGTTAATATATTGTTGATATAATATGCGAATGACGTGAAATCGAACATATTTAAACACAATATTTTAAAAAAGTGCTTAGGCATGCCTAGGTGTTGAGGCGAGGCGCAAGCAAAGCACCTGATTGTGTTGAGGCGAGGCGCAAGCAAAGCACCTGATTGTGTATAGGCGAGACGAATTCAATGAAGAGAAGCGTAAAAAGGCATTGAAAGACAACACCTAGTTTAAATTGTTTATTTTTTGTCTTTTTTTTATTTTGTGTTTATTATCTTTCACCTACTAACTTGGGTCACATCTGGACCACACAAAACAACATTAATCAAATGAAATTTAAATTAATTTGGTGCAGTTTTTAAGTTCAAATTAAAATTAATTGTTTGGTACACTGTAAAGTTATTTAAGTTTGAGTTTGAATTATTTAAATTCATATTAATCTTATTTCAAGTTGTTTTTATCGTAACTTGTCCAACGATATTAAAACATAATGTATAATTTGAACTTAAAGCATAATACAAATGTTTCCTTTTGATGTTTAAAACACACAATGTTTTCTTTTTATCATGACTCGGTTATCTAAAATGAACATAATCCTCTTTTTTACTGAAACCATTTGATGTATACACTTTTTGATATTATCATATAACTAGGTTTGTCTATTTATAGTATATATGCTTCCTATTACATGATAAAATATGATGTTATATGATTTTAATCGAAAAATTAAAGGTAATTAATGATCGCTAAACTATTATATGATTTAATGATCTATTTTAGTTAATAAGTACTATCATTAATTTTCAAAAGGTGCACCTTCGCCTAGGTTATAGGACCCTATCGGCTTACTGTGTTTGCGCCATTTTTCTTATTACTTAAACGTTTAATATTCTCTTAAAAATCTAACTATCATTACAAAATCAAATTTTATATTTTTATCATGTAAAAATAAATATTTAATATTATAAATATTATGATACACAATCTTGTGTAAATACAAGCTTGTCAATCTTAGGGGTGGTTTAGTTTAGAGTTTACAAGTTTATATTATATGGTTTAAAATTTAAGGCTTATAGTTTAGAATTTAGGCTTTACGGTCAAAGATTTAGATTTTATAATTTAAATATGAAAATTTGTGTAATTTATTTACAGAGTTTGTGTATCAAAATATAACTAATAAAATGTACTCTTTTCCATTCTTATATATTTGTAAATAAATTTTATAATTGCAAAAGATAAAATAACTTTTTGATCTCATAATTTTATCCGTTTAGACTTTAAAATTTTATTGTCTTTTAACTCTTAAATTTGTATTTCCCCCCAAATTGATCTAAATATCAACGAATAATAATGATTTTATTTAGCTGACTTTAATTATTTTTTTTTATTTTGTCAGTTCATCAAAAGATACAAAATATTAAAAAAAGCTATATTGTTCTCATTAAAAACAAAGATTAGTTATTTTTTTTAATTCGAGCACCACGTGTGCAGGGTGTGTATTTCTTATTAAAGAGTTAAAAAAATTGAATAAATACTATATTATAATCACACTAACATATTAAAAAAATTAAATTTTAAATTTTTAATATTTTAGAAAGGAAAAATAGATGATATCAGTTTAATGGTCTCGTTTATCATTCTATCACATTTGTCTCGACAAAATAAAAATTATTTAAGAAAATATAATAAAAGTTAAGGGACTGCAATGAGTAAATTGATAAAATAAGAGTGTCAAAAAAGTTATTCTGCCTAAGAAAAAGAAGACAATGTTTGCTCCGTCAGCAAGGCGTACCAATAGGCAATAACAAACTGAAACATTTATTAACATCGTTCATTTGGTTAGTCGATAAGCTACTCCTCTCCTCTCTCTGTTTCCACTCTATCCTCTCTTCTCCTTTCAATGGATTCCCACGTAATCTTCTTCTCTTCAAAATTCCAAACCCCAATTCTCGCACCTTCTTTTCCGTTCCCCTCTTCCACTACCCGCCCTCTAATCACCCGCCATTCCCTTGGTTTCACTCACAATCTCTGGCCTCCCGGAGGTTCTTCTTCTCTCAGCAAGAAACGCAAAAGCTTGGCGTTTATGCGCCTTCAATCTCCTCGCTTTGTCGTCAGGTCTTCTATAAACTCCAATTTGGTTCTCGTTGTCATCGGTGTAACCGCATTATCTGCTTTATCTCTTGCTTTCTTCAATCAGTTTTTGAGAAAGAGTGCGACTTCGAAAAAGGTAAGTTCAACTGATTGAATTGGAGGTTTCTATTTGGTTTAACTTAAGTTTTTCTAAATTGGGTTGTTGTTTTGGTTGTTGGTTTTCGTTATCTGGCTTTTGTCAAGTGTTGGGATTATGGTAGTTATGGAAAGAACTATCTGAACTGTGAATGCACAGCTAAAATTGAGAGAGTTGGTTTAAGCATTCAGAATAAGTTATTTCGCGGTAATTATAATTGTTGTAGAACAAACTTTTGGGGGCACAGCTTATTTCGCGGTAATTATGATGATTTTCCTTTCTTTATTAGGATTTTGCCAAATTCTGACATTTGGGTTGCCTTTGGGTTATTGTCTGAATTGGCTAAGTTTTCTAGTATGATGTCCATGCGCAGGTATCTGGTCTTTCACGGTCTGCTTTACCTCCACAACGAGAAGGAAAAGATGTGGTGATCCAGACTGCTGACGGTCAGAATTTGGAAATGAGTGATCTTCAAAGGGACACATTTGCAAAGGAAAATGGTGGTTTGAAGGAGAACACGAGTGAAGTGAATGATGCTTCTGAAAGTAAAGAGTTGCTTTTGGAAGAAACTACTGTGGTGAATGGTGATTCTCTGTCGGCTAAGGCATCAGACTCAAATGGCGCTGATTTCCTTGTGTTTGATGATAATGATTCTGATGATGTTCCTGAAGATTTTGGAACTACTGACCTACCTCTTCAACCTACTGTGCTGCTTGAATCAGGAGCAGGACAGTCACTTGAGTTTTACACAGAAAGGTCTGAACTTCATTTGGAAGAAGTTGAGCGAGTAAATGGATTTGAAGCTGATTTCCCTAGACTAGCTGTAGAACCAAAGTTTAGTGCTCCTTCGGCTCTTGTAAAAGATGCTGTTGTCCTTGTAGGAGAAGGTAAAGTTGCTAGAATTTATGACATATTCAAAGGATCTGACAGAGAAGAGCTTCACACCTTTTATAAGGCTGACCGGTCAGTGGAAAAACCGTCAACAAACTTGAATGGTTTGACCCTAAAACCAGCGTCTTCTCATGTTCTCCCTCCACATACCAATAGGTTTTCTTCACTGAAACTGAAGCTGAACGGTGAAGTAAACAGAGACAAGTTACCAGCAAAGAATTCTCTCCAAACAGCAGGTTATGCCAAAAAAGACATCTGTATTATGATCCCTTTTTAATGTATGTTGTAGTTAGCCTTGAAATCTTTCCTTTTCTTTTGATCCATATCAGCAGTTTGTCCTGAATTTTGGATTTTTCGGTTACTAACATTTTTTGGACACTTCTTATCCAGATATGGTGGAAGGAAAAGTAACTCAGCCATATTTCCAAGAAGGCTTTTTTCGCACAAGAAACGACTTTGGAAGAGGTAGGGAATATCCAAGAGACGAGGAAGAAAAACACTTGATTCAGGAGAAGGATACAATGTTGGTCCAGTTTCGCTTCCCAAATGGTGAGCTTGCTAATAACAAGCACCGTCTTGAAGAGCATTTGAGTTCTTATGATCGTTTACTTAGACGTGGAAGGTAATTTGCTATTATCTTCATGTTTAGAAACTTTATTTGTCCCCATTTGGTAAGACTAATTTAATACTGTATCAAAGCTTGTCTTTAAAAAGAAATAAAGCTTAGGCAAAATTGATTACTTTTATAATTAGACATTGACAGTTTAATGTCATGTTGTGATCTCTAATAACCATTTTTTACCATTTATTTGCATTTCTTAATCTTGTTTTTGATTCATATTAGGTTAAGTGACTGTGTCGATTTGCTTGAAGATATGGAACAAAGGGGTTTACTGGATATGGATAAGGTAGGGCTGGTAATTTAGATACATTTCTTTGGTATTTCCAGAGAAAAAAAAGACTGGTGCTAATGCTATTCTTTTTTATGAGAGCATCAAATTCTTTGGTTTCAGGTTTATCATGCAAAGTTTTTCAAAATCTGCAGTAGGCAAAAGGCTGTTAAAGAAGCTTTCCGCTTCACAAAGCTAATTTCAAATCCAACCTTGAGTACATTTAATATGCTGATGTCTGTATGCACATATTCTAAAGATTCAGAGGGTAAGTCATTACTTTTTGTCAGACTGTTAGGTGCTTATAAAAACTCAATTTGCACAGTATACTTTATATCTAATGTCTTTGCAAAATTTAGGAGCCTTTCAAGTTTTGCGACTTGTTCAGGAAGCTGGCTTCCAAGCTGATTGTAAACTTTACACTACATTAATATCTACATGTGCCAAAAGTGGCAAGGTTGATACAATGTTTGAGGTATGGAAACTTCTTACTTTTCTTGATACCGCCAAACTGTTTACGTCTAACTGCTACAGTTTGCATTCTCATTTTGCTTTTCCTAATCTTTTCACCCTCTCGTGAGAAATCTTCCCTCTTAAACTGGTTTATATGTAGAAAAAAGAAATCCAGTGTTTAATCTTTTTTTTGTTGTTGCAAATTTGAAATTGAAATTTCTGTACAAATAGCTTTCTTTCCTAGTTTATTTCTCCATGTTTCTTGGAGTGCAAACTGATTGATATTTTATTTCTTCAAAATTTTCATCACATATCATATGCTGACTAAATCTGGCTGATAAACATTTGGTGCTTATTGGTTTTTCAATTTCATTTCATAAAGTCAATTTATAATTTTCTGGTAAATAGTAATCTGATTGTTAATCTGACTCCATAGGTGTTTCATGAAATGGTTAATGCTGGTGTGGAACCTAATGTTAATACATATGGAGCACTGATTGATGGTTGTGCTAGAGCTGGACAAGTGGCCAAAGCATTTGGTGCTTATGGAATAATGAGATCTAAGGTATTGTTATGAAAATAAATTCTTTACTCTTATTTATTTAGAAGTTATTTTATTATATGTATTGCTTCTTCACACTGATTAAAGCAATATGTGCAGTAGAATGTAAAGCCAGACCGGGTTATATTCAATGCGCTTATCACTGCATGTGGTCAATCTGGAGCAGTGGATCGTGCTTTTGATGTGTTAGCAGAAATGATGGCCGAAACACAGCCTATAGATCCTGATCATGTTACTGTTGGTGCATTGATAAAGGCATGCACAAAAGCTGGTCAGGTATGCATACCAATTCTTGTCATATTTTCTTGGTTTTCCTTTATTTCTGTTTTGGTTCTCTCAGCATAATGTATTTACTTACAGGTTGACCGGGCACGGGAAGTATATAAGATGATTCACAAATTCAACATCAAGGGCACTCCCGAAGTTTATACAATTGCTGTTAACTGTTGCGGGCAGACTGGTGATTTGGAGTTTGCTTGCAATGTCTATAGTGACATGAAAAAGAAAGGTGTGGCTCCTGATGAGGTATCTTCTTGCTCCTCTACATTTTCTTTTCTCCTACTTCCCCTTTCCCTCTTTTTTATCATTGGGGTCTGCATGCCCCTCCCTGTGAAGATGGGAAATAGTGTTTTAAGGCATGATGGGGGTTAGGAGGGGGCGTTTATTGTTAAAAAAATACTCATTTTGATCATAGTTCTGAGTTTGCAAGGTCTCTTGTTTTGTGAGTTAAATCTCTGTGTAGTCATTTAGGTCTGGGGCTTTTCATAATGGTCGCAACAAATAAATACGGATATGCTGTACGCCATAGGAAGAAGCTATCTCCTTTAATTTGGTATTTAAGCATTGCATCATTTCTCTCAAAGCCACTTTAAGACCTGATTTCTGGTCTGCAAAACTGACCAACAGAATCTAATTGGGCAGCATCCCACCTGCTCCTGGCATAAAAAGCATAAAAAATGGCTGCAATGCCCTTGACTGGATTTGGCAATTTTGTAAGACTTTTAAATAGTCTAAGAGGTTCACTTTTAAACTTCAGTTGTGATAATTTCTTTCTCTGGTCATTAGTTTTTGTTGTTTACTGTATCTTGATTATTCTTTTTCTTGGCTCTTTTAGCAATAATAAAGTTTGCTTTAATGCAGGTGTTTATCAGTGCATTAATAGATGTTGCAGGGAATGCTGGAAAGCTAGATGCTGCTTTTGAATTGCTACAGGAAGCAAGGAATCTAGGGATTAATACTGGGATTGTGTCATATAGTTCATTGATGGGAGCCTGCAGCAATGTAAGTCTGGTTAGGCAGTCTTGTTGTGAAAGTTGATGATCATATTACTATATGTAATGTACTAGAAACAACACGAAATAGACATGATGTTTAAGGTTTATTCCTGTTCCGAAATAGACAATTGTTGAATCACTTGAATTTTGTGTATTTCTTAGCTCAAGCATGCACATGCTGCATTGGGTGTGGTATTGAAATTGACTTGTATCCAAATCTTTTAATTCCATCTATACTGTCATGACAATGATAACTTCTCTGATATATTTCAGGCTAGAAACTGGGAGAAGGCACTGGAGCTGTATGAGATTATAAAGGCTCTTAAACTGAAGTTAACTGTTCCTACAGTTAATGCTTTAATTACTTCCTTGTGTAAGACTCTTATCTGTTATTATTAGTTGTGAAAGTACTTTACAAAAATCTGATTGTTTTTTTTTTTGAATTATAATCTGCTGCTTTGGAAATTGTAATTGTCTGCTTTACAATAGAATAATCTGATTATTATTTTTATTTCCAATCTGCTGCTCTGGGAAATATACACTTGTATTTCCTTATCCTGGCATTCTCTTAACTAGTTCTATGATATTGAAGAGATGCTTCCAGCTATGAAGAGCACATAACATTTCTGGTCTCTGGGTTCATGTATTGCAGGGTTAAAAAGATGTTTGAAACTTTGGATTGATTATATGGTGTTACAATGTGTTATCTGCTGGCATCTGTACCGAATTGACTCACCATCTTGATAACTTGATGAGATGCGTTATTTTTATAGGATATTTGTGAAGATGGAGTTAGCTTAATGTGGTCATGTTATAATATGTTTGAGAGTAAAAAATCTCCAAAGGTAGACAAATATTTTTGAAACTCACTTGCAAACCTTGTCTTAAAATCTCATACTAAGTACCTTTTGTGTTATGGTATCCTTAAGGTTGGAACAAAGCAGAAATTAAATTGTAGAATTGCTAGCACAGAACATGAAATTAGAAAAAAATACTAGATGAGTAAGGCAGTTTCCAAGGTCATCTAGCTTTGAAGGTTCCAATTTCCGTAGGAATTGCTTATATTATTGTGAGCTTTTGGCTTCAAAGCTTTGAACATGATATCCTGGAATGGAAGTTCATACCCCATAATGCTGCTGAGTTTATTAACCTTTTAATGTTAATTTTTAAAAATGTAGAATGTCCTAGGAACAGTGAAAGGTGGTATAAACATTTTAGTCTCTAGGGGAAATTTATATCCTTGTGGTACAACATATATAATACGTGCACTCTGGTTTTGAGGTAATCCTTTATTAGTAACTATGTACGATATTCCAGTACCTTGATAGTTGTCATAACTAGATGACTTTGGTTCTAGATCAGTTTATTTATTGGTTGTGGGGCTTTTTTTCTCTCTGAGACAAAATATGTTGTTAAATTGTAATAGAGGTCAATGCAACTATCAAACCAAGTATATATGGCAATGAGAGTTGCTTTAAATTAATAAATAGTTTATGTATTATTTTATGGCCTTTCCTCAAAAGGTACATCTCATTTAACCCTTTAATGGGTTAGGTTAAAGGCTCAGAGCACTGATAACCTTTAAAGTATGATATAAACATGCATTATCTGAACATAATAATTATTAATGGTATTCGAGTACAGGCTGATACTGTTAGTCATAAATACAGGTGAAGCAAATCAGCTGCCCAAGGCCATGGAAGTTCTGTCAGAGATGAAGCAGATCGGATTGAGTCCAAATACTATCACATACTCCATGCTTTTGGTGGCAAGTGAGAGGTAAGTGCACACTGGAGTCTGGTAGAATCGATGGCACACATAAACTGTATATGTATGCATTTCCCCAGTCAACCTCTGAAGTTTGGTGCATTAACTCATGCTTTCCTCCATCACCCGTTTTTAACAGAAATGATGATCTTGAAGTAGGCCTCATGCTCCTCTCTAAGGCAAGAGATGATGGGGTGGCAACTAACCTCATCATGTCCCGATGCATAATTGGTAAGTTTAAACTCTGTGTTGCCTAATAGTGCTATGATATTACCTTCTGAATGACTCTTACCTCACTATTACGCTTTCCAGAGGTCTTATTATGTTCTTTTTCCTCTCAATCCCCTCTAATGTTAGTTCCACTGTTTGCTGTTGTAAGTTCATCTTTTGAAACTGATAGAATATGGTGGTTTTGGTGATGAATTTGGGTTTTTCATTGTACAACTTAAATATCCTTACCATTTAAATACCTTGGATTTTAGCTTCATGTCCATTATATATATTTGAAAGCAGAAATGATTTTATAGATATTGTGCGTTGTGCTTTTTGTATTCTATGAATATGAATGCTTGAACTGCTTGGTCTGCAGTTCACACACACACAACATATGGCCAATAGTTTCAGGTGTATACACGTGCACGCACGGACACACACATTCACACATACATATTCTAAGTGAACTGCAGAGCATTCATATAAAGATCAATTTATGTACTGCAGTTTTAGGTGCATACTTAAACGCACATGCACACACAATCTTCAATGAGTTTATGTAACCCTTTCATTATTATTTCTGTGTAGACATGTGCTTGCGAAGATTTAAGAAGGCTTGTACGGTTGGCGAGCCTGTTTTGTCTTTTAATTCAGGACGACCACATATTAAAAACAAATGGTATACCGTACATGATTCCTTTGACAAGTTTAAGATTTTTGTTAGTTAAATCAATTGTGATTGATCTTAGTAGAAGTACTGAAGAATTGCCTATTTTTTCTTTGGTCGGGGAGGGTTGAATTATAAATAACTTCTCTTTATCATATATTTAAGGGGATGCTATACTTACTCCCTTTTAGTTGTGTCAGCTTTTGCTCTACTTTTTAAATGATACCTGATGGGCGGACTTGGGCTAATTTTCCAACATCATGCTACCTAAGTAAAAAAAAGTTTTGATTGAAAATACTATACTTGATTCCTTCTTTCTATATTAGCTTAAAAAACTACTAAAAATATTGGTGATAACTGATGTTGATTTCTTGCTTGGTTTTTAGGACGTCAGTAGCCCTGACAGTCTACCGTGAAACTATTAATGCTGGTACAGTACCAACCATGGAAGTTGTTTCAAAAATCTTAGGATGTTTGCAGCTCCCTCATGATGATTCATTGAGAAGTAGACTTGTTGAGAGCCTTGAAGTTACTGCTGATCCATCAAGATACTCTAGCCTTGGTTCACTAATAGATGGATTTGGCGAATATGATCCTTGTGCTTTTTCAGTACTTGAGGTAAGTAATGCTCAACTGTAATTTGCCCGTTCTTTGTGCTCATGATTTGGAAATAGAGGTTAGATTATCCAATCCTTGTGTTACCCTTTTGTAGGAGGCTGCTTCTTTTGGGATTGTTCCATGCGTATCCTTCAAAGAAAGTCCAATTGTTGTAGATGCAAGAGAGTTGCAGATTAATACAGCGGAGGTATGTGAATCTCTCTCCTCTAGTGCAATATTATAAAAAATTCCGTATGTTTAAGGAAGTTTATCTTTGCCTGCATTGAGGCTAACTGCTTCCTTATGAGAGTGCACTGGAAATTGGAAGCATTATATGCCCTGTAACTGAGAATATGAATGCTTGAACTACTTGGTCTTTATGGTTTCCTTTGTTGATCTATGTAGAAATTTGACGTTATAACAACTGGAATTTGATTAACCCGATAAAGTTTCTGTTTTCCCCCTTGCTTATTTTCTTCTCCCCCCTTGAATTTTGTCATTTCCCCCCAAATTCCATTGTAGTATATTATGTTTATTAGTTGCATTGTACAAAAACATTGAATGAATTGTCAAATTTTATAAATCTCAACAAATTTTATACCGTGTCTGGTTAATTTAAGCAAACTATATTAAACTTTAGTTACTAATCTCATATTACTAATTCCTGTGGACAATTTGGTCAGGTTTATCTCTTAACTATATTGAAAGGTCTCAAGCATCGGCTTGCTGCTGGTAATGTGATCTCCTTTTCTTTTCTTTTATTATCTACTCTGGGATTTAGCCCGACTTTTAAACAAATCCCTGATTCGTAAGATTGCTGGAACTATGCGAGTCTTTTAGCAGAAGACTATTGATGCAAAGGAAAGAATGTGCGGGAGAAGCAGTTGGCTGTTAAGAGCAGTTGAAAGAGTCGGTTTATCAGTTAATAATCAGTTGCAATTTCAGTTGTAAGTAGTTGAAGGTTGTTAGGAGGGTTTAAATACGGAAATTGTAAATTGAGAAGCTGTGTTGAATAACACCATTTTCATTATGGGAATTTTCTTTTCTCTAACAACCTCCATTACTGGCACTGTTCAGAAGCTGTTCTCTCTTCAGCATCCCTACAACACTAGTTTCATCTCTTTTAGATTCTTGTCATATCATCTTCAACGATTTGCAACTGAAATTGGAACTGTTTATTAACTGATGAAGTGACTCTCAAATGCTCTTCACAGCTAACTGCTTCCCTCACGCATTCTTTTCCTTGCATCAACCGTCGAGTATTTTGTGTTTTAGATTAGGATGGATCGTTCCTTGTGATACTGATAATCAAATGACAGAAACAAATTATTTACTTGTATAACATTTGTGTATTATAGGATTGCTTGCATAGTTACATTACTAACTTCTCCGTCGATATTCTTCGTACACTGTCCTTTGTGTAGGTGCAAAATTACCAAGTATATCCGTCTTACTGCCCTTGGAGAAGGCAACATTATTGACATCTGAAGGGGAGAAATCAATCGATCTTGCTGGAAGGTTAGAGGAGCTTCTGCTTTTGCATAAACGTTCATGCATTCGTACTACACATCTCCCCAAGTATTTAACGGGAGACATTACCACAACCAGTGCTAGATATCTTAGTAATTTAATGGCGGTGATTATCTAAAGTTGTCATTGGTCATAATTATTTTTGTAGCAGAAACTCGCGGTTATCAGTTTATATTTCATGCAATGAGAATATATATTGAAAAACCTGTGAATTGGAATGATGTTTTCTTATGTCAACTACTTTTGTCGGACAGGATTGGCCAGGCAATGGCAGCACTATTGAGGAGGATTGGGCTACCATACCAAGGGAACGAGTCCTATGGAAAAATCAGAATCAATGGCCTTGCACTAAGAAGATGGTTTCAACCAAAGCTTGCTTCTCCATTCACCGGAAAACCAGGTGAGTGGAATGCTTCTGAAATGCGATTGGGGAAAGGAATCTCCAATCAGCAACGCAACATTCGGACCAGTGATCTCTCTTTGCATTAAGGGTAGAATCTTCAGAACTGATGACATGGAAGCAACTTGTAAGACCTACTTTCATGCCCCTTCTACTGACTTGATTGATGAGTAGTCGATGGGAAGATAAACAGAGAATCTTATCCAATGATCATTTTGTAACTTCGGAGATTTTAGCTCAAGAACTTGATGAAGTTAAGAACATGGATAAAGAAGCTTGGAATGCAAGAAAATTACTTGTTTTTTTCTGTAAAAAAATGTATAGCTTCCCTCTCGGTTCAGACTTAATGGTATGTACTCTGTACAAAAGGTTTGCAGCATTTTTTTTTTTTTTTACGAGAGATGAGATTGGAAAGCAACTTAGTCGCATCAATTGTGAACGTAACATACACTACTGCATCAATTCATAAGAGATCAGAATATCAATACTTAAATCTCTGGTTGTTGACTGTCTCTCGATTCGGTAGCTTTACATTTAATAAAAGGGTTAACTACTGGAATAGTCACTTATGTTTTCTCCAAGTACAGAGTTGGTCACCGATTTTGAAAAACGACCAGTAAAGTCACTTACGTTTTCGGAGCGTAAACTTTTGGTCACTCAGCCGTTTGTTGCCGTTAAACACTGACTGGTTGCTGACCGCAACGAAAAAATAAGGGTAAATTACTGCAATGACCATTAAAGTTTATTTCATTTACATTTTTGCTCCCCAATTTAAAAAATTAAACATTATAATCACTAATGAAAATGTTTCTTTATAATTTCACCCTTGAATTTTTAAAAATTAATTTTTCAACCCTAAAACTTTACAATCAATTAGTATAATAATATTATATAGGTGTTTAATATTATTGTAACATGACATGTCATTTTTTATTATTGTTAATTAAAAATAATTTTAAAATAAAATAAAATAATAATAATTATTATTAAATTTAAAATATTTTTTAAAAATATTACTTCTTAAAATAATTTAGGTGTTTAAAGTATTTTTTTTGTAAAAAATAGGTGCCCAAATTTATCATAGTTACAATTTTAGGTGTCCGGCTGTTAAATGAATGTTAAAAAAATTGTCAACCAATCAGTACTTGACACGTGGTATTAATTTTATTAATTTTTAATGGAAAAATACTTAGAACTTTCAAGTTAATATAAAATCTCAAAAATTGACAAGCTTCACAAAACAGTCTATAAATCCCTAAAAATTTTCAAACTTTCGCTGTCGATTGTCGCCGCTTCCGCCGCTAGTTGTCGTTGCTGACCGCACCCACTTGGTCGCCGGACCAATGCGATCATTTTCCCAATACAGCGTCGTCAGAAACGCCCAATGGCGTGCAGCCAAACGTCAAACACGAAATCGACGTTCGCGTTTGACGTTCGGCTGCACACCTTTGGGCGTTTCCGGCGACGCCGTGTTAGGAAAAATTATCGCCTTGGCCCGGCGACCAAGTGGGTGCGGTCAGCGACGACAACTGGCGGCGGAAGCGACGGCAGTTGACGACGAAAGTTTGAGAATTTTTAGGGATTTAAGGATTATTTTGTGAAGCTTGTAAAATTTTGAGATTTTATAATAATTTGAAAATTCTGAGTATTTTCTATTAAAAAAATTTAAAAAATAAAATTAATGACGCATGTCAAGCATCGATTGATTGACAATTTTTTAACACCCATTTAACAACAGGCACCTAAAATTGTACCTATAAAAACTTTGGGCACTAATTTTTACAAAAAATACTTTAGACACCTAAATTGTTTTAAAAACTAATATTTTTTAAAATATTTTAAATTTAATAATAATAAAAATTATTTTTAATTTAAAAATAATAAAAATGACATGACATGTTATAATAATAATAATAATAAATAATTCAGAGTGAAAAAATAGGAGCAATTTGAAAGTTTAGTTATTAAATAAGAGCAATTTGGGCACCTAAGTTTAAAAATGCTATACTTTGGGCACCTATTTTTTTATCTAAGCATTTATAATATTATTGTACTAATTGATTGTAAAGTTTTAGGGTTGAAAAATGAATTTTTAAAAATTTAAGGGTAAAATTATAAAGAAACATTTTATTAGTGACTATAATATTTATTTTTTAAAATTGGGGAGCAAAAATATACATGAGATAAATTTTAATGGCCATTGCAGTAATTTACCCTTATTTTTCGTTGTCAGGTCAGCAATACCCAGTGTTTAACGGCAACAAACGACTGGGTGACCAAAAGTTTACGCCCCGAAAACGTAAGTGACCTTACTGGTCGTTTTTTAAAATCGGTGACTAACTTTTTACTGGGGAAAAACATAAGTAACTATTCCAATAGTTAACTCTTGATAAAAAAAGAGAGTAACTTTTAGTGTTTGAAAAATAGTTAGAGTATTTTACAAACTAGTGCAATTGTAATTAATTTCAACAGACTTCTTATAAAAAAAATGTTTCAGCAATGTCAATAATACTCTATTTGTGTCAACAAATATTGGAGCAAGTGGTAAGTTTCCGTTGAAATTCCTCTACCCTTTTTAAGTCTTGAGTTAAACACCCGGTAAGAACATTTTCTCCTTCCCCTCCCCTAAGTTTAAATATTGTTCAAAAAAATAATACTAGCAAAGAATCCTACCAATCATGGACTATGCTGAGCTTGTTCTTCGGGCTATCGACTCAACACAAATGTTACAATTACATGTAAATTAAAATTAGGATTAACACTAAATATCATTCATTAGTCCGGTATCAATAGGTTAAAAGTTTCTCAGGAGGAATAGTTGTTTGGGAGGGGAAGGAAATTTTATATTCAAATGACATGCATAGAAAAAGGTAGAAGATTATTTTAATTGATAGATCTTTGGGAGGAAAATTAGAAACCCGAATGCTCAAATCGACCAAGAACATAACGAATCACTAAAATCAGAAGAAGAAAAAAAACAAAAAACAAACAAGAAAGGAAGGAGAAATCAAGATTGAATTGATGTTTGTTATAAGTTATAATTCAGGATTATGATAATTGGAGCAAACATTGGCAAACGCAAGAATCAATATTGGAGATAGTTATGTAGGATTGAAAGACAAAGAATTCCATTGTCATTATAAGACAAAATCTTGTTGGGAGAGAGCATGTATTATGTATATATATATATAATCTATCTCTTCACTCACTTTCATGTCAATTGTCATGAGGTGGTAAGTATCTACAGTTACAAATTCTCATATTCTACAATGGAAACAAAACAAAACAAAAATCTAAAGTTTCTGGCTAAACTCCTGTTGATTTTCTAATCCATTCAGCAAACATGCAACCGAGAAGTGAGGTGAATGAAGGCATCTTGGTGGCACGGAATGGTGAGACCCCCCATGGGATGATTAAACCCAAACTCCTCCTCCGCCCGGTTGAGCAAGTCCAGAAAACAAGGGTGGTTCAAGTATGAAATGGGAACCACAAATCTTGTCCTTTCCATTTCCCCGACATACACTGCAATGTGGCCTTTTGGAACATCTCTCTGCTTCTTGGACTGCACTTTCAGAACTTGCTTGGCTTGATGAATCACCCAAGGTAAACGGATACCCATATCCGAAATCCGATACTTAACTCAAGACAAACAAAACAAAACAAGCTTGAGCTTGAGCTTGTTGATGATCAAATTGGGTTTTGGTTGATAGATGCTTGAATGATCTAGTTTTACAGGTTCATGGTCTTTTGCTCGGTGTTTATATTTATAGGCAGTGAGGTCTTTGAAAATATCAGATTGGCATGCAATTCCACTGGTATTGTAATTGAAATACGACCCACATGGCCACATCTGACACTTTTTTCTAAAGGGTCACATGGCTTTTGCCCACTTGATTGACTCAACTATCTCGCGGGTCGGTCTAAGTGGTAAGCAGCTTAGTATCGCTCAAGTAGGTCTCGAATTCAAGACTCATTTATCAAATTCAGGTGCGTGATGCGGATTAGTCCAGATTAATTAGGGCAAAGTCTTGGTGAACCAAGAGGGCAACAAAAAAAAGACCACCCCTATTGTTAGTCTATTGAGATGAGACACTAGATCTTTTAATAAGGTTAGAAATTCTAACACTAACGTTATAAATCGATTAAATTGTATTTGAAGAATCTGTCCAATAATAAACATCTACAATACTCGATTTAAATTAATCAACCAATAAATTACATAACCATCGATGATCAATGTATATCTCTGTAATCATATTATATATTTTCGTACCAACAATGTACATGATTAAAGGATGTAATTAAGGAGGAAAGGCCTTGTAAGATTGATTATTGGCAGATACTATATGATTGAAGTGATAATCACACATGGGAATCTCCATTTTTTCTGCGCAATTATTTGGTAATGCACGTGGAATGATTGACCAAATCTCACGCTGCCAATCAACATGCACACATCCGGGGAAAGTTGCAGAATTGCAGCAAGTTCCAAGCTACCAACTTGATGGATCTTTGGATGTAGAGCAACTGTATTCAGAACATGACCAATATAGTTGGGCAATATCTCTTTCTATGTGGAAAAGATGTGAGCAATTGTTTGCTACATGTGCCTAATACCTTTTTTAATGACCAAATTGTTAGTTTAGAAATGTTTTTTAATCCAAATATTAAGTTTTGAATTGGAGTAATATTTAAATTTGTTTCTACATGAGATTCATAAGTGTAAAATCATTAGACTTTTTTGAACTTAACAGGTGGTCTTAGTGGAAAAGAAGATGATGTTCATCTTAAGAGATCTAGGTTCAAATTGTTTTGTCTGTAAAGTGTGTTTAGAACCATTCAAAAAAATTATTAAACTTTTTGAAAATTTTAATTAGACTCATGTTTTTTAATTATCATTAAACCTCTCAAAGTATTTGAAATTTTCATTAGGTCCCTCAAAAGTTTTGAAATTTTCATTAAATTTTCCAAATTTCTTGAAAACTTATATTTGATCTCAATTTTTTAAAAAAATTCATCAATAAGGATATATTAAAATAAGTTAATGAATTTTCTCTATTTATACTCCTATAGTTTATAGTATTGCAGATGATACTTTTATTCTCATAAAATGAGTATTTGCTAAATTTTTGTTAAGCAAGTGTAACAAGCTAAAAAAAATAGAGTTTCTCGCAAACAATATGATTGACAACATCAAAAGAATTTTCAGTTGTTTTTAACATTTAATTTATGAATTGATAAAAAAAATTAGTTTTATAAGTTCTTATTTTTATTAGCATAATATATACAATTTTTTTGAATAGTCTAAAGGTGATTACAATGTAGTATCTGTTCATATATATATATATTCTTAACCCTTTGATAATGCACACACACTTTATAGACAAAACAATTGGAATCGAGTCTCCTAGAATGAACATCATCCGTTTTTTCACTAGAACCACTTGTTGGGTTCATTAGCATAATACATGCTTATGCGTTTTTATATGGGTAAAACATAATAAAATATCTTAATTAAAAAATGGGTAAACTACCGCAATGGTCACTTATCTTTATCCCGCGTACACTTTGGGTTCATTAGCATAATACATGCTTACATTTTCGTTTTTTAAACAATTGGTCACTCGGGTGTTAATTGCTGTTAGACACTAACAGTGTGCTGACTTGGCACATTAAAAAGAATGATAAATTACCTAGATAATTCCTAAACTATTACTTCACCCCTGTTTTAACCACCGAAATAAAAACAATTTGTATAATTACACATTTAATCATCCATATTTATAATTTTTTATTTCTTCTCCCCTCCACCTTCTTTCATATTTAATCCTCTCTTCCTCTCATTTTCAATTCCTTCTCACACCAGATGTTATATAGCTTGCTAGACACTGGAAACTTCCTTGTTATTCCTAGATCACCAATGGATGTTTGAGGTACAGAAAGTTACAGTATAACCCATGCAATTTGTCACGCCCCTAGAGTTTCGACTAGCTGGACGTGTGACCTTAGGCGCCTTTGAGAGGGTGCGGTGCCTAAGTGAGCCTGAAGATCTAGGCGAGAATGCTTGGATCCACATATAAACAAATGGACAATGAAAGGGTGACGGCCAGAAAAAGAGATTGGGGAAAACCCGGGCGAATGCTCGGGGCTTTTATTCAACTGAAGCCTAACGAATACAAAGCAGAAACCAAAGAACAATTGATGAAGTGCCTAATGAGGTGGGGGTAAGCCTCTTTATATAGCCCCCTACATCTAATGGTGTAGTCCTACTCTAACTAGGATAACTACTATTCTAATCCTTCAAGGAGTATAACTCCTCAACCCCTAGGGAAGGGCCAACTCGCTTTGATGCTAGGCCTAAGTCGGTGTGGAGGGTTTGTCCAGCCCCTCGGTCCCTTAGTGCCGGTGCTCGGCCCTTAGTGTGCGCTGGGCTCGATCGTTCGACCCCTGGTGTACTCGCTTGGCCACCTGGTGTGTGCTGGGCTCGGATGATTAACCCCTTGGTGTGTTTGCTCGGCCACATGGTGCGTGGACTCAACCCTTTTGTGGCGCCGAGTCTGGACCCTCTAGTGCGGTCCATGACTTCAACGGACTTGTGCTGGTTGGCCTAGAGGGTGCGCGCGCGGAGCCCTTGTGCGGCAACCTTACATGCGCTGGGTTTGCCCGATGTATGCTAGGATCGGGTTTCTTGGCAACCAGGTGTGCAACTCCATCAGGCCCTATGGTGCGACCAGTGACATTCTCCTCTACTGGTTCTAGCGACACCTTCGTCGCTCGACTATGATTGTATCGGCTTACTTGACCTTTGAATTGCCATAGGGCCTTGGTTGGTTCCAAACTCCTTTTATTGTTGAGAAGTCATTTCCACTGGACAAAATACTCGTGCCTCGGCTGATGTCCCGGTCGTCGAATGACCCTTTCTGCTTGGATGTCTCCAACTTCATTTGTATAAGAGACCTTTACTCCGACGAGCGCCTAGTGTGGCTTGCCTCAATCAGCATCTAACTTACCTCAATGGTATGGCTTGAGTGAACTAACATGAAACTCTAGATGAGCCCGAATGGTCGATGGCAACTCTAATTGTAACGCCCCGGTTTAGGGGCTAGGTGAAAATAATATTTTAGTATTGTCTCGGGTTTCGATTTTAATATTTTATTTAATGAAGTAATGGTTTGGGCCTCGGGTTTTAAGATTTGGACTAATTTTAAATTGAGCCCAAAAGCTATGGATGACACTATTGTGGTTTCCCTTTTTCTTTAAGGGCATTTTGGTCATCGAACATTAAATTTTTAAACAATTATAAAATAAAGGTGGAGTGATCATCTTCTTCACTTCTCTTCCATTTCATTCCAACGTCAAAAATCTCTCTCCCTTTAGAGATACTATTTCATTCCATAACTCATCCGTTTTTGAAGATTTTTCAAAGGTAAGGACGTTTTTGACTTGTCCTTTTTATTCTCTACATGATGATACCATTTGTTTTCATTTTTATACATGTTTTGAGATTTGAGGTTTGGAGGGTTTTGGATTCAAATATGTTGTTTTTAATGTCTTTAACCAAGTTTTCTATTTGTTTAAGTTATATGAGTTGTCTACACTAAAAAGGATCAACAAAAATCGATTTTTACAACGTTTTATGGAATTTTCGGATTTGGGAAAAAATGAGGTTTTTGAGAGGTTTTAAGTTGAGTTTTGGGGATGTTTTAGGTGAAATTTTGATGGCTGATGATTAGACTATATGTAAGTGTGGTTTTGGAGGCTTTAGAGAGCAAATTAAAGTTTAGAATCATTGGTTTGAGGGGTGCTTAGGGGCTGCTCGAGATTATGGATTTTGATGTTGTGTGCTTGGTATGAAATTGTGTTGATTACTTTGGAATATGGACTGAGTTGGGATTGTTTAAATTGTGTTGAAATGTGTAGAAACGAGAAAGTTGGTTGGTGAAGCTTCGGGGACAAATTGAGGATTTCGGAGTTGTGAGCTTGGTCTTCGATCTTCTTTTAGGTAGCAACGGTGAGTAGAATTGTTGAATTATGCATTGTGCTCGATATGGATTCTCTTGGGGTTGGGTGGGACCTAAAAGGGGTCACCTAAACCCGTGTGTAAGCCTCTCTACTCTCATGTTGTTGTGGTATGATGAATGTTATAATTCATGAGATTTAAGTGCATTTGAGTGGTTAATTGTGTAGTTGAGTTTAGTTCGTGCCTCACGTGATGGTTGTCGTTGCTCCGGTGATGTGTAGTCCCGCCGGTAGCAAAAGTATAAGACTCTGGTGATGTGTAGTCCCACCGGTAGTCACTGGTTGGGTATTCCTTTGATGTGTAGTCCCATTGGAAACTCACTAGTTGAAACGGTGATGTGTAGTCCCACCGTACTTGTATGTTGGTTGTGCTTGTGCAAACCATGTGTGTTGTTGTTATTGAGATTAATTCTTGTGCATTCATTGTCTTTTTATATATAAACGTGTTTTGGAAAAATTGTGCGTTGTGAATTGTAGAGTCTCTCTCACTAAGCTATTTGGCTTACGCTCTCTTTGTTTCCAACGTGCAGATCGTTAGAGTTCAGAAGGCAATCGGGTGAGGAAAGAGCTTTTGGAGTTCTCAAGCTAGTTACAAGTATGGTTTGTGTTTTGATAAATTGCCTAGACAATGGGGTATAGAGTTTAGAAAGTTGTAATTAAGCTTGAGATGTTGCTTGTGTAAATATGTCTTTATATGTACGCCTTTTATATGTTTAAGGTTGTTTTGATGGCATGTTCCTTATGATATGTTGTTAATGTCTTATGTTGATAGTTTTGTAAACCATGTTATGTTAACGTCTAAGTGTTTGTTGGGAGGTTTATAAACATGTCCTTTGAATGATGCTTATCCATGTTAGGTGCCTTGTATGACTATATTCTAGTTAATAGAGGTGGTATGAATGCTTGGATGTGTCTAGGGAGGTTTTGTTATGCATTTAGAGGGTGAGCCTTATGTGTTTTTGATGAAATTAGAGTATTGCAAAGCAGGGCGTATCGATACTCTCAAGGGTGTATCGATACGGTCTTGCCTGCAGAACCCAGTTTTGGCTAGGCGTATCGATACACTGGGATGTATCGATACGGTATCAACTTTCTGAAATTCAAGTCAGGCTAAGCGTATCGATACACAAGGGTGTACCGATACGGTCCCAACTCTCTGAACTTCAGGAGTTGGTGTGGTTTAGGTCGTATCGATACGGGGTTGTAGCGTATCGGTACGGATCCATCTCGTTGACCTCTAAATGTTGACCGTGAGGAGTGTATCGATACGCTCAAGGGTGTATCGATACGGTCTTCCCTGTGTTGACTGAGAGGTTTGACTTTGGTCAAGGCGTATCGATACCCTCTATAGGTGTATCGATACTGCCTGCTTAAAAAGGGAAAATTTGGTTGTTTAATTGCATTTTTGTGAGTTTTGTATCCGTATTTGTTCGCTGCATGTTCCATCACATAGGATTTATTACAGGCATCTAGAAAAAGAAAAAAAAATATTAGGGTTGCTAACCGAGGGGGAACCTAAATTGGTTTTCGCTCGGTTTTCCCCGTGTAGCCCACTTGGACCGGTCATCCGGCCAGACTGGGACGAGGGGGTTACACTAATTGGTAGGCCTTCCTGCCTACTCGTTTAGATACTTTGAACGGACCCTCGTATCTTCACACAAGCCTTTTGTGCACGACTGGATTGTGCGATACCTCGGTCAGCTTGGTAAGGACTAAGTCTCCAACTTGGAAGTTCTTGTCCCTATGCTTCTTGGTCCGCTTCTTCACCTTGTGTAAACAAGCTCGGGCTGGTGGTTCCGCGCTTAGCATAAGCTCAATCTTATGCTCGACTTCCCGCTTCGGTGGGAGAATTTTAGGCAATTCGGGTGGCATTAAATCCCGAGATTCAGATGGAACTTGTCCCACCTCCGTTGGGACTTCTTTGGACATGGTCGGCTCCTCATGTACCAACGTTACAAGAATGTTGGCACTTCCTTGTGTCCCCCTTCATTAAACTGAATGGTTGACACCATCTTGGCCCTAACTCCAAATTGTTGCCTCATTGGGACCGCGCATGGACGTGCCGGGTCAAGTATGTACAAGAAATTTGCAAACAGAATAGGGAATGCCTTAATTCGATCAAAGAAATCAATGCCAATCACTATGTCAAAGTCGTCAAGGAGAATTACTTTGATTGTTTCCTTGCCGAACCAATCGCCGATGTTGAGTTTGACTCCTCTTGCTACCCCGACAATTGGAGTCTCTTTGGAATTCACAGTTTTAATAAATTCGCTTACCTTCTCGACATGAAGGCCTAGTCTTTCGGTAGCCTATTCTGACATGAACAATTCTGAGGCACCGATGTCCACTAGTGCGGTCAATTTTTGGCCTACCATGGTGATGTCCACGAACATCAAACCCTTCTCTTTGCAACCCTTCTTAGTCTCCATGGAACTGATGATGGAATTTAGTTTGGTGAGTTCATTCTCTTCTTCGTCGCTATCCTCTCCTTGGATGGCTGCTGCTTTCTCAAGTTGGGGGAAATCCCTCTTCATGTGACCGCCTCCACAATTGTAACAACTAAGATTGTTGTTGTTCTTTACCCACGTCTTACGGAGTTTAACATCTCCTTTTGATGGCTTATTGGATTTGTCTTTGGCATGCCTATCTTGGTCTTCCTCATCGTTGTCTTCATGCTTTGACTTTTGTTTTGGCTTGTCTGACTTCTTGTATTCAAATTCTGCAAGGGATTCGATTGCGTCTAATGCCTTGGAAAGATCTTGGATCCCCATTTGATGTAATTCCATTTTCCCAACGTTGCAAACCGTTTTTGAAGGTAAAGTGGGCGTCAGCTTCACTCATGCTGTGAATCTGGAGCCTAAGTTTGGTGAATTTGTTGACATACTCTCGAATCGAGCCGTCGTGCTTCAATCGATGAAGCTTCTCTCAAGCTTCTTCTTGAGAGTTCTTTGGGTAAAAGTGCTCATTGAACTCAAATTGGAATTCTTTCCATGTTTTGATGGGAATCGTTCCATCTTTTGATTGAGAACACTTATGTCGCCACCATAGGAGAGCCGTTTTAACCAAGTAAATAGAAGCGATGTTTACCTTTGTTTCCTCTTCACTGATGCCTGTGAGTCGGAAGTAATTTTCCAAACTCCAAGCGAAGTTGTCCACTTCTTGGGCGTCCCTTGTCCCGTTGAACTCCTTTGGATTTGGCACATCGATCCTGGGCTTGGCTTCTATTGCTTTGCCCACCATGTCGGTTAACACGCCATTCTTGTAGAGGGACAACTGGACACTGAGCTTTTTAATCTCCTCTAACAACTCCCCTCTCATTGCTTCCATCTCAACTTGAAGGGAAACGTCTTGCTAGTTCAATTTCTCGTACGTCTCGTTGAGAAGACCTTAAACCTCTTCCATGACTTCATCTTTGAGGGGATCGACCTTGGTTTCCAGCTCTTCGAGGCGATCATTGACAACATCGAGGGACTCTACCGTTCCCTTTGCGCTGGTCTCAAGTCGTTCTACCTTGTCCTCGAGTGTTGTCAACCGATCCTTTGAAGCAACTCTTTTTTTGTCGGTAGCCTTGTCGGTAGACTAGGTTTCTACGACCTTTGATGTCGTACTGATCTCTTCTTTCTTGGCCATCTCGAGCAGATTCCTTTGCTTTGATACCACTTGTCACGCCCCTAGAGTTTCGATTAGCTGGACGTGCGGCCTTAGGCGCCTTCGAGAGGGTATAATGCCTAAGTGAGCCTGAAGATCTAGGCGAGAATGCCTGGATCCGCGCAGAAACGAATGAACAATGAAAGGGTGACGACCAGAAAAAGTGATTGGGGAAAACACGGGCAAATGCACGGGGCTTTTATTCAACTGAAGCCTAACAAATACAAAGCATAAACTAAAGAACAATTGATGAAGTGCCAAATTAGGTGGGGGTAAGCCTCTTTATATAGCATCCTACATCTAATGGTGTAGTCCTACTCTAACTAGGATAACTACTATTCTAATCCTTCAAGGAGTATAACTCCTCAACCCTTAGGGAAGGGCCAACTCGCTTTGATGCTAGGCCCAAGTCGGTGTGGAGGGTTTGTCCAGCCCCTTGGTGCGCTCCCTCGGTCCCTTGGTGCTGATGCTCGGCCCAGACGGTTAACCCCTTGGTGTGTTTGCTCGGCCACCTGGTGCGTGGCCTCAACCTTCTTGTGGGCGCTGAGTTTAGACCCTCGGGTGCGGTCCATGATTTTAACGGACTTGTGCTGGTTGGCCCAAAGGGTACGCGCGCGGAGCCCTTGTGCGGCAGCCTTACGTGCGCTGGGTTTGCCCGATGTGTGCTAGAATCGGGCTTTTCGGCCACCAAATGTGCAACTCCATCGGGCCTTATGGTGCAGCCCGTGACAAATTGCAAAGCCTCAACTACGGGAAGACAATGAGTTTAGCATGGATGATATGATGGTTGTAGTTGTTGGAAGTTCTTTATATATATATATATATATATATGCTCATTTCTAAGCTCCTTATGTCTTTCCTTTGTACTTGAATTCGAAGAAGTTTTAATTTAAAGTTGTGTGATTAATGTGAAAATGAGAACAATTTATTAACATGCGTGACAAAAAAATTGTTGTCTTATTACTTGGATTAAATGAGGTATTTTAGAACCCAATAAGTGTCCTAGTAGAAAAGCGGATGATATTCATTCCAAGAAACACAGGTTTAATCACAATATTTGCAAGGTGCATGTGTGTTTCTTTTTGCACGTTATTCAATCTATTATGTTGTGCCTTGTGCTTTTATATACATTTTTTGATTTGTGCGTGTCAACCTTACGCATTGGCCATGCTAATTTTTTTTGTATCGTTTTAATTTTATAAGATATCTTCGAAGGGTCTACAAATCACATCATACATTTGATTTAAGTTTATGCATACTTTTAAGATTTATTCCTTTCTTTTTCTAATTAAATAAAAAATTGATCAATAAACGCTCGAAAAATGATTATTTAAATGGTCACAAATTTTCATGAGAAAATTTTTGATATCCAGCCCGTGTAAACTAAAGTTTGTACAAATTTATCAAATTTAGAGATTAGATATTTAGTTTAGGGTTTAGGTTGTAAGGTTTAGAGTTTAAGATTAGAAGTTAGAGTTTAGGGTGTTAGAGTTTTAGGTTTTAAATTGTAAAAAAAAGGATTATGTAAAAAAAATTACACAGACTGTGTATCAAAATATAACTCAAATTTTGATTCCTTAACGTGTTCAATATTTATTTACACTTACAACTCATAGGGGAAAAAAGAAAAAAAATCTTCAAAAATTAGGGAAAACGGCTTCATAAATCCATCATCATCGTTCATGCGGAATGGAAGTAGTATTCAACTTAGACGTTAGAGTGATGAAAACATCTTCTTTGCAGGGAATCGTGAGTCCGCCCATCGGATGGTTGAAACCGAACTCTTCCTCCGCATGCTTCAGCAATACAGCAAACGAAGGGTGGTTCACATACGAGATCGGAACCACGAAACGTTTTCGTTGTGCCTCTCCAACATAAACAGCAACATGGCCTTTGGGCACGTCCGGCTGTTTTCGAGAGAAACCCGAGTGGTGTTTCAAAAGTTGCCGGGAGCCGTGGATCATTGCTGGCAAACGGAAACCCATATTTGGGACTCAAAACAAAGTGTTTGTAGCTGAAAGAAGTTGGTATATATATATTGTGTGTAGAGAAAGAAACTGAGAAATTGCTTGGAGTTGGAAGCTTGGTTTGATGCTTGTATTTATATAGGGTGAATTTTGGTTTTGTTGTTCACATGGCTTAGATCACTCACTCAGATTTTATGGGGCAAAAAGCCGAAAACAGACCCACTATTCAAACCAGTGGTGAAAATATGATAGTCCAGACTCGCTATTTACCGGTGCTGCTGAAACCAATTCATGCCGAGTTATTGGGATTGGTAGGCTCAGCATCACCAACCTTGCAGGAGCTGCAAAAAGTTTTGATTTTATATAATTTGAGGTAGCCATCAAGTTGAATCACTGACGTTATGCACCACAGCAACTTGCTATTTATTAGTAGTAATTCCAAAACTTGCCGCGTATGGATCATCCTTAAATAACAAGTTTGTACGCATGCATGCAGTAAACTTTGAAGTTTGACCACATCCATCAATTTTCTGCTCCATCTGATAGTGTGAGCGGCAAGACAGGAATAGAAATCCTCTCGCCCTCATTGGTGGAATGAAAATTGTTTCCCCCATGTTTCTTTTAATAAGATAGAAATTATCTGTCTCAAATTATGTTCTTTTTAGTGTTTCATTAAAAAAAAATGAGTTTAAAGTTTAGAGTTTAAGATTTAAAGTTAATAATTATGGTTAGAGCTTAGGAAATTAGAGGTAGAGTGTACTTTTAAAGTTTAAGGAGCAAAAGAATTTTTGTTCCTTTTAATGCTTCTTTTAATAAAAAGTATGTTTTGAGTTTATAGTTTAGGGTTATGGTTTAGTGAATTAAGAGTATGGTGTATTTTTTAGGGTTTATGGTGTAAAATTTAGGGGTTATTGTTTAGAATTTAATTTTTTTATGTTTTTTAGTGTAGGGCATAAAAAGTGAATGATTAGGGTGCCCTATTTATGTCCCCACATTTAAAAAAAATAAATTTAAAATTTAAGGTTAAAGTCTAGAAAATTAGAAGTTAGGTGTATTTTTAAAGTTTAAGAATTATAAAATTTATTTTCTTAGTGTTGAGGCATAAAAAAGGACAATGAAAAAGGACAAATGATTTTTGTCCGTATGAGAGTGTAATGATCAAGTGGAGGAATATTTTTTTTGAATAAAACAACATTTAGTCTCTAAATTTGACATTTGCAATTTAGTCCCTATACTTTTGTTGTCTACATTGATCTTTAAATAGCTTGGTCATATTTTTTTGTTCCATATTAGTCCTAGAGCTTGACAACTATTCTCAGCTTAGTCCCTAAACTTGGTTTCCGATCCAAATTTAGAGCAAAGTTGGGAAAAGTTGTCAAGTTTTGAGAATAATCTAGACGTAAAGAGAACTAAGGAGTAAGCTAGAAAAAGATGTGAAGTTCAGGGTTGCTTTATCCTCATTCTTTTCACATGGCATTGGCTACCTGCATTTTCTTCCTTCTGGTTTTGACACTGAATAACATTGCCTCTGTTGCTTCAGCCTTCAGTTCACAATTAATCATAATCTTCAAATTATTAACTAACACTGAGTTGTATATAACACTTGATCAGTATTTATAAAATTATATATAGTTTAATTAATTTTCTTTTATAATAACTGAGATTTTGGCCCTGATTTCGAGAACTAATAGTACATTGACAGTTAAACTGAACTTCAAGCTAACACTGTTTCATCTTTCCACTTGAAGTGTAAAATAGCATGTAAGTTATATATTTTCTCCGTTTAAATAATCCCATAAAGCATGCTCAAGAACCCAATTACATTAAAAATTAGAATGGAGTTGAGATGAAACAACATGTTCCATAAACTTTTCTACATTACAATTACATTGGTTTACATCTTTGTTTTCTCTCACAAATTGGAAGAGGAAAAAAGGAAGCAAAATTGTGAAGGAATGGGCATAAATTAGTGTCCTACACGGCCTGCAACCGAGAAGTGAGATTTAGGAAGGGATTGTTAGACCACCCATGGGATGATCGAAGCCGAACTCTTCCTCGGCCCGCTTAAGCAAGTGTTTGAACGAGGGATGGGACCAGGAATCTTGTTCTCTGTGTCTCGCCCACATAAACCGCGATGTGGCCTTTCGGAACATCCGGTTTCTCTCTCGACTGCAGCTTCAGGATTTGCTTGGCGCCGGCAATCATGGACGGTAGCGTCTGATTCTGAATAATCGAAAGGGAGAATACAAGGGAACTGGTGAGAATTCTGTCAGGTTTTCGTGGAACTAAAAGGCTGATAAACGGATTGTTTTTACTTTTTATAGAGTTGGGAGAGGATCGAAGACCCCAAGTTAAGAGGACCCACTGCACCAGAGCCCATAGGGATCACATGGGTTAGCCAACCGACGATGCAAAAGACTACCTTGGCCTTGGGAGAAAACAGAGGGCCGTACGTACACAGGAGAATTCCCAGCAACGTGGTCATTAACCATTAATGATGCAATATCTCTTTGCGGGATGGACCGACAAGGCACTCGGACAATCTTACTTCTTAAAATTTTTAAATTTTTATATAATTTGTGTATTTTCAATTAATTATCTTAATTTATAATTCTTAAAGAATTATAATTTCATATTTTAAAATTTTTAATATAATTTTTAACAGCTCGTATTCCTAATAAAAAATTTTATATTCGTCCATGTATGTTATTCTTTGCAGTATTGAACGTAACATGTTCAAGTTCAGCTGTTGGTATTAATAATAGTTGTTCTTTGTAGTATCTGTATAACATGTTCAAATTCAGCTGTTGCGCCTGTTGGTAAATAATGATTAAGCTGTCACCGACCAAAGTGAATATGCAAAAACGTTAGTGTAGGGAAAGGTAAGCAAAATTTATCTCGAAAAATTAATTTTTTTTATTTTATTTTCGAGTTGTTCATATTAAATTGAATAATTCGTAAAAATTTTGGGTTTAAGTTTATCACACTCGAAAAATTAAATTATACACTTTTACAATTTAATTATTAATTTTCTTTTTTCTTCCATTCCTCTTCTATTTCAAGTTTATTTTGACCAAATTTGAAAATAAATTCATCTTCAATTAAGAATACCTATTTATCTTCAATTTATTTTTAAAAAATATATATATATTTTTTTTGCAAATTAGCCCATCAATTTTGTATAATTTCCTCATTTCTTCAATTCCTCCTTCATTTGAAGTCCATTTTGACCAAATTTAAACCACATGCTCCAGTATCACTATATAATATATATGTAACTTCAATTTATATTTTTAACAAAAAATATTCTTTTGCAATTTAATCCTTTAACTTTGTATTTTATTTAATTTGGTCCTTCAACTGTATTTTTTTGTAAATTTTTTCTTCTCAGCAATTTTTTAACTCATTTATACTACTATCAATACTTTATCTTCAAAAGCAGTGACGGAACTATGTTGTCAATGGGAGGGGTTGTTGCCCCCCCCCCCCACACACCAGGGGAATTTTTGTCTATACCTTTTACGCTTTATATTTTTTTAAAAAATAAAATAATTATGAATTTTCCCCACCTTTTAAAAATTATGTTCCCCTAAATTCTGGCTCCGTCCTTGTTCAAAAATAACATTATAAATATATTTTTTATTCAATTATGGACGGTAGACGAACACCCATAGCGTCTGATTCTCAATAATCAAAAGGGAGAATACAAGGGAGATATTACTTATTAGTTGAACTGATGAGAATTCTGTCAGGTTTTCGTGGAACGAAAAGGCTAAGAAAACGGATTGTATTTATTTATAGAGTTCGGAGAGAGGATCGAGGACCCCAAAGTTGGCCACTGTGCACCAGAGGGATCACATGGGTTAGCTCAGTTGAATCGAACTGACGACTCAAAAGACCACCTGGGTTAGCCATACGGGGGCCGTACACAGGAAAATTCTGAGCAACGTCGTCATTAATGATGCAATTAGTGTTAAATTGCGGTTACAACGTCGCCGTGATTTTTTTTAAATGAGATCGCGGTTTGTAGGCGACGACTTTTAAAACCGTTATGGTACGGCCACAATTTAATACTATATGTTTGTTGTTTGTTTCCAATATTGAACGTAACATGTTCAAATTCTGTTGGTAATTAAATTGTTTTTTTTTTGAGTAAAAATACCAGAGTATATAAATATATAAAGACTGCTGTAATACTTTTACCACTAAATCCAAAAAAATACAGGCCTCTATGAAATCCAACTATAATATTCAAAGTTTAGGATAAAATGATATCGAAAGCATTAGCTTCTTCTTTAGTTAGAATTAGCTTTACTGAGTTTTAAAGAGTAACGCAATCTTAGAAAGTTTTATGGGACAATTAATAGCTATTTATAGTAAACCAAGTCAGTTTAGCATACGGACAAATTATAGCTTCAAACCAGTTGGTTTCGGATACTTCAAGGGAATCTAGAAACTTGTAAAAGAAGACAATATTCATCTCAGTTTTGTTTGATAATACACATCTGGTAATAATCTAAATAAAAATCTTTTTATAAAGATTGGCGTCTGACAGCAATTTGAATTCAATGACCATTTTATTTTCTACAATTCAAAACCACATGCATGAACTGACGACTCACCGACTTCAACCATGTTGATTAAATAATTGGATAAACGTTTAGAAGAAGATGTTGCATATATGGGCGGCAGTTGCAGAGAACAATGAATCAGAGGCCAAGTTGAAGGCCATTTTCAACTTTCCAAGCATTTAATTCAGTTACTGACATAAGGAATCTGCAACAAACGCACCACAGAAATTATTGCTTTTGGATGCGGAAACCAGTGGGCGATCTTCTTCATAAAACTAGTAGTGTTTTCCGGGCGGGTTACTTCAGCTCCATGTTGTAGTATTCACATGCATGCAAAACCCTTGAGCACTTCGAACCGGGGAAGCATAATTTAGGGTGACAAATCTTTGAAGAATTTGTGGCTATGGGTGAGCATTTGATCAAGTCCAATCAAATTTTTATTGAGTTACGATAACTCAAACTTTATTTAAAATTTTAGGTTCAGTTTAAACGGTTTTTTATAATCATATATGATATACATGTATATTTCTTCATATTTTTTTTACATGTTATATACATATCAGACAAAGTTGTGCGTCTAGGCTCGAACTTGAAAACTAATCTACTAATTACTAAAAAAATTTGAGTTATTCGAATTCTCATTTTATAACTTAAACTTTATTTGAAATTTTTTCGAGTCGATGAGTTAAGTTGAGTTTTACTCACCTACTCTTGGGATTTAAAGAGGATATTTTTGGATTGTATCTATAATTTTACTCACCCCTGGGATTTAAAGAGTACTTCATCAGTTGAAGAAGATTTATGTAAATCATGAATAAATCAATAGTTTCATGACATTAACAAGAACTTTACAACACTATTTGATGTGATTAAGTAAAGAAATCAAACTTGTTAATGCTTGCTGCTGTTATCAATAACACGCAATCTTGGCATTTTTTGATTTTGTAGTATGTAATACCTTCAAAATTTCCAGAAAAAATGAAATGAAATGATTGGTCTGATGTCAAGAAAAGTTGCTCGGAACAACAGGTTTTTGTTGTCAGCGAAGAATCAAAATCTCACTGCCGTACAATTTTGGCCCCGTCTTTTATAAATTACAGTATGTTTACAAGCCAGGAAAATGGTTTTTTCTTCTTCATTCTTTGTTGGTGGTGGAGGCATCTATGAACAGTTTAATACTGTAGTTAGACTGATGAAGTACTCTTCACTGCATGGAATTGTGAGGCCACCCATCGGATGGTTGAATCCGTATTCTTCCTCGGCTCGATTTAACAGGTCTTGAAACAAAGAGTGATTCAAGTACGACACCGGAATCACGAACCTCCTCAGCCGGTTGCCTTCCCCGACATAAACAGCGACATGTCCTTTCGGAACATTCGATGTTCCCAATGCTGCATTCCCAATTCTACCTGAAAGTGTTCTCTGGAGCTTTTGTTTTGCATGAGCTAATCCCATTAGTTGAATGCCCATTTTAGAGAAGAAAACAGATAGGAAAAAGAAGAAACCTTTAGTGTTTTTGAAGATTGAAAACTTTGTTTGAAAATGGCATCTTTGAGTTCCAATATATAGTGGGGATAAAGCAATTTCCAAACCTTAAAGAAACATATCAGGTGAAGCGATTAGTTGAGTTTCACATGGTTCTGCTTTGTCTGGTGCTAGGCATTAGGCCCTACCACCTTAAACAAAGTTGCAAGTTGTGACATTTTTATGTGAATATAATTTCCCTATGTTTTGAACTTATAAAGCACTGAATTCAACAAACACTCGCCTTGATCTTAGGCTATAGAAGATTCATTTCGATTATTCACTAAACCATTGAACTTAGACCTTGTTCCTTGGTTGCTTTTCGTTGTACCAACTACCCAACATACTTTTCAGATCCTCTATATCCCCTAGACTTGTCTGAAATGACGTTTCAAGACCATTTAAGATCAGCTAACTTTTTTGTAATAGAATTAGAATCATCCTCATTCATTCATTTAAGACTGGTATCTTGGACTAACTTGGTCAAGTCACACTCAATTCTGCTGATAAATCCATTTGTCTAAGCTCTTAGTGACTATCCATTCAAACCACCACTCGCAACAGACAAAGACACTTTCGAAAACATATGAACGCACCAACACCAGTAGCTTCCTAGTTGATTTCATTAAGCTAGTCATAAGCAGCACGTCTTCTTTAGGACTAACACGGGAAGGTGATTATACGGTTGCCGACAGATCGAATCAGTGTGTGATATATCTTGTTGACACGTCAACAGCATAGATTCACATGTTATTAGATCTTTGAATGTTCAATGAATGGTCTATGTCAAATGTAAGCTATTGATGGTATATATCAAATGTCTTGAATATTCAATGTTAATGAATGATCTATGTCAAATGTATACATCAAGGTGAAGTGTAAGCATCAATGTCCTTCTTACACTGTTATTGTTGGGAAATATCAGATGATTCCCAACAACCGCATGTTCTTTCGGAAAGTTCGCACCTCTGTTTCCATTAGCAATATGTAACAACCAAGTAGTAAGTCTTCAAAACAATGAATAATTTGAACTGCATGTTGTATACAGTCTAGAGCAGTTTTCTTTCAGACTCAGTCACTGGTATGTTAGACTTGGACATGCATTATATTCAGAAAGTCCATGATAACTCCATAAGAATTTCAGCTGGACCACCATTCTTTTCTTTTTTTCTATTGATTGGTAATGGTAGGCCATGATAATTCATGATTGCAAAAGTTTATATTAGCATATCTGTCGAAATCTTACCAATACATGCAGTGGAAGGCATATCCATGTGAGTCATGATACATGTCCACCTTAAACAAACCCCTTTAAAATGATTCCTATCTTGACCACTTAAATCACAGTCATTTACTGGTCAAAGAAACTTTAGAATATCAATACACCCTATGCCAAGTATTGCTGTACAGCAAATCTTTTACCTGTTTTCCAAAACTTTAAAGAGCTGCAAATCAATTAAGTCAAGACTTGCCCTATTCCTAAGACTGTTTAAGCCAAGAAGTTTGATGGGAATATTCTTTTGTCCCCACAGATCACTGATTTGCCTAGAGGCCATTTGGTTCTCTGTGTTGGAGAGACTCAAAAGAAGAGATTTACTACACTGATAGATATAATATAATCTCTGATATCTGTTTCTGGTATATAGAAATCTATTGGTAGGTTAGGAAACTATGAATATGTCATGTACTCAGACACTTCAGCACCGAGGAGGGGTTTGCACGTTATAATCACTTGAGGGTTGACTTGTGCTTTGGTTACAAGTTCCTGATACTCATCATGGTAGTTGAAGCGCTGACGTTCCCGGCTGTCTCTGACAGGATCAACTAATTCAAACTTTCTTTGTCTAATCCAACTATCTCTGAAGTCAACTGATTGGCATAACATCATTTTTAGGTTGTTTTAGTATGTGTTTTCAACCTATCATCCCATAAAATCAAAATTTCACCACCAAAGTTTCATAAGATCACCCGATCCTTGCTTGTTCAAGTCATTTTGTGTTCAACGGATTCATACCAAACAAACAGTACGAGCAGGTCTGGTCTTCGAACCTTATAATCACCAAACATGTAGGGCTTTTCATACCGACTCATAGTCGTTGATATGATCATGCTTCAAGATATTTCATCCATATAATCTGCCAGGTAAAGTCATAATCATCTGGCCATGGCTGAATGACAAATAGCATCTGAAATGGGCCATTATTGTTGGTTTCATTGAATGGTGAGCTATATAATAAGATTGCAACAGAATAGACTAAGGTACCTACTCTGTCAAAAGATGTTATTATTTGTTGGGACACAAGGCCATGTGATTCCTCACAAGATATGTCTCTAAACCACTCTCTCTTCAGTCTTTACCACTCAATTTGCTTGAGACTGCTTCCCAATGACCATAAAGCATTTCTCTCTATAAATACAAATTTCTAATGGATAGCTAGCCACCCTGTGCCAATTGCCTAAGCCATTCCTTGCCGGTCTAGAGTCTAGACAGTCATGGGTTTCCACATGCCGAGAATTGCTAATGCTAAGAAGAGTCTAAAACGGACTCTTTCATCTTCGGAGACGACAATGGTGCCTAAAGGCCACTTTGCTATTTATGTCGGGGAAGCTGAAAAGAAGAGATTCGTTGTCCCAATATCATTCCTGAAGCATCCTTCCTTCCAGAATTTGTTGAGTCAAGCCGAAGAAGAGTATGGATTTAATCATCCTATGGGTGCTTTGACTATCCCCTGCAGCGAAGAAGCTTTCATCGAACTCGCCTGCAATCTGCAAAGCTCTTAAGAAGAAATGACATAAAATGTATTAAAGTGGCTAACCAAGCGGAGGTTGATTCTTTTAGGAAAGCGAGTGTATACGGCGGATTGTTTTCTGCAACCCCCTGCTCGCCCTTGTAAACTTAATTATTTTTTCAAACAAATATTAAAAAGAAAATGTCAGACTCGTTCTTTTCATGAATTTTCGTTTCTCATACTAGTAAAGCACATAATCTTTTTTCCTGGAATTCGGTTGTCAGTTGTCACTGTATATAAACGAAAATGATCAGCAGCAGACTTTGCTCTAAAGCATCAAACAAAAATAAGAACATATTGGGATTATGAGAGAAATCCATGACACAATGAATACAAAAAGAAATCAAAGAGAGGTTTGCACAACTCACAACTGCGTAAGGGTTGACCATTACTTGTACTAGAGAGTCTAGATTCAGTGATTCTCTAGGGGATTAGAATAATACCATAGATTACAAGGTTGGTTCTTGGTTTAGTTTAATCAACCATGCTTTGAAAATTGAGGCTCGACTGTTCACGTTCTCTCGAGGTCTTCCTTCCTTGTTGAGTACGCCAAACAATGGCACAAGGACTGGTTTAATTAGTCACATTCGTAGAACAAAAACACAAGCAGCTGTAAATCCCAACTATCAAAAAACATGTAGGGCTTTGAATACCGGCAGATAGTTTCTAGGGGATATGATTATTAGTATTTCATCCATATGATATGCTACGTGCTAATTAAGCAAAGTCATAAAGATATTAGTATTTCAAAATGGGCCATTATTGTTGGTTTCATTGAATGGTGAGCTCTACCTGTCAAAATGTTACTATTTGTTGGGATGCACGGCCATGTGATTCCTCCCAATTTATGTCTCCATTGCATTATCTCTTCACCACCCAATTAGCTTGACCATATACAGCATTTGCTCTTTATAAATACAGATTCTAATGGATAGCTTCACCAAGTGCTAAAGCCTTTGTTAGTAACTTCTCTAAGTTCCAATTCCACACTCTCATTTCCTCATCTTAACAATCTCAGAAAAACCATGGGTTTCCGCTTGCCAAGAATTGTTAATGCTAAGCCGAGTCTGAAACGGACTCTTTCATCTTCGGAGACAATGGTGGTTCCCAAAGGCCACTTTGCTGTTTATGTTGGAGAAGCTGAAAAGAAGAGATTTGTTGTACCAATATCATTACTGAAGCATCCTTCATTCCAGAATTTGTTGAGTGAAGTCGAAGAAGAGTTTGGTTTCGATCACCCTATGGGTGCTTTGACAATCCCTTGTGGCGAAGAAGCCTTCATTGATATCATTTGTAGCCTGCAAAGCTCATGAGAAGAGATGATGTGAGAATTGGCTAACCAAACAGAGATTGACTGAGATTTAGCTCAACCAAATTTTATTTTTAGGAAGCAAGTGTGCAAGGTGGAATGTTTTCTGCAATCCCATGCCCTTGTCAACTGTATTAATTTTTGTAACCAATATATAAACGCAAAATTTCATTTAGAGAAACACTTTCTTTTGACTCTGTCATCCACAATCTATTTTCCAAGGATTGGTTCTCATGGTAGTTGAAGAGTTGACTTGCCCGGCGGTGTCGACTAAAACGCCCTCCCCAACAATAAAGTTTCAGGACAACTAAAATGAATGTTTAATGTTTTGTCTAAATCCATGGATGGTAGTCTGGATTTGTCAACTATGGAGGATTAACCTAATAGTATTCATTTCAAGATTGGTCAGTGCTTAAAATATTCAGGCTTTCCTCACTTATTTAAAGCACAAACTAAACAATGTCAAATGGATTGGCAGCTAGTTTCACTCTGTTCAACAGAGTCATAAAACAATGTCGCGGGCAGCTCTGATATATATTATAAGTCAGCAAACATGTAGGGCTTTGCATACCAACTCGTTTTGCTGGTCACCACTCAACAACATGGCATTTCATCCATATGATCTCCCGAGTTAATGCCATTATCATCTCATAAATAGTATTTCAAATTAGCCATTTTTGCTGGTTTCATTGAATAAGCTTAGGTACCAAATTTGTCAAAATGTCATCGTTAGTTCGGAGGCAAGACCATGTGATTTATGTCTTCCCAACCAAGCCAGTTACAATTCATCACAAAAACATATGGGTTCTCATTTGCCAAGGATTGCTAACGCTAAGAGTCTAAAACGGAGCCTTTCGTGTTCGGAGATGATGGTGGTGCCCAAAGGTCACTTTGTGGTTTATGTCGGAGAAGCTGATGAAAAGAAGAGATTTGCTGCCCTTATTTCATTTTTGAATAATCCCTCGCTCCAAAAGTTGCCGAGTCAAGCTGAAGACAAATATGGATTTAATCATCCTATGGGTGCATTAACAATCCTCTGCAGTGAAGAAGCCTTCCTTGATCCACTTTGCAGTTACCAAAGCTCATAAAAGTTAGAATTGAAAACGGCTAACCAAGAAGACACTAACTCTCCCTAGCTCAACAGACATATACAAGTTTGTTTTACATAGGGAAGCAAGTTTATCTCTCATTTCAGGAATATTGCTGTTGTTACCTAATCCTTTGCCTTCCTTTGTAATGGTATGTTATTGGCCTAGGCAGGAACATACAATATGAGAAAGTACTTTAGACCAGACTTCAAGTACATAACATGGCCATGTCCTGTAATTTTCTTATAGACCTCTTTGTTGACAGTATGGTACACTTCAGACAAAAATGAACATCAATTATAAGTGCAACGTGCAAGGTTTTAGAGGCCAAAACTGCTATTACACTTTCCTATAGACCTTTACTTCGTTTAAACAGGCACTTTTCTGTGCCTTGCACCTGAGGCAATATAAGGGTGCTGATGTCTATGGCACTGCGCTGTTGATAACAGCATTTCGGACTCGATCATGAATTCCAGACTCTGGATGTCAATAGTATGATTAAAAAATTATAAGGTATTAGGGAAGAGTCATAGCAAAGTAAAGACCTAGCTTCACAATAAGTATTATTGTTCATGATTTCAATGGAGTGAGAACCTCAACTGTGACAGCTCCAACAAATCTACATACATTCCTATAACTTCAGCTTCAAGTGGGGAAAGAAAGGATTTGTACTCTTCATTGCACCACAATATAGAGTCCACAAAGGTGAAGCCTACAATTGTTATTCTAAAGCAAAGAATCAGTAAGCACATGCTCCCATTAAATCAAGCAAGCTCCATAATCTCGACAAGTTCAAGACAAACAAATCACCAATTCCATATAAGATAATTTCTTGATCTTACTTGAGTAGAAAATCTTGTATAAGTCATTATCCTGTTGAAATAAAAGAAACCCTTAAAAGTAAAAAAAAAAAATCAAAATTTACTCGAGCGGGGAGCATTCAATTTTGATTATGACTTAGAGATCATCCTTATCTTCTTCCTTGATACCCAACAGCTTAGCCAAATCTCCACTCTGGTATGCTTCAACGGTATCTGAAAATTAGAAACAGAATTTGTAATTTCTCCATTGATTCTATCTTCCCAGCATATTTCAATTGCATGAAACTAGAGGTAATGAAACAAAAGTTACCATCTGAGCCTCCAATGTGTTTTCCGTTAATGAAAACCTGTGGCACAGTACGCTTACCGACGATCTCACTCATCGCATCCTGAATGTTCCATCCATCATCTGTCAAAAGAAAAGAAACTCTTTCAACTTCAAGCATTTCAAGTTCAAAATCGATACGGAGCTGCTACTGTAAATTTCAGTTGAAGCTAGTAAAATCTAAGAGAAACCAAGGGTTTGCTGTACCGATTTATTTCAGCCTTTCTATCTCAACAAGCAAAGCAAAATTTGTAGCTAAACAGTATAAAAATGGGAATTTAATTGTCAACAGACCTCGCTCATCAAGCTCCACAACGAACGGAACTTGGTTCAACTCCTTGAACACAGCTTTTGCCCTCTTACAGTACCTGCATTAATTCAAACAAAGATAGACAAGTAAATATTTTGGAATTATTCAAACAATGAACAGATTATTGTTGATGTACTTGAAAAGGGGGAAGATTCAATCAAATAATGCTAAAAAACGAGAGAAAAACCAGAACAACATTATAGATCGGGAAAGAAAACAAAGAAATCAATAATAAAAGCAGAATTAATGGGAAGAAAATCGTACGGGCAATAGGACTTTGAGAAGATGACGATCTTGTGGGCAGAGATGGTCTTTTTGACGAAAGCAGCTTGAGGCGAATCAGCCGACGATACCCAACACAGAGATGTTGTGATTACCAAGATTAACGCTATTAAGATTTTCACCGCCATTAGAAGCCCACCCTCAACCTCTGTGTATGCTTGTTCATCTCACAATAGCGATTGCTACTGTTAGTATTTATGTACCCAAAAAGTCAAAAACACAGGCACATTTCGTTTCCACAACCCATCTACCTTAGGAGACCATGGGAAACTAATCAGGCCTTTAATTTCTGTGATAAAAATAAATAAAAAAATCAGGCCTTTAATTTCCCAAGCCCCTTCACTAAATAGGCAGAAGCTGATGCGACTGATCCAACAACTATTTTCTTTGGTTGCCCTCTTATTTTTTTAATATTTTATCTAAATTAATTCGGACCGATTCACGTCGCACAACTGTGTAAATAAGACTTCAAACTCGAGACCTGCTTAAACGATAACAAATCGATTACCACTTGAACCAACCTTATTAGATGATCCAAAGAGATGTCGAACTTGCATTTGGTTGGATGATATAAGATTATCAATAATAAACACTATTTTAAAATTATTATTTCTGGGCGATTTTATTTAGTTCAATTAACATTGTCATTGATACAATCAATTTTATTTTTATGTTACTATCGTGGAAAATAATCGCAATTCATCCTTATTGTTACAACCGCGAATGTCGCGACCGAAAATGCGACCGCGGCCGTAATTTAAATCGATGCTTGTAATATCCGCTCTTTTGGATAATAGAAGAATACTACTGATCCAAAAATAAAGAAATGATGATTGATCTGTGACTTCAAATGCCAAAAACATTTGAGAATTTCTATTCTACTCATTTGAAACAAAAGTTTTCGCTTCCAAAAAGGCCTAAAGAGGAGGAAAAAGAATATAATTTTTACATTGGCAGTCTAAGTATACAAAAAAGAGAGCATTTGTTGCCTTCTCTTATGGTATATCCAAGCGAGAAGTTGCATGAATGAACACATCTTCAGGACAGGGAATTGTCAAAGCACCCATCGGATGATTAAAACCAAACTCTTTTTCCGCTATGCTTAACAAATCTTGAAACAAAGGTTGGTTCAAGATTGATACAGGAACAACATATCTCTTCTTTTCAGATTCTCCAACATACACTGCAAAGAAACCTTTTGCTACATCTAAAGACGTTGTAGCTCTTTTGTTTGAAGTCGAAGCGGAGCGGCGGAGAATATGCTTAGCGGCAACAACACCAGGCAAACGAATTGTCATATCTTTTCAGTTGGATCAAATCAAATGATATCAAAGTATTTATCTGTTGGGATGCTTTTGAAAGGCTGTAGCTGTAATGTGAAAATTGAGTTGGCTTTGATTTGTGATCAAAATATGTTGCTATATATACCAGAATGATAGAAAAAAAGGATATTCTAAAACATGGAAATGAGTGGCTGTGCTCAGGATTAATTAAGATATTTCTCAAGAGGCTGAAATCATACACTGGTCTGTCTGTTTGTTGAGAAACAATGTGCCCTACAGTTCTGAAACAAAACCAACCGGAGGCCAGCAAAAGATTGGGAAGGAGCAGTAGGGTATTTGATGTTGATAGAGAAGAAAATGAAAAATGAGAATTAGGTATCGATGTAGATGCTTAAGTAATGGACCGACATGCTTTCGAATTAGGTATGGATGTAGATGCTTAAGTAAAGCCTAAAGGACCGACATGGTTGAAAGCCTAAGGCTGCTATAACAAAGGACTCTTTTTTCTTCAGCTTAAACTTTAGTGGACAATGGGGGTCAGGCTCCTACATTACCACAAGCATTCTCCTTAATTATTCACTCTGTCCTGTCCTACAACAAAAAGAGGGCCAATTGAGAACAGGCTAAATATTGGAAATGAACAGCTGAGCACCCAAGATTTTAAGCAAATGATGCTCTTCGAGCTTGGATAGAACATGCTTCGGACATGATTGAAATATAAACAAGCAATGATGGAAGCAATTTTAGACTAATTGGATAAGAAAAGTAGAAAAAGAGATAGAATAGGATAAGCTGCAAAATAGTCTTTTGATTTAACATGGAAGCAACCAAGAATGAACAAAAGCAATGTTCAAGAAGATGAGGTTATTCTTCTAAGACAAGTAGTAGTATGCAATATCAACCTTGTTGTGGCAGAGCAATTAAAGTCCAGGATGTCTAACAACTAGCAGGACAATCTGTACTTTGTTTGTTCTTCAAGAAAATTCCTATAGAGTTCCTTGGAATTCCAAACTTGTTTCAAGTTTCAACAAGAAATATTATCAGGCATAAATGGCTTCTAAATGTTTATGTTACATGTCTCTGGCTATATGTTTTAGCAAAATCCAGTTACATCAGTTCTGAAATTTGCCCATGCTATATGTTTCTTATCATTGCATGACAGCTTACATGTCTCAAGCATGCCCAACACATATCATGAGCCATGAGGTAGCGAGTAAACAAGCTTTTCGTGGCTCCAAATCTTCTACATTTGAGTTGGTCTGAATCAGTTTGTGTTACCGAAAGGGCTAGGCAAACGTTTCTTTACCGTATTTTCCACGGAATTGTTGATAATGAGTTGGAAGACAACACCATGTGATCCCCCATTCCCCCCTCATCTATCCATGTCTCTTTCATTACTCATTAGACCCCATAAATTGCCCCTTCCCCACTCACTCCACAACCCCACTTGATAGAGCAACATTTTCTTCATATTCCTTATATCTATATATCCAGGTAAGAATAAGTTCATTTGGCAACGTTATCTTCACATTCTCAATTACTAAACTTGTTCACCTTTGCTTTCCGAGTTCTTTAACATCACCCTGCTCTTTCAGGTACAGAAGTCCATAAGAAAAACCGTGGCTATCCGCCTCCCTCGTATTGTTAGTGTTAAGAAAGTTCCCAAGGGCTACTTTGCAGTTTACGTTGGAGAATACCAGAAGAGGTTTGTGATACCAGCCTTCGTTTCAAGATTTGTTAGGCCTATCAGAAGAAGAGTTCGGATATAGTCATCCTACCGGCGGTCTCAGAATTCCCTGCAATGAAGACATATTTGTTGAAGCTACCTCTTGCTTGAAATGATTGTGTAGAGAATTAGCACTAATCAGCCTGTACAATTTTGTAAAGCAAACAACAACAATACCATGTAGACACTTTTTCCCCATCCTTTTTGCCTTGGGGAGCAGATAGAAATGCCCCTAAGTGGAAATTTAGAGATGGTGGTTACTGTTACATTTTCTATCAATCAATATGGAAAAGTGAAAGTATGAAAGGCATCATTGATTTGAAAATTTTGTTTCTTTTATGAATTTTCAACGGTCCTTTGTTCTCTTTGATATCTAATTGTACTGTGCATGATCATCTAAGATGGTCTAGAGTTTATTCATGCTACCAAGTCCTTTAATTCAGTAAAAGGTGAGAAAGTTGAAGTTTAAAAAGAAAAGAAAATTCAGTGTAAAAAGAATAATACAAGCAGCTGCGGTCATTAAAATCTCACCTTGCACAGAATTATCAGAAAACATGTAGGCATAGCAACTCATATTTGCTAGTGGAGATGATTATATTGATATTTTTCTGGTCTCCCCTTCATAGTGTTTCATCCATATGATCTGCTAAGTGCTAATTAAGTGGTGTCATCATCTTCTGAATTTGATTCAATGATATTAGTATTTCAAATGGGCCATTATTGTTGGCTTCATTGTATAGTGAGCTCTAACTAAGGTACCAAACTTGTCAAAATGTTATAATTTGTTGGGATGCAAGGCCATGTGATTCCTTCCAAATCCAATAAATGTCTCCAAAGCATTCTCTCTTCACCACTCCATTAGCCTCAGACTTCTAACCGGTACGAGAAATTCATTCGAAATGAAAAAAAGGGACAGTTTTTAGGCTTCTTGGGAGATGTTATCGGGGCTGGCAACGAGCTATTTGGGCTTCAAGATTGATGTGGACCCATTCATAATCACAGACTTAGCCAGCACCCGATGGGCCTAGTAAAATAGTTTGCTGTTTAGTTAGGAACGAACCGAACATCCCACACCGCTAAAGAAATGAATAATAAGATTATTCATATACAGTAAAGAAACAGCTTAAGATTGTCCCTTCGGGGACATCCGATAAAATTGGAACGATACAGAGAAGATTAGCATGGCCCCTGCGCAAGGATGACACGCACAAATCGAGAAATGGTTCAAATTTTTTTATCTTTTTTTTCCTGGAATTTTTACATCTCTGTTTACTTATGAACCTGACCTTTTTCGCTTTAGAATTTAGAGACGAGTTTTCTGTTTATTTATTTTTCTGGGTTTGTTTATTAATTTGTTTTTGCATTCTGGGTTTGAATTTCATCTTCACGGGCTTTGTGCACTTAAGATTGCAATATAGAGTTTTTTTTTTTTACTGGGATTGCTCTGTCTTACCCTCCGAAACAGTGAATGCCTCAAAATCTTTTAATTAGATTTGAGATTGAGTTTGCTGAGTTAGCTTCGGACCATAGATTTGGAGAAGTGCAGTATGGATTTCTACATTTAGCTAATGTTTCTCTTTGGAAAATTGAAGTGTTGTTTTACAGGGTTATAAACTTGCAATGTGTATATGCAATCAATTGATATCCTCAAATCCCTTTTTCCTTAAAAATGATTCATTGAGATTTGTGATCAAATTTCATGTCTTTTAGGTATCGGAATTAGTCTAAAATGGTTGGGGATTGGGAGTTTCAATGTAACATATCCATGAGAAAGCTGATGGACGAGAACACAGTGCAGCTTGAAGGTACTACTTTAAATTAACATGCATACATTCTGAGAGGATTACTATTCATTTATGGAATCATTTGTTACAATGAATGACATTCTTCGAAGTTTAGTTTGCATATAGAGCCATGGTTGATTTAGGCCTTTTAGATATAAATCATATGAAGTTCCGAACATGCTCGTTTTAATTTTCATTTTAGATATAAATCTCTTCTCCGTAATCTCTGCTGCATAAATACCAACGTAGCTTTTTGGAACATCCAAGTACACTGATTGATTTGGAAGTAGATTTGATATGCGCCTATGAGGAAAATCTTTTAGCTAGCTTAATACCAGGAAAACGAATAGCCATCAGCTATGTTTGATGTTATTGTTTTTGAAGAGAGGAAAGGGAAGATTTGCTACAAGAGATGGCTTGAGAATCTGTTGTACATATTATGCGTGGGAAATAGGAACTGAACAACGAATTTAACAAGAGGAAATTTGAAGAATGGAACCGCTGTAATTTGTTTTAATTAAATTTCTCTGAAGTGTATACAATCTATCATCTCTTTCTTCCAAACAAACAAAAGGATGTACATCAATGGTCAAAATTGTATCAACTGATTAAATTGTTTTAGCAGTAGGCAACTAATGCAAGCTTGAAGTGAGGTCAACGAAGACGTCTTCTCTGCAAGGAATTGTGAGACCACCCATAGGATGATTGAATCCAAATTCTTCCTCTGCTAAGCTTAACAACTTGTGAAAAGATGGCTGACTCAAGAATGAAACTGGCACTATAAATCTCTTCTTTTGGCTCTCCCCAACATAGACTGCAAAGTATCCTTTGAGAACATCCTTTGAGGTAGAGGCTGCTTCATTTGCAAACAATTTAGATCGACAAAGAATATGCTTAGCTTGCTTAATTCTTGGCACAAGCATAACCATTGCCGTAAGTAATTTGGAGTATGAAGAAGATCAGAGTATTGAGAAGATGAATTGTCGAGGAAGATGTGAGAATGCCTTGGCTGGCTGTGGTGTGGATAATGCACATGTATATATAGAACACAGTGCAGCGCAAAAGGTACTACTTTAAATAAATATGCATACATTCTGAGAGGAATACTATACATTTATGGAATCATTTGTTACAGTGAATGACATTATTCGAAGTTGAGTTTGCATATAGAGCCATGGTTGATTTAGGCCTTTTTACACTAAATCGTGTGAAGTTCCTTAACACTAGATTTGGGTTGCACAACTTACAAAGGAAAGGTCATTTTTGTAGTGTTGTTTAAAAGGGTTTTAATTTTTAAACTTGCAATGTGTATATGCAATCCATTGATATCCTTGAATCCCTTTTTCCTTGAAAGTGATTCATTGAGATTTGTGATTAAATTTCATGTTTCTTAGGTATCGGAATTTGTCAAAAACGGTTGGGAGCTTCGATGTAACATATCCATGAGAGAGCTGATGGACAAGAACACAGTGCAGCGCGAAGGTACTACTTTAAATTAATATGCATACATACTGTGAGGAATACTATAAATTTATGGAATCATTTGTTACAGTGAATGCCATTCTTCGATGTTGAGTTTGCATATAGAGCCATGACTGATTTAGGCCTTTTTACACTAAATCATATGAAGTTCCTTAACAGTAGCTTTGTGTTATAACATACAAAGGGAAAGTCATTTTTTTGGTACAAAGAAGTTGCGGTTTAAGGATGGTGTAAATGTGGGATTCAATTTTTGTTGGCCTGCTGCTAATGAATAATGGTCTTACCATGTGCATTACTGAGTACTTGCGTCTGGTGATTATACAAGGTAACTCGAAGAGTGTAAATCTCAGATTGATAATGATCTGGAACGAAGAAGGTTGTTGAATGAGATGGAAGAGGATAGCATGTATATGAACTATATCTTGTTATCTTATTTTGGTTCAACACTTATATTACAATGTGTACTCAACGATTTCAATTATATCTGATACAACTGAAAGCGAACGTGCCTTGTCTAAAATTGTTGAAACATGGAGCTGAGTTGGAGGAAACATCAGAGGCATTTGATTAATATTTCCATGATTTTCATTGCTATGTTAATATATTTCCCAGCGTTTTTATGCATTTTTGCATCTGAATTTGGATGGATTCTTACCTATAATTATTAGAACCGGACTAACTTGTGAGCTAAAAATCTTTACTCATCCTCTTGTGTAATATCTACCTTTTCCTGGGGTTTTTTTTTTATGTATACTGTGATTTCAAATGACATTTGATTTAAGATATTCTGAGATATGGCATTTCTTATATGAGGAATATAAATCTCTTCTCCGTAATCTCTCCTGCATAAATAGTAATGTAGCTTTTTGGAGCATCCAAGTATACTGATTGATTTGAAGGTAGATTTGACCTATGGAGAATATTTTAGCTCGGTTAATACCAGGCAAATAAATAGCCATCAGCTTTGTTTGATGTTATTGTTTTTGAAGAGAGGAAAGGGAAGATTTGCTACAGAAGATGGCTTGAGAATCTGTTGTACATATTATGTGTGGGAAATAGGAACTGAATGACGAATTTAACTAGAGGAAATTTGAAGAAAGGAACCACTGTCATTTGTATTAATTACATTTCTCTGAAGTGTATACAATCTATCATCTCTTTCTTCCAAACAAACAAAAGGATGTACATCAATGGTCAAAATTGTATCAGCTGATTAAATTGTTTAAGCAGTAGGCAACTAATGCAAGCTTGAAGTGAGGTCAACGAAGACCTCTTCTCTGCAAGGAATTGTGAGGCCACCCATAGGATGATTGAATCCAAATTCTTCCTCGGCTAAGCTTAACAACTTCTGAAAAGATGGCTGATTCAAGAATGAAATTGGTACTATAAATCTCTTCTTTTGGCTATCCCCGACATAGACTGCAAAGCATCCTTTGGGAACATCCGTTGAGGTAGAGGCTGCTTCATTTCCAAACAGTTTAGATTGACGAAGAATCTGCTTAGCTTGCATAATTCTTGGCACACGGATAGCCATTGCCGTAAGTAATTTGGAGTATGAAGAAGATGAGAGTATTGAGAAGATGAATTGTAGAGGAAGATGTGAGGAACTGAGAATGTCTTGGCTGTGGTGTGGATAAAGCACTTGTATATATAGATGGATGAATGTATTAAGGAAGCTAATGGATTGAGTGGTTACAATGTATGTTGGTGGGGTTTGGTTAGAATACATAAGAAGCCCAAACACATGCTTCTGTCTTCCAACAGATCATCAAGAAATGGGAATGCATTATTGCCTGGTCATTAATGGACCCAACTTGAAATCAAAGAGATTTAAGATAGGATAAGTTTCTTCAAATTAAATTCTGTCTGCAAACTTTGTTAATCTTCACCTGACTTTGTTGTGTTTTTGTTCAGACCAATAGACCTTCCTAGTTGGACTAATAATATCAGAAATTTATAACATGTCCAAGAGCCAAACACTGGCATGTGTTCCTTAGTTGCTGTAACTCATAGGACAAGGCCTTGTGAAGAGCGTCTGAAGGGTGTCCTACAGGCATGAACTAGTGGAAATGATATTATTTGTTGGGATGCAAAGCCATGTGATTCCTCCCAATAGATGTCCCCAAAGCGTTCTCTCTTCACCACTCAATTAGCTTGAGACTGCTGACCATACAACATTTGCCTTTTATAAATACAGATTCTAATGGATAGCTCCACCAAGTGCAAAAGCCTTTCCTAGCTATTTCTCTACGTTCTAATTCCACATTCAGATTTCCTCATCTTAACAATCCCACAAAAACCATGGTTTTCCGTTTGCCAAGAATTGCTAATGCTAAACCGAGTTTGAAACGGACTCTTTCATCTTCGGAGACGACTGCGGTGCCCAAAGGACACTTTGCTGTTTATGTTGGAGAAGCTGAAAAAAAGAGATTTGTAGTCCCGATATCATTCCTGAAGCATCCTTCATTCCAGAATTTGTTGAGTGAAGCTGAAGAAGAGTTTGGTTTCAATCACCCCATGGGTGCTCTGACAATACCTTGTAGCGAAGAGGCTTTCGTTGATATCACTTGCAATCTGGAATGCTCGTGAGAAGAGATGATGTGAAAATGGCTAACCAAACAAAGATTGGCTGATCTTTAGCTCACCTGACAGCTCCCAAATTTTATTTTTTAGGAAGCAAGTGTGTAAGGTGGATTGTTTTCTGCAATCCCATGCCCTTGTCAACTGTATTACTTTTTGTAACGAATGTATAAATGCAGAATTTCTCTCAGAGAAACTTTCTTGTCTAGAATTTTGTTTCTGATGTTTTTTGGATAATTTCAGCCATAATCCATTTCCATGGTCTGAAGCCTTTTATTTCACATTTTTCCATTATTTATCACTGAACCTATGATCTTTCACTCCTGGTTAAAAAGGGTTCCATACATTAACAAGATGTCTATTGCATGAAAGTTCGATCTTTTCCTTCTTATTAAGTTTTCCAGTATGTCAGAAACATGGGGTCCAAGTAAAAGCATCTCATTTCAGGAGTATTGCAGTGTGTGGATTATACTATATCAAAGAGTACTTTAGAGTTTATACTATATCAAAGAGTACTGAATAACAAGAGTATTCATATACAGGAAAGTAACAGCATCAGTTTGTCCTTTCGGGGACATCCGATAAAATTGGAACGATACAGAGAAGATTAGCATGGCCCCTGCGCAAGGATGACACGCACAAATCGAGAAATGGTCCAAATTTTTTTTCAATCTCTTTTTGGGTTTGGTTCGGTGTTCATCTTCTTGGTTTTCCCCCCACTTCAGATTGCAGTTTAAAGTTTTTTGTGGGTTTGTTTATTAATTTGTTTTTGCAATTTTTCTGGGTTTGAATTTCATCTTCACGGGTGTTGTGCACTTAAGATTGCAATTTAGAGTTTTTGTTACTGTGACTGCTCTGTTTTACACTCCGAAACAGTGAATACCTCAAAATCTTTTTCATTAGATTTGGGTTTGAGTTTATCTACCAGATTTGGAGAAGTGCAGCATGGAGTTTTACACTTAGCCAATGTTTCTCTTTGGAAAAATGTAAGTGTTGTTTAACAGGGTTTTAATTTTTAAACTTGCAATGTGTATATGCAATCAATTGATATCCTCGAATCCCTTCTTCCTTGAAAGTGATTCATTGAGATTTGTGATCAAATTTCATGTTTTTTAGGTATCGGAATTTGTCGAAAACGGTTGGGGATTGGGGTTTTTGATGTAACATATCATGAGAGAGCTGATGAACGAGAACAGAGTACAGCGCAATTCACAAAGGTACTACTTTAAATTAATATGCATACATACATACTGAGAGGAATACTATTCATTTATGGAATCATTTGTTACAGTGAATGACATTCTTCGATGTTGAGTTTGCATATGGAGCAATGGCCGATTTAGGCCTTTTTACACTAAATCATATGAAGTTCCTTAACACTAGCTTTGTGTTATAACTTACAAAGGGAAAGTCATTTTTTTGGTACAAAGAAGTTGCGGTTTAAGGACGATGTAAATGCCGGATTCAATTTTTGTTGGCCTGCTGCTAATGAATAATGGTCTTACCATGCGCATTACTGAGTACGAAGAAGGTTGTTGAATGAGATGGAAGAGGATAGCATGCTCGTTTTAATTTGCATTTTAGATATAGTTCCAAATGATATTTGATTTAAGATATTCTGAGATAAGGCATTTCTTATTTCAGGAATATAAATCTCTTCTCCGTAATCTCTCCTGCATAAATAGCAATGTAGCTTTTTGGAACATCCAAGTATACTGATTGATTTGGAAGTAGATTTGATCCGCGGAGAATCTTCTAGCTCGCTTAATACCAGGCAAATGAATAGCTATCAGCTTTGTTTGATGTTATTGTTTTTGAAGAGAGGAAAGGGAAGATTTGCTACTAGAGATGGCTTGAGAATCTGTTGTACATATTATGCGTGGGAAGTATGAACTGAACAACGGATTTAACAAGAGGAAATTTGAGAATGGAACCGCTGTCATTTGTATTAATTAAATTTCTCTGAAGTGTATACAATCTATCATCTCTTTCTTCCAAACAAACAGAAGGATGTACATCAATGGTCAAAATTGTATCAGCTTATTAAATTGTTTAAGCAGTAGGCAACTAATGCAAGCTTGAAGTGAGATCAACGAAGACTTCTTCCCTGCAAGGAATTGTGAGACCACCCATAGGATGATTGAATCCATATTCTTCCTCGGCCAAGCTTAACAACTTGTGAAAAGATGGCTGACTCAAGAATGAAACTGGCACTATAAATCTCTTCTTTTGGCTCTCCCCAACATAGACTGCAAAGTATCCTTTGGGAACATCCTTTGAGGTAGAGGCTGCTTCGTTTGCAAACAATTTAGATCGACGAAGAATATGCTTAGCTTGCTTAATCCTTGGCACAAGGATGGCTATTGCCGTAAGTAATTTGGAGTATGAAGAAGATCAGAGTATTGAGAAGATGAATTGTCGAGGAAGATGTGAGAATGCCTTGGCTGGCTGTGGTGTGGATAATGCACATGTATATATAGATGGATGAATGTATTAAGGAAGCTAATGGATTGAGTGGTTGCAATGTATGTTGGTGGGGTTTGGTTAGAATACTTAAGAAGCCCAAACACATGCTTGTGTCTTCCAACGTATCATCAAGAAGTGGGTAGATATTGCTGTTGAAATGCATTATTGCCTGGTCATTAATGGACCCAACTTGAAATCAAAGAGATTTAAGATAGGAAAAGTTTCTTCAGATGAACTTCTGTCTGCAAACTTTGTTAATCTTCACCTGGCTTTGTTGGTTTTTGTTCAGACCAATAGACCTATCTAGTTGGACTAATAAATATCAGAAATTTATAACATGTCCAAGAGCCAAACACTGGCATGTGTTCCGTAGTTTCTGTAACTCATAGGACAAGGCCTTGTGAAGAGCGTCTAAAGGGTGTCCTACAGGCTTGAACTAGTCAAAACGATATTATTTGTTGGGATGCAAAGCCATGTGATTCCTCCCAATAGATGTCTCCGAATCATTCTCTCTTCACCACCCAATTAGCCTGAGACTGCTGACCATACAACATTTGCTATTTATAAATACAGATTCTAATGGATAGCTCCACCAAGTGCCAAAGCCTTTCCTAGCTACTTCTCTAAGTTCCAACTTCCAATTCCACACTCAGATTTCCTCATCCTTACAATCTGACAAGAACCATGGGTTTCCGCTTTCCAAGAATCGTTAATGCGAAGCCGAGTCTAAAACGGACTCTTTCATCTTCGGAGACCACAATGGTGCCCAAAGGTCACTTTTCTGTTTATGTTGGAGAAGCTGAAAAGAAGAAATTTGTAGTCCCGATATCATTCCTGAAGTATCCTTCATTTCAGAATTTGTTGAGTGAAGTCGAAGAGGAGTTTGGTTTCGATCACCCTATGGGTGCTTTGACAATACTTTGTAGTGAAGAGGCTTTCATTCAACTTACTTGCAATCTGCAATGCTCATGACAAGAAATGATATGGAAATAACTAACCAATCAGAGATGGACTGATATTTAGCTCAACTGACACCTCCCAAATTTTTATTTTTTAGGAAGCAAGTGTATAAGGTGGATTGTTTTTTGCAATCCCATGCATTTTTGTAACCAATGTATAAATGCAAAATTTCTTTCAGAGAAACTTTCTTGTCATGAATCTTGTTTTCTGCAATCTGTTTTCTTTTTGCATTATCTTTTCATACTGTGAATTAGGCATTTCGCAACAAAGGTTCTAAAGTTCATTTTGTTTGCGGAGACTAAACTACTGGAATCCAGAACTGGCTTTTATATTTAGATATTTGTTGACTCCTCGATGGATATCTTAGCCTATATTTGGTGTCTATGGAGAACTAGGCTATAATATTTTTCATTAAGATTGGTTAGTGCTTCTTCTATCCAACCAATTATTGCTTAAAAACTGAGGCTATCATCATTTGTTGTGAGCACAAATTAAAACAATGTCACATGCATTGGCAACTGGATGAATTCTCTGTTCAACACAGACAACAAATAAAACAAGCAGTTCTGATGTATATTACAAGTCTTTGATATAGTTTTCAGCAAACATATAGGGCTCTGCATATCAAATCATTTCTCTGGTCACCACTTTGGCAACATCATATTCACATTTTCAATTACTAAACTTGTTCACCTTTTCTTTCCAAGTTCTTTAACATCTTCCTGCTCTTCCAGGTACAAAAGTCGATAAAAAAACGACAGCCATGGCTATCCGCCTCCCTCGTATTGTTAGTGTTAAAAAAGTTCCCAAGGGCTACTTTGCAGTTTATGTTGGAGAAGACCAGAAGAGGTTTGTGATACCAGTGTCATTCTTGAACCAGCCATTGTTCCAAGATTTGCTAGGCTTATCAGAAGAGTTCGGATATACTCATCCTACTGGCGGTCTCAGAATTCCCTGCAATGAAGACATCTTTCTTGAAGTTACCTCCCGCTTGATTTGATTGTCAGAGAATGAACACTAACCAGCCTATACAATCTTGTAAAGAAAACATCAACAATACCATGCAGACAACATTTTTCCTATACTTTTTGCCTTAGGGAGCAGATATAAATCTCCCTAAGTGAAAAATTAGAGATGGTGGTCACTGTAACTTTTTCTATCAATCAACATGGAAAGTGACAGTATGAAAGGCATCATTCCAGTGAAAATTTCGTTTCTTTTCTGAAATTTCAAAGGTCCATTGTTCTCTTTTGATATTTAATAGTATTGTACATGATCATCTACATTGGTCTAAAATTACTTCATGCTACAAGTTTCGTTAGAGTATTACTAGTATCGTTCCTTCAATTCCGTGCAAGGTGAGAAAGCTAAGTTAAAAAGTAAAGGAAAAATGGTTCAGAAAAGCCCTTAAAGTATTCTAAAAAGGCCTAAATCAACCATGGTTCTATATGCAAACTCAACTTCGAGCTGTATTCATATTAGTTTAAAGTAGTACCTCCGAGCTGCACCGTGTTCTCGTCCATGAGCTCTCTCATGGATATGTTACATTGAAGCTCCCAATCCCCAACTGTTTAGACAAATTCCAATACCTAAAACACATGAAATTTGATCACAAATCTCAATGAATCGCTTTCAAGGAAAAAGGGATTCGAGGATATCAATTGATTGCATAAACACATTGCAAGTTTATAACCCTGTTAAACAACACTTACAATTTTCCAAAGAGAAACATTGTCTAAGTGTAGAAATTCATACTGCACTTATCCAAACCTGGGAGATATAACAGACAATTAGCAAACTTAAACCCAAATCTATGGTCTGAAGCTAACTCAAAGCAAAATCAATCTCAAATCTAACTAAAAGATTTTTATGCATTCACCGTTTCGGAGGGTAAAACAGAGCAATCCCAGTAACAAAAACTATAAATTGCAATCTCTGGCTATATGTTTTGGCAAAAATCAGTTACATTAATTCTCAAATTCTCCCATGCTATATGTTTCTTATCATTGCATGACACCTTTCATGCCTCTAGCATGCCCAACAGTGAGGAAGTGAGTAAACAAGCTTTCTGTGGCTCCAAATCTTCTTTTGAGTGGGTCCGAATCAGTTTGTGTTACCGAAAGGGCTAGGCAAACTTTTCTTTACAGAATTTGCCGCGGAATTGTCGAAAATGAGTTGGAAGACAACACCATGTGATCCCCCATTCCCCCACATTAACCCATGTCTCTCTGATTACTCATCAGATCCCAGCAATTGCCCCTTCCTACTTGATAGAGCAACATTTCCCTCGTAATCCTTACATCTATATATGCAGGTAAGAATAAGTTCATTTGGCAACACCATATTCACATTTTCAATTACTAAACTTGTTCACCTTTTCTTTCCAAGTTCTTTAACATCTTACTGCTCTTCCAGGTACAAAAGTCGATAAAAAATGACAGCCATGGCTATCCGCCTCCCTCGTATTGTTAGTGTTAAGAAAGTTCCCAAGGGCTACTTTGCAGTTTATGTTGGAGAAGACCAGAAGAGGTTTGTGATACCAGTGTCATTCTTGAACCAGCCATTGTTTCAAGATTTGCTAGGCTTATCAGAAGAAGAGTTCGGATATACTCATCCTACTGGCGGTCTCAGAATTCCCTGCAATGAAGACATCTTTCTTGAAGTTACCTCCTGCTTGATTTGATTGTCAGAGAATTAACACTAATCAACCTATACAATCTTGTAAAGAAAACATCAACAGTACCGTGCAGACAACATTTTTCCCTATACTTTTTGCCTTAGGGAGCAGATATAAATCTCCCCAAGTGAAAATTTAGAGATGGTGGACTGTAACTTTTTCTATCAGTCCATATGGAAAATGACGGTATGAAAGGCATCATTCGATTGAAACTTTTGTTTCTTTTCTGAATTTTCAAAGGTCCATTGTTCTCTTTTGATATTTAATCGTACTGTACATGATCATCTACGTTGGTTTAATATTACTTCATGCTACCAGTTTTTTTATCCTTGAAAATGGAGTAAAATTCTGTGTTCTTTTTTAGAATACTCAATAATGCACATGGTAAGATCATTATTCATTAGCAACAGGCCAACAAAAATCGAACCCACATTTACATCCCCTTCCCCTATCCTTAAACCGCAACTTCTTTGTACCAAAAAAAATGAACTTTCCTCTGTAAGTTATAACCCAAAGCTAGTGTTAGGGAACATCATATGATTTAGTGAAAAAATGCCTAAATCAGCCATGGCTCTATATGCAAACTCAAATTCGAAGAATGCCATTCACTGTAATAAATGATTCCATAAATGAATAGTATTCCTCTCAGAATGTATGCATATGAATTTAAATTAGTACCTTTTAGCTGCACTGTGTTCTCGTCCATCAGCTCTCTCATGGATATGTTACATTGAAGCTCCCAATCCCCAACACCTAAAACACATGAAATTTGATCACAAATCTCAACGAATCACTTTCTAGGAAAAAAGGGATCCGAGGAACACATTGCAAGTTTATAACACTGTTAAACAACTCTTACAACCAAAGAGAAACATTGTCTAAGGGTAGAAATTCATACTGCACTTCTCCAAATTTTGTAGATATATCACACAATTAGCAAACTTAAACCCAAATCTATGGTCTGAAGCTAACTCAATCTCAAATCTAACTAGGTATTCACTGTTTCGGAGGGTAAGACAGAGCAATCCCAGTAACAAAAACTATAAATTGCAATCGTAAGATTACAAGACCCGTGAAGATGAAATTCAAACCCAGAAAAATTTACAAAAACAAATTAATTAACAAACCCAGAAAACTCTACAATCCAATCTGAAGTGAAAAAAAAAACCCATGAAGATGAGCACCGAACCAAACCCAGAAAGATAAATAAACAAAAAACTCCAAATTCATAAGCGAAAAAAAGATTGAAAAAAAATTTGGACCATTTCTCGATTTGTGCGTGTCATCCTTGCGCAGGGGCCATGCTAATCTTCTCTGTATCGTTCCAATTTTATCGGATGTCCCCGAAGGGACGAACTAAAGCTGTTTCTTTCTCGTATATGAATATTCGTATTATTCATTTCTTTAGCGGTGTGGGATTTTGGTTCGTTCCTAACTAAACAGCAAACTATGTTGCTGAGGCCCATCGGGTCCCAGTTCGACAAATCAACCCGGCCCAGGCAAGCTCAGCTGAAAAGTTATCCTTAAGCCATTATTAGCTTTGAAAAGAAATGAATAAATCAATGTTTAATTCTGAACTTTGTAAATTGTCCAATTTAATCCCTAATTATTGTTTCTCTGATCCACATTAAAACATTTTGACTCCAAAAGTAATATTAAGCCGGATTAGAAAAAAAGGAAGACAAACATAATTCGGCGATTTCTAAATAGTTTTTGTAAACATAATTTTTGTACCGACCTAATTCATTAAGTCTCAACTCGTTTCGGTTCACTTTCACCAACCAAAAATAGGTTATTTAATGTCACATGTACTTTTAATTTGTTTAGCTATATGTCCAACAAAGTCAAAATCATTGAACAAATAATACAAGCAGCTCTGGTCCTTAAAGGATCTGCTATGTGCTAATTAAGTGGTGTCATTATCTTCAAACCTTGATTCAATGATTAGCAATACTCCTGAAAATTAGCAATATGAAGTGAACAATGGATTTAACAAGAGGACGATTTGAGAATAAAGTCTTTGTAATTTGTATTAATATGATTTCTCATAATGGTATACAATTGATCATCTCTTTCTGCCAACACAACAGAAGGATGTACATCAATGGTCAAAATTTGTATCAGCTGATGAAACTGTTCTAGCAGTTGGCAGCTAATGCAAGCTTGAAGTGAGGTCTACAAAGACCTCTTCTCTACAAGGAATTGTGAGACCGCCCATAGGATGATTGAATCCGAATTCTTCCTCAGCTATACTCAACAACTTCTGAAACGAAGGCTGGTCCAAGAATGAAATTGGAACTATAAATCTCTTCTTCTGGATCTCCCCACAACATAGACTGCAAAGTATCCTTTGGGAACATCCATTGAGGTAGAGGCTTCTTGATTTGCAAATAGTTTAGATTGACGAAGAATCTGCTTAGCATGCATAATTCTTGGCACACGGAAAGCCATTGCTGTTTCTAATTTGGAGTATGAAGAAGATCAGAGAAATTACAAGAGATGAACGGGAAGATTTGCTTGTAGATAAGTATGTGAGAATGCCTTGGCTGTGGTGTGGATAATTCCCTTGTATATATAGATGGAAGAATGTAATAGGAAGCTAATGAATACCAGATTGAGTGGTTTCAATGCATTCTGGTGGGGTTTGGTTAGAAGACATAAGAAGCTTAACATCACATGGTCTTGTCTTCCAACAGATCATCACGAAAAGGGTTGATATTGAGACTGTACATTTGTTAGAATGCATTATTGCCCAACCATTAATGCACGCAACTTGAAATCAAGGAGATTTATGATAGATACAGTTCCTATTACTGATGATATGCTTATTTAGAAGTTATATAGCATCAAACTATCAATCTATTTGTGGTCAACCGAACGGGGGCCTCTTCATATTAACTTCTGCCTGCAAAATTAATAATCTTCACCTGACTTAGTTGTTGTTTTTTTTTGTTCAGATCAATAGACCATCTTAGATGGACTAGTGTTTTTTGTCCTCTTGAATATTTAAGCGATCTTGCTGGGATTTTTTCAAGGCAAATATGTAATCATATAAGAAGCTTAAACAGAAACAAGGAGTATGTCCCAGAGCTAGACACTGGCATGTGTCACATGGATTGGCAACTTGTTTAATTGTGTGTTCAACATAGTCAAGTCATAGAACAAATAATAAAAGCAGTTGTTCTCTACAATCCTAATCATCAGCAAACATGTAGGGCTTGGCTCATAGTCACTAGTGGAGATGATTATTTTGATATTTTTCTGGTCCCCCTTCATAGCGTTTCATCCATATGATCTGCGAAGTGCTAATTAAGTGGTGTCATCATCTTCTGAATTTGATTCAATGATATTAGTGTTTCAAAATGGGCCATTATTGTTGGTTGCATTGAACGGTGAGCTGTAAGGTACAAAACTTGTCTAAAATGTTATTATTTGTTGGGATGCAGGCCATGTGATGCCTCGCAATAGATGTCTCCAAAGCATTCTCTTGAGACTGCTGACCATACAACATTTTCCCTTTATAAATACAGATTCTAAATGGATAGCTCCACCAAGTGCCAAAGCCTTTCCTAGCTACTTCTCTACATTCCAATTCCACACTCAGATTTCCTCATCTTAACAATCTCCCTAAAACTATGGGTTTCCGCTTGCCAAGAATTGTTAATGCTAAGCCGAGTCTGAAACGGACTCTTTCATCTTCAGAGACGATAGTGGTGCCCAAAGGCCACTTTGCTGTTTATGTTGGAGAAGCTGAAAAAAAGAGATTTGTAGTCCCCATATCATTACTGAAGCATCCGTCATTCCAGAATTTGTTGAGTCAAGCCGAAGAAGAGTTTGGTTTCGATCACCCTATGGGTGCTTTGACAATCCCTTGTGGCGAAGAAGCTTTCATTGATCTCATTTGTAGCTTGCAAAGCTCATGAGAAAAGATGATGTGAAAATGGCTAACGAAACAGAGATGGACTGATATTTAGCTCAACTGACACCTCCCAAATTTTATTTTTTAGGAAGCAAGTGTGTAAGGTGGATTGTGTTCTGAAATCCCACGCCCTTGTCAACTATATTAATTTTTGTAACCAATGTATGAATGTCAAATCTCTTTAATCAAAACTCTTCCTTTTCATGAATTTTGTTTCTAATATTGTGTGTATAATTTCAGTTAAAATCTATTCTCCTGTTTCCGAGCCATTTATTTCACATTTTGTCATCATTTATCACTTAACCTATGATCTGTCACTACTAGTTAAAAAGGGTTCCATGCATTAACAGGGTCTATTTGCATGGAAATTCTACTTATTTCCTCATAAAACAAAGTTTTATGGTATATAAATAATTTGGGGTCCAAGTAAAATCATCTTACTTTAGGAATATTGATGTACATTCGATATGAGAAAGCACTTAAGACCACTCTTACGATGAACTTCACGTATAAAACATGGACCAGGTATGTAACTTTCCTTTAGACCTCTTTGCTGGCAGTATGCAGCACTTCAACTAAAATGGATGATCAATTATCCTTGGTTGCCAAAACTTCCAGTGAACTCAAATTTTCAGTTCAAGTTTGTAGTATGATTGATCCGCGACAAATGTTTCCAGACATTATGCCTTTGCCTTATGTTAGATTATGTTCCTTATTTTGTGAATTAGGCATAGCAATAGTTATTAAGTTTCCTCTTTTTTTAAAAATGAAGTAAAAACTCACACACACATGCAATCCAGGACAAAATGTATACAAAGTTTACATTCGGACAATAAATTAAGATGGCTTGTACTACTTGCAACTTGTTGAGGACTGGATTTTATATTTAGACTAGAAAACTCTCTGATTCAAGAATGAAATTGGTACACTATAAATCTCTTCTTCTGGATCTCCCCAACATAGACTGCAAAGTATCCTTTGGGAACATCCATTGAGGTAGAGGCTTCTTGATTTGCAAATAGTTTAGATTGACGAAGAATCTGCTTAGCATGCATAATTCTTGGCATACGGAAAGCCATTGCTGTTTCTAATTTGGAGTATGAAGAAGATCAGAGAAACTACAAGAGATGAACGGGAAGATTTGCTTGTAGATAAGTATGTGAGAATGCCTTGGCTGTGGTGTGGATAATTCCCTTGTATATATAGATGGAAGAATGTAATAGGAAGCTAATGAATACCAGATTGAGTGGTTTCAATGCATTCTGGTGGGGTTTGGTTAGAAGAAACAAGAAGCTCAAGATCACATGGTCTTGTCTTCCAACAGATCATCAGAAAAGGGGTTAATATTGAGACTGTACATCTGTTAGAATACATTATTTCCTAGCCATTAATGTACACAACTTGAAATCAAGGAGATTTATGATAGGATAAGTTCCTATTGCTGATGACATGCTTATTTAGAAGTTAGTAGATTTATCTGTGGAATCAAACTATCAATCTATTTGTGGTCGACCGAATGGGGCCTCTTCGTATTAACTTCTGTCTGCAAAGATTGGTAATCTTCACCTGACTATTTTTTTTTGTTCAGATAGTATATCGTCTTAGATGGACTAGAATTTTTGTCCTCTTGAAGATTTAAGCGATCTTTCTGGGATTTTTTCAAGGCAAATATATAATCATACAGTAAGTTTAAACAGAAACAAGGAGTATGTCCCGGAGCTAGACACTGGCATGTGTCACAGGGACTGGCAACTTGTTTAGTTATGTGTTCAACATGGTCAAGTCATAGAACAAATAATAAAAGCCATTATTGTCCGTTCCATTGAACGGTGAGCTATAAGGTACCAAAATTGTCAAAATGTTATTATTTGTTAGGATGCAAGGCCATGTGATGCCTCCCAATAGATGTCTCCAAAGCGTTTGCCATTTATGAATACAGATTCGAATGGATAGCTTCACCCTGTGCCAAAGACTTTTTAGCTAATTCTCTAAGTTCCAATTCCACACTCAGATTTCTATCGTAACAATTTCACTAAAACCATGGGTTTCCGCTTGCCAAGAATTGTTAATGCTAAGCCGAGTCTAAAACGGACTCTTTCTTCTTCAGAGACCACAATGGTTCCCAAAGGCCACTTTGCTGTTTATGTTGGAGAAGCTGAAAAGAAGAGATTTGTAGTTCCGATATCATTACTGAAGCATCCTTCATTCCAGAATTTGTTGAGTCAAGCCGAAGAAGAGTTTGGTTTCGATCACCCTATGGGTGCTTTGACAATCCCTTGTGGCGAAGAAGCTTTCATTGATCTCATTTGTAGCCTGCAAAGCTCATGAGAAGAATTGATGTGAAGTTGGCTAACCAAGCAGAGATTGACTTATCTTTAGCTCAACTGACACCTCCCAAAATTTATTTTTTAGGAATTCATTCATCTCACTTCAAGCTTGCATTAGTTGCCTACACTGCAAAAAATAAATCATCAGCTGATACAATTTTTTGTCCATGGATGTACATCCTTATGTTGTTTTGGCAGAAAGAGATGATGAAATGTATACTCTTCTTAGAAATTAGTTTTAATGAAACTTACAGCGGTTCATTCTTAATTTTCCCCTTGTTAAATCCATTGTTGAGTTCATATTTCTCATTTACATAGTACTGTCAATCATTGGAGTACAAAATGACACCGACCCTCAATTTCTAGAGTCCTTAACAAGTTATATCGTACTATTAAATTCATTTTTTCTCCAATTTTCGTAGCCAATGGGGTAATGGTAGATTACCTGAAAACATCAAAATATTGCTTCAACACAAGCCTAGAATCAAAGCCAACTCAAGTCTTCACATTACAAAACTGACTCCCAACAGAACAAATACTTTGAAATCAACCAAAAGGATATGGCAATCCTATTCTCCGCCGACTTCAAACAAATGAGCCTCAACGTCTTTAGATCAACAAAATAAAATGTTTTTAATAGGTAGCAATATCAGTATTCCTAAAGTTAAATGTTTTAAATAGGACTCCATATTTTCGAAATATCAGATAACTTTTTTTCTTATTAGGAAATGAGTTCATGCAAATAGGCCCTGTTAATGTATGGAACCCTATTTAACCAGGACTAATATATTGTAGGTTAAGTGATAAATGATGTCAGTATTTGAAATAAAAAGCTGCAGAACTTGGAAATATATCTTGGCTGAAATTATCCATAAGACATCAGAAGCAAAATTCAAGAAAAGAAAGAGTTTCTCTTAGAGATCCACTAATTAGCCTAGTGGTTAAGGATGTTCATATTGTCCTATCTTGTATGGGTTCGAATCCCTGTATAGAATGTAATACCTCTCTATTTAATCAAAAAAAGAAAGAGTTTCTCTGAAAGAAATTTGGCATTTATGTAATGGTTACAAAAATTAATATAGTTGACAAGGGCATGAGATTACAGAAAACAATCCACCTTACACACTTGCCTCCTAAAAGTAAAATTTGGGAGGTGTCAGTTGAACTAATACATCAGTCAATCTCTGCTTGGTTGGCCAATTCGCACATCCGTTTTGCTCTTCAACTTTACAGATTACAAGTGAGATCAACGAAAGATTCTTCGCTACAAGGGATTGTCAAAACACCCATAGGGTGATCGAAACCAAACTCTTCTTCAGCTTCACTCAACAAATTCTGGAATGAAGGATGCTTCAAGAATGATATGGGGACTACAAATCTCTTCTTTTCAGCTTCTCCAACATAAACAGCAAAGTGACCTTTGGGCACCACTGTGGTCTCCGAAGATGAAAGAGTTCGTTTCAGACTCGGCTTAGCATTAACAATTCTTGACAAGCGGAAACCCATGGTTCTAGTAAGATTGTAAGAATGAGGAAATGTGAGTGTGGAGTTGGAATTTAGAGAAGTAACTAGGGAAGGCTTTGACACTTGGTGGAGCTATGCTTTAGAATTTGTATTTATAAAGAGAAAATAGTATATGGTCGGCAATCTCAGGCTAATTGAAAGGTGAGAAGAGAATGGTTTGGACATATCTATTGGGAGGAATCACATGGCCTGTAGGACACACTTCAGGTGCTCTTCACAAGGTCTTGTCCTATGAGTTACTGCAACAAAGGAACACATGCCAGTGTTTGGCATTGGCCAGAAATCTGAGGTTGCTTGTGTGGTGGAAAATTAATTTGAATGGAGAAATCTTAAAAAAAACATATGGTTTGATGAATCACATGTTCTTGCCTCTCAACTAACAAACATATTTTGAGAAATTATGTTACTAAGTTTATTCTGTTGCAAATCTACCATCGCTGAACTGGCCCATTAGAAACACTATTTATCAGATGGAATGGAATGCCATGTAGTTGAGTGGTGACCAGCAAAATGCGTTGGTTTGCAGAGCCCTACATGTTGCTGATAATCAGAATCAAAGACTTGTAATATACTTCAGAGCTGCTTGTACCATTTGTTCTATGACTGTTGAACAGAGAATGAAACTAGTTGTCAATCATGTGTCATTGTTTAATTTGTGCTTTCAACAAGCGAGGAGCAATAATTGGTTGAACTGAAGCACGAACCAATCTTGTAATGAATGATATTAGGCCAACCCTCCTTAGTCATCAAATGTAGATAGCATATATCCATTTTTTCCTCTCTTTTTTAATCATTACAAGCTTGCCGCTGCAACTACAACATTGTTGGCAAAAAAACCCCTTTCATTTTAGTTTAACTGAAACTTTCTTTTTTCCCGGTTTCAAGTCAGACATTGCCTGCTAATCAATTCTTCAACTACCATGATGACAAGGAGCTTTCTAATCTAAATGCAGAAGCCAATTGTCAACTAGTTGAAACCTTCCATAATTTAGTGTCAGAATATAAAACTGTACATTGTGTCCTGGATGTCATATATTGTTTGTTTAATTTTATTTATAAGGAAAACTTCAAAACTTTTTCAGCTAAATGCTTCATTTAGAAACTCAAAAAATAAAATAAAAAAGTCTGATAAAATAAGAAGCTACCGTGTGCAACAAAGGGTTGATTGAAAATTTTCGTTTAATGGCAGCTTTGGCCTCGAAAACATACACTCAACCAGGGAAATAGGCCTATACGAAAATCACAAGAGAAGTCCATGTTTTATACGTTAAGTTCATTGGAAGCATTGTCTAAAGTAATTCTTTATCTTGTATGTTCCTGTCTAGGCCAATAACATACCATTACCATAGAAGTCTATGACAGTAATATTCCTGAAATGAGTTTTTTTACTTGGACCAAAATACCGAAGAACTCTTTTTATAACGAAATAAGTTCAATTTTCAAGCAAATAGAACTTGTTAATGTGCGGAACCCTTTTTAATCAGGGGTGACAAATTATAGGTTAAGCAATAGATGATTGCAGAAAGTGGAATAAAATGATTCAGAACTTGGAAAATGGATTTTGGCTGAAATTATCCATACATCAGACAAAAAATCACAAGAATCATACAATCAACATAGTCATTTCAACAGTCATTCGAATACACAGATATGCAAAGCACGATGCACCTAAGTCTATGTCATGAACCCATCTACATCACCGTCCGAAGAGTAAAGTTCCCCTGAACCACTCTCTACATCATCACCAAGTTCGAAATGGAATTCAGCCCGAAGGGTGAAGCCACTGATCTTCCTCCGTACATTTCCCAACCCGAATGATATGACAAGATAATCCGATACTAATCTGAATGCAATCATAAATAATCCAAAAATGCATGAGCATTTAGTCCAACAGATTTTATTTAGATTCCGATGTATGATGCAAGGCAAGTCATACACAAACCATATCACATAATTCAGATCAGAACATATGTTTGCAAACCAGACATCATACAATATCAACACAGATAATATAGCACAGATAGAGAACACACCTCAAACAGCTAACAACTCAACGTCGAGAGTGACATCTCTCACGCTCAGATCTAGTAACGGGCTGAACAGGATCGACACGCGCGTAACTCGAAGGCTGTGATGCCGGAGGTCGACCAGGCGGAGGAGGAGGAAGAATCTCAGTGTCCGAATTTATGTCACCCAAATTCAAGACGACGGCAAGAGGGCGGCGGCGCGCGAAGGAGACGAAGGGTTTTTGGCCTCTCAAATCTCGCGGAAACGGCGACAACACGCAAACCCAAGCCTGGATTTTGATCGGACGGGGAAGGGGAGTGCAACGGTGGTCACGGCTCGGAGAACGACCGACGATAAGGCCTTCGTCGGCGCTTGGATGGAAAAACGAAAGGGGGGTGCCTTGGTTCTCGACAAGAAATGGGAGAGAGAGGAAAGCTATACGGCTGGGGGAAAATTAATGGTAGCCGAAAAGCCTCACAAGGCTAAAAAGGGGTTTTACCCTAGATTTTTGGGTAAATGACAAAAAGGGTCATCAGACTTATTTAAGGTTTACGAATTGGCACCTAAGTTTTGTAACCTTTGCAATTTGGTCACTAAAATTTCGAAAATTCTCAATTTAACCACTATTTTCAATTAGGTATTTAGATTAAAAATTCCCAAAAAATAGGTTACGAATTAAGGATTTAACGAATTAGGGTTTCAATAATTTGGGGGGAAATTAGGGTGTTACAATTCTCCCACCCTTAAAAGAAATTTTGTCCTCAAAATATTCAGACTAAAAAAAGGTTTAAAAGAGCATTTCGAATCATGTTACGAATAACAACACAACATTTTCAGATAGGCTTTAATCTCAAATTTATAGGAACGAGTATGATCACGATTGGTCACTAATCTAGAGCTCCTACGAGATGGCATAATAGTCTATCTACAAAAGGAATTAATCCTAAAGTTAGAGTTGGTACTTGGAGTCTCTATTCAAAACACATCTTTAATTCTTTAAAATAATAAATTTATCAAAAAAATCACATTTCCCCCCCCCCAAACATTTAATAAGCATGCAAAAATCATTTTCAGCTTAAAAAAATTTATGTGAGCCACACAGTCCGAGGGTTGAACTTAGCTCTGATACCACTAAATGTAACCCCCTAAACCCGACCTAAGGGTTATGGGTCGAATCTAGGAAGTCGGGTTGAAAATGTGTCCTCAAGAAAAATTATTATTAGGTTTCTGAAAATTAATATTCAAAGTATTAATTAAAAACGGTGTCGTTTCACATTAAATCCATATTTTGAAAAAGCAGTTGTATTGATAAACAATACAAAATAAATTATCAGAAATGTCCAAATAAAATTCATATGCATGCTAAACAGTTTAAAATCCCGAATAAATGTAAAAGTAACCGAATTTACATAAAAACCTCAAATAATGAAATAACCGTGTAGCGACTAAAAATTCGAAAAAGATGCTTTTCTCATTTTTATAGAAAATTAATCTTCAGAGGAAATTTTTTTCTTAAAATTAATTTTAAGGGATCTTAAAAAAACGTATTTTGAATAAAACATTGGGAGCCGCCACCGATCATTCAAAAAAGGGTAGACCGGACACCGTAAAACAAAACTAGAGATTTTTAAAAAACTTGGGTTCGGGAGTCGGTTACGGATGTGGAAGGTTTAGCACCCTCGCACCGCCCAAAAATTGGTACCTAACGGTTCATATTATATTTATTAGAAAAAATTAAAAACTCGGCCTGATTTAATTAATAACCCTTAAATGAATGGATGCATGATCATACAAATTGAACAACCTAACTCTCGACCCACGATACCAAAAGAGATGACGCCCAAATGCTTGGGACGACACTCCCACCAGAATATCGAAATTTTGAGTACTAAAATAAACTAGTACAATAAATTAAACATGGCAATCAAGTATGCATGGACAAAATATATGAATATAAACAAGTGGTAACATAATGAAATAAAAAAGAACAAACATATACATATGTTAAAAATACCATAATACATAATGGCATAATATCATATATTATAATGCATGAAAATATATACATATACCAGTAAATACATACAAACAGCTCAACCCCTTGTGTCCTGATGGCAAAGGTAGATGTTTATCATCCCTTGGGACTCGGGTTCGAGCACCAGTAATTAGACCTGGCAAACTTGACCCGAGAACCGAATTACCCGAACCCAGACCCGAACCGAAACCGAAAATCAACCCGAAATCTAATCCGAAATTTGATCCGAAATCCGAAATAAACCGAACTGAAACTGAACCGAATTTAGTTGAACCGAATGGACCCGAACCGAATAGACCCGAACCGAATGGACCCGAACCGAATAGACCCGAACCGAATGGACCCGATTAATAGAAATAAAGAAAGATAAAATATGAACAGCCGCACAAATCACTAAAATGTCAAATATATTGACTTTATAAAGTCATATATAGGGTGTAAAAATCTGACCAACCTAAAAATTTGATTAAAAACGACTGATCTCTCATTGAACCGAAAATAACCGAACCGAAATCAACCAAACTGAAATTAACCGAACAGAAACCGAACCGAACCGAAACCGAAACCGAATCTGAACCGAAAATATCAGACCCGAAATAACCGAAACCGAAATGACCCGAACCGAACCCGAACCGATTGACCCGTTTGCCACCTCTACCAGTAATGCATGCTGTATGTGCCGTCTTTGAAAAAGACTAAGAAAGTTGAACAGATACTACCATTGCATTGCACATATATATATATATATATATATTTAAGGTGCAAATCAAGGTAAAAATAAACCTTACATAAGTGTAACCTAATATATATTGTATTAATGAAAAATACATTATATATGATATAAAATTGCATTAGTTTAAACTGTGTATTTTATATAGATATATTATACTAAATACTTCACAAATTAAAATGGTAAAAATGATTAATATGGTATAATAAATATATGAGAATGCAATTATACTGAGAAAGCCACGTTAATAAATATAAACACATACCATATAAAAATCAAAGCAGTTAATATGAACATAAATAGAAACAAATAAATAAAATGTATAAATAAAATAATTAAATAAATACATAAAATGACATAACATGTATATTATTAAACTTATACATATATATGTAACATAAATACTACGATATGTATAGATAATAATAGATTAATATATACGTATACAAGGGACTAAAAATTAAATAAAATAAAGAAAATAATAGTAAAATTAAATAGCAGGGAAACTAGAAGGGCAAATTAAATTAAATGAAAATTAAAGACAACAACTTAAAGCATAAATAAGGGACTAAAAAAAAACATGCGGCAAAACCATAACATGCCAATTAATTAAGGGGTTTAGGGGTAATTAATCCGTTATAATTTAATTTAGCCATTAATTAAGGGTCAAATTGAAAGTCAGAAGAAACTTTGAAGGACCAGGGACGATATTTTCCCCGTGTGGAATGGCCTCTTGTGCAATTAACGAAACACGGAACGGTTTATGAAGCAATTAACCCGTTTTTAAAATATTTTGAGAGTATAAAATACATTTTAAAGCCAAAAATTAGGTTGTAGAAACCCTAATATTTTCTAAACCCCTTTCTCTTCTTTCTTTTGGTCTCCAGCCGCAAGGCCATCGTCCTTTGGCTGTGCCGGTCATCGTTAATCGACGCCGGCAAACACTACACCCCCCTTCTTTTCTTTTTTTTGTTTCATTCGAACCCAAATTTTATCTTGATTTTTCTTTTTTTTAAATCCATAAACCTACTTACTCCCCTATATCCGACTCATGTGCATGGCTCAATAATTCAGTAGGATGATCGTCGGACGACGAACGAAGATGATTCAAAAAGGTAAAAAAATCCAAACTCTTGTGGTGTTTATTTTTTTTATATGCGAATAAAATAAAAAAAAACAAAAACAAAAACAAAAAGGGGAAGAGTTACCTCTAGAAATTTGTTTTTTTATTTCGATTCGAAAAAAAGTGGTCCCAAACTAAATCTATTACAATGTATATATATCCGAATGTGTTTTCTTACAATCATTGTGGATCTGACATCTTTTTTTCTTTTTTTTTTTGCAAGTTGGGCAAGTTGCATGGCGGTCGTCTCGTGGCCGTCAGTGTTGCGAAGATGAATGGTCAGGATGCGGCTCGAAAACGAACGGTCACGATGGAGTTTTGGTGATGACGCGGCGTCCCCCAGATGCGAACACGTGGCTGGCGGATCCTAAAAGCCTCAACCTGCCTTACACGCACGCGTGGGGAGACGAACACCCAGCGCGTGCATCTCACGCGCGATCCGAAGGGCCATTGAGCTTCGATCTCAACCGTTGGATCGGATTTTGATACAACGGCTCTGGGGCGGTTGCGCATAGGGGAAAAATAGATTAGGGTTTATGATTTTATTTAAATTGGGCCCACGGGCTCCTTTTTTGAAATGGACTGAAAATGGACATTATATATATATATATTAATTGTAATTTATTTTCATTTTGTTTTATTATCCATTATATTATTATTATTATTATTATTTTTGTCTTTTTTCTTTTTTTAATAATAATAATAGTAATAATAATTATTATTATATTAATAATAAAAAATAAGAATAATGATAATACTGATATACACATATACAAATTTAATACATATTAGACACCCATATTAATATTAATAATATATATATGTGTGTGTGTGTGTGGACAAAAATGAGTGATTACAGTTGTCCCACTTTGCTTGTTCTCGTGAAACGGGAACAAAGCAAAGACCAAAAGCACTCATTTTTGTCCTACTTTCATGTCTCTGGCCTTGAAATCACGGGTTCTTCTGGAACTTTCCGCTCTTCCTCGACCAATTACTTCAAGCTTCAAACTCTTCAATGCCCCGATTTGTACTCGTCTCGACATCAAAAAGAAAGCTTGACATCATGCCCGAAGGTCTTACTGATGGCTTGAAGGTCTTATCACCATGCTCGAAAGACTTACCGGTGGCCCGAAGGACTTATCATCATGCCCAAAGGACTTATTGATGGCCCGAAGGACTTAAATTAAGGATTCACGCCAACAGGCTACCAAAATATTTCTTAAACAGGATTCACGCCAACATGCTACCAACCCCTTAAAATGATGCCCCCGTTTCTATCGGTCTTGACATCACATTAAGGTTAGCATCATGCTCGAAGGACTCACTGATGGCCCGAAGGACTTATCACTAAGCTCGAAGGACTTACTAGTGGCCCGAAGGACTTATCACTAAGCTCGAAGGACTTACTAGTGGCCCGAAGGACTTATCATCATGCCCGAAGGACTTACTAATGGCCCGAAGGACTTAAGATAAGGATTTACGCCAACAGGCTACCAATGAAAATCTTCAATAAGATCTACTTCTTCAACATGAAGTTGTAGACCGTAATCTTCAAATATCTGTTTTAAACAAACAAAATGTTTCTAAATTAGCATGCCCCTAACACGAGGATCTCTAGATGATGCATGCAATGTAATAATTTTTCTTTTTCTTTTTTTCTTCTTTTGTCTTTCTCTTCTTCTTTTCTTTTCCTCTTATTTTTTCTTTTTTTCTTCTCTTTCTTCTGTCTTTTCTTTTTAAATCCATCTTTAAAATTCTATTCCTTGAAAGTTCATTCTCGAATTTCACTTTATATCTCTGCAGTATGCTCCTCAATCTTCATCTTCATTCATTGAATCTCTATCTCGCATTTGACCCGCGCTTTTTCTTGTACGAGTAACTCTTTCTCTTCTTAATCTTCACGGTCTCTACCCAATTTCGTAAGTTCCTCTTCTAGTCCTTATACTACTCTTATATAGTGACTTTCATCATCTCATTGCCCCCCATTCAGTATCAGGCTTGACCTTTTCTCTTCTTTGACTCAATATGTAGAGTCTTCGTCTACTTTGAAATTTGGGCGAACGAAATGCCTCAATTCATGTGAACTCATCTTGTAAGCTCAATCTTCTTTATTAAATGTAATGAATCATCTCGGCGGAAACCAATTCTAGGTCCCTATGCTTTAATTCTTATATATAAAAAATGCCATTTTGAAAAGATGACAGTCATTTAAAAAAAAAACTTGAAGAGAATGCCAAACATTTTGAAAACCATTGTTCAGAAGAAAAATTATAGGTATTTTAAAAATCAAAATTTGAGTAAAAATGCTAAACATTTTTTTGCCTACTGATGTTTTGAGAGAAAAAAATCGAAATTTGGAGAAAAATGCCAAACATTTTTTTAAAACTAATGTTTGGATGAAATCAAAATTGGAGTAAATGCCAAACATTCTTAAAAATTAATGTTCAGAGGAAAATTAAAATTGGAGTAAATGCCAAACATTCTTAAAAACTAATGTTCGGCCCAAAATATCAAATACAATAACACATTTGCTTCAAATTGTCAAAGATCAATCCGAATGAAGCGTATGCTTAGAAGATTTTGAATGTTGTGATGATATATGCACATGTATAGTCTCTTCTGATCTATTAGGCTTTTGAGAGAAACAATTCCCATACCTAATTTCTAACCCCTTTTAGGTGGCTCTCTTGATCTCCTTATCTCACCATGCCCCATCCTTCCCTCATTTGGTGTCGATCAGGCACTTGAAATTTGACGTTCCTTGAGACAAGGTTTTCCCTTTGGCGGAAAGTGATCTGAAGACATTCTCATTCAACTAAGACATCTATATATGATCAGAATGGTCTTTATAAGCTTGTAATGTAGGCCCTGATTCACAGTTACAAAAGAAGGGGTATATATGCTCAAGTAAGTTTTCAAGGGTCATGGAAAACCAATGATCATTTTTGATAAATATCATCTTTATAATTCATGACTGAAGTGTGCTATGATGAGGATTTTTTTTGTTTCCTTGGATCGCTCTAGACTGCCCATTTTTGGGTTTTCACCCTAGAGTTCATTTCATTCTTCTAAATTTTAGACCAGGTAAATCTAACCCGATTTTTGTTCTGACTCAGTATTCATGCGTTTCAAACCGCCAAAACTTGTATAACTTTCCAATCGTATCCTTACTCTTGCGCTGTTTGATTTGGGTATGCTCATATAAAGTAATCTTTCTTTCTTTCCCCTCTTATTTTTTTGTTTTTTTTTGTTTCTTTAACCACTCTAGACTGCCCGTCTCTGGGTTTTTACCCTAGAGTTCATTTCTTTCCACTGTAAACTCAGTCTGGCTCGTATCCTGGATGGATATTGATACTTTCTTTCTACTAAAAGATGATTGGTCATCCATGGTTTTTCAAAATTGGTGATGATTTGAATGAATGATTGTGTATAATTCTTATGTTCCTTTATTGCTCCATTCAATTCAATGCTTTTATTCTCGATTGCTTTTCTCTTTTGTTGGCAGAATTCTTCATTAATGTCTTCTAATGTTTCTCTGACCTCTGTATCTGATGTATATGTTCTCAAATCTTGCCCATTAAAAACCGGGCGACTTCTATTTGTCAACAAAATCTTGATCCTATTTGCCGCTAATGTGAAGGTGATCCTTGGTTTGGGTTCTATAAAAATGAAACAGCCAAGCTAAAAAATGGGACAACAATGAGTGTATTTTCTTACTTGGTGAAGGGGAAATCCAAGAATGCCATTCGTCATCTCATCCATAGACATCTAGAGAAAGTCTTCGGGGGGTAGGGATTTTAGAGTTAACACTAAACTCAAGGATCTTAAATAACAAATGCCTGAGAAGGTATTCTTAAATGGGTGTGCCCATTATCTAAACATTCGTTTTGTTTCTCTGTTAGCCCAAATAGATAGCAGATACTCACATTTGCAATGTCTCCACAACATTCAATCTTTTCTAAGCATATGCATCTTAGGATTGATTTTTTAGATTTGAATCAAAGTATAAAAAATGATATATACATGTATGCTTATGTATGGAAAAAATGTATATGTGCATGGGAGAACAAAAATTACCCCATAACAATGAATGAAATGTTTAAAGAATCGAAGAATGTAAAAATATTTTATAAATGAGAATACAGAAGATACGATTTTCCATCCTAACAAAATAAAGAGACATATGTCTTTACAAAATGTTTCCATGACTTTGGGGCTTAAGCCATAGAGTTTGTTCTGTGCGTTATTCCACAAAGGGGAAACCAAAATCAAACTAGCATTTTTGTAAAAGGTAAAAATTCAAGCATATGGACCATCTGATTCTGGCCTTCTTGCTGTGATGCAAACTTGCCCTAATTTTTTGTTTTCCACTACTGAATTAATTCTTGGGCCAGGACCCCGTTACTGATCAGCTTCTTGACCTCTTCCAACAATGGTCTACACTTTCTGGTAGGGTGCCCCGTTACCCCCATATGAAAATCACATGTGCTATTCGAGTCAAAATTGTGGGCGGATGGATCGGGTATATTTTTCACCGGTCTAGGAGTGAGATAGCAATCTTCTACCAAATGAGGCCAAACGTATGCAATGGATACTCCAAATACCTCCAAGTTTGCACTTGTTCGAGGAATTTTCCTTGATGGCTTAGAAGAATCGACATTTCTTCCTCTTTTGAGATTACGAGGACTTTCGAAGTGGCACTCATTTATCTCTCCTTCTACTTCTTCGGGTTGGTACTTAGACTTAAATCTCAATTTTCCTTCTTGGATCGCATAATCTATTCTTTCCCCTATCTTCATGAAATCCTCAAATCTACTTCTTGATTTCTCTAACAATCTATCAAAGAAGGGGATGGGAAGAGTTGCATGGAACATGGGAGTCATTTCTTCTTCGATTATATGAGACTGAACTTGTGCCGCCAAACTTCTCCATCTTATAGCATATTCCTTGAAGGTCTCATTTTGCCTCATCCTCATGCCTTGCAGAAATTGTCGAGTCGGTGCTAAATCCAAGGCATATCTATATTGCTCCAAAAAGGCACTAGCTAAATCACTCCAGGATTGAATCTGTTTTCTGCTCAACCGGTTATACCATACATCTGACAGTCCCGTCATGCTATCGTGGAAGTAATGGATCAACATCTTTTCATTCTTCAAGTAGGCTTCCATTTTTCTGCAAAACATAGTCAGGTAAACCTTCGGGCAACTAGTACCATCATATTGCATAAATCTGGGAGCCTTGAAATCTGGAGGAATGACCAAATCAGGGACTAGGCAAAGCTCTCTTGCATTGAAAACATCCATTTTTTTCTTCTTGAGCTCTTTCTTAAATCTATCTTCTAACTGCTCTAGTTTTTTGTTCTATTTTTTCTCTCAACTGGTCTTCGAATACTGTCATCGAGCCCACGAAATTTAATTATTTATTTAATTAATGTGTGAAATGCATCATAAATGTTAAAAATGTAAAAGATAAACAATGAGTATGAATTATCGTAATGAATGCAAATGAGGGGTCGACTCTCCAATTGTCCTTTAAGAGGATTTTTATAAAGATAAGATGTCTGCATATAAAAGATTGACAATATTCTACAAGCCTTCCGTAATTGGTGCCCCACTTTTTGTTTCCTCTGTATTTACTTTGGGTTTGGATTATTTCCGACCGCATCACTATCAATCTCTATATATCACAGAATATCTTCTATTTTATAAAAAATACCCTATTATGGAATATTTTTGAATCAACGAAATGTAATGCAAGGAGATATTAGTCGCAAAGTGATCATCGTAGAAAGACTTTCATTAAACAAAAAGGCTCATTACATCAGATATTATTTTTCCAAGCTTTACAGATACTGATGAGCCCTAACCCCAAACTTTCTAATATCACCCAACAAACGAGTCAGCTTTCCTCCGTGGTCCAGTGTCCGATCAATATTCTGATTTAATGGCATTGCTTCGTTAGCTAAATCTGCCACCTGCTGAGCCACTTCGCGCGCTTGAGCGATGACACTTTTCATGTTCTTGTCCCTCTTTAGTACTTCTCGCTTAGCTTTTCGCAGCTGGAAGGTTACCTCTTCGATACTTTCATAGCCAGCTTGCTTGTAGGCTTCGACACGGATCTCACTTGTACGCAGAGAAGTCCTAAGTTCTTTTGTTTGTTCTTTGAGTGCTTCATTCTCCAACTGAAAGGTGTTGAATATGGTCTCACTCTGTTGCAAACTTGTTTTTAAAATCTCGTTCATAGCTATGATGTCTTGTAACTCTTTCTGAAGGGAACTATATCGGCTCTCGGCTTCTTCCAACCTTTGTGACAATAATTGAGCCCTATTTTCACTGACCCTACCTCTTTTCTTCTACTGTCCTAGGTCATTCTTCAGCTGAACGATACTTGTCTTCTATTCTTCAGCTGAACGATGCTTGTCTTCCATTCTTCTAAAGTATTACCCATTCCTGTATTTCTGAACACACAGTAGAGCTCATGATGATCATCTTGTAAACTCTTCAATTTCTCGCTCAAAATATCCTTCTCTTGCTTAAACTGGTTATACTCGAATGATCGCCCATCCTCTGAGATCCCCCTATATTTGACCTCTGAATTTAAATTATTGGAGTGACTCGCTTCTGTGTTATCCAAGTCTTCCCTCGGATCCTGAATTTCCTCCAACTTTTCCCCTCGGGCGGTTTTTGTCTCGATGCAGAATCTAGGTTTCCCCTCTTTGAAACTCAGTATACACGACTTGATAAGATTTTTGACCTGATCCTTTAAAGCCCCACAATTCTCTGTAGTGTGACCTGAACTCTCTAGGTGGTAACTGCACCTAGCACGTCGATTGTAACCTTTCAGGTAAAGTGGTTCTTTCGGACCAGAATGAATAGGGTGATAAGGTTTTTCTCGATAAGCATCGGGAGTAGCTCGGTGTACCTTACAGGAATAGGGATGTACTTCTTTTCATTACTTGCTTTTTGGGTTTCTTCTAGACCTACTTTTATTTCTTGAAAGCTTGACTCGGATGTATTCCTCACTGGTTTGCTGATAGAAATCACAAAAGTGTTCAACTTGTTGTATTTGCCGAAGTTATCTTGTTTCAGAGTGATATTCTGACCACAGATGTCTTCATTCTGACTCTTGACTATCCCTTCTTCTGGTTCTACAGTTCCCTTGCCTTTGGCCATAGCGGGCATTATATTCATCATCTCGGCCATTTGTTTCTTTAAATCTTGTATCTCAATTCGTTCGTCACTGACGTAAGCGTCGCCTACTACGTCTGGTTCAAAGCCTTTGGATATGCTACCCTCTCTAGTATTCGGTGTATCTTCGGATGCCTGTTCTATTTGATCACGAGGCCTTTTATCCATTATGAATGTCTTCTAAAGTGATAGCCACTTGCGAAATTAATATCTTTATTTTATGCTATAAAGATGCAAATGCAAAGAAAATGTACAGGAAAAAAACAAACACAAAAGAAATTTGTGTCAGTACGATGAAATAATCAACATAATAGAATTAAATAAATTAAATGGTAATAAGAAAATAAGTTAAATCAATCAAACAACAAGCAAAAATGCGAATAAATCTAACAAATCATAAATAAGGTTATCGCTAAACAGACAAAGTTTTGATATGGCTCTAAAAGGTGAGCTCTACGGTTTACTATATGCATTTTGAATCTAAAGTAAACGGTACTCGAACTGTCTCTATGACATCAATTCGAGGGGACACGACTGATATACCATACGGAAGCGTAGCTCCACGAAGTATAAAGACCGGATCCCATAAACGAATTACAACACCTTACGGAAGTGGCAACTTCACAGGGCGAAGTAATCGTTCCCACTTAAGGGTTCTAAAACTAATATATGATGACAAAATATATCAAACACCGTATAACCAAACAAGGTCGAAGAATTAAAATTAAATGAGGCCGAGTTTGAAACTTTTCTTAATAAATATATCAAACACCGTATAACCAAACTAATATATGATGACAAAATACGCGGAGTCGCCATTCTGTAGCGACTAAAAATCTGAAAAGATGCTTTTCCCATTTTTATAGAAAATTTGTAACATCCTAAAACCTAGCCTAAACGTTATGAGTTAATTGAACAATTAGTGACTCGATTAGGTTAGGAAAATTGAAGTAATTAAATTAGATTAATAACATTAGAGGTTAAAATGAAAACTTAAAAGAATTCAATAGCTATTGGAAGTGATTAAACCGAATAAAGAAAGAACTAGGAAGGGTTGCATGCAATATTTAGGGGATTACCAAATCTGCCCTTATTAGTAAGACTAATTAATGTAAGAACTAAGGGTGAATTAGACATTAATGAGGGTAATTAGGTGGCCATCTTGTCACCATTATGGTGTCTCCATGGCCGGCTCTCTTAGTGGGAAAGAAAGAGACAAAGTGAAACAAAAATAAGAAAATTGTTAGAGTGGAAGAAGCTAGTTCGGCCATTGTTAAGGGAGAAGGAAGAAGAAAAGCTTTGCATGTCAATGGTTTTGGTCTAAGATAACAAATCAGAAATCAAAAGTAAGCTTAATTTCTCCTTCTCTATTCGAATGTATAAAAATTTTAGAGAATTATTGTGTTTTAAATTTCGGTTATTTATGGAAAATTTAGCTAATTAAATGTTGTAATTCTACTAATAAATTGCTGGAAAAGAGTTTCACAGCCAAGATGAGAAGAAATTGGAAATGTGATATGTGTAACAAGGTTTCTAAATTTAAAGTTTACCTTAAGCTAAGAAATTCAAATCTGCCCAGCATTTTCTTAAGTTAGACAACTAGCCTTGAAAATTCATAGAAAATAAAATACTTGGAGTTGTGTTCTAAAAGTTTAGCACAACATACTTTGATATGTCTATTTTAATATGAAACAAATGGTGTTGAGTTTCGAACATCCTAGAAAAATCTGGAACGAAAATGGCTAAGGCACTCAAAGCTGTCAGTGTTAAATTAGTCTTGGCAGCAAACTTTAGAAATTCATAGAGAATAGAATAATTGGATTTTAGGCCCAAAATTTTGATATATGCTAGTTGAACATGTTAATTGAATTAAGAAACAAACGGAGTTTGATTTCGAGTAGTATAACAAAATTTGGAGTTAAATCCGTAAAGGTGGCCAAAACTGTCCGATTAAAGAAATAATAGACTTGATTAAAATTTTGAATGTAATTGACAAGAATTAAAGTAAGGAGATTAAGTAACATTAAGGGAGAGTCATGAATTATAAATTAACATAAGGGAATTGGTAAATTCGAGTTGCGGATTAAGAAAAATAATTAGAATAAGAGGTTAATTTGAATCTGCCCGAAAATATGAATTAGTTCAAGGGTCAAAAATGAAGTTATTATAATTTCTTAATGAGTCGTTGGACTGAATCTAAATTATGTCTCATGTTATGTGTAAATTATGCAATAGAACCTAGAGGAGAAGGTATTGAAGAGAATCCGGTAGTTGGATCGTCGAAGGAGCGTGGAAAGAGCATCCGAATTCAAGATTTGCACGACGACTGTGAGTGAAACAACTTAAAGTTGAGATTAGAGTCTCAACTATTCTTTAATTTGATTTTTAATATATGATATGCATGAAATTGGACTTAACAATGGATTGGTAATCTATAAGGGAAGGAAGATTAAAAGGAATTTGTCTTTGTGTTTATGTATGTGTTCGAATATATGAATGCCATTGATTGTAATTTAAATGCCACCATGTTCGATTAGGGTATGGTTGAAGTAATATGATATAAATTGAATTGAGTATGATGCAAATTGAGTGCTGGAAATTTATGTGATAGTTGAAATATGTAAAAATTGTATGTGATATATGTATGCCATGTTGTGTAATAGATGGTACATATTCGGTGATTGGAATTATAGGATATGTGACTACATGAGATGCTTGAAATCAAAAATTATATGAGTATGGAGCTTGGCTTGTGAATTAGTCAAACTAACAAATTGATATATGATGAATCATAATTGTAAATTTTGTGAAGCAAAGAAATTGTTATAAGTACAAAGTCCTTGGTCATATGGTCAGATAGGTAGTACGACATGCCTAGAGTCTAGAGCTCTTTCTTTTAATACGGTACGCGAGTGTACTGATGTTATGGTATGTAAGTGTACCTATTCGCTTAGTGTAATTGGCACTAAGATGACATGTAATACGATAATACGAATGTGGTACTTGGGTACCCATGATATGGTGAAATGATTCACAATTATGTAACACGTGACTTGAATACCTAGCTAACTATATGAACCAAGGCAAAGAGACTAAGTTAATACGAGCATGAATTGGTAAATTAAATTATAATTATCAATCTACTACAGTTTGTTGCTGCTTGTATAACTAATACATGATTGATTGCAATATACGATATGAAGCATGATGGTTCGAATGTTGCATGGATAAATTTATAAATGTTGATTTTGGGACTGCCTTGTATTCGAATGTAATGTGCTTGATTGTATGATATTTTGGTGAAGCATGATTTCTCGAATTGCTATAAAATTGAATTTGGAATTGGTTAAATTTTAGGCAGCCTTGAACTCGAATGAAACTAAATTAGAAGTGTTTATATTGTGTAATTGGATAGGTTCATAAATTGATTGAATTGTTCCTTGTTGTGAAATTGTAAGTTTGATACTATCTTCGAATAGAAAACTCAAATTATAAATTAGATTTACTGTAGAGATTGAGTTTGTATGTGTGGGTTGTAAGTTAAATCGAAAACTCTTTAAAAATGATTAGATTAAGGTTTCCTCACTAAGTACTTTAAGTACTTATCACTCTTGCTTTCTTTCTTCCCAAACCACATGTAGTTGATTATCGGCCTGTCACCCTGATCTTGTTAGCGGTTGAAGATTAGAAGTATGCCTTTTGTTATCTTTGATGTACTTATGATGGGTGGCCTAATTGTCAGCATGCTAGTTCAGTTTGCACTCATGGTCATGTTTATGAATTACTATATGAAGAACATATGAACTTTTAATATGTGTTTCTGTAGAACTAATGTTTTGATATAATAATTGAAAATTGTTTTGGACTAATTTAAAAAGAATTCAAAACTATTTCAAAAGTCCAAATAACTTGAAACTATGTTTAGGGATATTTTCTAAAGGGTTTTGCATGTTTTCAAAAGCCAAAATACACAAAACCTTCCAGGCGTTTCGAAACACCTTAGGGCGTTTCGAAACACCTTAGGGCGTTTCGATATGAGGGATTCCAGTAGCAAAAGTGTTTCGATACGGGTATCGGAACGGCCTTTCCCTGGATGAGGATTTTGCCCAACGTTTCGAAACGGGCTATGCCGTTTCGATACGCCTACGTGGCATCGACCACAACGGTCATAAACCCCAATGGCTATTTCCCAACTAACATTTAAATGCAGATCGTTTTGATACGGAGGCAGGCGTTTCGATACGGGTGTTTCGAAACGGCCAAGGGTGTTTCAATACGGGTACTGCATCAGACTGCAACGGCTCTTTCTACTTAAAGGGTGTTTCGAAACGGGTTCGAGTGTTTCGAAACGGGGAGCTGCAGAACTGCATTTATGGTGGGAATTAAAGTCCTCAACGGCTAGTAACGACTATAAACTCATCAAGGAGTATAAAAGGGACCTCCAAGCATCAAGATATGGTTAATGCTTCAATTGTCAATCAACAAATGATAAAATTGTGTCTTTGTACTTAAATTGTCAATTCTTGTATAGACAAACACTAGTGAGCCAAAATTGTCAAATTTGCTCAAGTATTTTAGGTTTTGGGTGAGTGCTTTAATTGTACAAACAAACACCTATTAGAGGGATTTGTGTTTGCTTTTATTATCTCATTGTAAGAGAGGGTTTGATCAAGGCTTTGGGTAGAAAGCTTGATCGGTGTATAAGGGTTTCCGCCTAAGCCTAGAAAAGGGGACGAATCAATAGTGGATTGATTGGAAATCCTTAGTGGGAAGCTAAGGTAGTGGATGTAGACCTTGGTTAGAAGGTTGAACCACTATAAATCATTGTGTCAATTTTCTTTTTAGCTTCCACAACCCTAACACTCAAAATTCCACCTCTCCACCTCTTGGTGAGCAAGAACGGTTGAACGAATCGAGCTCCTCACAACTCAACAGTTTCCCTCATTTTTTTATGTAAGTATGAGGTAAATATGGGGTATAGATTAGCCCTTTGGTATTTTGTTGGGGCTTGATTTCTTTTTGTCATATTTTGTATAGGCAACCTTTAGGTTATAGCCTTTATGTTGAATGGTTGATGCATATATATATAAATATGTTGGTATGATGTTGATCTTAAAGGATGCAATTATTAGTTGGTATGTTCCTAAATATGATCTTCCATAGCAAATTAATATATCGAAAGAATTAGCAAACTAGGTGTTAAGCTACACATGTGTTTCGAATTGAATCATAAAAGATTAAGAAACCCGAGTTTAATTGTTGGTGAGTTATTTAGATCAAAATGAAATTTAGAATCACCTTGTGATGGTATTCGAATAATAATATATATATTTAAAATTTGTTCGTTTCCGCTGCCCACTTGTAATATGATAATACGATTCGATTTAACACTCTTTACTCCTAATCGGGGGTGAGGGGTGTTGTATAAAGTGGTAATCAGAGCTTTTTAGGTTAATTCCTAAAGTTTAATCGAGTCTGCATGCATTTGTTATGTTGTAAGTATGCCACCCATGAATTGTACACTGAGATAATTGCAATGAGCTTTTTCTAATCTTTCTTGTTTAAATTTATGATAGAAAATGCCGGGCCAAAAGAATGGAAGTTCACACGAATCTTCGAGTGAAGGTGAAAGCGTGAGGTTAGGTGATAATCCACCGTCACGAATCGAACTTCCAGATAAAGAGAAAAATAAAGAGCTTGTTCAGACCACTGAGCGTGAGCAACCTCAGCCTGAAAATCCAATGGTCCAATCGGCTCAAAGGGAATGTCTCCTCAGTATGAAGGAGATGTTCAATCAACTTCTGTCAAATCTTAAACAAGAACAACCTGCTGCTTCTGCTACTGTTGTACCTAGCAGAGCACCGATAGATAAACTTGCCCAACATCGAGCCTATAAGTTTGCTGGTAGAAATGATGAAAGACCAGAAGATGTTGAGTATTGGCTTGAAATCACCACTAAGGTGGTAACCAAACAATTACAATGCTCCGATGAACATAAACTTGAGTGTGTTGTGGCTTTGTTGGCGGATGAAGCTATGAACTGGTGGGAAACCACTACTTTAACTGTCCCAGCTGAATCTGTGACATGGAAATTCTTCATTGAGGAGTTCAAAAAGAAGTATATAAGTGAGCAATATCTGGCTGAAAGAAGGAAGAGATTTCTGTACCTTAAACAGGCCAACCGACCTATTGAGCATTATGTTGCAGACTTTTGCAAGTATTGCAAATATGGTTCGGAGTACATTAAAACTGAAGCCGATAAATGCAGGCTGTTTATTGATGGTCTGAATGATGAACTGAGCCCGATCTTTACTGCTCTGGGAATCACTGATTTTCAGAATCTTGTTAATCGAGCCATTGCAACAGAAGCCAAAATGAAAGCTGCTGAAAGAAGGAAGGGGAGTAATCGATCTGACAAAAATCAAAAACGGGACGACAAGTCTCAGTGGCAGTCTAAGAAGACTAAATTTCAGAACGAAGGGTCTTGTAATTTTACCTCTGCTCCGAGGGGAAATTATACTTCGAAACGGTCCACGATGATCAAATCCTCAGTACCGGCTATATTAGTCAATAGCACGAGAAATTTAGAGAATATTTCTTCTTGTAAGTTCTGCCAGAAACTACATCGTGGCCAGTGCAAATTTCAGTCGAATCTGTGTTATGCATGTGGTGGTGATGATCACTACATTAAAGACTGTCCTCAAAAGCTTGAATCAATTCCAACTCGGAACTCTGCAATTCCTAGTCCGACACCATCTAATCGGAACAAGAATGCCAAGTCAACTCAACCGAGTTATCAAAGAAGAGGCAAGGGTACTCATTCTAATGCTCCCACTCATCAGGAATCTCGAGCCCCTGCTAGAGTTTACCACATTCGTGGTAGGGAGGACGAAGAATCTCCTGAAGTGATTGCAGGTACTGTTGAGCTAAATTCACATCTTGTTTATGCCTTAATAGATTCGGGATCCACTCATTCATTTGTATGTCTATCTGTGGTTAAAGAATTGAAATTAGAACCCGAAATTGTGAAAACGAGTCTGATAGTCTCAAATCCTTTAGGAGGAAACTTAAACATCAACTTAATATGTAGAAATTGTTCCTTGCATATTAGCAATCTACCATTTTCTATTGATCTCTACATATTACCATCCTATGAGTTTGATCTAATTTTGGGGTTAGATTGGTTAAGTAAACATGAAGCTTGGGTAGACTGTCAAAATAGAAGATTATACCTTTAGGGTTTAGGAAAAGAATCCATACTCCTGATTGATAAAAAGCCCACTTCCATTTTTGCATCTATGGTTTTACGAGACCAAATTGAATTTGGATTGCCTGAAATGTCTGTCGTTTCTGAATTTATTGATGTGTTTCTCGAGGAACTACCTGGTCTCCCTCCGACTAGAGAAGTTGAATTTGGGATTGAAATACAACCTGGCTCAAGTTCGGTGTCTATCACCCCATACCGGATGGCACCTCTCGAGTTAGAAGAATTGCAAAAGCAACTTCAAGAGCTTCAAGACAAGGGCTTTATTCGGCCTAGCACTTCTCCGTGGGGTGCACCTGTTCTATTTGTAAAGAAGAAGGATTGAGTGATGCGCCTTTGCATTGACTACCGTCAACTGAACAAGATCACAATTAAGAACCGATATCCACTCCCAAGAATAGAAGATCTTTTCGATCAACTTAGGGATGCTTCAGTGTTCTCAAAGATCGACCTTCGATCAGGATACTATCAAATGAGAGTTAAGGAGGAGGATGTATCAAAAACAGCCTTCAGAACTCGTTACGGTCATTATGAATTTCTGGTAATGCCATTCGGATTAACAAATGCTCCGACAGCATTCATAGATCTCATGAATAGAGTATTCAAGCCTTATCTCGATAAATTTGTAGTCATCTTCATTTATGACATTCTAGTCTATTCCCGCAATCAGGAAGAACATGCTGATCACCTCCGCATTGTCTTGCAAACTCTCCGAGAACGTCAATTATTCCCAAAATTTTCTAAGTGCGAGTTCTGGTTAACGGAAGTTTCATTTCTCAGCCATGTAATTTTAGCCGAGGGAATTATAGTAGATCCAAAGAAAATACAGTCAATTGTTGATTGGCGACCTCCCAGGAATGTCAGTGAAGTACGAAGTTTTCTTGGTTTGGCTGGTTATTACAGAAGATTTGTCAAAGGGTTTTCCACTATAGCCTTACCTTTGACTAAACTTCTTCGTAAAGATCAACTGTTTGAATGGTCTGAAAAAACAACAGAAAAGCTTTGACCAACTTAAGGCGGCTTTGACTCATGCTCCGGTCTTGATCCAACCAGAATCGAGTAAAGATTATACAGTATATAGCGAAGTTTCGCATGCGGGTCTTGGATGTGTCTTAATGCAAGGTGACAATGTGATTGCTTATGCTTCATGCCAATTGAAACCTCATGAATTAAATTATCCAACACATGATCTGGAACTTGCCGCTATCGTGTTCGCTCTCAAAATATGGAGACACTACTTGTATGGTGAAAAATGTTATCTATTTACCGATCACAAGAGCTTAAAGTATCTCCTGACTCAGAAAGATCTGAATTTGAGGCAACGAAGATGGATGGAGTTGTTGAAAGACTATGATTTAGTTATTGACAATCATCCAGGAAAAGCCATTGTGGTTGCAGATGCTTTGAGTCGTAAACCGACATTGGGTAATTTTCGAATCCTTGATCTTTAAGAATAAATAAATATACCTTCAATAATAGCTCAGTCTAAATTGTTTGATTTATTCTTGTAGCTTCAACTGCTATCAACGCTCATCTACGAGTGTATCAAAAACAAGGATTTTTATCCGAACTCCAAATTCAATCTAGTCTAATTTCGAGGATTAGAAGTCTTCATTAAACTAACCCCGAATTTCAGGATATTATTTCCAAACTTGATACAAAGGCTGATGAAGGGTTCTGTATTCATACAAATGGCCTCCTCTACTTTAAAGATAGAATCTGTCTTCCAAATGATGAGAATTTAAAAAGAGATCTTCTAGAAGAAGCTCACCAGAGTTCTTTTTCGATCCAACCTGGATCGGTTAAGATGTATAAAGATCTTAAATCATTGAATTGGTGGCCTGTCATGAAAGTAGCGATCAATGAATTTGTATCTAAATGTCTCAATTGTCAAAGAATCAAAGCTGAGCACCGAGTTCCCATTGGGTTACTCCAACAACTCAAACTACCACAGTGGAAATGGGAACGAATTACAATGGATTCCGTGACTGGTCTTCCTTGTTCTCCCCGAAAATGTGATGCTATTTGGGTGATTGTTGAATGGTTCACTAAATCAGCATATTTTATTCATGTTCGTACAAACAACAGCTTAGAGACTTTAGCTAATTTGTACATTCAGGAAATAGTCCGTTTACATGGAATTCCTGTCTCAATTGTATCTGATCGTGATCCAAGGTTTACTTCCCGATTTTGGAGAACTCTACAACGAGCTATGGGGACCAAACTGAATCTAAGCACTGCTTTCCATCCGCAAAGTGATGGCCAATCTGAACGAGTAATTTAGATCCTCGAAGATATGCTTAGAGCCTGTATTATCGATTTCGGGAAGAATTGGGAAAAATCGCTACCTTTGGTAGAATTTGCTTACAGCAACAGCTAACAGTCTTCTTTTCAGATGGCTCCTTTTGAAGCATTGTATGACAGAAAATGTAGAACCCCTCTTTTTTGGTCTGAACTTGGTGATAACAAAGTATTAGGACCTCAACTACTCAGAGAAATAGAAGAGAAAGTCCAAATTATTCACTCTCGATTAAAACAGGCTTTCGATGGACAAAAAGCTTATGCTGATTTGAAGCGAAGAGATATTCAGTACAACGTGGGAGACAAAGTCTTTCTTAAAGTCTCTCCATGGAAGAAAGTATTTTGGTTCGGTAAAAAAGGAAAACTCGGTCCTCGATTTATTGGACCTGTTGACATTTCCGAGAGAATTGACCTAGTAGCTTATCGACTTGCACTCCCTAGCGAGTTCGACAAAATCCATAATGTCTTTCATGTTTCAATGCTCAGAAAATATAGATCCGATCCATCTCATATTCTAGAGTCGGAAGAAGTAGAATTGAACCCTGACCTATCTTATGAAGAAAAACCAGTTTAGATTCTCGACAAAGAAGTCAAGAGACTCAGAAATAAGAATGTATCACTGGTCAAAGTGTTGTGGAGGAATCATAAGATGGAAGAAGCGACATGGGAACCAGAAGAGATAATGCGAAAACAATACCCCTATTTGTTCAATTCAGGTAAGAATTCGGGGACAAATTCTTTCTTTAAGGGGGAGAGAAATGTAACATCCTAAAACCTAGCCTAAACGTTATGAGTTAATTGAACAATTAGTGACTCGATTAGGTTAAGAAAATTGAAGTAATTAAATTAGATTAATAACATTAGAGGTTAAATTGAAAACTTAAAAGAATTCAATAGCTAATAGAAGTGACTAAACTGAATAAAGAAAGAACTAGGAAGGGTTGCATGCAATATTTAGGGGATTACCAAATCTGCCCTTATTAGTAAGACTAATTAATGTAAGAACTAAGAGTGAATTAGAAATTAATGAGGGTAATTAGGTGGCCATCTTATCACCATTATGGTGTCTCCATGGCCGACTCTCTTAGTGGAAAGAAAGAGACAAAGTGAAACAAAAATAAGAAAATTGTTAGAGTGGAAGAAGCTAGTTCGGCCATTGTTAAGGGAGAAGGAAGAAGAAAAGCTTTGCATGTCAATGGTTTTTGTCTAAGATAACAAATCAGAAATCAAAAGTAAGCTTAATTTCTCCTTCTCTATTCGAATGTATAAAAATTTTAAAGAATTATTGTGTTCTAAATTTCGGTTATTCATGGAAAATTTAGCTAATTAAATGTTGTAATTCTACTAATAAATTGCTGGAAAAGATTTTCACAGCCAAGATGAGAAGAAATTGGAAATGTGATATGTGTAACAAGGTTTCTAAATTTAAAGTTTACCTTAAGCTAAGAAATTCAAATCTGCCCAGCATTTTCTTAAGTTAGACAACTAGCTTTGAAAATTCATAGAAAATAAAATACTTGGAGTTGTGGTCTGAAAATTTAGCACAACATACTTTGATATGTATATTTTAATAGGAAACAAATGGTGTTGAGTTTCGAACATCCTAGAAAAATCTGGAACGAAAATGGCTAAGGCACTCAAAGCTGTCAGTGTTAAATTAGTCTTGCAGCAAACTTTAGAAATTAATAGAGAATAGAATAATTGGATTTTAGGCCCAAAATTTTGATATATGCTAGTTGAACAGGTTAATTGAATTAGGAAACAAACAGTGTTCGATTTCGAGTAGTATAACAAAATTTGGAGTTAAATCCGTAAAGGTGGCCAAAACTGTCCGATTAAAAAAATAATAGACTTGATTAAAATTTTGAATGTAATTGACAAGAATTAAAGTAAGGAGATTAAGTAACATTAAGGGAGAGTCATGAATTATAAATTAACATAAGGGAATTGGTAAATTCGAGTTGCGGATTAAGAAAAATAATTAGAATAGGAGGTTAATTTGAATCTGCCCGAAAATATGAATTAGTTCAAGGGTCAAAAATGAAGTTATTAAAATTTCTTAATGAGTCGTTGGACTGAATCTAAATTATGTCTCATGTTATGTGTAAATTATGCAATAGAACCTAGAGGAGAAGGTATTGAAGAGAATCCGATAGTTGGATCGTCGAAAGAGCGTGGAAAGAGCATCCGAATTCAAGATTTGCACGACGACTGTGAGTGAAACAACTTAGAGTTGATATTAGAGTCTCAACTATTCTTTAATTTGATTTTTAGTATATGATATGCATGAAATTGAACTTAACAATGGCTTGGTAATCAATAAGGGAAGGAAGATTAAAAGGAAATTGGCTTTGTGTTTATGTATGTGTTCGAATATATAAATGCCATTGATTGTAATTTAAATGCCACCATGTTCGATTAGGGTATGGTTGAAGTAATATGATTGAAATTTAATTGAGTATGATGCAAATTGAGTGTTGGAAATTTATGTGATAGTTGAAATATGTAAAAATTGTATGTGATACATGTATGCCAAGTTGTGTAATAGATGGTACATATTCGATGATTGGAATTATAGGATATGTGACTACATGTAGGGATGTAAAAAGTTGACCCGACCTGGAAACCCGACTAAAACCTGCTCGAGTCAGAACCTGATTTGACCAGAGGATTTGATGACCCAAACTCGATCTGTAACCGACTGTTGTTGACCCGAATCCGAATTTGACCTGTTACTGTAGTAACCGAACCCGATCTGCGTCCGACTGAAAATGACCCGAACCCGAATTGGACCTGTTATTGTGGACCTGTTATTGTGGACCTGAAACCCGACCTGCGTCCAACTGAAACGAACCCGAACCCGAAGCCGACCTGGCAGATAACCGAATTTACCCGACTGAATTGACCCGATATCCGATTTTACCCGACCTGAAATGAACCCGACCTGAAACGGACCCGACCTGAAATGGACCCGACCTGTTTTGAACCCGACCTGTTAAGTGACCCGACATGTTGTTGACCTGAACTGATATTGACCCGAAATCTATGACTTGATGAATTAAAAACTTTTATAAGTTGATATATCATATACATATATAATGTATATACATATACACCTACATATATTGATATACATGATGTATATGTGCGCATATATATATATATATATATATATATATATATATATATATATTAAGTATTAAAGTTGAAAAAAATATTAAGTAATTGATAATTTATGAACTACAAAAACTTAATGAAGAGTTGTTTTTTATTTCTCAGTAACTTAAATAAAATTTTAGACTTACAAATTATAAAAAAAAAATAACAGTTGCATAACCTTAAGTAACAAATTCAAGAATTGTTTTCTTAAGTTATAAGAGATTCAAGAAATGTTTTCTTAACTTAAATTAAAAATTAGATTAATTTTACTTAAGTAATAACATATTCAAGAATTGTTGTCTTAACTTAAGTTATAAATTAGATTGATTTTACTTAAGTTATAACAAATTCAAGAATTGTTTTCTTAACTTAAGTTATAAATTAGATTGATTTTTCTTAACTTATGTTATAACAAATTCAAAAATTGTTGTCTTAACTTAAGTTATAACAAATTCATTTCTAAACTTAAGTTAAGTTATAAAATAGATTGATTTTACTTAAGTTGTAAAATAGATTGATTATTATTATCTAACTTTTAGTAATTTGAACTACGTAAACGAATATTATTAACTGTTATAACATAAAAAAATTAGAATTCAAGGTTTAGGCATTAAACTTTTAGTTTTGTTATAAATTAGACAATGAACAATAATACATTTAGTTCTTAAAATTTTGAACAATAATACATTTAGTTCTTAAAATTTGCAAATTCAAACCTATTTAGTAATAACTCAAAAAAACTAACCCTCATTATTTACATTCAGTCCTCATTCAAAAACATGGGAAATTTGAGGGACTAACTCCCTAATTTTCCCATATAATCATCTCTTTCACGTGGGCAGACAAAGATAGAATGCACCCAAAGTTGGATTTTCTCACCCAAATTGGCTATATACTTTGTTCCATTACAAAAGATTGATTATGGAGCTTTGGGTTTTTCAACTAGAGGACATGTAATATTGGAGACAAAAATCTTCCATTACAAAAATTTCATTGATTTCCCCTAAAAAAGAAAAGGCTTAAATTAGTAACAAAAATCTGTAGAACCAGAGAACTGTCTGTGTATACAATTAATTTTTCAACTTTGAAGTAATACCATCAGCTCTAACTTAAGCCAAGCATGTGAATCTCTACAATCAGGCAGAACCGGAAAAGCTAAACAAAATGTTCTGTGGGGTATTCATGTTCATATCCATTGTAATCATAGTACAATCTTTCTCCTTTTCTGATATCCCTCTTAGCAATCAGCAAAACTCAACACTCCCCATTCACATCATACCTCACACATTTTAGATTTTGCTTCTTCCTCCCATCCCTGCATTCAGATACACAGACTTCTAATGTCATTCGTTATCTCTATTCAGTTCATCCCAACCAACTAAACAACGAGAAACACGGTGTAGAAGATGAACTTACGGTGAGAAGTTGTTGATGCCATTGACAAAGCGAGCAACGTTACTGCGCTTGTCGGGGCAAATAACAAGGCTTTTCAAAGGATTTGAGACATGGAGTAGAGTCATCATGCTATCTCCATCTTCATTTTTACGGTTCTTTAAGTAAACCACATCTCCAACATATTTTGTGATAATGGTTAAATCCTTTATATATCTATCAGCATGTACCGTGAACCTACCAAAAACCAAATGTCTAGCTCAGCATTTAAGTGCACACAACAGAACAACAATTTATAATCTGACAACATTTTACATACCCTTCCACGGAATCAAAAACAACCATGAGAGGAGGGCATTCCCCTTTTTCCATCATTCTTTTACACAAGTTCAATGTCTCTATATCTTCTTTGGGTAGAACCTGACAATGCAATAGATAGTTTAGGTAACAAGAACTTATGGCCTAATGGATACCAGCGGAAACACTACATCAGTGAAAGACGACTCTGATCAGTAAGGGAAATTGAGAGAAATGAAAATACAAATCCAAAGCGATTAATTTCAGCAGCTAGAATCCATCATTTGAGCTCAAGCAAAAGTGCAACAACTAATATACTAACTAAACACCCAAAAATAATCTTGACACAATTCAATATATTCACAGTTAATTAAGAGAGAAGAAGATTAAGGGCAAAGAAACCATACATTGGGGCTGCTTAATGCTGGTGCAGACATGACAAAAGCATGAACCTTTTGGCACAGAAGCAAGAATGGGTCTGAGGCAAAAAATATGATATCACTTATCGCACAACAAGAGCTTCGAACCAAAATCACCAGACCCGCATCTCTCGCAGCGGACATCGTCGCAACCCAATCCATCATCGGAATTGAGCTTCGGAGCTCGAGTTCTACACCTCAAGAACATTGCCCTCGCTTTCACAGCCGCCATTGGTAAGCAAAGACAATGAGTGCGATCAGAATAACTTTGTTTTGTAACAATGTCAACTTGGTTCTTCTATTTGAACAATGCCATATTCTGAATATCAAATTGGCATCATCAGAATAACTTTGTTTTGTAACAATGTCAACTTGGTCAGAGGCGGACCGTAGTAATAGCCAGTGGGAGCCTTGGCCCCCTCAAAATCTGGCAAATTAGTTTTTAGCCCTTTGAAAGTTTAATTTTTTTTTTAATTTGGCCCCTTCAAGTAATCTAAAATTTATTATTATATTTCAATTTTTTTGAATATTTTAACTAAATCCCACCTAAATTTTTTAAAATTTATCATGAGGCTAAAAAATTTAATTTTTTTTATTTAAACTACTAAATTTTAAACAAAATTTTAAATTCAATCTATCAAATATTTTAAAATTTTAATTTAAGCATTTAAATTTTTTTTAAAATTTAAATAGGCCCCTTCAACTTGTGATACCAAGATCCGCCCCTGAACTTGGTTCTTCTATTTGACAAGAAAAGCTAAACACTTTATTTCTATCACTTTAGTTAGTTCATGAATAGGGGCCGTGAAACACATTTATACCTTCACCGAGATTATAATTAAGAGACCATGAAAATAAGACATATATGAAAGTTTAGGTGGCTATACCAGACGCAATGCAACATTCCTTCCAAATTCATCTCCGTTTTCAATAACATCACGAAGAGCATTAAGAAGAACTTTCCAAAATTCACCAACAAATTCCGATCCCTTTCTCCTGCTATTTTGCGAAATATCATTGGCAAGATACAAAAAGGCCAATCTCTGCTCACGTGGAGAGCAATGAAACTGTCTGTCCCAAGTTTCAACAACGTGTTTTTCCTTACTCATTGGCTAAAATACATTCTGGGCGGCGGATTATAAGGGAAGAGGCAATTAGGGATTTTGGCGCGCTGACTTTTGATTTCGCGGTAAAAGCTTCCGCGCCATGTTTTGGATTTAGAAAGTGAAACATGATTTTGCGCTTATTTCCATATATGAGTTGGGATAAGATATAGTGTAACGGGGTGTATTTAAACGAGTGGAACTTTCATGATATTAATCGTTGGATTAATAGATCTAGCCTTGAGTTTTACACGATTTCGGTACAAAGTTTTAAAATAAATTATTTCGATTCGGTTACAGTTTATGATTTTAAGGAAAATTGATTAGCTGATCTGATCTATTATATACAATATTTTTAAATGTTATGCATTATAATATCTTATAGTCTGGTGATTTTGATACCCTTCTATTTTTTTTTTAAAAAAATGGCTCCGGGTAGGATTAATATGTGTGAACTTTCATTTTTTGACTTTCTAATTGATTATCACAACCGAACAATTATTAAATTTACCATATTATCATATTTGATATTTTAATAAACATTTTTTAAAAAGAAAAATTGATTTTTATTCAACTAAATACCAATTCGCATTGATAGGTGCCTCGTTAAAAAACCTCCCTAAACCTAATGTATGTGAGTATGTATGTATATACCTATCAATGTTTGAACCCTAAACCCTTAATGAAATTTTCCATAAACCATAAACCATATACCATATACCCTAAACCCTAAACTATAAACCCTAAACCATAATGTATGTAAATATGTTTGTGTCTATCGGTGTATGAACCCTAAACCCTTGATGAGTTTTCGCTACACCCTAAACCATAAACCCTAATGTATATAAGTATTATGTATGTAGCTATCAATGTGTGAGCCCTAAACCCTTAATGAATTTATCCCTAAACCCTAAACCTTAAACCTTGATGTATGTACGTATATATGTATGTACCTATCAATGTATGAGCCCTAAACCCTTAATGAAGTTTCCCCATAAACCCTAAACCATATACCATGTACCCTAAACCCTTAAATCCACAACCTAAACCCCTAAACCATAAACTATAAACCCTAAACCATAATATATATAAATATATTTGTATCTATCAATGTATGAACCCTAAACCCTTGATGAGTTTTCACTACACCCTAAACCATAAACATTAAACCCTAAACCATATTGTATGTAAATGTATTTGTGTTTATCAGTGTATGAACCCTAAACCCTTGATGAGTTTTCGCTACACCCTAAACGATAAACCCTAATGTATATAAGTATGTATGTATATAGCTATCAATGTATGAGCCCTAAACCCTTAATGAATTTCTCCCTAAACCCTAAACCTTAAACCATGATGTATGTACGCATATATGTATATACATATCAATGTCTGAGCCCTAAACCCTTAATGAAGTTTCCCCTAAACCCTAAACCATGTACCATGTACCATAAACCCTTAAATTCACAACCTAAACCCCTAAACCATAAACTCTAAACCCTAAACCATAATATATATATATATAAGTATATTTGTATCTATCAATGTATGAACCCTAAACCCTTGATGAGTTTTCACTACACCCTAAACCATAAACATTAAACCATAAATCATATTGTATGTAAGTGTGTTTGTGTCTATCAGTGTATGAACCCTAAACCCTTGATGAGTTTTTGCTACACCCTAAACTATAAACCATAATGTATATAAGTATGTATGTATGTAGCTATCAATGTATGAGCCCTAAACCCTTAATGAATTTCTCCCTAAACCTTAAACCCTAATGTATGTACGTATATATGTATATACCTATCAATGTCTGGGCACTAAACCCTTAATGAAGTTTCCCCTAAACCCTAAACCATATACCATGTACCCTAAACCCTTAAATCCATAAACTAAACACATGAACCATAAACTCTAAACCCTAAACCCTAAACCCTAATATATATAAGTATATTTGTATCTATCAATGTATGAACCCTAAACCCTTAATGAGTTTTCACTACACCTTAAACCATAAACCCTAAACCTTAATCTATATAAGTGTGTGTGTATGTAACTATCAATGTATGAGCCCTAAAACTTTAATGAATTTCTCCCTAAACTCTAAACCTTAAACCTTAAACACTAAACCCTAATGTATGTAAGTATGTATGTATAATGTACATATATATATATATATATGAACTCTAAACTCATATTCATTATTTTTTTAATCTGTCCAATGTTTTATAATTTTAATTTGATATTTTCATCATTCTAGACCCTAAAACTTTATTTTTATTCCAAATTGACCCACGTTTATTTTTTAATTTGTCCAATGTTTTATTATTTTAATTTAATATTTTCTTTATTCTAGTCCCTTAACTTTATTTTAATTCCATATTGACCATTATATATATATATATATATATATATATATTAATTCATCATGTTTTATAATTTTTAATTTGAAATTTTGTTCATTCTAGACCCTAAAACTTTATTTTTATTCTAAATTGACCTCTACTTATTATTTTTTAATTACTCTAATTTTTATACTTTTAATTTGATATTTTTGTTCATTATAGTTCCCAAAACTTTATTTTTATTCAAAATTGACCCCCTTTTCCTTGTTTTCTTTTAAATTTGTCTAATGTTTTATAATTTTAATTTGATATTTTTGTTCATTATAATCCGTGAAACTTTATTTTTAATTCAAATTGACCCTTTTTCAGTCCAAATTGACCCCTTTTCATTATTATTTTTAATTACTCCAATGTTTTATAATTTTAATTTGATATGACTTTAAATAATTAATTCAAAATCAATGACGGTTGACGAAGGCCAACCTAAATTCTATCGACTACTTATACGGTTGTATCGAACTCAAACTCAATACGAATTTCAATCCCGAAAATACCCCGACCTGAAACTACCCGACCTGAAATTACCCGACCTGAAATGCAACCGACCTGAAACGGACCCGACCTAAAATGGACCCGACCTGAAATGCAACCGACCTGAAATGGACCCGACCTGAAATAAACCCGACTTGAAATGAACCCGACCTGAAACGGACCCGACCTGATATAGACCCGACCTAAAGTGTATCCGGACCCGAATTAACCTGTCAATTATCTGCTTCGGACCCGACCCGTTTTGACCCAACCTGAAATGGACTCGACCTGAAATGGACCCGACTTGAAATAGACCCGACCTGAAATGGACCCGCACCCGACCCGAGTCGAGTCAAAATAGAAAAAATGACCTGAAATGACCTGTATTCGATTTTACCTGACCTGACAGTACCCGACCTGAAACCCGTCCGATTACCTGTTTTTACATCCCTAACTACATGAGAAGCTTGAAATCGAAAATTATATGAGTATGATAATAATGGAGCTTGGCTTGTGAATTAGTCAAACTATCAAATTGATATATGATGAATTATAATTGTAAATTTTGTGAAGCAAAGAAATTGTTATAATTACAAAGTCCTTGGTCATATGGTCAGATAGGTAGTACGGCATGCCTAGAGTCTAGAGCTCTTTCTTTTAATACGGTACGTGAGTGTACTGATGTTATGGTACGTAAGTGTACCTATTCGCTTAGTGTAATTGGCACTAAGATGACATGTAATACGATAATACGAATATGGTACTTGGGTATCTATGATATGGTGAAATAATTCACAATTATGTAACACGTGACTCGAATACCTAGCTAACTATATGAACCAAGGCAAAGAGACTAAGTTAATACGAGCATGAATTGGTAAATTAAATTATAATTATCAATCTGCTACAGTTTGTTGCTGCTTGTATAACTAATACATGATTGATTGCAATATACGATATGAAGCATGATGGTTCGAATGTTGTATGGTTAAATTTATAAATGTTGATTTTGGGACTGCCTTGTATTCGAATGTAATGTGCTTGATTGTATGATATTTTGGTGAAGCATGATTGCTCGAATTGCTATAAAATTGAATTTGGAATTGGTTAAATTTTAGGCAACCTTGAACTCGAATGAAACTAAATTAGAAGTGTTTATATTGTGTAATTGGATAGGTTCATAAATTGATTGAATTGCTCATTGTTGTGAAATTGTAAGTTTGATACTACCCTCGAATAGAAAACTCAAATTATAAATTAGATTTACTGTGGAGATTGAGTTTGTATGTGTGGGTTGTAAATTAAATCGAAAACTCTTTAAAAATGATTAGATTAAGGTTTCCTCACTAAGTACTTTAAGTACTTATCACTCTTGCTTTCTTTCTTCCCAAACCACAGATAGTTGATTATCGGCCTGTCACCCTGATCTTGTTAGCGGTTGAAGATTAGAAGTATACCTTTTGTTATCTTTGCTGTACTTATGATGGGTGGCCTAATTGCCAGCATGCTAGTTCAGTTTGCACTCATGGTCATGTTTATGAATTACTATATGAAGAACATATGAACTTGTGTTTCCCTCATTTTGTTATGTAAGTATAGGGTAAATATGGGGTATAGTTTAGCCCTTTGGTATTTTGTTGGGGCTTGATTTCTTTTTGTCATATTTTGTATAGGCAACCTTTAGGTTATAGCCTTTATGTTGGTTGCCCCGGGAAGTCTTTTGTATAAGGGAAACAAAACATTGAATGATTGATGCATATATATATATATATTGGTATGATGTTGATCTTAAAGGATGTAATTATTAGTTGGTATGTTCCTAAATATGATCTTCCATAGCAAATTAATATATCGAAAGAATTAGCAAACTAGGTGTTAAGCTACATTTGTGTTTCGAATTGAATCATAACAGATTAAGAAACCTGAGTTTAATTGTTGGTGAGTTATTTAGATCAAAATGAAATTTAGAATCACCTTGTGATGGTATTCAAATAATAATATATAAAAAAATTGTCCGTTTCCGCTGCCCACTTGTAATATGATAATACGATTCGGTTTAACATCCTAAGTCTGAGAATCTGAAATAGAAGCTAAGGGGGAGTCAACTATTAAGCTCAGTGTGTCTCTAAAGTGCATCAGACAGAAAATCACAAGAATCATACAGTCAACATAGTCATTTCAACAGTCATTCGAATACACAGATATGCAAAGCACGATGCACCTAAGTCTATGCCATGAACCCATCGACATCACCGTCCGAAGAGTAAGATTCCCCTAAACCACTCTCTACATCGTCACCAAGTCCGAAATAGAATTCAGCCCGAAGGGTGAAACCACTGATCTTCTTCCTTACATTTCTCAACCCAAATGATATGACATGATAATCCGATAATAATTTGAATGCAATCATAAATAATCCGAAAATGCATGAGCATTTAGTCCAACAGATTTTATTTAGATTCCGATGTATGATGCAAGGCAAGTCATACACAAACCATATCACATAATTCAGATCAGAACATATATTTGCAAACCAGACATCATACAATATCAACACAGATAATATAGCACAGATAGAGAACACACCTCAAACAGAAAACAACTCAACGTCGAGAGTGACATCTCCCACGCTCAGATCTAGTAACGGGCTAAACAGGAACGACACGCGCGGAACTCGAAGGCTATGATGCTGGAGGTCGACTAGGCGAAGGAGGAGGAAGAATCTCAGTGTCCGAATCTATGTCACCCAAATTTAAGACGGCGGCAAGAGGGCAGCGGCGCGCAAAGGATACGAAGGGTTTTCGGCCTCTCAGATCTCGCGCAAACGGCGGTAACACGCAAACCCAAGCCTGGGTTTTGATCGGACGGGGAGGGGGAGTGCAACGGTGGTCACGGCTCGGAGAACGACCGATGATAAGGCCTTCGTCGGCGCTTGGATGGAAAAACGAAAGGGTGCCTTGGTTCTCGACAAGAAACAAAAGAGAGAGGAAAGCTATGTGGCTGGGGGAAAATTAATGGTAGCCGAAAAGCCTCACATGGCTAAAAAGGGTTTTTACCCTAGATTTTTGGGTAAATTACAAAAAGGATCATCAGATTTATTTAAGGTTTACGAATTGGCACCTAATTTTTGTAACCTTTGCAATTTGGTCATTGAAATTCCGAAAACTCTCAATTTAACCACTATTTTCAATTAGGTATTTAGATTAAAAATTCCCAAAAATTAGGTTACGAATTAGGGATTTAACGAATTAAGGTTTCGATAATTTGGGGGGAAATTAGGGTGTTACAATTCTCCCACCCTTAAAAGAAATTTTGTCCTCAAAATTTTCAGACTAAAAAAGGTTTAAAAGAGCATTTCGAATCATGTTACGAATAACAACACAAAATTTTCAGATATGCTTTAATCTCAAATTTATAGGGACGAGTATGATCACGATTGGTCACTAATCTAAAGCTCCTACGAGATGACATAATAGTCTATCTACAAAAGGAATTAATCCTAAAGTTAGAGTTGGTACTTGGAGTCTCTATTCAAAACACATCTTTAATTCTTTAAAATAATAAATTTATCAAAAAATCCCATCCCCCCAAAACATTTAATATGCATGCAAAAATCATTTTCAGCTTAAAAAAATTTATGTGAGCCACACAGTCTGAGGGTTGAGCTTAGCTCTGATACCACTAAATGTAACCCCCTAAACATGACCCAAGGGTTATGGGTCGAATCTAGGAAGTCGGGTTGAAAATGTGTCCCTCAAGTAAAATTATTATTAGGTTTCCGAAAATTAATATTCAAAGTATTAATTAAAAACGGTGTCGTTTCACATTAAATTCATATTTTGAAAAAGCAGTCGTATTGATAAACAATACCAAATAAATTATCAGAAATGTCCGAATAAAATTCACATGCATGCTAAACAGTTTAAAATCCCGAATAAATGTAAAAGTAACCGAATTTACATAAAAACCCCAAATAATGAAATAACCGTGTAGCGACTAAAAATCCGAAAAGATGCTTTTCCCATTTTTATAGAAAATTAATCTTAAGAGGAATTTTTTTTCTTAAAATTAATTTTAGGGGATCTTAAAAAACGTATTTTGAATAAAACATTGGGAGTCGCCACCGATCATTCAAAAAAGGGTAGACCGGACACCGTAAAACAAAACTAGAGATTTTTAAAAAAACTTGGGTTCGGGAGTCGGTTACGGATGGGGAAGGTTTAGCACCTCCGCACCGCCCAAAAATTGGTACCTAACGGTTCGTATTATATTTATTAGAAAATTTTAAAAACTCGGCCTGATTTAATTAATAACCCTTAAATGAATGGATGCATGATCATACAAATTGAACAACCTAACTCTCGACCCACGATAACAAAAGAGATGACGCCCAAATGCTTGGGACGACATTTCCACCAGAATACCGGGATTTTGAGTACTAAATAAACTAGTACAATAAATTAAACATGACAATCAAGTATGCATGGACAAAATATATGAATATAAACAAGTGGTAACATAACGAAATAAAAAAGAACAAACATATACATATGTTAAAAATACCATAATACATAATGACATAATATCATATATTATAATGCATGAAAATATATACATATAACAGTAAATACATACAAACATGAAAAAACATAACTAGAAAAGGTCTGAATATTAAATTAGAATAACCATATACCATTCTGAAATCTAAAATCTAGATGGAACCATATATTACACTACACGAAACACACATCATTCGTATTACGACTTTACTTATATATGTCTATATGTATAAGACATATAGATAGATATAAAAAAAAGGAAATATAGAAACAGGAAATATAACAAAGGGAATATATATATATATATATATATAAAGGTAAAACCGTGTATTCTATATGTAAAGAAAAAGAAATATATAAGATACAAAATTTATAACGTAAAATATACATGTTTAAGGTATAAAAATATATATATATATATATATATATATATTTACGGTGCAAATCAGGTTAAAAATAAACCTTACGTAAGCGTAACCTAATATATATTGTATTAATGAAAAATACATTACATATGATATAAAATTGCATTAGTTTAAACTGTGTATTTTATATAGATATATTATACTAAATACTTCACAAATTAAAATGGTAAAAATGATTAATATGGTAAAACAAGTATAAATGGTATAATAAATATATGAGAATGCAATTATACTGAGAAAGCCACTCTTATAAATATAAACACATACCATATAAAAATCAAAGTAGTTAATATGAACATAAATAGAAACAAATAAATAAAAGGTATAAATAAAATAAATAAATACATAAATACATAAAATGACATAACATGTATATTATTAAGCTTATACATATATATGTAACATAAATACTATGATATGTATAGATAATAATAGATTAACATGTACATATACAAGAGACTAAAATTAAATGAAATAAAGAAAATAATACTAAAATTAAATAGCAGGGAAACTGAAGGGCAAAATTAAATTAAATGAAAATTAAAGACAACAACTTAAAGCATAAATAAGGGACTAAAAAAAGAAGAACGGGCGGCAAAACCATAACATGCAAATAGATTAAGGGGTTTAGGGGTAATTAATCCGTTATAATTTAATTTAGCCATTAATTAATGGTCAAATTGAAAGTCAGAAGAAACTTCGAAGGACCAGGGACGAGATTTTCTCCGTGCGGAATGGCCTCTCGCGCAATTAGCGAAACACGGAAGGGTTTATGAAGCAATTAACTCGTTTTAAAAATATTTTGAGAGTATAAAATCCATTTTAAAGCCAAAAATTAGGTTTTAGAAACCCTAATATTTTCTAAACCCCTTTCTCTTCTTTCTTTTGGTCTCCAGTCGCAAGGCCACCGTCCTTTGGCCGTGCCGGTCGTCGTTAATCGACACCGGCAAACACTACACCCCCTTTCTTTTTTTTTTGTTTCATTCGAACCCAAATCTTATCTTGATTTTTATTTTTTTTAAATCCATAAACCTACTTACTTCCCCCATATCCGACTCATGTGCATGGCTTAATAATCTAGTAGGATGATCGTCGGACGACGAACGGAGATGATTCGAAAAGGTAAAAAAATCCAAACTCTTGTGGTGTTTCTATATTTTTGATATGCGAATAAAATTAAAAAAAACAAAAGCAAAAAGGGGAAGAGTTACCTCTGGAAATTTGTTTTTTTTATTTCGATTCGAAAAAAAGTGGTCCCAAACTACACCTATTACAATGTATATATATCTGAATGTGTTTGCTTACAATCATTGTGGATCTCGCATCTTTTTTTCTTTTTTTTTTTTGCAAGTTGGGCAAGTTGCATGGCGGTCGTCTCGTGGCCGTCGGTGTTGCGAAGATGAACGGTCAGGATGCGGCTTGAAAACGAACGGTCGCGATGGAGTTTTAGCGATGACGCGGCGTCCTCCAGATGTGAACACGTGGCTAGTGGATCCTAAAAGCCTCAGCGTGCCTTACACGCGCGCGAGGGAAGACGAACGGCCAGCGTGTGCATCTCACGTGCGATCCGAAGGGCCATCGAGCTTCGATCTCAGCCGTTGGATCAAAATTTGACCCAACGGCTCTAGGCGGCTGCGCATAGGGGAAAAATGGATTAGGGTTTCTGATTTTATTTAGATTGGGCCCAAACATGATTTTTTTTTGTAATGGACTGAAAATGGACATTATATATATATTTTTTAATTGTAATTTATTTTCATTTTGTTTTATTATCCATTATATTATTATTATTATTATTGTTGTTGTTGTTGTTGTTGTTGTTGTCGTTGTCGTTGTTGTCTTTTTTCTTTTTTTGTAATAATAATAATAGTAATAATAATAATTAGGGTAAACTATACCATTGACCACCATACTTTGGTTAATGTATTAAAATGACCACCTTAAAAAAATCGACTCAATTGACCACCTAAACTATTGAAATTGAATCAATGTGACCACCGGCCGTTAATGGGCTAACGGAAGGTGACGTGACAGTTAAAAAATTAAAGGTATAATCACACATTTGGTCCTTATTATTTACACATTCTTTCAATTTAGTCCTAATTTTAAACTAATAAAATAAATTAATTAGGTGGTGACACATGTCAACACCTTATTGGAGGAATTTAATTATTTATATTTGATTAATAAATAATTTTTCTCCTCTAAATAGGTGGGAGGAGAAAAATCAAATCCCCAAACTTGCTTTGGTTGGGAATTGAACCTAGGTTTAGGTTGTTTAATGGCAGCGCCTTAACCACTGCACCAAGCAGATATTTGTGCTAAAAATCACCAATTATATTATATGTTTTATTGTTTGTTACCATTCAAATTCATCTTCTTCCTCATCACTCCACATAATCCAATCGCATTAAAAAACAACAATTAACAAAGTCAGCACGCTTTGCCCATGAGCAAAACAAACACCCAGTATGTTAAAACCCGAGAGTCGTGCATTGATGAGATTGAGATCTATAAAATCTTGAGATCTTCAAGTTTGAATTTCAGTATTAAGAAGTGAAGACAAAATTAATCACCTGTAAGGGATGTGCTTATGTGTCTGAAGATCCCTATACTTCTTTGCAAGACCATAGTCAATGATATATACCTATAAGAACAGAATCAAAAAGAAAGGAAAATAACTATACCAGTCAATTTGATACCTTTCAAGTGCAACAAAGTCTTATTCCCAGTAATGATAAAAATATTGTTATCTTAACTAGAAATCCAAAATTGAAGGTGGTCGTGCTAGCAGTCTAATGAGTATGTGTAGGTTATGTTTCCAAACATAACATAAAAGAAAACACAATAACTAATACCTGATTTGCCTTGCGTCCTAACCCCATCAAGAAGTTGTCAGGTTTTATATCACGGTGAAAAAAGCCTCTTGAATGCATATATTCTACTCTATTGATCTAGGGGGGAAACAGAGAAGGATTGAAAGGAGAGAAAATTAAATACAAAAAACCTCAAAACCAACTGTTTATCACAAATGAGTCATATACTTACCATTTGATCAGCAAGCATCAACACTGTTTTTAAGGAAAGTTTCATGTTGTAGTGATTGAACAGATCCTCCAAACAAAGTTTTTTTAATGCGACTGGATTATGGGGAGGGATAAGGAAGAAGATGAATTTGAATGGTAACAAACAATAAGACGTATAATATAATTAGTGATTTTTAGCACAAACATGTGCTTGGTGCAGTGGTTAAGGTGCTGCCTTTAAACCTGCTAAACTTAGGTTTAATTCCAAACCAAAGCAAGTTTGGGGATTTTATTTTTCTCCTCTAAATAGGACTAAATTGAAAGAATGTGTAAATAATAAGGACCAAATGTGTGATTATACCTTTAATTTTTAACTACCACGTCACCTTCCGTTAGCCCATTAACGGTTGGTGGTCACATTGATCCAATTTTAATAGTTTGGGTGGTCAATTGAGTCAATTTTTTTTAAAGTGGTCATTTTAATACGTTAACCAAAGTATGGTGGTCAACGGTATAGTTTACCCTAATAATTATTATATTAATAATAAAAAATAAGAATAATGATAATACTAATATACACGCATACAAATTTAATACATATTAGACAGAAAATCACAAGAATCATACAGTCAACATAGTCATTTCAACAGACATTTGAATACATAGATATGCAAAGCACGATGCACCTAAGTCTATGTCATGAACCCATCTACATCACCGTCCGAAGAGTAAGGTTCCCCTGAATCACTCTCTACATCGTCACCAAGTTCGAAGTGGAATTTAACCCAAAGGGTGAAACCACTGATCTTCCTTCGTACATTTCCCAACCCGAATGATATGACATGATAATCCGATACTAATCTGAATGCAATCATAAATAATCCGAAAATGCACGAGCATTTAGTCCAACAGATTTTATTTAGATTCCGATGTATGATGCAAGGCAAGTCATACACAAACCATATCATATAATTCAGATCAGAACATATATTTGCAAACCAGACATCATACAATATCAACACAGATAATATAGCACAGATAGAGAACACACCTCAGACAGCTAACAACTCAACGTCGAGAGTGACGTCTCCCACGCTCAGATTTAGTAACGGTCTGAACAGAATCGGCACGCACGGAACTCGAAGGCTGTGATGCCGAAGGTCGACCAGGCGGAAGAGGAGGAAGAATCTCAGTGTCCGATTCTATGTCACCCAAATTCAAGACGACGGCAAGAGGGTGGCGGCGCGCGAAGGAGACAAAGGGTTTTCGGCCTCTCGGATCTCACGCAAACGGCGGCAACACGCAAACCCAAGCTTGAGTTTTGATCGGACGGGGAAGGGGAGTGCAACGGTGATCACGGCTCGGAAAACGGCCGGCGGTAAGGCCTTCGTTGACGCTTGAACGAAAAAACGAAAGGGGGTGCCTTGGTTCTCGACAAGAAAGGGGAGAGAGAGGAAAGCTATGCGGCTGGGGAAAAATTAATGGTAGCCGAAAAGCCTCACAAGGCTAAAGAGGGTTTTTACCTTAGATTTTTGGGTAAATTACAAAAAGGGTTATCAGACTTATTTAAGGTTTACGAATTGGCACCTAAGTTTTGTAACCTTTGCAATTTGGTCACTAAAATCCAAAAATTCCCAATTTAACCACTATTTTCAATTAGTTATTTAGATTAAAAATTCCCAAAAATTAGGTTACGAATTAGGGATTTAACGATTAGGATTTCGATAATTTGGGGGAAAATTAGGGTGTTATATTCACCCCAACAATAATGGCCCATTTTGAAATAATATTATCATCGAATCAAGGCCAGAAAATGATGAAACCACTTAATTAGGATGAAACGCCATGAAGGGGAGACCAATAGAATATCAAAATAATCATCTTCACTAGTCACTATGACTCCGTATGCCAAGCCCTACATGTTTCCAGTCCCTGTAACACATGCCAGTGTCTAGCTGCGGGACATGTTATAAAATTCTGATATATATTTTCCTTTGGCAACTCCTCATTTATGTTTAACCTTGTTGTATGGTCATTTATCTGCTCTGAAAAAATCCCAGCTGGATGGCTTAAATCAACAGGAAAAAGACACTCGTCCAGCTAAGACGGTCTGTTGATCTGAACAAAAAACAAATAAGCAGCTGAAGATTACCAATCTCTGCAAACAGATATTAATATGAAGATGCCCCCACAAATGGATTGATGGTTGGGCAATATTGCATTCTAACAGATGTTCAGTCTCAATATAAATATTAGACACTTTCGTGATAATCTGTTGGAAGACAAAACCATGTGATGTTGAGCTCCTTATGTCTTCTAAGAAAAATCCACTAGAATACATTGTAACCACTCAATCTGCAATTCATTGAAATCCTTTATTCATTCTTCCATCTATATATACGAGTACATTATCCAAACCACAGCCAAGGCATTCTCACAACCTTCTCTACAAGCAAAATCTTAGTACTATTCATTTTCTAGAGTCTTCTCAGATCTTCTTCGTACTCCAAATTACTAACAGCAATGGCAATCCGCATGCCACAAATTATGCAAGCTAAGCAGATGCTTCGTCAGTCTAAACTCTTTGCAAATCAAGCAATGGATGTTCCCAAAGGGTACTTTGCAGTCTATGTTGGGGAGAGCCAAAAGAAGAGATTCATAGTTCCAATTTCATTCTTGAACAACCCTTCCTTTCAGGAGTTGTTAAGCGTAGCCGAGGAAGAATTCGGATTCAATCATCCTATGGGCGGTCTCACAATTCCTTGCAGGGAAGAGGTCTTCATTGATCTCACATCTAGCTTGCATTAGTTGCCTACACTGCAAAAAAGAATTAATCATCAGCTGATACAATTTTTGTCCATTGATGTACATCCTTCTGTTGTTTTGGCAGAAAGAGATGATGAAATGTATACTCTTCTAAGAAATTAGTTTTAATGAAACTTACAGCGGTTCATTCTCAATTTTCCCCTTGTTAAATCCATTGTTCAGTTCATATTTCTCATTTAGAGGAGTACTGTCAATCATTGGAGTACAGAATGACACCGACCATCAATTTCTAGAGTCCTTAACAAGTTACATCACACTATTAAATTCATTTTTTCTCCAATTTTCGTAGCCAATGGACTATGTAGTAGCCAATGGGGTAATGGTAGATTACCTGAAAACATCAAAATATTGCTTCAACACAAGCCTAGAATCAAAGCCAACTCAAGTCTTCACATTACAAAACTGACTCCCAACAGAACAAATACTTTGAAATCAACCAAAAGGATATGGCAATCCTATTCTCCGCCGACTTCAAACAAATGAGCCTCAACGTCTTTAGATCAACAAAATAAAATGTTTTTAATAGGTAGCAATAGCAGTATTCCTAAAGTTAAATGTTTTAAATAGGACTCCATATTTTCGAAATATCAGATAACTTTTTTTCTTATTAGGAAATGAGTCCATGCAAATAGACCCTGTTAATGTATGGAACCCTATTTAACCAGGACTAATATATTGTAGGTTAAGTGATAAATGATGTCAGTATTTGAAATAAAAAGCTGCAGAACTTGGAAATATATCTTGGCTGAAATTATCCACAAGACATCAGAAGCAAAATTCAAGAAAAGAAAGAGTTTCTCTTAGAGATCCACTAATTAGCCTAGTGGCTAAGGATGCTCATATTATCCTATCTTGTATGGGTTCGAATTCCTGTATAGAATGTAATACCTCTCTATTTAATCAAAAAAGAAAGAGTTTCTCTGAAAGAAATTTGGCATTTATGTAATGGTTACAAAAATTAATATAGTTGACAAGGGCATGGGATTGCAGAAAACAATCCACCTTACACACTTGCCTCCTAAAAGTAAAATTTGGGAGGTGTCAGTTGAGCTAAAACATCAGTCAATCTCTGCTTGGTTGGCCAATTCGCACATCCATTTTGCTCTTCAACTTTACAGATTGCAAGTGAGATCAATGAAAGATTCTTCGCTACAAGGGATTGTCAAAGCACCCATAGGGTGATTGAAACCAAACTCTTCTTCAGCTTCGCTCAACAAATTCTGGAACGAAGGATGCTTCAGGAATGATATGGGGACTACAAATCTCTTTTTCTCAGCTTCTCCAACATAAACAGCAAAGTGGCCTTTGGGCACCACTGTTGTCTCCGAAGATGAAAGAGTCCGTTTTAGACTCGGCTTAGCATTAGCAATTCTTGGCAAGCGGAAACCCATGGTTTTAGTGAGATTGCTACAATGTGGAAATCTGAGTGTGGAATTGTGACGTAGAGAAGTAACTAGGAAAGGCTTTGTCACTTGGTGGAGCTATCCATTAGAGTCTGTATTTATAAGGGGAAAATGCTGTGTGGTCAGCAGTCTCAGGCTAATTGAGTGGCGAAGAGAGAATGCTTTCGAGACATTTATGAGTAGGAATCACATGCTTTGCATCCCAACAAATAATATCATCTTGGCATGTTCAAGCCTGTAGGACACACTTCAGACGCTCTTCACAAGGGCTTGTCCTATGAGTTAATGCAACGAAGGAACACATGCCAGTGTTTGGGTCTTCGACATGTTACAAGTTTCTGGTATTTATTAGTCCAACCAGGAAGGTCTATTGGTCTGAACAAAAACCAACAAAGCCAGGTGAAGATTAACAAAGTTTGCAGACAGAAGTTAATTTGAAGAAACTTTTCCTATCCTAAATCTCTTTGATTTCAAGTTGGGTCCATTAATGACCAGGCAATATTGCATTCCAACAGATTCACAATCTCAATATCTACCAATTTCTTGATGATATGTTGGAAGACACAAGCATGTGTTTGGGCTTCTTGTGTATTCTAACCTAACCCCACCAACATACATTGCAACCACTCAATCCATTGGCTTCCTTTATACATTCATCCATCTATATATACAAGTGCATATCCACACCAAAGCCAAGGCATTCTCATATCTTCCTCGACAATCCATCTTCTCAATACCCTGATCTCCTTCATACTCCATCTTTCTAGCGGCAATGGCTATTGGTGTGCCAAGAATAATGCAAGCAAAGCAGATTCTTCGTCAGTCTAAACTGTTTGCAAATGAAGCAGCCTCTACCTCAACCGCTGTTCCCAAAGGATACTTTGCAGTCTACGTCGGGGAGAGCCAAAAGAAGAGATTTATAGTGCCAGTTTCATTCTTGAGTCAGCCATCTTTTCAGAAGTTGTTAAGCTTAGCAGAGGAAGAATTTGGATTCAATCATCCTATGGGTGGTCTCACAATTCCTTGCAGGGAAGAAGTCTTCGTTGACCTCACTTCAAGCTTGCATTAGTTGCCTACTGCTAAAACAATTTAATCAGCTGATACAGTTTTGATTTTTGACCATTGATGTACATCCTTCTGTTTGTTTGGAAGAAAGAGATGATAGATTGTATACACTTCAGAGATTCCATTCTCAAAATCCCCCTTGTTAAATCCGTTGTTCAATTCATAATTCCCACGCAAAATATGTACAGCAGATTCTTAGGCCAACTCTTGTAGCAACTAGCAAATCTTCCGTTTCCTCTCTTCAAATACAATAACATCAAACATAGCTGATGGCTATTCGTTTGCCAGGTACTAAGCTAGTGTTCAATTCATAATTCCCACGCATAATATGTACAACAGATTATCCACAGATCAAATCAACCAGTATATATGGATGTTCCAAATAGCTACATTGTTATTTGTGCAGAAGTGATTTATATTCCTGATATAAGAAATGCTATATCCAGAATATCTTAAATCAAATATCATTTGGAATTGTACCTAAAATGCAAATTAAAATGAGCATGCCATACTCTTCCATCTCATTCAACAACCTTCTTTGTTTCAGATCATTATCATTCTGAGATTTACACTCTTCGAGTTACCTTGTATAATCACCAGAAGCAAGTACTCAGTAATGCGCATGGTAAGACCATTATTCATTAGCAGCAGACCAACAAAAATTGAATCCGGCATTTACATCATCCTTAAACCGCAACTTCTTTGTACGAAAAAAAAACCCTTTCATTTTAGTTATCTGAAACTTTATTCTTTTCCTGGTTTCAAGTCAGACACTGCCTGCGAAATCAATTCTCAACTCCCATGACAACAAGGACCTTTCTAATCTAAATACAGAAGCAAATTGTCAAGTAGTTGAAAGTAGTGAAAACCTTCCTTAATTTAGTACTATCAGATTATAGAATCTGTACATTGTGTCCTAAGATGTCATCTGTTTGTTTAATTTTATTTATAAAGAAAACTTTAGAACTATTTCTGCTAAATGGTTCATTTAGAAACTCAAAAAATAAAATAAAATAATCTGATAAAATAAGAAGCTACCATGTGCAACAAAGGGTTGATTGAAAATTTCTGTTTAATAACAGCAATATTCCTGAAATGAAATGCTTTTACTTGGACCAATAATTTCGAAATGCCAGAGAACTCTTTTTATAAGAATATAAGTACAGTTTTGAAGCAAATAGATCTTGTTAATGCGTGGAACCCTTTTTAATCTGAAGTGACAGATCATAGGTTAAGTGATAAATGATAGTAGAATGTGGAATAAAATGCTTCAGAACTTGGAAAATGGATTTTGGCTGAAATTATACATACAGAATCAGAAATAAACTCGTGAAAAGAAAACACTTACTTCGAAAAATTTGGCATTTATAGATTGGTTACAAAATTTAATTAGTTGACAAGGGCAAGGGATTGCAAAAAACAATCCACCTTACACACTTGTATCCTGAAAGAAAGAAAAAAATTGGAGGTGTCAGTTGAGCTAAAGATCAGCCAATCTCTGCTTGGCTAGCCATTTTCACATAATCTCTTCTCATGAGCATTGAAGATTGCAAGTGAGATCAATGAAAGCTTCTTCTCTACAAGGGATTGTCAAAGCACCCATAGGGTGATCGAAACCAAACTCTTCTTCAGCTTCACTCAGTAAACTCTGGAATGAAGGATGCTTCAAGAATGATATTGGAACTACAAATCTCTTCATTTCAGCTTCTCCAACATAAACAGCAAAGTGGCCTTTGGGCACCGCAGTCGTCTCCAAAGATGAAAGAGCCCGTTTCAGACTCGGCTTAGCATTCACAATTCTTGGCAAGCGGAAAACCATGGTTTCAGTGAGATTGTTAAGATGGGGAAATCTGAGTGTGGAATTGGAATGTAGAGATGTAGTTAGGAAAGGCTTTGGCACTTTGTGGAGCTATCCATTAGAATCTGTATTTATAAATAGCAAATGTTGTATGGTCAGCAGTCTCAGGCTAATTGGGTGGTGAAGAGAGAATGATTCGGAGACATCTATTGGAAGGAATCACATGGCTTTGCATCCCAACAAATAATATCGTTTTGACTAGTTCAAGCCTGTAGGACACCCTTTAGACGCTCTTCACAAGGCCTTGTCCTATGAGTTACAGAAACTACGGAACACATGCCAGTGTTTGGCTCTTGGACATGTTATAAATTTCTGATATTTAATAGTCCAACTAGATAGGTCTATTGGTCTGAACAAAAACCAACAAAGCCAGGTGAAGATAAACAAAGTTTGCAGACAGAAGTTAATCTGAAGAAACTTTTCCTATCTTAAATCTCTTTGATTTCAAGTTGGGTCCATTAATGACCAGGCAATAATGCATTCCAACAGCAATATCTACCCATTTCTTGATGATATGTTGGAAGACACAAGCATGTGTTTGGGCTTCTTAAGTATTCTAACCAAACCGCACCAAAATACATTGTAACCACTCAATCCATTAGCTTCCTTAATACATTCATCCATCTATATATACATGTGCATTATTCACACCACAGCCAAAGCATTCTCACATCTTCCTCGACAGTTCATCTTCTCAATACTCTGATCATCTTCATACTCCAAGTTACTAACGGCAATGGCTATCCTTGTGCCAAGAATTATGCAAGCTAAGCATATTCTTCGTCGATCTAAATTGTTTGCAAATGAAGCAGCCTCTACCTCAAAGGATGTTCCCAAAGGATACTTTGCAATCTATGTTGGGGACAGCCAAAAGAAGAGATTTATAGTGCCAGTTTCATTCTTGAGTCAGCCATCTTTTCAGAAGTTGTTAAGCTTGGCCGAGGAAGAATTTGGATTCAATCATCCCATGGGTGGTCTCACAATTCCTTGCAGAGAAGAAGTCTTCGTTGACCTCGCTTCAAGCTTGCATTAGTTGCCTACTGCTTAAACAATTTAATAAGCTGATACAATTTTGACCACTGATGTACATCCTTCTGTTTGTTTGGAAGAAAGAGATGATAGATTGTATACACTTCAGAGAAATTTAATTAATGCAAATGACAGCGGTTCCATTCTCAAATTTCCTCTTGTTAAATCCGTTGCTCAGTTCATACTTCCCACGCTTAATATGTACAACAGATTCTCAAGCCATCTCTAGTAGCAAATCTTCCCTTTCCTCTCTTCAAAAACAATAACATCAAACAAAGCTGATAGCTATTCGTTTGCCTGGTATTAAGCGAGCTAGAAGATTCTCCGCGGATCAAATCTACTTCCAAATCAATCAGTATACTTGGATGTTCCAAAAAGCTACATTGCTATTTATGCAGGAGAGATTACGGAGAAGAGATTTATATTCCTGATATAAGAAATGCCTTATCTCAGAATATCTTAAATCAAATATCATTTGGAACTATATCTAAAATGCAAATTAAAACGAGCATGCTATCCTCTTCCATCTCATTCAACAACCTTCTTCGTACTCAGTAATGCGCATGGTAAGACCATTATTCATTAGCAGCAGGCCAACAAAAATTGAATCCGACATTTACATCATCCTTAAACCGCAACTTCTTTGTACAAAAAAAATGACTTTCCCTTTGTAAGTTATAACACAAAGCTAGTGTTAAGGAACTTCATATGATTTAGTGTAAAAAGGCCTAAATCAGACATTGCTCTATATGCAAACTCAACATCGAAGAATAGCATTCACTGTAACAAATGATTCCATAAATGAATAGTATTCGTCTCGGTATGTATGTATGCATATCAATTTAAAGTAGTACCTTTGGGCTGCACTCTGTTCTCGTTCATCAGCTCTCTCATGATATGTTACATCAAAACCCCCAATCCCCAACCGTTTTCGACAAATTCCGATACCTAGAAAACATGAAATTTGATCACAAATCTCAATGAATCACTTTCAAGGAAGAAGGGATTCGAGGATATCAATCGATTGCATATACACATTGCAAGTTTAAAAATTAAAACCCTGTTAAACAACACTTACATTTTTCCAAAGAGAAACATTGGCTAAGTGTAGAAATCCATGCTGCACTTCTCCAAATCTGGTAGATAAACTCAAACCCAAATCTAATGCAAAAGTTTTGAGGTATTCACTGTTTCGGAGTGTAAAACAGAGCAGTCACAGTAACAAAAACTCTAAATTACAATCTTAAGTGCACAACACCCGTGAAGATGAAATTCAAACCCAGAAAAATTGCAAAAACAAATTAATAAACAAACCCACAAAAAACTTTAAACTGCAATCTGAAGTGGGGGGAAAACCAAGAAGATGAACACCGAACCAAACCCAAAAAGAGATTGAAAAAAATTTTGGACCATTTCTCGATTTGTGCGTGTCATCCTTGCGCAGGGGCCATGCTAATCTTCTCTGTATCGTTCCAATTTTATCGGATGTCCCCGAAGGGACGAACTAAAGCTGTTTCTTTCTCATATATGAATAATCGTATTATTCATTTTTTTAGCGGTGTGGGATGTTTGGTTCGTTCCTAACTAAACAGCAAACTATGTTGCTGAGGCCCATCGGGTGCTGGTTAAGTCTGTGATTATGAATGGGTCCATATCTATCTTGAAGCCCAAATAGCTCGTTGCCAGCACCAATAATATCGCCCAATAAACCTAAAACTGTCCCCTTTTTTTATCATTTCCAATCAATTTCTTTACAACTTTGTTTTAATTGAACTGTTGCAGCTAGAATTTCACATCATTTCCATTTTGGAGTTTTACCGATTGTTTTAGTAATCAAGATAATGTGCCTATGTGTGTGTATATATATAATTATGGATGTAAAAAGTTGACCCTACATGTAAAATTGATTGAAACTGACTTGAGTCAGAACTGCTTGTGACCCGAAGTGGTGGTGATCCAAAATTAATTCGAATCTGAACTTGTGTTGACCTGAACCTGAGCTCGACCTGGAACTTTTAGATCTGAACCCGACTTGAACATGATAATGTGATAACCAAACCCGACCTGATATAAACCTGAACCAAGATTAACATGATAAATAACTAATATTACCCGTCATGTTATCAACATGACATGTTATGAACCTGATCTATAATTGATTCAACCTGTAAATGACCTGACTTTTTATTGAACTAATCTGATATTTACCTGACTTGGTATTTATCTGACTTGTAATAACTAATAAGTTACAATTGACGAATTTGTGAGATTATGAATTTATTGTATTGTAGTGTGACAAAATGCATCTTCACAATTTAATGTACATGATTAACTATGATCATTAAATTAATATCCTTATTTTTATATTTATAAATTATAGTATATAAAAAATATTTAAATTTTTTATTAAATATCTAAATGTTGTCAACATAATTCCTTAAGCTTTATGATTTATGGTTTAATATTAACCGTTTGTGGTTTAGTTTAGTGTTATTGATTTATGAGATTAATTCTGATTATTTAAGACTTATGGTTTAGTTTAGTGTTTAGTTTAGGGTTATTGGTTTATGTGATTAATTTTAATTCCTTAAAGTTTAGGGTTTAGTATCAATGGTTTGTGATTTAGCTTATGTTTATTGGTTTATAAGATTAATTTTGATTCATTAAGGTTTATGGTTTTGGGTTTAGTATTAATGACTTATGGTTTAGTGTAGGGTTATTGATTTACAAGATTAATTCCGATTTAACTTGCTAATTTATGCATTTGAATTTGACTAAATATTTAAATCAAAGTTTTATGTGTACAATTGAACTAAATTAAAGTTTCAACTTTAATGTGTGCAATTACATATTTACATCTAAATAAAAAATTTGTGTATAATTATATTAAACCAAAATTTATATGGTATAATAATAATGTTCGAATTGAATTAACTTATTAAACTTAGGATCTAACTGAGCTAAATTAAAACTTAGAAGCATAAAACACAGACATAATTAAAAGAATTCTAAAATTAAATGGGGAATTTCAATTAAATTAATTTAAATTATGACTCAATTGAATTAAATTAAAACCTAAAAGTGAAAATTTGGAACTTAAATGAAAAACATCTAAAGTTGGAAGGGCTAAAAAATAATTTATCTTAACTTAGAAACCCACGCGGGTGGGAAACTTTCCCTCCCACCATTTCACTTTAATTAAAATCATGAAGAAAAAAAATAATTGGTAGGGGGAGGGAAGGACAAAAAATTAGAGGGAATTAAGCCCCATAATTTTTAGGTTATTTTCCTCCAAAATTCAAATGGAACCTTTTTTTAAAGTTGATTCAATAATTAATTGTCCATTTTACATTTGCCTCTTAATTTTTTTGCTTAGTGATTAATTACTTTTTAGGTCCTTATTTGTTTAAAATTTTCATTTTAGTCCTAACATTCACTTTTAAATTTTAGTTTAATTCAATTTAGTCATAATTATATATATATATATATATATATATATATTAAATTGTAAAATATTTCGGCATCCTAAGGGATATTTTAGTTCATATTAATCCCTAAAATTTTATTTTTATCTAAAATTTACCCATAATTACCATACTGAAGTCTATTTTTACACGGTAAGACCCAACTTGAACTTCAATCGAAATCGATATTTCCCGACCTGAATTTTATCCATCAACGACGTGACCCGACCTGAACGTGGCCCGACCTGAAGTCTATCTGAACCTGAATTAACTCGTTAATTAACTGATTCGGACCCGAATCATTTTGGCCTGAACTGAAACTTACCCGATCTAAAATTAACCCGACCCGAACTCAATCTGATTTGAAATCAACCTGATAATGACATGAATCTGAGTCGACCTAAATCCGACCTAATCCGAGTCGAACCATTAAATTGACATGACATAATCCTGTTGGGTTTTTCGGTGCTCGATTCCTTCAACCGTTCTTGCTTGCCAAGTGGTGGAGAAGTGGAATTTTGGGTGTAAGAGGTGTGAAAGCTAACAAGAATAAAGACAAGATGATTTATAGTGGTTCAACCTTCTAACCAAGGTCTACATCCACTACCTTAGCTTCCCACTAAGGATTTCCAATCAATCCTGTTGAGAAATATTTTGATATAACAATTATGTGAAAAATGTTTTGGACTTATTTAAAGATTTCAAAAATAATTCAAAAGTCCTTAAAACTTGAAAAATATGTTTAAAATATTTTTGACTTTGCACCTATATCGAATATACATTTTAAAGTAAAAAATTAGCCAAAATTGTGTTTTTAAGTGGAAGTTTCGAAACCATCCCTATAAGGTTTCGAAACCTCTCTGGGCAGTAAGCTATTATTTTTGAAACCTTAACAAAGGTTTCCAAACCTCTATTAAGGTTTGGAAACCTTGGCACAAAGGTTTCGAAACTTTGGCCATGCAACGGCCATAAACGACTAGTTTTTACAAATCCCCTCTTAAGGTTTCGAAACCTCTTCAATGGTTTCGAAACTATTGTGTAGGAGAGCATTTAAAGCTCGACTTTATGGCTTCCCAACGGCTCCAAAACATCTCCAACGGCCATAAACGGCTAGAATATCATTCCACACTATAAAAGCAACCTTGGGACACTTGAAGATGGTTAGAGACAACATCCAAGCAATATGGTCAAGATAATTAGAGTCTAAATATTTATTTTACTATTCTCTTGTACATAGTCTTTAGAGAGTGCTTTATTGTAAATTCTTTGTACACTCTTGTGAGCTTAAATTTGTGTAAACACCCACCTAGAGAGGTATTTAGTTTACCAAACAAATCCCTTGTAAAAGGAAAAGTTCTAGTTTAGCCTTGAGAGAAAAACTAGAGTTGGTTCTATCTTAGCCATTGAAAAGATAGGGTTGTAACGGTTTCCTCCTAAACTGGGAAAAGGGGACGAATTCATTGTTGAGTGAATTGAGAAATCCTTAGTGGGGTGCTAAGGTAGTGGATGTAGGTGCTTGTTAGAAGGCCGAACCACTCTAAAATCATTGTGTCACTTGTCTACCTTTATTTCGATTTTAGCCAATTCAACCACCAAACATTTACAACCCTCATTGACGGTTTCGGTGATCGATTCGAGCGTGATACAAACCCAACAAATCCACTATTGATTCGTCCACTTTTCTAAGCTTAGGAGGAAACACTTACAAACCGATCAAGTTTTCTACCCAAAGCCTTGATCAAACCCTCTTTACAAAGAGATAAAGATAAGTAAACTTAAATCTCTCTAATAGGTATTTGTTTGTACAATAAAGCTCTCACCCAATCCTAAAACACTTGAGCAAATCTAACAATTTTGGCTCACTAGTGTTTGTTGTTGAGTGGATCGCAAGATCGATATTGACCAAGAGGGGGGGTGAATTGGAAATTTAAAGTTTTGTGGTGGAAATTTGCAAATTAAAAATGATGGACAAGGGATTTAGAGTGGTTCAAGTTCCAAATGAACTCTACATCCACTACCTTAGCTTCACTAAGGATTTGCAACAATTCCACTAATTGCTCTTCCCCTTTTCTAGGACAAGGAGGCAACCCTTTACAATTTCGGTTGATTTTTCTACCCAAAAATCAACCAAATCCTCACACAAGTGAACAAAGAAATTTAATGGCTAATTAGATATCTCTCAATACAAATAATAGCCCAATTACAAGCACTCAACCCAATTGAACAAGATATGAATGAAAATTACAATTGGGGTTTTAGACAAAATTGGATTTGTGCACAATTGCTTGGATTTGATGTTTGGATGTTTGCTTTTGGATCAATAGTTGTTGCTGGTGCTTTTAGAGGTCCCTTTTATACCTTCTCATTGATTTCTAACCGTTGTGGTTGTTGCACTCATCAATAGAGCCGTTGGGGATGTTATCTCACCACCATAAATGCAGTATGCAACAACCCGTTTCGAAACGCGGGGTACATGTTTCGGAACGGACTAAAATAGAAAGAGCCGTTGGGGTGCATTTAAGAGCCCGTTTCGAAACGCCTTAGGGCCGTTTCGAAACACTTTTGCCACTGTCAAGGGTCATTTCGAAACGGTCTTAGCCCGTTTCGAAACACCTTAACGGTTTTCAGAAAATCAGTTAAAAACAACTTCAACGGTCATATTTTCAATTTAAACTTAAGAGCAGTTTCGAAACGCTTGACATCGTTTCGAAACGATTTTGCTACTATCAAGGGTCGTTTCGGAACGACCTTAGCCCGTTTCGAAACACCCTTTTTATCTTTAAATATTCAACAAATATTTCAACCGTTGTGCCTTTTTAAAATCAAATATGAAGAACAGTTTCGAAACGTGAGAGACCGTTTCAAAACAGGGTCAAGTGTTTCGATACACGTTTTGGAACAGGGGTTGATAGTGATGAAAACGTTTCGAAACGCCTTAGGGCCGTTTCGAAACAGGACTTTGAAAATCACTGTTTTGACTTGAAACTCTTAGAAAAATATTTGAAAAACTTTGTTTTTAACTTGGGCATAATCTTAAAATTATATGGGGATAATTTGATGACTTAAAATTTGTTTTGACATTTTCAATTTAGTCCTTAGGTTTTTAGTTATATCAAAATTAAAATATTTGTTTCAGAATCTCCCTTTTTTGATATAACAAAACCAAAGTTAGAATTTTTGAGAATTTTGAAAGTTTTGAAAAATATTCTAACTCCCCCTTAATTTAAGATAGGTTTTTAAAGTTAAGAAAAAAAGTTTGACTTGAAATCCAAGTTGTAAAGCTTTAAAAAACCTTTTAAAATTTAAAACGAATTTTAGTTTGTGGCTCTTAAATTTCTTCTCCCCCTTTTTATTAGATCAAAAAGAATAATGAAAGCTCATAGAGAAGACAAAGGATTAGTACCAATAAGCATTAATAAGCAACCATAGTATTAATTCATAACATCAAAATATCCAAAACATAAACCAACATTAAGTTCATAATAAAATCCCAAATAAAAAGTCAAAAGCATAGGTTCCTAAAACATAATAAAACATAAAGATGCAATCTTAATCCTAAAATGCATAGATAATATGATATGATATGAAGATCCTAGGCCTCGTCATCATCATCCGAAGCATCATCATCGCTCTTGACTTGAGAACGGTGAAACTTCGTCCATTGCCCATAGAGCGTAGAGAAGGATAGATCCAAGTTTGAATGGGAAGTCTCAAGAGTATGAAGACGATCCTCGACATTCTTCAAGCGATTGTCCATAGCAGTAAAGCCCGAAGCAATGCTAGTATCCAAAGCATTGAATCGCTCGGTAATGAGAGCCGTGAGGGCTTCATTGTTTGCAACCGGAACTTGCGGTGGAGGAGCAACGGGAGGAGGAACAGCTTCTCTATCAACTCTTTCCCAAACATCATTCACATATGTGAACCCGGACTTGCGAAGGGATGACTCACCAATCTTGGTCTTGCGAGGTTCCGGAGAGTCGTAGGTACAATCGATACCAAGATCATGAAAGATGTAGCTCAAGAGTGTGCCATAGGTAAAAGACTTCAACTCATTTGTGTCAATAAGCTTAATATTATTGACTATCTCGGCAAAAATTATTTTAGGCACATTAGGGCGCTCACCTCTACGGAAACACTCAAGCCAAAAATGATTAGTTTGACGGATATGAGAGTATTTACCTCCGGAAGGTCGAATGAACTAAGAAACCATCAAGTGAAGAACGCGATCGTGCACATCCAAATTAAGTGCTTTACCGGTGAAATTGCCAAAGTGACGTTCATCCTCAAGACCCTCATCTTTAAGTTTAAAAATAGACTCCAAGAGAGCAACATTAACAACAAACTTTTTGCCCAATAAGGAAGATTCAATTCCTATAATCTCGGTTTTGGTCTCATCATAAAGAAAACGAGCATTAGAGTAAAAAAGGAGTACCATGTGTTTGTAGCGAATATCCGAAATGCTCAAGAACAAGATAAGATTCCACTCACTCAAACGGTCGAGATAACGAAATAGGAATCGCTCGGAATTGAGGAAGTCAAGATCAATGACACGTTCTTTACGAATTGCGAAATCCTTGACATAAGAGAAGCGAGCACGCATCTCCGGAGTTTTAATGGATTTCTGAAAAAGTAGAGTAAGATTCGGACGAATGCTCGAATCACCGGTTTGAACGGCCTTGCGCTTTTTGTTAGCTTGATCCGCTATCTAAAAACATTAAGCAAGTATATTTTAAAAATAAGTGTATGCATTGATATTTGAAATCAATCCAATAATAAATCCCACTTAGGTTTTTGAAACAAAATTAAAATAAAAAAAATTAAAAAAAACAGTAAAGAAAAAGACGACTGAAAAATTTTATATTCGAATCAAAAAATTTGGGTTTTTGAATTTTTTTTACAAGATATGAGAAACCCACAAAGGAAAAAATATAATGTATACAAAAATAAAATTTTCTAACCTAAGATTCAAACATAAATTGAAAGAAAAGATAAAAAAAATTACCTTAGTTTGGGATTTTGGATGATTTGATGAAAATCCTTGCACAATGTTGATGAAACTTGCTTAGACTTGAGTTTTAGAGTAAAACCCCTCACAATTTTGTGAAAATCAATGAGTTTGAGAGGGTATTTATAGAGAGGGAGGCGGTTTAGGGTTTTTAAGAGTTTGATAAAAAGTGAAATTTCACATTAAAAGCCCTAATTAAAGCAGTCCGCGATGCTGTTTCGGAACGGTCAGGACCGTTTCGAAACGAGACGACTAGGGTTTGACCGTTTGGAGACCATAGGCTGACTGTTTCGATACGGTGTTGACCGTATCGAAACCCTGTTGACCCGTATCGAAACACGTTTCGATACACCCCTTGACAGTAGCCAAAACGTTTCGGAACGCATTGGAGGCGTTTCGAAACGCCCTTCTCTCAGAACTGGATTTAAGGTATCCGTATCGAAACAGGGTCACCCGTTTCGATACACCTGGGCCTGGAAGTGCAGATGAGGCTCTAAAAGTGCAGAAAAATGAAGTTTTAATAGGCCTAACATGCATAAATGTCATGAAAGAGCAGGCAAAACATATTTAAGCATAAACATACTCCCCCTAACTATAGGCATGGATGAAATTAGGAGTTTAAACACATGAACATGGCATTTCACAAAATCAAGCATATTTAAGCACAAAAGAGGTCCTAAAAGGTCAAGATAGGCTAGCTAGACCTAACTCTCTCCTAAGGGACCAAAAACGCTCTTTGTCTAAGAGTTTTGTAAATATGTCCGCTAATTGATTCAAGGTGTCTACATACTCTATAACAACATCTTCCTTAAGGACATGATCTCTAATGAAATGATGCCTTATTTCAATGTGTTTGGTTCTAGAGTGTTGGATGGGATTTTTTGTTAAACATATTGCACTAGTGTTGTCACATTTTAGGGGTATAGTTTCAACTTTAATTCCATAATCTAAGAGTTGTTGCTTCATCCAAAGGACTTGAGCACAACAACTCCCTAAGGATATGTACTCGGCTTCGGTGGTAGATAAGGCTACACTATTTTGTTTCTTAGAGAACCAAGATATGAGCATACTACCTAAGAATTGACAAGTTCCCGAAGTACTTTTCCTATCGATTTTACAACCCCCATAATCCGCATCCGAGTAAGCATGAAGGTTGAAGGTAGAGTCTCTAGGATACCAAAGACCTAAAAAAGGAGTGTCTCTAAGCTATCTAAAGATTCTCTTAACGGCTATAAGGTGAGACTCTCTAGGACTAGCTTGAAACCTAGCACACAAGCAAACACTAAACAATATATCCGGTCTACTTGCGGTAAGGTAAATCAAAGATCCAATCATAGAACGATAAAGCTTAGAGTCAACACACTTACCTCCTTCATCTTTGTCAAGCTTTGTAGATGAGCTCATAGGAGTGGCTTGAGGCTTTGCATTCTCCAAGCCAAACTTCTTGAGCATATCATTTATGTATTTTGCTTGGTTGATGAAGGTGCCATCCTTCTTTTGCTTGATTTGGAGTCCCAAAAAGAATGAGAGCTCCCCCATCATGCTCATCTCAAATTCACCTTGCATTAACTTAGCAAACTCTTGACAATGACATTCATTAGTAGAACCAAAAATGATATCATCAACATAAATTTGAACTACTAAGATGTCATTTTTATACATTTTTATAAAGAGTGTAGTGTCCACCTTACCTTTTTCAAATCATTTTTCAATCAAAAAATTTGAAAGCCTTTCATACCAAGCTCTAGGAGCTTGTTTTAAACCATAGAGAGCTTTGGTAAGTTTGAAAACATGATTTGGAAATTTTGAATCTTCAAAACCCGGTGGTTGTTCCACATACACTTCCTCTTTTATAAAACCATTTAAAAATGCGCTTTTAACATCCATTTGAAAAAGCTCGTGTAATCACTAATTTTGTCCGAACCTTGAACACCTTCAAGTTTTTGTCAATATGGGCTTAACGGGCGTTATGAAATTTAAAAATAAAAAAAGGAAAAAAGATAAAAAAAATAAAAAAGAAAAAAAAGAATATATATATATATATCATATTATTACCATACTATTATCATTATTATATGTATGCGACATTTAGATATATGTGTGCTTTGATTACATGTACATAATGTGTTAATGTGTTTGGCATCAATGTTTGCAATGTTTAACTTCTTCTTATTTCATCCCATCACTTGCTTTATTCATTTATTATTATCCTATATTAATTACCATCTTTGTCTTTATTATTATCTATACTAATTATTATTCAGTATTATTTGTTATTATAGTTATTATTATTTCTGGATAATATCATTATAAAAATAAATAAAAAACATGGATAAATAAAAAACCCAAAATATGTTAGAATTAAATAAACACAGCCCACTTTGATTAAAAAATATATACATAAGTCCATTAAATAAACAGTCCATTAAACAAATTACAAGCCCAAAATAATAAAAAGCCCAACTTTCAAAAAAAAAAACCCTAATATCCTTTGGTTTGCAGCTGCAGCCGCCACCCATCTGTGACCGTTGGATCTGGCCGTGGTCCAATGGTTCAGATCGCGCCCGAAGAATAAACCATAGAGAGGGGCTCTCCTTATCCCTCGCGCCGCTACACCACAGCCGTCAGATCTGCCTCAGATCTGACGGTCCAGATGAGGCCCAGAAGCACAAACCCTAGGGAGGCCCTCTTATCCCTCGCGCCGCATGCCCACTGTCGTCCGATCTGGGCGAGATCAACGGCCCAGATCGTGTCTGAAGGAAACCCTAATGAGGGTATTGATCCGCGCCGCACGCCTCCCCCACCGTTAGATCAAGATCTGATCTAACGGACCATATTGGCGCGTGCTCTACACCGGACGTCGGTTCGTGTTCCACGCGCGCGTCCATAACGTCCCAAACCCCTCCACGCGCGCGTAACTCGGTCCCGTGACCCCTCGTCTGCACGCCTCTGACCTTCTGTCCCCGTCGCGCACCCTCGGCCGCCCCTACGCTAACACCATTTTTGGGTGGTTTCGTCATTCAACAGAAAAAAAGAGAGGAATCAGACACCAAAAATGTAAACGGATACACAGAAAAGCAAAATGTCAACCAGACAATGAAAAAAGAGGGAGAGAGAGGATTCATCTTGTTTTGTTTTTTTCTCTATGTAATCCGGGTATAAGAGTAGCCCGAAAAAACTTGTAACCCTTCTTCTTAAGCGAAAAGAAGAGGATTTTCAGAAAGCAATAGAAAAAAACCAGTATTTCTAGAGGTACCCAAATCTCAGTATTTCAATCCGATGCATGCATGAGAAATGAAAAGGGTTTTTGTTTTTTTTTACCTTTCGAAAGCTTTCTTTCCTCCTCCGTTCTGGATTCGAACCGGCGATAATCCCATCGGTTCCCGTTTAGGGAGTCAACCGAGGTGAGCCATCGGAGCCACGGGGAGAGGTTTTCCCTCTCTAAGGTTTCAAATGAGTTTTACAGGGGAGTTTTAGGGATTTTTTTTGGTTTTAGGGATTTCGGTAAGGGTCAAGTTTTTTTCTTTTTTCTTTTTCTTTCCTTCATCGTCGATGGCTTGAGATTTTTGTGGGTTGCTCTCCGTTTCTCTAAGATTTCCGACGCCGAGAACGGCCGACGGTGCCGAAAACTTCCCCGGTGAAGCCAACCCTAACCGGTTGTGAAGAGGGGATGAAGTTTTTCTTAGGGTTTGAGTTTAAAATGGGCAAAAGGGAAAACCTATTCTGAATAACACCTTTTTATAATGAATCTGCGTTTTAAAATTGATTTATTCGCCATTTTAACCCCTCCGTGCTTTGAAAATATCATCAAAGGGGTTTCCGCTTTTTGAAATTACGTCCTTGGTCACTATTGTTTCAAACCCTTTTTTAATTTCGTCCCCAAATGTGTTTTTAGCCTTTGCCGAATGGTTTAATGTCCATTTCGGTCCCTCCAGGTTACAGAGTTCTTTCATTTTGGTCATTGTTTAGATGATTCAACATTGTTTTTTATGGTTTATTTCCTCAGTCCATCCCTGGAAACAGTCCTAAATTCATTTTTAGCCACTTTCAGATTTACTTCTTTATTTTGTATATATTTGTTCATGCATTTAAATACCATTATTTATATACTTTTTATGCTATGTTTATTTCATGCGCTTTTGTTGATTTATTCGCATTGTTACGTACATTGTTTATTTATTGTTGATATACATGTGGTCATGTGTTACACTAAGTTGCATCCTAATTTTTAAATTGCAATGCGAGTGTCTCTTTATTCGTGAACGAACGAGGCCAGTACCAGTCGTAGTGGTGGTGGTTCGGACGTTCTTTCTCGAATATTAATACCTTTAAAATTTACTCGCTCGTATAACCAAATTTCGATACGATTCGTCACTTTAATTCGCAAAATTTAATATTAATTAAGCGGTAATGTTTTTGGTACCGATTTCCGGGCACGACGGGGGTGCTCATCCTTCCTCGCGTGTAACCGACTCCCGAACCCATTTTCAAAAGAAAAATCTCTGGTTTTATTTCGGTGTCCGGTCTACCATTTTAAATGGCCGGTGGCGACTCCTCTATTTTATACAAATCCGACTAATTTTTCGAAAACAAATTGAAACCCGGTTCTTCTAAGTGACACCGGTATTTTTTTTAGTCGCAATAGATGGCGACTCCGCTGGGGAAAAATTTTTGTTTTCAAAAGCAAAAAAGAGAGTCAAGCCAAAAAAAAACTTTGCCGCTCAATTAATATTAGAAGTTGCAAATTAAAGTGACCAAGTCGATCGATATTTGTTTATAAGTGCGAGTTCATTTTAAACGCATTTAAAATTGGCATTTAAACCCGTTCGTTTAAGTGGGGGGAAAACGCTAGTGCTTTCGTGTGGATATTGTTCCTCCGTGTAGGCCTAGTAAGTACCTTCGGGGCTCGAATACCCTATATCTTCGTGAGAATATTGTTTCTCCGTGCAGATATAGCGAAAGGGTCCCCTCAAATTGAACTCGGTTGAGAGGAGCCTATAATGGGTGATGACCGGGGGCCTTGCTACCCTTAGAAGGGGACAGCAAGGACAATTCGAGTACCTCCTAGAACCAAAATTGCATTTAGAGAACTAGAATGCCCACCCCTTTTAGAGCCATGCGGATAACCTAGGTTTCGTAGATTAATAAGGTTGTTTGTTTATTACGTACTTTGTTTCCTATCTACTTAATGTGTAAAATTATGTTTATTCGGTACTGACATGCTCTCTTTGTCTTTCTTTTCTTTTTCTTTTCTTTTTTTGCATTACTTTGGCATTTGCATTGCATATTCTAGAGGTGTTGAATCAAGGTGGTTCTACTCAGTTCCAAGGCATTCATTATGGACGGGAGGTTACTCAAAAAGGAAGAGGTCAACTCTCAAGTCAGGCTTTGGTCAGAGATGAATCAAAGAGTTCAGGGGGACAGCCCACCAAGCGAGCGCGTTGTACCAGGATACACGTATGTAAGTCTCCAACAAAGCGATCTGTACGAGTTAAGAGAAATTTGGGAAAGTTGGGATGAGAGGTTGCAAGGTTTGTTCCGAAATAATTATGGTGATGTGGCAGACCTGATATATGTAAGGATCAATGAACCTTTGTTCCGTGCTCTATTTGAATTTTGGACTCCCGCTTTCTGTTGCTTTACTTTTAATGGAGAAGATTTGATGCCCACGATCGAGGAATATGCTGCCCTCCTTCATCACAAGGAAGTAAACCGGGATTGTATTTATTCAAAACCTTTCAAATCTCAGAACTATTCGGCTAAGCTCCGGGAGGCGGCCGGAATGAGCCCGGATTGGGTTAAAGGTCTGATTCGGCAAAGAGGGGACGGCATGGTCTTCTCATGGGAATGTATTCGGGATTTGATACCGTCGCACCCAGACGAAGTAATGAAGATGGATCTTTTTGCCATAGGAGTATACGGTTTGATTATCTTTCCAAGAGCCCTAAACGGCATTGACGTGGTTGTCTTAGATATTTTTGAACGACTAAAGAAAAGAGCTAACCCTGCCGCGGCAATCTTAGCCGAAACTTTCATCTCATTAAATGCAATCCGGAGGCATGAAGAAGGACGCTTTAGAGGTTGCGCTCAGTTACTCCAAGTTTGGATTCAGAGCCATTTTTGGGTAACACCAAAAAGGGTTTTGCAAGGTGTATTGTTCGAAAATTTCTCTCCGTTACAAGCATACTTGAGCAAAGAATGGCGGGAGGATATCGAAAAGGCGCAGTGGGTCACGATCCTTAGGAATATCCAAGAAGGTGATATAGTTTGGAGGGCACCTTGGTTGGGTCGGGTTTCCTACTTTCTTTATCGTTGTGGAAATTATGATTGGCTTATGCTTTTGGGGCTTTACGGGGGAGTTGGTTGTGCCCCTCTCTTGGTATCAAGGCAGTTTGGGTCCCGGCAATTTGTACCTTTTACTTCTGGTTTGAGCCAAAGCGAATTCCTTTTTAAAGGTGAATTTAGGGCGAAAATTGTGAACGCCACTCGGGCATGGGATCATTGCTACCGTATTCGGATTGAGGAGAATGCGACCAGTATGATTACCCCGGACTACGACTTTTGGAGGAAATGGAGGACCAACAAGGAAATTCCGAGACCCGATCAAGGGCCAATCATGACTATGGAGGAACACATGAGGGTTATGCCCTCCGAGGCGGACATAGCAAGACAAGAACTCGAAGAAATGAGAAAAAAGTTAGAAATTTTGCAAACCAAGCATGCCGACGAACTTTTTCAGTCGAGCCTGGACATCGACGATAAAGAAGGTACAATCAAGGATTTGAGGAAGGAAAATGCTGAGTTAAAAGAAAAGATTACCCTTTATCAGCGAGACGCTGTTAGAATGCAAACCTCCTTAAGAAGAGCAAGTCAGAGGAAGCTCGTGGCGGTCGAAAAGGAAAGAAGGTATGGTATGCGATTGGTTGACGAAGAAAAGAAAAAGGGTAAGCGAGAAGTTTAAGAAGAGAGAGAGGGAAGTAAACTGGTGTTAGAGAAAGAAAGAAAAGCTCTGAACAGCGTGATCAGTCGGGAGAGGGGAAAGGCAAGACAAGAATTGGAAAGGGAAAGGGAGAACTCAGTTGCATGGAAGAGAAAGGCACATGATCACAAGAATCGAGTGCAGGAGCTGCAAAGCTTGTATGAGTTAACCACCGAGAGCTTAGAGCATAGTCAAGATTACATCACTCAGCTAGAAACAAGAGTGGAGGAATTAGATGTCGCCTTTCACGAATACCGTGAACGCAATGGTTTCTTCGAGCTCCAGAATGCCCGACTAGAGAACGCTACTCTCCAAGCGCAAATCGAAACCTTAAGAGCCACGGTACAAGATTGCGAGGCTAAGCTTTTGGTTCTCGAGGAAGCCGCAGCGGGTGGAGACGATTATTGGCGGCGGAGGCTCCGAGACGCGACCCGGATGATCCAAGATAGAGACGATTACTTTACTACCCTGATGGTGCAGGTACAAGAGGTGGCCCGGCACGTGAAGAACTTGTCTGCAGAAGCCGAAGCATTACGCCCTTTTGTCACTCCCGATATGGCCGAAGCCTCGAGATTCACCCAGCTACTCCAGGCGGTGGGAGAGTTAGGAGTTAGGGCAGCAGCCTATCTTTAAATGACTATTTTAGCTATTTTGTAAGAAGGGTCTCCCCTTTGTCGACGTTGGTCCGCCTATCAGATAACGCCTTTTGTTAGTAAGCGGGGGGCCCGTTGGCAAAACTTTGATGTCATGACCTTTATTCCAAAAGGACTTCCCGATTAATGAAATGTGGCCTATGAGGAGCCACCCTTATGATCAGCACCTTAGCTTACATACATGTTTGCATACATACGTTGCATCCCTCATTCATTCCACAGCATTACATGCATTGACTGATTAACATCAATAAGTTGATAATCGAAAAATATTTTCAGAGAGAGAGAGAAAGAAGAACCTCAATCTACAATCATTCCGCGCTCGTACGATACCCGTTCCCAATCCAGAGCAATGGAGGAGAGAATGGCAAGGGTCGAACAAGGACAGAGGGACCTCGAAACTCGGTTAGACAGAATTGAAAACAACATCAAAGATCAAATCACCCAGTCACAAACTAGCATCATCGCCCAATTAACCGAACTACTCACAAAGAAGTTCGGTAAGGAAGGGGGCTCAGGGGAAGGAGTAGAGGAAACCACGTCACACATTCCGCCGGAACTGCCTGCCACGGGAAAGAGAGTCCACATCAATCTCGGAGGGACCTCCAACCCGGTTGGCCCTCAAAATCGCCACATGGGCTCCACGGCTAACCAACCATTGGACGTAGGAGAGGGCCCCGAACATGAGGTCCCAGATTTGAACATGATGAGCGAGGTGGAGGAACGAATTAGAGCCGAGATGGAAAGAAAATACGAGGAGAGGTTTCGTTTCTTTGAAGAAAGGTTCAAAGCATTGCAAGGAATGGATGAGCAAGGGGGTGACGCTAGCGATCTAAGCCTCGTGGCGGATCTGGTAATACCGCCAAAATTCAAGGTTCCCGACTTCGCTAAATACGACGGGACGACTTGTCCTTCTGCCCACGTCACCATGTACTGCCGGAAAATGGCGGCCTTCATTAAGGATGAAAAATTGCTCATCCACTGCTTCCAAGATAGCTTGACAGGTTCAGCAACCCGTTGGTACACCCAGCTCAGTCGAGCCAACATAAAATCATGGAAGGATCTCTCAAAGGCCTTCGTGGAGCAATACAAGCACGTGACGGATATGACCCCTAATCGCATCATATTAGAAGGAATGGAGCAAAGGTCGAACGAAACTCTACGCCAATATGCACAAAGATGGCGTGATGTGGCCGCCCAGATTCAGCCTCCGATCCCCGAACACGAGATTACTCCTATGTTCGTGAATACCCTGAGAGGCACTTTGTTTGACCGTCTAATAAACAACACCACTCAAAACTTTGCCGATATGGTAAGGACAGGCGAGTCAATCGAAGTAGCTATAAAGAGCGGCAGGATCGATAGCGGGGAGAATTCCCGGAGGAACTACAAGAAAAAAGATAGCAAAGTAAATACTGTGGGGACCTACAACACCTCGAAAAACTTCACTATCTCCCAGCCGAGAAACGCGAATGGAGGAGGGTCAGGCCCAAACAATAAGGATTCGAGGCCTCCGAGGAAGGAAAACGAGAAAATGTCATTTACTCCCCTACCAGTCTCGTATGCCGAATTATACTCGCAATTGCACAAGGCCGACTTGGTTAGGCCTCATTATGTCCCTCCATTTGAACCCCCATTTCTCGCATGGTACGATGGGAAGGTGAATTGTGAATATCATATTGGTGTCCCGGGGCACACAATCGAGAATTGTATTGCGTTCAAGAAATTTGTGCAAAACCTAATCAAGACGGGAGTATTACAGTTAGACGAACCAAGCGCAACTAACAACCCCTTACCCAACCACGGGGGACGAGGTGTTAACGCTGTTGAAGAGGATTGCGCTAGGAGGGAAAAAAAAGCGTGTCCGAAATCAAATCCCCGTTGAGATGGGTTTTTCAGCAACTATGTATGGCCCGACAAATTGATCGAGGCATGGTGATCGTACAGAAAGGTTGCGGCCCCTATTGCGAGTATCACCAAGATCAGGGTCATGACATCCAAGACTGTGAGGATTTCAAACAACAAATCCAGAAAATGATGGACAATAAGGAAATCGTTTTCTTTGAGAGAATTGAAGGAAAGAAAGAATGGGAAATCTGTACCTCAGACAGCCCCAAGATTTCATATGGAGTCGTGAGACCGTTTAGAATTTCGGTCAAACCAAAGGAAGAATCACTCAAAGAGACAAGTGTCAAGGAGACTCCCAAGATTGTAATAACGGCACCAGCGTCGTTTCCCTTTAAAGACACCCGGAGTGTCCCATGGAATTATGCCGCCCAAATCTCTATACCAAAAGCTCCCAAGTTGCAAGGGGGCGAAGAGACATCAAAAGAGAAGGAGCCAATGCAAGAAGAGTCAACGGAGTGTGACTCTAGACCGGTAAATGAAGTAGGACATTTCACAAGGAGTGGTAGGTGCTATTCGCCGGAAATGGCTAAGGCGGCCGAAGAACCGAAGCAAAAGGACGAGAAAGAAGGAGGTGAACCCGATAAGATTTTCAGAGAGGATCCACCGCCCAAGATCCATCAGCCCGTCACAGAGACACAGGCTCAAGAATTCTTGAAGTTTCTAAAGCATAGTGAATATAGTATCGTGGAACAACTCCGGAAACAACAAGCCAGAATTTCGATACTCGAGTTACTATTAAGCTCAGATAAACACCGGGATGCGCTACTGAAGGTGTTAAATCAAACCTTTGTCCCAGATAACATATCAGTGGGAAAGCTGGACCGAATAGTGGGGCACATCGCTGCCGACAATTATATTACTTTCAGTGATGACGAGATCCCGGATGGAGGTATGGGATCAACTAAAGCTTTAAACATCACTACCCACTGCAAGGGGCATATTTTACCCGGCGTGCTCATCGATAACGGATCGGCTTTGAATGTATTGCCTATGGCCACCTTGCAAAGGCTGCCAATAGACAGTTCACACATGAAGCCTTGTCATAGCTCCGTTAGGGCTTTTGACGGAACTCAACGAGAAGTGATTGGGAAGATTGAAGTACCACTAGTGATTGGACCGATCGAATATGTTATTGATTTTGTAGTGATGGATATCCGGCCAACTTATAACTGTCTATTGGGTAGGCCCTGGATTCACTCGGCAGGCGCTGTACCCTCATCATTGCATCAGAAAGTCAAGTTCGTCATCGACGGAAAGTTGGTAAGCGTGGGAGCTGAGCAAGACATCATTGCATCCGTAACCACTGACGCGCCTTATGTGCAAACAGACGAGGAGGCCTTGGAGTGTTCATTCAGAGCCTTAGAATTTATCAATGCCACCTTTGTGGCGGAAGGAAGTCAAATTCCACGCTATCGATTATCCAACTGCACCAAGATGACAGTTCAAGAGACGTTGGGACGAGGGGCCAAGAAGGGAAAAGGTCTCGGAAGAAATCTCCAAGGATGCCTGCGTGCAAGAAGTGTGATTAACAAGCAAGATAAGTTCGGGCTGGGCTTCAAGCCCAATTTTCAACAAAGGAAACAAGAATGGAAGAAGAGAGAGGAGCGCAGAAAGGCTAGGCTCAGGGGCACAGACATCCCGTGGGAGCCCATGACTTATGTTGATTTGGAAAAGATCTTTTTATCCGGAGGGATAGTCAACGTGGAGCAGAAGATAAATGAGAATGATCAAGAAGTCGCCCAGCTCCTCAAGGAAGAAAGACTCAATGAGGCTTTTGAAGAAATGGACATTAACGTCATAACCAGTGACAAGCACAGTGGCCAACTGCTAGCCAGAATTCGCCCATGCCGCCCAGGAGAGACGCTCAATAATTGGACTAGCATGGACCTACCTTTAGTTTCTAGGTCAGCATCAAAGTAATGCTTGGAATCAACCCTATCCGCTTTTGCCCGCGAGCGATAGGGATCTTTTGTAAAGGGCTCCTATCTTAGCTTATTCAATGAAAGGGACGCTTCCCAATGTTTTCACAAATGGCAAACATCTTATTCATTACATTCTTTCATTATTTATCTTGAAATCACGTTATTCTTTCAATTCCCTATATATGTTTTTCTTAAATTTTGTTTCAGGACTCCTATGATCAGTCACGTGAATGACCTTGAACCCGTGGCCAAGGTAGATTTTGGTCAGCCCTTGTATACCGTCGAGTTCGATGAGGGGGAGGAGGATGAAGACTGTGAGGTCCCAGATGAATTGCTTAGATTAATGAAAAGTGAAGAAAAGCAAATTTTACCCCATCAAGAGGACCTAGAGGTTATCAACCTAGGGACTGACGAAGAAAGAAGAGAAGTGAAGATTGGCACCGTGTTCTCATCCAAGAATAAACATGAGTTGATCAAGTTACTCGTAGAATTCAAGGATGTTTTCGCTTGGACTTACCAAGATATGCCAGGGTTAAACACGGATATTGTGGTACACAAGTTACCAATAAAGCCCGAGTGTAGGCCGGTTCAGCAGAAACTGCGACGAATGAGAGCGGATATGCTATTAAAAATCAGAGAAGAGGTGAAGAAGCAATACGAGGCAGGCTTTCTCCAAGTCGCCAAGTACCCCGAATGGGTAGCTAATATAGTCCCGGTTCCGAAGAAAGATGGGAAGGTTCGTATGTGCGTCGATTATAGAGATCTCAATAGAGCAAGCCCTAAAGACAACTTCCCGTTACCCCACATCGACACTCTAGTAGACAATACCGTGGGGCACTCATGGTTCTCATTCATGGACGGTTTCTCAGGGTACAATCAAATAAAGATGCACCCCGAAGATATGGAAAGAACCACTTTTGTCACTATGTGGGGAACCTTTTGTTACAAGGTGATGCCTTTCGGATTAAAAAACGCCGGGGCCACGTATCAAAGAGCTATGGTAACCCTCTTCCATGACATGACGCACAAAGAAATCGAGGTGTATGTAGACGACATGATAGCCAAGTCACAAACCGAGGAGGAGCACATCGAGAACCTAAGGAAGCTCTTTCAAAGGTTAAGGAAGTATCAATTAAAGCTCAACCCGGCCAAGTGCACTTTCGTCGTCACGTCTGGGAAACTACTAGGTTTTGTGGTTAGCCGAAAGGGGATCGAAATTGACCCAGACAAAGTCAAGGCGATTCAAGACCTTCCTCCACCTCGAACACAAAAGGAAGTCCGAGGGTTCTTGGGGAGATTAAATTATATATCTCGGTTTATTTCTCAATTAACCGACAAGTGTGACCCCGTTTTTAGATTACTCCAAAAAAACAATCCTGGAGTATGGGACGAACAGTGCCAAGAAGCTCTAGACAAGATCAAGGAGTACTTGACTAAGGCACCAATCCTAGTGGCCCCAGCGCCAGGAAGGCCTCTGATTCTATACCTAACGGTGTTCGATAACTCAATGGGTTGTGTATTGGGACAGCATGATGAATCCGGAAGAAAAGAGAGGGCCATTTATTATCTGAGCAAGAAATTCACTGATTGTGAGACCCGATATCCACCCATCCAGAAATTGTGTTGCGCTTTGGTATGGGCTACCAAAAGGCTACGACAATATATGTTATACCACACCACGTGGTTAATATCGAAGTTGGACCCTTTAAAATTTATGATGGAGGCGTCAGCTTTAACCGGGAAGATGGCACGATGGAAAATGCTCTTATCTGAATATGATATTGTGTATGTGAGTCAGAAGGCGATAAAGGGAAGTGCAGTAGCTGATTTCCTAGCCAGCCGAGCCTCCGAGAACTACGAACCTTTAGATTTTACATTCCCCGATGAAGATATAATGCATACCTCCACAATAGAAGAGGATGTCACAGAGGAGGGATCATGGAAGCTTTATTTCGATGGCGCCTCAAATGCCTTAGGGCATGGGGTAGGGGCAGTGCTGATCTCTCCCGAGAACGTCTATTATCCTTTCACGAGTCGATTAGAGTTCTTTTGTACCAACAATGTAGCCGAGTACGAAGCATGTGTCATGGGGCTTCGTGCAGCCATCGAAAGGAGGGTTAGGGTCCTTCAAGTTTTTGAGGATTCGCCTTTAGTAATCTTTCAACTTAGGAAAGAATGGGAAACCAGAGATTCGAAGTTGGTCAAGTATTACGACCTGATCCAAAGATTAATCCAGAATTTCGAGAAAATCAGCTTCGCATACCTCCCTAGAGAAGACAACCAGATGGCGGATGCTTTGGCCACTTTGGCCGCCATGTTCAAGGCAAGCACCGAAGCAGAAATGAGACCAATCAAAATGCAGACTTTCGACTCACCAGCCCATTGTTGCGCCTTAGAAGAGGAGGCGGACGGAAATCCTTGGTTTTTCGATATCCTCCAATTCATCAAGCTCCAAGTTTATCCCCGAGGAGCCAATGAAAATGACAGGAGGACCATCAGGAGAATGGCAGCGGGATACATGTTAGACGGGGAGGTTCTCTACAAAAAGAGCAAAGACCAGGTATTGCTAAGATGTGTCAATGCTCAGGAGGCCAGGAATATTCTAGCCGAAGTGCATGACGGATTGTGTGGAACCCATGCCAACGGTTTCTCTATGGCTCGCAAGATTATGAGATACGGGTATTTTTGGTCGACCATGGAAGGGGATTGTATCGACTATGCGAAGAAATGCCACAAATGTCAGGTGTACGCTGACAAGGTCCATTATCCACCGTTACCACTGCACACCATGAATTCACCATGGCCTTTTGATGTCTGGGGCATGGACGTCATCGGGCAAATTCACCCAAAAGCCTCTAACGGGCATCGTTTTATCCTCGTGGCCATCGACTACTTCACTAAGTGGGTAGAGGCAGCCTCCTACGCCAACATCACAAAGGCAACTGTGTGCAAATTCTTGAAGAAGGAAATCATCTGTCGATACGGTTTGCCGGAAATGATCATCACTGACAACGCTACTAACCTAAACAACAAAATGATGGATGAGGTGTGTAAACAATTCAAGATCACTCACCACAATTCCACCACTTACCGTCCCAAGATGAATGGAGCAGTGGAAGCGGCAAATAAGAACATCAAGAAGATCATTTCAAAAACAACGGATACCTTTAAGGATTGGCATGAGAAGTTACCGTTCGCCCTCTTCGCTTACCAGACATCAATACGAACGTCCACGGGGGCTACGCCTTACTCCTTGGTATACGGCTATGAAGCGGTTCTGCCCATCGAGGTAGAAATCCTGTCGCTTCGAATCTTGAATGAAGTAAAATTAGAGGATGCCGAGTGGGTGCAAACGCGGTTCGACCATTTGAACCTCATTGAAGAAAAAAGGCTGAAGGCCATCTGCCACGGTCAGATGTACCAGAGGAGAATGATGCGAGCCCATGATAAAAAAGTTCGCCCGAGAGAATTTCGGGAAGGGGACATAGTACTTCGAAGAATCCTACTTAATCAGAAGGACTCTCGAGGAAAATGGATGCCTAATTGGGAAGGCCCATTTGTTGTCAAGAAGGCCTTCTCTGGAGGAGCGTTAATTTTGACAGAAATGGATGGAAACGAGCTAAAATACCCGGTGAATTCGGACGCGGTGAAGAAGTACTACGTATAAGAAGAAGCACTCCTTAAGGAAGAGAGTACCCAAGGCGAAAACCCTTAAAAGGGTGCCTCTAAAAAAAGGGGGGGCTCACAAACAAACAAAAGGAGAAGGAGGTGGGGAAAGATCATGTTCAAGACAAATCACGGACTCCGATACCCTTAAGCCAGAACTTTCGGTATAGTGCGAGGAATTTCAAGATCCAGCTTGGTCAACGGGTTCTCGGCCATTCACATAACTAATACTTGAAGTCTTGTTTTGTTTTCATTCTTTTTTTGTTTTGTTTTTCGCTTTTTTCCGTTTGCGATGACTTTTAAATCATCCAGGAATTATCAATAAAATTATGTCTTTTCTTATCTTTCGCCCAAGTGTTCCATGAGTATACTAAGGTAGGGATTATAACATGCAAAGGATTTCCTAGCATTACTATGATTTAACCATTTAAAGAGTAGACTGTCCAAGGGCAAGCACCAACGTCAATTACGTCCAAGTCAGAACAAGTAATCAAGAGAGCTCTAGCAAAAGTCAGTAAAATGTCTCCGAAGGGATAGGGGCACCACGAAAAGTCAAACCTAGTGAAAACGCAAAAAAAAATCCCTAACGAAGATAGAAGAAAGGGGGGGCAAAGAAAAGAGGAGACGCAATGGAAACCCGAAAGGCACTTTGCGAGTAAAGCAAAAATGAGAAGGACACTTCAAGACCACGGCAAAGGAGGTAGAAACTCAAAGCCAAGAAATTTTAGACCAAAAGAGGCAGATACTCAAAGCTCGAGACAAAGACATACGACATCTGCTCATCTATTCGAGCGTTTAGAGAATAGAATCCACCTATCTGTTCGGGTACTCGGAGAACTGAAATCCACCTATCCATTCAGACAGTCAAAAAAAAGAAAGAGGAGGAGAGAAGGGTCCAAAGTGAAAACCCGAAAGGGCACTTTGAAGCAGATAATTCCGTAAAAAAGGATCAAGAACAACGGTCCGGGAGAACCGAGAAGAGAGGCAATCAAAGCAAGAAGCAGCACCAAAGGACACGATGTCAATAGAATTAATATGACTAAATGACTTGCAAACCCCAATCATGCATCACGAGTAATTAGGCATCTCTAGGTTAGGAGCATGCTAACTCATACCATCATAGCATTTTTATCTCTCTTCACAGATTTTTTACCTCTTGGGATGAGGAGAAAACGATAAAGCGAGAACTAAAAAAGATTTCAGGCGAAGCTTTTCAAGCCGCCGCTCCAGAATGTCAGGTGAAGCTTTCATGTTCGCCACTCAAGGATTTCAGATCAAAGTTTTCAAGCTTACCCTCAGATTCCAGAATGAAGGATCCTACGGAGAAAGGATCCGAAGAGGTTCCGTATAGGGGGAACGTATGGCTTCAGGATCTCGAAAGCGGAAGATCCCACAGGAGAGGGGACTCGTAGATCCTTGATTTCAGAGTAGAGTTCGATAGAGAATGAACGACTACTCGAAGAGAATGCAAAGGAAGAGGGGTTCTGTGGAGAAAGAACTCAGAATCCTAAAGCCTTAGGTCTCAAAAGCGGAGGGTCCTACAGAGAGAGGACTTGGAGACCCTTGAAATACGAGGACGGAAGTTCTATATAGAAAGAACTATCACTCGAGGAATATGCCAAGAGAAGGAGTTCCGTAGAGAGAGAATTCTTGAAGGCTTCAGAGAGAAAATTGCTTAGTCTAACGCGTGGTGGTCGGCAATAAGCCTACCAACGGGGAAGTGAGACATAATTAGTGCTTATGGTCTTTGCTTTATTCTTGTTACACAAGTATAAGCAAAGAGGGGCAGCTGTAATCACTAATTTTGTCCGAACCTTGAACACCTTCAAGTTTTTGTCAATATGGGCTTAACGGGCGTTATGAAATTTAAAAATAAAAAAAGGAAAAAAGATAAAAAAATAAAAAAATAAAAAAAGAATATATATATATGTCATATTATTACCATACTATTATCATTATTATATGTATGCGACATTTAGATATATGTGTGCTTTGATTACATGTACATAATGTGTTAATGTGTTTGGCATCAATGTTTGCTATGTTTAACTTCTTCTTATTTCATCCCATCACTTGCTTTATTCATTTATTATTATCCTATATTAATTACCATCTTTGTCTTTATTATTATCTATACTAATTATTATTCAACATTATTTGTTATTATAGTTATTATTATTTCCGGATAATATCATTATAAAAATAAAAAATAAAACATGGATAAATAAAAAACCCAAAATATGTTAGAATTAAATAAACACAGCCCACTTTGATTAAAAAATATATACATAAGTCCATTAAATAAACAGTCCATTAAACAAATTACAAGCCCAAAATAATAAAAAGCCCAACTTTCAAAAAAAAACCCTAATATCCTTTGGTTTGCAGCTGCAGCCGCCACCCATCTGTGACCGTTGGATCTGGCCGCGGTCCAATGGTTCAGATCGCGCCCGAAGAATAAACCCTAGAGAGGGGCTCTCCTTATCCCTCGCGCCGCTACACCACAGCCGTCAGATCTGCCTCAGATCTGACGGTCCAGATGAGGCTCAGAAGCACAAACCCTAGGGAGGCCCTCTTATCCCTCGCGCCGCACGCTTACTGCCGTCCGATCTGGGTGAGATCAACGGCCCAGATCGTGTCTGAAGGAAACCCTAATGAGGGTATTGATCCGCGCCGCACGCCTCCCCCACCGTTAGATCAAGATCTGATCTAACGGACCATATTGGCGCGTGCTCTACATCGGACGTCGGTTCGTGTTCCACGCGCGCGTCCATAACGTCCCAAACCCCTCCACGCGCGCGTAACTCGGTCCCGCGACCCCTCGTCTGCACGCCTCTGACCTTCTGTCCCCGCCGCGCACCCTCGGCCGCCCCTACGCTAACACCATTTTGGGGTGGTTTCGTCATGCAACAGAAAAAAAAGAGGAATCAGACACAAAAAATGTAAACGGATACACAAAAAGCAAAATGTCAACCAGACAATGAAAAAAGAGGGAGAGAGAGGATTCATCTTGTTTTGTTTTTTTCTCTATGTAATCCGGGTATAAGATTAGCCCGAAAAAACTTGTAACCCTTCTTCTTAAGCGAAAAGAAGAGGATTTTCAGAAAGCAATATAAAAAAACCAGTATTTCCAGAGGTACCCAAATCTCAGTATTTCAATCCGATGCATGCATGAGAAATGAAAAGGGTTTTTGTTTTTTTTTACCTTTCGAAATCTTTCTTTCCTCCTCCGTTCTGGATTCGAACCGGCGATAATCCCATCGGTTCCCGTTTAGGGAGTCAACCGGGGTGAGCCATCGGAGCCACGGGGAGAGGTTTTCCCTCTCTAAGGTTTCAAATGAGTTTTACAGGGGAGTTTTAGGGATTTTTTTTCGGTTTTAGGGATTTCGGTAAGGGTCAAGTTTTTTTCTTTTTTCTTTTTCTTTCCTTCGTCGTCGATGGCTTGAGATTTTTGGGGGTTGCTCTCCGTTTCTCTAAGATTTCCGACGCCGAGAACGGCCGACGGCGCCGAAAACTTCCCCAGTGAAGCCAACCCTAACCGGTTGTGAAGAGGGGATAAAGTTTTTCTTAGGGTTTGAGTTTAAAATGGGCAAAAGGGAAAACCTATTCTGAATAACACCTTTTTATAATGAATCTGCGTTTTAAAATTGGTTTATTCGCCATTTTAACCCCTCCGTGCTTTGAAAATATCATCAAAGGGGTTTCCGCTTTTTGAAATTACGTCCTTGGTCACTATTGTTTCAAACCTTTTTTTAATTTCGTTCCCAAACGTGTTTTTAGCCTTTTCCGAATGGTTTAATGTCCATTTCGGTCCCTCCAGGTTACAGAGTTCTTTCATTTTGGTCATTGTTTAGATGATTCAACATTGTTTTTTATGGTTCATTTCCTCAGTCCATCCCTGGAAACAGTCCTAAATTCATTTTTAGCCACTTTCAGATTTACTTCTTTATTTTGTATATATTTGTTCATGCATTTAAATACCATTGTTTATATACTTTTTATGCTATGTTTATTTCATGCGCTTTTGTTGATTTATTCGCATTGTTACGTACATTGTTTATTTATTGTTGATATACATGTGGTCATGTGTTACACTAAGTTGCATCCTAATTTTTAAATTGCAATGCGAGTGTCTCTTTATTCGGGAACGAACGAGGCCAGTACCAGTCGTAGTGGTGGTGGTTCGGACGTTCTTTCTCGAATATTAAGACCTTTAAAATTTACTCGCTCGTATAACCAAATTTCGATACGATTCGTCACTTTAATTCGCAAAATTTAATATTAATTAAGCGGTAATGTTTTTGGTACCGATTTTCGGGCACGACGGGGGTGCTCATCCTTCCTCGCATGTAACTGACTCTCGAACCCATTTTCAAAAGAAAAATCTCTGGTTTTATTTCGGTGTCCGGTCTACCATTTTAAATGGCCGGTGGCGACTCCTATATTTTATACAAATCCGACTAATTTTTCGAAAACAAATTGAAACCCGGTTCTTCTAAGTGACACCGGTATTTTTTTAGTCGCAACAGCTTGAAATTATGATAACATGCATATGCAAGCAACATCCTAATGGCTTCCATTCTAGCTACGGGTGCATAGGTTTCATCAAAATCTATTCCCTCTTCTTGAGTGTAACCTTGTGCTACAAGTCTAGCTTTATTTCTCACAATGTTACCACTCTCATCTAGTTTGTTCCTAAAGACCCATTTAGTTCCTATTGTAGATTGATTACTAGGCCTATCAACTAATATCCATACATTACTTCTCTCAAATTGATTTAACTCTTCTTGCATAGCCATAATCCAAAAGTCATCTTTCAATGCTTCTTTTATATTTTTAGGCTCTATGCATGAGATAAATGCAACATGGTTCATTAATCTAAGAGAAGAACGAGTGGTTACCCCCTTGGATGGATCACCCAAGATTTCACCATCTTTGACATAGTTCAACTCCCTTGGGTAGCTCACTTCCTTTTCCTCAATAGCCAAATCCTTCAAGGCTTCAAGAGGTGGATCTTGTGAGTCCTCTTCCTTTGTTGGAATCTCATCCTCCTTTGAAGTTTGACCTCCATCAAAGGCATTTATGATCCCTACATCATCATCATCACAAGAATCCTTCCTAGGAAGGAGGTTATCATCGAATACAACATTAATAGATTCTTCTACTACTAAAGTTCTTTTTTTAAATACTCGATAGGCTTTAGAGGTTAAAGAGTAACCTATCACTTTTTGCATCAAATTTACCTAAGTTGTCTTTTCCATTATTTAAAACAAAACACTTGCACCCAAAAGGGTGGAAATAGCTAATGTTAGGCTTTTTAGATTTTAAAATCTCATAAGGTGTTTTCTTTAAAATTGGCCTAATCATTACTCGATTTACAATATAACAAGCGGTGTTTGTGGCTTCCGCCCAAAAATATTTAGGTAAATTATTTTCACAAAGCATAGTTCTAGCCATTTCTTGTAAAGTTCTATTTTTCCTCTCAACTACCCCATTTTGTTGAGGAGTTCGAGGAGCCGAAAAATTATGGCTAATACCATTTTCATTTAAAAAATCTTCAAACCCTAAAATTTGAAACTCGGTTCCATGATCACTTCTAATATGTGAAATTCTAAGCTTAAGATCATTTTGGGTTAATTTTGAAAATGTGATGAATTTTTCCAAAGCATCATCTTTAGTACTTAAAAAGAGAACCCAAGTAAATCTAGAAAAATCATCAACTAGCACAAAAGCATAAGACTTACCACCCAAGCTCATAGTCCTAATTGGCCCAAATAAATCCATGTGAATTAGTTGTAAGCATCTACTAGTAGAAACATCATTAATGGATTTAAAGGAAGACCTATGTTGTTTACCCTTTGAGCATGCATCACAAATTTTATCATTTGAAAATTTTATCTTGGGTAAACCTCTAACTAGATTTAGAGAGACTAGTTTTTCCAAAACACTTATGCTAGCATGTCCTAGCTTCCTATGCCACAACCAAGCATCATTTTCATTTTGAGCAACTAAGCATGCATGAGATGTATGAATGTCATCTAAATGCACCATGTATATGTTTCCTATGCGATGACCTATGAGCATAATATTATTAGATTTAATGTCTACAATTTTGCATCCATTTTTATCAAATAAAAAATTAAATCCTTTATCACACAATTGACTTATGCTCAATAAATTGTGTTTAAGACCATCGACATATAAGACATTTTCAATGAGAATGGTAGAGTGATTACCTATGGAGCCAATACCTTTAATGTGGCCTTTGGAGTTGTCACCAAACGTTACTACTCCTCCACTTTTTGGCTTTAGATCCATGAATCGACTCTTGTCTCCGGTCATGTGCCTCAAGCATCCACTATCAAGGTACCATGAGTTTTGACTTTGTGCTTTGACCTTGTAGCAATGCTCCCCCTACAAACAAAGATATTAAACCTTGGTTTTTGGTACCCAAATCATTTTGGGTCCATGAGTGTTAGCTCCCAAAACCTTGGTTCCCTTAGGAATCCAAGATGACATAGCGATAATATTATTAGATTTAACAAGTTCCTTAGGAACCCATACACTTCTAATTCTTTTAGTTCTACTATGTCTAGGATAGCTACCTTGTTTGTAGTAGTTAGTCTTTTTCTTAGGTTGGTGTGTTCTAGAGGATTCTCCTACTTCATGCTTGACACTACCAACATTTTTTAAAGACTTTTTGAGCTCATTTAGCTCACCCAACACCTTTTGGTGTTCACAATTACATTGAGATAAAAGATTATTAAGATCAACATTTTCATCTTGAAAGAATTTAAGTTCATCTTTTAATCCTAATATCTTTTTCTCAAATTTAGATTTAGCTTGAGTAAGTGAGTCATTTTTCTCATTTAATTCTAGAATAATCTTTTTATTCCTAATAACCGACTCCTTATATTTCTCAACTAATTCATCATATACCTCTTGTAACTCATCATATGCATCATTTAATTCTTCATATGAAAAATCTAAAGTAGATGAGTTAGAGGTTACCATGGAGGAATCTTCCTCAAGTGCCATGAGGCAAAGGTTAGCCACTTCTTGTTCGTCATCCTCCGATGACTCCTCATCACTCCAAGTAGCAAGCTTGGCTTTGAGCTTTTTCCTCTTCTCAAAGCCCTTCTTCTTGAGTTGAGGGCACTCCGAACGTATGTGGCCGGGTTGTTTGCACTCAAAGCAAATGATTGGATCCTTTCCATCTTCCTTGTTCTTGCTTTTGAAGTCCATCTTCCTTTGGATTTTTCTTCCCCGGTTGGACCTCATAAAGCGTGAGAATCGTTTGGCTATCATAGCCAATTCTTCAAGTTCATCCTCATCACTAGATGAGCTCTCATCATGTTGTGAAGCTTTAGCCTTGAGAGCTATTCCCATCTTCTTCTTCTTCTCAACTTCAAGCTTCTCTACTCTTTTCTCTTCTTTCTTTTTCTCATCTTCCCTTTCTTGCTTCATGATCTCATGAGTAAGGAGAGAACCCACAAGCTCATCAAGCTTCAAAGTCTTCAAATTCTTTGCTTCGATGATAGCAGTTCTCTTCCCATCCCAAGACTCGGGAAGTGAATAGAGTAGCTTCCGGACAAGCTTGTCTTCCGGTATGATCTCTCCAAAACCCTTTAGACCATTGACAATGGTAGAGAATCGATCGAACATCTTTGACACCGTCTCATCGGGCTCCATCTTGAAATTTTCATAACTAAGATTGAGAATTCCAATCTTAGTTTCTTTGACATCATTGGTGCCTTCATAAGTGGTCTCAAGAGTGTCCCACACTTCTTTGGCACTTTCAATTGATGAGACCTTTGAGTAGATGTCCGGACCGAAAGCACAAAATAGCATGTGGAGAGCTTTATCATTGACTTGAATCTTTTTCCTCTCCTCTTCACTCATCTCCACTTTCTTCTTTAACACCATCTTGCCTTCACCATCTTGCTTCAATGGAATATATGGCCCATCCTCAATGACATCCCACACAAGATAGTCATTTGACTTGATGAATAGATGCATTCTATTCTTCCAAAAAGAATAGTTATCACCGTTGAAGAAGAAAGGCTTTGTAGTGGATTGTGACTCGTACATGCCGGAACCGGAGGTTGAAGCCATCTCTTGATATTTTGATGATCACACTCTTCCAAGGATCTCCTCTTGTGGTTGTTAATCCTCAAAGATTTAAGCTCTGATATCAATTGTTGAGTGGATCGCAAGATCGATATTGACCAAGAGGGGGGGTGAATTGGAAATTTAAAGTTTTGTGGTGGAAATTTGCAAATTAAAAATGATGGACAAGGGATTTAGAGTGGTTCAAGTTCCAAATGAACTCTACATCCACTACCTTAGCTTCACTAAGGATTTGCAACAATTCCACTAATTGCTCTTCCCCTTTTCTAGGACAAGGAGGCAACCCTTTACAATTTCGGTTGATTTTTCTACCCAAAAATCAACCCAATCCTCACACAAGTGAACAAAGAAATTTAATGGCTAATTAGATATCTCTCAATACAAATAATAGCCCAATTACAAGCACTCAACCCAATTGAACAAGATATGAATGAAAATTACAATTGGGGTTTTAGACAAAATGGGATTTGTGCACAATTGCTTGGATTTGATGTTTGGATGTTTGCTTTTGGATCAATAGTTGTTGCTGGTGCTTTTAGAGGTCCCTTTTATACCTTCTCATTGATTTCTAGCCGTTGTGGTTGTTGCACTCATCAATAGAGCCGTTGGGGATGTTATCTCACCACCATAAATGCAGTCTGCAACAACCCGTTTCGAAACGTGGGGTACCTGTTTCGGAACGGACTAAAATAGAAAGAGCTTTGGGGTGCATTTAAGAGCCCGTTTCGAAACGCCTTAGGGCCGTTTCGAAACACTTTTGCCACTGTCAAGGGTCGTTTCGAAACGGTCTTAGCCCGTTTCGAAACACCTTAACGGTTTTCAGAAAATCAGTTAAAAACAACTTCAACGGTCATATTTTCAATTTAAACTTAAGAGCAGTTTCGAAACGCTTGACATCGTTTCGAAACGATTTTGCTACTGTCAAGGGTCGTTTCGGAACGGCCTTAGCCCGTTTCGAAACACCCTTTTTATCTTTAAATATTCAGCAAATATTTCAACCGTTGTGCCTTTTTAAAATCAAATATGAAGAACAGTTTTGAAACGTGAGAGACCGTTTCGAAACAGGGTCAAGTGTTTCGATACACATTTCGGAACAGGGGTTGACAGTGATGAAAACGTTTCGAAACGCCTTAGGGCCGTTTCGAAACAGGACTTTGAAAATCACTGTTTTGACTTGAAACACTTATAAAAATATTTGAAAAACTTTGTTTTTAACTTGGGCATAATCTTAAAATTATATGAGGATAATTTGAGGACTTAAAATTTGTTTTGACATTTTCAATTTAGTCCTTAGGTTTTTAGTTATATCAAAATTAAAATATTTGTTTCACATTTGTCTATACAAAGAATTGACACTTAAGCACTAAAACACATTTTGATCATATGTTGTATTACAATTGAAGCATTAACCATTACTAGATGCTTGGAGGTCCCTTTTATACTCTTAATTGAGTTTGTAGCCGTTACTAGCCGTTGGGGTTGAATTGGAGCCGTTGGAGACTTCATTTCCCACCATAAATGCAGTTCTGCAGCTCCCCATTTCGAAACGCTCGACCCCGTTTCGAAACATTCTTGAAATAGAAAGAGCTGTTGCAGCACCCGTATCGAAACGCCTTTGGCCGTATCGAAACACTTGTTCCCGTATCGAAACGCTCTGCATTTAAAAGGTAGTTGGAAAATAGCCGTTGGGGTTTTATGACCGTTGAGGTCATGCCACATAGGCGTATCGAAACGCTATGCAAAAATCTCACCCAGATTAAAGCCCGTTTCGAAACGTTTTGCCACTGTAAAGACCCGTATCGAAACACCTAGGGGCGTTTCGAAACGTCTGGATGATTTTGTTGAATTTGGCTTTGAAAACACTTAAAACCCTTTTGAAATATCTCATAAACATAGTTTCAAGTTGTTTGAACTTAGAAATGGTTTTGAATTATTTTTAACTTTGTCCAAAACATTTTTCAATTATTATATCAAAACATTAGTTCTACAAACTCGTATCTGATTTGATCTAACATGACATGACCTGAAACCTAAACGATTACCTAATTTCACATCCCTAGTGGTAATGTAGCGTCAAATTGTATTGGTTGGTGAGATTTGGTTAATGATGCTCATATTATTTTTTTAAAGAAATACGAACCTCGTTAAAAGGATGCTCATATTGCACCTATTTTTATGGGGTTCGAATCTAGAAATTATTGGTAAATCAAGAAAAATATCAATATAATCATCTCCGCTAGCAAATATGAGTTGGTATATCCACCAGCACATAATTAAAGGACTTGGTCGCCTGCTTTAGGATGGCAATATCCATGCAGAAGTAGGGCTAGGCGTTCGATCGAGTCGAGTCAAAAAATTTTGAGTTTTTTTATTTTGCAAGTCCTATTTTACGATTTAAATTTTATTTGAAATTTTTTCGAGTCGAGTTTCGAGTTTCTGTACAAATTTAATTATACATATATATTTCTTCGTATATATATTTCTATATGCATATACGTAGCGGTGCATGTATATATTTCTATATGGATATATTTAGGGGCTAGACGTTGCATATATTGATTCCAATTTCAACGACTTTCTATATGCATATATAATATACATATATTTCTTCATATTTTCACATGTGATATACATAACATATTAGACATAATTGATAGAATCGACTCGAACTTGAAAATCGATCAACTAATTAATAAAAATTTCGAGTTATTCGAATTTCCATTTCATAACTCAAATTTATTTGAAATTTAACCGAGTCGAGTCGAATTTATGAAATTACGAGTCAAGTCAAAACGAGTCGGGTTTTTTTCGCCTCGAGTCGAGTCGAATAATTCAATTTTTTCGAGTCGAGTTTTGTCCACCCCTATGCAGAAGTAAATTTCCTTTGAAAGTTATGGACAATTTTGATCCTTTTAGAACCTTACTAATAATACCTAAAGAAACCGGAAACATTAATAAATTTTAGACCATCGTTGATGATCATGTACAGTACAGTTAAAGATCAAAAGAGAACAAGGGACCATTGAAAATTTAGAAAATAAACAAAATTTTCAATTGAATTATGCCCTTCATACTTTCATTTTCCATATTGATTGATTGAAAAAGTTACAGTAACCACCATCTCTAAATTTCCACTTTCTGCTCCCCAAGGCAAAAAGGATGGGGAAAAAGTGTCTACATGGTATTGTTGTTGTTTGCTTTACAAAATTGTACAGGCTGATTAGTGTTAATTCTCTGGACAATCAATTCAAGCGAGAGGTAACTTCAACAAATATGTCTTCATTGCAGGGAATTCTGAGACCGCCAGTAGGATGACTATATCCGAACTCTTCTTCAGATAGGCCTAGCAAATCTTGAAACGAAGGCTGGTTAAGGAATGACACTGGTATCACAAACCTCTTCTTGTATTCTCCAACATAAACTGCAAAGTACCCCTTGGGAACTTTCTTAACACTAACCATACGAGGGAGGCGGATAGCCATGACTGTTTTTTTTATGGACTTCCAAAGAACTCGGAAAGCAAAGTTGAGCAAGTATAGCAATTGAGAATGTGAAATAATGTTTCTAAATGAAGTTATTCTTGCCTGTATATATTGATATAAGGATTACGAGGGAAATGTTGCTCTATCAAGTGGGGATGTGGAGTGAGTTGGGAAGGGGCAATTGCTGGGGTCTAATGAGTAATGAGAGAGACATGAGTTGTCTTCCAACTCATTATCAACAATTCCATGGCAAAGATGGTAAAGAAAAGTTTGTGTAGCCCTTTCGATAACTCAAACCAATTTAGACCCACTCATATGTTGAAGTGTGGAGTCACACAAAGCTTGTTTACTCACTACCTCATGATATGTGTTGGGCATGTTTGAGACACGAAAGCTGTCCTGCAATGATAAGAAACATATAGCATGGGAAAATTTGAGAATTGATGTAACTGGTTTTTGCCAAAACACATAGCCAGAGACATGTAACATAAACATTTAGAAGCCATGTATGCATGTTATTATTTCTTGATGAAACTTGAAACGTGTTGGGAATTTCAAGGAAATTGTTAGAGTATGTGACCTGAATTCCGTCTTGATCAATTGGACCAGATCAAGAAGGAATTTGGATCACAAACTCTAACAGGGCTGTTGTTAGAATGTGTATTCATAGAAAGGGTTGGAAATCAGTTTGTGGCATTATTTAGCAATCTGAGGATGAATGTGTGGTCAAAAAGAAGTTTCAATGGAGAAATCTTTAAAAGACATATGGTTTGAGGAATCACATGGTCTTGCCTCCCAATGAACTATAACATTTTGACAAGTTTGGTACCTAAGTTCATTCTGTTGCAAATCTACCATACCTGAGCATTCAATGCAGCCGAGAAAAACAGTCCATTTGAAATACTATTTATCAGATGACAATAACGTTAACTTAGCAGATCATATGGATTGAATGCCATGTTGGTATGCAGAGCCCTACATGTTTGCTGATAACTAGATCAAAGACTTGTATATTGTAATATACATCAGAACTGCTTGTTCTCTGTCTGTGTTGAACAGAGAATTAATCTAGTTGCCAATGCATGCGACATTGTTTAATTTGTGCTCACAATAAATGATGATAGCCTTAGTTTTTTAAGCAATAATTGGTTGGATAGAAGAAGCCTTAACCAATCTTAATGAAAAATATTAGCCTAATTCTCCATAAACACCAAATATAGACTAAGATATACATGGATTAGACCCAAAAAAATCTAAATATAAAAGCCAGTTCTGGATTACAGTAGTCTAGTGTCAGAATGTATAATTGTATGCATTGTGTCCCGGGTTTCATGTATTTTATTTATTTATTGAAGGATGGTTTAGAACCTTTCTTGCTAAATGTCTAATTCACAATCTGGAAAAGAGAATGCAAAAAGAAAATTGAAAAAAAAACATCTAAGTAAGTCCAAGGCATAGCGTCTTAAACATTTTTTTTCTTACAGACCAACCAATTACTATAGAATTGACAGAAATATGCTATGGAGCTACCATGAACAACAAAGGGTTGATTGAATTTTTCAGATTAATGGCAGTTTTGGCCTCTAATCCACACACTGAACCAAGGATAAGGAATCATCCATTTTCATCTGAATTGAGCACTGCTGTAAAAGAGTTGTAAAGGAAAGTTATAACTCCATGTTTTATACTAGAAGTTCACAAGGAGTATTGTCTAAACTCTAAAGTACTCTTTGATATAGTATAATCCACACACTGCAATACTCCTGAAATGAGATGCTTTTACTTGGACCCCATGTTTCTGACATACTGGAAAACTTAATAAGAAGGAAAAGATCGAACTTTCATGCAATAGACATCCTGTTAATGTATGGAACCCTTTTTAACCAGGAGTGAAAGATCATAGGTTCAGTGATAAATAATGGAAAAATGTGAAATAAAAGGCTTCAGACCATGGAAATGGATTATGGCTGAAATTATCCAAAAAACATCAGAAACAAAATTCTAGACAAGAAAGTTTCTCTGAGAGAAATTCTGCATTTATACATTCGTTACAAAAAGTAATACAGTTGACAAGGGCATGGGATTGCAGAAAACAATCCACCTTACACACTTGCTTCCTAAAAAATAAAATTTGGGAGCTGTCAGGTGAGCTAAAGATCAGCCAATCTTTGTTTGGTTAGCCATTTTCACATCATCTCTTCTCACGAGCATTCCAGATTGCAAGTGATATCAACGAAAGCCTCTTCGCTACAAGGTATTGTCAGAGCACCCATGGGGTGATTGAAACCAAACTCTTCTTCAGCTTCACTCAACAAATTCTGGAATGAAGGATGCTTCAGGAATGATATCGGGACTACAAATCTCTTTTTTTCAGCTTCTCCAACATAAACAGCAAAGTGTCCTTTGGGCACCGCAGTCGTCTCCGAAGATGAAAGAGTCCGTTTCAAACTCGGTTTAGCATTAGCAATTCTTGGCAAACGGAAAACCATGGTTTTTGTGGGATTGTTAAGATGAGGAAATCTGAATGTGGAATTAGAACGTAGAGAAATAGCTAGGAAAGGCTTTTGCACTTGGTGGAGCTATCCATTAGAATCTGTATTTATAAAAGGCAAATGTTGTATGGTCAGCAGTCTCAAGCTAATTGAGTGGTGAAGAGAGAACGCTTTGGGGACATCTATTGGGAGGAATCACATGGCTTTGCATCCCAACAAATAATATCATTTCCACTAGTTCATGCCTGTAGGACACCCTTCAGACGCTCTTCACAAGGCCTTGTCCTATGAGTTACAGCAACTAAGGAACACATGCCAGTGTTTGGCTCTTGGACATGTTATAAATTTCTGATATTATTAGTCCAACTAGGAAGGTCTATTGGTCTGAACAAAAACACAACAAAGTCAGGTGAAGATTAACAAAGTTTGCAGACAGAATTTAATTTGAAGAAACTTATCCTATCTTAAATCTCTTTGATTTCAAGTTGGGTCCATTAATGACCAGGCAATAATGCATTCCCATTTCTTGATGATCTGTTGGAAGACAGAAGCATGTGTTTGGGCTTCTTATGTATTCTAACCAAACCCCACCAACATACATTGTAACCACTCAATCCATTAGCTTCCTTAATACATTCATCCATCTATATATACAAGTGCTTTATCCACACCACAGCCAAGACATTCTCAGTTCCTCACATCTTCCTCTACAATTCATCTTCTCAATACTCTCATCTTCTTCATACTCCAAATTACTTACGGCAATGGCTATCCGTGTGCCAAGAATTATGCAAGCTAAGCAGATTCTTCGTCAATCTAAACTGTTTGGAAATGAAGCAGCCTCTACCTCAACGGATGTTCCCAAAGGATGCTTTGCAGTCTATGTCGGGGATAGCCAAAAGAAGAGATTTATAGTACCAATTTCATTCTTGAATCAGCCATCTTTTCAGAAGTTGTTAAGCTTAGCCGAGGAAGAATTTGGATTCAATCATCCTATGGGTGGCCTCACAATTCCTTGCAGAGAAGAGGTCTTCGTTGACCTCACTTCAAGCTTGCATTAGTTGCCTACTGCTTAAACAATTTAATCAGCTGATACAATTTTGACCATTGATGTACATCCTTTTGTTTGTTTGGAAGAAAGAGATGATAGATTGTATACACTTCAGAGAAATGTAATTAATACAAATGACAGTGGTTCCTTTCTTCAAATTTCCTCTAGTTAAATTCGTCATTCAGTTCCTATTTCCCACACATAATATGTACAACAGATTCTCAAGCCATCTTCTGTAGCAAATCTTCCCTTTCCTCTCTTCAAAAACAATAACATCAAACAAAGCTGATGGCTATTTATTTGCCTGGTATTAACCGAGCTAAAATATTCTCCATAGGTCAAATCTACCTTCAAATCAATCAGTATACTTGGATGCTCCAAAAAGCTACATTACTATTTATGCAGGAGAGATTACGGAGAAGAGATTTATATTCCTCATATAAGAAATGCCATATCTCAGAATATCTTAAATCAAATGTCATTTGAAATCACAGTATACATAAAAAAAAAACCCCAGGAAAAGGTAGATATTACACAAGAGGATGAGTAAAGATTTTTAGCTCACAAGTTAGTCCGGTTCTAATAATTATAGGTAAGAATCCATCCAAATTCAGATGCAAAAATGCATAAAAACGCTGGGAAATATATTAACATAGCAATGAAAATCATGGAAATATTAATCAAATGCCTCTGATGTTTCCTCCAACTCAGCTCCATGTTTCAACAATTTTAGACAAGGCACGTTCGCTTTCAGTTGTATCAGATATAATTGAAATCGTTGAGTACACATTGTAATATAAGTGTTGAACCAAAATAAGATAACAAGATATAGTTCATATACATGCTATCCTCTTCCATCTCATTCAACAACCTTCTTCGTTCCAGATCATTATCAATCTGAGATTTACACTCTTCGAGTTACCTTGTATAATCACCAGACGCAAGTACTCAGTAATGCACATGGTAAGACCATTATTCATTAGCAGCAGGCCAACAAAAATTGAATCCCACATTTACACCATCCTTAAACCGCAACTTCTTTGTACCAAAAAAATGACTTTCCCTTTGTATGTTATAACACAAAGCTACTGTTAAGGAACTTCATATGATTTAGTGTAAAAAGGCCTAAATCAGTCATGGCTCTATATGCAAACTCAACATCGAAGAATGGCATTCACTGTAACAAATGATTCCATAAATTTATAGTATTCCTCACAGTATGTATGCATATTAATTTAAAGTAGTACCTTCGCGCTGCACTGTGTTCTTGTCCATCAGCTCTCTCATGGATATGTTACATCGAAGCTCCCAACCGTTTTTGACAAATTCCGATACCTAAGAAACATGAAATTTAATCACAAATCTCAATGAATCACTTTCAAGGAAAAAGGGATTCAAGGATATCAATGGATTGCATATACACATTGCAAGTTTAAAAATTAAAACCCTTTTAAACAACACTACAAAAATGACCTTTCCTTTGTAAGTTGTGCAACCCAAATCTAGTGTTAAGGAACTTCACACGATTTAGTGTAAAAAGGCCTAAATCAACCATGGCTCTATATGCAAACTCAACTTCGAATAATGTCATTCACTGTAACAAATGATTCCATAAATGTATAGTATTCCTCTCAGAATGTATGCATATTTATTTAAAGTAGTACCTTTTGCGCTGCACTGTGTTCTATATATACATGTGCATTATCCACACCACAGCCAGCCAAGGCATTCTCACATCTTCCTCGACAATTCATCTTCTCAATACTCTGATCTTCTTCATACTCCAAATTACTTACGGCAATGGTTATGCTTGTGCCAAGAATTAAGCAAGCTAAGCATATTCTTTGTCGATCTAAATTGTTTGCAAATGAAGCAGCCTCTACCTCAAAGGATGTTCTCAAAGGATACTTTGCAGTCTATGTTGGGGAGAGCCAAAAGAAGAGATTTATAGTGCCAGTTTCATTCTTGAGTCAGCCATCTTTTCACAAGTTGTTAAGCTTAGCAGAGGAAGAATTTGGATTCAATCATCCTATGGGTGGTCTCACAATTCCTTGCAGAGAAGACGTCTTCGTTGACCTCACTTCAAGCTTGCATTAGTTGCCTACTGCTAAAACAATTTAATCAGTTGATACAATTTTGACCATTGATGTACATCCTTTTGTTTGTTTGGAAGAAAGAGATGATAGATTGTATACACTTCAGAGAAATTTAATTAAAACAAATTACAGCGGTTCCATTCTTCAAATTTCCTCTTGTTAAATTCGTTGTTCAGTTCCTATTTCCCACGCATAATATGTACAACAGATTCTCAAGCCATCTCTTGTAGCAAATCTTCCCTTTCCTCTCTTCAAAAACAATAACATCAAACATAGCTGATGGCTATTCGTTTTCCTGGTATTAAGCTAGCTAAAAGATTTTCCTCATAGGCGCATATCAAATCTACTTCCAAATCAATCAGTGTACTTGGATGTTCCAAAAAGCTACGTTGGTATTTATGCAGCAGAGATTACGGAGAAGAGATTTATATCTAAAATGAAAATTAAAACGAGCATGTTCGGAACTTCATATGATTTATATCTAAAAGGCCTAAATCAACCATGGCTCTATATGCAAACTAAACTTCGAAGAATGTCATTCATTGTAACAAATGATTCCATAAATGAATAGTAATCCTCTCAGAATGTATGCATGTTAATTTAAAGTAGTACCTTCAAGCTGCACTGTGTTCTCGTCCATCAGCTTTCTCATGGATATGTTACATTGAAACTCCCAATCCCCAACCATTTTAGACTAATTCCGATACCTAAAAGACATGAAATTTGATCACAAATCTCAATGAATCATTTTTAAGGAAAAAGGGATTTGAGGATATCAATTGATTGCATATACACATTGCAAGTTTATAACCCTGTAAAACAACACTTCAATTTTCCAAAGAGAAACATTAGCTAAATGTAGAAATCCATACTGCACTTCTCCAAATCTATGGTCCGAAGCTAACTCAGCAAACTCAATCTCAAATCTAATTAAAAGATTTTGAGGCATTCACTGTTTCGGAGGGTAAGACAGAGCAATCCCAGTAAAAAAAAAAAAACTCTATATTGCAATCTTAAGTGCACAAAGCCCGTGAAGATGAAATTCAAACCCAAAAGGCAAAAAATGCAAAAACAAATTAATAACCAAACACAGAAAAATAAATAAACAGAAAACTCTAAATTCTGAATCGAATAAGGTCTGGTTCATAAGTAAAAATTGCAGGAAAAAAAGATATAAAAAAATTTGGACCATTTCTCGAATTGTGCGTGTCATCCTTGCGCAGGGGCCATGCTAATCTTCTCTGTATCGTTCCAATTTTATCAGATGTCCCCGAAGGGACAAGCTAAAGCTGTTCCTTTCCTGTATATGAATAATCGTACTAATCAGTTCTTTAGCAGTGTGGGATGTTTGGTTCGTTCCTAACTAAACAGCAAACTATGTTACTGAGGCCTATCGGGTGCTGGCTAAGTCTGTGATTATGAATGGGTCCATATCAATCTTGAAGCCCAAATAGGTCGTCGCCAGCCCCAATCAAGATGATGTTGCCTACAATATATATTTATATAGTTCTCAATGTAGTGGTAATGTAGCTTCAATTTGTATTGGTTGGTAAATCAAGAAAAGAAAAAGAAATTCCTTGTATTACATGCATCTTTGAGATGTTGATTGGTGTATAATCGGAACACTTAAATAGTCAGCGAATATAATATTCCAACTGCGATAAATCAAATGCTGGATTTTAATAGCGACTAAAACTAGTCTAATTACTCTTCTACTTCTACTTTACTTTAGAGACTAAGATAAATACTAACTAGTATTTGTATAGGAATTAAAACTCCAACATACCACTTAATTAGCACTTGCAGATCATATGTTTGAAACGCCATGAGGGGAGACCAGCAAAATAATCATCTCCACTACTGACTATGACTCCTTATGCCAAGCCCTGCATGCTTGCTGATAATGAGGATGGCAGACCACGGCTGCTTCTATTATTTGCTCTGATGGCTTGACTGTGTTGGACACATGATGAAACAAGTTTCCAGTCCTTGTGACAAATGCCAGTGTCTAGCAGCCGGACATGTTATAAAATTCTGATATAAATTTGCCATTTGCATCTCCTTATTTATGTTTAAACTTGTCCAACTAAGACGGTCGGTTGATCTGAACATAAAAACAACTAAGCGGCTGAAGGTTACAAATCTTTGCAAACAGATCTTAATATGAAGAGACCCCCAAAAAATGGATTGAAAGTTTGGTACCATAGATATACCTACAGATGTTCATTAATGGTTGGGCAATAATGCATTCTCACATATGTTCAGTCTCAATGTGAATTGCAGACAGAGTTGGTTACGATGTAGCTGAGCAACCCTTCCTTTCTGGAGTTGTGAAGTGTAGCTGAGCAAGAAATCGGATTCAATCATCCTATGGGCGGTCTCACAATTCCTTGCAGAGTAGAGGTCTTCATTGATCTCACTTCAAGCTTGCATTAGTTGCCTACACTGCAACAACAAAAAATCATCAGCTGATACAATTTTTGTCCATTGATGTACATCCTTCTGTATTTTTGGCAGAAAGGGATGATGAAATGTATACTCTTCTGAGAAATTATTTTAATACAACGGCTCTATTCTCAAATTTCCTCTTGTTAAATCCATTGTTCAGTTCATGGAACGTACTTATCAACTACATCTGAATGCATTTTTACTAGCATTGAAATAAATTACATGCTACTAGTTTTGTTAGATAAATAAGGTTATCTTCTTCAACATTGCTTTTATTATTTCTTGGTTGCTTTCTTGTTAAATCAATAATTAAAAATTATTTTTACATATCTCGTTTTGCAGATTATCTTATCTTTTTCTGCTTTTCATATCCAACTAGTCTAAAAATTATTTATACATATTCCGATTTGCAGATTATCTTATCGTTTCTGCTTTTAATATCCAACTAGTCTAATATCTCTCTTCATATTGATCACAAATCAAAGCCAACTCAAGTCTTCACATTACAACACTGACTCCCAACATAACAAATACTTTGAAATCAACCAAAAGGATATGGCAATCGTATTCTCCGCTGACTTCAAACAAGCAAGCTTCAACGTCTTTAGATCAACAAAATAGAATGTTTTTAATAGGTAGCAACAGCAGTATTCCTAAAGTTAAATGTTTTAAATAGGACTCCATATTTTCGATATATCAGATAACTTTTTTATATTAGGAAATGAGTTGAATCTCCATGCAAATAGACCATGTTAATGTATGGATCCCTATTTAACCAGGACTAATATATTGTAGGTTAAGTGATAAATGATGGCAGAGTTTGAAACAAAAGGCTGCAGAACTTGGAAAATATATCTTGGCTGAAATTATCCATAAGACATCAGAATCAAAATTCATGAAAAGAAAGAGTTTCTCTGAAAGAAATTTGGCATTCATGTAATGGTTACAAAATTTAATATAGTGACAAGGGCATGGGATTGCAGAAAACAATCCACCTTACACACTTGCCACCTAAAAATAAAATTTTGGAGGTGTCAGTTGAACTAAGTATCAGTCTATCTCTGCTTGGTTGGCCAATTCGTACATCCTTTTTGCTCATGGACTTTACAGATTGCAAGTGAGATCAACGAAAGATTCTTCGCTACATGGGATTGTCAAAACACCCATAGGGTGATCGAAACCAAACTCTTCTTCAGCTTCACTCAACAAATTCTGGAATGAGGGATGCTTCAAGAATGATATGGGGACTACAAATCTCTTCTTTTCAGTTTCTCCAACATAAACAGCAAAGTGACCTTTGGGCACCACTGTGGTCTCCGAAGATGAGAGAGTCTGTTTCAGACTCGACTTAGCATTCACAATTCTTGGCAAGCGGAAACCCATGGTTCTTGTGAGATTGTAAGGATGAGGAAATGCGGGTGTGGAGTTGGAATTTAGAGAAGTAGCTAGGAAAGGCTTTGACACTTGGTGGAGCTATGCTTTAGAATTTGTATTTATAAAGAGCAAATATTGTATATGGTCAGCAGTCTCGGGCTAATTGAGTGGTGAAGAGAGAATGGTTTGGAGATATCTATTGGGAGAAATCACATGGCCTTACATCCCAACAAATAATAACATTTTGACAAGTTGAAGCCTGTAGGACACACTTCAGGTGCTCTTCACAAGGGCTTGTCCTATGAGTTACTGCAACAAAGGAACACAGGCCAGTGTTTGGCATTGGCCATAAATCTGAGGTTGCTTGTGTGATGGAAAAGAAATTAAAATGGAGAAATCTTAAAAAAAACATATGGTTTGAGGAATCACATGGTCTTGTCTCCCAACTAACAATAACATTTTGACAAATTTTGTAACTAAGTTTATTCTGTTGCAAATCTACCATCGCTGAACATCCAATGGAACCAACAAAACTGGCCCATTTGAAACACAATATATCAGATGATTATACCATTAACTTAGCAGATCATATAAATGGAATGCCATGTAGTTGAATGGTATGCAGAGCCCACTTGTTTGCTGATAATCAGAATCAAAGACTTATAATATACTTCAGAGCTGCTAGTACTATTTGTTCTGTTGAACAAAGAATGAAACTAGTTGCCAATCCATGTGACATTGTTTAGTCTGTGCTTTCAACAAGTGAGGAGCAATAATTGGTTAAACTGCAGCACAAACCAATCTTGTAATGTGTGATATGAGGCGAACCCTCCATTGCCACCAATTGTAGACAGCATATATCCAATTTTTTTCCTTCTTTATACATTACAAGCTTTCTTTGTTTATCTGAAACTTTCTTTGTTTTTTCCCGGTTTCAGGTCCGACACTGCCTGCAAAGTCAATTCTCAACTACCATGACAACAAGGAGATTTCTAATCTAAATACAGAAGCCAATTGTCAACTAGTTGAAAGTAGTGCAAACCTTCCTTAATTTAGTGTCAAATTATAGAATGTGTACATCGTGTCCTGGATGTCACATATGTTTGTTTAATCTTATTTATAAAGAAAACTTTAGAACTTTTTTTTTCTGCCAAATGTTTTATTTAGAAACTCAAGAAATAAAATAAAATAAAAGATTGATAAAATAAGAAGGTACCATGTGTAACAAAGGGTTGATTGAAAATTTCCATTTAATGGCAGTTTTGGCCTCGAAAACATACACTCAGCCAGGGATAAATGATCAGCCATTTTTATTATAAGTGTAACAGACTGCCTGCAAAGAGTTATTGTCTAGGCCAATAACATACCATTACAATAGAAGCCTATGACAACAATATTCCTGAAATCAGATGCTTTTACTTGGACCAATACTTCCGAAAAACCAGAGAACACTTTTATAAGGAAATAAGTACAATTTCCAAGCAAACAGATATTGTTAATCTGTGGAACACATTTTAATATGGAGTGACAGATCATAGGTTAAGTGATAAATGCATGCAGAATGTGGAAAAATGATTCAGAACTTGGAAAATGGATTTTGGCTGAAATTATCCATACAGCATCAGAAACAAAAGTGATGAAAAGAAAACACTTCCTTTGAAAAAAAACGGCATTTATAGATTGGTTACAAAATTTAATTAGTTGACAAGGGCATGGGATTGCAGAAAACAATCCACCTTACAAACTTGCTTCCTAAAAATAAAATTTGGAAGGTGTCAGTTGAGCTTGGTTAGCTATTTTCACATCATCACTTCTCATGAGCATTGCAGATTGCAAGTGAAATAAATGAAAACTTCTTCGCTACAAGGGATTGTCAAAGCACCCATAGGGTGATTGAAACCAAATTCTTCTTCAGCTTCACTCAACAAATTCTGGAATGAAGGATGCTTCAGGAAAGATATCGGGACTACAAATTTCTTCTTTTCAGCTTCTCCAACATAAACAACAAAGTGGCCTTTGGGCACCACTGTGCTCTCCGAAGATGAGAGAGTCCGTTTCAGACTCGGCTTAGCATTCATAATTCTTGGCAAGCGGAAACCCATGGTTCTTGTCAGATTGTAAGGATGAGGAAATCTGAGTGTGGACTGTGGAATCGTAAGTTGGAACTTAGAGAAGTAGCTAGGAAAGGCTTTGGAACTTGGTGGAGCTATCCATTAGAATCAGTATTTATAAATAGCAAATGCTGTACGGTCAGCAGTCTCAGGCTAATTGAGTGGTGAAGAGAGAATGATTTGGAGACATCTATTGGGAGGAATCACATGGCTTTGCATCCCAACAAATAATATCGATTTGACTAGTTCAAGCCTGTAGGACACCCTTTAGACGCTCTTCACAAGGCCTTGTCCTATGAGTTACAGCAACTAAGGAGCACATGCCAGTGTTTGGCTCTTGGACATGTTATAAATTTCTGATATTTATTAGTCCAACTAGATAGGTCCATTGGTCCGAACAAAAACCAACAAAGCCAGGTGAAGATTAACAAAGTTTGCAGACAGAAGTTAATCTGAAGAAACTTTTACTATCTTAAATCTCTTTGATTTCAGGTTGGGTCCATTAATGACCAGGCAATATTGCATTCCAACAGCAATACCTACCCATTTCTTGATGATCTGTTGGAAGACACAAGCATGTGTTTGGGCTTCTTAAGTATTCTAACCAAACCCCACCAACATACATTGCAACCACTCAATCCATTAGCTTCCTTAATACATTCATCCATCTATATATACATGTGCATTATCCACACCACAGCCAGCCAAGGCATTCTCACATCTTCCTCGACAATCCATCTTCTCAATACCCTGATCTCCTTCTTACTCCAAATTACTTACAGCAATGGCTATCCGTGTGCCAAGAATTATGCAAGCTAAGCAGATTCTACGTCAATCTAAACTGTTTGCAAATGAAGCAGCCTCTACCTCAACGGATGTTCCCAAAGGATACTTTGCAGTCTATGTTGGGGAGAGCCAAAAGAAGAGATTTATAGTGTCAATTTCATTCTTGAGTCAGCCATCTTTTCAGAAGTTGTTAAGCTTGGCCGAGGAAGAATTTGGATTCAATCATCCTATAGGTGGTCTAACAATCCCTTGCAAAGAAGAAGTCTTCTTTGATCTCACTTCAAGCTTGCATTAGTTGCCTACTGCTTAAACAATTTAATAAGCTGATACAATTTTGACCATTGATGTACATCCTTCTGTTTGTTTGGAAGAAAGAGATGATAGATTGTATACACTTCAGAGAAATTTAATTAAAACAAATGACAGCGGTTCCATTCTCAAATTTCCTCTTGTTAAATTCGTTGTTCAGTTCATACTTCCCACGCATAATATGTACAACAGATTCTCAAGCCATCTCTAGTAGCAAATCTTCCCTTTCCTCTCTTCAAAAACAATAACATCAAACAAAGCTGATGGCTATTCGTTTGCCTGGTATTAAGGGAGCTAGAAGATTCTCCGCGGATCAAATCTACTTCCAAATCAATCAGTATACTTGGATGTTCCAAAAAGCTACATTGCTATTTATGCAGGAGAGACTACGGAGAAGAGATTTCTGATATTTATTAGTCCTATTAGTTACTGCAACAAAGGAACACAGGCAAGTGTTTGGCTCTTGGACATGCTATAAATTTCTGATATTTATTAGTCCAACTAGGAAGGTCTATTGGCCTGAACAAAAACCAACAAAGCCAGGTGAAGATTAACAAAGTTTGCAGACAGAAGTTAACTTCAAATGCAAAAAAAATAACATCGGGAATCTATTAACATTGTTATGAAAGTCATGGAAATATTAATCAAATGCCTCTAATGTTTCTTCCAATTCAGCTCCATGTTTCAACAAGTTCTAGACTAGGCACATTCTCATTTCAGTTGTATCAGATATAATCGAAATTAGCAAAAGTTATAGTTCATATATTTCTATAACCAAAACTAAAACGAGCATGCTATCCTCTTCCATCTCATTCAACAACCTTCTTTGTTCCAGATCATTATCATTCTGAAATTTACACTCTTCAAGTTACTTTGTATAATCACCAGAAACACGTACTCAGTAATGCACATAGTATGATCATTATTCATTAGCAACAGGCCCACAAGAACTGAATCCGAACATTTACATCCCCTTACCCTATCCTTAAACCGCTACTTCTTTGTACTACAAAAATGACCTTTCCTCTGTAAGTCGCAACCCAAATCTAGTGTTAAGGAACTTCACATGATTTAGTGTAAAAAGGCCTAAATCAACCATGGCTCTATATGCAAACTCAACTTCGAAGAATGTCATTCACTGCAACAAATGATTCCATAAATGAATAGTATTCCTCTATGCATATTCATTTAAATTAGTACCTTTGAGCTGCACCGTGTTCTCGTCCATCCGCTCTCTCATGGATATGTTACATTGAAGATCCCAATCCCAACCTGTTTTTGACAAATTCAAATACCTAAAAACAGATGAAGTTTGATCACAAATCTCAATGAATCATTTTCAGGGAAAAAGGGATTCAAGAATATTAATTGATTGCATAAACACATTGCAAGTTTAAAACCCTGTTAAACAACACTTACAATTTTCCAAAGAGAAACATTGGCTAAGTGTAGAAATTCATACTCCACTTCTCCAAATCTGGTAGATAAACTCAGACCCAAATCTATGGTCTGAAACTAACTCAGCAAACTCAATCTCAAATGTAATGAAAACATTTTGAGGTATTCATTGTTTCGGAGGGTAAGGCAGAGCAATCCCAGCAACAAAAACTCTAAATCGCAATCATAAGTGCACAAGAGCCGTGAAGATGAAATTTAAACCCAGTAAAAATTGCAAGCACAAATTAATAAACAAACCCAGAAAAACTCTAAAATCCAATCTGAATTGAAGGGGGAAAAAACCCATGAAGATGAACACCGAACCAAACCCAGAAAAATAAATAAACAAAAAAACTCAAAATTCATAAGCGAAAAAAGAAAAAAAAATTTGGACCATTTCTCGATTTGTGCGTGTCATCCTTGCGCAGGGGCCATGCTAATCTTCTCTGTATCGTTCCAATTTTATCGGATGTCCCCGAAGGGACAAACTGATGCTGTTACTTTCCTGTATATGAATACTCTTGTTATTCAGTTCTTTAGCAGTGTGGGATGTTTTGTTCGTTCCTAACTAAATAGCAAATTATGTTACTGAGGCCCATCGGGTTCTGGCTAAGTCTTTGATTATGAATGGGTCCATATCAATCTTGAAGCCCAAATAGCTCGTTGCCTGCCCCAATAACATCGCCCAATAAGCTTAAAAACTGTTTTTTTTTTATTAAAAAATGTATTTTTTTTTTCATTTCGAATCGGGATCAACGTCTTTAGATCTCTGCTTTAATTGAACTTTTTCAGCTAAAATTTATCATCATTTCAAATTCGGAGTTTTACCGATTATTTAAGTAATCAAGATGATGTTTCCTACTATATATATAAGTTCTCAGTGTAGTGATAATGTAGCTGGTTAGGAATGTGTGACATGATACAGTACATATTCTTTTGGAACGAATGATGATTTAGAAATGAAATTGGGGCGACGAATCTCTTCTTTTCATCAGCTTCTCCTACATAAACAACAAAATGATATTTAGGCACCACCGTTGTCTACTCTCGGAAAACGAAAATCTCCGCGTTAACAATTCTTGGCAAGCGAAGACCCGTGATTTTGTGACGAATTTAAACAACAAAATGATCTTTAGGCACCATCAAAACTGTGTTTGGCCATATCCAAGCTCCATACTCTACCAAAAATCAGAACTTTTATTTGGAGAGCAGCACACGAGGCTTTGCCAGTAGGATCGAAATTGCTAAATGCCGGTATAACAGATGGAACCTGCCCTATGTGTTCCCAGCAGGAGGAAACAGTTGTGCATGCATTACGAGACTGTCCGAGTTCACGTGATATACTGCAACAGTTTGGACTCCATGGTTGCGTGCTTTTTGACCATTCACCAGCATGCAAAGAATGCTTAGAATTTGCTCTCATCTCGTTGAACTATGAAGATTTCACGAATCTGGTTGTGGTGCTACTGCTATGGAATATATGGAACCGCAGAAACTCTCAGGTTCATGAAGCTAAGACCCCTCCGGCCTGGCTAACTGTTCTCAATGCAAGACAACTACAGCAGGAGTATCGTTCGGCTCACAACACACCCTCTATGCAACAACATAGCCAACGTTTTGGTTCTGTGCAATGGCAGAAGCCCCCACCTGGAACTGTGAAAATCAACTTTGATGGATCTTTTTCCGATTCTGACCGGACTGCTGCTATTGGAGTTATCGCCAGAGACAGTACGGGATTGTCACTAGCTGGTTGTGCAAAGTTCGTCTCTAGTGCAACCGATGCCTCTAATGTGGAGGCTCATGCATGCTTCGAGGCCATATTACTAGCACTTGATCAAGGCTGGACCAAGGTCTTAATTGAGGGGGATGCAGCCAACACCATTAACCAGCTCCAAAAACAGAACCAGGGTATCTCGACATGGGCACACAATCTCACTGAAGTGCATTCACTACTGCAGGCACACCAACACCTGAAGACTGCTTATATTCCACGTAGGGCCAACACTGCAGCTCATAACCTCGCATCTTGGGCATTCACCACTAAATTATGTACCTATTTTTACCATGATTGCCCCGAGTGTATTGCCTCAATAGTACTGCAGGACAGTCTTTATGGCTAAGGTTATACATAAAACTAGTTTGTTTCAAAAAAAAAATGGAACCAACAAAACTGGCACATTTGAAACACTATTTATCATATGATTATACCATTAACTTAGCAGATCATATGCATGGAATGCCATGTAGTTGAGTGGTGACCAGCAAAATGTGTTGGTATGCAGACCCCTACATGTTTGTTGATAATCAGAGATTCAGAATCAAAGACTTATAAGATATTGCAGACCTGCTTGCACTATTTGCAGGCAGTCTGGCACACTTATGATAAAAGTGGCTGAGTGTATGTTTTCGAGGTCAAAACTTCCATTAAACGGAAATTTTCAATCAACCCTCTGTTGCACATGGTAGATTATGTACTCCAATGATCAACAGTACTCCTGTAAATGAGAAATATGAATTGAACAATGGATTTAAGGAAAGGAAATTTGAGAATAGAACCGCTGTAAGTTGTATTAAAAATAATTTCTCAGAAGAGTATACATTTCATCATCTCTTTCTTCCAAAACAACAGAAGGATGTACATCAATGGTTAAAAATTGTGTCAGCTGATAAATATTTTTTTGTCGGTAGTGAGACTAATGAAGACCTCTTCTGTGCAAGGAATTGTGAGACCACCCATAGGATGATTGAATCCGCATTCTTCCTCGGTTATAGTCAACAACTTCTGGAATGATGGCTGGTTCAAGAATGAAATTGGAACTATAAATCTCTTCTTTTGGCTCTCCCCAACATAGACTGCAAAGTATCCTTTGGGAACATCCGTTGCTTGATTTGCAAAGAGTTTAGACTGACGAAGAATCTGCTTAGCTTGCATAATTCGTGGCATACGGATTGCCATTGCTATTAGTAATTTGGTGTATGAAGAAGATCTGAGAAGACTTTAGAAAATAAATAGTAAGATTTTGCTTGTAGAGGAGGTTGTGAGAATGCATTGGCTGTGGTTTGGATAATGCACTTGTATATGTAGATGTAAGAATGAATAAGAGATTTCAATGAATTCCAGATTGAGGGGTTACAATGTATTCTGGTGAGGTTTGGTTAAAAGACATAAGAAGCTCAGCATCACATGATTTTGTCTTCCAACGGATTATCACGATTCACGAAAGGGGTTGATATTCATGTTCCCAAAGGATACTTTGCAGTCTATGTTGGGGAGAGCCAAAAGACAAGATTTATAATCCAATTTCATTCTTGAATCAGCCATCATTCCATAAGTTGTTGACTATAACCGAGGAAGAATTCGGATTCAATCATCCTATGGGTGGTCTCACAATTCCTTGCACAGAAGAGGTCTTAATTAATCTCACTTCAAGCTTGCTTTAGTTGCCTACACTGCTAACAAAAAAATTAATTAACCAGCTGATACAATTTTTGACCATTGATGTGCATCCTTCTGTTGTTTTAGCTGAAAGAGATTATCATATACTCTTCTCTGAAATTATTTTAATGCAAGTTACATTGTTCAGATCATATTGATCCCTCTAAGGAGTATTGTTAATCATTGGAATACAGAATGACAGCGGCCATCAATTTTCTTTCACTAAATTTCGATATAAATGATAAAAGAGATAAATACAAATCAAAAAAATTATCAACCAAAACAGATTACTGCTTGTAACACAAGTTATGGTATCAGTTATTGCAACAAGGTCTACAACAAGTCAAAACAACTGCACAAGCATTCGTGATCCATCCGCATGCTTTTCTTCTCTCATCTTATTTCTGCAATTAGCCTTAATTCGCGACTGTTTTATAACCAAGACACATGAAGTATGTACATCAATGGTCAAATCCATAATCACCAAATGTAGACTACAGAGATCCATGGATTAGACATCAAAATCCTTCATTTTAGCTGACCTGAAACTTTTATTTTTTGGTTTTAAGTCAGACATGCTGGGAAGTCAATTCTTCAACTACCATGAGAACAGAGAGGTTTCTAGTCTAAATATAAAATCCAGTCCTCAACAAGTTGCAAGTAGTACAAGCCATCTTAATTTATTGTCCGAATGTAAACTTTGTATACATCTTGTCCTCGATTGCATGTGTGTGTGAGTTTTTACTTCATTTTTAAAAAAAAGGAAACTTAATAACTATGGCTATGCCTAATTCACAAAATAAGAAACATAATCTAACATAAGTCAAAGGCATAATGTCTGAAAACATTTGTCGCGGATCAATCATACTACAAACTTGAACTGAAATATGTATCTAGCTACCTTGTCAAACAAAGGCTTGATTGAAAATTTCAGTTCAATAGAAGTTTTGGCCTTGAAACTATACACTCAACCAAGGATAATTGATCATCCATTTTAGTTGAAGTGTGCCATACTAAGTTACTAACAGCAAAGAGGCCTAAAGGAAAGTTGCATACCGGGTCCATGTTTTATACGTGAAGTTCATTGTAAGAGTAGTCTCAAGTGCTTTCTCATATCGAATGTACATCAATATTCCTAAAGTAAGATGCTTTTACTTGGCCCAAATTTTTGAAATACCATAAAACTTTGTTTTATAAGGAAGTAAGTAGAATTTCCATGCAAATTGACCCTGTTAATGCATGGAACCCTATTTTAACCAGTAGTGATAGATCATCGGTTAAGTGATAAATGATGACAAAATGTGAAATAAATGGCTCGGAAACAGGAGAATAGATTTTAACTGAAATTATACACACAACATTAGAAACAAAATTCATGAAAAGGAAGAGTTTTGATTAAAGAAATTTGGCATTCATACATTGGTTACAAAAATTAATATAGTTGACAAGGGCGTGGGATTGCAGAACTCAATCCACCTTACACACTTGCTTCCTAAAACATAAATTTTGGGAGGTGTCAGTTGAGCTAAATATCTGTTTCGTTAGCCATTTTCACATCATCTCTTCTCATGAGCTTTGCAGGCTACAGATGAGATCAATGAAAGCTTCTTCACCACAAGGGATTGTCAAAGCACCCATAGGGTGATCGAAACCAAACTCTTCTTCGGCTTGACTCAACAAATTCTGGAATGAATGATGCTTCAGTAATGATATGGGGACTACAAATCTCTTCTTTTCAGCTTCTCCAACATAAACAGCAAAGTGGCCTTTGGGCACCACTATCGTCTCTGAAGATGAAAGAGTCCGTTTCAGACTCGGCTTAGCGTTAACAATTCTTGGCAAGCGGAAACCCATGGTTTTAGTGAGATTGTTAAGATGAGGAAATCTGAGTGTGGAATTGGAATGTAGAGAAGTAGCTAGGAAAGGCTTTGGCACTTGGTGGAGCTATCCATTTAGAATCCGTATTTATAAAGGGCAAATGTTGTATGGTCAGCAGTCTCAAGAGAATGCTTTGGAGACATCTATTGCGAGGCATCACATGGCCTGCATCCCAACAAATAATAACATTTTAGACAAGTTTTGTACCTTACATCTCACCGTTCAATGCAACCAACAATAATGGCCCATTTTGAAACACTAATATCATTGAATCAAATCAGAAGATGATGACACCACTTAATTAGCACTTCGCAGATCATATGGATGAAGCGCTATGAAGAGGGACCAGAAAAATATCAAAATAATCATCTCCACTAGTGACTATGAGCCAAGCCCTACATGTTTGCTGATGATTAGGATTGTAGAGAACAGCTGCTTTTATTATTTGTTCTATGACTTGACTATGTTGAACACACAATTAAACAAGTTGCCAATCCCTGTGACACGTGCCAGTGCCTAGCTCTGGGACATACTCCTTGTTTCTGTTTAAGCTTCTTGTATGATTACATATTTGCCTTGAAAAAATCCCAGCAAGATCGCTTAAATATTCAAGAGGACAAAAAACACTAGTCCATCTAAGATGGTCTATTGATCTGAACAAAAAAACAACTAAGTCAGGTGAAGATTACTAATTTTACAGGCAGAAGTTAATATGAAGAGGCCCCCGTTCAGTTGACCACAAATAGATTGATATTTTGATGCTATAGAACTTCTAAATAAGCATATCATCAGTAATAGGAACTGTCTCTATCATAAATCTCCTTGATTTCAAGTTGCATACATTAATGGTTAGGCAATAATGCATTCTAACAGATTTACAGTCTCAATATCAACCCCTTTCGTGATGATCTGTTGGAAGACAAGACCATGTGATGTTAAGCTTCTTATGTCTTCTAACCAAACCCCACCAGAATGCATTGAAACCACTCAATCTGGTATTCATTAGCTTCATATTACATTCTTCCATCTATATATACAAGTGCATTATCCAAACCACAGCCAAGGCATTCTCACATACTCATCTACAAGCAAATCTTACCGTTCATCACTTCATCTTTCGTAGTCTTCTCTGATCTTCTTCATACTCCAACTTAGTAACAACAATGGCTATCCGTGTGCCAAAAATTATGCATGCTAAGCAGATTCTTCGTCAGTCTAAACTATTTGCAAATCAAGAAGCCTCTACCTCAATGGATGTTCCCAAAGGATACTTTGCAGTCTATGTTGGGGAGATCCAAAAGAAGAGATTCATAGTTCCAATTTTATTTTTGAACCAGCCTTCGTTTCAGAAGTTGTTGAGTATAGCCGAGGACGAATTCGGATTCAATCATCCTATGGGTGGTCTCACAATTCCTTGCAGAGAAGAGGTCTTTGTAGACCTCACTTCAAGCTTGCATTAGCTGCCAACTGCTAGAACAGTTTCATCAGCTGTTACAATTTTTGACCATTGATGTACATTCTTCTGTTGTTTTGGCAGAAAGAGATAATCAAATGTATACTCTTCTGATCAATTATATTAATACAAATTACTACGATTCTATTCTCAAATTGTGCTCTTGTTAAATCATCGGAATACATAATGACAGCAACCATCAAATTCTAGAGTCCTCAACTTTTCTAGAGGTTCAATGGAATGGAACCAACAATAATGGCCCATTTTGAAATACTAATATTATTGAATCAAGGTCAGAAGATGATGAAACCACTTAATTAGCACATAGCAGACCAGAGCTGCTTGTATTATTTGTTCAATGATTTTGACTTTGTTGAACACATAGCTAAACAAATTACAAGTACATGTGAGTGTGACATTGTAAATAATTTATTTTGGGTTGGCCAAAGTGGACCGAAACGAGTTGAGACTTAATGAATTATGTCGGTATAAAAGTTACGTTCACAAAAACTATTTAAAAATCGTCGAATTATGTTTATGATCTTCCTTTTTTTTTTACTCAGGCTGAATGATAATATTTATTTTGGAGTCAAAATGTTTTAACGTGAATAGGAGAAAAAAGATTTAGGGATTAAATTGGACAACTTTACAAAGTTCAGAATTAAACATTGATTTACTCCTTTTCTTTTCAAAGCTAATAATGGCTTAAGCCTTAAGGATAACTTATCAGCTGAGCTTGCCTGGGGCAGGGTTGATGTGTCGAACTGGGAGACACTCATAATCAAAGATTTAGTTAGCCAGCACCCGATGGGCCTAGTAAAATAGTTTGCTGTTTAGTTAGGAACGAACCGAACATCCCACACCGCTAAAGAAATGAATAATAAGATTATTCATATACAGTAAAGAAACAGCTTAAGATTGTCCCTTTGGGGACATCCGATAAAATTGGAACGATACAGAGAAGATTAGCATGGCCCCTGCGCAAGGATGACACGCACAAATCGAGAAATGGTCCAAATTTTTTTCCAATCTCTATTTCTGATAACTTATGAACTTCAGAACCTGACCTTTTTTCGCTTCAGAATTTAGAGTTTTTTGTTTATTTATTTTTCTAGGCTTGGTTCGATGTTCATCTTCATGGGGTTTTTTTTTGTCACTTCAGATAGCAGTTTAAAGTTTCTCTGGGTTTGTTAATTAATTTGTTTTTGTAAATTTTTTTGGGTTTGAATTTCATCTTCACGGGTCTTGTGATCTTAAGATTGCAATTTATAGTTTTTGTTACTGGGATTGCTCTGTTTTACCCTCCGAAACGGTGAATGCATAAAAATCTTTTAGTTAGATTTGAGATTGATTTTGCTTTGAGTTAGCTTCAGACCATAGATTTGGGTTTAAGTTTGCTAATTGTCTGATATATCTCCCAGATTTGTATGAGTGCAGTATGAATTTCTACACTTAGACAATGTTTCTCTTTGGAAAATTGTAAGTGTTGTTTAACAGTGTTATAAACTTGCAATGTGTTTATGCAATCAATTGATATCCTCGAATCCCTTTTTCCTTGAAAGCGATTCATTGAGATTTGTGATCAAATTTCATGTGTTTTAGGTATTGGAATTTGTCTAAACAGTTGGGGATTGGGAGCTTCAATGTAACATATCCATGAGAGAGCTGATGGACGAGAACACGGTGCAGCTCGAAGGTACTACTTTAAATTAATATGAATACAGCTCGAAGTTGAGTTTGCATATAGAACCATGGTTGATTTAGGCCTTTTTAGAATACTTAAAGGGCTTTTCTGAACCATTTTTCCTTTCCTTTTTAACTTAGCTTTCTCACCTTGCACGGAATTGAAGGAACCTTACTAGTAATACTCTAACGAAACTGGTAGCATGAAGTAATTTTAGACCAATGTAGATGATCATGTACAATACTATTAAATATCAAAAGAGAACAATGGACCTTTGAAAATTCAGAAAAGAAACAAAATTTTCACTGGAATGATGCCTTTCATACCGTCACTTTCCATGTTGATTGATAGAAAAAGTTACAGTAATCACCTTCTCTAATTTTTCACTTAAGGAGATTTATATCTGCTCCCTAAGGCAAAAAGTATAGGAAAAATGTTGTCTGCATGGTATTGTTGATGTTTTCTTTACAAGATTGTATAGGCTGGTTAGTGTTAATTCTCTGACAATCAAATCAAGCTGGAGGTAACTTCAAGAAAGATGTCTTCATTGCAGGGAATTCTGAGACCGCCAGTAGGATGAGTATATCCGAACTCTTCTGATAAGCCTAGCAAATCTTGGAACAATGGCTGGTTCAAGAATGACACTGGTATCACAAACCTCTTCTGGTCTTCTCCAACATAAACTGCAAAGTAGCCCCTGGGAACTTTTTTAACACTAACAATATGAGGGAGGCGGATAGCCATGGCTGTCATTTTTTTATCGACTTTTGTACCTGGAAGAGCAGGAAGATGTTAAAGAACTTGGAAAGAAAAGGTGAACAAGTTTAGTAATTGAAAATGTGAATATGATGTTGCTAAATGAACTTATTCTTACCTGCACATGTAAGGAATACGAGGGAAATGTTGCTCTATCAAGTAGGAAGGGGCAATTGCTGGGATCTGATGAGTAATGAGAGAGACATGGGTTAATGTGGGGGGATGGGGGATCACATGCTGTTGTCTTCCAACTCATTTCGACAATTCCGCGGCAAATTCTGTAAAGAAAAGTTTGCCTAGCCCTTTCGGTAACACAAACCGATTCGGACCCACGCAAAAGAAGATTTGGAGCCACAGAAAGCTTGTTTACTCACTACCTCATTGTTGGGCATGCTAGAGACATGAAAGGTGTCATGCAGTGATAAGAAACATATAGCATGGGAGAATTTGAGAATTTATGTAACTGATTTTTGCTAAAACATATAGCCAGAGACATGTAACATAAACATTTAGAAGCCATGTATGTCTGATATTAATTCTCGAGGAAACTTGAAACAAGTTTGGAATTCCAAGGAGCTTGTTAGAGTTTGTGACCCGAATTCCGCCTTGATCAATCGGATGGGAACATGAAGGAATTTGGAACACAAACTCTAACAGAGCTGTTGTTAGAATGTGTGGTCAAAAAGAAGTTTCAATGGAGAAATCTTTAAAAAGACATGGTTTGAGGAATCACAAGGTCTTGCCTCCCAACAAACTATAACATTTTGACAACTTTGGTACCTAAGTTCATTCTATTGCAAATCTACCATAGCTGAGCATTCAATGTAACCAAGAAAACTGCCCATTTGAAATACTATTTATCAGATGACAATAACTTTAACTTAGCAGATCATATGGATTGAATGCCATGTAACCAGAGAAATGATTTGGTATGCAGAGCCCTATATGTTTGCTGATATCTAGATCAAAGACCTGTAATATACACCAGAACTGCTTGTTTTATTTGTTTATCTGTCTGTGTTGAACAGAGAATTCATCCGGTTGCCAATGCATGTGACATTGTCTAATTTGTGCTCACAACAAATGATGATAGCCTCAGTTTTTTAAGCAATAATTGGTTGGATAGAAGAAGCCTTAACCAATCTTAATGAAAAATATTAGCCTAATTCTCCATAAACACCAAATATAGACTAAGATATCCATGGATTAGACCAAAAAAAAATCTAAATATAAAAGCCAGTTCTGGATTACAGTAGTCTAGTGTCGGAATATATAATTGTATGCATTGTGTCCCAGATTTCATGTATTTTATTTATTTATTGAAGGATGGTTTAGAACCTTTGTTGCTAAATGCCTAATTCACAATCTGGAAAAGTGAATGCAAAAAGAAAATTGAAAAAAAACATCCAAATGAGTCCTAGGCATAGCGTCTTAAACATTTTTTTTCTTACAGACCAACCAATTACTGTAGAATTGACAGAAATATGCTATGGAGCTACCATGAACAACAAAGGGTTGATTGAATTTTTCAGATTAATGGCAGTTTTGGCCTCTAATCCACACACTGAACCGAGGATAAGGAATCATCCATTTTTATCTGAATTGAGCACTGCTGTAAAAGAGTTGTAAAGGGAAGTTATAACTCCATGTTTTATACTAGAAGTTCACAAGGAGTGTTGTCTAAAGTACTCTTTGATATAGTATGTTCCTATCTTGGCCGATAACAGAAAAGAAATAGGTATCAACTGCAATACTCCTGAAATGAAATGCTTTTACTTGGACCCCATGTTTCTGACATACTGGAGAACTTAATAAGAAGGAAAAGATCGAACTTTCATGCAATAGACATCCAGTTAATGTATGGAACCCTTTTTAACCAGGAGTGAAAGATCATAGGTTAAAGTGATAAATAATGGGAAAATGTGAAATAAAAGCCTTCAGAGCATGGAAATGGATTATGGCTGAAATTATCCACACAACATCATAAACAAAATTCATGACAAGAAAGTTCCTCTGAGAGAAATTCTGCATTTATACATTGGTTACAAAAAATTAATACAGTTGACAAGGGCATGGGATTGCAGAAAACAATCCACCTTACACACTTGCTTCCTAAAAAATAAAATTTGGGAGGTGTCAGTTGAGCTAAAGATAAGTCAATCTCTTCTTGGTTAGCCGATTTCACATCAATACTTCTCATGAGCTTTGCAGGCTACAAATGAGATCAATGAAAGCTTCTTCGCCACAAGGGATTGTCAAAGCACCCATAGGGTGATTGAAACCAAACTCTTCTTCGGCTTCACTCAACAAATTCTGGAATGAAGGATCCTTCAGGAATGATATCGGGACTACAAATCTCTTCTTTTCAGCTTCTCCAACATAAACAGCAAAGTGTCCTTTGGGCACCGCAGTCGTCTCCGAAGATGAAAGAGTCCGTTTCAAACTCGGTTTAGCATTAGCAATTCTTGGCAAGCGGAAAACCATGGTTTTTGTGGGATTGTTAAGATGAGGAGATCTGAATGTGGAATTAGAACATAGAGAAATAGCAAGGAAAGGCTTTGGCACTTGGTGGAGCTATCCATTAGAATCTGTATTTATAAAGGGCAAATGTTGTATGGTCAGCAGTCTCAAGCTAATTGAGTGGTGAAGAGAGAATGCTTTGGAGACATCTATTGGAAGGAATCACATGGCTTTGCATCCCAACAAATAATGTCATTTTGACTAGTTCAAGCCTGTAGGACACCCTTCAGACGCTCTTCACAAGGCCTTGTCCTATGAGTTACAGCAACTAAGGAACACATGCAAGTGTTTGGCTCTTGGACATGTTATAAATTTCTGATATTATTAGTCCAACTAGGAAGGTCTATTGGTCTGAACAAAAACACAACAAAGTCAGGTGAAGATTAACAAAGTTTGCAGACAGAATTTAATTTGAAGAAACTTATCCTATCTTAAATCTCTTTGATTTCAAGTTGGGTCCATTAATGACCAGCAATAATGCATTCTAACAGCAATATCTACCCATTTCTTGATGATCTGTTGGTAGACACAAGCACGTGTTTGGGCTTCTTATGTATTCTAGCCAAACCCCACCAACATACATTGCAACCACTCAATCCATTAGCTTCCTTAATACATTCATCCAACTATATATACAAGTGCTTTATCCACACCACAGCCAAGACATTCTCAGTTCCTCACATCTTCCTCTACAATTCATCTTCTCAATACTCTGATCTTCTTCATACTCCAAATTACTTACAGCAATGGCTATCCGTGTGCCAAGAATTATGCAAGCTAAGCAGATTCTTCGTCAATCTAAACTGTTTGGAAATGAAGCAGCCTCTACCTCAACGGATGTTCCCAAAGGATGCTTTGCAGTCTATGTCGGGGATAGCCAAAAGAAGAGATTTATAGTACCAATTTCATTCTTGAATCAGCCATCTTTTCAGAAGTTGTTAAGCTTAGCCGAGGAAGAATTTGGATTCAATCATCCTATGGGTGGTCTCACAATTCCTTGCAGAGAAGAGGTCTTTGTTGACCTCACTTCAAGCTTGCATTAGTTGCCTACTGCTTAAACAATTTAATCAGCTGATACAATTTTGACCATTGATGTACATCCTTTTGTTTGTTTGGAAGAAAGAGATGATAGATTGTATACACTTCACAGAAATTTAATTAATACAAATGACAGCGGTTCCATTCTTCAAATTTCCTCTTGTTAAATTAGTCGTTCAGTTCCTATTTCCCACACATAATATGTACAACAGATTCTCAAGCCATCTCTTATAGCAAATCTTCCCTTTCCTCTCTTCGAAAACAATAACATCAAAAAAAGCTGATGGCTATTCATTTGCCTGGTATTAACCGAGCTAAAAGATTCTCCACAGATCAAATCTACCTCCAAATCAATCAGTATACTTGGATGCGCGAAAAAGCTACATTACTATTTATGCAGGAGAGATTACGGAGAAGAGATTTATATTCCTGATATAAGAAATGTCATATCTCAGAATATCTTAAATCAAATATCATTTGAAGTCGCAGTATACATAACAAAAACCCCAGGAAAAGGTAGATATCACACAAGAGGATGAGTAAAGGTTTTTAGCTCACAAGTTAGTCCGGTTCTAATAATTAGAGGTAAGAATCCATCCAAATTCAGATGCAAAAATGCATAAAAACACTGGGAAATATATTAACATAGCAATGAAAGTCATGGAAATATTATTCAAATGCCTCTGATGTTTCCTCCAACTCAGCTCCATGTTTCAACAATTTTAGACAAGGCACGTTCACTTTCAGTTGTATCAGATATAATTGAAATCGTTTACACTTTGTAATAAGTGTTGAACCAAAATAAGATAACAAGATATAGTTCATATACATGCTATCCTCTTCCATCTCTTTCAACAACCTTCGTTCCAGATCATTATCAATCTGAGATTTACACTCTTCGAGTTACCTTGTATAATCATCAGACGCAAGTACTCGGTAATGCACAAGGTAAGACCATTATTCATTAGCAGCAGGCCAACAAAAATTGAATCCGGCATTTACAACATCCTTAAACCGCAACTTATTTGTACCAAAAAAATGACTTTCCCTTTGTATGTTATAACACAAAGCTAGTGTTAAAGGAACTTCATATGATTTAGTGTAAAAAGGCCTAAATCAGTCATGGCTCTATATGCAAACTCAACATCGAAGAATGTCATTCACTGTAACAAATGATTCCATAAATTTGTAGTATTCCTCACAGTATGTATGCATATTAATTTGAAGTAGTACCTTTGCGCTGCACTGTGTTCTTGTCCATCAGCTCTCTCATGGATATGTTACATCGAAGCTCCCAACCGTTTTTGACAAATTCTGATACCTAAAAAACATGAAATTTAATCACAAATCTCAATGAATGACTTTCAAGGAAAAAAGGGATTCAAGGATATCAATGGATTGCATATACACATTGCAAGTTCAAACATTAAAACCCTGTTAAACAGCAGTTACAATTTTCCAAAGAGAAACATTGGCTAAGGGTAGAAATCCATGCTGCACTTCTCCAAATCTGGTAGATAAACTCAAACCCAAATCTATGGTCTGAAGCTAACTCAGTAAACTCAATCTCAAATCTAATGAAAAGATTTTGAGGTATTCACTGTTTCGGAGGGTAAGGCTGAGCAATCCCAGTAACAAAAACTCTAAATCGCAATCATAAGTGCACAAGACCCGTGAAGATGAATTTCAAACCCAGGAAAAATTGCAAGAACAAATTAATAAACAAACCCAGAAAACTCTAAAATCCAATCTGAAGTGAAAGAAAAAACCCCCATGAAGATGAACACCGAACCAAACCCAAAAAGAGATTGAAAAAAAATTTGGACCATTTCTCGATTTGTGCGTGTCATCCTTGCGCAGGGGCCATGCTAATCTTCTCTGTATCGTTCCAATTTTATCGGATGTCCCCGAAGGGACAAACTGAAGCTGTTTCTTTCCTGTATATGAATACTCTTGTTATTCAGTTCTTTAGCGGTGTGGGGTGTTTGGTTCGTTCCTAACTAAACAGCAAATTATGTTACTGAGGCCCATCGGGTTCTGGCTAAGTCTTTGATTATGAATGGGTCCATATCAATCTTGAGGCTCAAATAGCTCAATGCCAGCCCCGATAACGTCGCCCAAGAAGCCTAAAAACTGTCCTTTTTTTCATTTCGAATCAATTTCTTTACAACTCTGTTTTAATTGAAGTTTTGCAGCTAGAATTTATCATCATTTCAAGGTATGAGTTTTACCGATTGTTTTAGTAATCAAGATGATGTAAGAACTACTTTGTTTTCTCAGTTTTAATATCAGTCAGTTCCCAAGAACTTGATTGGTGTCCAATCGGAACATTTAAATAGTCGGCTGATATAATATTTCGACTGCCACAAAGAAAATGTTGTATTTTAATCGATTCTTTCTTAACAATTATGGTATTCAACTTCCAGCTATGCCCATACATTTTCATGTGCATTGTGTTGTAATACGTCTATCTGTTTTCAATTATTTACTGAACATCATATCACTCGGTTAGCATTTGCCACTACATTGCATGAGTTTCATATCTGTAGAATGTGAATTATTTACAATGTTTACTTTTTCAACATCTACAGTACTCCAACTCCTTCACCGACACCTTTTCGAAATGGCTTGTTCCATTATTACTCAGAGGTGTGAAGGAATTCAAATATTTCTACAGTTTCATTGTATTTGTAGGTACAAACACATATCGGTAAGCCCGGACGACAGATTAGCGTGATTGACGGACAGAATCAACGGTGAATCTTTAGCAGAAAGTCTAACGAACAAGTATAGTCTTGTATGAACTGAACGTGTGACATGTTCCATAACGCGTATCAATTTGGTTTTGCAGCAAAGGCACATAATGACATAGTAATGTAACTGTGAGTGTGATATGAATTAAGAAGAAAGTAAATTCATTAATCGAAAAACACCAGTTTTTACTGAATCAAGTGCTCCTAGAAGCTCTTTAGATGTACAATTTCATCTGAATGCTTTACTATGGGTACAATTTCAAAGGACCTTACTGTGTTGTCTTTTACAGGAGGAGGGGGCAAGAGTAACATGGCCTTCATGTGATTGTGATGAACAAAGGCCAAAGTCGTTTTCAACAATATATATCCCTATCTTGGCTCAACAAAAGCACCGTACTCGGGTGATGCGGTGGTGGGCCTTTCTCGTCTCCTGTTTGTTTTTTCAACCATGTCTCTCCCACCCAATCTCATTCACAGAACATGCATGTGTCTTTCACAGATTGTGACTCATGGGGTAACTTGTTTGCTGTGTTTTTGTTCCTTGTTGTTGTTGCTGTAAATCTAGCACTGATCTGATCTCTCCAAGAGCAATGCCATTGGTATTTGGTACTAAAACTTGAGTTTTTGTCTCAGTTGGTCAACTTGTTAGGATTATCGCCATAAAGTGTTGATTAAGTTGAAAAATGGAACTATGACCTTCAAATTAACCAATGTACTTTGTGTTCCTTGTTGTGCTTGGTTGGGGTCTTCGCCTGAAAACATAGGACATTGCCGTATCAGACTAGAACATGGAACCAAGCATGGTGAGTCACATTTGAAGTATAGAAATTAATAAATGTCCCTAAAAACTATATATATTCCCACCATTTGAGTGGTGGAGATTTCATCAGGACCACATTCAGAAACCCCATCTGCCTCCTTGGGGACATTCTCTCCAAACTGCTGCACGGCCAACATTCAAGAGGCTATTATGCCAGGTTTGGCTTAATTTCATATGGCTAAACTGACTTGACAAACTGACCATGTTAAAAAAAGATGCAACTCTGTGATCAAAACCTGCAAATCAAGCAGCAGAAACCACATGGGTTTCTGCACAGAATCACAAGCCAAAACAGACACAAAATTCCAAAAATCAACCAGACCGACGCAGCACTACTCTCTGGTCTCTGCTACACTTATTACCGGTCCCTGGTTTCAGGTAGAGAGAGAGACACATATAAATAACATTCAAAGTTTAAATCCCGGTTGCATGTAATTTGAAGCCATATTACATTTATTGTGCTCAACATGTTGTCATTAGGAGGACCAACAAAATATAGAAATTAACACATACATACCCCGAATAACACCTATGGTTTGTAATTGTCCCTTTCGGCTTAGCCCCCACAGTCCCACATGACTCCTCAGCCTCAGGCTCTATATCCATAAATAAATATCCATCCCTCTACACCTTCTCAACCCACATTACAGCAATGGCAATCAGAAAACCATCCAAACTGCCTCAAACCGCAGTTCTGAAGCAGATCCTCAAGAGATGTTCGAGCTTAGGCAAGAGACACGGGTACGACGAAGACGGTCTCCCGCTCGACGTACCGAAAGGCCACTTTGCCGTCTACGTCGGTGAGAACCGGAGCAGATACATCGTCCCGATCTCGTTCCTGACTCACCCTGAGTTCCAATGTCTGCTTCGACGAGCCGAGGAAGAGTTCGGGTTCGACCATGACATGGGGCTTACTATCCCTTGTGAAGAAGTTGTTTTCCGCTCGCTTACATCTATGCTTAGATGAAAAATGGCAAACAATATATATATATATATATATATATATATATATATATATATACAATATTGAGATGTGAAGGGTTCTGCCTTTGCCTTGGAGAAAGATGGCCAAGAGAAGCATATAGCTAGTTTCTCTTTTTTTAACATCGTTTCTTCAATGTGTTTTTTGCTACTGTTTTGAACCCATCAATATGCAATTTGGGTTTTTTATGTTTAATTAATTAGTGATTAGTGACTCTGACTTAGACCTAGGAATTATTACATTTTCTGGGTTGATTATTTGTAAAAAGGTTATGTGTTTCCTCACAGCAGATTGTGCAGCTGTGAGAGAAAAGTTGAATGTTAAGGAAAGCCTTATTATTTCTCTCTCTCGTTTATTTCCATGCAAATTATGAAATCAAGTGAATCTTTTTGCTAGGTTAGCTTAGGTAGGGAAAAGCATAAAGATAACCTTAAACCAAAACATGGCTAAAGACATGTAAGAAAAACATTACAATCAGCCCCATGGGTTGTCAGGGAATGCGGAAATGGAATCACAGTGTTTAATTTGTTCAAGTATAAAAGATTAATTATGTATTTGTTGAAAAAGAAATTATCAACCAGTGTTAGGTGCATTGATAAGTCACATTATACTCTCAAAGAGAGAATACGAGTTCAAATCTTGGAGACGATATTATTGAAAAAGACAGCCTCACATCTCGAACATAAACCGTAAGACGAACATGTATATTGCTAAAAAATAATGTTTTTTTTTCTTTCTTTTAGAAAATTAATTATTTGATTAAACAATAAATATGTTTCTACAAAATTTTATTAAAGTGAGTTTTTTTTTGTTGCCTTCTTAATTTTCAGAATTTTTATTAATTTAAATCGATTCGTATCGTACACCTAATTTTATTGTGTAAGTTCCAGCAAAAAAGAGATAAAGAGATGAGTAGTCATATGTAGATTTCATTTTCATCTTAGTTGGCTATTGGTATTGGAATATGCTCTTTACTCCATCAATGATTTAATCTAATCCTCAGTATCATAATCCAATACTTATTATTGTACATGGAACATCACTCTCACGGTTGCAAACTTCCATTTCTCTTTTTCTTCTTATTCATTTGAATCTTTTAAATTTATTCTCAAATCTTAATTACTTACAATTTTAGCTCACGAAAATATTACTCGTATTGGAACACTATTTTTATCTAAAATACTCTCTTTTCTTAGTAAAACTTTAGGATGGGTGTCATACTCGTATTGAATCACTAAGGGCCTGTTTTTGGTTGATTATATAAGTCTAAACTCACTTTTTTAAGCAAAATCAATGGCAAATAATGCTCATTTTAGGTCAAAACTCAGTTTACAAATTGAATTATTTTTTCAAACTCAAAATCTATAATTTATAGCTTTTTGGGTTAAGAATTCCGTTTGAAATGAAAAAGTCTAAATTACCTCTCATTAAACCTTCAACAAACAACGGCATTTTTTCTCTGGTTTTAATGCTTTTCTCAAAATATCTTTCTTCAACTTTAGGATTGCAGGGTTGTTCTAGTTCAGAAGCAGCTCCATCTTCTTAGGTATGCTATGTTTTTTATTTTCTTGTTTTAATTATGAAATTGAGAGTTTAGGCTTTTGACCCATTCATTTATCTTTTGTTTGCTCTTCTATTTTTGTATTTTACCCAAATTTAGTCGTATATTTTCTGCTCTTGTTTGCTCTTTTTCTCCATTCCTTTATCTCTTTTTTTTTCCTTCATTCATTGTTAAAAGAAATCAACCGGTTCTCGTACATGAATGTCCAGATATTGTCGAATTCTTAACATTAAAAAAAAGAGTAAAGGAAACTTCACAGCTCCCACTGTTTTGAATGGATGAATATTGAATTTACATTAATTTAATACTGTCAAAGTAGACAAAAAAGATCTGTTTAGAGAATCTTAAATATAGAATTGTTCCAAGAGATAGCTCCTGGAAATTTACAAGAGCTAGCCACATGCTTTAAACCAAACCAGCGCATGAGCTTGAAAGTTAAGAAAATTGATGGCAGAATGGACCAATGTTACAAATCTGACATGAATGGATGGAAATAAGAAAAACCATTGTTTTGTTATTGGCTCTTGTTGTGAATTTTTTTTTAAATTTTGTTTGAATTTTGTGTGTCTCACGTGATTTTCAATATATATTATTTTCAATATAATTTTAGTTAAATCTGAATGTTATGCAAATGTCTTGATGTAGGAAAATTTCGTTCTTGAAATATTTGAAAGCGAAAAACTGTCGGGAACATCAATTCAAGGTGAGAAAATTACTTTATTGTAAATTAAACTTGTTCTTGGAATATTTGGAAACGAAAAGTACTTTACTGTTTAATTGTATAATTCTTGTATAAATATGCATGAATTGAATGTGTGCTTTCATTGTATTTTTTGCATCAAGTCTGTCAGTTTTGTAATATTTAAATGTCTGTATATATATATGCTAGATGAGAAGTATTTTGAATGTTGAAGGAAGTGGTGAAAAAAAGGCATCATGGGATAGCAGGTTGACAATAATATTATGTGATTTGTGTATTAAGGAGATATTAAATGATAATAGACCCGGTACTCATTTTAAAAAAGAAGGATGGGTTAACATAGTGAAAAACTTTGAGAATGAGACGGGAAAGCCTTATACGCAAAGACAATTGAAGAATCGATGGGATTTATTGAAGAAAAAAAATGGAGGTTATGGAAGAAGCCAAAAGAAAAAGATACTAGTTTAGGGTGGAATCCTACGAAAGGAACAGTTGATGCTTCCGAAGAGTGGTGGGAGAGTAAGATAAAGGTACATTTATTAATTTTTATTTTTTTTTATTTTTTTATTTATAATGTTATTATAAGTGTTTAATGAAACTATCAATTTATGTAGGTGATGCCCGAAGCTCAGAGATTCAAACTTGCAGGCATTGATCCTGAATTGGAAGACAAGTTAGACCAAATGTTCAAGGGGATAGTTGCAACTGGTGATAAAGCATGGGCACCTTCTTCGGGTATATTATCAACTAATTTTATCGAGCAAGATTATAATGAGACACTTGAAGAAAATGAAGAACACAATGCAATGTAGTTTGTTCACCAAGTAGAATGTGATGAAAATAATGAAAGTTCTGAAATTCAATCTGAACCAACACAAAATGTGCAACAAAAGCGAAAATTCACTGAGGCATGACCTTCTCATTTAAAGACTGGAAAAAAGAAATCCTCACAACAAACTCGAGGGGCTGCAAAGTTGTCCATGCAAATTGATAAATTATGCAGCACGGCCGTAAGTATGAATGAAGCAACATCAAGATTGAATCCTATTATAGATCCATTTGGCATTCCACAAGCAGTCAAAATGCTCGAAGAATTGTCTGAGGAAATTCCAGAAGCTAGTAAACTCTACTTTTTCGCACTGAAACTAATAGCGAATAAAGAGAAAGGAACTGTGTTTTTATCAATTCCTCAAAGGGTTAGAGTTCGGTGGCTTAATGAGGAAATGAAAGATAGTTTAAAACTTTCTAGTCTTCTTAGTCCTTGAGATATGAATCACTAACCTTTTGTTGGGAACTAGTAGGTGTCACTTTTTTATAATATTTAGTTTGAGATATTGATAAGTGTCATCTATGTTTAATCTTTATTTTGTTTCGGACACTGATAAGTGCAACCTATGTTTACTGTTTATATTATTTTGGATCTTGATATTTCACTATATATATTTATGTTTGCTAAGAATACTTATTTATGTATTTTGATGGTGGAGATTATTATATTTGGTGATGTTTATATATTATGTTATATATGTTTGGTATATTTATTTTTTATAATTTTTAATTAAAATGTTTAATTTTTTTTATAATTTTTCACAAGTAATGAGTATTAGTATTATTAACAGTTCTCATGATGATGAAAATGATGATGAAGGGGAGATTAATGAGCTTTTACAACATCAACAAAATTATCATAGGTTGTTTGCTGTGACAGCATCTTCCGTGCAATTATATTATGAAAAATATTTATTGAAACAATCGTGCATGGATTCGAGACAATCAGGTGATGTTTGGATTCGTGAGATCCTTGATGGTCACGAATCGCGTTGTCAGATAAACTTTAGAATGTCAAAAATCGTGTTCAAAAGTTTTTTGAAAGTTTTAGAAACACGATACAATCTACAAGGTACAAGAAGAATTTCTTCTAAAGAAATGTTGGACATCTTTTTGTATATTTTGGGAATTGGTGCATCTGTTTCTCAGTGTCGAGAGCGATTTCAAAGGTCTGGATGGACAATCAGTCAACACTTTACAATTATGCTGGAGAAAGTTTCACAAATGGCTATGGATATAATCGCACCAGATGATCATTCTTTTAGCACAATACCAGAACAAATACTTAATGATTCTAGATATATGCCACATTTTAAGGTAACATTTAAATATTATAGTTTCATATTTATGAGATTTATTTACTTTAAAGATGCTTGTGTACTAATGTGATTTTTTTGTAGGATTGCATAGGTGCAATTGATGGTACACATATTCATGTCATTCTTCCACCAAATGAACAAATACCGTACATAGGAAGAAAAGATGTCCCAACTCAAAACGTTATGGCAGTGTGTGATTTTAATATGTGCTTCACATTTGTCGTTGTTGGATGGGAAGGAACAACACATGATACGAGAATATTTCTTGATGATATTCGAGATCCACGATTAAAATTTCCACACCCACCAAATGGTAAATTTCTTTCATTTGTTTTTCAAATTACATTTAAATGATTTAATTAATTATTTTTGTACTTTGATATATAGGAAAATATTACCTCGTTGATTCTGGATACCCACAAATGAAAGGTTTTCTTGGGCCCTATAGAGGACAACGATATCACTTACCTGACTTTCGTAGAGGTAGACCTATGTTTGGTAAAGAAGAGATATTCAATCATTCACATTCATCATTACGTAGTGTGATTGAGCGAACTTTTAGTGTACTGAAAAAAATGGGCAATTTTAAGAGATATGCCAAGTTATAGTTTTGAAAAACAAAGGATAATCGTTATATGCACAATAGCGTTGCACAATTTTATTCGAAAACATGCGGGTCGGGATGATGCCGATTTCATGGAATACGAAAACATTAACCCAGAAGATGTGCAAGATGAAGAAAGTTATGAAGATATTGGTGATGAATTAAACATGTCATATGGTGATGAAATGGAATTCATGAGAGATGTCATAGCTTGTAGTTTAATGAACTCAATTTAAATTGCAAGTTGTAATGTTTTTGTGGCATAGCTTGCAGTTTAATGAAATCATTGAAAATTACAAGCGCTAATATATTTTTGTGTCGTAGCTTGTAATTTAATGAAATCATTGTAAACTGCAAGTACTAATGTATTTTTTGTGTCGTATCTTGTAGTTTAAAGAAATTATTGTAAATCGTAAGCTCTAGTATATTTTTTGTAATATTTATGTTGGTTGTCGTAACTTTTAGTTTAATGAATTTAATTTAAATTAATATATTTCGTATATTTTTTTAAAAATATTTTAAAATAATTTATATACTTAAATTTTATATTTTTCTAAAAAATAATTCATATTTTATATATTATTTTAAAAATATTTTAATATAAAATAAAAATTGTTTTATAATTTTAAATTGATCTATTTCATATATATGTTATAATATCAATGAATCTAAATATGATTAAATTAATATATTTTAAATTTTATAACATGATGTCTAAAATAGACATTTTATCTTTCTAAAATCACTTTCTGACAGCAATAACAAACACTAAAATCTTAAACTCAGCTTTTCAAAATCATTTTTCTACGGCAGTTTTAAAATTACTTTTCCAACCGTACTTTTTAAAAGCAATGTCAAACTAAGCCTAAGTTTAGCACCAGTAAACACCAATTCATCAATGTTACACATCACTATACATCATTAGCTTTTAAATAACTTTTTAAAACCTCGGGGACCCATAGGGCAATTAATCCTATTTTAAATGAAAGTAGAATTTCGGTGGCTTTCGTTTAAATTTTTTTTCTAATAGATATTTGTTTAATTTATTATATTAATTATAAAGTAATATATTTATTTTTAAGACTTTAGGGTTTATGTTTTGTTTTTAGGGTTTGGAATTTGTGTTTTAACATTTATGATTTGAGTTTAAGATTGAGGGTTTATGGTTTGATTTTGAGGTTTAGGATTTAGAGTTTAGATTTTAGTGTTTAGTTCTTTTAGGAATAAAAGATAAAAAGTTGAGATTAAGTTTTATAGGGTAAATATGCAACTTATGTATCAAAATTTTACTCTTCCTTAATTTCACTTTGAGTCCAAAATCTTTTCAAAAGTTATTTTAGAAAAATAATAGTTTATAGTGATGTGAAACATTAGAAGTATATAAATATATATATATATATGTATAATATTTGTTGAAGACTTATCTCTTTTCTTAACTTTAAATTAACTATAATATTTTATTAATTTATAAATAAATAAATTTATTTTTATTTTGATAATATACATGTTTGTTTTACGTTTCATATTCTTAGTGGAGCTGGCCCTCCCAAATCATCGATTTCTTGTTGCTCCATGTCCATCAAATCATCGATAAATAAATAATAATTAAAAATTACATCTTACAATGCATCATTCATCCACCTGAAAGTTGAAAGTACATTAATATAAAGAACCCAACACATAGAAACAATGCTTGACATGAATTACTGGAGAATGAGTTGGATATGCAGATGGTACACATGAATCGACCGAAAAGTGTTAGAGGGGACAGTCACATCCCTTAAAAAATCGTAAATTTCTTTATATTGTATATATTTCCTTTTTAATTTGAATTGATAATCAAATTCCGTCCTTTTAAAATTTTGTAATTTCGCACCCAATATATTTTTAATATAGCTTTTTAATCGTTTGCGTTCTTTACATAAAATCATACGCTCGTTCCTGCAGAGATACAAAGTCTCTACAGTTGGCTGCATGTTTGTTTTCAGCAGTATGTCTCCTTTGCTTGCCCCACTCCCATGTTCTACGTAATTTCATGGAAGCAACCCTAATCTGCACCAGTTACTCTCGTGAATAACAAGAGCCGACGACCATTTAAGAGGAAAAATAAAAGAGCATTAAAGGGTAGTTCACCGATCAAATTTAATAAAGCCAATGGTTAATTAAACATGTCATGTAATGACATTAATAATTATATGTTCCTGGGCGGTAGAAGTTATCTTTTGTGGTTGGTGTTAGTCGGTGGCACAACGTTATTAATTAAGAGAGCTATTTAAAAATATCTAAATTTAGGAAGGTGAACAATATAAATTATATGTTTTACGAGATTAAATTATAAATTTACTATTACTTCAACTTAATTTTTTTAATATTTAAATTTTTTGGGGGGGGTTGTGGCCTCCACTGAGCTCTATTAAGTATTGTCTCTGGTGTAAGTCTTACCCAGAATTAATAGTTAGTGATGAATTGACAATAAATCTGATAATCAAATAGTAGAATTGGCTAATAGATTAAGTGAACTTAACAATGATTATGTTAATTGTAGGGTTGTAAAAACAGGTAATCGGATGGGTTTCAGGTCGGGTATTTTCAGGTCGGGTAAAATCGGATACAGGTCATTTCAGGTCATTTTTCTGTCTTGACTCGAGTCGGGTCGGGTGCGGGTCCATTTCAGGTCGGGTCAAAACGGGTCGGGTCCGAAGCAGATAATTGACAGGTTAATTCGGGTTCGGATACACTTCAGGTCGGGTTCATTTCGGGTTCGGGTAGACTTCAGGTCGGGTTCATTTCGGGTTCGGGTAGACTTCAGGTCGGGTTCATTTCAGGTCGGGTTCATTTCAGGTCGGGTTCATTTCAGGTTCGGGTAGACTTCAGGTCGGGTTCATTTCAGGTCGGGTTCATTTCAGGTCGGGTTCATTTCAGGTTCGGGTGGACTTCAGGTCGGGTTCATTTCAGGTTGAAGTAATTTAAAAAATAATGAAAAGAAAAATAATGAAAATGGGTCAATTTGGAATAAAAATAAAGTTATGTGAAGTATAATGAACAAAAATATCAAAATAAATTTAGAAAACGTAAAAATACAATGAATATGGGTCAAATTGGAATAAAAATAAAGTTTTGGGGACTAGAATGAACAGAAATATCATATTAAAATTATAAAATATTAGGCATTCATTTGAAAAACAAATGAATATGGGTCAATTTGAAATACAAATAAACTTGTGGGGATTATAATGAAAAAAACAAATTAAAAGTATAAAACATAAGACAAATGAAAAATAATGAATATGTGTCAATTTGAAATAAAAACAAAATTTTAGTGACTATAATGAACAAATATATAAAAAAATATTATAAAATACTAAAAAAGGAATTAGGGTCAATTTGGAATAAAAATAAAGTATTAAGTACTATAATGAACAAAAATATCAAATTAAAACAATGAAACATTTTAAAAATAATGAATTGTGGTCAATTTGGAATAAAAATAAAGTTTTAGGGAGCATAATGAACAAAAATATCATATTAAAATTAGAAAATATCGGACTAATTTTTTTAAAAAATGAATAGAGGTCAATTTAGAATACAAATAAAGCTTTGGAGACTATAATGGAAAAACATCAAGTTAAAAAACTAATGAAGAAATGTACCAAATTATAAATAAAAAACATTGGGTGAATATAAAAAAAATAATGAATAGGGATCAATTTAGAATTAAATAAAAGTTTTAGAGACTGACATAAAAAATATTACGATATTAAAAAGTTAAAAACAATAGTCTAAATTAAAAAAATAAAAATAAAAAGGGCTCAACTTGAAATAAAATTAGTTAATTAGATGTTAAGTACTATAAATTATAAAAAAATAAAATTATATATATATATATATTATAATACATATGTATATAACATTATATTAATTAATGTATATGTATACACTATACATATGTATATATATTATAGGGTTTAGGGTTTTAGACTTTTAAATTCCTACGTACATTAAATAATAAATACATACATATTACATACATACATGATACATACATAATTTACATATATACATTATGATTAGGGTTTAGGGTTTCATGCGTACATGATACGTACATTGACATTATAAAACCCTAAACCTTTAAAACTAAAACACATACCCTAAAACCCTAAAATTGAATCACTAACCATAAAACAAAACTATAAAACCCTAAACCTTTAAAACTAAACCATGAAACCCTAACACCATAAGCCCTAACAATAAACCCTAGACCCTAAACGTAAGATAAATGAAACCTACAAATAAAACCTTTAAAACTAAAACACATACCCTAAAACCCTAAAATTGAATTACTAACCATTAAACAAAACTATAAAACCCTAAACCTTTAAAACTAAACCATGAAACCTAACACCGTAAGCCCTAATAATAAACCCTAGACCCTAAACGTAAGATAAATGAAACCTAAAAATTAAACCTTTAAAATTAAAACACATACTCTAAAACCCTAAATTTAAATCATTGACATGATACAAAATTATAAAACACTAAACCTTTAAAACTAAACCATAAAACACTAACACTAAACCCTAACACTGTAAGCCTTAACAATAAACCTAAACCCTACACGTAAGATAAATGAAACCTAAAAATCAAACCTTTAAAACTAAAACACATACCCTAAAACCCTAAAATTGAATCACTAACCATAAAACAAAACTATAAAACCCTAAACCTTTAAAACTAAACCATGAAACCCAAGCACTAAACCCTAACACCCTAAGCCCTAACAATAAGCCCTATGTAACACCCACAAAATTCCCCTAATTCAAAAATTTAAAATTTGAAAACCCTAATTCAGAAACCCTAAAATTTGGGAAAATTTTTATAATCGAAAACCCTAATTTGAATTTGGGAATTAATTGAGCAAAATAGAATTTGAGGGGTCTTTTTGTAATTTGAGTAAAACTAGAGTTCTTGTGTAAACCCTAATTTATTTTGAGGTCTTACTCTGTAATTTACCCATTAAGTTGGGTATATAATCTCTTTTATCAGACATTTGATATTTTCAGCCGCTCTTTCTGGATGAAATGTTGGATTGGAATTTTAAGTATGAAAAAGACCAAAAGTAAAAAGTGAAAGAGAAGACATGTTTGATTATTGATCCGATTTTTTTAAGATCGTTTGATATTATTAAAGTGATCTTATTGACACTATTAGAATAGTTTAAAGATAATGATTACAATGACTTGGACATGGGTTTATTATTTAGTATTGTTATAGAATATTGTTAAATATAAAACTTCACATCTCTAATATAAATTCGTGTTTCGTCTTTTTTTTTAATTATCGGTAATTAACTCATTAGTCGACTAATGTGGATCGAGTTTTGCAGAGACTCAGTATAAAATGACCCTCCCAACTCAAATCTTTCATTTCACAACACTATAATTCAAATCTCTAACCTTACTTAAATGATCTAACATTCCGTTGTTGGTATGTTTCGTCTTTATTTTTAAATTAAAAACAAAGGTAAAATGCAATGATTGCGTTAGCTTTTAGTTGGACTGAACGGTAAACATTTCATTATTTTGAGAAGCATTCCACTATTATTATGGGCACTCTTTTCCCCTACTTAGGTTTAGAGGGGTTTTTAATGAGGCCCTTTTCTTAAAAAAATTGTACATTTTATTTTACATTTCATTTTTACTTGTTTTGTAAGAAACAAACACCAATTACTAATTGTAGAAAACTAACAAGGAATGCCTTTTAATAAACACTACCAATTAAAAAAAATTCAAACTTAAATATTTTACAAACTTAAAACATTTTGGTGTAATGTACCTTTGTAAATTTTTATAAAAAAATTCAAGACTTAAAATAAACAATACTAATTAATCAATTAATTGAGAAAGATTTAAATTATTAATTGTAAAAATATATACTATCTATGTATTTTAGTATGCCTTAGTCTATATATTAAGAAAGAAGTTAAAAGAAACAATATCAAATTAGTATGAATTAAAATATATATACTAAAATATATGCCTTAGTAAAATTTATATATGTACTATGTATTTTAGTATATATTAGATTTTTATTTATTAAAAATAAATATTTTTATTTATCAAGTTTATATTTATTTTTATTAATTACATATTAAAAAAAAATTATTTATTAAAAATAAATATTTTAATTATATATATAATACATTTTGTTAGATACTTAACATTTTAAACTATTCAAATTATAGATATAGACTTTTTCATAATAGTTCATAATATTACTTCATATCATATATTAAAAATATCATTATTACTTATTAAGTATCAATTATCAAACCAGGTCAATATCAGTTCAGGTACAAAACAGGTCGGGTCCAAAACAAGTCGGGTCTAAAACAAGTCGGGTCTAATAACAGGTCGGGTTTAAAACAGGTCGGGTTCAAAACAGGTCGGGTTCAAAACAGGTCGGGTAAAATCGGATCTCGGGTCGATTCAGTCAGATAATATCAGGTAATTTGCCAGGTCGATCTCGGGTTCGGGTTCGTTTCAGTCGGACACAGATCGGGTTCGGTTGCTACGGTAACAAGTTCAACTCGGGTTCGGGTCAGCAACAGTCAGTTACAGTTCGGGTTCGGGTCATCAAATTCTCAGGTCAAATCAGGTTCTGACTCGAGCAGGTTTCAGGCAGGTTTCCAGGTTCTGACTTGTTTTTACAACCCTAGTTAATTGATCTTCAGGAGCATATATTATGAGTAAAAATAGTTAATAATGCAGCCGTTTCAAAAAAAAAAATCAAGACCATGATGACATGTGTAGAGGGACGTTGTCTTTTGTTTGTAAGGAGAACCGCCGGTTAGGAGTGCATTTGTGGGGAAGACATGTTGGGGTCAACAAAATCTTTCAAGACTATGAGCGGCCATTGTCAACCCTTAAGTTGTAGGGTTATCATTACTTTTTCCGTTTTCAGATACTCTTCATCTTCTCCACACAATTTAATTTACCAATTTTACAAAACTAAAATCTATCACTCCATGTTACAAACAGAATAAGGAAAAATAAATTTATCTTTTCTAATGGAATCTTCTGTAAATTCTGTTCGTTTATATCTCTACTTTTTTCTTGAGTATTTGTAAGTATATGTTTATAAATATTCTTAACTCTTTAGTAATGCACACACAACTTGCAGACGAAACGATTTGAACTCAGATCTTCTAAGATGAACATTATCCGTTTTTTCAATTGTTGGGTTCATATTTCTTTTTGGATTCGTAACATATGAGCTAATATTTAATGTATTGATAATGTATAATATCATACACTATAATAAATTAGATAATTTCGTAATATTAAAAATAAATTTTTGACGAACAAGCACATTTGGCCGGTTGATCAAAATGTTAATCTTTATTTTCAAAATATTATCGAGTTCATATTTTACAAGCTGAGCAACGCTCACCGTATCATTTTCCACAATTACCCCGACCGTGAAAGGACGCCTCGACGAGTGAATCAGAAAGGGTAGGGAGGGACAAAATTGTCTTATTCAAAAGGCTATAATATGTACGAATCTGTACTGGATGGTGCCCGTCATTCTTCTGCAGAAAATATCACTTTTCTGTCAGACCATTTGATAAAACCACCTCCCTTCTTCTTCTTAGAAAAAAAATTAATACTAGTGAAAATTCACTTAACAAAAATATAATGTAAGTTATTTTCTGTCTTATTAAATTTGTTTTTTATTAATTTCTTTTAGTTGATTTTTCTTAATTTTGACCAATTATTAACTCAAATTTATTATTAATAAAAATATGAAAAAAGTATTTTATAAACACTCAATCAAGTAGTGTTAAAATATATGTAGTTTATAAAATTTAATTATTTAAATTATTTAAAATAATCATGGTCAAAGTTTAAAGAATTAACTTTAAAAAGGTTGATAAGAGACAAAATTAATAAAAAGGATAAATAATAAAATGTGTAATTCTATTGATTAATCTCATGAATAACGTGGCGGAAATGACTCATAATATAATTTCTCGACGACGAGGGTTATAATATAATTTCTCCATTCTTCAAATCACTTCCACAATTTTAGTGGGCTGTTATATATCCTCTTGTCCCCCGCGGTTAACATTAGCACTATTTTCGCCGCTGATGGGAAACACATGATGCTTACCCAAGGATGAAAATCATTTACCTTTTTTTGGTGTCTCTATATATACCCCACGCTCAAAATTAATTTTAGAATTTTAGGTTAGGGGTTGTGGTTAGAGTTTAGGTAATTTAGGGTAAGGTGTGTTTTTTAGGGTATAGGGGATATGATTTAGAATGTAGGGTTAGGGCTTAGAATTTAATTTTGTAGTGTTTTTTAGTGTTGGGTCATATGTAGGGGCACCGAAAAGGGGCAGACGAATTTTATCCCTTACCCCTACGTAATGTGAGTATTAGGAGTGTTTATTGTCAAATATCAGATCAGATTTGATTTGATTTTTCTTCGTCAGATATTCGGTTTTCGGATTTGCGTTATAGTGATCTGTATTCGATTTAGAAAATTTTGGATATTCGGATATTCAAATATCGGATAATCAGATCGAATATTCAGATATCCGATTATTCAAAAATATATTTTAATTTAATTAATTTTTTGAATTTAAAGGTCGTATTTATCAAAAGTTTGAAATTCCGACTATAACAAACAACAAATTACTAAATATATCCAGATTCGTGATGAGTATTTATTTTGGTTGTGTTTTTTGTCCTTATTTCGATTAAATATAAGTTTGAGGGGCTTAACTAGGATGTTTTATGATGTTTTTATGCAGGGGACGTGATGCTGGAAATGAGCTGGAATGCTGCAGAAAATGCTGGAGTCGTGGGCAGATTCATGTGCATGAATCAGGGCATGAATGTTGACTGGGCGTCACGTCAGCGTCTTCTAGAAGCTGACGTCAGCAGCAGTGATAGCTTATTAGGCCGCTTATCAGATAGCATATCTCCGGATTTTTGAATTTTAAATTTTAAACTTTGGATAATTATTTTGTTTAATTTTTAATTATCATTTTAGGTTTACCTAGGTTATTTGAAACACTATAAATACCCCCTCTTGGGGTAAGACTTGTCATCAATCAATCAATTATCAATTGAATATCATTTTCATCTTCTCTTGGAAATTATTCTCTTTTTAGTTTTACTTAAGTTCTTTCTTATATTTCTGCTTTTAATTATTTCTTAAATGTCAAGCATGATTAATTTAATAACCATGCTCGGCTAGATCTTTTTAAGCCGAAGGCTTATGCGATGACGTGTTCTCAATGCGAGGTTTGAAATTATGCTTCAAACATTTAGGAAATTTCTTCTCGATTTCTTCATACTTATTTTCTAAATCAAAATGATTTTTTAAACCCAAAGATTGACTTTGGAGAAAAACAATTGTTTTGATCTATCAAGTGGGAGGGAGGATCGGTTATTGAAACAAATCTGACTTCCAGGGAACACATTTAGTAAATAGATTACTAAGGGAAATTGAGATCGAAACATTTTTATAGAAATGACTTTTCGAGTTGGTTACGAGCTTAAGTAATTTGTTTTCTCAAACATTGAGTTGATTTATACAAATTATCAAAACTAAAACCAAAAATTGATTTTGGAAATTCAGTTTACAAACAAAAACTCAAGGATTGACCTTGAAGTAATTTTGCCAACAAGTTTTTCGAAATAAAAATCTTTACCAAGGAACCAAGTAGAACAAGTCAACGCGGAAGCCCGAGACTGATAATCTTATATTTACTTTAAACTCTTTTAAAATATTTCTTTTACTCTCTTAAACAATTATATTTCATTGCAATAAACCCCCCACCTAAATCAGCTCAACACAGCTCCATCAACAACTCTTGGTTCAGAAACTACAAAAGCGCGACAAGGAAAGTTCTAAGTCCATGTGGGTTCCACTTCTACTTCCCTATCTATACTTAATTTAATTCCTTTATTTATTTATTTATTTGGAAGAAGGAAATTATTCTTGACACGTTACGACGCGTGTCAAAATTGGCGCCGTTTCCGGGGACTTCAACAACTTTTACTGTTTGTTTTTTATTGTTATGACCAGGAGAAATCCGGGAGAACATGTTGAATTCATTCCGGAAATCGAAGCGAAAAGGGAAACAACGAACAGACGATCCAGCAGTTGATCAGGGCTCTAGAGGACAATCAGCCTTTGTGCATAACCTTTCCGAATGGTGAAACGTCGTTCCAACTAAAAACGGGTTTGATTCATCTCCTACCAACCTTCCACGGTTTGCCCAACGAAAACCCACACAAACATTTGAAGGAATTTCACATGGTTTGTCTAAGCACAAAGCATCAGGGAGTATCCGATGACCAAATTAAACTTAGAGCTTTCTCATTTTCTTTAGCAGATATCGCAAAAAGATTGGTTATTTGATTTACCCCCAAACTCTGTTACAACCTGGACTGACATGGCTAAACTCTTTCTTAACAGGTTCTTCCCTGCGGCAAAAGCCAGCGAAATAAGGTGCAGCATCCTGAGCATTCAACAAAGGGAATCCGAATCTTTATTTGAATACTAGGATAGGTTTAAAAAGTTGTGTGCAAATTGTCCACAACATGGATTGTCGGAACAAACCCTCTTTCAGTATTTCTATGAAAGATTGACGCCCATGGATATGAAAGTAGTGGATGCGGCAAGCGGCGGAGCTCTATTCAATATGACCCCAACAACGGCTAAAACACTGATATCAACCATGGCCGCTAACTCGCAATGGCTTAATCAATCTAGCGAACCATCTCGAAGGGTTCGTGAGGTAAGCACAGTTTCTTTAGAAACTAAGATTGATAAATTAGCTGAAACAGTGCAAACTCATTTTGCAGGAAAAAAGGGAACAACTAGACTTTGTGGGATCTGTACTAGTCCAGAACATCCGACAGACTGTTGTTCGATGATTCATGAAGATGATGTCGCCCAAGCCAATGCCATAGGAAATGCATATAATCCGGGGTGGAGAAACCAGTCAAACTTTGGATACGCGAACAACCAGAGAATATATCTAGAAACCTTAGTTGAGCGTTTAGCGATGTCCCAAGAGAAATTCCAAAATCGTACTGAGGCCCACTTACAAGAGTTAGACAAACAAATGAGCCAGCTAGCCCAAACAGTAAGCCGTCTTGATTCCAAAGGTAAACTTCTTTCGCAAACCGAGACAAACCCTAGAGAAAATATAAGGCCATCACACTCCGTAGTGGGACCGTTATAGCTCCAAAAGAACCATAAAAAAACAACAATCCCACTCATGCCATAGAAAAAGGTAACGAAAAATAAGATAACCCTTTACCACCATCTCCTCCTTCTTCTCCACCTCTTGTAGTCGCGCCTCCCTTCCCATCACGATTGGTAAAACGTGACAAAAAGGCTGAAGAGAGAGAAATTATTAAAGTATTTAAAAAGGCCTAAGTGAACATCCCCCTCTTGGAAGTCATTCGCCAAGTGCCAAGGTACGCTCGTTTCCTTAAAGAGCTCTGCAAAACAAGCAGAAACTTACCGGGCACGAAAAGGTAAATTTGGGAGAGCATGTTTCTGCAGTTTTTCAACGTAAGTTACCATCCAAAATGAAAGACCAAGGTATGTTTGCTATACCCTGTCAAATTGGTAAAGTATCTATTAAACGTGCTATGTGCGATCTTGGGGCTTCAATAAATGTAATTCTGCTTTCTGTTTATAAAATGATAACTAATGATCCTTTGAAGGAAACCAGGATTACGATACAGTTGGCGGATCGATCGGTCATCTATCCAGAAGAAGTGTTGGAAATGTTTTGGTAAAGGTAGATGTCTTATTTTTCCCTGCGGATTTCTACGTGATCGATATGGCTCACGATAGAACAAACACTTGCTCTGAAGTGTTGTTGGGACGTCCATTCCTTAGCACAACAAACACAAAAATAGAAGTAAGGAGCGGTCTTTTATCCATGGAATTCGACAGTGAGGTAGTAGAATTCGATGTTTATAAGGCAATGAGGTATCCTGATCAGGTTGAATCTGTTAACTCAATTGATATTGTTGATCCATGTATAGAGGACTATGCGGATACTAATGTTTTTAATAACTTTGATATGGACTATGAGCTTTGCAACGATGAGGCAAAAAATAAGGACGAATCTATTTCCCTTATCAGTTCTGATTTAGCTTTAATTCCATCTAAGACTAAACCTTTGCCATCTATTTTGCAGGCTCCGAAGTTAGAATTAAAGGAACTCCCATCTCACCTTAAGTACGCTTTCTTGGGAGATAATGATACCTTACCGGTTATCATTTCGAACGAATTAACCGAAGAGGAAGAAGTCGATCTTGTCACAGTCCTGCGAAAGTATAAGGAAGCAATCGGGTGGACGGTTGAAGACATCAAAGGACTTAGCCCCTCAACTTGTATGCACAAGATCAAAGTCGAGGAAGGGGCAAAGCCGTCTCGACAAGGTCAGCGACGCTTGAATGATCCGATGATGAAGGTAGTACAAGACAAAATTCAAAAACTTCTAGACGCCAATATTATATATCCAATCTCGGATAGCGAGTGGGTAAGTCATATTCACGTTGTTCCTAAAAAAACCGGTGTCACGGTAACTAGAAATGACGAAGGTGAGTTAGTTCCAACTCGAGTTCAGAATGGATGGCGAGTTTGCATAGATTATAGGAAGTTGAATTCTCTAACCCGAAGAGATCACTTTTCATTACCATACATTGATCAAATGATTGAAAGATTAGCTGGTAAATCTCACTATTGTTGTCTCGATGGTTTTTCAGGTTTCTTTCAAATTCTCGTAGCCCCTGAAGACCAAGAGAAGACCACGTTTATATGCCCATTTGAAACCTTCGCCTACCGATGAATGTCGTTTGGACTCTGTAACGCTCCGACTACATTCCAGCGATGTATGGTAAGTATATTTTCCGATTATGTTGAGAAGGGGATTGAAGTATTTATGGACGACTTCACTGTATATGGAAATTCTTTTGGTGAGTGCTTGCTTAATTTAACTAATATATTAAAACGTTGCATTGAGTTTAACCTTGTACTTAATTACAAAAAATGTCACTTAATGGTTAATAAAGGCTTAGTGTTAGGACATATTGTATCTTCTGAAGGAATTTCTGTTGATAAAGCTAAAACGGATGTTATACGATCACTCTCATACCCCACTACTGTGAGGGATATTCGCTCTTTTCTTGGACATGCAGGTTTCTACAGGCGATTTATAAAAGATTTCTCAAAGATAGCACAACCACTATATCAGTTATTGCAGAAAAATGTAGAGTTCGACTTTACATCTGAATGCAGGAAATCGTTTGATACAATTAAGGAGAAACTTGTTTTCGCGCCAATAGTGCAACCGCCTGATTGGAACTTGCCGTTCGAAATTATATGCGACGCATCAGATTTTAGTGTTGGAGAGGTACTTGGACAAAGGAAAGGACGAGAGCCTCATGTCATCGCCTTTGCATCAAGAACACTTGATCCAGCGCAACACAACTATTCAACTACAGAAAAAGAACTGATTACTGTAGTTTTTGCTTTAGATAAATTCCGCTCTTATTTACTTGGAACTAAAATTATTTTTTTTTCTGACCATGCAGCCTTGCAGTATTTGATGAGCAATAAGGAAGCAAAACCGAGGCTGATCCGGTGGATTTTACTCCTTCAGGAGTTTGATCTCGAGATAAAGAATAAGAAGGGGAGTGAAAATCTTGTGGCCGATCACCTCAGCCGAATCCCACTGACCAATTCGGAGTAGCCTATTAATGACGAATTCCCTGAAGAAAATTTGATGATGGCGCAAGCTTCAACACCTTAGTTTGCGGACATCGTGAATTATTTGGCTACAGGTGAATTGCCCATTGACTTGCCACGTTCAGAAATTAACCGAATTAAGAGGGAATCCAAGTTCTATATTTGGGATGATCCCTACCTTTGGAGACATTGTTCCAATCAGGTAATACGACAATGTGTAACCGAAGATGAGGTAAAATCTATCCTTAATTTCTGTCATTCATATGCATGCGGTGGACATTATGGACCTAAAAGAACAACTCATAAAATTCTTGAATGTGGATTCTATTGGCCAAATATTTTTCGTGACACATATTTATTTTGCAAATCACGTGATAAGTGTCAAAGAATTGGTAACTTAAGCTGATGTAATGAAATGCCCCTAAATCCTATTCATGTTTGCAAAATATTTGATGTGTGGGGGATAGATTATATGAGGCCATTTGTATCATCATTCGATAATTTTTATATTATTTTAGTTGTTGACTATGTTTCGCGATGGGTTGAGGCGAAAGCTACAAAAAATAATGATGCTAAAATCACTGTTAAGTTTTTGAAAGATTGTATTTTTCCAGGTTTGGCACACCGAGAGCGTTGATATGCGACAAAGGGAAACATTTTATCAATCGAGTCATCGATGCGCTAATGAAAAAATTTGGCGTAACCCAACGCATCGCGACGTCGTACCATCCGCAAACGAATGGTCAGGCGGAGGTATCAAACCGTGAAATCAAGACCATTCTTGAAAAGATAGTGAAACCCGATCAGAAGGATTGGAGCGTCAAGCTGAATGACGCATTATGGGCATATCGGACAGCGTATAAGGGTCCTACCGGGATGTCTCCTTATCGCCTTGTTTTTGGTAAGTCGTGCCATTTGCCGGTCGAATTGGAGCACCGCGCGCGTTGGGCAGTCCAAAAATGCAACATGAAAATGGATCTAGTTGGTGAAACACGCAAACTCGATATCCAGGAGTTGGAAGAAATTCGAAAAAATGCCTACGACAGTTCGAAAATTTTTAAGGAAAAAAATAAAGATTTTCATGATCGTAATATTGCATTTAAATCATTTTGTATTGGTCAAAAGGTTTTATTATTTAACTCTAAATTAAAACTTTTTGCAGGAAAATTACGATCAAAGTGGCTTGGACCGTATACAGTGACTAATATTTTTCCATATGGTGCAGTGGAAATTAAAAGTAATTTTGGAGCCATTTAAAGTTAACGGTCAACGACATAAACCGTACTATGATAATGCTCCGGTTGGTCTAGTCGAGGAAATTCGCTTAATCGAACCTGTCACTTGAATAAGGTCGTCAAGCTAGTGACGATAAACAAGCGCTGGATGGGAGGCAACCCATTTTCTTTATTTATTTCTTGATTTTAATTTTTCAGTTTCGAATTTATTCTTATTTTCTTTATTATTTTTTAAAACCCACGTCTAATAATATATTTATTTTTCTTTCTTTTACCTTTTTTTACCTTTCTTTCTTTCTTTTTTTTAACTCCCTCTAATAATATACTTATTATAATCTATCTTAATAATTTATTTATTATATATTATCTTTCTATTTAAATTCACTTAAGTTATAATTTGTTTTAAATTTAGTTCAGAATCTATATATATATATATATATATATATATTATCTTATTTATTTTTTAATTTAACCCTTATCTTTATTATCATAAATTATTATTGATTTTAAAGCATAATATATATATATATATATCTTTTAAATTATTAATCTATATTTATATATCTTTTTAATCTATCTATCTATCTATCTATCTATCTATCTATCTATCTATCTATCTATCTATCTATCTATATATATATATATATATATATATATATATATATATATCAACTATATCTAAAATTTTAAAATAAAATTATTCTTTTGCAAATTTTTTATCCTTTTATTTCAAAAAAAAACTAACATAATTTTCCCCTTACTTTTTATTTATTCTGCAGCCGTCACTTTCTCCTCTTCCCCACCTTCACCATTCGAAAGCCATGCCTCGCACTCGCGACCAAGCGCGACGACTACCGCAGAACCAACCTCCTACCACGCAGCAAACACCCGAGTTTCGACCGCCGCAATTGATCAGGGGAGTCTCTTTTTTCCTCTATTTTACACTAAATTATCATTTTGGGGAAAAATGACTTAAGTGAGGGGGAGGGAGATATGCTTGTCAAATTTTCATATTGCTTATCCGTTTGGTTGTTCTCTTGTTTTCCTGATTTTATTCAATTTAAATTACTTGTTTAATTCTTAGTTTGGCCTTGTCTCATTGTTTCCGTATGATTTTGTATCTATCTTGTTAGAAAATTTTAGGTTGCATGGTAGATTTTGGCATGATTAATTTTTTCAGAAAATCATTTTTATGGCATTTCTTTCTCTATTAATTGACATGATGCTTACCTAGGTATACAAGACAATTTTTGTGAGTTTTTGAGCCTAATGAGCATACATTATTTTTTCTCTTTGTTTCTTTAAGTGTGCTTATCTAATTAGCTGCATTCTAGAACTTGTGTTTAAATTTGAGATTACATTATTTGAATATGATGCTTAAATAAGATTGATGCACTAGGTTTTAACCCTTTCTCTTCCCAAACAAATCGCCTACCCTTTGATTAATTTCACTTAGTGAATCAATTTTGAGCCTTGGCCTTTTTCTTGAGATTCACCGTATTTTAGCCTAATCCGTTATTTTATTTCCATTATTTTGGTCCCTTTTTCAAGACAATATTGTCTAAAAAACAGATTCGAATCATGCAGTCCAGTAGAGCAGAAAACACTGTGCAGAAAAAAAGACTGTGCAGAAACTGTTTCGAATATACAGTGCAGAAAAAAAAACTATGCAAAAAAATTATTCGAATATGCAGTAAAAAAGAGCAGAAAAAATAGTAGTGCAGTTCAAAAAAATATACTGCATAACAGTTTTGATTCGAATAAAAAAGAGAGAGGAAAAAATAGGCAGTTTCGAATAAATTTTTGTCTTATATTTTAAACCCTTTTTTCAGCCTTTATCCTACCCGAACCTTAGCCCCGTTACAACCATTTTTAAGACCTCTTAATTTTTGCATCACATTCATACTTAGTAGTGGAGATAAGATTTAACCACAATCCTATGGTAATACTCTAATTAGTTTTGGCTCGAGTGATTTTCTCTACCCTTAAACACTTTGAGTGACATGAGCGATTCCTTGTGAGGGTACTTGGCTTGCATCATTGATGTTAGTATGGTATTGGAATGTTGTTTTTGCTTAAATTTCTAAACCTTGTCATTTATCTATTTGCTCATTATTTTCTTTCATATTTAGATGCTTAATCATATCGGAAACTTTGAGACTTCATGAAATTAATGATGATAACTTGAGCTTAGGTTTGTTTAATTTTGAGATACTTGAGGACAAGCATCAGATAAGTGAGGGGGAATTTGATGAATATTTATTTTGGTTGTGTTTTTGGTCCTTATTTCGATTAAATATAAGTTTGAGGGACTTAACTGTGATGTTTTATGATGTTTTCATGCAGGGGACGTGATGCTGGAAATGAGCTAGAATGCTGCAGAAAATGCTGGAGTCATGGACAGATTCATGGGCATGAATCAGGGCATGAATGCTGACTGGGCGCCACGTCAGCATCTTTTAGAAGCTGATGTCAGCAGCAGTGATAGCTTATCAGGTCGCTTATCAGATAGCCTATCTCCGGATTTTTGAATTTTAAATTTTAAACTTTGGATAATTATTTTGTTTAATTTTTAATTATCATTTTAGGTTTACCTAGGTTATTTGAAACACTATAAATACCCCTCTTGAGGTAAGACTTGTCATCAATCAATCAATTATCAATTGAATATCATTTTCATCTTCTCTTGAAAATTATTCTCTTCTTAGTTTTACTTAAGTTTTTTCTTATATTTCTGCTTTTATTTATTTCTTAAATGTCGAGTATGATTAATTTAATAACCATGATCGGCTGGATCTTTTTAAGCCGAAGCCTTATGCGATGACGCGTTCTCAATGCGAGGTTTGAAATTATGCTTCAAACATTTCAGAAACTTCTTCTCGATTTCTTCATACTTATTTTCTAAATCAAAATGATTTTTTAAATCTAAAGATTGACTTTGGAGAAAAACAATTGTTTTGATCTATCAAGTGGGAGGGAGGATCGGTTATTGAAACAAATCCGACTTCCAGGGAACACACTTAGTAAATAGATTACTAAGGGAAATTGAGATCGAATCATTTTTATAGAAATGACTTTTCGAGTTGGTTACGAGCTTAAGTAATTTGTTTTCTCAAACATTGAGTTGGTTTAGACAAATTATCAAAACTAAAACTAAAAATTGATTTTGGAAATTCAGTTTACAAACAAAAACTCAAGGATTGACCTTGAAGTAATTTTGCCAACAAATTTTTCGAAATAAAAATCTTTACCAAGGAACCAAGTAGAACAAGTCAACGCAGAAGCCTGGGGCTGATAATCTTATATTTACTTTAAACTCTTTTAAAATCTTTTTTTACTCTCTTAAACAATTATATTTCATTGCAACAAACCCCCCACCTAAATCACCTCAACACAGCTCCATCAATAACTCTTGGTTCAGAAACTACAAAAGCGAGACAAGGAAAGTTCTAAGTCCTTGTGGGTTCGACTCCTACTTCCCTATCTATACTTAATTTAATTACTTTATTTATTTCTTTATTTGGAAGAAGTAAATTATTCTTTACACGTTACGAAGCGTGTCAATTCGCATCTATGAAATTTTCGATTTTTTTAATTTTCAGATATAATAAGCATCAAAATATTAAAAATAAAAAAATTAATTTTCGGATAATCCGAAACTTGAAATATTGTGATCCGTTTTTGATCCAAAAAATTTAAAATCGGATCAAATATTCGATCCGAAAATAAAGATCAAATCGAGTATCTAAATTTTCGAATCATATCAATAAATAATCAAATTTAATCGGTCGGATTGAATCAGATATTTTTGAACACCCCTAGTGTGCACAAGAGAAATCCCGACGTTGATGTATGTTATTTATGCATATATTGTCTACGTGGACTCCACCATGACGCAGAGCTCATGCATGCATGACATTACCATGCACGCATTTTAGATAAGCTCGTGTTTTATTAAATGACATGGAACTCTTTTTGCTTTTTTTTTTTTTGCTTAAATATATTCTACTCATCACTCATGTTCTTTGCAGAGACTGCTAAAAAAATTTAAGAGGTTATGTATAATTTATTGAAATAAGGTTCTCACTTTTTTAAAAATAAAATTTGTTGTTGTTGACTTGTTATGTATGTAGTATTGATTTTTAAATAAAAATTGAATCGAATATGATTCAAAATTTATAAAATACAACATCATTTTGCTTTTTCATGTGTTGTATCATTAATCCTGAACTAATTTTTTTTATTTTTCTCTTACAAGTATTTAATTTAACTCATTTGAAGTCTTCTATTTATTGAGACTCTGTGCGATCGTTTTTATTATGTATACCTAGAACTGTTTGTGATTCAGTAGAATATGTAACATAACATTCATTTAAAATAATTTTATATAGATAAGATAGGTTTATATTGATGTACATAGTAGTACTGTACATTATCCTATGTTAGCCAGGCCCTCCAAAATGAACCCTATCAGATGGGAACAATTCTGATAAAGGAGGTGGAGAGGGGGGACCTGATGGAAAACCAGTGAAAGAAGTGCTCAAAATGTCTTTTGTGTTTGTTTAAGCATAATTTGGAAATGGATTTGATTTAAAGATGTTCTTTCAAAAAGTAAAATGGATCCACATATTTTTTAATTTCTAAAATATAAACATGAATTTGGGATTCGAAGGTAACTGATAAATGAATGATAGAGGTTTTGTTGAGAAGACTCGAGGCAAGTAATTTTAAAGCCTTGTTTAGTACGAAGGATGAAAATATTAAAAAATAAAAAATTTAATAATTAAATAGTGAAAATTCATAATTACCTCCAGGTTCCATATATGCTTTTAGCTGCCCCTAGGGCTGGACCGCCAATAATCATTCAACCACTTATACCTCCATTATGAGCTAGGACTCACTTTAATTAAATAGTACACTTTTTTATGTAAATAATATTATGATGTGTAGTTCAGTCTAGAGTTTTAACGAGATTTATTGAGAGAGAAAAGTCTGTAAAGTATTATTTATGTAGCACAAGAAGCTGGTAGGGGCCTTAGTCTCACCTAGTGATGAATTTGTTCTTTTGATCCTTAAAATTGTTAATTTTTTATTTAATAAAATTATAGAATCGTTCTTTGGCCCCCTTAATTTGTAAAATTGTTATTTGTGTCCTAAGATTACAAAATTTACAGTTATTAAAATGAATTATAATTCAATCTTGTCACCTGGTAAAAAATTCCTAGCTTCACTAATGGTCTAACGAGGGTCAACGTGTGAGTTCACAAAATCGAGACATCAAACATCAAGTATTTATGTATTCTCCGATGACAATTCATAAATTTTACTCTCCAGATTTTGTTACTCATCCCCAAAGTTAGTGAGAACCTCAAAGTGCTTGAACAAACAACTTGTTAAGAAAACTAAAGAAGTTTACGCTTAATTTGATGAAGATCAACCAATCAAGCGAATTCTGTTCCATCGTGCATCAACATTAGGGGTGTAAATGAGCCGAGTTAAACTCGAGTAGTGCTGAGCTCGAATCGGCTCATTAAGAATTCAAGTCTAGTTCGAGCTCGTTCAACTCGAGTCCATTTTGAATAGTGCTGAGCTCAACTCGGCTCTTTAAGAACTCGAGTTGAGTCCAATCGAGTCAAAGCTTGGCCGAGCTTTGATCTAGTCGAACTCGAGTAGCTCGCAATCTGTCTCGTCTCATTTACAACCCTAATAATAATAATAATAATAATAATAATAATAATAATAATAATAATAATATTATTATTATTATTATTATTATTATTATTATTATTATTATTATTATTATCCAACAACGTACATTTAGTTCACCATAATTTTAAAAAAATAAAAAAATTAGTATATTATATTTTCGAGTAGCTCGTGAACTGTTCGAGTAGGGTATCGAATAGCTCGTCTCGTTAGAACTCAAGCCGAGTTCGAGCTCAAGTTGAGCTCAATCGAATCGAGTGTTGATTGAACCTTAACCGATACGAACTCAAATAGCTTGTGATCTGTCTCGACTCATTTATAAACCTAATTAGGGGTGAGCGTTCGATCGAGTCGATTTGATTCGAGTTAAAAAAATTTGAGTTATTCGAGTTGACGCGTCATATTTTACAACTCAATGTTATTTGAAATATTTTCGATTCGAGACGAGTTTTCGAGTTCCTATACAAATTTAATTGCAATTATTTATCATGTTATAGTACAATTTGATTCGACTTTATCTAATCAGATATGCATATATTTCTTCATATTTTTTTCATATGCGACATATATTTCTTCATATTTTTTATATCGATATATATCAGGAAAAATTGAGGGGCTTGACTCCAACTTAAAAACCAATCTACTAATTACTAAAAATTTTGAGTTATTCGAATTTCTATTTTACAACTCAAACTTTATTTGAATTTTTTTCAAGTCAAGACGAGTCGCGTTTTTTTTTGCCTAAAATCGAGTTGAAAAATTCAATTTTTTTGAGTTGGGTCAAGTTTTACTCACCCATAAGCCTAATCAACGCATACAATTATTTTTATTAATTTCCATCTACTTATCCAATAAAAGAAACAAGAAAAGTCTTCTCAATTATTTTCTTCTCTTCAATTAAACATGTACAACATCTTTCATTGTAAGGGAAATTATTATTAGTATTATGAAACCAATACATAAAAATAGATTATTATAGGCTGAGGGCCCTCACAAAACATGAACCCTTCAACTTTCTTTCTTTTCATCATTTTCGTTTCACCCTCATTATCAACGAATTGTATTTCGGTACGTAATTAAATGTAGACTTTATTTAACTTTACTTGGAACCAAAAAAAATCAATCATATTCGAAATAATCGAAATAATATTCGAATAAAAAATTGACAAGATCCACACATATAAATGTATAATGAAATTTAAATAAAATCTCGAAGTTTTGAAAACCTCAATTTTATTATTGAATGAAGTCGACTTTCAAACAATGTCTTTTACGGGGGAAAAAACTTTAATATCATTTATGATTTTCGGGTTTGGGCTTGGGCTTCGTACAAATTTGAGGCGAAGAAATTGGGTTTAAACCAATCCACTAAATGGGCTCCTAAAACAAAAGGCTAAAACCTTATTAGTGGATATCGTTTTCTCTTGAAATTACGGGGAATTGATCAATTGATTTTTTGATTTGGTATTTGAATATAATATTTTTTATTGATATAGTTATCGATGTTCGGCTCTTTGGTAGACCAATTAGAATTGGACACGTATGGTTTTATTATGGAGACAACTTATCAAATCCAATTTGCTTCATTCACAACGTTAGAATTCGAACTTTTAACATTTCATCCCGTTAGACCAATCGGTAATTAGTAAATTATCCACTTCTATTATGTATTTTAGATTCAATATGATACCTATAATCGACCAATAAAATTATTGCATATAACAAAATATCACACCATTAACTAAATATATAATGGCACATGTTACATACAGGTGCTAAAATGTGTAACATTTACTAAATTTAATTAACACATTAGAAAATATATATCATATTCATGTACTGAATAGGTAACATTTATAACATTCAAATATCAAATTAGATACTCAACGGTGGTCGAAGCTATGAAAGCGACAGAACTAGCAAATAACAGGAGGATGGATGGGTGGTTTATCAAAGTTTACATGGGAAGAAGCCAGGAAGCTACAAAGAAAAACTATGTCAGACTATTAGAGAAGACAATAGTAAAACCTGGTATGCCCACTAAGGTTGACTACTCCAAGTTAACTGACGGGAGATCCTACAGGGAAGCATTATCGTCTAAACCGACAATTGATGTTGATAGCGTCAGAGAGGTCAACAGAGAAGAAGGGGACAAAATAAACAAAGTAAATATAAGTAAAGAACAGCTAATCAACCAACCCTTTCACTATAGTCTTGCTGAAAAAGACATGGTGTGGTTAAAGTCCTGCTTAGTAGGGCAAGTGAAAGGAATGTACGATGCATCGTTTGTTGAACAAGCTCTCATATCGGAAGGATTCAAGGTCAAGGTTAGTCCGTGGTCGGGATTCTATGCTTTGATTTAGTTTGCCGAACAAGAGCAGATTGAAATTTTTTGGGATCTAAAGGACGCAATGCTCAAGTCATGGTTTGATGAGTTAGATACAATAGAACAATTCACGTCAGAAAACAAGTTGAAAGTATGGGTGTCGTTGAAGCATTTCCCTTTGGAAGCTTGAAACGGTGAAATATTCAGATCCATTGTTAGCAGATGGGGTAGGGTCATTAAAGTTGATGAAGATACTTTGCAGAAAAATAGGTTCGATTGTGCCAGAGTTCTTACAGGAGTTAAACTATTGTCAGATATCCCTAAATCAGCCAATGTGTTCATCAATGGAGTTGGCCACAACATCTCCATATCGGTCGAGGAGTATGAGGATGAAAGAAGATGGATCGATCAAGAAGACCAGTTGGGTGGGCAGTCGGATAGCCTCACTGGAACGCGTGATGAAGTTAACAGCTGGCGCATTGAAGATCAAAATCAGAGGAATAATAAAAAGGCGGCTGATGATGTTATCGAAACAGTGTAAAAAACAAGCAATGTGAATCCTTCAGCAATCAACAGCACACGTGGAAAAATTGCAGAAACACAAGTGGCAAAAATAACCCAGACAAACAAAGATACTCATATTTTGTTTGATGTTCCTATACAAAGCGTGTCGGTATCGTCAAAGGAATCCTCAGGGACCAGCGAGTCGTGCGTGCCAATGCTGGATAAAGAAACTGGGCTGTTTACCATCAAGCCCCAAAGATTAAAGCACCCAAAAGGCCGTAATTTTGATCTCTTTATGACCGCAACAAAGTTAGGCCTTGGAGCTCCCAGCTCATCAAAGAATAAGAAGGTGGAACCAACTTCTACAGAGGTTTTACTGAGGATCAATGATACACAAAAAGAAAACCGTAACAATTCGCAGACAGAAGCACTAATGGCCGAAGCAAAGTACACACTAGAAGTTTGCAATATGGCTGGCATCTTGTTTGCGGAGGGCAATGAAGCGGTTTGCTCGAAATTGGTACAACTTGCTGCGGAAAATTCTGAATGCGTTTAAGCATACCTTAAATGCAAACAATTTCGGTGCTTTGCTCATTTTGACAATGACAACACAAATCTTGCTTCTAACTTGGAATATTCGTGGCTTTGGAAAGATGGAGAAAAAAGCCTCCTTAAAAAGATTGATCCGTTCGAGCGGGGCTAAGATCTTCTTTATTCAGGAAATCAAGCTTCAATTACTCGACGATAAAGTTATAAAAACTATGTGTGGGAGAGATTCCAATCTGTGCAATCTGGTTTCTCCGTCTACCGGAGCGGTAGGAGGACTATTAACACTTTGGGATCCAGAGTTTTTCAACATGGAAGATTACCATATCGAACCGAATTACATTGCGATTGTGGGTATGCTTTCTCCCTCCAATTTTAGATGTTGTCTGATAAACATTTATGCCTCAAATGATGCTTATAGGAGAAAAGAAATCTTCTCAGAAATAGCCACAATGGTAGACAGTTTAGATTTGCCGGTAATTATTGGAGGCGATTTCAATATAATGAAATCTTCAGAAGAGAAAATTGGAATGATGAGCCAGAAAAATGCAATGGATGTCTTTGTCAATTTCATCGACAAGTTGAATCTTCTCGATCCCCCTCTTCACGGAGGTAAATTCACTTGGTCAAACATGCGTGACCCTCCCTCTTTCAGCAGGTTAGATCGTTTTCTTGTATCTCCAGAAGTGGCTGTACTTTGGCCAAATTTTCTTCAACAATCTTTTCCGCGGGGCATTTCTGATCACAACCCAGTCTATATTTCAATTGTCGGGGATAATTGGGGGCCAAAACCATTTAAATGGTTTGATCACTGGTTCGATAACAAGGAATTAGTGGAGCAGCTACAAACTACTTGTAATTCTTTTGAAGGTAAAGGAATCACAATCCTTCTACGACAGTGTAAAGCAGTCACCAAGGAGTGGGATCGAAGCAATCGTTCCAAGGATTTGGAATCAGTTCAAGAGATTGAAAAGAAGTGTCAATTAATTGAAAAGAAGCTTATCAGTGGGGAAGACATTCAACAGAACTCTAAAACCTTGAAAGTGCTTCGTTCGAAGCTATGGTCCCGAACAAGGAGAGAAGAACGCGAATGGTTACAAAAATCTCGCTTAAAGTGGTTTGAAGCAGGGGATAAAAACACAAGCTTCTTCCACTTGACGGCTTCTTCAAGGAAAAGAGTTAATTATATTACAACCCTTAAGGTTGATGGTTCAACTGTGTCGAAGCCTAATGAAGTTAAAAAAGCAATTGAAAATGAGTTCAAGGGTGTGTATAATTCCTGCCAAACCATTCCAGTAGCCAAGTTGGAATGTGATCTCAAATCCGTAACCCCCTTTGCAGCAGCAAGTCTAGAAAAGCCATTTTTAATCGAAGAGATTTGGACAGCACTTTCTATAATGGATGGTAGTAGGGCCCCGGGACCAGACGATTTTAATATGGAATTCTTAAAGCAGTTTTGGCAGCACTTGAAAGTCGATATAGTGAGGTTCTTTGAGCAGTTCTACAAGGGGGAGCTTCGGGATGTTTCCTTTAACCACTCGTTTATCGTCCTAATACCGAAGGTAAAAAATCCAACCTCTATGGATGAATTCAGACCAATCAGTTTAGTCGGTAGCATTTATAAATTGCTGGCCAAAGTTCTTTCAATCCGTCTTAAAGCTGTAACCGATCAAGTAATCAGCGAGTCCCAATTTGCATTTTGTCCCGGCAAACAAATTTTGGATTGCGTTCTCATCTCCAATGAATTAATAGATTACTCCAGAAAGAAAGGTCTTAAAAGCCTGATATTTAAAGCGGATTTCCGAAAGGCTTACGACACAATTGACTGGAATTTTCTGATGTTTACAATGAAACAAATGGGGTTCGGTAACCTTTGGTGCTCATGGATTTGGCAGTGCATTTCAACAGCTCGTGTGTCGGTGCTAGTTAATGGCTCACCAACAAGGCCTTTCTCTTTAAGCCGCGGGTTACGGCAAGGTTGCCCTCTTTCCCCGATTCTTTTCAACTTGACAGCGGAGGTGCTTAGTGCCCTTTTACACAAGGCTAACTCAGTAGGCCTGTTCAGTGGAATCAAAGTTAGAAATAGCTCGGAAGAAATCACACACTTGCAGTTCGCCGACGACCTTATAATATTCTGTGGGGCATCCGAAACTGAACTGAAGAATATCATTCGAATCTTGAGAGGGTTTGAATTGGCTTCCGGATTAAAACTGAATCTGAAGAAATCGAAGCTTTTGGGAATTAATGTAGAAGAGCCGACTATCAATTCATGGGCTGGAAATGTGTTCTGTCAGAGCGAAAGTCTTCCTACAATGTATTTGGGGCTGCCATTGGGCCAATCGAAAAACAATCCAGCTATGTGGGAACCGGTCGTGCAGAGAGTGAAATCAAAGCTGAAAGGGTGGAAAGCAAAAACACTCTCTTTTGGGGGACGTATCGCTTTGGTAAAGTCTATACTGTCAAATTTACCAATGTATTACATCTCCTTATTCTCAATGCCAGCCAAAATATGCAAAATTCTCACGAGCTTAATCGCCAAATTCTTGTGGGGATCAATTGACCATCGAGCAATACATTGGGTAAAATGGGAGACATTGTGCCTTCCCAAACGTTGTGGCGGCCTAGGCCTTGTAGATTTTAAAGTAAAGAACGAAGCAATGTTACTTAAGTGGATTTGGCGGTACGGTACTGAACCTAATAATATGTGGCGAAAAGTCATTAAAGCGAGATACGAGGCGAATTCCCAGTCGCTTTTGCCTTACAACTTGAGGACTTCTAACATGTCAATTATATGGAGAAACATTATGGCCCTAGCTGCTTCTCCTGATAACTCATTCTCTGAAAACATCCGATTCTTAGTGGGTGATGGTAAGTCGATTCAATTTTGGACTGATATGTGGGCCGGTGATTTCAAATTGATGGAAGCTTTTCCTAGGATTTATACACTAGCTTGTCTTAAGAAAGGGCCGCTAGTGGATCATGGTTCGGTCGTTAATGGGGAATGGAGGTGGAATATACCTCTAAGAAGGCGAATTTTTGACTGGGAAGTTGGTGTTTGGGAAACTTTCACTAACACACTAAAAAACTTCAGATCGGACCCCTCCATACCAGACAGCATTAGATGGAAGGCTAGTTCAAACGGCTTCTTCTCCATCAAATCTTACTGTACTTTGTCAGCTTGTGAAAATTTAAAAGATGTATGCTGGAAAACAATCTGGTCTACTCTAGCACCTCCAAAAGTTGTTGCCTTTGCTTGGAAAGCTGCACATGGGAGATTGCCTACGAGAGTTAATTTACAGGTTCGCGGTGTAACTCGAATCCCCTCAATCTTGTGTCCACTTTGCGAAGAGGTACCTGAAACTATTGCTCATGTGCTGTGTCACTGTAAGTATGTATGGGTCATTTGGCAGAGGTGGTTTTCGATCTGGGATGTCCACTTAGCTTTCCCTGGTAAGATAATTGAGCTGATGAGAGGTTGGGAACATTTCAAGCCACCAAGGTTGAATGTTAAGGTGTGGAAACTGAGCCTTTTGTGCTTTATGTGGTCGTGTTGGCTGTTCAGAAATGAGGTTACTTTCAATGGGAGGCTCATGGATCATGCCCAACTTTTTGACATTTGTATTCTCCGGTTGGCATGGTGGTGTAAAGGTAATTGGCCTCACTCCAACATATCTGTTAGTGATCTAATTAATTCCCCTTCGTCTTTCAAAGATGTGCAATGCAGCAAGTTAATTAATTTCAAACCAGAATGGAAACCTCCTAGGAGTGGTGAAGTTAAGTTCAATACGGATGGTGCGGTCAATAGAAGCTACGGTCCAGCAGGAATTGGAGGTTGCTTGCGTAACGATAGGTCAAGATGCTTGATAATGTTCTCTAAGTCAGTGGGAGTTGCTGATCCAACCACTGCTGAAATATTGGCAGTTAAAGAAGCAATATTGGTGTTCAAAAGATCCCGCTGGTTTAATAGATGGAGGTTGCACATTGAAACTGACAGCATGTTAGTGGTAGAGTGGCTCAATAATGGGAAAGCAGCCCCCTGTGTGTTTCAACAAATTATTGTCTCATGTCTGGAGCTGTTAAAAGATGTCAATTGGAAAATTTCTTACATCCCACGAGTATGTAATACTTGTGCGGATAACTTAGCTAAAAAAGGTATTGGTCGAATGGCAGACTATTATGAGGAATGGCAAGGTATAGAGTGATTCTAGACAAGGACTCAAGATGAGTTTCTGGCTGGAACAGCAGATCGAGTTTAAAAGCTGGTGAAAAATTATGTGGTGAAGCTACAGAACCTAAGCATGAATCTATGAATTGTGAATTCCAATGATGGTGGTAATGTTGGGCTGTGTTGCTCACACTCAAAGTTGATTGCGTTGGTGTACATGGTAGGTGCTCTCAAAATAGTTTCGCTGCTGTGTTGGCGTTAGCAATTGAAGATGTAAGTATGGTGGGATAGTAAATCTAGTAAGCTGATCTTCAACGCATTTGTAACTTTTTAAACATTAGTAGGGTGTACTCTTTTTCCTCCATCTAGGCTTAGGGAGGTTTTTTAATGAGACCCCTACTAATGGTTCAATTTTAATAAAAGTCCAACTTTCAAAAAAAAATATTAAATACAAGTATTAAATTGTACATTAAATCTTGATTTATCTAATTAAAAATTATGAATTTAAAATATAATTATACACACAAGAATCCAGTTACATGGAAAATTTTTGATCTGGCTAATTAATTTAGTCTATTTTCAATAAGATGAGAATGGAATCTTATTAATCTGTCACCCTCCTCAAACCAAACGAAACGACAATAACATCAAATAATTAGAACTTGACTTAAAATACCGAGACATTGTCTAATTCTTTCAATTTAATTTGACATATTATTTGTTTGATTAAGCAAGAACGTGCATTCATATGGTTTTATTTATTTGTGATTACATTGTTAGATTATGAAATTTCCTTAATGGTTTTGCTTTCGGCTATTTATATAAGAGACACGTCATTATTTTCAATATTTGTTTGATTAGTAAATTAACTATTAACATTTCTTTATATATAGAGACACACAATTGACCCTTCCTTGCGTTGAAGAATCGTGGATGCAAAACACACACAACATCGATTCATGTGCTTGGTTGCATGTTTAATTGTTTAAAAAATTGATGTGAAGATTGAGCTTAGTTCGATTAGTATATTGTTGGTACAATATAAAAGAAGGTATATGATTGAACATGTTTAAGTTTAATATCTTTCGATTTTTGGGTGGGGAGCAAGGCTGTCCCTGGGCTTGGGTAAAAGGGGCGCCCACACATTGTTAGAATTGTAATTAGTTGATATTGAGTTTGTTAATTAGTCAGTTGATTATTAAGTTGTTAGATTTGTTGAGTTAGCTATTATACTTAGGCTATATAAACCACATAAGGATAAGGGACTAAGCATGTTTTACCCATTTTATTTATAAAAAAAGAGAGCGTGTTTTACCCATTTCTTTTATTAATAAAAGTTTCAAAAAAATTTTCTCTATATTTTGTTAAATCCCTAATATTGTTGTTCACATCCTTTCGTACCCACCGTCGTTAGTCACCAACTCCAGTCACCGATGGCCCCTTTCTCACATAGTATCATTCGCCATTACCTATTATGAACTCGTCCTTTTCCGCTGCTCATTCGAAGATCTCGTTCGTCGGTCTTCAAATATGCCCTCCACCACTTTGATTTTAACTCTGATATGCATCTGATGCTTTTGCCGATTAACGATTTGTTTTCTTTGTCCTTCTCTACCACATGTTAGTGCTTATTCCATCGAATATTGGTATCTTCGGTCGTGAATTTGCTGTCACACCGACGCTGTTTTGACTCCACTATCATCTCGCGAAGTTTGCACCACCACCTCGATTCACACTGCTGCCTTCGATCTGGTTAGTCGGTCAATCGTTCGTTCAAACCTAGTTTATCAGATCTATGGTCAATCGCCAATGATCCTACGGCTGCTATTCTCACTTTGTTTTCGTGAGTTTTTCCGTCTTGCTTCTTTGTTCGTTTTTTTCGAGTCTCAAATCTTGAAGCCATTTTAAATCGAATATGATTTGTTGATCTTATGGTTCTGCATCGGTGCACCGTCATTCGTTTGGCTACATCGGTTGTTTTCGCTTTGTTACATATTTGGTTCGTTCTTCGTTGATGCTTCATTTCAGATTCAATTTTTCTCATTTACGTGCTTCGCTCATTTCCCGTCTTTCATCATTCCACCGTCTCGCCTCCTCTAGGTGATGTTCTTTTGTGCTTTTGTTTCAATGAATGTCAGTGTTCAAGTCTTGGTTTGTATTTCATTGATTTGGATGTTAGATGTGAATGTTTTCGGCTATTGCTCTAATATTACATCCAGTGTTTGAGTTTAGTTTAAGGAGAAACTACCGATATTATAAGTTGAAAAGTGTTTGTTGTGTCTGCTAATTTTGTGTTGGATTCTACATTGTTGATTGGTTATTTTCTTTCTCAAGAAGATTGGAGCATCTATGTTTTTGGTTCACTCTCGAGTTGTTGATTGGTATGATGAAATATTACCACTGATTTTACTTCATTTTCGTTCATAGTTCCCTTGTTTTAAAATCAATTGAACATCGTCGATAAGTTCTGGAAATTAATAAGTTACTTTGACAATTGTTGCATTTCTCTGATTGGTCAACTAATTTGGTGAACAGAGTGCTAATGGTAGCTATTGGTGACTGATGGTTATCTTGCTTTCTCTCTTTCCACTTTTCATATTTTGTTTTGAACCATGTGATATTCCCGTCCATACTCTTGGTTAATGTTCAAGAGTTGAGCTGTTGAATGTTGGAGGTTTGATTGCTACATATGAGTTTGAGTAAGGTGGAAAATATTTTTTTCTTAAAACTTTGCAAATTGGTTATAGTTGAAGTTGTTGTATTGGTTACTGCTGGAAACAGTTTATATTTTGTGATACATTTAGTGATGATGAAGGCTGGTTAAAATTGGTATCGAGTTGTGATGTCCAGTCCTGCAACAGTTCAAAAATTGTCGTGTGGATGAAAAAATAAAGAATAAAAAATTGTATGATGGACCATCGAAGCAAGAAAGAAAAGAATAAAGCTTATTTCTACCAGTACACTGAAAAATAAAACAGATGTACATTGCTAAGCAAATGTTCAAGTAAAGATAGATTTGAAGACAACTGATTTTCTTCTTCGAGTACTAGCTCACCTGCATTTTGTTTTATTTTGGTCGAGCAAAGATAAATAGTGTTGTGCATGGTGAAGAAGAAAGAAAGTAAGAAAGTATGAAGAATGTTAAAAAAAAGATCAACTCCCTAATTTCTTGAACCAGCTCACTAAATTAGCTCATTGATATTGAGTTAGAAGAAGAAGAAAGCAAGTAAAATATTTGTATTTTTGTCAAATTTTTCAAGAAAATTTGATGCAGAAGTAAGAAAAAAAAAGTAGGGTGAATGTTAGAATTGTAATTAGATGATATTGAGTTTGTTAATTAGTTAGTTGGTTATTAAGTTGTTAGATTTGTTGAGTTAACTATTATACTTGGGCTATATAAACCACATAAGGGATTAAGCATGTTTTACCCATTTCTTTCATTAATAAAAGTTTCAGAATTCTCTTCCTCTGTATTTTGTTAAATCCCTAATATTGTTGTTCACTTCCCTTCGTACCCACCATCGTCAGTCACCAACTCCGGCCACCGATGGCCCATTTCTCACACCCACTACCCATTTTTCTCTAATAATTGATATCAGGGTTTATTTTTTTCAATATTTATTATTAGGATCTATTCTTAAATTTTAATTCTTCCAATATTTGTTATTAGCGGTTCAACCTTTTTCAACAATTGTTATTAAAGGGCAAATTTTTTCAACACTTGTTATTAAGGGTTCTGTTTTTTCTTCTTCTAATATTTGTTATTAGAGGTCTACTCTTAAAATTCTATTTTCCAATATTTATTATTAGCGGTTTAATTTTTTTCAATACTTATTATTAGTGACTTGATTTTTTCAATATTTATTATCATGTGTTTATTCTTAAAATTTAATTTTCCCTGATTTTGTGGCTCAATTTCTTAAAAAAATACTAAAAGTATTAAACATGTTTTTTATATTTATTCTTAATTTTTTATACTTAAATTTTAATAAAATATATTTCATTCATAAATTAGTGATGAAAATCGAATTGATCTAAATTTTAAAATCTCCACGTTGAAGCCCAACTCAATATGGATTAAGCCGAGAAGGTGATCAAGTGGGATGAATAAATTAATACTGAATATCTTTTATGTTTATTTTAGAGTTCATGTTTGAAATTTAAATTTAATTAATGGATGAATCTAAATTAAAAATTGAGATAAAAAAAAAGAAAATTTTAATTTCAACCATTGATTTACACTCATGGTCCTAAATTAATATAAAATTAAAAAAGTACATAGTGTAAAAAAAATTATCTCTAATATTTAATACATTAATATCGTAAACCTCCATGCATTATCAATTCAATTACCCATACTTTTTTTAAAACTATATTTACAATAATACATCTGTATATCTACATACTACAATAAGAACCATCATTATTTTACAATAACTAACAGACTAATAATTAAATATCCAATTATACATACATATATCATAATAAGATTCAGATTGAAAACTCAAACGTGATATTTGTGACATTAAATATTAACTTATAATTTTTTATTTAATCCTAAATAAAATTATTTATATATTTCTTTTGTAAATTCTGTAAACATTTTTATTTACGTTATTAAAAAATATTTATTACATCAATGAAGTATCACACTATAATTTTGGAGGCACGGCGATTTGATGAATAACCTAACCACCCAACACATCATAATTGTAATTGGCAGAAGGATTGCTATTTCTATTATCAAAATACTGTTAAAAAGTAATAATATCATATTTCATTTTTCTACTCTTTATTTCGCTTTCTGTACTTTTTCCTTTTCCCACGCTTTTTCATCTAATAATTATTACATTAACCTTATCTTCCCTTTATAAAATTCCATCATATCTTTCTCAAAAAAAAAAAAAAAATCCATCATATCACTTGAAAAGTTTTTCTAACATATAAATTGATATATTATTTTGATCATTATAACTTATAAATTATAAGATGCGAGTGCAGTGGCGGAACGCTTAAGGTACGGGTGGGGTGACGGCTCCCCCAAAATTTTAAAATATTCAAATTTTACTCTTAAAATTTTTGAAAATTTTAATTTGGCCCCCTCAAAGTTTTTAAAAATTCATATTAAACTTTAAAATTTTAAATATTTTTAATTAAATTTCATCTCAAAATTTCATTTTTTTTGGTTAAATCTTTAAAAAAATATTAAGAATTTTAGTTAAATCTTCAAAAAATTTGAAAATTTTCGTTTAAACCTCTAAATTTAAAAAAAAATTAAGTTGGCCCCCTCAAACTTTTACTCCAAGTTCCGCCACTGTGTGAGTGTTTAAATTTGATTTTACGTCTTTTTGTATGTTGTGCTAATAATATATCAGTTAAATTAAACTCAATCAACTATATGTTTAAAAGTTTTATTTAGCATCATTGGTAAAGCCATGAATTTTTTTAAAATATATTATTTTTTAATTATATTTAAGATGTGTTAATTGTTTATAAATGAATATTATTTTTTTATATTTTTAATAATTTTATATACTAACATATAAAAAACATTTCTAAATATTTGTGGGATGCTATTTGACACGCACTCCACCGTGTGACTCCGCCCATATCTAACGTGACAACAAATGTTTAATGATGGTAAAATTTCACCTCAAAGTTAAAATTCTTTATAATGAAATTAGCACTTTACTTGTCCACTATATTTTAATTTAGATATACTATAAAAATATAGCACTTTACCATCTTTTTATCATTACATTGTAGAAAATTTTCGTTAGTTCCATTTAGTAATTTGATGGAGTGTTTCTTAAACATGTAATACAATATATATATATTGAAGCTTTTTTATAGTTCGAAAAATATTATATCTCTCATTTTGTTTATTGATTATATCTCTCATTTGATTACAAATTATATTAAAATGATATTGTGTAATATTTTTTTTGTGAGTTAGGGTTACGATGAGCGCTAGTGAAACTGTCGGCGGGATATCAACTATGGGGCAGGTTGAACAGCCTGACCGACCACCGGACAAGACTGGTCAACAGAATTTATCGCATGTTATAGATGTTGAGAGTAGGACGGACGAGGGGTGTGAGATTAGTCCGAAAAATACCCTGAAGGGGATGGAATTGGATGGTCTGAATCAAGCTATGGCTGGGAGGGAAACGAGTCATGCAGGGACTGATGGAACGATGCCGGCAACGGAAACGCCGGTGGAAACGACAGCCAATGATGATACTGGGGTACCGGTGAAACCGTCTTTTAGAGACATGGTTCTTGGCCACACTGGGAGTCAGATGACAAATAATTTTATTAGTGTTATTGAAGAGGAAGTGCTGAGTGAGGATGTTATCATCAGAAACCAAGAAACTGTGCCTGAGATTTTTTTTCTCAGATCGGGTTCACAAGGCGATAGATGACAGACTTGCGAAATCTCTGGTTGTTCGATTACTGGGAAAGACGATTGGCTATTGAGCGCTACGTAATTGGATCCAAGCGTTGTGGAATCCTATGGAGGAGATTAGTATCATTGATCTGGATAATGAGTATTATCTAATCTATTTTGTGATGGAAGAGGATTATGAGAAAGTCCTAACTGGAGGACCTTAGGTGATATACAAATGCTATCTAACGGTGCAACCATGGTCGTGAGAATTTTCTACTGTGATTGATTATACGAAGAAGATTATTGCTTGGTTGCGTTTACCTGGTTTACCATATAGATATTACTCTAAAAACATGTTCCAGACAATAACTAGTGTGCTGGGAACGATAGTGCGTGTTGATTTCAACACAATGGAGGGGCAAAAAGGGCGATTTGCCCGTATTGCAGTAGTGGTGAATTTGGAGCAACCTTTAATTCTTGGTATTATGATTGATGGACGATACCAGGTGATTGAATATGAGGGTTTATCAGTTATATGTTATGGTTACGGGAAGTATGGTCCCACCAAAGAGGTTTGAGAGGATTGAGCAAAAATATTTGCAGCGGAGCGGGCGGTACCGGTGTTGGCGCTCTCATCAAATGAGATGTTTGGCCCATGGATGCAAGTGGAACGTCGGAAGAGGCGACCAATTCCAGTAGCTAAGTCGAATGGCAAGAACAAAGGTGCGGCAGGATCTAGTGGAGGGTCACGATTTACAGTTTTGTCCCTTATTAGGGAGAGTCGACCAGTAGAGATGGCACGAAAAAATGGTGAAATAAAGTAGAAGAAAGGAACAAGTGGTGGTGTGCCTACGCAACCAATCCGTGTACCTGACGCAGGAGTTGGCTTAGGCATTGAGCCGGAGCAGATGGTGGATTCTGTAGTAGGTATGGATTGCGATCGGCAACTAGATGTATTGCCAGTGGTGGTTGGGGAGCCGACTGCGAGTAATGGGTATGCGATGCTGAAAAGCGTCCTAATAATATTGTTGTTGACATTAGCAAGCTGGATCCGAATAAGGCTGGGAAAATAGTTGCAGCACGGGATAAGGTGGTTCAGGTACCATCATCGTTACAATTAGAGAAACATGTGACTATCAGGATTATAGAGAAGCGGTCAAAATGGGTTTTGAAGGATAATAATGGTAGATCAGCATGTGGTCCAATTCGTAAGGCGATTTCTAAAAATACCACTCGAAACTTAGGCAATGCAGGATTTCCGTGTAAAAATAATAAGTTGAAGAAATCGAGTGAGACTGAAAAGAGACCAACTCTGGTAATCGAATGAGTTGAGTTGGTTTCGAAGGCCTTGGATAAGGCAGTCACATTGAATGAGCATAGGGAGATTGCTGCTGTGAAGCCACAAGAGAATTCTGACATAAAGGTTTAATGGATTAATAATAAATCCTTTAAACAGGAAGTGGATAAGAGGGTGCAGTAAGTTATGTGTTTTAGTGTTACCTATATTTTTATTATTATTATTTAATGGTTAAAGTCATGTTTTGGAATGCTCAAAGCGCTCTTGACCTTGAGTTTAAACGTTATTTTAGAGGAAGTGGATAAGATTGTTATTGAGAACGCAAGATCCAAATATTGTCGCCATAAGGGAACCTCGAATTAGTGGAAGGGATGTAGATGATTTTATTCGAAGGTCTGGTTTTTACTCATCTTATCGAGTGGAAGCGGATGGGTTTTCTGGAGGGATTTGGGTGATGTGGATAGACTCAATTTCTGTGGACATCCTGACAGTCTCTATTCAGTTTATTCATGGAATTTGTGTGGATGAGAATGCGAATAATACTTTCTTTGTCACCTTTGTGTATGCAAGCCCCAACTATAGTAGGCACAGTGGTGTTTAGGATCAGCTTCGAGCCCTTGACCCGGGGGATGAGTGGCTGTGGATGCTTGGGAGTGATTTCAATGCCATTTGTAGTCTTAATGAGCGAAGTGGAGGTTCTTAGTGTCAGACTGGATATGTGCTAAATTTTATGATTTTCTCTTCTTGTCCGGGCTACTGGATATGGGGTTCTCGGAGCAACGCTTCACGTGGGAACGTGGGGATCTGCGACAACGTCTAGATAGAGGCCTATGCAATGTGCGCTGGTATGTATAGTTTCCCATGGCTAAAATTACTCACTTACCTCAAGTGGTATCAAATCATCGACCCTTGCTGTTATCTACGGATGTTAGGAGAACTACACGAGGTAATCAGCCTTACAGATTTCTGTCGTGTTGGATTGAACACTCGGAATTTGATCGTTTTTTGTCTGAGTCGTGGGTTCCTACTGGAAGCATTTTTGACAATCTCATCGTGTTCCAAGGTAGTAGCCGAAGATGGAACAATGAGGTTTTTGGGCACATCAGGTGCCGCAAAGCTCGACTCTTGGCCCGTATTTGGGAAGTGGAAGCAGCTTTGGACAGATCGAGGAATCCATACTTAATTAAATTGGAAGTGGCTCCTTAGAAGGAGTTAGATACAATTTTGGATTTTGGTGCCATAATGATATTCGTATGATTCGTCTTGAGGATGGATTCAATATGGAGATAGGAACACAAAAATTTTTCATATGCCGACTCTCACCCGACGTCAGAGGAATAATATTCGTATGATTCGTCTTGAGGATGGATTTTGGTGCCATAATGATCAGTTGCTTAGGGACCATGCGGTCCAATTTCTCCAATATCTTTTCACATTCGAGCCAAGACAAATTCCCATGGCTGATCATCGGGGTGTTTTCAAGAAGTTATCTGTTGTGGATTTGCGGGATTTAGTGAAACCGGTGACAAGGGATGAGGTTCGTCGGGTTATCTTTAGTATGGTTCTGCTTAAGGCACCAGGTTTTAATGGTTTTCAGGCAGGTTTTTTCAGAAAAATTGGGAGATACGATAAATAAAACGTTGATAGGGTTTATCCCCAAAGTACATAATCCTGATAGCTTCCGAAAGCTACGGCCGATCAACCTTTGTACAGTCGTATATAAGGTGGTAACCAAAGTATTGGTTAATAAACTTAAACAGTTTTTAACTGATTGGGTTTCTTTGACTCAGACGAGCTTTCTACATGGCAGACACATTACGAATAACATCATCATTGCCCAGGAAGTTATTCATATTATAAGTAGGAAAAAAGATGCAAAACTATGGATGGCGATAAAGGTTGATTTGGAAAAAGCTTATGACAGACTTGAATGGAGTGTAACCCCCTCGTCCCGGTCTGTCCGGATGACCGATCCGAGTGGGCCACACGGGGAAAACCGAATTTAAACCCGTTAAGGTTCCCCCTCGGTTAACGACCCAGAAAATTTCCTGTTTACTTTATCTTGTCTATAGGCATAATTAAATCCTATGTGAAGCACATCAGCGAAAAATGCAAACAATTTAACATCGACCAATCAAACGATACATTAAACAGCTCATTTTAGCCCTTTACAGCAGGCCGTATCGAAACGCCCTTAGGGTGTTTCGATACGCCTTGACTTAGTCAACAGGCCAGGGTCAACCATAGGGTGACCGTTTCTAAACAGGGGTGACCCGTATCGAAATGACCCTAACGGTCAACTTCTCGTGGTCAACGAGATTTGACCGTTTCGAAACACCAAAGACCCGTTTCGGTACGCCTATATCTCGTCAATTTCTCAAAATTCCAGTAGCAAAAACGTACCGAAACAGCCCCTATCCGTTCCGAAACGGCTGGCCAAATGCAAAGGGACCGTATCGAAACAGGGTGACCCGTTTCGATACGCCCCTGTCTGCAGACTCCCTTTTGGCTGTTTTGAGGCACAAGGGTGCCCCAAAACACCACCAAATCACCCTTCAACACTAACAAATAAACCTAAGGCAACCCAACTATATTAGCATGCTTTAACATTATTAAGACGAGTCTAAACACTAAGGCAAGACATCACAAGTCATGCATTCCTACAACAACATTCAAACATAAAGGCAACCTCTAAGGCATAAAACCAACATTCATACTAAGCAATTTAGACATGGTTACAATCCAAACATGGCATCAACAAGCCAATCAAAAACAACATAATTAAGGAGTCTAGACATGCTCCTAAGCAACCAACAAAGCACACATCAGCAACACCTATCCCATTGCTTGACTATTACAATCTACAATTTAAAGTTCATACTTGAGCTAACCAAAAGCGACCCTTGGAGACCTTTCTTTGCCCTTGCCACCCACAAGCTATTGATCTACATGGTCGAACAAAAGAGAGCGTAAGCATAAAAGCTTAGTGATGGTAGCTCATAAAACAAACCTCGACAATACAGGGTCCAAGCACGAGCATACAACCAAGGTAGAATGCATGACCTTACCTTTGATCCACATGAGCCATAAATGTAGATGATGCATGAACATATATTTAATATTATGTCATGCTCAACATGTTTAAATCCACAACATATGTAATCACATCTATTAAACCATGTTAGCAACACATCCCAAATCACATTGACAACATAAACCACAATCCGTATTGACACCTAGCTATGACTCGAATACGCGGATAACCGTTGGAACTCACATCTAACAACACAACCATTACCTGACGGTGGGATTACACTCATCACCGTTCACGCGGAGGGGATTCCACTCATCCTCACGCCTCATTTCACGCGGAGGGGATTCCACTCATCCTCACGCCCGTCGATGGGATTCCACTCGTCACCGACATATAAATATATAAGAAGATTTCCGGGCGAACCCGTACTCCATCTTGATGACTACCATCATCAAGACCACGCGCGCATTTTGACTCACGTGTGCACACTAAACATCCTAATGATCGATCATTTGTACCCAAGCATACTAGTGCCAATACTAACACATTCCACAATACCATTTATTAGCAACTTCCGTGCTTAGCACGTACTCACCATGACTTACCGTCATGCACAAACCACATTTCCATGCCTAGCATGTACTCACCATGATCCTCGGATCAATCAATCACCTCATAATCTCATTTCACAGGACAACACCACATGTACATCATTAACAACCATATCACATCATATTTTGCACATGTGTATAAACATATCATATCTATCATCAACATGCATATAACGATGCATCCAACATGCCTCAACATACATGTATACAACATACGCATAATCAACACCATCATAATTTAACACGAGGCATATACAACCATTAAAGAGTGCAACCAAAGTCTCTAATCAAAGCTTGGGATTAGGCTACCACTCTAATCCCAACTCTAGGTAGGCTTACCAAGCCCATCCTAGGTTCACATGCTTGAACCAATTACTCAAAACCATTTTAAAAACATTTAACCACTCACCTCTACCTCCAAGCTCAACTACCAAGCAAGCATCACCTTCAAGTTTCCGGGTTTCTTCCCGAAGCTTCTCCAACGCAAGTTCTCGCTTCTAAACAACCTCAATACAATTCAAATAATCCTCAAATCAGCCCAACATCAAAATACCAACCCGAAATACAATTCAAATACAATTTACCATGTTGCAAGCCATGACCAAACCCCATTTTTAGCAACCTCGGACAGCCCCAAAACCACATCCAAAATCCATGTTTCCAACACCCATTGCACCCACAAATGATCCCAAATCAACCCCCAACCATAGTACTACCAATAGCCTATCAATTCTCACCTAAAACAACCCCCAAAACTCACCCAAAACCCTTCAAAAAACCCATTTATACCCAAATTCGGGAATTCATTTAAAATACTCTAAAAATCATATATGTTGGACTATTTGATTCACAAACAACATATCTAACATAAATAAACTAAAAGCCTTGATAAAAACTCATAAAGTCACAACCTTTAACCAAAACTTTGAAAAACCCAAATTCTAAAACATTGATGAAAATGAAATCTATTTGTACTTCCAAGTAGAGGAAGATGAGAGCAAGATGGGGGTGTATTTACCTTTCGATTTCGAGCCAAAATGAAGGAGAAAAGAAGGTTGGATAGAACTTGGAGAAGTTTCCCCCTCTTTGTCGTGAGAAATGAAGAAGGAAGATGGAAGAAGAGAAAATTTGGTGTTTTAAATTAAAAAGGGGTTTTTAATTTCCAAGGGCTTGAAATTACAATAGTGCCATTAATGAGATGGCAACTCTCCCTTACTTTAAAATCCATGACATTTTAGTTTCATTTCAAATTAGTCCAAACATAAAATGTTTATTTTGAAAATAAAGAAAGACACAAGGTCCAAATAATGTATAATATCATTTAATCATAAACCCGAGACCCAAATATTATTTAAATATTATTTCCACCCGACCCCCAAACCCGGGTGTTACATGGAGTTTTATTGAGGAAACTTTATATGATACAGGCCTCCCGAAACGGTTTATATAGTGGATTACGAAATGTGTTTTCTCGGTTACGACACAAATCTTGTGGAATTGGGAGTTGATAGGTGCTTTTGTGCCGACGTAGGGGATTAGACATGGGGATTCGCTCTCGCCTTATTTGTTTGTTTTGTGTATGGAACGTCTAAGCATGGATATTGAGCGTAAAACTGGGAATGATGCCTGGAGAAAGATTCACTTGTCGCGCAACGGGCCCGGTTTGTAGCATCTTTTTTGTTGATGATCTCGTTCTCTTTGCCGAAGCAACAATGGATCAGTTAGAGGTAATCCGTGAAGTCTTGCTCAATTATTGTGCTTATTCGGGTCATAGAGTAAGTGTCGCCAAGACCCATATTTTTTTCTCGAATAACTGTACAAGTGATAAAAAATTGATCGTCGTTAATAGCTTTGGTTTTGAGGTCGTGGAGGATCTTTTTCGGTACCTGGGAGTTCCCTTGTTGCACAAACGGGTGACGAATGATACATATTGTTATCTTTTAGATCAAATTGGACAGAGGTTATCTGGTTGGGCGACTAAGACTCTATCACTTGCAGGCCGAATTACTCTAGCGAAGGCAGTTTTACAGGCAATAGCAATTTATGTGATGCAGACAACTTTGCTACTGAAAGGAATTTATGATGCAATGGAAAAAATGATAAGGCGGTTTGTGTGGGTTCAACTAATGACTCTTTAGGGATGGCTCTTATTATGTGGGACATTGTGATTTTACTGAAAGATAATGGTGGTTTGGGTATGCGAGACCTCCATCGTCAGAACCATGCTATCTTAATGAAGCTTGGTTATCAACTGGCACGTGGAGAAGAGAAGTTGTGGATTCAAGTGGTAAAAGTAAAATACAAGTGGGAAGGGGAGTTGCCCTAATCCATTGGTCGTATTCGGTGTTCGCAGGTTTGGAAAGGCATTAGTAATATTTGGGACGAGGTGCGAAGGGGTATTTGTTGGCAGGTACGTGATGGTTGGCATATGAATTTCTGGTGGGATTATTGGATAGATGATACAAAACCCCTTGTTAGTTTTTACACTTTGAATGAACCGCCTCCTTCTATACTGATTGATGCGATGGTATCGCTATCGAGGGAATTGGACTATCAGCTTCTTGAACAGGTTCTGCCCCAGGATACGATGCTTAAAATTATGGCAACAGTTCTGCCTCATGCTTTTCTAGGCCGAGATCGAATAAGGTGGCGATGGGAAACCCATCGTATGTTTACAACATCATCAGCGTACAACACCTTGGGATCAATCAATCTGAGTTTAGGGAATGGAAAATGGAAATTAATTTGGTCTTTGAATGTGCCACAACGTATAAGAACTTTTTTATGGTTGGTGACATATGGTCGAATCTTAATCAATGTTGAGAGGTGTCGTCGGTATATCTCCAATAATAGGCGTGTGTGATTTGTAACCAAGGAGATGAGGACTTGGATCATGTTTTGCGAAAATGTCCGAGAGCAAGAAAGGTGTGGATTCAACTTATTTGCGCAAATCGATTGGTCGGGTTCTATGCTATAGATTTTGAGGACTGGTTATCGGGAAATATCTGAGGCAACGTGGCGGGCCAAGATATGAATGTTGATTGGAGTTACTTGTTCACTTTTTGTTGTTGGGCGTTGTGGCGAAATAGGTGCCACTACATCTTCAATGAGGGTCGAGAGTTGTTTGGAGATCTGGATTTGTATTACCGGACGATATTGGGGGAGCTTGGTGAAGTTGCGTGTCGAGCATGACTGCCAGCAGGGATTGCTCACCATAGCTTACGATGGACTAAACCAGGCCGGGGATGGTGGAAAGTGAATGTTGATGGTGTTGTGGGTGGCTCGTGTAACCTAGCGTCAATAGGGGTAATCCGTAACAGTGATGGTTCTTGGTGCTTTGGTTTCGCGCGGAACTTAGGGATTTTCTATGTGATTGTTATGGAGTTATGGGCAGTGTATATTGGTCTTGGTCATGCGTGGGACTTGGGGTTCCGATGGATAGAGCTGGAATCAGATAATATAAATGTGGTGAAAGTACTTCATGGAGATTCAAATACATTAGCGGATAATGCCCTACACGTGAGAATTCATGAGTTAATAGTGCAGGATTGGGAGGTAAGAGTCTCTCATATGAGTTGAGTGATAAATAAGGTTGCTGATGGTTTAGCAGGGATGGTTCGTGGACAGAGTTTAAGGGAGGTTCATTTCACTAATCCCCATTCGGAATTTCTACAGCTTGTTATTTTTTACCAGGATTCTTCTTGAGTGCTATCTTTTTTGTGTGTTTTTATTTTGTGCGCTTTTTTTGCTTGGTATGAACGATGATTTTATGTAACTATTAACAAGGGTACTCGTTTCCTCCACCTAGGCTTAGGAAGGTTTTTAACGAGGCCGTTGTTAATATATCCTTTTTTCAATAAAAAATGGTATCGTGTGTATGTTACGTCATCATTAATTTTAAAATTTTAGATATATCTAATAATTAAAAAATAACTGAACAAAAATGATTCTAAGACTAAAAATACTATTTCAAAAAAAGAAAACTTGAAATGCTTAAATCACAATAAAAAGACTAAATTCATAAAAATATATAGTACAAAGACTTTCTAATAATTGAGTTTTGCTATAGATAGCTCTGAATGCTATGTTTAAAACTTACTAAATTCCTATAATTAATGTCTATTTTTTTCAATGGAATCTACTAACATAAAATTAATTGTAGATATAATTAATACTCGTCAAAAAATATTATTCTATTAATTATCCTAAAAACAAACTTAAAATTTATGACATTTGAATACCGCCTAAACCTTAAACCCTAAACCATGAACAATATACCATAAATCCTAAACCTTAAGCTATAAACCCATGACACTAAACCTTAAAAGCCATCTAATAAACCATAAACCCAAACCTCGCATCATAAACCCTAAACTATAAATCCTAAACCATAAACACTAAATGTTAAACCTCATTTCATAAACCCTAAACATTAAACCTTATTTCATAAACCCTAAACGTTAAACCTTATTTCATAAACCCTAAACACCGCATCATAAACCCTAGACCCAAACCCCACATCATAAACCTAAACCTTAAACCACACATTACAGCCACATAAATCGTAAACCTTAGACCTTAAACCCTAAACCTTAAATCATAAACATTAAACATAAGCCCTAACTCATAAACCTTAAAACCCAACACCTATAACCACCTAAATCATAAATCCTAAATCATGAACCCTAAACTTTTTTAGGTGAGTATTAATTACATTAAACACCCAAAATTAATGAACAACTTTTTAGAAATGTAATTAATTTTATTTACTAGATTCAATTAAAAATTAAAATAAGCATTAATTATAAGAATCTTGTTGGTTCTTATATACAGGTACCATAACTGCGTATAACAAAACCCTATAATTATACCTTTTAAAAAAATTATGCCATTATGGTGCACATACTTAATAAAAACAATTATAGGCCATATAAATGTTACAAATTAGAAATTTATGTCATTAAATCTTAATGCAATTGATATAGTAGTTATTATTATTTTATTATAATATATCAAGGTAAATAAATAATTTTGAGCGTACTTAAACATATATGCCTAATCTTATATTCGATTTGTTCAAAAAATATAAATTTAGTGATATTGTAATTATAATATCCAGTAGATTACAATTTTTTGACAACATATCTCTGAAATTCCTAGAATTAGTAAAATCAATGTCGCTTGATTTACAAGACATAATTAATATTATGCTTAAACTTTTGCACTCTTTCAACTCGGGATGACTCGGTGAAAACAATCCCTCTTTGCCATCTCCATATGAAATCAGAATAAAGCTGTTAGCGCTTCCAACTCGGGCAACACAGTTGAGTCCACCAACTCACGAAAGAGGATTAGCTGTGTTTTATTGTGCTTGCTTTAGCTATCGGCAAACTGATTTATCGGCAACCCCATGAAGCAACGGCCGGGATTCACTGAGAACCCCGAGTTTGTTCTTCATGCCGACGTGGCAGCATCTCTGAAGAACCCCGAACCTGGAGAAACGGCCCGAGGTAGACGATGAGTCGGATCGGGATACGACTCGGAGAGTCTCCTCGAAGAACGACTCGTCGCATGGGAAGGTCAACGGTCCATCGTTGTTGAAACCGTACTCCTCTTCGGTTTGTACGAGGAGGTTTCTGAACATGGGGTGGTTGAGGTACGTCGCGCGTACGATAAATCTCTTCATACTAGTGCCCACGATGACCGCCACGTGTCCGGAGGGAACATCGGACGGCGTGTGTTCATTATCACTGTTGTTGTTTTTGTTGGCCGTTATCCGGGCATTCCTTCGCCACTGCTTGAGCATTTGTCGGATCCTGACGATCTGACGAATTTTCTGACACGGACCAATTCCGTGTGACATTATTTTCCCAAGAAAGTGAAAGAAAAAGGAGCGAGAAACGCTGATGGAAAAAAAAAAGATATACTAATATTTTCCGAGAAAGTGAGGGAAAGAAGTGAACTAGTAGAAAATTTTCTGAACTTTTGAGTTTAAAATTTAGAGTAGAGGGATGTATTATAAGGTCAAGGATTAGTGGAAGTACCCTTGGAATTCGAGATAATTACGAGATTGTGACTGTTGTTAGTTGTTGCCATAATGTCATGGCCATGTGAAACTATAGAAGGGTAACGACTAACGAGACTTTTATTTCTTTCCAAAACAAAATTATTTCTTTAGTATTTAATATTAATTTTCAAAATCAGTTTCTTGATAATTGTGCAACATATATAAGATTATACTCAATCTGTCTTGTAATTTTGGCAAAATTAGTGGAATAATTCACTTTTAATTTTTATTTCGAAGAATAGGGTTGTTTTAAAATTATTTAGAAAAATAGGTCAAAATCTACATGACCTCGCCGTGTGGAGATGACGTGATCGGACCTCACTATGTACAGGTGGTGAGGTGCAGGTGCGATCAGAAATGGCTCAGTTGGTTGGCAGGCGTGTTGGGCAGCTCGTGACGAGCCGTAGACTGAGCTGCATGGACCACGCCGTGTGCAGGTGGCGAGGTCCTGTGTGCCAGTTTTGCATGCATGCAAAAGAACACCTTTCACGTGAAAGCTGGTCACACACCCATTTTTTTTTACATATTAGTATAATATTAGGTTATATATAGGAGTGTATAGAGATAGAGAAAAATTCATTCTTACGAGTGTTTTGAGAAGAAATTTTTTTGAGAGAGTTAGAATTGTAGTGTATTTGAGAGATGTTGAGACATCAATTTGGGTTTTTTTGAAGATATATTCGAAAACGATGAAGATTGTTGAAGTGTATTTTTCTGTAGATCTTCCCGGTTTCTTAGCAGTAAGTAACCAATTTTTCAATTAATCTGTTGTTGTTGTATTTTTAAATTATAGGGGGTTTGTACATTTTTTGTGTGATTAAAAATATATTCGAACGATAATTATTTTTTATTGTTGAAGGCTTCTGGAGCACATTTACACGGGTTCTCTTCGAATCTCGTAAATTTTGTATTTTCAAAATTGTAAATCGTTTGTCGTTTATTACTTTTAAAATTTTAATAAGAAAATCAAATTTTAATCTTTGCTTATATTTTTTTTGAATATTTACAGAGAATGGGTTCATCAACATATTATTGTGCCTATTACGGAAGATGATGGCGTGCACTTACTCAATGATGATGATGATGTTGAGGTTGTTATGATATATGCGTCTCAGGGTAATGGTATCAATGTTGAAGATGATGTTTGGGCCACGATTGTTGCTAGGCCCAGGTTGGGAAAAGAGCAGCCAGTTTAGGGTTATGTTCAACCAGAGCCCCAATATCTAAAACACATTTATCCAGCCTATGAACCTCTAACAGCCCACATGTATGAGGTGGACTATACATCAATGCAAGATCCTATTACATCAAGCCCACGTATTTGGTTCTTCATAATCTTCGAACTTTGAAGAATTGGTACTGAAGGCTGAATTCGAAACAAAAGAAGCTTCCAAGCTGGCAGTTCAAGAGCACTACATCAAACACCATACGTCATTTTCTGTTGTTGAGTCTAATAAAATTACCTATTGTGTAAGGTGTCTTTATTGGAAGAGCAAATGTCCTTGGTGGATAAGAATTTCATACAAGAAGATGAGTCAGATGTGGGAGGTGTTACGGTTCATTGAGCAGCACATCTGTTCTAATATGGCTTTATCACAGGACCACATTAATTTAGACTCTGATCTAATATGTACTTACACCAGGGCGTTGATTGAACAGGAACCAAGAATTTCGATTTAGTGTTAGTAGTTTCCATCCTGACTCAGCTTGGATATATTTCATCCTACTACAAGGCATGGATGGCAAAGTAGAAGGCGATGACACAATTGTATGGTGATTGAGATAAATCGTATAATTAGCTACCAGCTCTTTTACGAGCAATGCAAATATTCATCTTGGGAACCATGGTAGAATATAAAACAAAAACAGCGTTAAACTTACAAGACGAATTAATTCTTGGTAAAAGAATATTTAGTAAGTTATTTTAGGCGTTCAATACGTGCATTGAATGATTCCATTCTACAAACGCATGATTCAAGTGGATGGTACCTGTCTGTATGGGAAGTACGATCATATATTACTCGTGAATGTTGCACAAGATGGAAATAGTAATATATTCCCAATTGCCTTTTTCATAGTTGAAAAGGAAGACGCAGATGGATGAGAATTCTTTTTGAAGCATCTACGCAACCATGCAGTAAAAGAATGAGATTTGCATAATTTCTGATGGGGGGACTGCGCTCTTATCAGTAATTGAAAGAGGAGAGTTCATGGAAATCTTTACATGCATATCCAACATATTGTGTACGGCATATTGCAGTAAATGCGAAGATGCGATACATAAATAATCAGATTTAGAAAGAGATTTTATGCGCGGGTAAGTTGTTATTCGTTATTTATAAAAATTTGTAATTTTTTGAGTTAATCATGTTGATTTATTTAACTTATTTTTTTAAATATGGTATGAATTAGTTCAACCAAAATTCGAAGCGAGGATAATAAGGTTAAAGCGACATGGTGTAGATGTATTTAATTTTGCAAATGACATCCCCAGAAAAAGATGGTCATAAGCATATGATGAAGGTCGGCATTATGGTCATATGACAACTAACCTTGCGTAGGCTATAAACTCGATGCTTAAAGGAATACGCCATCTCCCAATTGCAAGTATTGTGTGGGAGACTTACTTCAGTTTGGGTAAAGTGTGGTCCGACAAAGGGCATGAAGTTAACATCGGATAAACAACGGGCAATATTGGTCTAAAACCCTACAGGATAGAATGATCGAACTTCAAGCCAAAGCCACCTCTATGCAAGTCAGATCATTCGACCCACATGGTTTTGAATTTTTTGTCGAAGCTACGGCCCGAGGTGAGCAAAGAATGTTCACCGTAAACATTCATCAAAGATGGTGTGATTGTGGTGCATTCCAAGCATTTAGATACCCCTACTCTCATGCACACACCGCATGTTTGTATTTTCGTCTCGACCCTTACGGGTTTGTGAATGAGTGTTATAAACTGGAGAATATTGTAAATATATACATGATTTAGTTCAACACGATCCCAAACCAAGACTATTGGCTGGTATAGCCAATATACGAAGAATGTTTACCAAATTCAGAGCTTCATAGAAAGCTGAAGGGTCGATCAGCGTCCACTCGTATTCATACGAATATGGATGATCCGGATAATAGAGAGTGGGGAGTTCAAGTTAAACATTATACTATTTGTAGGGGACCGAGTCATTCAAGAAACAAGTGTCCGAATAAATCCAATCTTTTCAACTATCGTGCTGAACCATCAACCTAAATGTTGTGTTTAATGTACATTTTATGGTAATGTAAATACATTTTTTTCTCATTCATGTTTGCATTTTGAATTGGAATTTGAATACTGAAATTAAAGAACGAACTTAAATATCGAACCAAAATATTAACAAAAAACAAATGTCCGAAAAAATATATAGTTGTAACCAATATTAACCATTTTTGTGTTAATATAAATTCTAGTTGGAATTTGAATTATTTATTTATTTCTTGATTTTTTTAATTTATAGTTGGAATTTGAATTAACCAAAATTAACCATTTTTGTGTAAATGTAAACTAACCAAAATTCAATTATTTATTTATTTCTTGAATTTTTAATTTATAGTTGGAATTTGAATTTGAATACCGAAATTAAAGAAAAACTTAAATATAAAAATGAAATCGAAAGAAATACGTATAACATGAAATACCCAAGACAACAAATATTCAAAATCAAAACATATATTACAAATAAATGAAGAAACCCTATTTCTTATTTCCTCCTCCTCCTCGGTAATTCATACCGGTGGAAAGATGATATTTGATCGTACCATTGAGTGGGTGAACCGTTCTTTATGGTCGATTAGGAGCCTGCTCATCGTTGACAAATTGATCATCCATTTTTTTGCATAGAAAGTGGTATATGAAACATGTCTTCCAGATGAAATGATGAGCTGCTAATGGTGGTAGTCGACAATAGAGATGTCATACTTCCAACACCCATAACTTCCTCATATACATATGTTTGAGGATACTAAAATTGTGGTACGTATCCTCCATCATCATTGTAAGCCGGCTGAGAAGATGAGCTAGCACCAATTGGAAAATTAATCGATGATTGTTTCATAACATTACCAAATGGTGGATACAATTGTTGTATTGGTTCTTCCCAAGAATTACTGCTTACATGTATCGGGGGGAATGAGATTGCACCGGGGACCACCAAGAATACCAACCCGAAAATCTTTTCAAGTTTGGTTCGTCTGTTGGTTCTTGAGAGCTCTGACCATGTAACGCCCCGGTTTTGGGCTCAGAAGTTTTGGGCGTTGACCGGTTTGGTCAAAGTGCTGATCGAATATATAAGAGTGAATTTAGGAAAGCCTAGTTCGGGTTGCATTAAAAATATGGGAAAATGTCCTAAAATCATCTTTTAATATAATTAAGTGAACTGTGAAATCAATTTTGGAAAATGAGGTTCGGAAGGTTGACATTTTGGCTAGTGACCAAAATGTAATTTTTGAAAGTTCGGTGACGGTTTTATAAAGGATTGAAACTTTGAATCTTTAAGGAGCTATTATTCCAAAAGAGTTTCTCCAGATTTTTCTAAGATATTTTAAGGTTTTATTCTGATTTAAAACATAAAGGAAGTGGAGGGAAATCATTTTTACTATTTTATAACTAACTTTCCATTTTCTCTCAATTTTCCTTTTCTCTCATTTTCTCTCAACCCAAACACATTTCTCCAGATTTCCTCCTCTGATTTTGTCACTCAAATCACTCATTTCAACTCTCATTTGATTCCTAATCATCTCATCAACAAAACCTCTCAATTTGCAAGTTGTTTCATCAAGCTTTTTGGCTCTAAAAAGGAGAAACTCAAGTTTGGAGGTAAGAACATCCTTCTCCTCTGAACTTCAAGTTCTTTATTGAAATTCCCAAGTTCTCAATCCTTGATTTGTGTTTTGTTAAAGGCTTTTCAATTGAAATCTTGATTTTGGCTTAAAATGCAAGATTTGGCGATTTTGGTGAAATTTTCGTGTGATCTGTTTGGGCAGTGTTTTGAAGTGTCAAAATGATGTTAAATGAATGCTAAATTGATTAGAAGTTGAGGTTTAATTAATGCAATCCCGGATAGGTTGAATTTCCTAAGTTTTGCTTGAGTTTTTGGAGTGTTTTTGGTGATCTGTTATACCTGAAGGTATAAGGACGTGTTTGTGATTATTTTGGATGTTAATTGATGTTTAAAAATGGTTAGAAGTGATGGATCTTGGCTGGGTTAAGTTTTGGTAGTGTTTGGAGGTGATTTCGGTTGTGTTTGGTAGCCGAATTGTTGGTTGTGTGATGAGCAGCGAGTTTGGTTGTGTGGCTGCTGTTCTTAATGCATAATGATGCATTAATGTGCTGTTTTTGTGTGCTTGAAACAGGGGAGTTTGATCCGTGAGCTTTAGAGGTGTTGCGGAAGGTTTCAGATGCTTGGAAGGCTTGGTGGCTAGCCTTGTTTTGGTTATCGGTGAGTGAAGTTGGGTTTTCAGCTTTTAAACCAAGGTTTGAAGGTTTTTGGGAGCTTAGTGTAAGTCTAAACAACTTTGCTAAGCTCAAGAGTAAGTGAATGAATTTTCGCTCTTGAATTATGATTGTGAAGTTGCCTTTTAAGCAATTGTGGTTGATGATTGAAATGCATATGTTTTGCATGGTTTAAATCTGTTTTGAAAGCATATTTTAGCATGGTTTAATGCTGGTTTTGAAAGCCATATGTGAAGGATGCTCAAGGTAAGAGATCCTTGGTTTTATACTTTGAAAATGTGGATTTGATGCATGGTGTTGCATGTTGTTCAATGGCTTTGTTTAATGCTTTAAAACAGTGAATTAATGTTGGTAAGTGATGGTTTTTGCATTATGGTTATGCATGTGAAACATTGGACTAATGTGGTAAGGTGATTATATTGGCAAGTGGTGTAAGTGGTTCTTGGTTCTTTGATCGGATATAGTTAGCCGGCTATAGGATTGGGTGCACCGTGAATTAAGTCGCCTTGGAGGTGGAGTGGTCAAGAGTGGACCGGTAAACTCCCTTCAAGTATCCTAACGAGATGGTTGAGGTCATAATGGAGGTGTTGCCCATTCGAGGACCTTGGTTGAGCAAAGGTTATATGGTGTTTAAAAGTCCATATGTGAGAACCTTGTGCTTGTTGAGATCACAATGGCGGTGTTAAGTCCATGTGTGGATCTTGTGTAGGGTGTCCCGGATCTCGTCAGTGATGTTATACAACTACCAATCGGTGAATGCAAAGGTTGTATGGTGTTTGAAAGTCCATACATGGGAACCTTGTGCATGTCAAGGTTGTATGGTGTTTGAAAGTCCATACATGGGAACCTTGGGGAAAAGTTGAGGTTGTATGGTGTTTGAAAGTCCATACATGGGAACCTCGGGAAAGCTAAGGTTGTATGGTGTTTAAAAGTCCATACATGGGAACCTTAGGATGTTGAGGTCAAATGGTGTTTAAAAGTCCATTTGGGAGACCTTGGATTGGTAGGGTGTATGGAGCGTAGGGACAACGCTCGGAATCCGCGTATCCGATTGGGTGTTGAGTTGAAAAGTGAATGTGGTTGATCACTTGAAGGCCAATATGATGTTCTTGATTGTGATGAAGCATGGGATGCTTGAATTGATGCATAATTGCATGTGAAGCATGAGATGCTTGAAAAGATGCATGGTTGCATGGAAAGTGTATAATGCTTGTGAATGCATGTTTACTTGTTAAGTTGAACAAGTGTTGATTATCATTTGGAAAATGATGCATGTGAGCATGAAATATCTTTAGTGCATTGGAGTCTTGTTAAGACTTGTTTTTAAAGGCATGTGATGATGATGTTGTGGTTCATATATGTTGCCTTTGGTTTAATGCATGTGTTGGTTGGTTTGTGAAATGGTTTTAAAAGATTCTTGCTTGAATTGGCTTTCAAGTTTAAGAAAGGTATGTTGTGAAATTGGAGTGTTTTCCAAGGTTTTGTTTTAGCTTGCATATGGTGTTTATGCATGGTTTGGCTAAATGGATGATTTTGTAAGTTGTGCTTTGAAAAGGTTTTCTTAGCATGCTAAGCTAAGGGTTGGTTTTCATGTATGTGCAATGCATGGTTTTGAGCTTGTTGTTGAAAAGGGGTTTTCAAACATGGCTTTGGTAAACAAATCGAGTTTGTTTTAAAAGTGATTTATGGCTCGCTGCATTGATGGTGTTTTGGTTTTGAGCATTCCTCACTAAGCATTATGTGCTTACGCTCCTTTTTGGTCCATCAATGCAGATTCTTGAAGTTTGGACAGCGAGGAGCAAGGGATTCAAGAAGGACTCCACTTGAGATGTATGTCTCGGTTAATAGCTATAGTTAATAAAGGCAATGGGGTAGAATCTCTTGGGTTGATGTATGTGTTTGTATATGTTCGGACAAGTATGGTTTTGTGTTGTTGATGTTGTTGGAACATGGTTTGGCTTATGAGTTTGAATTGGAAGTATGTTGTTTAAATGGTTGCTTGTGTTGGAAGCTTAGCCTTGAAATTGGGGTTTTTCGTGTATGTTGACATGTTGTTGAATTGTTGATGCAAGTATGCCTCTTTTATGTTGAATTGCATGTTGGCAAAGTTTGGTGGCTTTTGGAGCATGATTGGATGTTTAATTGCATGTTTAAGAATGCATTTTGAGGCTTGCTGTGCAGGGTGTTTCGGAACAGCCAATACCGTTTCGGAACGGGTGCCTTAAGCAAGCCCAGGCGTCCGAAACGGGAGGGACCGTTCCGAAACGGAAAGGCTACTGCCAGACCCCCGTTTCGGTACGCGTTGCGGAACGGCCCCGCATTTCGGAACGGGCTAAGCCTGTTTCGGAACGGGTGACCGTTGGGGGCTGACATTGGCAGTTAAATGTTTTGAAAAGTTTGCATTTTGGTCCTGAATCTTGTTTGTGCAATTGTATGAGTTTGGGATGTCCGTTTGAGCTGAAATTTGGCAATGAAGCATGAAACCTGACTAATTGCAATATGGTAACTTTAATTTGGGTTAAGTCCTCATATTTATCAGAAATTACAATTTGGTCCCTAAAATTGTAATTTGTTCATTTGGGTCCCCGTTTGATCTCTGATGTTTGTGATCTTTGAGTATGGTGTTTGAGTGATCACATATAGGACTAATGTGCATCTAGACAAGATTAAAAAGGAAAAAAAAGGGTCGTTAATCAAGGTTGACTTTGGTTTTCCCCGTGTGACCTTCTTAATTCGGGTCAACTGTCTGGGCCGGGTTGAGGGGGTTACATTTGGTGGTATCAGAGCTGAGTTGCGAATGCTTGGGGAAAACGGTAAGTTGTTGTGATGTGTGTTGATGTTTACCTTGTTGTGTGGATGAAAGTTGGTTGAATGTTGGTGGAAACACGTGTTTCTGGGCATGATGCTGATGTTTCTGAGCAAATTGTTGATGTTTCTGATCAAGTTGCTGATGTTTTCGAGCATGCTTTGTGTTTATGAATCATTGGTGAATTAATGTGGATATGTGCTGATGTTGTGAGCTGGTGTTATGCTTGATGATTGTGTAATGAGTATGTTATGTTGATAATATGCTGATGCAAATGGATGCTGTTGGATGTAAGCATGATCGAGTATGTACATTGATATCCTTGATGTTGTGATATCCATGTTGTGTTGACTGTTATGTCATGTAAAGGGGAGGATTCGGGATACCCATTGCCTTATTAATATAGCTATTGTGTTATTTTGGAGTTGGAGTTTGAATCCTTGCTTAATGCTGGTCTAACTGGTTTGTTTGTTTGTTGTGATTGTATGTTTGTTGTTGTTAGTAGTATGGCTAAGTCGATGAAAGAATGGCAGTTGGGTGAGATGGTTGCTGCCTTGGGGCAGGTTGTTAAGGCGTGGAATTCACCCTTTGGTAGAGGTGTTTTGTCTCAGTTTTCTGTGTCCGGGGTTGAGGTGATAAGGCAAGGGAAAGAAGCTGGTTCTGTGGTGAAGAGTTCATCATCTAATGTTCAGGAGGTGTTGGGAACATCTCAGGCTGTGGTAAAGGTAAAGTCAGTGGATGTGCTGGCTGTGGGATGTGTGGGTTTGCCGAAGCAGCGTTTGCTTGATTTGGGTGCTGTGGAATATCATGGTTCTACACCGGAGATGTTTGAGGCCTGGTTGGCCAGTGTGGTTCTGATCTTGGATCAGGAAGGCTGTGATCTTGCTTGTAAGCTGGGGAGTGTTGTTTCTTTGATGTTAGAGGATGCCTGTGTCTGGTGGACATCAGTGGTTGTGACGTCACATATTCCTGATATTGATTGTGATTTCTTTGTATATGCCTTTTATGAAAGGTATCTTGGAGGGAAGTTTCCAAGGGTTGAGCAATGTGACGGTGGTGTTGTTGTAGAGCAAGTGTTGCTTGGGCAAGGAGTGGAAGTTCAGCCACCGGTGTGTGACCGTTGTGAAAGGCGCCATGTTGGAGGTTGTTGGGGCGCGGGTGCTTGCTGGAACTGTGGTTCCAAAGTGCATGTTAAGCGTGATTATCCTCTTGGAGTGAAGTCAGTTTTGGTGTTAGCCAAAGGGTCTCAGAAAGGTCGTGGGCACGGCCGAGGCAAGGTTCAGAAGTGGCAGAAAGAGCAGAAAGTTGTGAAGAGTGTGGGAAAGGAGAATTGCTGGAAATGTGGGTCTGCTGGACACATGAGACGTGATTGTTTGATGTTGGCTCAGAACAGCCAAGGTCCCTTACCGCAAGGAGTTGGTGGTGACCCTGGTGTGTTAGCTGGTGCTGCAGTGGTGCGGCAGGAGGATGATGGTTCCGCGAGGAAGAGAGTTCGTCTGATGAAGCTTCAGGGTGGTGTTGTGCTTTCAGGTAACCTTGTTTAGTAATCTTTGCTCTAGTTACCTTAGTTTGGTTTCTGTTGGTTTTCCTTGCGTGGTAAGTTTAGTCTTGTTGCTAGTTGATGGGGTAATAGTTGTAGTTTGGAAACATCTTTGGTGTGAAGAAGGCTTAGGTGAGAATCTTGTGGTTAATGTTTGTTGGTATGATGGAGTTAGATAAGTTAGAAGTGAGGTAGGAGGTTGTTCTTAGACGGATTCTGAGGATGTTATTGGAGGGTGTGAACTGGCATTCATGCACAGATAAAATCATTGTTATATGCTATATTATATATGTTGGTCCATGCATACATGTGGCATGACATTAGAGGTTTTGCATACATGTACATCAGGCATTGATAGGGCATGTTGGTGATCATGCATATGATGTTCACACTCGCTAATAATTAATCGAATCTGTTAGTGTGGTGGTTGGGTTAGGTTGGATGATGGGTTCTTAGAGGTTGTTTTGGTGCTGAGTGAGGGTTAGAAGTAATATTAAGCTAGTTGCTTGTAATGGCGAGGGTGGCATAGCATGTTGGTAGAAGGATAGTGTTTGTTGCTTAAAGAGAGTTTAGTGGTTTGGATAGCTAAGTGGAAGGGGTAGCACCTTGATGCTAAGTGATGTTGTAGTTTAACGGTTGTGTTTCCGGGTGCTGGGGTAGCTTAGCATTTGGGTTGTTGTGGAAGGGTTGTGTTTGCAAGTGCTGGTTCTTAGCAACCTTTGAGGAGTTGATGAGTTGATATGTGTGTTTAGGTTGGGCAATGTTCTGGCAAGGCAAGTGTTGCGGTCAAGCTTGTGGTGGTTAAGCAATGAAAGGTCGAGGGTCAGTGTTGTTTGAAAGGATTCTTGTGAAAGGTGGTTGGCTGGTTGTGGTTAAGGAAGTTCCGTCTGAAGTCAGTTGGTGGTGTGTGGAACAGCTGGCGGAGTCGAGTTGGGGTTGTGATGTAAATTTTGGTTTGTGGGTGAGTAGACCTGGAGAGTCGTTTTGGTAATGTTAGCAACAGTTGTGAGGGTTTATCAGCATTCGTTGAGGAGTTTGGGTAAGCAGTTGATGTTTAAGGATTTTTGCTTGTTGGGAAATTCTTGGAAGAGGTTTGGGAGTTTGCAAGAGTTTTAGAAGCAGAGAAGGTTGAATAGTGGCTGAATTGGATTGGTTGTTGTCTCTGTGTAAACAGGTCTTGGGAGTTGTGTGTTGCAGTGATGTGTGCTGTAAGAGCTGAAGTTCTTCAGGTTGATATTGGGGCTGTGTACAGTCCGGTTATGTGAAAGGTTAAGTTGTGGCTATCTTTGAGTGTTCTGGGTTTGTGAACAGCATGTGGTGGTGTTGGGTTCAGTGGAGTTTTGTGTGGAAAGTGTTCAGTGTTGGTTGAGGTTTTTGTGTTGCCTTGTGTGTGTTTTGAGAAAGTTGTTGTTCTCTTTTCGCCGGTTAAATTTCGAGGACGAAATTTCCTAAGGGGGGGAGAGTTGTAACGCCCCGGTTTTGGGCTCAGAAGTTTTGGGCGTTGACCGGTTTGGTCAAAGTGCTGATCGAATATATAAGAGTGAATTTAGGAAAGCCTAGTTCGGGTTGCATTAAAAATATGGAAAAATGTCCTAAAATCATCTTTTAATATAATTAAGTGAACTGTGAAATCAATTTTGGAAAATGAGGTTCGGAAGGTTGACATTTTGGCTAGTGACCAAAATGTAATTTTTGAAAGTTCGGTGACGGTTTTATAAAGGATTGAAACTTTGAATCTTTAAGGAGCTATTATTCCAAAAGAGTTTCTCCAGATTTTTCTAAGATATTTTAAGGTTTTATTCTGATTTAAAACATAAAGGAAGTGGAGGGAAATCATTTTTACTATTTTATAACTAACTTTCCATTTTCTCTCAATTTTCCTTTTCTCTCATTTTCTCTCAACCCAAACACATTTCTCCAGATTTCCTCCTCTGATTTTGTCACTCAAATCACTCATTTCAACTCTCATTTGATTCCTAATCATCTCATCAACAAAACCTCTCAATTTGCAAGTTGTTTCATCAAGCTTTTTGGCTCTAAAAAGGAGAAACTCAAGTTTGGAGGTAAGAACGTCCTTCTCCTCTGAACTTCAAGTTCTTTATTGAAATTCCCAAGTTCTCAATCCTTGATTTGTGTTTTGTTAAAGGCTTTTCAATTGAAATCTTGATTTTGGCTTAAAATGCAAGATTTGGCGATTTTGGTGAAATTTTCGTGTGATCTGTTTGGGCAGTGTTTTGAAGTGTCAAAATGATGTTAAATGAATGCTAAATTGATTAGAAGTTGAGGTTTAATTAATGCAATCCCGGATAGGTTGAATTTCCTAAGTTTTGCTTGAGTTTTTGGAGTGTTTTTGGTGATCTGTTATACCTGAAGGTATAAGGACGTGTTTGTGATTATTTTGGATGTTAATTGATGTTTAAAAATGGTTAGAAGTGATGGATCTTGGCTGGGTTAAGTTTTGGTAGTGTTTGGAGGTGATTTCGGTTGTGTTTGGTAGCTGAATTGTTGGTTGTGTGATGAGCAGCGAGTTTGGTTGTGTGGCTGCTGTTCTTAATGCATAATGATGCATTAATGTGCTGTTTTTGTGTGCTTGAAACAGGGGAGTTTGATCCGTGAGCTTTAGAGGTGTTGCGGAAGGTTTCGGATGCTTGGAAGGCTTGGTGGCTAGCCTTGTTTTGGTTATCGGTGAGTGAAGTTGGGTTTTCAGCTTTTAAACCAAGGTTTGAAGGTTTTTGGGAGCTTAGTGTAAGTCTAAACAACTTTGCTAAGCTCAAGAGTAAGTGAATGAATTTTCGCTCTTGAATTATGATTGTGAAGTTGGCTTTTAAGCAATTGTGGTTGATGATTGAAATGCATATGTTTTGCATGGTTTAAATCTGTTTTGAAAGCATATTTTAGCATGGTTTAATGCTGGTTTTGAAAGCCATATGTGAAGGATGCTCAAGGTAAGAGATCCTTGGTTTTATACTTTGAAAATGTGGATTTGATGCATGGTGTTGCATGTTGTTCAATGGCTTTGTTTAATGCTTTAAAACAGTGAATTAATGTTGGTAAGTGATGGTTTTTGCATTATGGTTATGCATGTGAAACATTGGACTAATGTGGTAAGGTGATTATATTGGCAAGTGGTGTAAGTGGTTCTTGGTTCTTTGATCGGATATAGTTAGCCGGCTATAGGATTGGGTGCACCGTGAATTAAGTCACCTTGGAGGTGGAGTGGTCAAGAGTGGACCGGTAAACTCCTTTCAAGTATCCTAACGAGATGGTTGAGGTCATAATGGAGGTGTTGCCCATTCGAGGACCTTGGTTGAGCAAAGGTTATATGGTGTTTAAAAGTCCATATGTGAGAACCTTGTGCTTGTTGAGATCACAATGGCGGTGTTAAGTCCATGTGTGGATCTTGTGTAGGGTGTCCCGGATCTCGTCAGTGATGTTATACAACTACCAATCGGTGAATGCAAAGGTTGTATGGTGTTTGAAAGTCCATACATGGGAACCTTGTGCATGTCAAGGTTGTATGGTGTTTGAAAGTCCATACATGGGAACCTTGGGGAAAAGTTGAGGTTGTATGGTGTTTGAAAGTCCATACATGGGAACCTCGGGAAAGCTAAGGTTGTATGGTGTTTAAAAGTCCATACATGGGAACCTTAGGATGTTGAGGTCAAATGGTGTTTAAAAGTCCATTTGGGAGACCTTGGATTGGTAGGGTGTATGGAGCGTAGGGACAACGCTCGGAATCCGCGTATCCGATTGGGTGTTAAGTTGAAAAGTGAATGTGGTTGATCACTTGAAGGCCAATATGATGTTCTTGATTGTGATGAAGCATGGGATGCTTGAATTGATACATAATTGCATGTGAAGCATGAGATGCTTGAAAAGATGCATGGTTGCATGGAAAGTGTATAATGCTTGTGAATGCATGTTTACTTGTTAAGTTGAACAAGTGTTGATTATCATTTGGAAAATGATGCATGTGAGCATGAAATATCTTTAGTGCATTGGAGTCTTGTTAAGACTTGTTTTTAAAGGCATGTGATGATGATGTTGTGGTTTATATATGTTGCCTTTGGTTTAATGCATGTGTTGGTTGGTTTGTGAAATGGTTTTAAAAGATTCTTGCTTGAATTGGCTTTCAAGTTTAAGAAAGGTATGTTGTGAAATGGGAGTGTTTTCCAAGGTTTTGTTTTAGCTTGCATATGGTGTTTATGCATGGTTTGGCTAAATGGATAATTTTGTAAGTTGTGCTTTGAAAAGGTTTTCTTAGCATGCTAAGCTAAGGGTTGGTTTTCATGTATGTGCAATGCATGGTTTTGAGCTTGTTGTTGAAAAGGGGTTTTCACACATGGCTTTGGTAAACAAATCGAGTTTGTTTTAAAAGTGATTTATGGCTCGCTGCATTGATGGTGTTTTGGTTTTGAGCATTCCTCACTAAGCATTATGTGCTTACGCTCCTTTTTGGTCCATCAATGCAGATTCTTGAAGTTTGGACAGCGAGGAGCAAGGGATTCAAGAAGGACTCCACTTGAGATGTATGTCTCGGTTAATAGCTATAGTTAATAAAGGCAATGGGGTAGAATCTCTTGGGTTGATGTATGTGTTTGTATATGTTCGGACAAGTATGGTTTTGTGTTGTTGATGTTGTTGGAACATGGTTTGGCTTATGAGTTTGAATTGGAAGTATGTTGTTTAAATGGTTGCTTGTGTTGGAAGCTTAGCCTTGAAATTGGGGTTTTTCGTGTATGTTGACATGTTGTTGAATTGTTGATGCAAGTATGCCTCTTTTATGTTGAATTGCATGTTGGCAAAGTTTGGTGGCTTTTGGAGCATGATTGGATGTTTAATTGCATGTTTAAGAATGCATTTTGAGGCTTGCTGTGCAGGGTGTTTCGGAACAGCCAATATCGTTTCGGAACGGGTGCCTTAAGCAAGCCCAGGCGTCCGAAACGGGAGGGACCGTTTCGAAACGGAAAGGCTACTGCCAGACCCCCGTTTCGGTACGCGTTGCGGAACGGCCCCGCGTTTCGGAACGGGCTAAGCCTGTTTCGGAACGGGTGACCGTTGGGGGCTGACATTGGCAGTTAAATGTTTTGAAAAGTTTGCATTTTGGTCCTGAATCTTGTTTGTGCAATTGTATGAGTTTGGGATGTCCGTTTGAGCTGAAATTTGGCAATGAAGCATGAAACCTGACTAATTGCAATATGGTAACTTTAATTTGGGTTAAGTCCTCATATTTATCAGAAATTACAATTTGGTCCCTAAAATTGTAATTTGTTCATTTGGGTCCCCGTTTGATCTCTGATGTTTGTGATCTTTGAGTATGGTGTTTGAGTGATCACATATAGGACTAATATGCATCTAGACAAGATTAAAAAGGGAAAAAAAAGGGTCGTTAATCAAGGTTGACTTTCGGGTTGACTTTGGTTTTCCCCGTGTGACCTTCTTAATTCGGGTCAACCGTCTGGGCCGGGTTGAGGGGGTTACAGACCAAACTTGGTTGGGAAGTGTACGTGTCTTGAGCACCGTGAATCTTGAAGTCATTTATTTGCATCTTCGAGAGATGTTATGAACGGTTTTCCATTTTTCGAAAACCACGAATAGTATTCTGTATTAAATTCAAAATCACTAGCTTGAATTGGAATCAAATTTGCAGCCCACCACGTCTATCTTTCTTCCTACAATTCAATGAAATCAGCTTGCTTCACAGTCTAATTCTCATTGAATCTACCTCTACGAACAGTATGAATACGTTCATGTGGAGCTCTAGGAATAGGTTGATGGAACTTGAACTGCCGCAACACTCTGTCAACACAATGAAATTCAACAATAGAAAAACGGATCAAAGGCACAACTGCACCCTGCACCCTAGAATGATGAACACTAAAGCATAATTTTTGGTAGGCAAGCCTTGATTGTGTCATTCGCGTACGACTGCCAAATAAACTGTAAAACACAAATATTAATATGCATTCATAAACAAATATAAGATATTACTTTAAAAAATAATATTATGATACCTGATTTTTTCTTATTGTTTGGATCTTTAGTCTTATATCTCTAACAGTGTTGTGCATCACCTCCGCATTCTTCAACTTATGTCTTCATTTGCAAAGATATTAAACTTATATTTCTAAGTCATTGCAGATAAATATTAAATTAATAAAATAGTCATACACAACTGTAATCACAATATTACCTTCCAGCAAGCGGAAGCTTCATTTATACGGGTACATCCAAAATGGGCGTTAGATAAGGTAGCATGTACCACGCCCACGACTGCAATAAATTTTAACATCCATCCATATCTGAATTCTTCTTTTCACCATTCATAATTGTGACATTGCACATTTTATGGTACAAAAATGTCAATATTGCAGATCCCCAACTATATGTAGCAGTTGTGTCAAAATCAGCCAAGAACGATAGATATTGTGTGTGAACCATATTACCATATGTATCTGGCATCAATACCCCACCAATAAGTTGTAGTATATACGCTCAAGCTGCACACTCAAGTTCTCAGCGACTATATGCATCTGTTATCATAAATTCCTGCTGCAACCATGAAATTTTGAGACGTAGACCGTCTACACATGACTTAGGAGGAGCTTTGCCAAGGTACTGCCGGCAAAGCTCATATGCATTATACTTATTTTCTCCAACCAATGGCTTCCCATTTGTTGGGACACCAAGCTGTACTTCTACATCTTCCAAAGTTATTATACATTCGCCAAATGAAAAATGAAATGCGTGAGTCTCTGGTCTCTACCGTTTAATCAATGTGGTAATCAACCTAAGGACTATCTTAAATCTACGGAGAAATGAAGCATTATAAAAATCAGCGCGTTGTAGGTAATAAACTAAGCGATCAGAAGGTTCTTTGATCTTCAGTCTTCGACGACGGATGTTATGCTCTACACCTTATAATTAATTTTTTATAATAAATTGTTTTGTATTTTAACCATTACACATGACCTAATAAATTTTAAATTACGAAAAAATTAATTACTTGCTCTTCGTGAATATGAGACGAAATGTGCTCATGGTCACGGTAAAACAAAACTCCTCCAGATGTCATTTTCTATTTGCAGATCTGGAAAATAATTATCATTCGAATATATATACAACAAAAAATGTATTAACTTCAAAAAAATTAAAAATACAAAAATTTATCGGATTAGACGAGAAACCGTGTATATGTGCTCTAAAGCCTTCAACATAAAAAAAATAATTATTATTCGAATATGTTAAACACAAAAAATCTACAAACCCTCTATAGTTAAAAAAACAACAACATATTAAATAAAAAAATCTCTTACTTACTTTTGAGAAACCGAGAAGATCTACAAAAAAATATACTTCAACCATCTTCACTGTTTGGTTAGGATCCAATTATACTATGACCCTATTTGGTAAAGAGCTTTTTGAGCTAAAATTAGAGGTTTAAAGCATGTTTAGAGGTTTGACCAGTCAAATCTGCTAATTTGGATGTTTGGTAAATAGAGGATTGTAATAGCAGATTGAGGTGAAACCTCTCATTTTGAAAAAGCTCCTCTTAAGAGCTTTTTGAGTTAGAGATTTGGATAAAAGACTTGTAAAGACTATTTTGTCCTTGAAAATTATAAAAATTTCTCTAAATAACATAAATTTGATTAACTAATAAAATTTTAAAAATAATTTCATAAATAAGAAATTAATAAATACATGTAAATCTAATAATTAATAAAATTATATTCAATATATAATTTCATAGATAAGAAATTACATTATACATCTAAATTTAATAATTATTAAAATTAACTTAAAAAGATAATTTCACAAATAAAAAATTAATAAGTACATCTTCATATATGCTCAGCAATTATATTAAAAAAATTAATTTTCATAATCTAATTAATATTAATTGGTACAAAATGTTAATAACTACTAAATTATTCAAACAAGTATCAAATATAATCATGTCCTTATATTTCATAGCGGATTACACTTTTAAACAATCAGCTAATGTAATCCGCTAGTCAAATCAACTAATGCTATCAGCTATCCGCTATCAGTTAATGTAATCTGCTATCCACTAATTACCAAACAGAGCCTGTGTAAAATTTATAAAGTTTCACGAGGATTATTGAATGAGTGTAAATTAATATTTAAAATATTTTGATATGTATGTATTATCCTGATTTTACTCTACCCATAAATTAAAAATATTAAACACTTAAATATGTACGATGTGAAGTTCTTATATACATTATACCAATGACATGTAAACCAAATTAAACTTAATCTGTCATTTAGGATAAAGTAATTATCTCAAGCACATGGTTGTTGTTTGTATTTTGAAATAATTTATTTGTAAATCGGAATTTGACCTTGTAACGGAAAAGAAATTAAATGGATGAAATTAACGCCGTATATCAACAAATCACTCTATCTATGAATCAAATCTTAAATAATTATAATAATTATTCAAAAAAATCTTAAATAATTATAATTAATGCATTGTTTTTTGAATTTAATAATAATTACCGGCATCAATCAAATAGATTCTTCAAATCAAATAATGCACATTGCGACTATCCACAATCATTTTAATTTCTGCACTAAATAACTTCATTTAATATTTAGTTATGGTATGTAAAAGTATTTCATCATGTATTTTTAATAGTTTAAAGATGATTACAAAGTAGTAACTGTTCATACATATTCTTAATCCTTTGACAATGCACATACATTTTACAGACAAAGCGATTGAATTCGGGTCTCCTAGGATAAACATCATCTCTTTTCCACCGATACCACTTGTTTAATTCCATTAGGTACTTTTTTAGAGGTTAATAAAAGCATGAACATATATATATATATATATATATATATATATATGCTATTGAGTTAGGGTTCACTTACATTATGTAAAGGCCACAAAATTTCACACTAATTTAGGACAATTGGATGAGTGTAAATTAATGGTTGAGATTAAATCTTTTATAAGTCATTAATATAAATCAATTTTTAATCTAAAATAAAAACATATCTAAATGCAAATCAAAGGGTGATTATCCCATGCACAAATAGTAAATTTTTTCTCTTTAAGTGGACCTCTAATATTGTCACATATCCTATTTAAAGATCCTAAAATCTAAACACTCATCTATAAATTCGAAACCTTAAATCTTAAAACACTAATATATAAACCCTGGAATAACACATGTGTAACACTCGAGTTTAGGGGTCGGGTGAAAATAATATTTTAATATTATTTGGGCTCGGGTTTATAATTAAAATGATCCTTTAAAATTTCGGGTTTCAAAATAAATATTTGAAATGGGACCAAATTGATTTAATTGCAAGTTGAAGAGCTATTTAAAGAACAAGTGAATAGCCATTCATTAATGGCCTTTTGGTAATTTACCCATTTTCTAATTTAAATCCCCCCTTTTTCACAAATATCACTATTCACTCTCTTCCTCATCTCATCTCCAACGTGAAATAGAACCTCCTCACCCTCTCTACTATTCCATCTCATTCCTCATCCATTTCAACTCCGTTTTGAAAGGTAATGACGTTTTTGACTTCCCCTCGACCCCCTCTCTTTAAAAGTACCATTTATTTCGATTTTCATGAAGGTTTTGGAAAATGGAAGTTTTGAATATTTTGATTAAAAATGAGATCTTTATGTTGTTAAGTGAATTGTTTTGAATTAATATGTTTAGTTATGGTGTATAGAGGTCAAATGGTATAACATATGTGAAATTCAAGTGATTTTGAGCAATTTTCGGATTTGGGTAAACATGGGGTTTTTGGAGGGTTTTGGGGGTTGTTTTAGGTGGGTTTTGATAGGCTATTGATAGTACTATGGATAGGGATTGATTTGGGATCATTTGTGGGTGCAATGGATGTTGAAATAATGGTTTTTGGACATGGTTTTGGGGCTGTCCGAGTTGGTGAAAAATGAGATTTGTTCATGCTTGCAACATGGTAAATTGTGATTGAATTGTATTCCGGGTTGGTCTTTTGATGTTAGGCTGATTTGGAATTGTTTGAAATGTGTTTGAGGTTGTTTAGAAGCGGGAAATTGTGTTGGAGAAGCTTCGGGAAGAAATCCAGAAATTTGAGGAAGGTTGCTTGCTTGGCTTGGAGCTTGGAAGCTTAGGTGAGTGGTTAAAATGTTTTAAATGGCTTTGATCAATTGGTTCAAGCATATGAATGTGGAAATGTTTTCAAGAATCGTTTTGGTTCAAGGTTGGTTTTGAAAGAGTTTAGTTGGGCTTGAAAAGTCGATTTTAAATTCAAGAGTAAGTTGATGAGAATCGCCTCTTTAATTTCCCCTTTTTCCGTTTGTTTTCATTACTTGTGATGATGGTTTGTTAAGTATGAAATTTAAATACTTTGAGTAGAAGCATGTTGCTTATTACTATATCGTTAATGATGTATGATGGTAATAATGGTGACGTTGTTATACCTTGTAAGATGTGTGTAAGTTGGTGCAGGTTGTGCACGAAAATGGTGAGTAAGACCATTTGTGATTGGTAAGATTGTAAGTAGTAAGTGATGCCTAATTGTGGATTTTGTTACCACTTGTTTGGTTGCGCATGATATAGTGAGTACATGTCGCATGATAGTGATTGTATATTGTGTTGCATGGTTGGTGTCGAACCTCACGTGATGGTTGTCGTTGCTCCGGTGATGTGTAGTCCCGCCGGTAGCGAGTGGTATAAGACTCCGGTGATGTGTAGTCCCGCCGGTAGTGACTAGTAGAAGAGTACTTTGATGTGTAGTCCCATTGGAAAACTACTAGTCGAACGGTGATGTGTAGTCCCACCGTGTGTGTTTTGGTTATGCTTGTGCATGCCATGTAATGTTCATGTTGTACCTCACTATATCATTGTCTTCTTATTGTTTTGCTTTAATCTAGGATTATGTCCTCATGTATACCATGAAGTGAAATGCTATGATAAATGTCTATACTGTTGACCTTTGATTGAACTTGTATGTTAGTAGAAGGATTTGGTCGTTGGATGATTTGTATGCGTTAACCCTTACTTTAAAGAAAGCCTTGAACCCTGCATTGTCGTTGTTATGTTTTAGAGCTCCGCTCACTAAGCTTTATGCTTACGCTCTCCTTTTTCCGACAATGCAGATCTTTAGCTTGGAGTTAGCAAGGAGCAAGAAAAGGGCGTCCAAGCGTGTGGTAATTGCTCAAGTATGGTTTATTAAATAATGTAGTAGTCTAGCAATGGGAAATGCTACGTGTTTTAGGAGCGTGTATCTAGACTCATTTGTGTTGGCTTTTTGTTGATGCCTTATGTTGATGCCTATGTGTTTGTTTGGAAGCCATGTCTTTTGGATGCTTATGCTTGTAGTGAAGACATGTAAATCTTGTTATGCTATGATGAATGTCGTGTGTGTTAGCATGTCTTTAGATGCTAGGTTGCCTTGTTATAGTGCAAACCTCTTTATGCTTATCATGTGCCTTTTAAGGCCTTTGAGTTCTATGTATGACCTTATATGCTAAATTGCCTTCTTGAAATGCTATGTATGGATGCTTAGGTTGTGTTGGAATGCTTAAGTTGCTTGATTGTATGTGCACCTCCTTGTGTTGTTTAGTGCCCTTGGTTTCTTGTGAAAGCGTGCTTTTATGGTTGGTTTGCCTTAGGATTGATGATAGTGTGTTGGTTGAAGTTTCAGAGGGATTTAAGGGCCTCCTTGTGCCTTAAATCAGCTCAAACCTGCAAGTTCGTAGCAGGGGTATCGATACGGTTGGTACGGTATCGATACCACCTTCTTGTTTCAGGCCTCGTGTATCGATACACTTGGGGGGTGTATCGATACCATTTTGGTCACTGGAGCTACTGTCCATTTCGGTATCGATACCGGCCTCTGGTGTATCGATACCGTCATCTTAGCGTTGACCGTGGGAAGTCAACCGTTGGGGAGGGTATCGATACACTCCTTGGGTGTATCGATACGGTCTCTACGGGTTGACTTTGACCAGTTGACCTAGTCAAGGGGGTATCGATACACCCCTTAAGGGTATCGATACCGCCTGCAGTTAAAGCTTAAACCTAGTCAAGGGGTATCGATACACCCCTTAAGGGTATCGATACCGCCTGTAGTTAAAGCTTAAAATTGGGCTGTAAGATGTTGGACTGAGTTCGTTTGTTTGCCTCGTGAATGTTGTTCCGCTGTATGATCACATAGGATTAAATACTCATCTAGACAAGATTTAAAATGAAAAAAAAAATAGGGTTGCTAACCGAGGGAGAATTCCTTAGGGAGTTTTCACTCGGTTTTCCCCTTGTAGCTCACTCGGACCGGTCATCCGGCCAGACCGGGACGAGGGGGTTACAACATGAAAGTATTGAAAATTCACTAGAGAAAAAAATCAGCATGAAGTAATAATTTCTCATAAAATTGGATAGAAACAAAGACCTTTTTTTCAAAATATAGACAAAGACTTGGTAGAAAAAGAAGAAAACTTATTGAAAAGAGTGAATTAATTTAAGATTTGTTTAATATTTTAACCATAATTATGCTTTATCCCCTTTTTGACATTTTGTTGATAGTTATAATGATTTGATTAGATTAGATTCTGTTTGTCTTTGAAATGCAAAACCCTAGTATCATTTCAAAAATCCCAAAATACTCCTAACCTCCACTTATGCATGCTCTGCCTCTACAACCTCCTAAAATATAACTATATATAACAATTATACATATGTACATATATATAATATTCCAGACAAGGCACAACATGCAAGTACATGCAAGCTAACTATTTTCCACTGCAAAATACAGTTAATTCAGGTATATGTTTATGGATTATTATCTTATATACCGAAAGTTTCCATAAACGCTTTAGTTTTATGGTTTAGGGTCTTAGTTTAGAGTGTAGGGTTTAGGAGTTTAGATGTAAGAGTTTATAATTTAAGGATAGTGGTTAGGGTTTAGGTTTATAATTTAAGGTTTCTAAGTTAAAACTTAAATCTTAACCATATTACCCTAAAAACAAAACCCAACCTCTACAAGATGACCCCCCCCCCCCCCCCCCACACACACACACATGTACACATATATATAGATTGATGTGGCCGTTTCATGTTTTGTTTTCTACTCTGCCATGATCTCTTGTCCCCCTCGGTATCTTATGTTTTAAGGCAGTAAACCCCTGATTAAAATAACAGATAATGCAAGATTTAGGGAATATTTGCCGGGGCCTGTTTTATTTCCAACTGATTGGATGGGTTTTTTTTGTTGAGACATTATTATTATTTAGTCAAGTATAAATTGATTTGGCTTGGATCAGAAGAAGAGTGGGAGTGGTGGGTGTAGGCAAGGCAACCTGCAGTTTAATATTCAACTTAAACCAGTTGAATCTATTCAGGTTCCCATTCAAATACCTTACCTGACACCAAAGATTACGAGGTTAACAAACAAGGCCAGTTTTGCAGAGTTTGTCATGTTTCATCTAATCGTTCAGATTTTTAGATTAGTTTTTTACAGGAATAAATTAACAATACCCACTTTCCGTTGAAAATAAGCAAATCCGGAAACACTAAAGCTAAAGCTCCATGACTTTGAATAAAGAGAGCACAAAAACTTGGTCAACACCACTTTTTCCAATCTTAATCATTTTACATAATCACGATTTTATATATTAGTCAAATAAGAAGTTTGTGGCAATTAAAGCCATAATTACGCAGAATATGGGATAAGATCCAGTTACACAATACAAGAGTTTATAACCTTTATATGTTTTTTTGGATAGTTGGATGAGTGAAGTGGATGTCTGATATTAATAGTAGGTTATGTAAAGATTACCACTTGAGAAAAAAAGTAAGGAGTTAATCTGAATCATCTATTTCATCCATCCAATAATCTAAAAATATATATAAAACTATAAATTTTACATGAAAAAAATTGTGAATCGTTAAAAAACCTCTCTTAACTGACCTGTCGTGTAACATAAAAAAGTTAGAGAGAGCTTTACGGGAATTAATTCGACAATACATATGTGATTTGGAGGCTGATTCAGAAAACAAAATTAAAGGTAATTAGAATTGATTTGGTTAGGCTTAATTTTATCAATGGCATGTCACATCCGTGTTGTCGAATTAATTCCTGTAAATCTCTCTTATTTACTATCGAACTATTAAATTACCAGAAGATAATAAAATGTTATATCTATCTAATTTTCAGAGAGAATGAAGAAAGAAACGCAAGAGACAAAAAAAAGATTATCCTAGAAGATTCAAAGAGGAAAAAGAGAGATAAAATCTGATATTATGAGTAAATGTAGGTCATATTCGAGATAAGGCCAGGGTCGGGTAACCCTCTTGATTTATATAGCCCAAGATGCAATAGATTGATTATTGGACTAACCACTATGTTACAAAAACAACGGGCTGAACTAACCTTTGCTTCGCAGGCTTAACCAATAACTTCTTCTGCAATAGAATAACAGCCCAGCCAATCCTAGGAGAGCGAAACAGATAAGGAGAGAGGTTTCCGACATGCTGTCTTGCCTGAAGCCGCCTTAGGAGCCGACTGCTACCTCTCTTCCCTTACCACCATAAGTGATGTTGAAGTTTCAGCCGATTTACAGGTACCCTTTTGTGTATAAGCATGTAAATACTTACATTTACTGGGAATTTCTGGGTTCTCCTTGTAGCAGCTTGTGATTTGATAAACTATGATCAAGAAATGTTCTTATGTTGAGCTTTTTTCACAGAATTCTTGTTTTTTGTCCATGGTAGTAGGTTGTTAAAGTGTATGCATCTGTTTTCGGTGATTAGAGAGGGAAGGATATTGCAGTTGCCGGACTGAAGTCTAAAGCTAAGTACGTTAGAAGTGTGCGCCGGAGGAGATACACTTTGTTGAAGATGAAGCTATGGAGAGGAAGCAGGGTAAGTGCTTGCAAACTATACTGTATGTGTTGATTGTTATTATATTTGTTTGTTGCTGTAAAAATGTAGCCTCCTGAGCTGATCCGATTTGGTAACTTGTTTCAAGTGATTGCCGCATTATAGACAAAATAAAAGTGGAGAAAAAGACCACAGCAAATGAAGATGAAGAAGTTGAATCATCTGTTTCGCCTCGAGATGACAGAAGAAGCTGCTGTAACAATTACTGATTCTTGTGCAACATGCATCATATGATGAGCAAATTATTAAAACTAAATGGCTAGTCTCTAAGACCAAGTATTCCGGATGTGCTAAGAAATACTATAAACTGATCATCTTCTTGAAGTTACCATGTATATAGTTGCTGCTCGAGAATGATTTCTTTTAATGTCTTAATAACACATTTTGGGAGCCAAAAAGTGACAGCATTATTACATTGAACTAACAAGCATATAACCATGTTCATAACACTCTAAAAAAATTGGGACATATGAATGTCATGGCCCATAAAAGCTTTATAAGCCGAAATGAAAAACCGGTACAATACCATTGACATTTGCTTTATTCCTACACCAAGCTCAATTCACTCATGCAAACCAACTATGAACGAAACCCCACCTGCTTCAATGGTGAGCCTTTGCTTCAGCTTTCCTTTGCGACCTTGCCTTAGCCTGTGGGTAAAAGTAAAAGCAATAAGCACATCTCCAAAACAAAGGGGACATGTTAAAATCAAAATATCTCAGATAGAAAAACAGGAGGCCACCGTTCGTGAAACATGTTAATTATCAAGTCTTAACACTCGGTATTACACATCGAGTTGATCTCATACCCTATACTGATCGATGGCTTGGATATGTAAAGCACAAATCAATATATTTCATAAAGTGAAATGTACAAACTCGGACATAACATTTTATGATATACAAGGAAATGCATTAAAATGTAAATCAAGTTCTCAAAACCATATCTTTTAGAAGCATTAGATTATGTACATTCCTAAGATCATAATTCCAAACACTTTACGCAGGAAACCCTACTCCCACATTGTGGAAGACGCGTGTATCATCTAAACAACTAATTCGGATATCTTGATCAAAACAAAACAGGAAACCGTTGTTCTAATAATAACCTTGAAACATCAAACAAATGAAAACAAAGACCATTATAACAATGCCTCTTAGCAGCAGCTACCAACACCCTTTCGCCCACATGAAAAAAAAACAGATCAAAATTAAAAATCTCCGCCAAAATATAAACCCAGTTGTTAAAATTAACAATCGTACAAAGAGGAAAACTTGAATAAATCGAAAATAAAAGCAGTAAATAAAAATACCTTGAGGTACTTGAGCTTAATGCTACCATAAACGAGTCCAAAAGAGAACGCAGATGCACGAGCCACCTATTACAGAAACAATTGCAATATGAATCAATTAAACGCTTTTTTTCTGGGAAATAAGGCAACTGGGATCTATTATCTAGGTATGTATTTTTTTACATTTTGCTGCATTCGATCTAACGAACAGAACAAATAAATAAAAGAAAAGGGGAGAAAATAAATTACAAGAGCGAGAGTGCTGGTGCCGGAGTAAGGTCCAGGTGGAGGCGCCATCGATTTGCTTTGTTTGAGAAATTGGGCGACGGAGTTTCAGATCAGAAGAAACAGCCCTGCGCTTGCCCTAGAATTTGTATTGGACTCTAGGGAGTTGGGAGGGGTTTTAAGCTAGTATTGGAACTTGTCCAATACGACAGCGTCCGGGTCGTTCTTCTCCCCCGGAACTCAAATAGTATTTTCTTTTATATTTTTGAAAATTTCTTAAATACAAATGTGGCTCTTAAATTAGTTATTTTCTCTCTAGTATTTAAGAAATTTGAATTTGAATTTTATTTATTGTTTTAATATCACATGTCAGTAACGACGTCAATTTTTAATTTTAAAAAAACTTTTGAAAGATGATAATATATATATATATATATATATTAAAAATTAATAATTTATCTCTAATGAACTAGTATACATGTACTCATTTGTTTATTCTTATTTGAACATTTAATATGTTTATTCATTTCATTTGTTTATTCTTAATTGATACAATATTGTTAAGAATTCGTTTTATTACAACAATTTTCTATTACGAAATTTAGACTTTAAACACAAAACTCATATTTTATATTTTTATAATTCATATGAAGAACGAATTTTAATTATTTTAGGCATTAAATTTATACGATATGAGATGTTAACTTTATTTTTTAATTGAAAGTATATTTTATTTTTTTGAATTTTTGAATTTTTAATAAGTTTTTATTAAACTTTATTTATTTTTGATGAAAGCTAAAGTCATTACAAGTAGTATCTCACCCTGCTGCAGCTGCTGGTGCTCGAACACGTGACCTCTAAGAACAACAACCGTTCCCTTAACCACTGTGACAAGTTGGTTCGTGCATTAAACTTTATTTTTTAAAACACACATATGATAACATTTATCTTTGACATGTACAAATTTTATGTTGTCACGTTATCAAAAATTAATATCATTAATAAAAATGCAAAATAATATATAAAATTAAAGTTTGTGTACTAAATTAAGAGAAAAAAAATTTAGGTACCAATTTCAAAAAAAAATGTCTAATACATGTATTAAATATATATTTAAATCTTGTGAAAATATTATAATTTTTATAGAGTGAAATACATATGGTCACTAATGGAATTTGGAAGTAAGTTTAGATATTTTAATCACTTTACCATATAACATTAATATTTAATAAATATGATTGTAATTTCTTTTTTTAACGAAGATTGTAATTTCTTATTGCACATAAATTTATAATAAGGTAATTATTTTTATCAAATATAATAAAATAAAAATTATTGGCCTTGTTTGGCAATTAGCGAATAGCTGATAGCGGATTACATTAGCTGATATTTGATAGCGGATTACATTAGCTGATAGTTGATAGCTGATTGCATTAGCTATTTTGACTAGCGGATTGTATAAAAGTGTTTGGTAAAATTAACTAATAGCTGGTAGCTGTTAGATTATTTAAACATGCAAAATGACATATAAGGACATGATTATATTCAATACTTGTTTGAATAGTTTATTAATTATCAATATTTTGTATCTAATTATTATTAATTAGATCTATAAAATCATTTTAATACAATTTTTCTAAACATATTCAAATGAATTATATATTAATTTATTATTTATATAATTATTTTAATATAATTTAATTAATTAATAAATTTAAATACATATATAAATATGTGATAATAAAAAAAGTAAATAGGATTAGCTTATAAATAGGGTGAGAAAATATTTAATTTAGGTTATTTTGAGATTTTTGGTAACTGGTAAGGGTAAAAGAGTCTTTACAACTTTAATATCAAACATTTAATCTCAAAAAGTTCATATTATGAGCTTTTTCAAAATTAGCAGTTTCACACCAATCCGCTTTTTCTAATTTTTGCTCAAACCTCTTTACCAAACATGGCCATTATAATTTGTTTGAGGTGAAAATTTGTTATTTTCACAAGCGCTTAAATTTTAAAGTTTAAAATTTTAATTTAGAAATTTTAGTGTAAATTTTTTAAAATTTAAGGTTTATAATTAGAATTTAAAATTTAGTGTTAAAGTTTAGATTTTAAAATAATATAATTAAGGATTATAATTTACGTATAACTTTCGGAAAGTGATAATAAAAATATTTAATAAGATTTTTTTGGTTGCAATAAAGTTAAGATTTTTTCCCTTGAAGGGAGTGAATTTAGAATCTAAACAAAAACCAATTCATTTAAGCAGATCAGTCAAAAACAAAACTTTTTGGAACTCGAGAAAGTTGCGGGGGCAAAGCCACCTCAATAGTCAAAAGTTCAAAACCCTAACTTCAGAAGCTTGATGGGAGGGAATACTACTTTTCTAAAGCCATAGTCTTTGCTTTAATTCTCACTTTCTTCCCCAAGGAAACTCCTGAAACTGAAGAGAAACCATCCATGGCGGCCACATCCAATATCTCTCCTTTGTCCTCTTCATCATCTCTCTCAAAACCCATCTCCAAAAACCATTCCTTTTCCCTGAACACACCTCAAAAAAACCCCTTTTCTCTCCTCCCAAAACCCCTTCAAAACCCTTCTTCTTTCCCTTGCAGCTATGTCTGTCATACCCAGAAACCTGATTTCACCATCTCCTCTAAAAACCCCATCTCTGACTTCTTTCCGACAGACAAAAATGAAGGCGGTTCTGCTTTTATTGATGGTGATGACGATAAGCCCCGTGAGGAGTGTGGTGTTGTAGGAATCTTTGGTGATCCTGAGGCCTCGCGTCTCTGCTATTTGGCCCTCCACGCGCTTCAGCACCGTGGACAAGAAGGTGCAGGTATTGTAGCAGTGAATAATGATGTTCTTCAATCGATTACTGGGGTTGGTTTAGTGTCTGAGGTGTTTAATGAATCTAAACTTGATCAATTGCCTGGTGAAATGGCTATTGGACATGTTAGATATTCAACTGCTGGTTCTTCTATGTTGAAAAATGTCCAGCCTTTTGTTGCTGGGTACAGGTTTGGGTCTATTGGGGTTGGTCACAATGGAAACTTGGTGAACTACAGAGCTTTGAGAGCTATGCTTGAAGAAAATGGTTCCATTTTCAATACTAGTTCTGATACTGAGGTTGTGCTTCATTTGATTGCTATTTCAAAGGCCAGGCCTTTCTTTTTGAGGATTGTTGAAGCTTGTGAGAAGCTTGAAGGGGCTTATTCGATGGTGTTTGTGACCGAGGATAAGCTTGTTGCGGTGCGCGACCCCCACGGATTTAGGCCTTTGGTAATGGGGAGGAGGAGCAATGGTGCTGTTGTTTTTGCCTCTGAGACATGTGCTCTTGATTTGATTGAGGCAACATATGAGAGAGAGGTGTATCCTGGTGAAGTGTTGGTGGTGGATAAAAAAGATGGGGTTCAATCAGTTTGCCTGATGCCTCATCCTGAACCAAAACAGTGCATTTTTGAGCATATCTATTTTGCTTTGCCTAATTCTGTTGTTTTCGGAAGGTCTGTTTATGAGTCGAGGCATATTTTTGGGGAAATACTTGCTGCTGAGGCTCCTGTTGACTGCGATGTCGTGATTGCAGTGCCGGATTCCGGGGTTGTGGCTGCTATTGGTTATGCAGCCAAAGCAGGGGTGCCATTTCAGCAAGGCCTGATCAGGTCTCACTATGTTGGAAGGACTTTTATCGAGCCTTCGCAGAAGATCAGGGACTTTGGAGTGAAGCTAAAGCTCTCACCGGTCCGTGGTGTATTGGAAGGTAAGAGGGTTGTGGTGGTGGATGACTCAATTGTCAGAGGAACCACATCTTCAAAAATTGTTAGGTTGATTAAGGAGGCAGGAGCTAAGGAGGTTCACATGAGAATAGCAAGCCCACCGATCATCGCTTCATGTTATTATGGAGTGGACACACCAAGCTCCGAGGAGTTGATATCGAATAGAATGAGCGTGGAGGAGATCAGAGAGTTTATCGGGTGTGATTCACTGGCTTTTCTGCCATCCGACAGCTTGAAGAAGATGTTGAGTAGTGATTCTTCAAAGTTTTGTTATGCTTGCTTCTCTGGGGAGTACCCAGTGATGCCAAGGGAGGTTAAAGTGAAACGGGTTGGTGATTTCCTGGATGATGGCTTGAATGGACCATTTGATTCCATTGATGGAGGCTGGATTCAAGGCCCACGGAACTTGAACACCGAGAAAGAAATCGATCCGCTGTATCAGAAGACCAATATCTAGCTGTTTCAGGCATTAGTTTGCTGAGTGATATAGATATCAGTCTTTTATTTTCTTCCTTGAACAAGCTAGCTGGGCTTCTAAAATATAAAGCTTATACAATTTTGTCCCGCTGTTATGCTCGGCAAACCAATCTCTAATGAATGTGCTTGTTCTCTTTGCTAATAGACAATGGTGCTGTTGTTTCATACTTACATTCTATCACCATTGCAATACCCTTCAGTCAGATAATGCATGTCCCTTTGTCACTGTCATCTCAATGAAGACCCCAAGCTTTCCAGATATTGCATTGCCAAGTGGGGTTGGTGCGGGTTAAAAAACTGTTACGATTGATTAATCAAAGATCAAATATTGCAGAAATCCATTTTGAAATTACTCTCAACCCAATTTGGATATTTCTATTTTAATCATATACTACTTGGTTTCTCAGTGGCATGGTTGAGTGTTTAGGTTATTTATTCTCATTAATACATTTTCAAAATAGTATATATTTCAACCATAATTGCATGAAAGAAAAAGGCATCACCATTCAAATTGGATAACTGTAGTCCACAGTAATAGTATATTGGAGCCAGATGAGCATTTTTTATAATAGAAGCTAGCTAGCAGCACAGGCAAGTATGAGGTATCGGTTTGTGCTACTTAAACTACCAACTTCACTACAAAAATTGAAGGATTCCGGCGTCACCTGAATACAGGAATGAAAAACATAATCTGTGTGCGAACCAGCAGACTTATTCATAAAATTGCAGTAATATTAAATAAATGGCACACGAATTAGCCATTTTCAGCACGGTCGTAAGCATTGGACTTGTGCTTTGGCGCAAATGTGAAACCATCTGGAACCTTGCCGAGCAGCATTTCAGATATTCGGACCTGCACAAGTGGAGAAGAAACTAATAAGAAGAATACAATTATCATTATCACTGTGAGATATATAGTAAGAAGCAACTACATACCCAGTCAGCTGCAGAATCAGATGCCATTAGGGTCTCAAGGTCATCACGCCCATAGTAGGAGGGAGGACGCCAATTCAGCCGTTGGGGAATGACATCTAAAAGACCAACAGGTATATACCTACATGTGTAGCTAAGCCATTCCAACAAGAAATGCCTAGTTGTTTCCACACCTGCAAATTCAGTCAAACACCAGACTTTAAACCATAATAGTTGTTCAACACCAAGGTATATATGTTTATGTTAAAAAAAAACAAGGTATATATGTTCAGAGTAGCAGGAATAAATAATTGTTAATAATGCTAGGAAACTTCTTACAAGACATTTTGGAATCTCCAAAACTTTATTACAAAGAAAATCACACAATTATGCACCAGTTTCTTTTGAAAGGGACAATCTAACACAACAAAAGGTGTTAAAATTTTGGTTAATAAAATCAATAGGGAAGAAAGAAAATGTTTCTGTTTTTATATCAACTCAATCAAAGCATATTGAACAATGTTTCTCATACCATAATGCCGGCACAAATTCATCGTTAACAATTCGCTAAGCTAACATATGAGAATTCAAACTAAATTATATGCATTTCATTCTGAATACGGTATGCCTACCTTTTTTATCTGATCCCCAATGCTCTAGACCAAAACGTACATAGTCCTTCAGAATATTCAACCGCTCCTGAGAACTGATATCCCAATGCCTCTGTTCCTTGATTTCAGTAAATAACCAAGGCTGCAAAGGACCTTAGATGTTATAATAGGCTAAAATTCTATACAGCACAGTTCAGCAATCTGATAATTAATGGAAAGTTTTAAGGTAAAATGTCAGAGAGAGTGAACATGCAAAATCTAAATACTTACCTTAATCAATGCCCCTCGAGCAATCATACACGAAGAGAGCTCAGGGCAGTCAGATACATGCTTGTTCCAATCTAAATATGAGAAAACATCCCCATTCCCCAAAACTTGCAGTGCACTAGGGGCCTTTCGAGCACACTGATATACATAATCCCAATCAGCAAGTTTACTGTAGCGTTGCTGACGTGATCGACCATGTATTGTCACTGCAGTAGCACCCCAACTACCAATATCTGCAATCAACGAATCAATGCGGTTCTTACCTTCAAAGTAACCTGTTCTCACCTGGCATAACAAAAGGTACAATTACATATCTTGAAACAGCTTGCTGATTGTAACAAGTGCATGTAAAACAACATAGGCATGCTATTGCTTATAAATTAACCAATAGCCTAAATGGCAAGCACCTTAACAGTTATAGGTCTATCAACAGTGCTGGAAGCTGCTTGAATTATTCCTTTCATACGTGTTGGTCTTGTGAGAAGAGAAGATCCAGCCCCCTTATCAACAACAATATCAATTGGGCACCCCATATTTATGTCAATGAAGTCCACTGTACACTCCTGTTCTATAAGTTCAACAGCACGTGTTACAGTGTCAGGATGTGCCCCACATATCTGAACTCCAAAAAAATCCTCAGATGAATGTCGCCTCAGAAGAGCCCATTCGGAAGCTTGACCCTGTTACCACAGGATAAGTGTCGCAGAGAAACTCACTTATGAGCATAGAATGCATTTTACAACAAAAAGAAATGAAAAGGCCACTAGAAAAACCACCAAAAAAGAAGTTTAACTATGAAATGTAAAAAGCTAGTAAATGCAAAGACATTCACTCCTTTCTTATTTGTGATGCCTTACTAAGATAGGAAATTACACCTATTTGTTCCACTGGGTGTAATTAACCTTACAAATCACAGCCTACTATTCCAATTTCCAACACTTATGGGAAGATAAAAATAGCAGTTTGCCCCTGATGCAACTAGGAAGATGTGATATACATACCTGCAAAAGATTGGTGCACATTGCCATTTCACCGCATGTCACATCCGCTCCTAATGTTTTGCAAACTCTACGATAAGGAAGATTCCCAACGGTGGTTAGAGGAGCTAGATACAGCTTTTCTCTAAAATCAATAAGCATCTTTTCACGAGGGTGTATCTTGAGGCTCTTATCGGGCTCTGCAACTACATCATCAGCCATTTCAGTTTCTGCAGAATCTTTTTCACTACTCTTCTCCAAAACATTTGCATCTGTCAAATTACATAACCTAGTTATAACCTACATTAATCAGTTCGAAAATTAGCGAAGGATAAAAATCAACAAGAAGACTACCACCCTCCACTTCATCAGAGCATTTTTCATCAACCACACATTTTGACTTCTTTGAAGGTCTAAACTCATCAGTTGCACATGCATCCTCGGCATTAACTGCTGCTGAAATTGCTGAAGGACACCCAGAACAGTCAATCGAATCATCAGACACTTTTTTGCATTCGGTTTCATCAGCAGCGTGTGAACCACTTAAACCAACTTCATCTTCCTCCTTATCTACTAGCTGCTTTTTCTTCCAGTTGGGCCCCTGAATTATAGTATGGATACTAAGTTAATAACAATAAACCATAATAATGATACTGCATGATGTAATGAACAAAAATGGAAGAAATAAGGACAATTAAAAGAATTCGGCCAGTTCACCATACCGCTAGTCCAAGAGATTTGATTACAGCATCCGCTTTAGTAAAGCGCATTTTGTTCTTCCACAAAAGCCTCTGAACATCTTTGCTTAGTCCATTGACTTCAGAGCTTTTCTTCAACAAATTAGAAGTAGCTGCAGAAGCACCATCCTTATGGGTGCCGGAAAATCTACAGGCTAAACCATAAGGGCATGGCGCATCAGCTTTCATAAATGGGCAATCACCCTCCAAATCATCTGGTTTCTATGTTCAACCAAAAAGAAAAATGTTTTTTTAGAAACCCAATTAGATAAATTCGACCAAATGGGCATTAAAATACCTGAGACAAAAAGGCTTCCATGTCGTGGCTGAAACGGCATTTATCTTTATAAGAACAAGCATTAACATCCCCCGTTTTTGCTATCTCAGGACATAGATTCGAAGCAGATTTTTGATCCTGAAAGAGAAAAAAGTTTTAACAAATCACTTTACATTCCACTACAAAAAAGAAAACTTTTTTCTGCCGACAAATTGAAAAAAAATGCTTTTGAATAAGAAAATAAATTAGGATTAGCAATTTGGGACCTGACGACGCTCTCGTTTGAGTTGCCGTTTCGATTTCTTTTCCTTGACTAAATTAGCCTGAGGTTGCTTAGCGTCGGTGTTGGCGTCGGATGAGGCATCGTTTTGGGTGGTTCTAGAGGGTGGAGGAGGCCGAATAAACTCTGGCTTAACAGGTGCAATGGCTCGGGCCACCAACTCTTCCGGCGTTCGTTGAGTAGTTCCATTCGAGTTCGCTGTCGGCTGTGCCTGTGAAGCTGGGATCCCTTCCGTCTTCGAATCTGTCACCAAAGACATATCTTTCGAAGGGTCTTCCATGGCAGGTGAGTTGGCTCGGTGAGCGCACTCAGTTCGCTGTTTTGTCTATAGCAGTTAGTGGAGTTGTGTTCCGAGTAACACGGAATGGGTACTGGTTGGTTTAGGGTTTATGTTAAGTGGGATTTTTGTTTAAGGAGACAGAAGTTGTGTTCCAACGCTAAAGTACCGTTTTTTTTTTTCTCGAGGAGAATATGATACAAACGATGTCGTTTCTTTCACAGAGAATAAAACCTAAACGGCGTCGTTTCTTTCAGGAAATTTAAAATATTGTCAGAAGTGGGATTTGAACCCACGCCCTCTCACGAGGACCAGAACTTGAGTCTGGCGCCTTAGACCACTCGGCCATCCTGACGTTTTGTTTCAATTAAACATTTCTTTCTCCTTTTAAAATTTAGTTAAACACGACTCAAGCAAGATGATTTTTTTTTAGAAATAAGGGTAAACTATGCCAGGTACCACCAAATTATTGGGTGTGACCCGTTTTTACCATCAACCTTTCAATTGCTCTAAATATGTCATCAAACTTTATTTTTTAACTTGTTTATAACACCGTACCGTTAACTTTTTAACGTCGTGATGACTTAGATACTAGACCAAAACGACGTCGATTTGGTGCCACTATTTTGATACTAAATTGCCCAAAAGATCGTCGTTTTGCTAGAGGAAAATATGAAAAATCATGCACTCAATGAAATTTGAACCTGAAACCTATAGAATCAAAGGCAACCTCCTAGCCACTAAACCAACTTAACATCTATGTTTTGTTTTCACCACAAATAATATATATTTCAAACTATAGTTTATCATATAAATAACATTACTCTTATAAATAATATAAATATACTATAAATTAATATGAAATATGTAAATAGATAAATATATTATTATAAAAACAAAAGACTAATTTTCAAAACCTCGAAATTTTTGAAAAAACCTAAAATCTAACAAAACCTTAAACCCTAACTCTAAACTATAAACCTTAAACCCTAAAATTTTATTCATAGCCAAATAATATTAAAATATATAAACAAATAATATATTATTATAAAAACTAAAAAATAATTTTAAAAAATCTAAAATTTTGAAAATTAAAAAAAAATCACTAAAACCCTGAAGATTAAACCTCAAATTAATCTATTTTGGTTATTAACGGCTTTATGATTTTAGGGTTTTAGGCTATATATGTAAGAATTTAATGTTTTGGTAAATTTTAGAGTTTTTTTTGTAAATTTTAGAAATTTTAGGAGTTTGTGAAAATTAGTTTCTTAGTTTTTATAATATTTATTATTTATTTATATATTTAAAATTATTGATAACATTTTTATTTAATATGAATATTTTATTTATTAGTTATATATATTAATATATTATCATATGTATATTAATATTATTTTATAATATATTTATATTATTTATATAGAGTAGTATTGTTTATATAATAAAATAAATTCATCTATTTTGGCTGCTAATGGCTTTATAATTTTAGGGTTTTACTGTATATATGTAAGAATTTAATGTTTTGGTAGATTTTGGGGTTTTTTTTTTGTAAATTTTGAAAATTTGGGGAGTTTGTGAAAATTAGTTTTTTAGTTTTTATAATATTTATTATTTATTTATATATTTAATATTATTGATAACATATTTTTTATTTAATATAAATATTTTATTTATTAGTTATATATATATTAATATATTATCATATGTATATTAATATTATTTTATAATATATTTATATTATTTATATAGAGTAGTATTATTTATATAATAAAATAAATTGAATTAATCTCGACTGCAGTTTAGAATATATATTATTTTGTTACAAATAAATCAATCATATTAAGTTAGCTTAGTGGTTAGGAGATTGTCTTTGATTCTAAATGTTTCAAGTCGAAATCCTATTGAGTGTATAATTTTTTATATTTTCCTCTAGTAAAACGACGCCGTTTTGGGCAATTTAGTATTAAAATAGCGGCACCGGTAAAATAAACAAGTCGAAAAAGTAGAATTTTGTGACAAATCTGTACCTGACATAATTTACCCGGAAAATAAATAGGGATAATAATTCAAATTGCGGATTAATATTATTTGTTTCGACTTTTATAAGTTCAAATGTTATAGATTTAGCTAATATTTATATTTGAATGCTAAAATTGCTATTCATTGCAATTTAGAGAAGATACATATAGATATATTAGGATATTCATTCTCTAAGTCTGCATTTTTTGCACGAATTGTAAATTTAAATATCTATGTTCGATTTCAAACTATAAAACAAATAATATGTTCTCTTTTAAAGGGATTCAAACCTTAATCAATTTGGATTTAGATTTTTACATAATCATATATCTGACTTATGATTTAAAATTTTAAGGTAAACCATCTGAGTGACCATCTAATTAATGGGTCTGATTTATTTTGATCACCGAACTATAAAAATTTAAAATTCGACCACCAACTATTTAATTGGACCTGTTTTGACCACCAACCGTTAAAATATAATAGAGATGTGACATGATTGTTAATAGAAATTTATATAACTACACATTTAGTCCTTGTTAGTTATCTATTCTATCAATTTGACTCTAATTTTATATCCTACTTTTATATTTCTTTACCAGAAAGCTTGGCTGAAAACTTTAATCAAATCTTCACTAATTTAGATCACTACTTGTTCGGATTTAGAGACGATGACCGGAGCAAAGAAAACCGGCAAATGAAGTTCATTGCTTGTTGATAATCTGATGGCATTCACCTAGAAGGTAGCCACTCGCCCACTCCAAAGGGTTTTCTATGGCTGCACTTCACTCACCTGCAACACAAAGGAAACCAGAGCCAAAGCTGACAAAATATGGGAGATATTCTTTTTCTGTAACACAAGGAAAATAATTACAAACTAATACAATTTTCAAAATTTTAATATCTTAAAAGATAATATACTAATTTTTAAAAATAATTACTTTTACTATTTTTACAGTAGCGGAAGGAAAATTTTGGAGAATAATCCAAATAAAAATAAATATTTGAAATGTAGGAGATATTGAAGAATATTTGAAGATATAAGCCATTTTCTACAGTGCACAGGGGACCTCGCCATGTGCAGGTGGCGAGGTCTAATTTTTTAATATTTTTTTCTGGAACCTCGCCATGTGCAGGTGGCGAGGTCCAATTTTTTAATAATTTTTTTCTCACACCTCGCCATGTGCAGGTGGCGAGGTCCCCGTGTACTGTAGAAAATGGCCTATATCCTCAAATATTTTTCAACATCCCCTATATTCTAAATATTTACTTCCATTTTGGCCTAAAAATCCAACGGAGCCGTAGCGGAAAGGTTAAGTTTACCTGACCACCAGAAGTAGTGATCTGAATTAGTGAAGATTTGATTAAAATTTTCAGACAAGCTTTATGATAAAGAAATACAGAATTAGGATATAAAATTAAAATTATATTGATAGAATAAATAACTAACATGGACCAAATGTGTAGTTATATAAATTTTCAATAACAGTCACGCCATCATTCCGTTAGATTTTAACAGTTGGTGGTCAAAACAAGTCCAATTAAATAGTTAAGTAGTCAAATTTTAAATTTTTGTAGTTAGATAATTAAAATAGGTCAAACCCAATAATTGAATGGTCACCCAGGTAGTTAAACCAAATTTTAAATATGAATATTTTGTAGATGTAGATATCTAGCAGGTAATAAATTCAATTTAATTTTAGATAGAAATACTAGGATATTTTACAGAGAAAATGGATTTAAATTTTTAAGTAAATTTATAGATCCTCAAATAGTTGAAAAAATAATTATATTCAGCACATAGTCATTCTATTATCCCATCAATAAAAAAATGTCTACTTAACTTTTCTAAACGTAATATACACAAATTTGAGTGTTAATTTATATACTAATATACTTTTGACAGATTTAAATATTTCAAATTCGAATAACAATATTTAAATTTGGATGTTAAATTACTATCCGCTATATATTCGAAATAAATGTGGACCTTTGTGCATAAGCTCAATTTCACAAAAATAAAGTATAAAATCATAATAGTACAGGGACCCTGTGAATGTGTAAACCAAAATTGACAGAACAAAACAGTCAAGGGCTCAAGGCCAATGGGCAAACAGTTAAAAGAAACGAAATACCCAACTCTTTACTGAATCGACAAAAACAAACAAAAGAATACAGAAGAGTTGAAGTTCAACTTAATGCTTACATCCCAATATGATGATCTACCATATAAATAAATAAATTAAATATACTATTATAAACGTTATAATGATTATTCAAGCCGATGTATGCTTACCTCATTCCATCATCCGAGATAGATATCCGATGCTGGCTGAATTGTAATTACCATAACCATGAAACTCCTTTGATGTTTGAGGTTGAAAACAATACAAGGCTACTGACTTGACTCGGTTTTTGAGGTTGTGTTCCTGTTCTGTTGTTGGGGCTGCTGCAGCTGTTGAGAAATGTTGAGCTGGAACATCTGTTGATTAACAGAAAGCTGCTCGGGAACCATTCCTTTTGGGGCGTTGGAATCACCACCTAGCTGTTGAGTAGCAAGCTTTAATCGCTGAACCTCCGCAGTTAATGCTTCGTTTAGAGCTTTTCAAATGCAACACAAAAATAATAAAGGATTAGTAACCCACAGTTGTAGAATGGACAATATAATACAACTAATCATTGGAGTTAGGAAGACATGTCTACAGACAACCAACTCTGCTTGTCATCACAAAATTCAGAAAGTTGAATGGCATACCAAAGATAATAATTCTTATCAACACCGATAACACTCGGCATGTGGCATGCTCATAAAGTAAGTTTATGAATCTTTCATTCTCAGCGGCTCACTAAAAGTAGAAGCAGCATATTTGCAGAACATAAAAGACAGCACACAAGACCATAAGACGTGACACACTAGCATATGTTAGAAGTGACAGCACACAACTGCATTCTTTGTGATTCAAAATTTTGAATATTCCGTAAAACGAAAAAAGAAGGTTACTAGTTCACAGACCAGTAATTGGACTTGGAGAAACCTGTTACAACTTAAAACTAAGGCTGATTCAATTCAAGGGTTACTAGGAGATGCGTTGTTTACAGCAGCTATGATATTGAGAGAAATCGGGGTGAAGAAAGAGAAGGTTTCTTGGGATAGGCTGGTTTGGCACTCAGGCCATGTTCCAAAGAATTCAGACATAGTTTGGATGGCTGTTCTTGATAAATTACCCGCTAAAAACAAGGTCATCTCTTATGGCTTGAATATTGTTGGAGTTTGCATTCCTTGTTTGATAGAGCAAGAGACGCATGACCATTTATTTTTTGAGTGCATGTACTCTAGACAGGTTTGGGATTGCATTTTACAAGCATGTAATTTGCAAAGACCAGTTATGAATTGGAATCAGGAATTGCTTTGTTGTCTATGGTGCTAAAAATGGCTTGGAATGGATATATATATATATATATATATGATTTTGAGGGAAAGGAATCAAAAACAATTTCAAGGGCTCCAAGCTACAGTGATGGAGTTAGTGAAACAAATAAAAGAGACGGTAAAACTGAAATTCAGGGGCAAACAAATCAATGGAGAAGGACAAGTATAGCACTTTGTATAGAATGGGAGTTGGACATATAGAGTTGTATAGGTTGTGCGGACATAGTTTTTTTTTTTCGCTGTAGTTTGATTTCAGTATAACTTGTAGCAGAATTCTGCTTTTCTGGATAATAATATACACATTTATCAAAAAAAAGGTCAAAGATTTAAGTTAAATGAAAATTGAAAATAGGTCATACCATCACGGAGTTGAGCCTGTTGCTCCATGGCTTGAAGACGAAACTTCAACTCATTGTTCTGATTTGTGAGCCCAACAGAATCTCTCTACATCAATTTAAATTTGATAATGAGAAAACTATAACTAGGAAATATCGAAATAACGTGCTAGGATATAAAATCTTCAACCTGTAAAAGTGTTAGCTGAGCAGACAAGGTGGTAGCTTCGGTCTGCAGAGTCTGAACCTTGTGCTCCAACTCCGAAATATATCGCATCTTCCGTTCTTTGGAACGGGCTGCTGATTGTCGATTTGCCAAAATCCTTCAAAGAACCAACATAAGTCAAGTGAAATGCTTTTGTCTGATCCAAAAGTTATAAAGCAGCACACTTGAACAGGTCAGTAGGATACCTCTTTGCACGCTTCGGATCAGTCATTGCAATCTCAGCAAGCTTCTCATTTGCCATAATCTTCTTCAATTCAGCGTCGGTGAACTCACCATTTCCGAACTCCAAACTAAAGGCAGCCGAGTTCCCATTGTTGGGGGAATTTCTAGGCGAGAGTAGTCTGGGCTGATTCCCAGGTGAAGGTGGTAATTTTGGCGAATCATCATCCATGCTCAACTTCCCCATAAAACTATCCATCGAAACACTTCTATAATGTCTACCGGTCGGAGCAATGTCCCCTGCTGCACTCCTTTTGTTACCTTCCCTCTTCTCAGTCAAATTCATTCCACCTCGTCCATGATTCCCACATTCATTCACACTGCTCTCAGCTTCATTATCACTGCTATCTACTCCGTTAGTCTTCGTACCGCTTGCTCTGCTATCCAAATCTTCATGATTCTCGTTACCATTATTGTTCTTATCGTCACAAGGATTTATGGCATCCATGTTATCCAAATTCATATAAGCATAAAACAAATCATCCACGACTTCCCCTTCTGATTTCCTTTCCCCCATTCCTTCACTATTGCCATCAGCACCTTTCTCCCAACTGGATTCCTTCTTCACCAACTGCACCGGCTTAGGCACTCCCGAATTCTCCTTACTTGGAACCGATCCCCTTAACCGAATAAGAGGTGGAGAAGATTGCATTATCATATTAAACCCGGATGGAATGTCACTACTGGACCGCCTATGTGATTTTCGCGGCGGCAAGCTCTCACCGACCCGTGGTGAATTCCCCCTCGAAAAAGGCGAGGGTGGCAACAACGAATGTGGAGCTCCATCCCTTTCGTCCATCGACACATCGGTTGAAACTTGGTCTAAAACCGCCACCGATGAAGAATAACGATACGGAGAAGGGCTCAAAGGGGGCAACGAATCGAATGAATAGAACGAAGAAGGCTGAGACAAAGACCGGGAATGAGACGGTCCCGAGTTAAAACCCTGAGAACCCATTTGCTGGTTCAATGTGCGGGACATGGGGATCTGCGAATAAGGTGAAATGGGTGGGATCTGGTTAGGGTGTGAAGGGGGGATACCAACTCTTTTGTTAGTAGCATCACCGGCACCGGTACCGGCGCCGGCATTATGGCCAAAATGAGAGAAATGTCTTCCCGCCCTGCTTTGATTGGGATTCAACTGAGGTATTTCAAGTTGATTCATTGATAAAAGCTGTTTGGGGTTTGAAGATGATGATGTCCCAAATGAAGATTGAATCCTTTGCATCACATCAGTGTTACCTTCCTCACCATCACCCATATTATCTTTTTTTCTTACACAAACAATAACAAATACAAAAAATGAAGAGAGAAAAAAAAACTAAAAAAGATAACAACTTTGGACAATTCAAGCTTAACCCAGTTCACTCTAACACAAAAACAGCAACAAATAAGACCAGAATCTGCAAAATGAGAGGTATAGAGGATTTGACAGTTGAAACAAAATCAATACAAATGAAGTAGAATCAGCAGAATTTAGAGCAAGAATAGATTAAGTAGTGTTTTCAAGTACCTTGTAAATCACATGGGTCAAACCAAGGGTGGGGAAAATGAGCAGAAAACAAATGGCCGTTCGGCGTAGTTTAGCAAATGAGAAAGTGGGCAGGGAAGGAGCAAGTTAGCAAGGTGGCAGCACCACCAAAATCTCCGCCGAGTTTAGCGGCTGGCGCTTTCTATTGTTAAAAAAAATGGATTTGGAATTCTGGGTCTGGAAACTTTGATACAAAAATGAAATCTTTTCTTGTGAATTTCTTTTTGGGGGACACGGATTTCACGACATGCACGTAATCGACGCGTGAAATTAAAGGAGGGACAAAACATTTCATTCGAATCTGCATTTGGGTTTTGCATTTCAATTTCATTCCGACCGCATTTCCACAATTTCGCTCACCTCTATCTCCGCAGCTTATTTAGCAATTATAACCGCTCAAATAAAATCTTAATTCATATTTTTTTATAAGATAGTCTTATTAATATTTTATTTTAATTCAATAAATATAAAATCAGATCGGATTCAAAAAGTTAAATAAAAATAAATTTTATGACATTACTCATTCGATTCAATAAATATTAATATTCACATTATGTTATCAACATTTAAAAAAATAAACCATCGATTTGAACATTTTTAATAATTGTTTGATTTTCTATGATTGATTTAACGGTCAAACTTATAATCAGATTTTATTAATGATAAAAAATGTACAACAACATAAATAATAATTAGAGGTGGCAAACGGGTCAATCGGTTTGGGTTCGGTTCGGGTCATTTCGGTTTCGGTTACTTCGGGTCTGATATTTTCGGTTCAGATTCGGTTTCGGTTTCGGTTCGGTTTTAGTTCGGGTCTATTATGTTTCGGGTCATTTCGGTTCGGTTGATTTCGGTTCGGTTATTTTCGGTTCGGTTGATTTCGGTTCGGTTGATTTCGGTTCAATGAGATATCAGTCGTTTTTAATCAAATTTTTAGGTTGGTCAGATTTTTACACCCTATATATGACTTTATAAAGTCAATATATTTGACATTTTAGTGATTTGTGCGGCTGTTCATATTTTATCTTTCTTTATTTCTATTAATCGGGTTCATTCGGTTCGGGTCTATTCGGTTCGGGTCCATTCGGTTCGGGTCTATTCGGTTCAACTAAATTCGGTTCAATTTCGGTTCGGTTTATTTCGGATCTCGGATCAAATTTCAGATTAGATTTCGGGTTGATTTTCGGTTTCGGTTCGGGTCTGGGTTCGGGTAATTCGGTTCGGGTTTCGGTTTTCGGGTCAAGTTTGCCAGGTCTAATAATAATTATAAAGAGAATCTTAGATATCGTATCTATCAAGAAAATTCATATAGAAAACTAAAATAGGTAAAGAATAAAATTTATAGAAAATTCAACAATCAACATTATAGCCGCAATTAGTTTAGTGGTTAAATTTTATTTTATTTTTGTTAATAATCTCTAAAGTATGTGATAAAACTTTCGGTTGACATTATTTTTTTTTCTTTAAATTTTAATTTATATATTATTTTAAGCATAATCACCATCCATCTTTTCCTAAATAAGAAATGTTTACAAAATAATTATAAAAAACAATCAGCATTAAAATCTTTATCTTTAGCCAATTTGACGCAAAAGTATTAATGAAGGAGTCTAGTAGAAGTGATTGAGAAAGTCGTTTTATTTTGCATATTGTCCCGCTAACAGTTCTGATTGTATCGACAAACTACTATAAATTGAGAGTTAATCATATTTTACTGTCGACGTTGTCTGATCAGAAAATGTACTATCATAAAGAACAAGATGTACGAAAAAGCGAAACCCAAAATAAAAGAGATTTTTATTTGAAACTAAAAGAAAAAATAAACGAAAAATAAAAAAAAATAGATAAAAACACTAAGATTACCGTCAGATACGACACTTTTAAAAAAGAAAATTAGAGTAATGATTTTTGTTTTAAGGAAAATGGTTTTTGTTTCACACGAAAAAAATTTATAGTAGAGTAAAGTTCATAAATTATCACCAAATTATTCTATATATTATAAAATAGTCACCAAATTTTCTAATGTTAGATAATGTGCGTTAAAAAAATTATGTTTTTTTATCAAAAATATTTTAAAATTTTAACATTGGTGTAAGAATTATTGAGATATTTTAAAGGAAATTGATAATCATTATTCAGCTTCACCCGTTTTTAATAAAATATGAGTTAACACGTAAAATTTTAACATCACGATTTAAATTTTTTGACTCCGCCCTTGTCTGGGTGAAATGGGGAGTCAGTCAATTGACACCCAAAGATAATTTGCGTAAAAACCCTTAATAAAATGGGTTATGCTATTGACAGCCCTAAGGGCTGTCAATAAGAACACTATAGATTATCGTAATTAATGTTTTTAATTTTTTAAAGAAATATAGTATAATATAATTAATTATATTCCTAAAAAGTTGTGTTTCATTAATTTAAAATTTTTAATTTAATTAAACAATAAAATCCTAAATTCAAACTCTAAGCCTCAAATTTAAACCCTAAATCATAAACCTCAAACTCAAACCCTAAACTCTAAACCCTAAACCCAACCCCTAAACTCTAAACATCAAATCCTAAAACTTAAACCCTAAACTCTAAACACAAATCCTAAACCCTAAAACTTAAACCCTAAACCCTAAACAGCAAACCCTAAAACTTAAAACATAAGTCATAAACCCTAAACCCTAAATCCAAACCCTCAAACTCTGAACCCTAAACAATAAATCGTTTTAAGTGAGTATTAATTACATTAAGCAACTTAAAATTAATTAAACATGATTTTTTAGGAATGTATTTAATTACATTTTACTAGATTTCATTACAAAGCAAAACAACCATTTATTATAAAGCAAAACAAACATTAATTACAAAGCAAAATAAGCATTAATTATAAGAATTTATAGAGTTCTTATTGACAGCCTTAAGGGCTGTCAATAGCAAAATCCTAATAAAATTTAACCTAATTTAAAAGAAAATTGACACTCATATGTTAAACTATTAATATCACTCTTACAATAATTGTGACAATAATTAGGAGTGTTTATAAATAGCCCAATGGATACTCAGAAGCCCATTAAAGCTCATAATGCAAATTTAATAAAGTGGACGAGATATAGAAATAGTAATACTACGATATTGATGTTGAACTTTCAAATACTCGTTGAGCTCATTATTAAATATCTCTAACTGTAATATAATTTTCCGACTCTGTATATAGTTAATAAAGTTAAATTATTTATTTATCGAATTTAGTGTATTAAACTTTTTTTTCAAAACCAAGAGAGGAGACAATCCATGACATAGAGTCATTGCATTAAATTTAAACCTATTTTAAGGGTTTAAAATGATTCGAAGCCACAACGTCGATACATCCTTGATTTTGACCTGATTAGGGAACGGTCGATGATATTGACACATAGGTTGGTGGAAAATGTCGAATTTTTTGTGGACACGTGGCGCCTTTTGGGTTGGTGCGTAAGGTAAGGTAGGGTAAAGTAAGATGTATCCAATCCAATTCAAGCATCTGTCTCAAATGTCAACCATCAAAACTACAGTGGAATCTACTTAAAAGTAGGCCGTTTTCTCGTTGATATGCAAGGTGAGAAATCGACGTCGTTTTCGCCCTGAATGCTTATTTGATTAGAGAATCTAAGGAGTTATTTTGCCTACTAGTTCGACCTAAATTAACAATGTTTCACCTCCCGCGAATGTAATACCCGGGTTTAGGGGTTAGGTGAAAATAATATTTTAATATTATTTGGGCTCGGTTTTATAATCTAAATAATGTTTCGAGTATTGGTTTCAAATTAATTAACTGTGTTGACCATGTTTTGAAATTTAATCCTAAATGGCCATGGATTATATGCTCTTGTGAATATCCCATTTCATTAAGGGCAAAATGGTCTTTGGGCCTTTAAATTAAAACAAAACAAAAACACCAAATTTCTACTATTCACTTCCTTCTTCAAAACACACCAACGGGAAAACAAGGAGCTCTCTACCCAAACACTATTCCATTCAAAAGCTCCTCCATTTCAACTCCATTTTTGAAAGGTAATAACGTTTTTGACTTCCCCTCAACTCCCTCTCTCTGAAAGTACCTTTTATTCTCATTTTCGTTGAAGTTTTGGAAATTGGGTTTTTAAAGGATTTGATTAAAAATGGTGTCTTTATGTTGCTAAGTTAAATGTTTTGATTTAATATGTTTAGTTATGATGTATAGAGGCCAAATGATACTACATATGTGAATTTCAAATGATTTGGAACAATTTTCGGACTTGGGTGAAAATGGGGTTTTTGGGAGGTTTTGGGTGAGTTTTGAGGGCTGTTTTAGGTGGGTTTTGATAGGCTCTTGATAGTACTATAGGTAAGGGTTGTTTTGGGATCATTGGAGGGTGTAATGGAGGTTGAAAACATGGTTTTCGGACAAGGGTTTTGGGCTATCCGAATTGGTGAAAAATGAGTATTATTCATGTTTGCAACATTGTAGTTTGTGGTTGGATTGCATTCCGGGTTAGTTTCGATGATAAGATTTTGATTGTGGATGTTTTGTTTGTGTTTGGGATTGATTAGAGTCAAGTTTGGGCATCGGTGAAGCATCAGAAGTGAATCCGGGAAGTTGAAGGTTGTTGCTTGCTTGGTCCTTGGGCTTGGAAGCTTAGGTGAGTGGTTAAATGTTTTAAATGGATTTAAAATGGTTGGTTCGAGTATATGGACTAGGTTGGGCTTGGTAGACCCACCTAGAGTTAGGATTAGGGTGGTAGCCTAATCCTAAACTTGATCTAGAGCCTTTGGATGAACTTAAATGTATGAATGTATATGCCTCGTATGTCTTGTGATTTGAATGCTTATGTATATTGTATTATACATGTGAGATGAGGCATGATTTGTAATGCTTAAAGCATGCATGGTAATGGTTCATGATTGTGTTCATGGTGAGTACGTTCTAAGCACGGAAATGATTGAAATGAGTAATGTGGAATGAGTAAAATATTGACACTAGTATACTTAAATACAAATGATCGATCATTAGGATGTTAGTGTGTACACATGAGTCAAAAGTCGCGCGTGGCCTTGGTGGCGTTGAGTCACCAAGGAGGAGTACGGGTACGCCCGGAAATTGTATTTAAATATAGTCGGTGATGAGTGGAATCCCACCGACGGGGCGTGAGGATGAGTGGAATCCCCTTCGCGAGACCGGTGATGAGTGTAATCTCACCGTCAGGTAATGGTTGTGTTGTTGGATGTGAGTTCCAACGGTTATCCGTGTATTTGAGTCATAGCTAGGTGCCAATGTTGATTGATATGTGTATCAATGTGTTGTGATTAATGATCCTTATGTGGATGTTTGATGTGGCTACTTATTTTGAGGAAGTTAGAGCTTGTTGATCATGGCATTTACTTGTATATATTGCTCATGCATCTTATCTTGTGGCTCTTGTGGATCCTTGGTATGTTTGTGTAATGCCTTGGCTAGATCGTGCTCGGACCCTGCAATGTTGAGGTTTGTTTTTAGAGCTTACCCTCACTAAGCATCATTGCTTACACTCTCTTTGTTCAACATTGCAGATCCTTAGTTCGTGGGTTGCTCGCGCAAGTGGAAGGCTCCAAGTGTGGTTGTTAGCCTTGAGTGCTTCAAGTATGGATTTTTAATGTTTGGACATGTAATAGTTTGAGCAATGGGACATGTATGGTTTTGTTGGGTGGTTGTTGGTTGTTAGGAGCATGTGTAGACTCCTTAGTACCTTGTTTTTGTATGGTTCATGTTGCCATGTTGGATTGTATCTCATGCCTAATTGCTCTTGTTGAATGTTAGCCACATGCCTAAGAGGTTACCTTTGTGCTTGAATGATGTTGTGTAAATGCATGCCTATGATGTCTTGCCTTAGTGTTTAGACTTGTTTTAATCTTGTTGAAGCATGTTTAAATATCTGGATTGCCTTATGTTTATATGTGATGGTGTTGTAGTGTGTTTTGGTGGTGTTTTGGGCACCCTAGTGCCTTAAAACAGCCAAAACGAGTCTGCAGACAGGGGGCGTTTCGGAACGGGCCATCCTGTTTCGAAACGGTCCCTTTGCAATTGGTCTGCCGTTTCGAAACAGATGGGGGTCGTTTCGGAACATTTTTGCTACTGGAATTTTGAGAAATTGGCGAGATGAAGGCGTTCCGAAACGGGCCTTTGAAGTTTCGAAACGGTCAAATCTCGTTGACCACGAGATATTGACCGTCAAGGTCGTTTCGATACGGGTCTCATCTGTTTCGGAACGGTCACCTTATGGTTGACCCTGGTTTGTTGCCCGTCAAGGTCGTTCCGATACGGGTCACCCCTGTTTCAGAACAGTCACCCTAAGGTTGACCCTGGCCTGTTGACTAAGTCAAGGCGTTTCGGAACACCCTAAGGGCGTTTCGAAACGGCCTGCTGTAAAGGTGTAAAATGAGCTGTTTAATGTTTTGGTTGGTCGGTGTATGTTTCAATGTTTGTTTTTCCCGCTGCTGTGCTTCACATAGGTTTTAATTATGCCTATAGACAAGATAAAATAAAAAGAAAATTTTAGGGTCGTTAACCGAGGGGAAACCTTCACGGGTTTCGCTTCGGTTTTCCCCGTGTGGCCCACTTGGACCGGTCATCCGACCAGACCGGGACGAGGGGGTTACACTTGTTGGTATCAGAGCCTAAGGTTACCGAGACCTTGGGCAGGTAAGTGAGGTAAGTTCGAGTTTTTGATTAATGTGCACGGTGTTTGCTTGCTTTGTAAGAATGATTGCTTGTTTGACAAGTATGTTGCTTGTGTTATTCAAAAGTATGTGTGTGTGAGTCCCATTGCTACTATTACATTGGAAAAATGATTTTTAAGTGAGGGAACGTACTTGAGCACTTGGAAGCCTTGCCTTGCTAACCCAACTTGTATGTTTTGTTGTTGTGGTTGTAGTTGATATCTGTGAGAGCGATGTCTAGACCGAGAGGTAGACCGAGAGTGGTTCGTCAGGAACCACGGGTTGCGGCTCCTGTTGAGCCGGCTGTTGGTGTGGAGGCTCATCTAGAAGGGCCGGTGGCTGCGGGAGTTGGCGCTCCACCACCACCTCCACCACCACCACCTTCTCCACCTGGAGCTGGAGGTGAAGATGGAGCCGGAGGAGATGGACCTCAAGGTGGCCAAGGTCCAGCTGGAATTGATATGACTCCGCTAGTGCAAGCGATAGCGGGAGCGTTCTAGGCCGCAGTTGCGGGAGCTCAGGCTGCAGCTCAGCCTAGGTGTGATGATGCTAGTTTACCTTTGGAGAGGCTCCGTAGTTAGGGAGCCGAGGAGTTTAGAGGATCCACTCCGGAGAGATCGGAGTTGTGGTTGGAGAAGACGGTTCGTATCTTGGCTCAGATGGGTTGTGCGGGCGCATGTAGATTGGGCTGTGTGATATCGTTGCTTCAGGGTGATGCCTACACCTGGTGGGTCACCATCACTACCGGGATTCCCGAGACTGAGATAGATTGGGATTTCTTTGAGTTTGCTTTCAGGAAGAGGTACTTGGGACCGAGGTACCTAGATGAGAAGAAGCGAGAGTTCATGGCTCTTACTCAGGGAGATGCTTCTGTGACTGATTATGAGATCCGTTTTGTTCGCTTGAGTCAGTATGCTCCAGAGTTAGTTCCTACTGAAGTGGAACGCTGTAACAGATTCCGCTATGGATTGAATGAAGAGGTTAAGAGGTACACGCTAGCTTCTGACTACTCAGACTTTGATGTGTTGGTCGCGAGGGCCAAAGATTTAGAGCATAGTTTGGGTTCGGCCAAACGAGCTGATGGTTCTAGTTCTGGCAAGAGGCATAACCACTTTGATGGTAGAGATGCCAAGAGGCACAGAGGTGGCGAACATCAGTTTGATCAGAGACGTGGCGGTGGCCACCATGGTAGAGGCCATCAGGGCCATAGAGGAGGAGGGCGCTTGCCCGAGTGTACCCGTTGTGGGAGACATCACACTGGTGAGTGTTGGGGTAACTTCCATGCTTGTTGGAACTGTGGTTCGAGGGACCACTTTAGGAGGGAGTGTCCGCATCAGGCGGCTCAGGCACCGAACATTGCTCAGGCTCCTGCGAGAGCGAATGATTTTCAAAGAGGCCGTGGGCGCGGTCGTGGCTACTTCCAGCCTAGGGCTGATGCACCTAGGGGAGATGCTCAGAGGAACCTTGCTCATATTGTGGCTGTGCAGCCAGAGACGGGAGGACCAGCGAGAGTTTATGCTCAGAGAGAGGCCGGGAACGACACCGATGTGATAGCAGGTAATTTCGAGTTACAGTCTATGTCTTTGCTTTCTTTGGTTGATTCGGGTTCTACGCATTCCTACATTTTGAGTGAGCATGCACAGAAGTTAGATATCCCTGCTGAGATCTTAGATGTAGGTATGCATGTTACTAGTTCTTTTGGTGAGACAGTTGTGGTTAGACGTATGTATAAGAGGTGTCCACTGAAGATTCAGGGTCATGTGTTCTCAGTTGATATGATGGAACTTCCTTTCTATGGTTTTGATATTATACTGGGTATGGACTGGTTGGTTGAGCATCGGGCTAGTGTGGATTTTGAGACGAAGAGGATCTCTTTGAAGCTTTCTGATGACTACGAGGTAGTAGTAGTAGGCGAGAACATTAAGTTCTTGTCTAATGTGGTGTCAGCTTTAGAGGCTCATATGTTGATGGACTCAGGATGTGGGGCTTATTTAGCTTATGTGATGAATCCAGATATGAGTGAAGCTAGAGCGAAGGATATCAGAACAGTGTGTGACTTTCCAGATGTGTTTCCTGAAGAGTTGCCGGGTTTGCCTCCTGACAGAGATGTTGAGTTTGTGATTGAGACAGTTTCAGGGTCTAATCCAGTTTCGATAGCTCCGTACCGCATGACTCCGAAAGAGTTGAAAGAATTGAAGAGTCAGTTGCAAGAATTATTAGACCGTGGTTTCATTAGGCCTAGTAGTTCTCCGTGGGGTACTCCCGTGTTGTTTATGAAAAAGAAAGATGGTAGTATGCGCATGTGCATTGACTATAGACAGTTGAATCAGATGACTGTGAAGAACAAGTATCCGTTGCCTCGTATAGATGATTTGTTTGATCAGTTGAGAGGTGCTTCAGTATTCTCGAAGATAGATTTGAGATCCGGGTACTATCAGTTGAAGGTGAAAGAGTGTGATGTCCCGAAGACAGCTTTTAGGACTAGATATGGTCACTATGAGTTTCTTGTGATGCCATTTGGGCTCACGAATGCACCAGCAGCATTCATGGACATGATGAACAGAATTTTTAGGGACTATCTAGATCGTTTTGTGGTTGTCTTCATTGATGATATACTTGTGTACTCGAAGACAGAAGAAGAGCATGATGAGCACTTGATATTTGTTTTACAGAGATTGTTGAGCAATCAGTTGTATGCGAAGCTTAGTAAGTGTGAGTTCTGGATTCGAGAGGTTGTGTTTCTTGGCCATGTTGTTTCGGCCGAAGGTATCCGTGTTGATCCATCGAAGATTGAGGCTATTGTTGAGTGGAAACAACCTAAGTCCGTGACTGAGATTAAGAGTTTCCTAGGATTAGCCGGTTACTATAGGAGGTTTGTTGATGGCTTCTCTAGAGTAGCTGCTCCTTTGACTAAATTGTTGCAAAAGGGAGTTAAGTTTGAATGGTCAGATGCAAGACAAAAGGCTTTTGAGAAATTGAAAGAAGCTTTGACGAATGCTCCAGTGTTAGTGCAACCTGTTTCAGGCAAGGAGTTTGTGATTTACAGTGATGCTTCCTACGTAGGTTTAGGATGTGTTCTGATGCAAGATAGGAGAGTTGTTGCTTATGCTTCTAGACAGTTGAAGATTCATGAGAAGAACTATCCTACTCATGATATAGAGCTAGCCGCAGTCGTGTTTGCATTGAAGATTTGGCGTCATTATTTGTATGGTGAGAAGTGTATTGTTTACACCGATCACAAGAGCTTGAAGTATCTGATGACACAGAAAGAGTTGAACTTGAGACAGAGAAGGTGGTTAGAGTTGCTAAAGGATTATGATTTGACCATTGAGTACCATCTGGGTAAAGCAAATGTAGTAGCCGATGCTTTGAGTAGAAAAGTGGTCGTTGAGTTGAGAGCTATGTTTGCTAGATTGAGTGTGTCCGATGATGGTGGTTTGATCACCGAGTTGCAAGTGAAGCCTTCTTTGATTCAGTTGATTAGGGAGAAACAGTTGCAAGATGCGAGCCTAGTTCCTCATGTTCAAGACATAGCCGAAGGAAGACCGACTGAGTATAGTTTCAGTGGTGAGAGCTTGTTGTACTTTAGAGATAGAATTGTTGTACCGGAAGATGTTGAGTTGAGACGTCAGATTTTGAGTGAAGCACATTCGAGTCCCTTTTCTATGCATCCGGGTAGTACCAAAATGTACAGAGATTTGAAGAATGATTACTTCTGGGTTGGTTTGAAGAGAGATGTAGCCGAGTATGTGAGACGTTGTATGGTTTGTCATAGGGTGAAGGCAGAACATCAGGTTCCTTCAGGTTTGCTACAGCCTTTGAAGATTCCGGAATGGAAATGGGAGAGGATCACCATGGACTTTGTATCGGGGTTGCCTCTGTCTCCTTCGAAGAAGAACTCAGTTTGGGTGATTGTTGATAGGTTCACTAAGTGTGCTCACTTCTTAGCAGTGAACACTACGTACGGATTCCTTAGACAAGTTGGCAAACTTGTATATCCATGAGATTGTGAGACTTCATGGAGTTCCGAAGTCTATTGTTTCAGATAGGGATCCTAGGTTTACTTCGAGGTTCTGGGGTTGCTTGCATAGTGCTCTAGGTAGCCGTTTGCATTGCAGCACGTCTTATCATCCGCAGTCCGATGGGCAGTCAGAGCGAGTGATACAGATTCTAGAGGATATGCTTCGTTGTTGTGTGATTGACTTCCAGGGTTCTTGGGAGAAGCACTTACCGTTGGTTGAGTTTGCTTACAACAACAGTTATCAGTCTAGTATTCAGATGGCACCTTATGAGGCTTTGTATGGTAGGCGATGTAGGACTCCGATTTGTTGGGCTGAGACAGGTCAGAGATTGTTACCTATGCCAGACTTGCTTAAGGGAACTACCGACAAAGTAAAGATGATATGTGACCGCTTGAAAGCAGCTTCTGATTGTCAGAAGTCTTATGCAGATTTGAAGAGGAAAGAGGTTGAATACTCAGTGGGTGAGAAAGTGTTTCTGAAAGTATCTCCGTGGAAGAAGGTAATGAGATTTGGCCGTAAGGGCAAGTTGAATCCGAGATTCATTGGTCCGTATGAGATTGTTGAGCGGATTGGGCCTGTAGCTTATCGTTTGAGGTTACCTTCTGAGTTAGAAAAGATCCATGATGTCTTTCATGTGTCTATGCTTAGGAGATATAGATCAGATCCTTCTCATGTGATGCCCGTTGAGGAGATAGAGTTAAATCCGGATTTGTCCTATAATGAAGAGCCCGTTGAGATACTTGCTTCAGATAGCAAGGTGTTGCGTGGCAAGACCATAGAGTTGGTCAAGGTGTTGTGGAGGCATAGAGGTGTGGAAGAGGCCACGTGGGAGAGGAAAGCGGATATGGTTGAGCAATTTCCGTATTTGTTTCCGCCAGGTAATTTCGGGGACGAAATTCCTTAAGTGGGAGAGAGTTGTAACACCCGGGTTTAGGGGTTAGGTGAAAATAATATTTTAATATTATTTGGGCTCGGTTTTATAATCTAAATAATGTTCCGAGTATTGGTTTCAAATTAATTAACTGTGTTGACCATGTTTTGAAATTTAATCCCAAATGGCCATGGATTATATGCTCTTGTGAATATCCCATTTCATTAAGGGCAAAATGGTCTTTGGGCCTTTAAATTAAAACAAAACAAAAACACCAAATTTCTACTATTCACTTCCTTCTTCAAAACACACCAACGGGAAAACAAAGAGCTCTCTACCCAAACACTATTCCATTCAAAAGCTCCTCCATTTCAACTCCATTTTTGAAAGGTAATAACGTTTTTGACTTCCCCTCAACTCCCTCTCTCTGAAAGTACCTTTTATTCTCATTTTCGTTGAAGTTTTGGAAATTGGGTTTTTAAAGGATTTGATTAAAAATGGTGTCTTTATGTTGCTAAGTTAAATGTTTTGATTTAATATGTTTAGTTATGATGTATAGAGGCCAAATGATACTACATATGTGAATTTCAAATGATTTGGAACAATTTTCGGACTTGGGTGAAAATGGGGTTTTTGGGAGGTTTTGGGTGAGTTTTGGGGGCTGTTTTAGGTGGGTTTTGATAGGCTCTTGATAGTACTATAGGTAAGGGTTGTTTTGGGATCATTGGAGGGTGTAATGGAGGTTGAAAACATGGTTTTCGGACAAGGGTTTTGGGCTATCCGAATTGGTGAAAAATGAGTATTATTCATGCTTGCAACATTGTAGTTTGTGGTTGGATTGCATTCCGGGTTAGTTTCGATGATAATATTTTGATTGTGGATGTTTTGTTTGTGATTGGGATTGATTAGAGTCAAGTTTGGGCATCGGTGAAGCATCGAAAGTGAATCCGGGAAGTTGAAGGTTGTTGCTTGCTTGGTCCTTGGGCTTGGAAGCTTAGGTGAGTGGTTAAATGTTTTAAATGGATTTAAAATGGTTGGTTCGAGTATATGGACTAGGTTGGGCTTGGTAGACCCACCTAGAGTTAGGATTAGGGTGGTAGCCTAATCCTAAACTTGATCTAGAGCCTTTGGATGAACTTAAATGTATGAATGTATATGCCTCGTATGTCTTGTGATTTGAATGCTTATGTATATTGTATTATACATGTGAGATGAGGCATGATTTGTAATGCTTAAAGCATGCATGGTAATGGTTCATGATTGTGTTCATGGTGAGTACGTTCTAAGCACGGAAATGATTGAAATGAGTAATGTGGAATGAGTAAAATATTGGCACTAGTATACTTAAATACAAATGATCGATCATTAGGATGTTAGTGTGTACACATGAGTCAAAAGTCGCGCGTGGCCTTGGTGGCGTTGAGTCACCAAGGAGAAGTACGGGTACGCCCGGAAATTGTATTTAAATATAGTCGGTGATGAGTGGAATCCCACCGACGGGGCGTGAGGATGAGTGGAATCCCCTCCGCGAGACCGGTGATGAGTGTAATCCCACCGTCAGGTAATGGTTGTGTTGTTGGATGTGAGTTCCAACGGTTATCCGCGTATTTGAGTCATAGCTAGGTGCCAATGTTGATTGATATGTGTATCAATGTGTTGTGATTAATGATCCTTATGTGGATGTTTGATGTGGCTACTTATGTTGAGGAAGTTAGAGCTTGTTGATCATGGAATTTACTTGTATATATTGCTCATGCATCTTATCTTGTGGCTCTTGTGGATCCTTGGTATGTTTGTGTAATGCCTTGGCTAGATCGTGCTCGGACCCTGCAATGTTGAGGTTTGTTTTTAGAGCTTACCCTCACTAAGCATCATTGCTTACGCTCTCTTTGTTCAACATTGCAGATCCTTAGTTCGTGGGTTGCTCGCGCAAGTGGAAGGCTCCAAGTGTGGTTGTTAGCCTTGAGTGCTTCAAGTATGAATTTTTAATGTTTGGACATGTAATAGTTTGAGCAATGGGACATGTATGGTTTTGTTGGGTGGTTGTTGGTTGTTAGGAGCATGTGTAGACTCCTTAGTACCTTGTTTTTGTATGGTTCATGTTGCCATGTTGGATTGTATCTCATGCCTAATTGCTCTTGTTGAATGTTAGCCACATGCCTAAGAGGTTACCTTTGTGCTTGAATGATGTTGTGTGAATGCATGCCTATGATGTCTTGCCTTAGTGTTTAGACTTGTTTTAATCTTGTTGAAGCATGTTTAAATAGCTGGATTGCCTTATGTTTATATGTGATGGTGTTGTAGTGTGTTTTGGTGGTGTTTTGGGCACCCTAGTGCCTTAAAACAGCCAAAACGAGTCTGCAGACAGGGGGCGTTTCGGAACGGGCCATCCTGTTTCGGAACGGTCCCTTTGCAATTGGCATGCCGTTTCGAAACGGATGAGGGTCGTTTCGGAACATTTTTGCTACTGGAATTTTGAGAAATTGGCGAGATGAAGGCGTTTCGAAACGGGCCTTTGAAGTTTCGAAACGGTCAAATCTCGTTGACCACGAGATATTGACCGTCAAGGTCGTTTCGATACGGGTCTCCCCTGTTTCGGAACGGTCACCTTATGGTTGACCCTGGTCTGTTGCCCGTCAAGGTCGTTCCGATACGGGTCACCCCTGTTTCGGAACGGTCACCCTAAGGTTGACCCTGGCCTGTTGACTAAGTCAAGGCGTTTCGGAACACCCTAAGGGAGTTTCGAAACGGCCTGCTGTAAAGGTGTAAAATGAGCTGTTTAATGTTTTGGTTGGTCGGTGTATGTTTCAATGTTTGTTTTTCCCGCTGCTGTGCTTCACATAGGTTTTAATTATGCCTATAGACAAGATAAAATAAAAAGAAAATTTTAGGGTCGTTAACCGAGGGGAAACCTTCACGGGTTTCGCTTCGGTTTTCCCCGTGTGGCCCACTTGGACCGGTCATCCGACCAGACCGGGACGAGGGGGTTACAGCGAAAACGCGTTCAATTAAGTTCTTTAGTTCGCACATTGCAATAAATTAGCTCATTGACCAACGTTGACCGTTACAGTGCTGACGTGACAGTCAACTAGGCTGACATGGCAGTTCATAATGATGATGTGGCAATGCATGTGTGATGATGACGTGGCAGGGGGCTGAATTGATTTTTTAAACCGAATTTGAGGGCATAATTAATTTTTTTACCGAGTTTAGGGGCATAATTCATTTTAATTAAAAGTTCGATAACTTACTTATCTTTAAACTAAAAATAATAATAAATTAATAAAATTTAAAAATACTTAAAAACTCATAAAATACTAAAAAATAAAAATACTATAATGAATTAAAAAAATTAAGTAAAAGCATAAAATAAAAATATGAAAATTTATAAATATAAAAACTCAAAATTTATAAATATTTATAAACCATTCAACTGTTTCTGGCTATGCTAAGCATACTAATATTCCTTGAGCATATTTTCAATGGAATCATTCTTGTGTTAAAGTAGAAAAAACAAAAATTTCCTTCGTTTTCTACATCAAATATTAATGAGCATCAATTTGATGTAAAAAAAGTGAAAAATTGAGTTTTATTGTTACTTTAATATAATGTTGATTTCACTAAAAATTTGTTTAACGAATGGTAATACTCAGACTGACGAAGTCAAATACTTTTTCAATGAAAGTTTTCGATTTTCAATACTTTATAAACATTTTTTAATTTTTATATTTATATTTTATCATTTTTAATCTCAAATACATTTTAATTTTTTATATTAGTTTTTATTTTCAATAATTTTTTAAAATTTTTATTAAGTTCATGGATTTTTTAAAAAAAATTGAAGAATATTTTAATTTTATGTGAAAGTTCTCACTTTGCTTATTTTAAAATTATTAGGAACCCAAAGGATATTTACATCAATTTGTTAATGGACTTTTCGTATATTCTATTTGTAAAAGTTCAACTTGAACAACCAAATTATTTATCTAATTTTATTCAAAACTAAATAAATCAATTAAATTAATTTAAAATTTAAACAAATTATTTATCCATTTTTAAAATTTTAATAATTTCCTAAATTATTATTTTTTAGATTAAATATTAGATAAGTTATCAAACTTCCAATTAAAATGAATTATGCCCCTGAACTCGGCAAAAAAATTAATTATGACATCAGATTCGGTTTAAAAAATCAATTCAGCTCTTCTACCACGTCATCATCACACATGCACTGCAACATCAGCATCGTGGGCTGCTACATCAGCATAGTTGACTACCACGTCAGCACCGTAACGGTCAATGTTGGTTAAGGTGCTAATTTGCTACAATGTACGAACTGAAGAACCTAATTGAATGTGTTTTTGCGCAAGGGGAAACATTGCTAATTTGGGTTGAATTAGGGGGGGAAATAACCCCTTTAGCCTTTATTTTTTTATTTTAGTTGCCCCATCGATTTCCCGAGTTTGTCTTGACTAATTCGGACAAATCCGCGACGCACACCTGATTTTAGTGTGTGACTCTACCATCGAGAATTTTCTACATACACAAGGCCTCGAACTCATGACATGCTTAAGCGATATCAAGCTACTTACCACTTGGACCAACCAGTTAGGTTAATGGTTTAGAGATTTAATTTAGAGTTTTAAAATTTAGTGAGTAGAATGTATGGTTTAAGATAGGGGTGTTCAAATCCGGGTACTCGAAATTTTCGGGTAGTGAAACCTCAGCCCATTACCCGGCCCATACAAACCGGGTACCCGCAAATCGGGTACTCGTAAAATCGGCGGTTCATTTTTTATATATTTTTAATCTATTTTAAAAAAAATACATAAGAAACACATAAACTTTCATGATACATATTTCAAACACAATATTATTAACTTGGGAGTTAGTTTTAATAGAGAAATATTATATATATATATATATATATATATATATATATATATGTATATATATTAAAGTTTATCAACGAAATAATGTATTAAAAATATTAATCTCGAACATAATTTTTTCTTTCGAATCTCATATTGAAAAATTAATATAATTATTTTTGAAAAATTTAAAACTTAAAAGTATATAATACAAGTATAAAAAGAAATTAGAGATTTAAAATTTTTAGGGAAAATAGTAAGAAACATAAAATAAAAATAGAATTTAAAATTTAAAATATATAAGTTTTTAAATTACCGGGTCGGGTCCGGTATTCGGTTATAAAAAAATTTCGGCCCTGACCTGGCCCAACTACCCTGGAAAAAATACGGGTCGAGTACCCAGCCCGAAAAATTCGGGTATTTTCAAATAAATACTCGATAATTTTCAATCGGATAGGTGGGTCGACGAGTCGGGTAGTTCTGGCCGGGTATTTTTGAACACCCCTAGTTTAAGATTATAATTTCAGGGTAGTAGGATTGAGGATTTAGATTTTACCTCTAACCCCAAAATCTAAACTCTAAATTTTATGCTATTAAATCTAAACCTTAAATTAAATCACAAACTCCTAAAATTTATCCTGCTTGTGGAATTTTTTTTCCACCGCTTATACATAGAATAATTACACACAAAACAATCCATCGTTTTGCATTTATTTTCTTCGTTAACTATAAGTACAAAATACAATCACAATTTTGATGCATGTTTCCGTTCCTCAGAAAAGATAGCATGGTCAGGGGTTATTATCCGTAATCATAATGGAGATGTTATGGGTAGTAGTCGAAGGGTTACCTCCCATGTCTCAGACGCTTTCCAGGCGGAGGCGGTGGCGGCACTTCATGCCGTACTTCTGCTTTACGATCTAGGGTTCCGGCGAGTTGAAATTGAAGGGGATTCCCTCACAATCATCAAGAAATTGCAGTCACATGAGCCGGATATGTCAGTCATCAGCAGTATTGTCCATGAAATAAAGGAACGAGCGAAGCTTTTTACTGAGATCTCGTTTGCACATACCTTTCGACAGATGAATCGGGCAGCACATTTGATAGCAGGCGCCTCCCATCTTGGTTCCGTCGACCTCTTCTGGGTAGAAGAAGTCCCAGTTTGCGCGTAGGTGGTGGTAGAGGAGGACCGGCCACCACTGTGATTCTCTAACCCTCCGTTTTGTTTCGTCATCTCATCCAGAAGATCTTTCATGCATGTTCAGATCTACGCTTCTGGTGATTCACGCTCCTCCAGATCGATTGTAACGGTGTCTTATACATCCCAGGTCCGCTGGTGTGAGGAGTGGTTGCACCGCCTTCATCGTTTTCTCTTTGTTTTTCCGGTTTGCCTTTGAGTTTTCTTTAGTTTTGTTTTTACAAGTTTGTCGGTTGGTTTTTCTAGAACACTTCTTGGTATTTGTTTTAAGTTACTTTTTTAATAATTAATGAAGGCCGATTATATTCAAAAAAAAAATACAATCACAATTATAAATAATAAATATTTTTTTAATAATGTAAAGGTGATTACAAGGTAGTATCTATTCATATAGATGTTTTTAAACCTTTAACAATGGGCATACACCTTGTAGACAAGGGGATTTGAACCTGTATCTCTTAGGATGAACATCATTTGTTTTTCCACTAAAAAACTTATTGACTTCATAAATAATAGATATTTTAACTTATTATAATCAAAATATTAATCATTACATACATAATCAGGTTAATTATTAAAATATATCCAAAAATAAATTAGAATGAACTCGTAAAAGATTCACATGTGATTCAAAATAGAATAATCTAAAGATAATCAACAAATGCTTTGCACAAAATTATTTTGAATAAGAAATCAAAATTCTTAATATATAGATGCCACATGGAAAATGACCACTGTAAACCCCTCGATCCGGTCTGAATGATAGACCGAACCGAACGTATCACACGGGGAATATTAAAGTAAATTGGGAAGTTTACTACAACAAACAACCCTATTTTTTATTCATCTTGTCCAGATGCTCATTATTATCATAAGTGATAAACCTCGCAGTGGAACGATTTGCATCTCAAATAGACAACGATTAGGAACCCAATTGTATAAAAACACATAATTATTATCCTAAGTGATAAACCTCGCATCGGAACGATTTGCATCTCAAACAGACAACGATTAGGGACCCAATTGCATACAAACACATTTTATGGATCATTTTTGTAATTTTACCAAATTACAGGGACTTATGCCATTTTTATGTTACCAACCTTTAATTAGTCACATTACATGCCACCGTGTCAAATCTCAGCTCAAACGGACACCAATAGGGCATTCAATTGCAAATCATAAGTATTTAGGGATCAAATTGTAAATTTAGTAAATTATAAGGATTTACTTGTAAACATGTTTACCAATCCTTCATTAATCAGTTTCCATGCATACATGTCCAATTTCAGCTCTAAAAAATCATCCAAACCCAATCAATTGCATGCATACATGTCCAATTTCAGCTTTAAAAGATCATCCAAACCCAATCAATTGCATGCATAACAAACAAGGACCAAAACAGAAGAATCCAAACCTTTGATAACCAAAATAACCAACTTATCTACCAAGCGTATCGATACAGCTCCATAGGGTATCGATACACGAGGATGTATGGATACAATCCTAATAGTGTATCGATACGGTACTTTCCAGAACCAAAAAGGCGTATCGATACACTTTCAACCGTATCGATACGGGTCTAAAAATACACTATACTATATCGATACCTGTAAGACCCAAAATTTGTCCGGGTATACTTATATATAGTCGTATATATATATATTTCACTATAAGTAATACCAAAATAAAATAATAAACTCATATTCGAAAGCCGTCGGGACCACGAACCGTCTCCGTTACGCAGACTGTCGCCAGAATCCGAATTGTGAAGCCGATGGCGCGAAGCCGAACCATTTCTACGTAGCCGAACCGTCGCCCCAAAGTCGAACCGACATCGCTGGAAACACTTGAAACGCTGTCGTCGAAGCCGAAAGATCGTTGATGGGCAAATCGGACGCCGTGAAAGCCGTTGAGGTAAAACGCTCTTTTCTCTCTATTTCTCCGCGAAAACACAAAATTAGTGATTAATTGTATGAAAATCGAAATAAAATCAGATCGGAAAGGGAGTTTAAACCAAATAACTTATCCTTATCGGCTGGAGGAGGTTGCACGTTGTCGGAGAAGGGAGACGATGACGAAAATGAGGATTTCAGGTAGCTTAGGGCTTAGATTTGAGTGTAACAGGGAGGATTCGATCTAATCCGGTCTTAAATTAAGTTTTAAGACTAAAAGGGGAAATTTTGGAGTGTTTTAGAGTTTTGGCCGGCGGCCAGCGCGACGACCAGAAATCACCTGTGGCGGTCGGTCGAGGTTCAACAGCGGCGAACGGAGTTAGGGGTGGCCGGTTTACTTGTTTAGTGAGAGAGAAGAGAGAAAATGGGTGAGGAAAGAGAGAGAGCAGAAGTTAAAATGACTGAGTTAACTCTGTTTAGAGGGCTTTATATTGAGTCCAAAACTACAACGTTTTGGAACTGAGTTAATGGTTGACCCGCGCGGGTTAAACGAGTCGGGCTGTGACTCGCTCCCTTCTTTCCGGATTCTTCTGATTTTGGCCCTATGTTCTCAATCTTTTTTAATTTGATCCTTTTAAAAAGAAATTTGAGTCTACAATTTGCAATTTAATTCATTCTAATCCCTATTTCAGTTCTAATTGTTTAATTTAAATGCAATTAACTTATTTGTATGCTTGCATGATTTTAAATAAGCATGTAGTATATTTGTTTAAGAGAATTTAATTCACTTAGTGTAATTAAATTAGAGCCTTTTATGATTAAGTTCTTTAATTGAATTTAATTAATTTGATAGGAGAGGACATTTTAAGAAATAAATGAATATTGAATGAAAGCTTTAATGTCATAAGTTGTTTAGAGTCACATTGCAATGTGATGTTAATCAAGGGAATATTTTAGTAAGAGAGTCAATACTTCATTTGAATATAGAAAATGGAAATCACACATATAGTTAGTTTAATAAAATTGGGATTAGTATTAAATGATTAGTGACATTAATAATAGGAATATTATTACTTTTGGGCCTAATATGTGTAGTGTCCAATTATGTGAAACCGATAATTCGATTTTGATATAACTAAAGAACTTAAGGACTAAATTGAAAATGTGAAAACGAATTTTTAAGTCCTCAAACCTCTCTATATGTTTTAAACAAAATGCCTAAGTTAAAAACTTACACTATCAAAAGTTTTCTAAGTGTTCTCAAAGCCAAAGCAGTGATTTTTGATTCACTGTTTCGGAACGGCCTAAGATGTTACAAAACACTTTTGAAACTGTGAGTCCATGTTTCGGAACGAGTATCGAAACGGTTTCAACACTGTCAACCCCTGTTTCGAAACGAGGTTCGAAATGGCTTAAGAACATCGAGACACCGTATCGAAACGATATCCAATGTTTCCAAACGGCTTTCAAACTGATTTGAAAAATATGACCTTTGAATGCTTTTAACTGATTTTAAACAAGTCGTTAAGGCGTATCGAAACGATCTCAATCCGTTTCGATACGGTCCTTGACAGTGGCAAAATTGTTTCGAAACGGGTTTCAAAACGACTCTTAGCGTATCGAAACATTTCTAACCGTTTCGATACGAGCTCTTTAATTCACCCCAACGACTCTTTCTATTTTGGTCTGTTTCGAAACAGGGTCGGGCGTTTCGAAATGGTTGGTTGCAGACTGCATTATATGGAGGCAAGATAACATCTCCAACGGCTCTATTGATGTATGCAACAACCTCAACGGCTAGAATTCAATGAGAATGTATAAAAGGGACCTCTAAAAGCTTCAACAACAACTATTGATCCAAAAGCAAACATACAAACATCAAATCCAAGCATTTGTGCCTAAATCCCATTATTGTCTTGTAACCCCAATTGTATTTTTCATTCTTATCATTTCAATTGGGTTGAGTGCTTGTAATTGGGCTATATTGTGTATTGAGAGATACTTGTTTTAGCCAACAACTTCTTTGTTTCTATTGTGTGAGGATTGGGTCAAATTTTGGGTAGAAAATTTAACCAAAATTGTAAAGGTTACCTCCATAGCCTAGAAAAGGGGAAGAGCAATTAGTGGAATTGTTGCAAATCCTTAGTGAAGCTAAAGTAGTGGATGTAGAGTTCGATTGGAACTTGAACCACTCTAAAATTCCTTGTCTACCATTTTTATTTGTCAAATTCCACCACCAAAAGCTTTAAAAATCCAATTCACCCCCTCTTGGTTTATTTCGATCAATCGATCCACTCAACAATTGGTATCAGAGCCTACCTCTTTGAGGATTAACAACCACAAGAGGAGTTCCTAGGAAGAGTGTGATCATCCAAAAATCAAGATATGGCATCTACCTCCGGTTCGAGCATGTATGAGTCTCAATCCACTACAAAACCACCTTTCTTCAATGGTGACAACTATCTGTTTTGGAAGAATCGGATGCACCTCTTCATCAAGTCCAATGATTACTTGGTTTGGGATGTCATTGAAGATGACCCCTACATTCCATTGAAGCAAGATAGTGAAGGAAGGATGGTTCTAAAGAAAAAAGATGGAGATGAGTGAAGAAGAGAGGAAGAAGATTCAAATAAATGACAAAGCTCTTCACACGCTCTTTTGCTCTTTCGGTCCGGATATCTACTCCAAAGTCTCATCCATTGAGAGTGCCAAAGAAGTGTGGGATACTCTTGAGACCACCTATGAAGGAACCAACGATGTAAAGGAAACCAAGATTGGAATTCTCAATCTTAGTTATGAGAATTTTAAGATGGAGCCCGATAAGACGGTGTCCAAGATGTTTGATCGCTTCTCAACCATAGTCAATGGGCTTAAAGGATTTGGAGAGACTATACCGGAAGACAAGCTTGTCCAGAAGCTACTCTACTCACTTCTCGAATCTTGGGATGGGAAGAGAACCGCCATCATAGAGGCCAAGAACTTGAAGACTCTAAAACTTGATGAGCTAGTGGGTTCTCTCCTTACTCATGAGATTATGAAAAAAGGAAGGGAAGAAGAAAAGAAGAAGGAAGAGAAAAGAATAGAGAAGCTAGAGGTGGAAAAGAAGAAGAAAATGGGAATAGCTCTCAAAGCTTCATTACTTGAGGAGAGCTCTTCTAGTGAGAAGGATGAGCTAGAAGAATTGGCTATGATAGCCAAAAGATTCTCACGCTTCATGAGGTCCAACCAGGGAAGAAAAATTCAAAGAAAGATGGACTTCAAAGGTAAAAACAAAGAAGAAGCGAGGGATCAAATCATTTGCTTCGAGTGCAATAAACCCGGCCACATATGTTCGGAGTGCCCTCAACTCAAGAAGAAGGGCTTTGAGAAGAAGAAGAAGCTCAAAGCCAAGCTTGCTACTTGGAGTGATGAGGAGTCATCTGAGGATGACGAACAAGAAGTGGCCAACCTTTTCTTCATGGCACTTGAGGAAGATTCCTCCATGGTAACCTCTAACTCACCATCTTTAGATTTTACATATGATGAATTAAATGATGCATATGATGAGTTGCAAGAGGTCTATGATGAATTAGTTGAGAAATACAAGGAGTCGGTCATTAGGAATAAGAAAATTATTTCAGAATTAAATGATAAAAATGACTTACTTTCTCAAGCTAATTTAAAATTTGAGAAAAAGATTTTAGGGTTGAAAGATGAACTAAAATTCTTCCAAGATGAAAATGTTGACCTTAATAATCTTATTTCTCAATGTAATAGTGAACACCAAAAGGTGTTAGATGAGCTTAACAATCTCAAAGAGTCTTTTAAAAATGTTGGTAGTGTGAAGCATGAAATAAGTGAATCTTCTAAAACAAACCAACCTAAGAAAAAGACCAATAACTACAAATAAGGTATCTTTCCTAGACATAGTAGAACTAAAAGGATTAGAAGTGTATGGGTTCCTAAGGAACTTGTAAAATCTAATAATATTGTTGCTATGTCACCTTGGATTCCTAAGGGAACCAAGTTAATGGGAGCTAACACTCGTGGACCCAAAATGATTTGGGTACCAAAAACAAAAGTTTAATATCTTTGTTTGTAGGGGGAGCATTGCTACAAGGCCAAAGCACAAAGTCAAAACTCATGGTACCTTGATAGTGGATGCTCGAGGCATATGACTGGAGACAAGAGTAGATTCATGGACTTAAAGCCAAAAAGTGGAGGAGTGGTGACATTTGGTGACAACTCCAAAGGCCACATTAAAGGTATTGGCTCCATAGGTAATCACTCTATTATTCTTATTGAAAATGTCTTGTATGTCGATGGTCTTAAACATAATTTGTTGAGCATAAGCCAATTATGTGATAAAGGATTTAATGTTTTATTTGATAAAAATGGGTGCAAAATTGTTGACATTAAATCTAATAATATTATGCTCATAGGTCATCGCATAGGTAACATTTACATGGTGCATCTAGATGACATACATACATCCCATGCATGTTTAGTAGCTCAAAATGAAAATGATGCATGGTTGTGGCATAGGAAACTAGGACTTGCTAGCATTAGTGTTTTAGAAAAATTAGTTTCCCTTGATCTAGTTAGAGGTTTACCCAAGATTAAGTTCTCAAATGATAAAATTTGTGATGCATGCTCTAAGGGTAAACAACATAAATCATCCTTTAAATCCATTAATGATGTTTCTACAAGTAGGTGTTTACAACTTATCCATATGGATTTATTTGGGCCAATTAGGACTATAAGCTTGGGTGGTAAATCTTATGCATTTGTTCTTGTTGATGATTTTTCTAGATTTACTTGGGTTCTATTTATAAGTACTAAAGATGAGGCTTTAGAAAAATTCATCAAATTTTCAAAACTAACCCAAAATGATCTTGAACTTAGAATTTCTCATATTAGAAGTGATCATGGAACCGAGTTTCAAAATTTAGGGTTTGAAGAGTTTTTGAATGAAAATGGTATTAGCCACAATTTTTCGGCTCCTCGAACTCCTCAACAAAATGGGGTAGTTGAGAGGAAAAATAGAACTTTACAAGAAATGGCTAGAACCATGCTTTGTGAAAACAATTTACCTAAATATTTTTGGGCTGAAGCCACAAACACCGCTTGCTACATTGTGAACCGAGTAATGATTAGGCCAATTTTAAAGAAAACACCTTATGAGATTTTGAAATCTAAAAAGCCTAACATTAGCTATTTTCATCCATTTGGTTGCAAGTGTTTTGTTTTAAACAATGGAAAAGACAACTTAGGTAAATTTGATGCAAAAAGTGATGAATCTATTTTCATAGGATATTCTTTAACCTCTAAAGCCTATCGTGTATTTAACAAGAGAAGTAGTAGAAGAATCTATACATATTGTATTCGATGATAACCTCCTTCCAAGGAAGGATTCTTGTAATGATGATGATGATGTAGGAATCATAAATGCCTTTGATGGAGGACAAACTTCAAAGGAGTATGAGATTCCAACAAAAGAAGAGGATACACAAGATCCACCTCTTGAAGCCTTGAAGGACTTGGCTCTTGAGGAAAAGGAAGTGAGCTACCCAAGGGAGTTCAACTATGTCAAAGATGGTGAAATCTTGGGTGATCCATCCAAGGGGGTAACCACTAGATCTTCTCTTAAACTTATGAATCATGTTGCATTTTTCTCATGCATAGAGCCTAAGAATATAAAAGAAGCATTGAAAGATGATTTTTGGATTATGGCTATGCAAGAAGAGTTAAATCAATTTGAGAGAAGTAATGTTTGGACATTAGTTGATAGGCCTAGTAATCAATCTACTATAGGGACTAAATGGGTCTTTAGGAACAAACTAGATGAGAGTGGTAACATTGTGAGAAATAAAGCTAGACTAGTAGCACAAGGTTACACTCATGAAGAGGGAATTGATTTTGATGAAACCTATGCTCTCGTAGCTAGAATGGAAGCCATTAGGATGTTGCTTGCATATGCATGTTATCATGATTTCAAGCTTTTTCAAATGGATGTTAAAAGCGCATTTTTAAATGGTTTTATAAATGAGGAAGTGTTTGTGGAACAACCACCGGGTTTTGAAGACTCAAAATTTCCAAATCATGTTTTCAAACTCACTAAAGCTCTTTATGGTTTAAAACAAGTTCCTAGAGCTTGGTATGAAAGACTTTCAAACTTTTTAATTGAAAAAGGTAAGGTGGACACTACACTTTTCGTAAAAAGGTATAAAAATGACATTTTAGTAGTACAAATTTATGTTGATGATATAATTTTTGGTTCTACTAACGAATGTCATTGTAAAGAGTTTGCTAAGCTAATGCAAGGTGAATTCGAGATGAGCATGATGGGGGAGCTCTCATTCTTTTTGGGACTCCAAATCAAGCAAAAGAAGGATGACACCTTCATCAATCAAGCAAAGTACATAAAGGATATGCTCAAGAAGTTTGGCTTGGAGAATGCAAAGCCTCAAGCCAAACCTATGAGCTCATCTACAAAGCTTGACAAAGATGAAGGAGATAAGTGTGTTGACTCTAAGCTTTATCGTTCTATGACTGGATCTTTGCTTTACCTTACCGCAAGTAGACCGGATATCTTGTTTAGTGTTTGCTTGTGTGCTAGGTTTCAAGCTAGTCCTAGAGAGTCTCACCTTATAGCCGTTAAGAGAATCTTTAGGTACCTTAGAGATACTCCTTGTTTAGGTCTTTGGTACCCTAGAGACTCCACCTTTAACCTTCATGCTTATTCGGATGCAGATTATGGGGGGTGTAAAATCGATAGGAAAAGTACTTCGGGAACTTGTCAATTCCTAGGTAGTATGCTCATATCTTGGTTCTCTAAGAAACAAAATAGTGTAGCTTTATCTACCACCGAAGCCGAGTACATATCCTTAGGGAGTTGTTGTGCTCAAGTCCTTTGGATGAAGCAACAACTCTTAGATTATGGTATTAAAGTTGAAACCATACCCCTTAAGTGTGATAACACTAGTGACATATGTTTGACAAAAAATCCCATCCAACACTCTAGAACCAAACATATAGAAATAAGACATCATTTCATTAGAGATCATGTCCTTAAAGAAGATGTTGCTATATAGTATGTTGACACCTTAAATCAATTAGCAGACATCTTTACAAAACCTTTAGACAAAGAGCGTTTTTGGTCCCTTAGGAGAGACTTAGGTCTAACTAGCCTATCTTGACCTTTTAGGACCTCTTTTGTGCTTAAAATTGCTTGATCTTGTGAAATGCCATGTTTATGTGTTTTTACTCCTAATTTCATCCATGCCTATAGCTAGGGGGAGTATGTTTATGTTTGCACATGTTATTCATGCTCATTCATGTCATTCATGCAAGTTAGGCCTTCAAAAATTTCATTTTTCTGCACTTTTAGAGCCTCATCTGCACTTCCAGGCCTAGGTGTATCGAAACGGGTCCACTTGTTTTGATACGGATGCTTTAAAATTCTATCTGAGAAAAGGGTGTTTCGAAACGCCTTCCAAGGGTTTCGAAACGTTTTTGCTACTGCCAAGGGGTGTACCGAAACGAGTTTCGATACGAGTCAACGGGGATTCGATACGGTCAAAGCCGTATCGAAACGGTCAGCTGGAGTTGAAAATTCGGTCAAGCCTCTGTGCCCGCGTTTCGAAACGGTCGACACCGTTCTGAAACGGTTTAGTGGACAGCTTTATAGAGGGCTTTTAATGTTAAGGTTTTACTTTAATTAAAACTCCCCTCAAACCCTAAAAACCCTAGAACGATTTTCCCTATAAAAACCCTCTAAACCTCATTGTTTTTCACCAAATATTGAGGGCTTTTACTCTTAAACATAAGTCTAAGCAAGCATCAACAACTTTGTGCAAGGATTTTCATCTATTCATCCAAAATCCCAAATTAAGGTATATTTTCATCCTTTTCTTTTTCCTTACATTTGTATTCGAATCTTAGGTTAGAAAATTCTAATTTTGTATAGTTTATGTGTTTTGATACTTGGGTTTTTCAAATCTTGTAATTTTTTTTCAAAATCTTCTATTTTTTTATTCAAATATATATTTTTTCACTCGTATTTTCTTTACTCTTTTTTTAATTTTTTTTGTTTTGCTTTGTATCATTGTTTTTAAAATTTGTTTTTAAAAACCTAAGTGGGATCTACCATTGGATTGAATTAAGAACTTCATGCATACACTTCAAATTTGTTTTAAATTGCTTGCTTTATATTTTTAGGATGTCTATGGAGAACGTTAACAAAATGCGTAAGACGAGTCAAACAAGTGATTCGAGTATTCGTCCTAATCTCACCCAACTATTTCTCAAAAGTCTTCGGACTCCAGAGATGAGGGCACGTTTCACCTATGTCAAAGAGCTTGCCGTTCGTCGTGAGCGTGTTATTGACCTCTCGTTCCTTGACTCCGAGCGCTTTCTCTTTCGTTACCGCTACCGTCTACAAGAATGGGGCTTCCTTAGTTTCTTGAGTATCCCGGATATTTGCTACAAGCACATGGTTCTTATTTTCTACTCGAATGCCCAACTCATTAATGATGAAGATAACTCCGAAGTTGCAGGCATAGAATCTTATATCTTGGGGAAGAAGATTGTCATTGACATCCATCTCTTAGAAGCTACTTTCGGTCTTAAGAACGAAGGCATCGAGAGTGAGACTCACTTTGGTTCTCACACCGGTTTCGTGCTTCCTTTAGATGCTCATTATAGGTTCCTCCATTTGACGATCTCGTGGTTTGTTCGCCTCTCCGGAGGTAAATTCTCTCACGTTCATCAAGTAGACTATTTTTTGGCTTGAATGCTTTCGTCGAGGTGAAAAACCAAACCTTGTCAAGATTATGTTTGCCGAGATGGCGAACAATGTGAAACTCCGTGATACCGAAGCAATCAAGTCCTTCACATATGAGACTAATTTAAGTCATATCTTTGGCATGCTTAACCTTGATTGCACTTATGACTCTCCGGAACCCCGCAAGTCAAAAATTGGTGAGTCCTCTCTTCGCAAGTTCGGTTTTTAATACATCAATGAGCAATGGGAACTTGTTGATAGGGAAGCACCTCCACCTCAAGTTGAACCTCAACCACAAGATCCGGTCGCAAACAATGAAGCTCTCACGGCTTTCCTTACCGAGCGGTTCAACACTTTGGACACTAACATGTCTAGAGGGTTTGGTGCTATCAATACCCGCTTGCAATCCATGGAGGATCGTCTCCTTGCAAATGAGAATCGCCTCACATCCCTTGAGAATCAACATACATCTATAGACATGTCCTTCTCCACCTTTTATGGCCAATGGATGGCTTTTCGTCGCGCTCAAGCTAATGATGATGATGATTCCGTGGATGATGATGGTGACGACGACGAGGCTTAGGATTCTCATGTAATCTCATATTAGCTATGCATATTAGGATTAAGTTTGCATTTTTATTTCCATTATGTCTTATGAACCTATGCTTTGATTTCTTTTAGTTTGAGATTATGCTTTGAACTTATTATTTAAGATTTATGTTTTGGATATTTGAGTTTTATGAATTTATATTATGTTGCTTATTGCTTATCGATTCTTGCTTTTAACCTTATCTCTTCTCTATGAGCCTTGTTTATTATTTTTGATCTAACAAAAAGGGGGAGAAGTAATTTAAGAGCCAAAATTTGTTTTAAATGTTTTAAGTGTTTTTAAGTTTTAAACCTTGAATTTAAATCCTTAAATCCTTTTTAAAAAAAACTTTAAAACCTATCTCAAATTGAGGGGGAGTTAGAATGTATTCAAAAATTTCAAAACTCTTAAAAATTCTAACTTTGATTTTGTTATATCAAAAAGGGGGAGATTGTGAAACCGATAATTTGATTTTGATATAACTAAAGAACTTAAGAACTAAATTGAAAATGTGAAAACGAATTTTTAAGTCCTCAAACCTCTCTATATGTTTTAAACAAAACGCCTAAGTTAAAAACTTACACTACCAAAAGTTTTCTAAGTGTTCTCAAAGCCAAAGCAGTAATTTTCGAGTCACCGTTTCGGAACGGCCTAAGGCGTTTCGAAACACTTTTGAAACTGTGAGTCCATGTTTCGGAACGGGTATCGAGACGGTTTCAACACTGTCAACCCCTGTTTCGAAACGAGGTTCGAAATGGCTTAAGAACATCGAGACACTGTATCGAAACTATATCCAATGTTTCGAAACAGCTTTCAAACTGATTTGAAAAATATGATCGTTGAATGTTTTTAACTGATTTTAAACAAGTTGTTAAGGCGTATCAAAATGATCTCAAGCCGTTTCGATACGGTCCTTGACAGTGGCAAAATTGTTTCGAAACGGGTTTCGAAACGGCTCTTAGCGTATCGAAACATTTCTAACCGTTTCGATACGGGCTCTTTAATGCACCCCAACGACTCTTTCTATTTTGGTCTGTTTCAAAACAGGGTCGGGAGTTTCGAAACGGTTGGTTGTAGACTGCATTTATGGAGGCAAGATAACATCTCCAACGGCTCTATTGATGTATGCAACAACCACAACCGCTAGAATTCAATGAGAAGGTATAAAAGGGACCTCTAAAAGCTTCAGAAACAACTATTGATCCAAAAGCAAACATCCAAACATCAAACCCAAGCATTTGTGCCTAAATCCCATTGTTGTCTTGTAACCCCAATTGTATTTTTCATTCTTATTATTTCAATTGGGTTGAGTGCTTGTAATTGGGCTATACTGTGTATTGAGAGATACTTGTTTTAGCCAACAACTTCTTTGTTTCTATTGTGTGAGGATTGGGTTAAATTTTGGGTAGAAAATTTGACAGAAATTGTAAAGGTTACCTCCTTAGCCTAGAAAAGGGGAAGAACAATTAGTGGAATTGTTGCAAATCCTTAGTGAAGCTAAGGTAGTGGATGTAGAGTTCGATTGGAACTTGAACCACTCTAATATTCCTTGTCTACCATTTTTATTTGTCAAATTCCACCACCAAAAGCTTTAAAAATCCAATTCACCCCTCTTGGTTTATTTCGATCATTCGATCCACTCAACAAATTATTTGGGTATTACCATAAAAGCCCAAAAATTAATAATATTTCATAGAATTTTAATTAATTAATTAATGGAGCCTTAATTAGGTTTTACTTTAAAAAGGACAAGACAATAATTTGATATGCACCAAGCCTTTTGTGTTGAGGTACATTTTGAATATAAATTGAAGTGTCCTAATGTATTTGGGCGTTTTAAGACTTATATTCGTCCAAAATGTATTTTCTTACAAAAAATATTCTCATTTGGAATGAAATCCATTTTACAATTAAAAGACTTAATTAAATTCATATTAATATTCGAAAAAGCCAAAATGCCACGTGGAATTAATAAGGTACCGATAACGGGTGTTTGTAGGGGGTGCTAACCCCTCCCTACACGTAACCGACTCCTGAATCCGAATTTTATTAAAAGAATCGCTGGTCCGCTTTTTATGGTATTCGGTCTACCAAAGTGACGGTGACGACTCTAAAAATGATTTTTTAAAAATAAAGGAAATTTGACTAAAAAATGGAAAATTCATTAATTTCAAGACCAAATTAAATAAAAACCCCAATTTCTAAAATTTCAATCGTCAGGCTGTTTTTCCAAACAAACAAGTCTAAAAAAAAGGTCTCGACAATACCCTTTCGACTGTATCGATACCCCTGGGCCTGAAATACCCAAAAATGCTGGTTTTTCACCCTTAAATCCAAAATAAACCATTCCAACAACCTTCTAACATGCATACAACATATTTAAACATCAAACCACAACCATACATGGCAATTCCAACATCATAATATGTCAATATGCATCAAAGGAATCTATATGCATGCAACCTATGCAAAATAGCCATCCAAAGGTCAAAACGCAAACCAAAGCATAAACCAACAAGCAAAGGCCATTCACAAGTCATTAAGGGCATATCAAACTTGCCCCAAAACAAGGAGTCTAAAAACACATCTCCCAAAACATAAAGGCATCCTCCCATTGCCAACTATTATTACTAATAAGAAAATGTAAAACCATACTTGAGCATAATCCACTCCTTGGTTCCTTCTTTCCTCTTTCTGGCCCAAATATGCTAATTCTCTGCACTGTTGGAAATAGAGAATGTAAGCACAAATGCTTAGTGAGGGATGCTCTAAAACAAACCAACAACAACAATGTATTTTAAAACCATTTCTCATTTAGAAATCTCTATCTCATCATGCTCTTTCTATCTCATGCTTAAAATAATTTTCAAAGCAAAACCACATCGTTTTAAACCACATATACCATCTATCTCATGCATTCATCAAAATTCAAAATCTCAAGGCAAAGCCTCACATGCTTAAATCTCATAAAGCATTTCTCAAATCATATTCTCATATGAAAAACACCATGCATAAAATTATTTATAAACAAGGTACATGTGAATATCATATATTGGCATTTTAGCAACATTACTCATATATGTGGATAGCTTGACGAAATCTCACATCGTCAAGTCCTTCCTTGGTTGAATCTCACATCACCGAACTCTCATGACGATATCTCTCATTTCCACAAAGCTTGGGTGTTTCACCAAGACCTACCATGGTGGATTCTCTCATCACCACACTCTCACTTTGGAGTGGGATGACACTACCCTCATTGCCCGAACCAAAGAGCACATACGAATTTTGTATATTATAGCGCACTTTTCATCCTATTGGTCGACCAATTATATCCGAAAACAATAATCTCATCTCATGCCAATATATTCATTTTAAACATCTTTACCTACTGTTTTTCAATGTATCTTTCTAAATCATTCTCATCCCATTTCAAAAACATATACAATGCATATCATTTTCTCAAATAGTTCTATCTCATTGAAATATCAATTCTATCTCATGGGATCATTAAAGTCATCATATCATTTCTCAAAACATGTATAAAACAGTAGGTGTAATTCTATCTTCAAAACAAGAGCATGGTCATAAAACCAATGGGATAAAAACCGAAAAACGAGAGTGAAACATCTCAAACTTACTTCCGAGCTTAGATTAGTGTTTCAAACTCAATCTAAACCCCAAAACCTTGTTTTCAAGTCTTTGAAAGGCTTTTAAAATCAATTCCACTCACCGACAACGCCACGCTCGCTTTGCCAAAGCATAATCAAGCTTCTGGAACTTCACCAATCTCGTTCGATATGTTCTCCTCTGGTTATAACACACAAGATCATAGGATTAATGCATCGCAATGCATTAAAACCACCAGCAATCAAAGCTACCTCGCTGCTCTACCCAAAAACGCCAAAACGGATATCCAAAACAAATTAAAATACATTCGATTTCTCCACAAACCTTACCCAACCATAATCTAACACTTCCCTCCAATTTTAATCATTAAATAACATCCAAAAACAATCTAATCACGTCCTTATACCTCCAGCAACTTAGATTTCTCACTAACACGAAGAAAACCCAAATTCAACAACCTAAACTACTAGAGATCCAATATATTTCGGGATTATTATGATAAAACCTCTATTTTAACATCATTTAACATTCAAATCATAACTAAAATCAATCTCAAATCATACAAAACAATAGCAATACGAAAATCCTTAGAAATCACCTTTTAAATCTTGATTCATCAATTTTCATCAATTAAATCACAAAACATTGTTAATAACCACATTTAGAGAGCCAAAGACTTGAGAATTCCATTAAAGAACCTTGATTAGAGGAGTTGAATGAATCTCACCTCTAACCTTTGCCTTTTCCTTCAATTGACAAGATTTTGTAGAAATCCTTCAAGATTTCTTCGAGAATAATGATGGAAAAACTTAGGAAATCATTTGTGAAACAAAAAGAAGTTAAAAGATGAAGATATCTGGAACTTTAAAGAGAAAATAAAGTGTTTGGCCGTTTAGAAAATGAGAGTGAAAGTTACGTCAATTAGCCTTTTAGATATTTAAAATCCCTTTTTATAAAAATCTCATTTTTATTAAATCATTTAAAATGATCAAATTAAAGGAAAATGTTTATTAATTAAATGTAATCTCCATAAAGATTCTAATATTTGGCCCTCTTTCAAAACAGTCCTTAAAAACAGATTTTGCACTTTTTACAAAATAGTCACTAAACCAAAATTTAGATCTTCCAAAATCCAGTTTCTAAATTACCTTTATCAAACCTTTCTATATATTTTTAGAAGATTTTAGGAATTTTCCCATAATTTTATCATAACCTGAAATACATTTTCCCTTAACAGCTCCTAAAAACTCGGATCTCTAGTTTAGGTTCTACCAACCCCGAGCCAACACTAAGAACTTCTAGGCCCAAAACCTGAACGTTACAACTCTCCCCTATTTAGGAGATTTTGCCCTCAAAATTTTACTTGATGGAAGAAGATAAGGAAACTGCTTCTTCATATCATCATTCCTTTCCCACGTGGCTTCCTCAACACCACGATGTCGCCACAAGACCTTGACCAACTCAATGGTCTTATCACGAATAACCTTACTGTTCGAATCCAAGATCTCAACTAGTTCTTCATCATAGGACAAATCTGGATTCAACTCAATCTCCTCAACAACCATAACATGAGATGGATCCGATCTATACTTCCGAAGCATGGATACATGGAAAACATCATGTATCTTCTCCAACTCGGAAGGCAACCTCAGTCTATAAGCAACAGGTCCAACACGTTCAAGCACCTCATATGGTCCAATAAAGCTCAGACTCAGCTTGCCCTTTTGGCCAAATCTCATCACCTTCTTCAAAGGAGAAACCTTCAAAAACACTTTATCACCTACAACATACTCAATCTCCTTATGCTTCAAATCTTCTTAAGACTTTTGTCGACCCGGAGCCGCTTTCAACCCCTCACTAATAAGCTTCACTTTTTTCCGTAGTGCCCTTAAGCACATTAGGTAAAAAAACCAACTTCTGCCCTCCCTCTGCCCAACAAAGAGGCGTTCTACACTTCCTTCCATACAAGGCCTCATAAGGAGCCATTTGAATACTCACATGATAACTATTATTGTAAGCAAACTCCATGTAGAGCGTGAGGGTGTTCTCTAAATATGAGCGCAAGTGTACACTCTTGTCAAGTTATAGTATAAAAGATATCGTCTCCCACGAGGATTGGACAGCTAATTCGAATGAAAATTCCTGCACAGAAAATAAATGCACAAGTTAATTTTAGTTTGTGTAAGAGAAAAATAAAGAAACACGAGTAAATAGTAGAAAAGTTTACGGTGATAGAATGGGTCAGGTTATACTGCTTCGTAGTGTGAAACTGTGTTGAATAGGTTAAGTTATATTGCGCTGCCAGACTTTGCTGCCTCGACGGAAAATGGCAGATTGATGCCTCAACGCTTTCGCTGTCTCGGCAGGTGGAACGGACGATTGGCTCAGCGGCAAACTCAGTAGATCTTCAAGGCTCGACAGAACGCTTCGATAATGATTCAGCTTATGTCTAAGTCAGAATACTGTTGTTGTCCACTGCAAATAATACCCATCGGCATGAAACTTGCAATGAACAACAACTTTTGGTCGTCCCCTTTTAGCCGCCTTAAACCCTAACCTATGTCTAGACTGGATTGATCAACACCTTGTATTGATGAGATCATGCTTACTTCTTTCGTGAGTTTGACTCTCTCGATACCAAACAAATGGATTGCTCACAATCGATCTCTCGACTCAATTGAAAACAATGAAGAACGTGAAATAAGCAAACCTTGAATTTATTACAAAAAGAAACTTAAACCTAAAACAACCGTTCTCGCAACTACTTTACAAAATAACCCAAACCCTAGAGAATTTAGAACATAGTGGCGGCAAGAAAACGCAAGATAAACCTAAGCTATGTCGACTATGAGTTGTTTAAAATACAAGGTATGATCAGGTATATATAGGGCATGGCCTAGGGCAAGTCCTCATTGGAGTATAAGTCTTCTTTATGATAAAGTAGCTTTTGCATTGAATGCATCCTTTAAATATGACTTCTTTGACTTGGATTTGGACTCCTTGTGGCACAAGTAACCTTAAGCCGCCTTGGATGATTTCCTCTTGGGCGGCTCTGTCCGTTGTTATCTGGCATCAATAAATTGCGCAGATGGGCTCATTGGACTCAGAAAATTATGCTCTTCCAATTGCACTCCAATTCATGAATCATCAAGTTGCTGCCTTGGGCAGAAGATATGGCGGCGACAGCTACTCGACAACGTCTTTCTCTAAATTGAACTGCTTCAGTACAACTCCTTGGTTTGCTGCCTCCGCATCAGCTCCTCATATTTCTCCTCCTCTTGATCATTCTTCTCCCCTGCTGCCGCGGTGCGTTCCAGAGGCACCCTGCTGTCACGGTGGGTTCCGGCGGCACCCTGCTGTTGCGGTGGGTTCCAGCGGCACCTTGCTGCCACGGCGGGTTCCGGCGGCACCTTGCTGCCGCAACGGGTTCCGGCGGGCAATTTTCCTGCATGCACCAAAATACATACCAAAACAACACCTTTCCCACAAAATACACTAAAATATGTAATCAAGCTTAAAGGTGAATGAAATTATGAGAATATGTATTAATGCCTAATTATGTAACTAAAATGTGCCTAAGTCTAACAATAATATGAGTAAAAAGGGTAAATAAAATAAGACTTTTAGACACTTTACACTCCACCAAAGGCAATTGTTTCTCTCAAGAACCTTGGAAATCAATGATGCAACACCTCAACATATCCTCAAACACTTGGATAACCCGTTCAAACTGTCCACCCCTCTGCGGATGATACGAAGTACTGAAATTTAAACGTGTACCCAACGCTCGATGCAAACACTCTCAAAACCTTGCTGTGAAACGCGAGTCTCGATCCGAAACAATGGACTTAGGCACCCCATGCAACCTCACAATCTCAGAGATGTACAAATCTGCCAACTTTTCTAACGTATATGCAGTATGCACCGCCAAGAAAACGCGCACACTTCGTAAAACGATTAACAATCACCCAAATAAAATTCTTTTTAGACGGTGTCAAAGGCAAACCCGTCACGAAATCCATGGTGATTCTCTCCCATTTCCATTCCGGAATCCTCAATGGTTGCAACAATCTAGAAGGAAATTGATGCTAAGCTTTTACACGTTGACAAACCATACACTTACTAACAAAATCAGCCATGTCTCTTTTTAAGCCAACCCAATAGTACTCATCCTTCAACCCACGATACATCTTTGTACTACCAGGATGCATAGCAAATGGACTGCTTTGAGCCTCAGTCAAGATAGTGCGCCTCAACTCAACATCCTCCGACACAACTATTTGACTCTTAAAACACAAAACACCATCATCGTTGAAACAAAAGCCCGTTGGATTTCCTTTCGCAATGTCCTGAACATGCGGTACCAACAAATCATCTAACAACTGCTTCTCCTTAATCAACTCCTCCAACGAGGGTTTCACTTGTACTCAACCACTAAACCACCATCTCACGATTTACTCAACCGAGCAAACATCGCCCTTAACTCTACAACCACATTTCTACTCAAAGCATCAGCCACAACATTACCCTTCCCTGGATGGTACTCAATCGTCAAGTTGTAATCTTTAAGCAACTCCAACCACCATCATTTCCTAAGATTCAACTCTTTTTGAGACATCAAGTACTCCAAACTTTTGTGGCCCGTGTACATCATACACTTTTCACCATAAAGGTAATGCCTCCAAATTCTCAAGGCAAACACCACCACAGCCAACTCGATGTCATGCGTAGGGTAATTACGCTCATGCACCTTCAATTGCCGAGATGCATAAGCTACCACCCTACCTTCTTGCATCAACACACATCCCAAACCAACATAGGATGCATCGCTATAAACTACAAACCCTTTACCTGATTCAGGTTGAATCAAGATAGGAGCTTATGTCAACGCTTCCTTCAACTTCTCAAACGCTTGTTGCCTAACCTCCATCCATTTGAACCTAACATCATTTTGCAACAACTTCGTCAAAGGAGCAACAATCTTTGAGAAACCATTTACAAACCTATGGTAGTATCCTGCCAAACCAAGGAAACTACGCATCTCATGAACCGACTTAGGCAACTTCCAATTCATCACTGCTTCCAACTTTTGAGGATCGACCTGAATCCCTTCGGTCGATACTACATGTCCAAGAAAAAAACTTCCTTAAGCCAAAACTCGCACTTTCTTAACTTAGCATAAATATGATTTTCTAACAAAACTTACAACACAACCCGCAAATGCTTATCATGATCCTCTTTAGTACAAGAGTACACGAGAATATCATCGATAAACACAACCACAAACCTATCCAAGAACTCATGAAACACACGATTTATCATATCCATGAACGCAAAAAGGGCATTAGTCAAACCAAAATGCATCACCAAAAACTTATAATTCCCGTACCTTGTGCGAAAAGTAGTCTTAGGCACATCCTCATCCCTTACCTTCAACTGGTAATATCCGGATCTTAGATCAATCTTAGAAAACACCGAAGCACCTAAAAAATAATCAAAAAGATCACCAATCCTCAGCAAAGGATACTTGTTCTTGATGGTCAACTTTTTCAATTGACGATAATCTATACACATTCGCATCGTGCCATCTTTCTTCTTCACAAACAAGACCGGTGCACCCCAAGGTGAAACACTAGGCCTAATGAAACCTCGATCAAGCAACTCCTGAAGTTGCATCTTTAACTCCTTCAAATATTTTAGAGCCATTCTATAGGGAGAAATAGACACTGGAGTCATATTTTCATACAACTCAATGCCAAACTCAACCTCTCTATTCGGTGGCAAACCAAGCAACCCTTTCGAAAATACACCCCAAAATTCACATATCGTACGTATGTCATGTACTCGCACCTCCTTGTACTCAAATTCATCACATAAGCTAGAAAAGCTTCACATCCCAAACGCATCAACCAACTCGCTTCAAGAGTTGAAACCACATTAGACAATAATTTTACATTTTCACCTACAATTACCAATTCATAATCATCGGCAAGTTTCAACGAAACTCGCTTGGTCTCAAAATCAACCACAACTCTATGCTTATTTAACCAATCCATACCAAGGATTACATCGAAACCCTAGAAAGGCAACTCCATAAGATCAACCTCAAACACATGACCTTGAACAGACAAAGCGTCTTTAATGTCGCAACTTCGCCAACAACATTACAACTTATGAAATTTCCTCAACATACTTCATTAGCAGCAACTAATCCCAGAAAAGACCTCGTACTCCAAACATCAACCCCAAAACCACTTTAAACACTTCATTTACTCCTCAAGATTCTAAAGAATCTTTTTGCAAAAGCTACTTACATCTCATCCTTATCGGTCTCCGAGAAATCATCCGTAAGTATGAACATATGCGTGTATGCTAATTACATGCCCTCGTAGACGCCTATGCATATGTATGCAAAATTTCTAATGTCATGCCCAAATGCATGCATGTAATGACTTATTTAAATATATACATATAAGCACTTTGTACTATGCACGATTAACGATTCACACTTACCAACAATATTCTCGGACTGATCACTTGCAACCAAATTCACATCCCCAAAGCACCTCACACACATTTGCCAAAATTTGCACCTATCCACCTCTAAGACGAAAGCTTCGACATAAAGACTACCCCTCTTCTTGATTTTCAGCCAAGATTTTCCTCGGTGCATCATTGCACATGAAACCGCTACTACTCTTGTTAAACTTAAACCCAAGTATTCGCAAAATAGTTGATTCTTCGCACCCTCAAATGCCACTAGGACATTCATCATCTATTCGCCAAAAATACTAAACCAAAGCAACACCATTATCGATGATTACCGCTCTGATGCTACAAGAAAGAAGCCCCCAAACAAACATTCCTACAACCATTTTCTCATCTTACACACTGGTTTAATCAAACCACTTCACAAGGCTCACCTCACTTGTGTTCCACAATCGTCAGATCTAGTGATCGCTAGTTCATTCGCACAACTAAACCTCATATTTAGAAACAATCATGTTTTCTTGCACCAAAGACATAAACTCTTGCTTCTTCTCATCAAGATAGCGAACACCCAAATACTTTCTCTTGAAAATATTTCCAAAGAACTCCCTAAGTAACATCGGTAGGTTCTATACCCGCAGTGATGGTCACCCACCACGTATAAGCATCTCCGTGAAGCAAAGAGACGACGCACCCCAACTTTTGCACATCATTGCAACTCATCTAACCAAGAATATTTTGGGTGCTCTCAACATTCTCATTAATGTCATTCTCAACCACATTACACACCTTGTCTCTAAGCTCTCGTCTTGGTCCCATTATCAAAACAGTTTAGCTAAAAAGAATGCAACAATAAAACAATCGGGCTAGCCAAAGCAAGAATCCAAGGTGCTCAAGTTTACTTTTAAAACCAAAATCCTCTTTACGTTAGTAATAATATGGCAATAGGTACCCTAATTCTCTCCCCCAACAGCATATAACAATCATCAGTCATGTTATCATACACCGTGCATCACACACAAACCAAAACAATGGTCATAACATAGCATATACAATCACAGTGCACATCATTCATCATTAAATCAACCAACCAACCATATCACATCTAACTTACCTCCCAATTCTTTCGAAACCTGGCTCTAATACCACCAAATGTAACCCCCTCGACCCGATCTGGATGATAGACCGAACCGAATGGATCATATGGGGAATATTGAAGTAAACTGAAAAGTTTACTACAATAAAAAACCCTATTTTTTATTTATCTTGTCTAGATGCCCTTTATTATCCTAAGTGATAAACCTCGCAGTGAAACGATTTGCATCTCAAACAAACAACGATTAGGGACCCAATTGCATACAAACACATTTTAGTGACCATTTTTGTAATTTTACCAAATTATAGGAACTTATGACATTTTTATGTTACCAACCTTTAATTAGTCACATTACATGCCGCCGTGTCAAGTCTTAGCTCAAACGGACACCAATAGGACATTCAATTGCAAATCATAAGCATTTAGGGACTAAATTATAAATCTGGTAAATTATAAGGATTTACTTGAAAACATGTTTACCAATCTTTAATTAATCAGGTTCCATGCATACATGTCAAATTTCAGCTCTAAAAGATCATCCAAACCCAATCAATTGCATGCATAACAATCAAAGACCAAAACAGAAGAATCCAAATCTTTGATAACCAAAATAACCAACTTACCTACCATGTGTATCGGTACGGCTCCATAGGGTATCGATACGCGAGGGCGTATGGATATGGTTCCGTTAGTGTATCGATACGGTGTTTTCCAGAACTAAAAGGGCGTATCGATACACCTTCAACCGTATCGATACGGGTCCAAAAATACACTATATTGTATCGATAACCTTTCGACTGTATCGATGCCCCTGGGTCTGAAATGCCCAAAAATGCTAGTTTTCACCCTTTAATCCAAGCTAAACCATTCCAACAACCTTCTAACATGCATACAACATATTTAAACATCAAACCACAATCATACATGACAATTCCAACATCATAATATGTCAATATGCATCAATGGAATCTATAGGCATGCAACCTATGCAAAATAGCCATCCAAAGGTCAAAACGCAATCCAAAGCGTAAACCAACAATCAAAGGCCATTTACAAGTCATTAAGGGCATATCAAACTTGCCCCAAAACACATCACCCAAAACATAAACCAACTATTATTACTAATAAGCAAATGTAAAACCATATTTGAGCTTAATCCCACTCCTTGGAATCCTTCTTGCCTCTTTGCTGCCCAGATATGCTAATTCTCTACATTGTTGGAAATAGAGAGCGTAAGCACAAATTCTTAGTGAGGGATGCTCTAAAACAAACCAACAATAACAATGTATTTTAAAACTATTTCTCCTTTAGAAATCTCTATCTCATCATGCTCTTTCTATCTCATGCTTGAAATCATTTTCAAAGCAAAACCACATCGTTTTAAACCATTTGTACCATCTATCTCATGCATTCATCAAAATGCAAAATCTCAAGGCAAAGCCTCACATGCTTAAATCTCATAAAGCATTTCTCAAATCATATTCTCATATGCAAAACACCATGCATAAAAACATTTATAAACAAAGTACATGTGAATCTCATATATTGGATGTTTCACCAAGACCTACCGTGGCGGAATCTCTCATCACCACACTCTCACTTTGGAGCGGGATAACACTACCCTCATTTCCCGAACCAAAGATCACGTACAAATTTTGTATATTATAGTGCACTTCTCATCATATTGGTCAACCAATTATATCCGGTAACAATAATCTCATCTCATGCCAATATATTCATTTTAAACATCTTTACCTACTGTTTTTCAATGCATCATTCTAAATCATTCCCATCCCATTTCAAAAACATATACAATGCATATCATTTTCTCAAATAGTTCTATCTCATTGAAATATCAATTCTATCTTATGGGATCATTAAAGTCATCATATCATTTCTCAAAACATGCATAAAACAGTAGGTGTAATTCTATCTTCAAAACATGAGCATGGTCATAAAACCAATGGGATAAAAACTGAGAAACGAGAGTGAAACATCTCAAACTTACTTCCGAGCTTAGATTAGTGTTTCAATCTCAATCTAAACCCACAAACCTTGTTTTCAAGTCTTTGAAAGGCTTTTAAAACCATTCCACTCACCGACAACGCCACGCTCGCTTTGCCGAAGCGTAATCAAGCTTCCGAAACTTCACCAATCTCGTCTGATATGTTCTCCCCTGGTTATAACACACAAGAACATAGGATTAATGCATCTCAATGCATTAAAACCACCAGCAATCAAAGCTACCTTGCTGCTCTACCCAAAAAGCCAAAACGGCTATCCGAAACAACCAAAAATACCTTCGATTGCTCCAATAACCTTACCCAGCCATAATATAACACTTACCTCCAATTTTAATCATCAAATAACATCAAAAAAACAATCTAATCACATCCTTATACCTCCAGCAACTCATATTTCTCACTAACACCACAAAAACCCAAATCCAACAACCTAAACTACTAGAGATCCAATCTATTTCGGGATTATTATGATAAAACCTCTATTTTAACATCATTTAACATTCAAATCATAACTAAAATCAATCTCAAATCATACAAAACAGTAGCAATACGAAAATCCTTAGAAATCAACTTTTAAAGCTTGATTCATCAATTTTCATCAATTAAATCACAAAACATTGTTAATAACCACATTTAGAGAGCCAAAGACTTGAGAATTTCATTAAAGAACCTTGATTAGAGGAGTTGAACGAATCTCAACTCTAACCTTTGCCTTTTCCTTCAATTGACAAGATTTTGTAGAAATCCTTCAAGATTGCTTTGAGAATAATGATGAAAAACTTTTCACATCCGCTCCTCCAAATTTAATGCAAACAAAAAAGTGAACGAGTTTCTAGCATGTTGCACATGCTATTTCAAGTTACCTGCAAATCAACTAGCAATGAGCTAACAGAAGCAGAAGAGTAGATCAACAAAAAAGCGCAACTACAGAACTGTCGAAAATAGAGTGTAAACTAAACAATCATAAAATTTTCTGATAAATAAGTTTCTAAACAGAAAACATAAACTATTAACCGATAATGAGAATACATGTCAGGATTACCAAGCCTAAACAAACAAAAAGAAAAATCATAAAATTTCCCGACAAGAGTACAAACTTATTAGTGAACTTAGAATAAATTTTCTGATAAAAAAGAATGATCTATTTAAGAATTGTCAATTCTGAAACACTCAAGCACAATAGACTCAAAAGTGTCATAGTTACAAATTTACAATCATTTAAAAACTGTTAGCATGGCACTTGAAACAAATGGAACAACAGAATCTTTATCATGAAATACTAAACTCCACGGGGGATTGTTACAAATAAAGGCAAGCAGCCAAAGAACTCGAATCGAAGCAGCAAAAACTGGTAAAGCTGGTACCGAGTATCGACCATGAATGCAGTCAAGCAAAGTTACAATACTTAGGTTGCGTTCAGCACAGCTTCTCCAATGGGCATTGGAGCGCCAAATGGAGAAGCAGTGCTGAACAGGGTATCAATGTGCGTCGAACGGGCATTGTTCTTGTTTTTTCACCTGATTTTGGGCCGCAAACAGGCATTCCTCCACAACTGGTTTTCCCATCTTATTTCAGTAAGTTCATGAGCAAGGAAAGCATCGAAAGTAAGGCGTGCAAGCACGAAATGAAATAAAAACCCATGAGGTTGATGAGCAGCTCAAGTATAAACGAGTTCAAACCAAGACACCATAAACCCAAAGTCCAAGGCGGATCAAAACACAGACATGAAAACTGAAAAATGAAGAATTTCGAAATTTCAAGTGATCTTTGCAGAGCATTTCCAGTCCATTGAATGAGCAATGCAGATTCCTAATTTCCTAAAGAAGTCATACAAGTACAATTTTCCCCCTCTAACAGATCAGTTTCAAGCAACTCAAAAGAAATTCAACATAAATGCAAGTAAACGGGCTCTAATTAAGCACATTCCGTAATCCGAGTTCAGTGGTGAGCACAAAATGGACATACAAATTGAAACATTTAGTAACAAAATGATACAATCAACAATCAAATAAGCAGCAAATACACAAAATCAAGATAAAAGTAAAAGGCTTACTCTTTCTTAAAATTCTTTTACAGATAAATGGAGCAATGATTCGAAAGTGCTTGAAATATAAAGTTACATTTATGTCACTCAATTATTAGTAAAGTTACATTTGTGTCACTCAAATATTAAAATTACAAAGATCACTTAATTAAAGTTTTAGTTACGATGATTGGGTCACTTCTCTGTTGAAATACAAATAGACATCCAAAAATGTGTGATATAATGACAGTTTTAATCCTCAAAACTCATTTAAAAAGGGTTATATTTTAATACACACGCTGTATAATTTTTTTTACACAACCCTTTTATAAAATTTAAAACCTAAATCTCAAACCCTAGCACCCTAAAACATAAACCTTAAACCTTAAACTCTAAATTCTAACCATAAACCTTAAATTCTACACCATGCACACTAAACCCTAAACTTTAACTAAAACCATAAACCATAAACCCTAAATTTTACACAAGCTCGTATATCAAAGTATTTTCCATTTTAAAAAATATATATCAACTTAGTTATTATTATTATTCTCTCAAACTGATTGTATACCTTCGTTAACACTAGAGTATTTCATTTAAAATCATTAATTAATCTAATACATAAATTTATAAACGTAAAGATATTTATAATTTTTTAATGTTAGATCTATAATTAGTATCTACGTTAAAATTAAATTCCTTGAAATCTATTTAAAATTATTTATAAAAACTTTAAAGTTTTAGTTAATGCTACCACGTAGTTTTCTACAAAAACTTTAGGTTTCATATAATTATGAAATTTTCTTAATAATTTCATATCTTTGAGTGGTTTCATTATTTTCTTTTTATTTTAATATAAACTAATATTTAAACTTTTTTAAGTTACTTAATTTTTATTATTAAACATATTTAAAAATATCAAGGTTGGTATAACTCGTGTTATCGCCATATAGGAATGATGATAAACGATGAAGAACAAACAATTTGAGAGAAGAAAATTGACTAAATTGATATAATTTTAAAAACATAAAGAGTTAATTTATTGAATTACTTTGAATTATGATTAAATTCATGGAATATATAAGTTTTAAAGAATAAAACTATCATTATATTAAACCTTTTTGGATGTTCGTTTGTATTTTATCAGATTGACCCAATTGTAAGTAAAACTTTAATTGGGGTGAATAAATTGTAACTTTTAATAATTGAATGATCTAAATGTAACCTTACTAATAATTGAGTGACCTTTAATGTAGTTTTCCTAATAAATAATTGGGAAAATGGTTGAACTTTAGACTTGATATTAAGATTGACGATAAATTATATTGTTCGTCACTTAGTTATAGTTTTAGGCTCCGTCCACGATTGATTTTAAAATGAAAATTTAGTTGAAAAACGGTGAGAACAATGGTTTGGGAGAGAAGTTGAAATATTTAGCGTTTTCAAAAGCTGAGTTTAGAGGCAAATCATGTGCAGAAGTTGGTTAAAATGTGTGATTTTTGGTCGTTCGGTGTAGTTTTTTCGGTGGCGCTCCAAAAGCTTGTTTAGAGCTCGTTCCTAAACGGGGCCTTAGTAACAAATAAGCCACTTTTCTTCTAAAAGTAGCAATTGAGTCACTTAATTATAGGTTTAGGAACAAACATGTCACTTTTCTTCTAAAAGTAACAATTCAATCCCTCAATTATATGTTTAGGAACAAACAAATCACTCTATTAAAATTTTGTGACAAACAAGTCATCATATCATTAAAATAGAAACAAAGGTTTGATATGATAACAATTTTAGTCCCTGAAACTTATGCATTCTATTAATTTGGTCATAATTCGAAATAATTCAATAGATTTAACCCACTATATTTAAAAATTGTAACACCCCGAAATTCGGTCTAGTCGGAATTAAGTTCCGATGATCAGAAATCCTACAATGATGAAGTCTAAATATTGTATCGACTAGTTAATTATTAATATCGAACCCTAATTGAGCTTAAAACATCGTCATCGGACTCTATTGAATAATATTGAACCTATATAGTGACTAAAGTAATGAATTTTAGAATGGTAAGATCAATTGCATTGAAGGACCCCTAGTTGGTCGATATTACAAATTGGTCCCTAAAACTTGTAATAGATGCAATTTAGCCCATGAATGACTAACCATTGCTTGTATGGGTAAATTGGACTGAATTATTTGATGAGAATGATTCATTGTATGGTGTGGATTGAAACTATTATTAATAAAACGAAATTTTATTGCATTGGTTTCTATATTGACCATCGGTTTCACCTTTCGACCCTGTTCTCGACCAGACCGGGAAGGGGGTGTTGCAAAAAATTTCATTACTGAAGAGAATATGTCTACTAGCAGGTGACATTTAGGTCATAATGAGTCCATTTCATTAGTCTGTCAGTTGTCTAGTAGTGAAGTGACCACATGTGACGAGTAATCACATCTATTGATTATCAGATTGATGGACAATAACATGAAGTGTGGTAAGTGGTGGGAGGGTATGTCGGTATGGAGCAATGTCAAAAATTTTAAATATGATGGGTTGAGTTTAATAAATTATTTCGAATTAGGATCATTTTAATAGAATGCAAAAGTTTTAGGAACTAAATTTGTCAACAACCAAGCCCTTGTTTCAATTTTAATGACAAAGTGACTTGTTTGTCATAAAAATTTTATTGAGTAATTTGTTTGTTCCTAAATCTGTAATTGAGCGACTAAATTGTTGCATTTAAAAGAAGGTGGCATGTTTGTTCCTAATTAAGTGACTCAATTGTTATTTTTAGAAGAAAAATAATATATTTGTTACTAAACATATAACTAAATGACCTCTACAATATTTTACTCTAAAATAGATGATTTTTCTCCAATCGAAACTATGCATTTTCATTTTCATTTGGCTTAATACATTTTCCCCCCTTAAACTTTACATGTTTTCCCAACTTGCCTCCTAAAGTTCATTTTGACCATTTTTGCTCCTTAACGTTTTCAACGTTACCCATATTACCCCTACCATTAAAGTCTAAATAAGGTGTTTGATTAAAGTCCACTTGGAATATATTTCGGAATACATATGCATTCTAATCGAGAGACGAATGGTAGTGGGACCAATGGGGGTAGGCGACGATGTTGAGCTCTTTTCGTGAAAAATTTACCATCGTTATTACACTGAAAAGAACTTTGGCGGGTGTTTGTTAGGCATGAGATTGTGATAGATGTCTTCATACCACATAAGAAAGCAATGGATAGCTCTCGTTTTAGTTTCGTACGTATGAAGTCAGAAAATGTGATGTGTGGAGAGCGATGGAAAGGCTCCATGTTTCTGGGTAAACAAGGCAAATTTGAGGGTTTCATTTGCCCACTAAGATGTATGTGACTCTTATTGGCGGCGGAAAAAGATTGATTTTGGGGAACCGAATGGCCAGTGAATGACAGATAAGGTAAATCCTGAATCTGTGCGGATATTAGTGAATGGTAAGGTGGATGCAAGTAAAGTAGAGATATTGAATTATTGTGCGATTGCATGGTGCCATCGACCGAGTATGAGTCGTAATTGGCAACACTGGCCAATTTGAAGGGATTTTTAATCATGAAAATGGATGGATTGCGTGTACTATTGATGTTTAAGAGTATAGAATTGTGAAGGGAGGCTTTACAATCACAATGTTTTGACAAATGGTTCACAAAAATTGAGAATTGGACTCCGAATTTGACTGGGAAAGAAATACGAGTCTGGCTATCGATTACTAGAGTTTCAATTCATGCATGGACGATAGATACTTTTGTGAACCTGGTAGCTATTTGAGATTAATTCATCCGATTGGATACGAAGACCATTGAACTGTCTTCGTTTGAAAGAGGTAGGATGTTGATCGAGACAAAATATAGTGACAACATTGGTGAAAGTGTGGATTTGCATGTTGAGGGACGATGTTATAGGTTACGGGTTACAAAATTTGAGTTCATGTTATCGACAAGGTGTAGTGCGTATTGTGATGGTGGCAATGAATCGATAAATAATGGGAATGGGATTGATACAATATTCGTTGGTGAAAGGGAAGTCGAGGAATCATGTGGTATGAAGAATTTTCAATATAAGAAGGTGAAAAAGGCAAGGCATATTGGAGAGATTCAACCACTAGAAACAGTTATGCGAGATACGACATTAGAGAATTGTGCGATAGTTTGGTTTGATAATATGTTGTGTGAGGATAGGGGGCATGTAGACGTACAAGTCATTGAGGTACTAGAGGAGTCAGGGAAACGGTCCATGGATGAGGAAGTCGATTTTATGGATAAAGAGGTGAGCCCGATTGGTTCCTTGGCAGTGGGCATGCCGTTTGACACCCCGATTACGATTGGGCCGATAATTGAAGAGCAGATGGCTTATGAAGTGGAATTGATTCAACATATGGTGGATAATGGAAAAGTGAAAAAGTTCTTACGGGTTGAGGAGCTACAGGTCACAGGTCCGGGCGAGATAGTTGGTGGGATAGTTGTTGAGTCCCAACAGAGTAACGAAGTTGAGATTGTCGCTTCTAACAGGGTAAAGCGAAAGGCTCCTAAAAAGGTCCATGTGGTGTCAGATATGGTTTCGCGATTTTAAATCATTAAGAAGAAATGATTGCTACAGAAAATATGAAGAAAAAAAAGGTTGTGGTCTATTAAGACTGCAGAATAGTTAGGTGTTCGCTGGTTTGGTTTGTTGAGCTGAGGGTATTTTTCAGGTTTTTTAGTTTTGATATGGCCTTCATTGAAGCAATTAGAGGATTGTTTGGCGTTTATGAGAATGTTTAAACAGATTTATGTTGCGTGTTGTGAAATGCATTGTGTATGTTTTCATAATATCTTTCGAGAAGCAAATGGGTTGGCGGATACTTTGGTGAATCTGTGAGTGTTTTTGAATGACGAGGTGTAGCACTATATGGAAAATGGTTGCTTACACGAGTTGTGATCGTGAAGCTGATGCTTTTCAGCTTGTTGTGCACCGATTTTTTTTTTGCTATTGTGCTATTGCTTTGGGTTTTATTCTGTTTATTTTTTCTTGGAGTTTTGTCCTCTTAATATTGTTGTGGTGTATTTTTTACCTCTATCATAGGTTTAGGGAGGTTTTAATGATGCAAACAATAATATTCATCTGTATGAATTCTTCCTCTAATAAAATCATACTTGCTGATAAATTTTTTTTAAGAATTTATTGTTTATGAATTTAGGATTTTTTTTTGAAAAATAGAAAACATTGAAGAACATATTTTTGGTTTAGTTGTAAAATTAAAAAAATAATTTCAAAAAATAAAGACAAAATGAGTGGAATTTTGATAACTTAAAAGATGTTTTTAATACTTTCATTGAAAATGTTTTTAGAAAAGTGAAAAAGATGAAAACAACGATTTTTTTAATTTTAACTTTATTTAATCCGAGTTAGGATCCTTCTAATGTCAATATTTTTATTGATTTTAAAATTTTGGTTTGTTTAATCATATTTTATTTTGTTTATTATTATAATATTATTTTGGCATAAGGTCAAAAATAGCCCCCGATTTTCACCATTTGGTCAATTCACTACCTATTTTTTTGGTGCAAACAAGCACCCAACCTTTGATTTTCATTCAACTTTCACCCTAAGTGGATGGAAATCGTTAGTCAACTAACGGTCAACGTCAGAGGCTAACGTGGCATGTCTGCATGGCATGGGGAGATGATGTGGTGATGCCACATGGTACTTTGCTGACGTGACATTTTAAAATTAATTAATTTCTAAAAATATATATTTTTGAATATTTTTAACCAATTGGATGATTCCACGTGGCACTTTGCTGATGTGGCATCATCTGATTGGTTAAAAATATTCAAAAAATATATATTTTTTAAAATAATTATATATATATATATATTAAAAATAAAATATCCTGAAATTTTCAAATATTTCTAAAACAGTCCCTAAAACCCCAAACCCCCAAATTCAGCCACTCTCGCCAGTGTTGGTCGCTTTGTCGGTGACGGAATGAAGCACCCTCCCCTCGTCGAAAGACCCACACATCGTTCATCGTCTGTTCTGCCATCGTTCGTCGTGAATCGGTCAAATGAACCATTCGACGATTTCTCCTTCGTTCGACATTTCCCACGGCGTCAGTCGAGTTCCAGCGACGGGATGGTGGGTAAATAATCGTGATGGTCCGACAAATAATGTGGTGGACGGCGGCGTGGCAATCGGCAGTGAAATCGGCTCAAATCAGGATTTGGGTTTGAGGGAGTTAGGGATTTTGAAATTTGGGGGTTATTTTGTGAAATCTAGAAATTTAGAGATTTTTAAAAAATAATTATTTTTTATTTTTAAAAAAATTAAAAAGTGCCACGTGGCACTGCCACGTCAATAAAGTGTCACATCATCTCTCTATGCCACGCTTGTGTGCCACGTCAGCCTCAAACGGTTAACGCCTGTTGACTAACGGTTTCCATCCATTGAGGGTGAAAATTGAATGAAAATAAAATGTTAGGTGCTTGTTTGCACCAAAAAAATAGGTGGTGAATTGAACAAATGGTGAAACGTTGGGGGCTATTTTTGACCTTATGCTTATTATTTTTCTAATAATTGTATTTTAATTTAATTATTTAATAGTTATTTGTTCATTTCTATTTTCGAAACTAAATATCAAACAAAATTTCATTATTTTCATTTTTAAAACAAATTTTCGTTTCTATTAACAGAATGTGTTTTTCAATTTTTAAAAAACTGAAAAATAAAAATTATTTCCATAAACTGCAAATAGAAAATATTTTTTAGGACCAAACGTACCCTTTGATTTTATATTTTAAAGCTTATGCATGTTTGTGGGGGAAAGTTTTCCACTATTAGTGCATCAAACATTTTTTTCATTATATATATATATATATATATATATATATATATATATATATATATATATATATATATATAGAGAGAGAGAGAGAGAGAGAGGTTATGTTTAACAACTAGTGGATGTTAATACTTGGATCAAGGCGGCATGTGAGACAGAGCCGGTTCTGAGATTTTAGAGGCCCTTGGCGAACTGGAAAATTAACCTCTAACAATAAGTTTTGAAAAAAAAAATTTTAAATAGTAGGCCCCTAATAAAAATATTTAAAAAAATTTAAAAGTAGGCCCTAAACAAATATTGATTTTTTTTTTAATTTTAAGAGTATGCCTCTAATAACAAATGTTGGGGGAAAATGAATCTATAATAACAAGTATTGAAAAAAATTGAATTTTAAGAGTAGGCCCCTAAGAAAAAATATCAAGAAAAATTAGGCATCAAATAATATGTATTGAAAAAATTTGTCCCTTAATAACAAATATTGAAAAAATGAATTTTAAGAGTAGCTCATAATAACAAAATATTGAGAAAATTGAGCCTCTAGTAATAAGTATTGAAAAAATTGGACCCCAAATAACAAGTATTGAAAAAATTGAATTTGAAGAGTATGTCCCTAATAATAAATATCAAGAAAAATTGGGACTCAAATAACAAATATTGAAAAAAAAATATTTAAGAATAAGCACATAATAACAAATATTTGGGGAAATTGAGCCTCCAATAACAAGTATTGAAAAAATTTGGGCCCCAAATATCAAGTATTGAAATAAATGGACCCATAATACTAACTATTAGAAAAAAAATTAAACAATAACTATTTAAGTAGTAAAAAATAAAAAAGAAGGGGCCTATTATTAGTGCATCAAACATTTTTTTCATTATATATATAGAGGTCATGTTTAACAACTAGTGGATGTTAATACCTGGATCAAGGTAGCATGTGAGACAGAGCCGGTTCTGAGATTTTAGAGGCCCTGGGCGAACTGAAAAATTAACTCCTAACAATAAGTTTTGAAAAAAAATAAATTTTAATAGTAGGCCCCTAATAAAAATATTAAAAAAATAAAAGTAGGCCCTAAAAAATATTGAAATTTTTTAATTTTAAGAGTATGCCTCTAATAACAAATGTTGGGGGAAAATGAATCTATAATAACAAGTATTGAAAAAAATTGAATTTTAAGAGTAGGCCCCTAAGAAAAAATATCAAGAAATATTAGGCATCAAATAATATGTATTGAAAAAATTTGTCCCTTAATAACAAATATTGAAAAATGAATTTTAAGAGTAGCTCATAATAACATATTGAGAAAATTGAGCCTCTAGTAATAAGTATTGAAAAAATTGGACCCCAAATAACAAGTATTGAAAAAATTGAATTTGAAGAGTATGTCCCTAATAATAAATATCAAGAAAAATTGGGACTCAAATAACAAATATTGAAAAAAAAAGAATTTTAAGAATAAGCACATAATAAAAAATATTGGGGGAAATTGAGCCTCTAATAACAAGTATTGAAAAAATTTGGGCCCCAAATATCAAGTATTGAAAAAAATGGACCCATAATACTAACTATTAGAAAAAAATTTAAACAATAACTATTTAAGTAGTAAAAAAATAAAAAAGAAGGGCCTATATTTAATATTATAATCAAATTATTATTTCGTTTATTTGTTCTTTATAGCTTAAAATGGAGGCCTCTCTCTAATATTATAATTGAATTTTGAGGCCCTTTTCTATTATAATTTTAAGGTAGTAAAAATTAAGAAAAATGAGGCCCTGGGCGGTCGACCGATTCGACCGGCCCTAGGGCCGGCTCTGATGTGAGGGTAGTAATATTAACAAGGCGATGTGGTAGAGTTATTCGTATTTGTGCCTTTCTGCATCTGCTTCAGCTCCGGTTCAAGAAGGTGTGCATTGAGAGACACCTTCTTTGGGTGTCTTGAAATTTAACGTAAATGGCTCTGCTCGAGGTAAACCAAGTTCGGTAGGTTTTGGGGGGTGTCACAGGATTCAAATAGTCGAATTTTGGCTCTCTTTTCTGGGCCACTTGGTTCGCTCGAATCAAATGAGGCGGAGATATGTGCCATCGAGTCAGATTCGGAGATTGCTATTGGTTAGGTGTTGCATATGCATAAATGGCCATGATAGTTGTAGGAGGATTAGACTCAATTGATCGGTGTTGCATAGAGCTTCGGAATGTATACTTTCACCATATTTTTCTCGAGGCTAATGGTTTGTCGATGCTTTGGCAAAAGAATAGGTCTCTCGTGCTTTGTATTTCAGGCGTGTACGTGACAAGGTTCACTTGTTTTGCTGGTTGTAAGGGCATAGCAAGGTTTGGGCAAGGCAGTGTGCAGAACGTGTTCTTGTTTTGTTGGTTGTAAGGGCATAGCAACATTTGGGCATGACAGTGTGCAGGTGGTTGGGGCTTTTGGTCCTGTTCTTATTTTATGGTTGTTAGCGTGGCGTACTTTTTTTCTCCACCTAAGGTTAGGGAAATTTTTAATGAGGTGCACGTTAACAATTACATGTATAATTTTCTTCAATAAAATCATACAGTTTTGATCGAGCAAAAAAAAACATGATTATATTCAATACTTGTCTGAATGGTTTATTATCTATCAATATTTGATATCTATCAATATATTAGATTATAAAAATTAATAGTTTTTTTTCGATTAAAGGGGGGAAAGCGTCTAACACATGCCTCGTTAAAAAACCTCCCTAAGCCTAATGGAGGAAAAAGAGTGCATGCGTTAGAGCTACAAGAACAACGAGAAAACCTTAATCAAACTCACCAACCAATCACAAGACAACAAAACAGGAAAAGAAACACAACAAAATTAACCTATATCGATCGGTTGTTGTTCCGATCCATGATTCAAATCAGCCTCTAATAAAAAATGCACTGCTGCCGGTGGAGTCTCCCACAACCTTACTCCTATCATATCTTTCCGCATATCCTTTGCAAGCCAATCCGCAACACGGTTTGATTCACGATTTACATGCTCAAAGGACACCTCCCAATGACGTTGCATCAACTCCGCTATCGCCACCACCAAGGCATTAGCCGTTCTTTCATTAGAACCATTGAGCACATAGCCTATCGCCTCACGACTATCCGACTCAACTTTGATTCATCGAAACCCAAACCGCCAACCATGCTTGAGCCCCTCCAAGATCGCCTAGAGCTCGGCAAATAAAATGGAACAACAGCCAACTTTCCTACTGAAACCAAACAACCAAGCTCCTGTATCCGCACGGCACACACCCCCTATCGAAGCCGCGCCGGATATCGGATGCACAGCACCATCAACGTTTATTTTAACCCACTGAAAAGGCGGACAGCTCCATCGATTCTCCCTTGGCTTCACACGAGTTAGAGTCCTATTAACCATAGTTGATTTATCATTTGCCGCAGCCACCTCTTCCATATAGTGCATGCTTGCAATTACAAGCTCCTCACGTTCGATGAAATCCGGATCAAAGATCTTCCGGTTCCTGCGAAGCCAAAGCTTCCAGCATATGATTGGGAAAAGTATGCCCCAATGCGCAACAAAACCAGCAAACACTCCCTCCTTCCTAATGTTGGCCTCGATCCAATCCGTCAAATGTAACATAAAGAAACTGTTGTGCCTATTTTCATTAAAGAATTGCCGCCAAACCCCTCGCGCAACCGTACAGTCCCGAAGGACGTGAAGAACGTCTTCATTTCCATTGCCACAAATGCAGCAGCGCGCATCCTCAGCAATATGTCGGTGCACACGTTCCATGTTGGTAAGTAAGCTACCCCGTGTAGCAAGCCAAAGGAAAGTACGGATCCTATAGGGTAACGAGAGCTGCCAAATAGACTTCCACAAGCCTGAATCATGCACCACAGCAGTACCCAGAATGCAAATATACGCTGACTTAACCGTGAAGATATGCCTCTTGTCATCCCGCCAACCAAGTCAATCAGGACCAAGACGATGCGAAGGTGGGTAAACGACTAGAATGTGTTGTACGATACTCTCCGGTAACACTTCACTAAGGGACGGAACATTCCACGTACCATCATGGCAAACATAAGCAGCCACCGGACACAGATCAGGTTGGCCATTTTGTTGATAAAAACCTGCCAGAGGACCCAAGTCATTCAACCAAAAATCATACCAAAAATCAACCAAGCATCCATCGCGGACAATCTACCCCATTCCGCCAATGACATTATCCCAAACGCGGCTAATCCCGGACCATAAACGACTACAATTCCGAACCACAATGCTCACGGGTAAAGCACCTTCCACTTTATACTTTGCTCGCACCACCCTAACCCACAATTTGTCGCCTTCCGTAAGAATCTGATAGCCCAACTTCATGAGAAAGGATTGGTTAACAACCTCCAATTTTCTCAATCCAAGCCTACCATCCGTAATCAGAGTTTGTACGTCATCCCAACACACGAGATTAACCCCCTTGTGCTCACTTGAACTTCCCCATATAAAGCCTCGAATCAGTTTTTCAATCTCTTGGCATACACATTTCGGAAGCCATGAAGCTTGCATTGTATAATTAGGAATTGCCTGGAGCACAGATTTGGCCAATGTAACACGCCCAGCAAAAGCAAGTGTCTGTGCTGATCTTGATTCCAATTGATCCCTAACCTTAGTAACCAGATAACTGTGGGTGGCCTTTGTCACTCTATTATGAAGCAAAGGAATCCCCAAATATTTTCCCAAATCCGCAACTTCAGTAAAACCAAAACCATTAACAATAGTAGTCCGCAACTCACCTGGGGTATTTTTTGAAAAATAGATATTCGTCTTTGGCTTGCTAACTTTGTGCCCCGAAGGTGCACAAAACAACTCAAGGACACGACATATAACCTGTATTTGCGATTCAGTCGCCTCCGAAAATAACACAATATCATCAGCGAAAAAGAGGTGCGAAATGCTAGGCCCATCCCTACTCCAGTGAACTTCAGACCAGTTCCCATTCACAATTTCCACCCCTATTGCTTGTGAAAGTCGCTCCATACAGAGAACAAAAATATAAGGTGACATCGGGTCCCCTTGTCGAATGTCGTGAGTTGGCGTAAAGCTTTCCGTTAACTCACCATTCCAAATAATTTGTGTTGTAACATACGTGATGCAGCACATAATTAAATTAATGAAATCCGCTGGCAATCCGGCATCGTCTAACGTATCCGTAATAAAACTCCATTCAAGCCGATCGTAGGCTTTTTCGAGATCAATCATTAAAGCCATCCAACCCTTGCGTCCACGTTTAGTCCGCATCGCATGAATCACTTCTTGTGCAAGTATAACATTATCCATGATATTCCTTCCTGGCACAAAGCTCACTTGTGAAGAAGAAATCAAACTTGGCAGTAATGGCTTCAAGCGATTGACAATGACCTTAGTCAAAGTCTTGTAAACCACCGAGCAAAGACTGATAGGTCTAAAATGCACGAAAGTTTCAGGCGATGCCACTTTTGGGATTAAAACCAAAACAGTTTTATTCATACCATCACATATCTCCCAAGAAGTAAAACAATCCCAGACAAAAGCAATCACACTATCCTTCACAATTGACCAATTCTGTTGATAGAACATAGCATGAATTCCGTCGAAACCCGGTGCTTTCAAAGGCTTCATATCAAATATCGTGTGGCGTACCTCAGCCTCACTAACTTGTGCAACTAGACGAGTCTTATTGATACTTGAGATGGACACAAAACGGCCTCGAATCTGCCACTGCGGCAAGGCAGAAACCGATGCTGTAAAAAGATTGCGGAAGAAAGCTACTGTGCCATGTTTCATATCATTAACATCATCACACCAGCTCCCATTCTCAAGTTTAATCATGGATATTTTGCGTCGAGCTTGCCTCGCCTTAGTAGCACGATGATAAAAATGGGTATTACGATCGCCATTCCGAATCCATTGTGCTCGTGACCTTTGAAACCAAAGACTTTCCTCCTGAGCAAGAACATTGTCTAACTCTTGTTCTAAATCATTCTCAAGCTCAATCAGATTATCATTAGAGGACAATTCCAGTTTCTTTTCGATGCCTTGTATTCGTGCCAACAAACGTGCTTTCCTTCTATTAATGTTACCAAAGACCTCACGATTCCAATCGCTCGCCACCTTGGTAAAATTAGCCAGATTCGTCACAACATCGCCACTTGAATTCCAAGTATTCTTCAACATATCCACAAATCTCGGATCCTCCTTCCAGGCTGCAAGAAACTTAAAAGACGATTGAGGTCGCTGACTACTAGACGAAGATCCCACAAGTAAGATTGGGCGATGGTCAGAGCCAATCCGTGCCAAGTGATACACACACGACCCATGCCAAGTATCGCACCATTCATCATTACCCACACAACGGTCAAGACGTTGATGTAAGGTCCCTCGCTTCCAGGTATAACGTGGTCCATGAAACCCCAAATTATGCAACCCAGCAGTAGAAAGAAAATTCCCAAGCTTTTTACAAATGCCATCACGTCTATTAGAGCCTCCCATACGATCCTCAGAACAAGGAATGGCATTAAAATCACCTCCTAACACCCAAGGTTTAGGCGTCGGCGGTTGCAAAGCAAGCAAATAATTCCAAAGGTGATTACGACGTCTGATATCCGGGCTCCCGTAGACCACAGTCAGCAGACACGAGTTGCTAGTTTGCTTGTCCTCACAAATTGAATGAATAAACTGATTAGACACGACAATCACATCAACTCTAACAATGTCTTTCCACATAAGCCAAATCCCTCCTGAAAAACCGCAAGCTTCAATCCGATACGAATGTGAAAACCCATGCCTACCTATAAACACATCAGCTTTCCTCCCACTAATGCGCGTTTCCATCAGAGAAACGATATCTGGATCCTGCGATTTAATTATTAGCTTCAAATATCGGTTAAAATCAGGGACTAAAGCTCCCTGGACATTCCAAAAAAGAACTTTAAACATAATAACAAAAAAACATAAAAGATGCAAGAACAATCAAATCGTCCCTCCTTTGTCTTCAAAGACCGTGTTGTCGCGCCATTGAACCTTCCCTCGAGATTCCACCAGCGGTGAAGTTGGTGGTAGAAGGCTCGCTGCACTACCTGAACCGTTTTCTTTTAACTCCGTCGACATCTTCCTTATCCACTCACCTACATCAATAGCATGTTCCTTATTAGGATCTTTATTCTCTTGTCGCACTACTAAGTTCCTCCTCACATAATACAGACTTTTTCTCGCTACGGATTTAATCTTTGATAAGCGACGCTCCGTGGATACCACACCACTACCAACATCCTCAACTCCGCTATTGCTCCGCGCTTGATTCACCTCTACATTCGGACCTTTTGATACCACCTTAATAGTCGTATGATTCATCGGATTCAAACTACTCGATACTGGCACAATGACATCCATAGAAACAACCTCCTTTTCCTGCCGTGTAACATTACAATCGAAGGCCCCAGTGGCCTCCTTCTCCTTCCTTTGCCGCAAGGTATTGGGTCCTTTCGAACTCCCCACACCAGCCTTAGACGAGTTGTTCATTCTTTTTGATAATACCGGAGGAACTATCGGACCAGCCATAACCTCCTTTCCCTTCGCACGCCCAGTTGCCTCACTGGTCGGGTTGACACCCTTGGTCGAGACCGGAGCACCAATATCCCTACCATCCATCGCCAAATTAGATGTATGTCGCGTGGGTAGGGCATCCATCGTTTGAGCTAGTCCTTTCGAATCCGCAACCCGTAGAACAGCAAAATGGCCACCCTTTTGACTCCGATCAACACGAATCTCGGACCCCAAGCGATTCCCAGCATTTCCATTACCACCACGACGTTGCCGCCTATTAGCCACTTGCATCCAAGGGCCAAACTTCTCCTCCGCTGCCTGCTCATTAATTTCAATAGCCTCCTTATTCCCTTGTCTTTCCGACACATCAGCAGGTTTACAAGCCTCTAGCGTGTGTCCATATTTGCCGCAAGTATAACATATCGTCGGCAGCCCCTCATACTCAAGACGTTGCTTCATGCCATCAATAACAATGTTCAGGGCTAGCGGCTTATTCAAGTTAACAACTATCGCTAAACGCGTGAAACGGCCACGCTTCCCTTCCGCGGTGTTATAGTCGATCCTCAAAACCTTCCCCAAAGTCCCAGCAATATATCGAAATATGCTCTTCGTGTAATAGCGATACGGTAGTCCGGGGAGGCGCACCCACACAACTATCTGATCCGAATGATCAACCGAAGTCGAAAATGTCCTACTCTATGGTTGTACAGTGAGGTAACAACCATAAATCTGCCATGGACCACCGGTTAACACCCTTGAACAATCTTCCGCATTAGCAAAACGGACTAGAAAATACTCATTATCCATGTCGACCAAAGAAATCTCCCCACTGGGATTCCACAGACTCTTGATTCTAGAAAGCAAAGCTGTATAACCAATCGAGCGTCCCAGAAGGCGAACTATTATCGAATTAGCTAATTTAGAGTCGATCACAGCATGCAACCGCTCTGAAAAATCAATAGTAGGAGTCCCATCCACAAACCTCAACTTAACATCCTCATGATTCATCTCCACATCCAAATCTGGGAACGCATTTGCCACTGATTTCCCTGAGCCTCGCCCGAGCACCATATCACGGAAAGTTAATTTCGTACCAGCCATATCGGCTGCAGCAGCAGGCATAGAGACCACCCCCTCCAACGGTGCATTCGCCACTGACGATAAAACCCCATCCGCATCAGGGGTATCCAAATCGCATACCATAACATCTGCAATATTGTCCAATCCAGGATCCTCGCTCGTTTTCCCCACCAACGTAGGATCACGTTCAATTGATAATACAGCACTGAGCATCATGGATGCAGCCTCTGTCGATGGATTAACAGATGAAATCTCGATCGCAGGAGCCAGCGACAATTCACCGACTTTACCATCCGGTGGTCTGCCCACCGTTCCTCTGGCCGACGGCTGGAGAGTTTCAGACCTTAAGTCAACGCTAGGGTGTTTAGGAGCGTCCGAGGTTTCCAGAGACGTCATATTATTTTTTATTAAAATTAATAGTTTTTTACTATAATATAACTAAACATATTTGAAGGAAAAAGCCAATTATTTAAAAATTAATAGTTTTCTAGTATAATACAACTAAACATATTTGAAGGAAGAAAACAATTATTTAAATTTTATATTAGAATATATTTTTACTTAAAAAGCATATGTGAGTTATTTAAATATAATATAAACTCGTAATAAGAAAAAAAAGGAAAAAAATACAAATCTTAAGCACAAAAATATGTTATAAAATCTTATATAAAATACTCTAAAAATATTGCTTAAAATATCTATTTTTTAAAGGACTCAAATTTATTATTATCGCTCGAAATGGTTTGTCTACGAAACATGCAATTGAAAAATGTTATATGTAACCACCTCACTGTTAGAAATTAGGTAATGATTTGGATAAAAATCCTTTACCGCTTTTCGGTGTTCCTATTTATGCCCAAACACTAAAAAGCACTAGAAAATTAAATTTCAAGCCCTAACCCTAAATTCTAAACCTTACACCCTAGAAAATACACCCTACCTTAAATTCCTTAAACTCGCGACGTATGGGTGAGCCAAAATGTTTTGTGTGTTGTGTATTTTAACCTAATAAGTTAACAAGATATTTATAGGGGTTTCACATGGACTCGACCAAAATATTTTCCCACAAAGGGCTCAACTAGTCCATTTTGCACACTACGCATGCATGCAAAGCACAATCTCAACTCAGGTCTTTAAATGTTAAACAAGTGGGTTAGTGTATATAAGCACTTTCCATACTTGATATCCTACCAATGTGAGATATGGATGCTTCATTTTCCTTACACAATTCACAAGTATTTTACTTTGAGCATCAATTTTTCAATCATCACTCAACCATTTTGAGCATATGAAATATCGTTGTAAAGATCTCATGAAGTAGAATATGAATCCATAAATTCACCATTCGAATCTCCATCTTTACCCATAGAAAATATGCTTCAAAGTTTCCAATTTATCATGTTTTTCCAACACACACTTGCTACGCATGGACGCAACCATTAATAGAACAACCTCCCTAAAATGGTATAATATTATTTTAAATTTTTTTAGTTTAAATATTAGTCAAATAAGGCTTTTGTCTCTCCTAAGTTTTAGATTTAGAGGGGTTTAAATGTTTAATAGACTTTTACTTCGATCCTCTCAAATCTCAATGTTTGATCCTAACTCCATATCTATTGATACTCGTATGATTGATACTCGTCTCCTGCACATATGCCTATTTTATGGTTCATGTTTAGGATTCATGATTTTCCCCAATAATATCATATTCGAGATTCGTGTTAGAACCAAATAATAATAGATATGAAATCTAAACCCCAAGATCTATCATGTCAAATCATCAAGAACAATAAACTAAATAAACCGAGTGCGGAAGCGTACCTGAATTCATTGATAGATTGAAAATCTTGAATCTTGATGTTGAAATCTGAAATCTTTGGTATTGATCTTCCAAGAAGATGGGTTATCTCTTGAAGTAAAACTCTCTGACAGGGAAGGAGAGAAAAACAAGTTAACCTATTTTTTTAGGGACCACTACCTCTTTATATAGTTGATTTATTAAATCAACTATTAAATATTTATAACTCTGCCCCTCATTGAATTATAAATATATCTTACAGTATCTGCACTTTTATTTCCATGACATTTTAATACCTATGACACGCTTAACTTAATTGGTCACTTTATTTTGTGTCATACTTTATAATAGCAACATACATTTTACATATGTGCCCACAATTGCGGATTTTAATCCAACAATCTCCCACTTGGGCAACATATGTTTCCTGATAAATGTACAACCTTTTGAGCTCAAAATTTTGCTATTATATAATAGGTATTCTATAACAATTTCGTCCATCAACTATATCCACATAGGATCAAAGCGGTCTTCGCCATATCAATCATGACTGGACCCATCAATGGCCGTGTATACAAATATAGTCAAATGACATAGATCAATCGTGGATGTATAGCATGGAAAATTACATGAAATGTCAACCATACATGTCTATTTCCAGCTAGTCCTCATAAACCTTAGTGAGATCAATTTTACTGAATTCAGAGTTTGCATAAACTAAAAAAAACTTTATTTCTGTAGAAAATAATCTTAAATAACTGTAAACTGAAGTAACTGAAATTGTGTCTAAACCGAATGAGCATTTTTTTTTCAAAATTACAAACTCCCATTAAAACCGAATATCCTTAAATAACATTACACCCACATGAGTAGTGTGCTCATGAAAGACCTAGGGTGACAGTTTCTTAATATGCGCACAATTATGAAGTTTGTACCAACATGCTCTATAAACACACAATCACTCTGAATTTTCTTTAACAACTAGGAACTTAATATTTATGTGCTTCAAATTTGAAGTGTTCCTATTGTTTATAGAATAAATGAATGCATATTTATTGTCACAAAATAATTGAAGTGGTCTTTCTATTCAATCCACAATTAGCAGCTCAAGTGAAAAATTCTTTTGCATCAATATTCTATTAGAATCGAAGTCTATAAACCTGATGATCTCTAACTTACCATAACTCCGACATGTGAGCATGTAATTTTTGTTCTCTGAAGATATCTAATAACCCCATTGGCTACTATTCAGTGGTCCATAATGTGATACCTCAAATATTTGTCTAACATTCCAACAATGTACACAATTTCTAAACGCATACATACTTAAGCATAAATTAGATTCTCAATAGCTTATGCATGAGAATACTTTAAATTTTCTAAATTTCAATGTTACTTTTAAGGCATTAAGTAAGACTAAATTTGTCTTCTTTAGAAATATGAGTTTCACTTGGTTTTACTCCCACTGAACTTGTAATACATACAATTGTCAACCAAATTTATCTCAAAACCGAATGAGATAATCAACATGAAATTTATAATTTCATTAATGAGAGTCCTACTTAAGCTTATAGATAGATTTCTTTAATTTACATATCATTGATATTGTATCATAAGACACAACTTTATGATTGTACCATATAAATAGTTTCTTCAATGTCGCCATTGAAAAAAAAAGCTTAACATCTATTTAATGTAGCTTAAGACTAAAACAAGCAACAAGTGTAATAATTATCTTGAAAGAGTCTTTCAATAAAACTGAAGAAAAAATCTCTAAAAATTAATGTCTTCTTTTAGAGTATATCCTTTAGATACAAGACGTGTTTTATACTTATCCACATTACCATTTGCATCCCTCTTGGTTTTAAATATCCATTTACAACCAATTAGTTTGCACCTCCAGGTAATAAGACAAGTTCATAATCTTTATTGTCTTGCATAAAATTATTCTTTTCTCAAATGACATCAATCCACTTTGGAGAGTTAAAACTTTTATGGTCTGATAAGAAAATGATTGAACATTTTCTATCATTCCATTGTTACCTTATTTTCTTGAAGAAATACAATATAATAATTCGAAATAGTATTTCATCTTCCTCTTGTGGACATCTTTAATGACACTTGTTCTTTTTAAAGGTTATTGAGTTTGTTCTTCTGAAACAATTACCTTATCGTGAATGAGAGTTGTTCAACATTATTTTGCTAAGGTACTTGATTTATTTCTTGATTAATGATAGGTGTGAAAACCTAAACATCATCAAAAGTGATAGTATGAATTAAATTCTAATTCAATTCCTCCTCAATAACAATGCATTATGCATCTAACATTATTTCTCCCTCCAAACTCATCATCCTAAAAAAATTATAAATCTCTCCTTAAAATAATCTTAATTGTGGGATCATAAAATTTACAGCTCGTGAATCACTCAAAATAACTGAAGTAGTTGCTCGCTTTTAAACTTGAATTACTTCACATGTGTCCTAACTTGTTACAAAAGAAATCAACCCTTTTGTAATTTATTGTTGTTTCTTTTGAGTATGACCCTTAGCAACTTTATTTTAATATTTTCTTTTATTGTCCTTATTCTTAGAGACACTAACTAAATGAGCACTAACAAAATGTGTACTTTTACACTTATAATGCTTCAACTTTTCTTCCTCTTGAACACAATGAGAAATGAGCCTAATTAGAGTATATTCCTCCTTTTGGCAGTTGTAACTGGTCTTGAATTGGTTAAACTGTATAAGAAGCGGTACCATAATCATAAGAACAAACAATTGTTAGAGAGTTTGATCTTATGTGTCTTATATTTTGAAGCAATATTAAGAATTTTCATAATCTACTCCTTCACATTTCCTTGACCCTTATACTTCATAGAAGTCAAAAAAGGGCATAAGTGATGTCATCTTAACCTTAATGTTTTGGGTAAAATATTTCTTAATTTCGTCAAGAAAACCATTAGTATGAGTATTTTTTTTTAGATTTGTGCTCTAGGAAACATCTAGAGTGTTGTACTTTATGATCATTAGACTCATGCGATTCGAACGATCTCACCTCTCAAAATAGCTTTTATGGGTGCTTAACGTAGTGAGAGGTGCAAGTTATTCTTCCCTTAGTGCAAAGTCTATGTTCATACAACCAAATACTATATGTAAGTGTCTTTTCTATTCCTTGAAATTAGTTTCAATGAACATGAGTGTAGAATGTATTTAACAGATATTGTGATAGCAAAGATAAATTACCTAAATATAGAACAAAAATAAAATAAAACAAGCTCATATAAATATTCATAAGTAAACAAATAAATTCAAAATAATGGCAAGTTCCCCTGAAGATATCAAGCACAACATTAATATCAAGTCTTTGGACAGTAATATTAACTGTAAGCGGTACTCTTGTTGTAGCAATCAAACATTGGCAATAAACTATGTCAAACAATAAGCTAATCTTTGGACTAACGTATTGCTCACATAAAATACCTTATAATTGTCACACATTTATCGCTACAGTTGTCGTTGTAATTCTTCCAGATATTAACTTTCCTTTGGGCCAATTAATAAACGCATGAATTACAAAAACTGATAATCATCTTGATATTTTAAATAAACTAATCTACACAAAAGCGGTCACTTTGGTGACATTATGTTTCAATTAATCTATTAAAATATTAGACATCCGAAGCCAAAATATGAATTTAATTGTTTCAAAATGTTTGCTTAATTTTATCTTTCAATTAAATTAAAAGATAACCAAAATAATAATAAATTTGAATAAAGGTAAACCTCATATCAAGATATCAGACACTCCATTAAATTTCATCTTTGGACAAAATATTAACTTGCAAGTGATATCTTGGTACAGTAATCAAACATTGATAATAAGAACATGTCAAATAGAAATCTTCCTTTGGGCCGATTTATTGCTCACATATAAAACTGAATAATTATCACATGTTTATTACCACAGTTGCACATGTAATAATGTTAATTATTAACATTCCTTTGGGCCGATTAATACTAACATAATCCGACTTACATGCACAAAATCTTCTATATTTTAAAATAAAATAATTTCCACAATAGAGGTCACTTTAGTGACTTAATGTTTCAATTAATTTATCTTAAAATATATACTAATAAATATACTGATATCCAAATTTAAAATTGTGTAACAGTCAAAACTGAAATATCTGATAACACTTAAGTTTCTGAAATAACTCAAAATAAGGTTGTCTGAATGGGGCTATCAGAAATCGAAAAACTAAAATCTGACTGATTCTTAACAAAAATGTCTTAAACATTAAACATTCATTTCTCAAAAACGAAGTCGAATTCAAAACATTCAATCTTTAACTAAAAGCCAAAATCAAAAGTATTATACAAATGAGTAATTCATATAATAATCACATAAAATCTTAAAATATCCATAATAACATAATGATCAAAATTGAATTTTTTTTTTATCTAACCGAATTGAATATATATTATTGCCAAACATATGTTCTATAATTTATAACAATAATAGCGTGTGATCAAAATCAAATGTAACCAAAATGATTCAAACTCAAATAATTGCTTACAATAAGAGCAACATAATTGAACCATTGTAACATATGATACTAACCTACTTTAAAGGTAGCATACTGTAATTTTTTTCTTTTCCAATTACAATGAATGAATTAAACCAACTTTATAACCGATATAATTTTAAGGCTATTCGAACATAAAGAAAAACTGGGAGGCAATTCAAAACCATAATATAATATTACCGCTAAAAGATTTAAATGCCTCAATAACATAAATAAAACCCTAAAACAAAACTTGATAATTCAAAAAAAATTAGAGCAAATTAAAATACCCTTCCTTATCTTAATACTTAAAACCCTAAAAAAACTTAATCCATAAAAGAAACTTAATCTGCCGACATTGAACAAGTTCAATGGCCAATAACCTAAACTAAAGAAAAAGCATAAAAACATAATTGCTTTTAAGTTCTACCTATTCCAATTGATTAATGCGGCGATAAAAGAAATTAAAATATTTTTTTAAGGGTTTTATTTTGATGCACAAGCTGTGTAAATTTTTTTTTACACAATCCTTTTATAAAATTTAAAATCTAAATCACAAACCCTAGCAACGTAAACCCTAAGCCCTAAGCCCTAAACCCTAAACTCTAAATTCTAACCATAAACCTTAAATTATATACCCTACATACTAAACCCCTAAACCCTAACATAAAACCCTAAACCATAAACCCTAAAATTAAAGGGCTTGTGTAAACTTTAGTTTACACAAGCTTGTGCATCAAAGTATTTTCCTTTTTTAATCAATCAAAACCCTAAATTATTATAATCGAAACTTGACGATTACACCGATAATATGCATAGTTGCATTTATAACTGAAGCACTGTATCATGATATTAAATCTTTAAAAATAATTAAGGCTAAATCAATCCAAAAAATAAAAAATAAATGATTCTTAATAATTCAACATGACGAGTCTCTGATGCTACTTGTTAGAACCAAATAATAATAGATATGAAATCTATACCTCAGGATCTATCATGTCAAATCATCAAGAATAATAAACTAAATAAACTGAGTGCGGAAGCGTACCTGAATTTATTGATAGATTGAATATCTTGAATCTTGATGTTGAAATCCCAAATCTTTGGTATTGATCTTGCAAGAAGATAGGTTATTTTTTGAAGTAAAACTCAGGAAGGAGAGAAAAACAAGTTAACATATTTCTTGGAGACTACTACCTCTTTATATAGTTGATTTATTAAATCAACTATTAAATATTTATAACTTTGTCCCTCATTGAATTATAAATATATCTTACGGTATCTACACTTTTATTTTCATGACATTTTAATACCTATGGCACGCTTAACTTAATTGGTCACTTTATTTTGTGTCATACTTTATAATAGCAACATACATTTTACATATGTGTCCACAATTGCGAATTTTAATCCAATAATTCGAACTTAAATTTTCTCTATAGAAGTACAATGCGCCTTGCATCGGATTTATCTAGGGACATTGAAGGCGACCGTGTGAATCGTCACCTACCTCCAGCCTCCACATTGATAATGTTTCAGTGTTGGGTTGGGTCATCAGATCATAACTTTAAATGATGTCCCTTCTTGATGAGCTGCACCTATCTCCTCCTGACACCATTATGAGCCACCCATTTCGGAAAGAAAAAAAAGAAGAGCAACCCTCTTGATGATATGCTTTTACTTGATCATTTTGAATATTTGAATGAATTTCATGCAAGCTCTAACAAAGCATATATATGGGAGGAATCTACTTACACCCATGTCAAAGTTGAGTAGTTTTATACATTTTTTTTAATTTTAGCACGAAGGGCCGAGTTATGGTGGAAATGAAGGGTTCATCTTGTTTGAATAAGATAAAGAAAACCCTGGATAAATAGAATGCCAATATAGGTACTGAGAAGAGATGAGAGGATGGTAATTTGGAGGAAAGAGATTGTTCTTAGGTTGCTTGGTCCTCTATTTAAAGTCTCAATCTTTATATATGTGGATTTTTATTGTCTCGAGATTTCTCACATGGACGGAAATATGTCTATGGAAGGAAGGTGTTCTTCCCGACAAAAAAATAACCTTTTACTTATATATAAGTTTACACATCTCTTTTAGTTTTATAAGTTAAAAATTAGTTTAGAGATTAGAGTTTAGTCTAGAGTCTAGAGTTTGAGGTTAGTGTTTAAAATTTGAGGTATAGTGTTTAGTTTATAGAGTTTTGAGTTAGAAATTTAAAATTTAAATTTTATGGTATAAATATGCATTTATATAAAATAAATTTTACACTATTTGTATAATTTTTTTTACCAATTTACTGTTTCGGAAAATTTTCATATACTATTCCATCGATTAAAAAAACATTATAAACATTTAATAACAATATAATTTAATACTTTGACAGTGAATTTTTTATATAAAAATAATTAGATTGTTTTCCCGAAAATATGGGTATTGTAATTAAATACTTAAGTGTTACATGATGGTTGAGTGCGCGGTGGGAAGGTCCGCATATATAAATTGGATAAAAATTTTCTGTTTTTTTTTTTGTTCTCTCTTTTTATGACTACGCTGAAAAATAAATTTTTAATTTTAATTTTAAATTTTAAATTTTATTTGTATAATTTTATAATTAAATTTTAAATACTAACTTTAACCTTAAATTCTTAAAGATAATTTTTAGTATGAGCCTACATTATTACATAGAGGAACTGAAAAAGCCAGAAAATTTTATTCATATAAATTGTACTACAATAACTTATTTGTCAGAGTCGGAGCAAGTACCACAGCCAAAAACAGGAGAAATTATTACATGGTCCCGGACCACCACATCATCCATGGTCTCTATCTACTAAAAATAAACCATATAATTTATTTTTTTCCATGTCATTATTTTATTTATAATCAACTTCTATGTAACCACCCACTTCCTATTTATATGGCTTAAAAATATGAAGATTCATCTTTGGAAAAAAATGACATGGAAAAAAATAAATTATGTGGCTTATTTTTAGTGGGAGGGACCATGGATGACGTGGTGGTCCGGGACCATGCAATAATTTTTCCAAAAACAGCAAGATACGTCCTTTCTGATGCATCAATTCCGAGCCTGATTAAGCAAAACTTTAGAAGCTTGGGTTTAGAGTTTTCACCACTTTTCATCTGGATTCTAGACTCTTGTTTTTCCGAGGGGGGGAAAATGGAGGTTGGACTTGTTGCATTGCTAAGATCCACTTGGGTTGCTGCCATTCTTCCCATTGTCTTAGCTTCACTGCCCTGTTCTAACTTGACACCCATTCGCCAAACTATTCTGGGGATTGCCAAAAGAGGGAAGACAATGCAACCATCTTCCTCCGTGAGTCGCTTTTATGTTAGTTCGTGCAAGCAAAGTTCATTCCTTTTCTGGAATTTAATATGTTCCATATGTTGCTTTCATGTAATATAACTTTGTTGATAAATCGCAGAAGTTTACAGTTCCTCAGAGACTCTTCTCTCATTTCTACATGCTTGGTACCGGTTGGACAACGCTTTTGCTACTCACAACATGGCTATATGCGTTCACAATGGCACCATCACCGTCACCCACCGAGCACAGAACCAGTACTGTCCGGCGTGCTGGGTTTCTACTTTTGTTGATGGAAGCTCAAGTCTTGAGACGGCTTTTCGAGTCGTTATATGTATTCCATTACCGGCCAACAGCACGAATGCACATATTTGGCTATCTAACTGGCATAGGGTGAGTTTCTTATTACATCCAATCTTTCACCATGTTTGTGTGTCTGTCTTCTAGTTCTACCTACTTCAGTTCCAACTGTTTGATGGCAGTTACTACATGATAGCACCGCTGTCACTTTGCTGCACTTGTGCGCCGGAGGTGTTTGGATTTGTTCTGAACTTGGTGTCTGAGTTTATGGCTCAAGGATTGAAAGAAACGGCGGCGCCCACCGGAAGTAATGGGTGGGAGCTTTGGAAATCTGCAAATCCTCTTGTGGAGCTTGGGTGGAACGAGTGGGTTGGCAGTGCTATATTTTTATGGGGTTGGATTCATCAGTTTCGTTGTCATGCAATTCTGGTAAGTCTCGCTCACTATCTAACATGTGGAAATCGTCTGTCTCTTAATCATGCCTTCATTTATGTTTTTACAATAAAATTAGAGGTTTAGGGTTTAAAGTTTAAGATTAGAGATTAGGGTTAGGGTTTATAGATTTTAGAGTAAGATGTATTTTCTAGGGTGTAGGGTTTAAGATTTGAAATTTAGGGTTAAAATTCCTAATTTAATTTTTAAATGTTTTTTAACAGGAGGCATGGTCAGAGGCAGAGGATTTTTACTCCTATCTAACCATTGAGGAAAATGTTTTTAAGATGAATTTAAAGGGCGGAAATCATCTACCTCCTAATCATGCCTCCATTTATGCCTCCACAATAAAATTAGGGGTTTAGAATTTAGGGTTAGGGCTTAGAGTTATAGTATAGGAATTTAGGGCATGGTGTATTTTTTAGGGTGTAGGGTTTAGGATTTGAAATGTAGGGTTAGGGTTCCTAATTTAATTTGAAGTGTTTTTTTAACATGAGGCATAAATGGAGGCATAGTTAGGGAGCAAAGGATTTTTACTCGAATTTAAAGGAATTATATGGTATTGATTTTAAAATATGACACAATATTTTCAAAGGGTAATTATTTGATACACTGGCGATAGAAATTAAAAGTTTCCTCAAGCGCCTTAGTTTTAAGGTTTAGAGACTTAGTTTATGGTGCATGGTTTAGGGGTTTAGGTGTATGGGTTTTGAATTTAGAAATTGTGGTTGAAATTTATAGTTTAGGGTTATAATTTAGGTTTATAAATTAAAACCTAAATCCTCATCATATTACCTTAAAAACTAAATCATAATCTCTAAACCTTAAATTTTAACCCTAAATTTTAAATTCATACCCCTAAACCTTTAAACCCTAAACTAAGCCCCTAAACACATGTGACTTGCTCACCGATCCATTGTAATTTAACTTGAATCGTTATCAATTAATTTAATTTGATGTCGGGATAATGTCACATCTGATACAATTGTACTCTAACAGAATATATATATATATATATATATATATATATATATATATATATATATATATATATATATATATATATATATATATATATGAGATAGGATCCGTTTACACAGTGTAAAATTCTTTAAGTTTTACACGTTTTTTGTACCGTTGGATGAGTGTAACGAATGGATGAGATTAACAGTAAATATGTGAAAATTATCACTTGAAAAAAAAATAATAAGGAGTTAATCTGAGCCATCCATTCCCCCCATTTAACGATCCATAAAACGTGTAAAACTTAAAGAGTTTTACATTGCGTAAGTTGGTCCTAACTATATATATATAATACTTGAATTATCATATTGTGCATTATCATACTACATGTGAATTTTTATTAATTAATTTGGCACTTACTAATAATGTTAACCTAGGTACTGTAATAATACTCGAAATGAAAGTTTATGCTCGATACTTACTAACTACGTTAATTCAAATACCATAATGATACATGGAATAAGTAACATATTGGATATTTTGAAAAAGTACATGTACCATGTTGAACCTCTTAAGAGGTATCACAACAGGAATATAAATCTTTTGTCCTTTTTCGGTGCCTCTATTTATGTTCTTACATTAAAAATTTAAGTTTAAAATTTTTAAAGTTAGGGTTTAGGGAATTTAGAGTAAGTTGTATTTTTTAGTGTATAAGGTGTAGAGTTTAAGATTTAAAATTTAAAATTAGGACTTGAAATTTATTTTTTTAATTTTTTTAGTGTTGGGCCATATAAAGTGGCAGCGAAAAGTACAGGACTTTTGTCCATCACAACAGATCATTTGTTAAAGTACGTGTATTAAATGACAGTTCAAGTGTCATATTTGACATTGTCAAGAGATAGGTATAACATTAGACATTTTAAGAGTATATGTACTACTACTAAATGTGGTACTATCCCTATTTTAAACTAAAAATATATCATTCAACAAAATTCATCTCATTAAATTAACCATGTTTTTTTAATTATTACAAAACGATATTTTACTCGTTTTTTGATATACAAAAGATTTTATCTGTCATAGTAAAAGTATGAACAAACAAAGTACACTACAATACTCTTCATATTGAAATGCCCTGTCAAATTTCCCACTGGAATTCATTAGGGTTCACTGCGAGCGCATGGTGAGGAAGCAGATGAGTACGTGATTCCAAAAGGGGATTGGTTCGAAATCGTTTCATGTCCACACTATCTGGCGGAGATTGTAAGTTCACTCTCGTCTTGTCCCCTATCTCACTCCATTGCTAATTTATTTGCGGATGCGTTGGCAAAAGGTAAAGTTATTAGAACATCGTGTTTTCTAATAATTCGATGGTTTTAGTGTTGTCGTATTTATCGTTGTCGATCAAATTTGTTCATAGTTTGTATTGTTTAACAAATATTTTTAGAACTTATATCCCCTTAACTCCAAATCCTGATTTCGTTCCTAGACACTGTGTGCACTTTCTATTTCCTTTGATTATTTTCTTTTCTGAATTGTTGTAACCAGGTTACTCTATGTCTTGAAACTTTTGCTCGTTAAAAAAAATAGTATTGTCATTTTTTTAATTAAAAAAAGACTAATTTGTTTGCGTTGTTACAAATCATAAACAGGTCATTTACGTGGGCTTGGTGGTTGCTAGTGGAGGCACAGATATGACCATTTGGTTACTTCTAGCATTTGTGGTAAATGTTTTCCTACATTGTTGGCCTTTCCTTGAAATTTTATGTTATTTTTGGTGTTTTAATTTATTCCACATGTTTAAAAAAATATGTTTAGGATTTAAGGTTAGAATTTAAGATGGAAGTTTAGAGAATGAGGGATATTGTATATTTTTTTAAGGTTTATTTGATTTAAGCTTAGAATTCAAAATTTAGAATTAAAATTAGAATTTATAATTTAACTTTTTAATGCTTGGGCATTGAAAGAGACACCTTAGAGGACAAAGGATTTTTATTCCCTTTCCTTGGCCGATCTCATGTTCAATGAGCTGAATGTTTTGTATTGGTTGTTGTTGGTGGTGGTGGCAGGTGGAAAATCTAGGGTTTGCTGCAGCTGAAACACACAGGTGGTATCTTGGTAAATTTGAAGATTACCCAAGGAGTCGTTTTGCAATAATCCCATTCCTCTTTTAATGTCTAGGGAAACAGACACCAACTTCAATTCTCCTTGGTTCAAGTACCCTAAAATAAATGTCAACTGCCAGCCCTGTCTGAAACACTGAAACTAAAAACGTACTCATCAACTTCTTTACATTCTTGGCATCTCTGCCGTTTACGGCATCCTTTGGTCTCATTTATGCTTTTTTTTACTCATATACTTCGTATTTAACCATTTGACTAGAAAGTCGGTTTTCAAAACTCGATTCATGCGCATTTTCAGAGTTTATTTTCAGGATTCTATAGTAATGATGAAAATTTGACGTTTTTTTTTTTTATCGAATTGTTATAGAGCGCGCGGTCATAAAATTTTATCAAACTGTTATGAAATTATTATTAAATTTTATTGAATGTTACAAAATAATATATCTATCGGACTTTATTGCTACTATTATAATGTTGTAGTAATCATTTTATAATGATTTGATAAATTCAATGATAGTTTTATTATTTTTAAAAGTTTAGTGGATTAAAATAAGTATATGAGGATAGTTTGGTGACCTTTGGTGCATTTTACCCTTGTTTTATTTAAAGATTATTATTAAAGAGATACAATCTACTTACACATAATATAAAACTCATAGGTCATGTTTGGTAAAGATAGGTTTGGGCAAAAATTAGAGGTTTGACCAGTCAAATCCGTTAATATTGTTGTTTGGTGAATATCGGATTGAAAGAGCGGATTGTGGTGAAACCGCTAATTTTGAAAAAGCTCATAGTATGAGCTTTTTGAGATTAGATGTTTGATATTAGAGTTGTAAAGACTCTTTTACCCTTACCAGTTACTAAAAATCTCAAAATAACCTAAAATAAATATTTTTTTCTCCCTATTTATAAACTAATCCTATTTACTTTTTTTTTTCTTTTTATTACCACATATGTGTATGTGTATTTAAATTTATTAATTAATTAAATTAAATAAAAATAATTATATAAATAATAAATTAATATATAAATCATTCAAATATGTTTAGAAAAGTTATATTAAAAATAATTTTATAGATCTAATTAATATTAATTAGATACAAAATATTGATAACTAATAAACTATTCAAACAAGTATTGAATATAATCATGTCCTTATATGTCATTTTGTTTGTTTAAATAATCTAACAGCTATCAGCTATCTGTTAATTTTACCAAACACTTTATACAATCAACTAGTCAAATCAGTTAATGCAATCAGCTATCAGCTAATGTAATCCGCTATCCGCAAATAGCCAAACATGGCCATAGTTTTACACGTTTTTTGGATCGTTGGATGGGTGAAATTGATGACTAAGATTAACTCTTTACTTTTTTCCCAAGTGATAATCTTCACATAACTCATTGTTAATTTCATTCATTCACTATACTCATCCAACAATCCTAAAAACGTGTAAAAGTTAAAAACTCTTACACTATGTAACTGGATGTTGGGATCCTATCCTATTATTAAATAAAAATATAAAAACAAAAAACTTTATAATACTAATATTTATTGCACTTTAAAATGAGAGTTTTTAGTAAAAAAATTAACAATGGGATCCGAATTTTATTAATCGCCATAAAAGATAATACAATTCAATGCATCAACAAGAGAAAAAGAAAGACAGATTCACTAAAAGTTTCTTACAATGGTGCAGAGAAAAGCAAACACTTCCATCGAGATTAGCATACCAAAATTTAGAAACTTTTCTGAATCTCTTTGTCTCTATCCAAATGAGATGCTTTAAAATGGTGTAAAAAAAGTGGTAAGCGAACCAAGCTATCAAGCAGATTTTACTCTGTTACCCAGATCTGATTACATCGGCAACCAACCATCAACCGAGTGAGGATTCATCTTTCTAAGACCACCGACAGAATTAAAATTAGAGATTAGCGCCGTGAAGATCTCTATACGAGTACCAACTGGCCGCCAAGGTATGCTAATCATGCCACAAGGACAGATGAAACGAACCACAAAACAATGAAAAACGTGCCACAAAGACAAAGAAAATGCATGCCACGAAGACAGAGATTCTTATTAAAATATAAAAAATAAGAAAAGACATGAAACATAATAAATCCAGTGGTCGACAACCAATACTAAGATTAATAGTCGACCACCGGCTAAGAGGGCAAGCAAAATTGGTTGCGGCGCTGCATTTAGGTTAGGAGAGAAAAGTAAGGTTGAAGAGAAAAGTATTCTTTTGTAATTTTTTTAATTGAGTTGGTGTTGAGTTGAGTCATGACACCAAACTCTATCATACATTTCATAATAGTAAGTATAATAGTATAAATGTAAATACCAATTATTAGTTGGTCTAGTGAGATAAGATGTTAGAATCTTTAAGTAAAGTCAGATATTCAAATCTTGACGTTATGAATGAAGTAAATTGGATAAGAGTATCTCCCCCATAGAACTTTTAGAGTACCTGATTTGGATTAGTTAGTCAATGAATCGAATAGTAGTGATTATACTAAAAAAAATATGCTAGTATGACATAAAATACAATACTTTAAAAATCAATTTATGTAAAATAATATTTTAAAAAAAAATATTTCAAGAAAGGATTGTTAATCCATTATTCTTACGTTGGAATCATAAATAATTTTTTAGCTATTTTATTTTAATTATATTAAATATGAAAGGATAAAACTTTAATTATAACAACATTAATTACTCTCTAAAATAAAAAAAATATTTTAATAATTTCACAATTGATTTAGTGTTAAATGTACTCGTAATACTAATTTAATCTGTAATATCAATTTAATCTATAATATCATGTATAAGATAAATAGATAGATTGATATATACAAATAATTCAATCCATTGTGGCTTGCATAAATTATAATCATATTTTAATAACAAATATAAATAAAGAAAAAGGTTTGGCCCAAGGGATTAATTTGGGCCATATAGCCCATTAACCGCAAGAAAACAAACCTTATATAAAAAAAATTGTCTGATTTTTTCCTCTCAAACCAGAGGAGAGCAAATAAATAATCTCTGTGGAAACGAAGCAACTGTCAACTTCATTCTCCTCAGATCTAAACCACCGCGTCTCAGATCCACTAAATTCACCATGTCTTCCACTTTCAGCGGCGATGAAACGGCTCCTTTCTTCGGCTTCCTCGGCGCTGCCGCTGCTCTTGTCTTCTCCTGTAACAAATCCTTACCCTTCTTCCTCTTTAGATTCATTTTTATTTTTATTTTTTAAAATCAAATCTCTTGTAAGTTCTATTTATCTGATTGTCTGATGAAAAATTGATGGATCAGTAGTACTATACTTCTAGCATCAGTAAACGATCCTATTGAGAAGAGTTTATGATTTTTTTAGTAATTTTATGTATAAATTTGATGTGTATTGTAGGATTGATATGGATCTCTGATTCTAGGATATAAACAATTCCGAAATTAAAAAAATACCTTGATCTAGCTAAGACAATTTTATACGTCTAAGTTTTAGTTTTTATTGGAATCAAAACGACAGGATTCACGTAAATTAGAGTTATTTAGATGTGGATCTAATAAGAATATTGCATTCAAATAATATCAGCTGGTTTAAGTTGAAATAAAATAATTTATGAATTTAGGTATGGTTTCTGTTCAAATAAACTCAGATTTTGTTTAAGTCGGAAAAGAATTAAATTTAGTTTGGATTGCTTTCAGGTAAACACGGCATGGTTTTATTTGAAAATAATAAATTAATTTTGGATATAGGTATGGGAGCTGCATATGGGACAGCTAAGAGCGGTGTTGGTGTGGCTTCAATGGGTGTGATGAGGCCTGAGTTGGTCATGAAATCTATTGTTCCAGTTGTTATGGCTGGTGTTTTGGGTATTTACGGATTGATTATTGCTGTTATTATTAGTACCGGTATCAATCCTAAGGCGAAATCGTATTACCTTTTCGATGGTTATGCCCATCTTTCCTCTGGTCTTGCTTGTGGCCTTGCTGGTCTTTCTGCTGGAATGGCAATCGGAATCGTTGGGGATGCTGGCGTCAGGTATGCTGCTTTTAGCGCCATGTTTTAAACCTGCATATGACACTGTTATTATTGATTGATACCAGAAGTATTTGACCTGTGAAAATGTTGATTTATACCTTTTCATAAAGCGAAAACAGGTCTCGAGTTAATTTCCATGACGATGAAATCTGATCAAAGCTTTAGTTTCTAAGACTGAGTGTTTAAATTATATGAAAAATACTGATTGATAGATAGATAGATAGATAGATAATGTTTGATATGCCCTTCAGATTGCTCTGTATATGATATGTTTTGTTTATTTGTTGCTTATCGGTGAAAATATTGTGAACGCTCAATGAAATCGTGTCGGATGATATTTGAATGATATTTTTTGCAGAGCTAATGCACAGCAGCCAAAACTCTTTGTTGGAATGATCCTTATCCTCATCTTTGCCGAAGCTCTGGCCCTTTATGGCCTTATCGTCGGCATCATCTTGTCTTCTCGAGCAGGCCAATCTAGAGCAGAATAAAAGATGCTTGCAGATCTGTTTTAGTATTCTTTAATTGCGTATCGGGGTAATAGTATTGAGTATGCTCGGATTAATGATGATCGGACATCAAGTGCGGGGTTCACATTACTATTGATGAAAACACCAACTTGAGCAGTCGAATGGTAGTTGCCCAGTCCTCTTTGTAGAATTAGAATTGAGTTCATTATTCTCTGAATAAAATGTTGTGGAGCTTTTTCCTGTTTGTTTTTTTGTTTATTCGTGTATTGCAAAGTGTTGAACACTTTAATGGGGGGTTAATTTTGTGAGTGACAATATATGCATGATCCAGTATTTAATTTAATCCAGGGTTTCTTTGTCAGTGTATGGTTGGTTCCAATTTAAACCTAAAGTAAATAAAACTTGTAGTAGTTTTACTTGAAAACAAACATGTTTAAAAATATTAGACGAACATACTCATACAAATATGTTTTAAAGTACATCCTACTCTTATACCCTGTTTTAATAATAAACATCTACTTATAATAAATATTTTTAACATATATTTTCTTTTTTTATGAACATACAGATTAGGTCATAATTAAACTATAAATGATAATAAATAAAATGCAGGCGATAAAGCTTTTGCGGGAGAAGATGACGTATACGTAGGAAACCATGGCAGATAGCACTAACCAATACACATTAGTTTTGTCCATCTCTTTCTTTTCATAAAATAACTAATATGTTCTTTTGAATCACAAAGTTAATATAAGACAAAATGAATTTAAATTATTTCTTTGGGGGAATAAACAACGTTCAATTATTCATCCTAATGTCTTTGGATTCTTGAATGTACAGTACCACAAATTGTTTTTAACTTTTATTCTTCCAAAGGGGCTTTTCGAGACCCAAAACGTCAAGAATATTCAACATTTTTTAAACGATAATAATAATAATATTGTTGGATCCGGATGTCAATGTTAATAAACATGTTGATGTCATAATGAAATTAATTAGGACAGAATTGAACTAGTGTTGATGGTCAGTTGGTCAGAGCCGTTCACATGCTCCCTTTCTCTTCTCTTAGGTTCTGGGTTCATGACCCAGTAGAAGCATTTCTTTTTCTAGAATATCCTCCTCCCATTCTAGGTAGGAGTAGTATTTATAAAAAAAAAATTAAAATTAAATGATGAAAGGTATTAATTTATTATTTTTAATTAAATTAAGAGATTTTTTTTGTAGATAACTGATGTTTTTATTATCCAAGAAAGCAGCTCAAAAGCACTGCAACAAAACTTTATATATGTAATTAGGCATCCATCCCCTTATGGAATTCTCCAATTAGCACAAATTCACCTATTTACATCATCCATGTATATCTCTCTATCATGTACTTTTATACATATCTTTTTCTTTACACAATCAAGTAAACTAATCCAATTCCTTTGAGTATGCCTAAATTTCTTACAATTACGCTCCTCCCATATATGGTAAACATACGAATTCCACGCAAGCTTAAGAACATATACAATTAAAGATTTTCCCTTCAAATAGGAACATAGCCATGCTAACTCTCCCTCCCAATTCATCAGATCTCTTCTAATACCACATAAGGAAAGAATTCTAGTCCAAATTTGATGTGACTAATGACAGACTGCAAATAAATGGCTTCTAGATTCAACATCAGATTCACAAAACAAACAACTTAGCTCTACATTCATGCCCATATGCTGCAATCTATCACATATAGGCAGTCGATCCAAAATTGTCATTCATGCGATTACAAAATGCCTCGGAACATGCATCACATACCATACTATCATGTGCCATGCCACCTTAGGCTCAACCCCTCTAGTTTTATTCCAGATATTCCTCACACTATCAGTTGAAGAGGTAAGAGCTAGCACCAATGGCCTGAGTTTAATCAACTTTCTTAAGCACCAGCTAAAATGAACTTTACAATCCACACTCTAATAATCTCTCTCTTTAAATGCATACGTTTTGATTCATGCCACCTAAAGAGAGCCTTCATCAGATAACAATTTTTTAATCAATCCTACCATACACGCCTTGTTCCATGCACTAAGGTCCTTGACTCCAAGACCCCCTTCCCCTTGACTTATAAATGATTCTCCAGTCTACTCTAGCACACGAAGCTGCCTCATTTTTTCCTTTTCAAAAAGTTCTCATTCAGAGCTATTCAATCTTCTTTATCACTCCTTTGGGCAGGATCACCTGCCTGCACCAATAATTCACTATACTAAAAATTACAGCATTGATAAACTGCAATCGTCCAGCATAGCCAAGTGATTTGCTAGACCATTGCCCTAATTTAGTCTTCACCTTCTCAATTAAGACAGTGCAATCCTTCTCTGTTAGCCTTCTTGTTACAAAGGGAATGCCAAGATAACGCACAAGCAACCTCTCAATCTGAAACCCAGTTAGAGCCATAAAATTATCTCTTTGCTCTGCAGACACACCTGCCACAAACAACTTTGACTTTGCAGCATTAAAACGAATTCCAAAAATTTCATAAAATTTTTCTAGAACACATTGCACACTCAAAATTGAGCTCACATTACCTTTGCAAAATATAAGTAAATCATCTGCAAAACACATATGCGTAATTCTCCCTTTTCTTACACTTTGGATGAAATTGAAAAATCTCATTACTAGCTGCAACATCCAACATATGGGATAAAACATTCATAATAATAACAAAAAGGTAAGGGGAGAGTGGATCTCCTTGCCTTACCCCTCTTCTACCCTTGAAAAAACCCACCAAACTACCATTCAACACAATAGAAAATCTATTGCATGTAAAATAAACTTTTATCCAATTTCTAAATCTCTCAGGGAGACCAATAGCTTCCAATGTCTTGATCAAGAAATTCCAACTTAAAGTATCAAATAATTTTTGCAGATTTACCTTTAAATCACATCTAAGAGAAATAACACTTCCACCATAGCCCTTAACAAGTTCTTGAGCAAGTAAAGTATTATCCACAATACTTTTACCCCTTATAAAAGTAGACTGATTCTTCAATATCAAATTCGGCAGCCATACATTCAGTCTATCTACTAAAATTTTAGTTATGGTTTTATAAACTACATAACAACATGAAATTGGCCTAAAGTCTTTCGCCTGACAAGCATTTGGCACCTTAGGCACAAGTGTAACAACAGTAGCATTAAAGGATGGAAGAAGAGTAGAAGAGTTAAAGAAATACCTTACAGCAGCTATGAAGTCAAACCCCACTATATCCCAAGTCTTCCCAAAAAATCAAGATGTGTAACCATCCGGTCTAGGTGCCTTGTCCTTACCTTGACTAAAAATTGCATCTTTAATTTCCTCATCATTGACCTCCTTTAGCAAAGATTCACGAGCTTCAATAGGTACACTCACAATCAACATGTCTTTCAAAACTTCCAGCTCACAGAACTGAACCCCTCCATCTACAGCCCCAATCTGTTTTGTGAAGAATTGCAGAAGCACATCAGCCATTCCCTCAAAAGTACTAATTTACTCCCCCAAGTTATTGTGTAAACAACAAATAGTACTCCTCTTCTTCTTCACATCTACAACAGAATGGAAGAATTTTATCCCTGATCACCCTCCTTTAACCAATAAATTTTATCCTTATGTTTATAAAATAGCATCTCAACTTTTTTCAACTCAGCAAGCTCAGCTAAAGCTTGCTTCTCAGCAACTACATTTGCAGGTTGCACTGGTAGTGCCAAATTAAGTATATGTAGCTCTTCCACCTCCTTTCTCTTCACCTCCACTCTTTGAGAAATATTTTCGTAATGAGTTTGGTTTAGACTTTTAAGACAAGACTTTAATCTCTTTAACTTGGTAAAAAATTTTTTGCATAGGATTAAGGTCCCAGTAGTAGCCTCATACAAAGAATGAGCAACCACAGATCTGAACCCAGGATGCTGAGTCCAAAAATTGAAGAACTTAAAAGGTTTTAGCTTTTGCACATGAGGCTCGGTCTTAAGGTGCACCACTGATGGACTATGGTCAGATACCCTAGGAGCCTGAAACTCTATACAAGAAGAAGGCAAATCAATGTGCCAATGTGAATTGGTTAACACCTATCAAGCTTCCTAGAAAGAAAGCTCTCCTCCTGCTTATTAGACCAAGTAAATATAGGGCCTAGATAAGGATGATCCACAAGTCCCACATCATGCAAACAAACTTGAAACTCTTCCATGTCAGATGTAATGTGCACCCCTATATTGTCAAAATCAGAACTCCCAGAAGCATGTGCAACCACATTAAAATCACCCCAACTATCCAAGAAAGACAACCAACCAAAGATGCCACCTGCCTAAGCTACTGCCATAAATCTCTTCTAAAGATACTGTCATTGCTTCAATAGACAGCTGAAATAATAATCTCCTTTCCCTCAAGCTCACCCTTGATTGTAACCACTTGTGTCCTAGAAAAAACAAGGGAAAACCCTAAATTCTTCTTACAAATGACCCAAATTTTCCCTAAATCTATCGCAGAGTAATTGTGATAACAGTTCCAGCAATCAGAATAGAGACTAAAAATACCATTAAACTTTACCTCTCTCACCCTTGTTTCAAGTAAACATAATACATCAACTTGCAATTTTTCCATACGCTGAAAAACTTTCCTTTGTTTTTGGGGCTGATTAAATCCCCTCACATTCCAGAAAGCAATAGTCATGTTGATATAATAGAGTTTGTAACCCCCTTAGCCCGGCCTAGACGGTTGACCCGAACTACGAAGATTATACGGGGAAAACCAAAGTCAACCTGAAAGTCAACCTTGATTCACGACCTTTTTTTCTTTTTAATCTTGTCTAGATACACATTAACCCTAAGTGAGTGCTCAAGAAACATATCTGAGAACGGCACAAAAAACGGATTTCAAAAAGGGACTCAATTGCACAAATAACGAAATTAGGGACCAAAATGTAATTTCTATAAATTAGAAGGTCTTTACTGATTTAAATGTTACCAATATGAAATTAGTCATGTTACATGCTTCACTGCCAAATTTCATCTTAATTGAACATCTCAAACTCAAGAAATTGCAACTTTAACATTTGAGACTAAAATGTAAAGCTTGCAAACTTCAGCATCATTCAAATCAGTGCCCAACGGTCACCTGTTTCGGAACACCCACCTGCTGTATCGAAACGCAGGATCGGAACAACGTTGACCGTTTCGATACGCGGGTTGGTTCCGAGACTGGTTCCGAAACGAGGCCTTCCAGTGGCCAAATCGTTTCGAAATATCCCTTAGCGTTTCGAAACACGAAGGCCATTTCAGGCCCCCGTTTCGAAACACTAGGGGGTGTTTCGATACGGTTTGCCCAAAAACAGCAGCAAATGCTGGTTTTTCATGCACAAACTCGTTCAAACACATCCAAATGACTTCCTAAGCATATCAACAAGTCAACATACATACAAGGCACACATTTAGAGCCTCTAAACACCTTCTTAGCATCAAACAAGGAAATTCATAAGTCTAGAGGCATGCATCCTAATATCCAAACCAAATAGGGAAATCAAACCAACAAACAAGCAATAAAGGCCATTTACAATTCAAACAACCAAGGCACACATGCCACATCCTTAGGGAGTTTAACACATCTCCCAAAACAAAACTTAGGTTCCCGTTGCCAAATAATCAAAACTAATAGTGTACGAAAACTTCACCATATATGAGCTTGGATTCCCTTGGACACACTTAGCTTCCTTGATGCCCTTAAACACCTCAATTATCTGCATTATTGGTAAAAGAGAGCGTAAGCACAAATGCTTAGTGAGGCATGCTCTAAAGTAAACCAACACAATAATGCACTTTTAGAAAACATTTTCATCAAAGCTTTTAAACCACATGCCCATCACTTTCTCATGCTTGATAAACTTTCAAAGCAAAACTCATTGAAATCATATGTACCTCCATTCTATTTCATGCATTAAAACCAATGCAAAACTCATGGCAAGGCCATCCACATGCTTGTATTGTCAAAGCATTTCTAAACAAAACACATATGCATATCTCATAGCATAAATCATTTCATCAAGGTACATGTGTAACAAAACCATTTAATCATTTATATTGGCATTTAGCATCTCATCAATACTCAGATATGCGGACACATTTCTACACTAGACTCTTCCGGTGGAATCTCACATCACCGTACTCACTTGTCTAGCAACAACATCCAGTGGAATCACTCAGCACCGTACTCACATGTCGGAATCTCTCATCGCCACAAAGCTTGGATATTTCACCAAGTCCTACCTGATGGAATGCCCATCATCGGAAAATCTCCCTTTGGCTTAACCAAAGAGCACGTACGAATTTTTAGTTTATAGTGCACTCTCATCCTATTGATCGATCAATTATATCTGGTAAGTTTCTTAACATCTAAGCCAATATAATGTGTTAAAATATCATCACACCTACTGTTTTTCATGCAACAAAACTCAAGAGTTTTCTCACCACATTTCAATTCATAAATCATATTTTGCTTCAAACCAAAAGCTCAAATCTATTCAATGCAACATGCCATCTCACGACATCTTTACAAGCATAATCTCATGCTCCAAAACATGCATAAAAACAGTAGGAATTTAACAACCACAAACCATGAGCATGTAAAAGCAATTTAGGGCAAACACCACTTTAGAGAGATCAAATCAAGCCATACTTACTTCCAAATTAGGAAGGTGTTTCAAACCTTTCCTAAATCCCCAAACCTTGTATTTTTGTCCTCATGGACTTCTAAACCAATCGCACTCACCAATTTCGTTTCGCTTGCTTGCCGAAACGCTGATTAAGCCTCTAGATCAACTCCAAAAGTGTCTGAAGATGTCTCCCCTATTTTAGACACATCAAAGCAGAGGATTAATGCATCATCATGCATTGAAATTTTCAGTCAACACTCCTAAACTCGTTGCTCTACCTTAAACCAACATTTCGGCTACCAAACACAATCGAAATCACCTCCAAACTCTTCCAAAACTTAACCCAGCTAAGATCCATCACTCCTAATCATTTCTAAACATCAATTAACATCAAAAACAACTCTCAACTCGTCCTTATACCTCCAGTTATAACAGAACACTAAAAACACCTCAAAAACCACCATTTTCATAAGAAAAAACTTAGGAAACACAACCTATTCGGGATTGGATTGATAAAACCTCATTTATAACATCATTTAACATCCAAAATACATTAGAGAACTATCTCAAAACAGAGCCCAATCAATTACAATGAAAATCTTCAAGATCTCTTCCAAAATCTTGAGTTTTAAGCCAAAATCTTGTTTCTAACATTAAATCCATTTATAAAACTTTAATAAAGGATTGACAACTTGGGAATTTCAGTAAAGAACTGAGTATTTAGAGGAGAAGAACAATCTTACCTCTAAATGGTGATTTCTCCTTGATTTGGGCAAAATTCCATGAAAATGCAATGTGGAAATCAAAAGGATTTGTTGCAAGATTGATTAGAAACCAATAGGTGATGGAAATCTCATCAATTGAAGTGAAAATCTATGTGAAAGTTGCTGGAGAAAAGGTGTTTGGATGATGGGATTTTGAGAGAAAAAGGAATGAGAGAAAATTAGAGAAAGGTAGTTATGAAAATTAAAAATTAGTTTTCCTTTTCTTTTATTTAATTAAAACATTAATTAAATCACTCAAATTAAGGAAAAATCTGGAGAAAACATTTTGGGTAAATTAGCTCCTTAAAGATTCAAAGTTTCAATCCTTTACAAAACAGTCACTACTAAACTTTGCAAAAAATCGCAATTTGGTCACTACACCGAAATGTAGTGTTTCCAAACTTTATTTTGTAAAATTGATTTCACCACTCTCTTATATATATTAAATAAGGATTTTTAGATATTTTTCTATATTTTTAAAGCATCCCGAGCTAGGCTTTCCCTAAAACCTCCTTTTATATTCGAACCGTTTCTCAGACCGGTCCGATCAGACCCTAAACTTCTAAGCCCAAAATTGGGGTGTTACAACTCTCCCCCTCTTAAGAAATTTCGTCCTCAAAATTTACCTAGAGGAAAAAGGTAAGGAAACTGCTTCTTCATGTCATCCTTTCTTTCCCACGTGGCTTCTTCAACACCATGATGCCTCCACAACACCTTAACCAACTCAATGGTCTTACCTCGAAGAACTTTACTATCCGAATCCAGAATCTCAACCGGCTCCTCATCATAAGTCAAGTCTGGATTCAACTCCACTTTCTCCACAGGCATAACATGCGAAGGATCCGATCTATACCTCTGAAGCATAGAGACATGAAACACATCATGTATCTTTTCCAACTCTTGTGGTAACCTCAACTTGTACGCAACAGGACCCACACGTTCAATCACCTCGTATGGTCCAATATAACTAGGGCTCAACTTACCCTTCCGGCCAAACCTCATCACCTTCTTCCAAGGTGAAACCTTCAAAAACACACGGTCACCCACCGCAAACTTAATCTCCTTACGCTTCAAATCCGCGTAAGACTTCTGCCGATCAGAAGCTGCTTTCAACCGCTCACAAATGAGCTTCACCTTATCAGTGGTTCCCTTCAACAAAGCCGGCATCGAGACCAACTTCTGACCTGTTTCAGCCCAGCAAAGAGGAGTTCTGCACTTTCTTCCATACAAGGCTTCATAAGGTGCCGTTTGAATACTTGCCTGGTAGCTATTGTTATAAGCAAACTCCACCAACGGCAAATGCTTCTCCCAAGAGCCTTGGAACTCAATCACACAGCACCTCAACATATCCTCAAGCACCTGAATAACACGCTCAGACTGACCATCCGATTGCGGATGATAAGAGGTACTGAAATTCAGCCGCGTACCCAAAGCCTGATGCAAACATTCCCAAAAACGCAATGTGAACCTCGGATCTCTATCCGACACTATAGACTTTGGCACACCATGCAGACGCACAATCTCAGCAATGTACAGCTCTGCAAGCTTATCCAAAGTATACGTTGTATGAACAGGTAAGAAATGCGCACACTTCGTAAGGCGATCCACAATCACCCACACCGAATTCTTCGTCGATGGCGAAAAAGGCAAACCAGACACAAAGTCCATGGTAATCCTTTCCCACTTCCACTCAGGAATTCTCAACGGTTGCAACAATCCTGAAGGAAATTGTTGCTCAGCCTTAACCCGCTGATAAACCATGAACCTACTCACATACTCCGCAACATCTTTCTTCAAACCCACCCAGTAGTACTCATCCTTTAAATCGCGATACATCTTTGTACTACCAGGGTGCATAGCAAAAGGACTACTATGAGCTTCAGACAGAATAGTACGCCTTAACTCCACATCATTTGGCACTACTATCCGACTTCCAAAACATAGAACTTCGTCATCATTAAAACAAAAATTCGATGGTCTATCCTCAGCAATATCCTGAACATGTGGCACCAAAGAATCATCCGACAACTGCTTATCTTTTATCAACTGAACCAGAGATGGTTTCACTTGCAATTCGCCACAAGACCTCCATCTCGCGAAATACTCAAGCTGGTAAACATAGCCCTTAACTCAACCGCCACCTTCCTGCTCAAGGCATCCGCCACAACATTAGCTTTTCCCGGATGGTACTCGATCGTCAGATCGTAATCTTTAAGCAACTCCACCCAACGTCGTTGCCTAAGATTCAACTCTTTCTGAGACATCAGATACTTCAAACTCTTGTGATCCGTGTACACAGTACACTTCTCACCATACAGATAATGTCTCCAAATCTTCAAAGCAAAAACCACCGCAGCTAACTCAATGTCATGCGTAGGGTAATTGCGCTCATGCACTTTCAACTGTCGCAATGCATAAGCCACCACCTTACCCTCCTGCATTAGCACACACCCCAAACCAACGTAGGATGCATCACTGTACACCACAAACTCTTTTCCTGATTCAAGTTGAACCAAGATTGGAGCTTGCGTCAAAGCTGCCTTAAGTTTCTCAAAAGCTTGTTGCCTTGCTTCTGTCCACTCATACTTGATATCTTTCTGCAACAACTTCGTCAAAGGTGCAACAATCTTCGAAAAACCATCCACAAACCTCCGGTAATATCCTACCAACCCAAGGAAACTACGAACTTCATGAACAGACTTAGGAGGCTTCCAATTCATAACCGCCTCGATCTTCTGAGGATCAACACGAATTCCCTCAACCGAAACCACATGACCAAGGAACACAACTTCCTTTAGCCAAAACTCACACTTACTTAGCTTAGCATAAAACTGATTTTCCAGAAGCAGTTGCAAGACAACCCTCAAATGACCCTCATGCTCCTCCTCAGTACGAGAGTACACAAGGATATCGTCGATGAACACCACAACAAACTTGTCCAAGTATTCATGGAACACTCTATTCATCATGTCCATGAAAGCTGCAGGAGCATTCGTCAAGCCAAACGGTATTACAAGGAACTCATAATGCCCATGCCTCGTCCTAAAGGCTGTTTTTGGCACATCCACATCTTTCACCTTAAGCTGGTAGTACCCTGACCTTAAGTCAATTTTAGAGAACACAGCCGCTCCACGAAACTGATCAAATAGGTCATCAATCCTCGGCAAAGGATACCGATTCTTGATGGTCAACTTGTTCAGCTGACGATAATCGATACACATTCTCATAGTACCATCCTTCTTCTTCACAAACAAGACCGGTGCACCCCAAGGGGACACACTTGGCCGAATGAACCCACGATCAAGCAACTCCTGAAGTTGCGTCTTCAACTCCTTCAACTCCTTAGGTTCCATGCGATAGGGATCAATGGACACCGGAGTTGTATTTTCATACAGCTCAATTCCAAACTCCACCTCTCGACTAGGCGGCAATCCAGGTAACTCCTCCGGAAACACTTCAGGGAACTCACGAACAGTTCTGATATCCTGAACGCACAACTTCTTTGAACTAGGATTCATCACAAAGGCTAGGTAAGCCTCGCAAGCTTGCCTCAGCATTCGACTCGCTTCAAGGGTAGACACCACATTGGCAAGAAACTTTACATTCTCACCAACTACCACCACTTCGTAATCATCCGCAAGTTTCAGTAAAACTCGCTTATTTTCAAAATCCACTACAGCCCGATGTTCAACAAGCCAATCCATACCAAGGATTACATCGAAACCATAGAATGGCAATTCCATGAGATCAAAAAGAAAAACATGGTTTTGCACTTTCAAGGGACATCTTCTATACAAGTTTCGTGTTACAACAGTCTCACCAAAGGAACTAGTCACACGCATACCAACATCCAAAGACTCAACAGGTAAACCAAGCATTTGAGCATGTTCACGCAGTATGTACGAGTGTGTAGATCCAGAATCAACCAAAGAAAGTAATGATAAGGATTGCAAAGTAAAGGTACTTGCGATCACATCCGTATCATTCCCTCCCCCACGCTGAGCATACACTCGAGCCTGGCCACCACCCTCAGGTTGAACAGCCACAACATGAGATACATTCCTCCCACCATCATCTCTGCGCCGAAAATTACCACGGCCGCGCCCACGACCTCTTTGTGGCTCAGCTGCTCTCACCGGAGCCTGTCCATCCTTCAAAGGTTGAGGACAATCCTTCTTCAAATGCCCACGGTTTCCACAATTCCAGCATGTACCAAGGTTACCCCAACACTCTCCACCATGCCGTCTACCACAACGGTTACACTAAAGAGTCCTCTGAACAGCATTAGGTCCTTGCTGACCTCTACTAGGGTTACCACCTCCACGTCTAGCATCAAAGTGCGGCCTCCTATCCTTATGCCTCTTGTTGCGATCTCTACCATAATCGCGTTCATCCGCTCTCTTCCCAGAGCTGGATCCACCCGTACGGCTAGTTAAACCAAGATTCGACTCAATGTCCTTGGCTCTAGTGACCAAGACATCGAAATCTGTATAGTCAGCCGCAAGTATGAAAGTCTTCACATCCGTTACTAACCCATAACGGAATCGTTCGCACCTCTCCCGCTCATTAGGGATCAGCTCATGTGCATACTGACTGAGGCGGACAAACTGAATCTCATACTCAGCCACCGTCATGCTACCTTGCACAAGAGACATAAATTCTCTTTTCTTCTCATCTAGGTATCACACACCCAGATACTTTCGCTTAAACGCACTCAGGAAGAACGTCCAGGTCACCTCATCATCTTTCATCCCAGAGATAGTGGTCGTCCACCACGTATAAGCATCACCATGCAGCAGTGACACCACGCAACCCAGCTTCTGCATATTATTGCAGTTCATTTGCCCCAAAATCCTCTTGGTGCTTTCCAACCATGATTCAGATCCTTCCGGAGATAGACCTCTGAACTCAGTCCCTCCCAGACTGCAAAGACGTTCCAAAGGCAATCTCACATTGGCATCATCTTGATGCGCAGCTCCATGAGCTCTAGCTACTGCTGTCTGGAAGGCTCCAGCAATAGCCGGAATCAACACCGTAAAGTCAGGAGCAGCTTGCCCCTGCGCACCTTCAGGTCCAGCGACCCCAGCACCAGCACCAATACCAGCATTATCACCTCCAGCACCACCATCACCGGGTGGTCCACCACCAGGGGGAGGAGGCAAATCCACAACATTCTCAGCGTTCTCATCAATCTCATTCTCATTCTGAGCCATAGATCTTGTGTTCATCCTTATCTCTCTACGTGGCCCCATTTACAAAGAAAACAATGCACTGACACAAATGTAATAAACACAATCAGGCTTAATGAGGTAAGTAATCCAAGTACTCAAGCTCTTTTTCGAAAAAAATTCCTTACATTAGTTTTGATATGGCAATGGGATCCCATAACACACTCCAACATGGCATCATATCGCAAAAACATCACAAATGATATCATACATCACTATTCATACAACATTCTTTTCACCCCAAAAGGCATATCATGCAAATACACATACATCACCCACATGACAATTCCCAATTATACGAGAACTAAGCTCTGATACCACCAAATGTAACCCCCTTAGCCCGGCCTAGACGGTTGACCCGAACTACGAAGATTACACGGGGAAAACCAAAGTCAACCTGAAAGTCAACAATGATTCACGACCCTTTTTTTCTTTTTAATCTTGTCTAGATACACATTAACCCTAAGTGGGTGCTCAATAAACATATCTGAGAATGGCACAGCAAACGGATTTCAAAAAGGGACTCAATTGCACAAATAACGAAATTAGAGACCAAAATGTAATTTCTGTAAATTAGAAGGTCTTTACTAATTTAAATGTTACCAATATGAAATTAGTCATGTTACATGCATCACTGCCAAATTTCATCTTAATTGAACATCTCAAACTCAAGCAATTGCAACTTTAACATTTGGGACTAAAATGTAAAGCTTGCAAACTTCAGCATCATTCAAATCAGTGCCCAACGGTCACCTGTTTTGAAGCACCCACCTGATGTATCGAAACGCAGGATCGGAACGGCGTTGACTGTTTCGATACGCGGGTTGGTTCCGAGACTGGTTCCGAAACAAGGCCTTCCAGTGGCCAAATGGTTTCGAAACATCCCTTAGCGTTTCGAAACACAAAGGCCATTTCAGGCCCCCGTTTCAAAACATTAGGGGGTGTTTCGATACGGTTTGCCCAGAAACAGCAGCAAATGCTGATTTTTCATGCACAAACTCGTTCAAACACATCCAAAAGACTTCCCAAGCATATCAACAAGTCAACATATATACAAGGCACACATTTAGAGCCCCTAAACACCTTCTTAGCATCAAACAAGGAAATTCATAAGTCTAGAGGCATGCATCCTAATATCCAAACCAAATAGGGAAATCAAACCTCCAAACGAGCAATAAAGGCCATTTACAATTCAAACAACCAAGGCACACATGCCACATCCTTAGGGAGTTTAACACATCTCCCAAAACAAAACTTAGGTTCTCATTGCCAAATTATCAAAACTAATAGTGTACGAAAACTTTACCATACATGAGCTTGGATTCCCTTGGACACACTTAGCTTCCTTGATGCCCTTAAACACCTTAATTATCTGCATTATTGGTAAAAGAGAGCGTAAGCACAAATGCTTAGTGAGGCATGCTCTAAAGTAAACCAACACAATAATGCACTTTTAGAAAACATTTTCATCAAAGCTTTTAGACCACATGCTCATCACTTTCTCATGCTTGATAAACTTTCAAAGCAAAACTCATTGAAATCACATGTACCTCCATTCTATCTCATGCATTAAAATCAATGCAAAACTCATGGGAAGGCCATCCACATGCTTGTATTGTCAAAGCATTTCTAAACAAAACACATATGCATATCTCATAGCATAAACCATTTCGTCAAGGTACATGTGTAACAAAACCATTTAATCATTTATGTTGGCATTTAGCATCTCATCAATACTCGGATATGCGAACACATTTCTACACTAGACTCTTCCGGTGGAATCTCACATCACCGTACTCACTTGTCTAGCAACAACTTCCGGTGGAATCACTCATCACCGTACTCACATGGCAGAATCTTTCATCGCCACAAAGCTTGGGTATTTCACCAAGTCCTACCCGATGGAATGCCCATCATCAGAAAATCTCCCTTTGGCTTAACCAAAGAGCACGTACGAATTTTTAGTTTATAGTGCACTCTCATCCTATTGATCGATCAATTATATCCGGTAAGTTTCTCAACATCTATGCCAATATAATGTGTTAAAATATCATCACACCTACTGTTTTTCATGCAACAAAACTCAAGAGTTTTCTCACCACATTTCAATTCATAAATCATATTTTGCTTCAAACCAAAAGCTCAAATCTATTCAATGCAATATGCCATCTCACGACATCTTTACAAGCATAATCTCATGCTCCAAAACATGCATAAAAATAGTAGGAATTTAACAACCACAAGCCATGAGCATGTAAAAGCATTTTAGGGAAAACACCACTTTAGAGAGATCAAATCAAGCCATACTTACTTCCGGATTTAGGAAGGTGTTTCAATCCTTTCCTAAATCCCCAAACCTTGTATTTTTGTCCTCATGGACTTCTAAACCAATCACACTCACCAATTTCGTTTCGATTGCTTGCCGAAACGCCAATTAAGCCTCCGGATCAACTCCAAAAGTGTCTGAATATGTCTCCCCTGTTTTAGACACATCAAAGCAGAGGATTAATGTATCATCATGCATTGAAATCTTCAGCCAACACTCCTAAACTCATTGTTCTACCTAAAACCAACATTTCGACTACCAAACACAACCGAAATCACCTCCAAACTCTTCCAAAACTTAACCCAGCCAAGATCCATCACTTCTAATCATTTCTAAACATCAATTAACATCAAAAACAACTCTCAACTCGTCCTTATACCTCCAGCTATAACAGAACACCAAAAACACCTCAAAAACCACCATTTTCATAAGCAAAACTTAGGAAACACAACCTATTCGGGATTGGATTGCTAAAACCTCATTTCTAAAATCATTTAACATCAAAAATACATTAGAGAACTATCTCAAAATAGAGCCCAATCAATTACAACGAAAATCTTCAAGATCTCTTCCAAAATCTTGAGTTTTAAGCCAAAATCTTGTTTCTAACATTAAATCCATTTATAAAACTTTAATAAAGGATTGACAACTTGGGAATTTCAGTAAAGAACTGAGTATTTAGAGGAGAAGAACAATCTTACCTCTAAATGGTGATTTCTCCTTGATTTGGGCAAAATTCCATGAAAATGCAATGTGGAAATCAAAAGGATTTGTTGCAAGATTGATTAGAAACCAATAGGTGATGGAAATCTCATCAATCGAAGTGAAAATCTATGTGAAAGTTTCTGGAGAAAAGGTGTTTGGATGATGGGATTTTGAGAGAAAAGGGAATGAGAGAAAATTAGAGAAAGGTAGTTATGAAAATTAAAAAGTAGTTTTCATTTTCTTTTATTTAATTAAAACATTAATTAAATCACCCAAATTAAGGAAAAATCTGGAGAAAACATTTTGGGTAAATTAGCTCCTTAAAGATTAAAGTTTCAATCCTTTACAAAACAGTCACTACTAAACTGTGTAAAAAACGCAATTTGGTCACTACACCGAAATGTAGTATTTCTAAACTTTATTTTGTAAAATTGATTTCACCACTCTCTTATATATATTAAATGAGGATTTTTAGATATTTTTCTATATTTTTAAAGCATCCCGAACTAGGCTTTCCCTAAAACCTCCTTTTATATTCGAACCGTTTCTCAGACCGGTCCGATCAGACCCTAAACTTCTAAGCCCAAAATTGGAGTGTTACAGTGTTGCCCTCCAGAAGAATACTAGTGTTAGGCCCCTTACCCTTTATTTTATCAATCTTTTTAGTCTTCATTTCCTGCAAGAGCATGGCCACACCAAGAGTCGCAACCCTTGGCTTTCTAGGCTCATCTAAGCTTTCACTCGCAATTGCAGTCAAAGCCTCAAACTTATTTTTGGAGCTGACTAACCCTACAGGCCTCCTCTTTGTCACCCCTCTTCACTTTAAGTTTTTTTGAGCTTTGCAACGGAGGAAAATCATCTGTATTAACCTCGACAGCCCCAACCAAAACACGAGGAAAGCTACTAGACTTGATACTCCCAACATATTTAAAATTAGATTGAACTATGGTATTGACAACACCAATGGCCTCGATTGCACGAGTTAGCTCAACATTAGCAGCAATAGAGTCACACCTTGCTCCACTAATGGCCTCAACATCAGTGTTGCCAGTAGCAACTGCACTAATGGCCTCAGTTGCAACAGCTAGCTCAACATCTGTAACCCCCTCGTCCCGGTCTAGCCGACAGATCGGTCCGAATGGGTTACACGGGGAAAATCGAAACGAAACCTGTTAAGGTCCCACTCCGGTTTGCAACCCTATTTTTTTCTTTAATTATTATCTTGACTAGAGGCATTCATACATCCTATGTGAAAACACGACAGCGGAAACACAACGAAAGGATGCGAAGCAAGCAATTAAAACAACCCATTTTACTCTTTTTAACAAGCCGTATCGATAAACTAGAAGGGCGTATCGATACGCCTTGACTAGGTCAATAGCCCATAGTCAACACATGGGGACCGTATCGGTACGCTGGTTGACCGTACCGATACGCCCTCACTGGTCAACTTCTCACGATCAACGATAAACAACCGTACCGATACGCCTAGGTCCCGTTTCGATACGCCAAAATCTCATCAAAATCTCAAATTTCCAGAGAGGTTTTGGCGTATCGATACACCCCTGTGTATCGGTACGCTAAGCCTAATCTGAGTCCCAAAGTGTAGGACCGTATCGGTACGGCCTTTGGGTGTACCGATACGCCCTGCACTGCAAAACTCAGATTAGCAGCAAAACGCTCTAAGACCCAACTCAAGATGCAATTTACGACTCGCCTAGCCACAAACAAACATCCATACAACATTTAACAACCATGGAACAGCATACGAAGCAATTTAAACGAACAACGGAGCATTTACATCAAGGCATCCACACTTAAGAGAAACTAGCATTCTAAACATACATATACTAGACCATTTCATTCCCTAGAAGCAAACACTTACATAAACACTTCATATCAAGGTTTACATGCCTTAAAACATAACACACAAGCAAACGTGGAACATGGTCATAAGCCTTTAAACACAAGCATTTAGGCAACAACATAACATGGTTTACAAATACATTAACACAAGCATTAACAACATAAAGCCAACACCAAGGAGTCTAGATACACGCTCCTAAAACACGAAGCATTTCCCATTGGTAAACTACTACATTATTTACCAAACCATACTTGAGCAAACTACCACACGCTTGGACGCCCTTTTCTTGCTCCTTGCTAACTCCAAGCTAATGATCTGCATTGTTAGAAAAAGGAGAGCGTAAGCATAAAGCTTAGTGAGCGGAGCTCGAAAACATAACAACGACAATGCAGGGTTCAAAGCTTTCTTTAAAACAAAAGCCAACACAAACGATTCATCCAACGACATAATCCTCTTACTAACACACAAGATCAACCATAAGTCAACAATATAGACATTTATCATGGCATCACACTTCATGGTATGCATAAAGGCATAATCTTAGAGTTAAAGCAAAACCATTAAGAGGGAAAGATATAGTGAGACACAAACATGAACAATACATGGTATGCACAAGCATAACCAAAACACACGGTAGGACCACACATCACCATTCGATTAGTAGTTTTCCGATGGGACCACACATCACCGTACTCTTCTACTAGTCACTACCGGTGGGACCACACATCACCGTAGTCTTATACTAGTCACTACCGGTGGGACCACACATCACCGTAGTAACGACAACCATCACGTGAGGTTCGACACCAACCATGCAATACGATATACAAATCACCATCATGAAACATGGATACACTATATCATGCACGACCAAAACAACTTGTAAATAAATCCACAATTATGCACAAACTTACAACTTACGATCTTACCAACCGCAATTGGTCTTACTTACCATTTCCGTGCACAACCTGCGCCAACATACATATATTTTACAAGGCATATCAAAAACATAATAACAAACAACATGCTTCCTCCCAAAGTATTGGAATTTCATGCATAACAAATTATCACCACAAGTAATGAAAAACAAACGGTCAAAAGGGGAATTTAAAGAGGCGATACACATCAACTTACTCTTGAGTTTAGATTGACCTTTCAAGCTCAATCTAAACTCTTTCAAAACCACTTTTGAACCAAAACGTTACTTAAAAACATTTCCACTTACCATTCCTCCTTAAGCAAACCAAGCAAGCCGACTCAAACCTCCACAACTTCCGGAATCGCGTCCGAACCTTCTCCAACGTTTCCCCTTGATTCTAACCAATAAAAAACAAGGCATTACCCAACCAAATCACCACCAAACACAGACACAAACCCAAACTACAATCACAAGCCAAATCCTTATAATTTCAAGCCCAAGTTAGCAACCAAAATCCCATTTCCGTACTCCCATTAAACCCAGCTGAAAACTACCAATTCCAACACCCAAATTACCTTTAAAAACCTTTAAAACATTTCTCTAACAACACTATATCATCAGCCCTTCAACCCATCACAAAACCACTTTAAAAACACAAGTTTTGACACCTTTAAAAATGCCCCCAAAAACCCACTTCGGGATTTTTGTCAAAATCCCACCATTTCAAGATATAGTGTGTCTTAGGGTGAGATTACTTCAAATCTAAACTCTACAAATCAAAAACAAGTCAAGAAGCCCTTAAAGTTTCATACTTTTCTTCAAACTTTGAATACTTAGAAAAACTAGAAAGATGATGTTTTTGAAATCTAAAACCATGGAAAAGCTTGGAATAAGGAGGAGAAGTCAAAAATGAAATTACATTGAAATGAGCTCTTGAAATGATGAAGAAAGGTGATGGAATAGTACCAAGGGTTTGAGAGGTTTTATGTATTGTAATTTTTAGTTTTTGAAAGGGGAGGAAGATGATGAATAGCAAAACCCCCTTTTTTTCTCATCTTTTTCATAGTTGCAAAAATTTACAATTTTTCCATTAATGAGATTTAAATCCTTTTTAAAATAAAACCAAGCCTAATTTAATTAAACGGAGTCCAACGACTCGAACCCAACTCACACGCTCGACTTCTGACCCCCAAAACACGGGTGTTACAACATCAGTGTTGTTAAGAGATGCACTAATGAACTCAGCTGGAACAACTAGCTCTACATCAGTGCTTGTAGTAATAGGTGCACTAGTGGCCCAGCTTCTGTAGCTAGCTCAACATTAGTGCCACTAGTCTCCCCAGTCATTGTTGTTTTCCCTTTAATTCTCCACTCACTACCCTGCCTAGTCTTATCAGATTTAGGTTCATGAGTAACTATGCACATATTACTTGAATGCCAAAAAAACTTGCAACCCTGGCAATACGGAGGCATCCAGGGAATTCTAACCTTAACATATACAATCGATTTATCTCTCAACTTAACTGGAATAGCTCTAGGAATCTTCTTCCCCGCTTCAACCTCCACACACACTTTAGCAAACTCTAACATTTCCCTAGAAGCAAATATAGTATCCATATAAAGGGGAATACCTAAAGCACTGGAAATATAACTAAGCCCTCTTCGAGAATACAACTCCAATGGAATATTGTATAGTTGAACCAAGATTGGCATATGAGCCAGGTCAAATTCTAACGATTTAAAGTTTGGTTCACACTTCCTAAGTACCAATGGATTGTGCTGAATATGCCATGGCCCATTTTCGAGAACCTAGTCACGAGCATCAACAGATGTAAAAGAAAAAACGTAGAGATTATAGCCAGTAAGACTAACCTTCTTCAACGTCGTTTTCCTCATAATGAATCAACAATCCGCTTCAGGGCAATGAAATTGGGTGTTGCGCCAATGAATTACACGACAAGGGCAAGCTTCCAATCCTCAATGCCATCCTCAAAGACCTCCGCCGGAGGATCCACAGCAAAAGATTCATCAAAAATCACCGGGGGAAAGAAATCAAGGGTTTGCTCAGTAGAACCCCCAAAAAACTTCCGCCAATCCACTGTTGCCATACACATGAAACAAAAACATGGTAATGAAATGCAGAGAGAAGAAAATCCTCCACCCGAATTACGTAGAAATATAAAGAAATCCTCCTAGGCCATTAGGCCTGCTGATGTGCACCTAGAGAAAATCCCTTTTTTCTATCAAGGGTTTTGGTAATTTTTAAATCAAGAGATTTTACGTTTCAAATAATAAATCAATTAATGGAAGAGATCAAGTAAAGTTAACATGGAACTAATAATTATTTAATTTTAAAATTTGGGAGGTAATACATATATTCAAATTAGTTTTGTTTAAAAAATAGAATTTTCATCCCTCAACTTTGATTATTTTCTTTTTTTATCACTCGACTTTTTAAAATTTTAAATTTGATTACCTAACTTTTTAATTGTTCTGATGAGAGTGGCAATCAATCGATTAAAAACTAAGAGGGAGGTGAATTGGATTTTCGAAAGAATGGTGGACACTAATTGCAAAGGTAGAAATTGCAAGGAGATTTAGAGTAGTTCAACTCCCTTAATCGGAGTCTACATCCACTACCTTAGTGACCACACTAAGGATTTTCCACAAATCCACTAATTTGTCTTTCCTTTAAGGATAAGGAGTAACCTTACACAATTTAATAGACTTATACCCCAAAGTCTTTTGAATCATTTCCCCAAAACAAATACAAATAAGAAAACTAGAAAATCATCACTAGGAATGTGTTTGCAAAGTTTAAGCTCTCTCACACACCCAAAGAAACACTAGTAAAAGAATTACAATAAAGAACACTCTAGTGTTTACAAGAAAGATCGAAAATTAAGCATAAAATGGACTCTTCAAAGCTTGAATGTTTGTATGAACTTTCTTGTTGATTCAATATTGTTTTTAGACCTCTTTTATGTGCTCTTGATCTTTTCTAGCCGTTGGGGGGACTTTGGAGCCGTTGGAAGCCATTAAAATCGAGCATTATATGCTCACCTACACAATGGTTTCGAAACCACTAAGGAGGTTTTGAAACCTGTAGTCAAAAACAGGTTTCCAGGCCTTACTTCCAAAATGGTATCGAAACCACCTAGATGGTTTCGAAACCTCTACTTAAAAATGCACTGTTTTGACTTTTGTTGACTTTTTCAAAGAGAAAACCATAGAGGTATTAAGTTAAACCTTTTGGAAAGAATTGTTCAAGTTAAAAATATTATATGTGACAAATCTGAATCGAATATAGAGTTTACAAATTTTTGCAAGTTATTCCTTTTAATTATATCAAAATCAAACTAAGTCTAACAATCTCCCCTTTTTGATATAACAAAACACTTGATAAAAATTTGTAAAAAAATGTCAAATCTTTTAATCTCCCATTTAAATTCCCCTAAGAAAAATGTCTTTATGAGTCTTTAAAATTTAAGTTTTGAAGACATTTTTAGTTTAGTTGGCAAAAAGAGTTTTTATCTCATTTTCTCCCCTTTTTGTTATAGCAAAAAGGGCAAATAAAAGGCTACAAAAAGAGCAAACAACATTAGATCAACATGGTATATGTATAAAAAAAATAACAATAAGCCATAATTTCCAAAATATCAAAATAATCCATCGTAAGAGATCCAAATATTTCAACTAGCAATAATCCAACATGGAACCATAGGCATAAAATAAATATCCAACAAGGTGCATAAAAAGCCTAAAAACATAATCCAAGGAACTAAATCAAAATAAGTCCAAAATACTATAGCATGAAGTCATATAAGAATGCATAAGCTCCTAAGCATCTGGCACATCATGAGGTGATGTAGGTGGAAAAACATGACCACGAACATCATGCATGTCACGCTCCAACGAGGCCACACGACCATCTAAGCTTCGAAGCAACTCACGAGAACTACGAAGATGGGCATCGATATTGTCAAATCGAGTGACCATTGCCGCATACATGAACTCGATGGTCATGGGAGGTGGAGCATCCGTTGCAACAACATTTCTTGGACCAACGCGTGCTTCATCTTCATCGTTTTTGTGAACCCATTCACCATCAATAAACCTCCAACCAGTTTTTTTGTCGTTGTTTCATCAATCTTGCTCTTTAGACGGATGGGGGGGGGGGTCAAGTGAGGTATCGATATTTAGCTTCTCAAAGATGTGACTTAGAACACATCCATAATTGAGAGAGAAGCTATGAGGGTTTCTAATTATACTGACAAGAGAAGAAAAGATGATTTTGGCAATATTGGGACGGTTACCGGTGCGAAGTTGGTGAAGCCACCAATAGTCAATACGATGCATGCGCGTGCATCTTCCAACGGAAGGACGGAAGAACCAAGTGGTGAAAAGGTGAAAAAGCCTATCGTAGATATGAAGATGGGTATGACTATGATTATCAAAATCTTAAATAGGAACGGCTTTAGATTCATTAGAAACACCACTATTGGGAACACCTAAAAGATAGGCAATACTTGTCGGAGAAAGAGTAAAATGGGTACTCATAAGGAATAAATCAATTTCAACAACCTTGGTGTTATCATTAGGATCGTGAACAAGAGTAGCATTTGCATAAAAGGCTTTGACAAGTTTATGAAAAACACGAGGTTTAATATCAAAAAAATTCATCCAATCCCATTCGACAAATAAAGGAAAGAAATCAAACTCATAGAGTTCGGATGTTAAAAGGTTTAAATCAATAGTTCTCTCGGCTCTAATTTCTTTGGCTTCATAAATTTGATGAAAACGGTCAAGTTTTTCATTATCTTCAAAACAAAGATTTAAGAAGTTTGGGTTTTGAAGATGAGGTTGATTAGAACGAGACCCTTGACCTCTTTCAATACGAGGACGTTTGGCTCTAGAGGGATTGGTTTTAGGAGACATGATTTTAAAAAGAAATTTGAGTTTCGACTTCAAAAAAGTTTGTTGGGGAATTCTAACAAACACTTGGTGAGCAAGGGTTTGAGAAAATTTTGGAAGAGTTTGTGTTGGATTAGGCAAAGCCTCCTGCAAATTGTACAAGATATAACAAATAAAATTTTAATCCAATTCAATATTTCAATGCACAAATTCTCCAAAATTAAAAGATTTTCGAAATACCCACAATCATGAAAGAATTTGCGAAACACAATGAGTTTTGTTAAGAATCATGCTTGAAAGAAGGATAGTTATAAAACTAACATGATTTATATGATTTGAAAGCATAAAAAACATCTTATTATGATAAATAATCAATGAAAATTTGAATAAAAAATTAGGGTTTTGAAAACTCACCAAAAGATTGAATGAGGACCACCCAATGGATAAAATCAAGAGCCAAAGATGTGTTGATGATGAATCTAATATGAAACTTGAAGGAGTGAGAGTTTGAGTGAAAAAATTTTTGAGAGGGTTTGAAGGGTTTTCGTTTAGAAGAGCAAAGAATAAGGGTTTGGGTGTTTTAGAATTTGGAATTTCTGATAAAAACATGTCCCAGCCGGTGAAACTACTCGACTAGTTTCGAAACCAGTTGGGTGGTTTCGAAACCTCCTAGCCCAAATTTCAAATCTTTCAACACTGCCAAAAAGGTTTCGAAACCAGTGTAAGTGGTTTCGATACCTATGACCCTGGAACAACAAAATAGGCATTTTTATGCCTTTATATGATCCAAATATGCATTCTTAAAGCTTATGACAATTATATGTATTTAAGGCACTTTAAAATAAGTTCAAAGAAGTATGACATTTAGACAAACATTATCCAAGGCTAAAGGTTGGATCCTAAAAAGTTCATATAAAGCTAGGAGTGACTAACCTAACTAAGGCCACTCAAACATGAATCATCAAATAATTTTAAATCAAGATAAGCATATAAGCACCCAAGTCAAGGAAAACAATGACTAGAAACAATATTGCTAAAATTTAGGGCCAAAAGACATACAAAAGCACATATGTCCACAATTAAGCAATCCATGCAACACATAACCCCCTTACTAAAAGCATTTAAACAATATATGAGGACATTTAAACATGCTTTAAAACACATATAATCAACATAAATGAATAAAGATTGCATGTCAAATAAAATGTTACCACTTGAACTAAGATAGGTTGATTAGACCATATCCTCTTCAAGTGTCCTTTCTTCTAGTATGTATAGAGCTTTCCAATTTCTTCATTTTGCTCACCATTTCTCCAACACACCTACACCAAGGAACTATGCATGTTTTGGTACCCAAACTCTTTTGGGTGCATAAGAGTTAGTTCCTACAATTTTAGTCCCTTTTGGTATCCACTTAGACAAGAGATCATATTATTTGTTAGCAATGAGTCCTTTTGGAACCCAAATGCTTTTAATTATCTTTCTATTATATGATCTTTGGGGACCACTATATCTATATCCATTGAAGTTCTTTCTAACATAGTTGGAATTTGAATTTTCACCTTTTTCAATTTGTTTTGTCCCAACTTTGTTTAAAGAAGCTTTAAGATCATCAAGTTCCTTTTAATGATCATCATGGACCTTTGAAAGTAAGTTGTGGAAGTCTTGATTTTTCTTTTCAAATTCTTTTATTCTAACTCACATTTCCTCAACTTTACTTTCAAATTCCTTATTAGATTTGGAAAGAGAGTCATTTTCATTTTCCAATTTTAAAATGATTTTTCTATTTTCAAAATTGACTCTTCAAATTCTAAAGCTAATTCATCGTAAGCCTCTTGCAATTTATCAAAAGTATAATCAATTGAAAGAGATGAATTAGAGGTTACCATAGAGTCATCATCGATAGCCATGATACACAAGTTGGCTACTTCATTCTCGTCCTCGTCGGATGATTCATCATCACTCCAAGTAGCTACATGAGCCTTGTGCTTCTTTTTCTCATAGCTCTTTTTCTTCAATTGGGGACAATCAAACTTGATATGTCCCGACTTTTTGCATTCATAGCAAATAATTTGATTTTTCTCTTTGTTGTCATTCTTGAAGCCCTCTTCTCTTTGAAATCTTCTTCCTTTGTTGGACCTCATGAATCTTTTAAATCTCTTGGAAAACATAGCCATCTATTTATCTTCATCTTCTCCACTAGAATCTATATCTTCTTTTGATGCTTTGAGAGCAACACCAAATTTCTTCTTTTCCACTTCCTTCTTCTTTTCTTCCTTACCCTTTGACATTATCTTATGTGTAAGCAAGGAACCAATGAGCTCATCCAACTTGAGAGTCTTGAGATCCTTTGCTTCTATGATCGCCGTTTTCTTTGAATCCCATGAATCGGGAAGAACGTAGATCATCTTCCTCACAAGTTTATCTTCCAGGATCACCTCTCCATAGCCCTTCAATCCATTAACGATCACGGAGAATCGATCAGATATAGTTTTGATGTCTTCTTCGGGGTCCATCTTGAAGTTTTCATAATTGAGATTGAGAAGCCCGATTTTGGTCTCCTTCACTTGATTGGTTCCTTCATGTGTAACTTCAAGTTTGTCTCAAATCTCTTTAGCATTGGAACAAGATGACACACTTCCATACTCATTCGGGCCAAGAGCACAAAAAATAAGATGCATTACCTTAGCATTTGTGGAGAATCTCTTGTTTTCTTCATTGATGCATATCTTTATACTACTAGTTGGAGCAGTGTAACCACTCATGATGATCTCCTAAGCTTCAAGATCAAAAGCTTGAATGAATAACTTCATGTGGTTCTTCCAATAAGCATAATTAACTCCATTGAAGAAGGGAGGCTTGTTGGTGGGTTTAGAATCGCCCCAAGCTTCAATGGTGGAGGTGGAAGCCATGGATGACCTTGCAGATGATTGCACACTTCTTGGATCTTCTCAAGAAGTTTTAAGACCTTCAAATGAGCCATGCTTTGACACCAATTGATGAGAGTGGCAATCAATCGATTAAAAACCAAGAGGGAGTGAATTGGATTTTTGAAAGAACGGTGGACACAAATTGCAAGGGTAGAAATTGCAAGGAGATTTAGAGTGGTTCAACTCCCTTAAATGGAGTCTACATCCACTAACTTAGTGACCACACTAAGGATTTTCCACAAATCCACTAATTTGTCTTTCCTTTAATGATAAAGAGTAACCTTACGCAATTCAATAGACCTATACCCCAAAGTCTATTGAATCCTTTCCCCAAAACAAATACAAATAACCAAACTAGGAAATCCCCTCACTAGGAATGTGTTTGCAAAGTTTAAGCTCTCTCACACACCCAAATGAAACACTAGTAAAAGAATTACAATGAAGAACACTCTAGTGTTTACAAGAAAGATAAAAAATTAAGCACAAAATGGACTCTTCAAAGCTTGAATGTTTGTATGGACTTTCTTGTTGCTTCAATACTGTTTTTAGACATCTTTTATGTGCTCTTGATCTTTTCTAACCGTTGGAAGTCGTTGGGGGAATTTGGAGCCGTTGGAAGCCATTAAAATTGAGCATTAAATGCTCACATGCACAGTGGTTTCGAAACCATTGAAGAGGTTTCGAAACCTTGGAAAAATTTAAACTGAAAAACTATCCGTTACAAGCCCTGGTTTCGAAACCACTAAGGAGGTTTCGAAACCTGTAGTCAAAAACAGGTTTCCAGGCCTTACTGCCAAAATGGTATCGAAACCACCTAGATGGTTTCGAAACCTCTACTTATAAATGCACTGTTTTGACTTTTGTTGACTTTTTCAAAGAGAAAACTATATAGGTATTAAGTTAAACCTTTTGGAAAGAATTGTTCAAGTTAAAAATATTATATTTGACAAATCTGAATCGAATATAGAGTTTGCAATTTTTTGCAAGTTAATCCTTTTAGATATATCAAAATCAAAATAAGTCTAACATGTTCATATTTTGATCATTGATTCGTTATATCAATAAATGTGTGATGACATCATTTTTTTAGTTTGACTATAGTAGACAACTACTAATAATCCAGTGATCATTTTATAACCAAACAAGAAATTTAATAATCATTTTATAACCAACTCAAAAGTTTAATAATTATTTTGTAATTTTTAAAAGTTTAGTGACCAAAAAGATATTTTAGCATAATCTAATAATCATTTATGAACTTTACCCAATTTTTAAACACTTTTAAAATCTAAATGCAAAACTAATTCTTTTTATAATTCCAAACTATGTTATCGTCACTTATTTAAATGTTTAATAAGAACAAGTGTACATTGAAATTTCTTAAAATGTTTGGTTTGAGAGTGAATGTAAGGGCTTAACTGAAAAAAATATATAAAAATCTAAAATATTTAAAATCTCATTAAAATAATTAAAATTATGAAAATATTTTAAAAGCATATAATTCTATTTAAAAAATATTAAAATTATACTTGAACATGTGTCGTTTATTGACGAGAAATGTCAATACAATTATAGATTGTTCTTATCTGTCTACTTTAAAAAATGGAATTGATTCCCAGTGATCCAAGAACAGTGGAGTGATGGCTGGAGGGTGATCGGATTAATCAAAGCGGCGATGTTTACGGCGGCTAGTGTTTGTGTTCATATTATTCATAAACATGAGAACATGGATGAATACCAAGTGAAAATGAGGAGAAATGGCTTTTTTTAGCTAAATTGGGAGGATATTGCATTAAAAAATTATTTTGAAATCTATAACACTTCTCAAATTATTTTCAAATCTAGGACATTTTCTACAGTGGCATTTTAAGGTCGGATTGATTACAATCCGACCTCAACAAAAATTTAAAAAAATGAGGGCCGAAGGATTACAGTCCGACCTCATAACAAAAAAAAAATTATGAGGGCTATTGAAAAATAATCCGAGCTCATAGGAAAATAAAAAAAAATAAGGGCTGCATGCTTTCAATCCGACCTCATGCCCAAACAAAATTTAAAAAAACAAGGTGAGGCTGCAGGATTTCAATCCAACCTCAAAGAGGATACCTGTGACTTCTGGCAGGGCGTGGCAGTGTTAAGGTTGAAAAAAATTTTGATTCAAATTGGGCAGTGATAAGTCTTCTCAATCTGAAAAAATAAATTCGATTCAGAATGATTGAATAGATGGTATAGGTATTGAATTTAAATTTTGAATGGTTATTAAATAGATGTAGGGGTAAATAACGGGAAAAAATGTGTATTGTGTTTTTGTGTTAAATAAGTAAGGCTGAAGGTAAAAGTTGAAGAAAGATTGAAAAAAAATTTGAGTGAAGAAGAAGAAGAAACTGGAGGAATAAATTTTGAAGAAATTTTTGGTAAGCTGATTTTTACATTTTGTTTTGAATATGTAGATTGTTTGTTTATTTATTTTTTGTTTAGATAAAAAAATCTGTAATAATAATATAATATCTTGCCACGATGATAAATTTGATTTTTTTTATTTGATTCAAAAATATATATGGTTTTGAACGTGCAGAGACAATGAGCAATGTGTTTGTGACCGTTATCCATTACGGTGGAGAAATTGTGAAAACTGATACTGGTGTCGTATTTGACTCGAAAACCACTACAATGATGAAGTTTTCAAAGAACATTTCCCTTCGAGAGCTGAAGCAAGACATAGAAAGAAAAATAGGAGCTGAGATTGTTCGTTTGCGGTACTGGTGGAAGACTTCTGATGATCCAGTCAGATATTCTGCAATAGCTTTTAAAGATGATGAAGATGTTGGACTCATGATTGTAGAGCATGATTCAATACGTATTCGAAGTGTTGAGTTACATGCTAAGTTGTGTGGGAGATATGACGACTCGGGCCCATCCAGAAATGTATATAGAAGTTCTTCTCAAATGGGTTTCGGTAGTGCGGTTGAGGACCAGCCATATAGGTTTGGAGACAGTTTTGCTGCTCTGTTGGAAAGTGTGACATCGGATGCATTTCATCCATATGCCAGACATTCGACGTTCCCAACGGTTGAGCCGATAATTGATCTGAGTATTGGCATTAACGTTGAAAATCTCCAAGGTCGATGGGGAGAAACGCTTGCTGATTCTATTGAAGATGAAGAAACTAGAGATCCAGATTTGAGTGGTGATGAGTCTGTTTTTGGTGGTGGTGAGTTCGTGTCGGGTGGGGATGACATTACATGGTACAAACCTCCTGCTCACATGAACTTAATAGATTACGATATGATGAGGGAACTTGAATACCCGGTCATACCACAAATATGTTCGGGTTCCTCTTATGAATTCTCGATTCGAATGCAAATTAAAGACAAGGAAGAAGCTACATTGGCAATTAAAGAGTATTCCATTAGAAAGCATGTAGACTATACTGTTAAAGAATCCAATCCGAGAACTATGTTTGCCAAATGTGTTAAATATGGACAAGGTTGTAATTAGAAGATTCGAGTGTCTAAACTTCAGAGGAGAACTGCTTGGGAGATTACAAAGTACAATGGTGGACACACTTGCTTACGAAATTCAATCAACCAAGATCACTGTAAGTTGGACTCCGATGTAATATCCCATCAAGTGAAGATGTTGGTTGAAGCAAATCCTAAGATTACCGTTTCAACAATTATGGCAACTGTGAAGCAACAATTTGAATGCCAAATAGAATATGACAAGGGTTGGTATGCAAGAGATAAGGCACTGAAAAAAGGTGTACGATAATTACGAGAAGTCGTACAATGAGCTACCTCCTTTATTACACGCAATGGCGTTTTTCATTTCGGGGACCATAATCAAGTATAAAACATTGGATGCATACAACCGAGAAGGTGAACTTCTTCAAGGGAAGAAAATATTCGACAAACTATTTTGGGCGTTCAAGCCATTCATTGATGGCTTTCCGTATTGCAAGTGTATGGTCCATGTCGATGGTACTTGGTTGTATGGAAGATATAAACATGTATTGTTTATTGTTGTTACACAAGATGGTAGCGGAAGTATCTTTCTGATTGCCTTCGCAATTGTTGATAAAGAGTCGGAGAACTCTTGGAAATTCTTTTTGAGCAATTTACGTAAGCATGTCATCAAAGAAGATGGGGTTTGCTTGATTTCTGATAGAGCAACAGTCAATTTAGCAACAATTGATCGACAGGGCAATGAATGGACACCTCCGCACGCATATCCCGCGTAGTGTGTACGCCATATTGGTAAGAACGCCATTGAAAGATGGAAAAAACCCCACCTTTGCAGCGCAATTTTAAACATGGGTATGTAATTTTCCTTTTCTCGAACTTATCGGTGCTAATAAGATATATTACAGAATAGGCTACAAACTATTACAACCAAATTTTGAGCGGAATTTGGCAAATTTATGCATGAAGTACGGCGAAGATGTTTGGGCGTGGGAAAACAGTATAGATAGGGAAAGATGGACCCAATCGTATGATGAAGGTCGACGATACGGGCAGAAGACAACCAACCTTGTGGAGTGCATAAATGGTGTATTAAAAGGAACATGTCATCTCCCAATAGCTAACTTGATTAGAGAGACATGTTATAGGGGCAAGTTTGGTCTGAAGATCTTGTGACAAAGATGGAAAAGAACGTGAATTCGGCGAGATCGATGGTTTTTCACGGGTTCGACCTGAATGGACAGATTTTTTATGTTGTTGATTCCCTGCGAAACAACGAATGAGAGCACCACCAAACATTTCGAGTCAATTTTAGACAAAGATGGTGTGGTTGTGGTGAGTTCCAGGCATGGCGATATCCTTGTAGGCATGCAACCGCGGTATACATGTCTAAAGGGGCAGACCCGTACAGCTTTGTGGATGAATGCTTTAACTTGCACACGATAATAAATATTTACAAATGTGAGTTCCCACCGATCGCGAATTCACAATATTGGCCAGCACTAGAGCATGACGAATGGTTACCGAATCCGGCACTTCGTAGAGAACCAACAGGCCGACCTCAATCTACTCGCATCCATACCAGTATAGATCTTCATTACAGGGAGTCGGGAGAACCAAAGAGATGTACAAAATATAGGGGTACATGACATTCCAAAAACAAATGTCCAAACCAACCGAATTACATGGCAATGCCTTGGTGATTTCATTCACTATTTGTGGTTGAACTAGTTTCATTTCTTTATATTTGTATTCGAATGAACATTTTCTATGTGATTATGAGTATGTTATTTGATGGATATGTTTATTTGTTAGTTAATGCATGTTCGGTTCAGTGTTTATTTTGGTAATAAATTATATGCTCAATTTGTTTAGATGTTTTTGGACTAAATTCAATTATTGCAAAAAGATTTCAAAGAATATTCGAGAAATATTTCTAAAACAAAATTCAAATAACTAATAATAATAAACATCCACAAATTATTTGTATTACATAGAAGAAGAGTTACATGAGCTACCATTTTCTATGTAATTTTTGTCCATGGAGGGATGTAGTCGATTCGTAATGATGCGGTGTTCGTCATTCTCGTTGTGGTCTTTGGTGTGCATCGTCGTCGTCATCGTCATTGTCATCATCATCATCATCAATCACGCGATGCATAGGAGACGGCGTTGTATACACATAGTCACTATTACGTGGTGTCAACGTGGGACTGCTAATCGACTTAACCGCCATGAAATCTATGATCCCATGATAGTCCATGTTTCCACCAAAGCTCGGGTACATGGTTGACTGATGTTGAAAATCTGATACGTATGCTTTAGAATCATTCATACCTGAGCTCCCGCCCATTGATGGATGATAAGTGGGTGGATGCTGATAGTCCATGTTTCCACCAAAGCCCGAGTACATGGGTGGATGATGCTGAAAATTCGGTACGTATGCTTCAAAATTATTCGCATACGAGCTCCTGCCCATTGATGGATGATAAGTGGGTGGCTGCTGATGATAGAATTTGTCATCCACTGGATTGGAAACTAAGCTCCCGCCCATGATGGTTGATAAAAGCTGTCATCCACTGGATTCGCAAATGAGCTCCTTGCCGTTACTGGATGTTCAATGGGTGGCTGCGGATGATAAAAGCTGTCATCCACTGGATTAGAAAACGAGCTCCCTACTATTGCTGGATGTTCATACGTGGTTCGAGAAGTACCAGCATACATATCTGATGTACCAGATTTACTGTGAGATTCATCTGCTGCAATATTAGATGATTGACCACGACCACCAAATTTTTGTAGAAATATTCGGCATTTGTAGAACGTGGCAATCGATCGAACAAAACCAAGAGGGGGGTGAATTGGATTTTTGAAAATAACGGCGGAAGCTAATTGCAAAGATAAAAATTGCAAAGCGATTTAGAGTGGTTCGACTTTCTAACCAAAGTCTACATCCACTACCTTAGCGTCCACACTAAGGATTTCCCACAAATTCACTAATTTGTCTTTCCTTTAAGGACAAGGAGTAACCTTACACACTTCAATAGACTTATACCCCAAAGTCTATTGAATCCTATCCCAAAGTTGGATACAAATGAGCAAACTAGAAAATCCTCACTAGGAAAGTGTTTGCAACGTTTAAGCTCTCTCACACACCCGAAAAACACTAGCTCAAGAATTACAACAAAGAACACTCTAGTGTTTTACAAGAAAGATCGAAAAATAAGCACAAAATGATTTCTTGGAAGCTTGAATGTTTGTATTTTCTTTCTTGATGTTTCTTGATCTTTCTTGATGCTTCAATATTGATCAAATGCTGTATTTATAGTGTTGTTTGAGTATCTAGCCGTTAGGAGCCTTTGGGGGGTCTTTGGAGCCGTTGGGAGTGTTTATTTTTGACCTTTAAAAGCTCCCCTGCATATAAGTTTCGAAACCTTTACCAAGGGTTTCGAAACTTTAGGGTTAGATTTGAAATATATGACCGTTGTTTGAAAAACTTGACCGTTGCAGGCCAAAGGTTTCGAAACCTTCATAAGGTTTCGAAACTTTCAAGCAAAGGTTTCGAAACCTTATGAAGGTTTCGAAACCTTTGCCCAGGTTTCAAAAACAGAGTGCTACTGCCATGCTACTGCCCAGTATAGTTTCGAAACTTTGATATAGTTTCGAAACTTTCCTTCCAAAATGAGTATTTTGGGCATTTGTTGGCTTTTAAAAATGTAGTTCGATATACGTATTGAATCGAACTTTTTCAAAGCATTTTGTCAAGTTAAAATCGAGTTTTTGACAAATTTATTTCTTTAAAATTACTTTACAAATTTTTACAATTTAGTCCTTTAAAATTTCTTTTTAAGTTATATCAAAATCAAAATAAGTTCAACAATCTCCCCCTTTTTGATATAACAAAACATTTTGTAAAAATTTGTTTTTGAAATAATTTGTTTAATATTTCAAATCTTTTTCATAAGCTCCCCCTTAATAAATGTCTTCATGAAATTTTTGAAAATTGTAATTTTAAAGACATATGAAATATTTGGATAAAAACTTTGATAAAAACAAATTTGCTCTCTTAATCTTCTCCCCCTTTTTGTTATAGCAAAAAGGATAAATGGCTACACAAGCAACAACAACGTTAATAGATCAATATAATTCAAATAGCATATCATCCATAAAGCATATCATCCAAGATTTATAATCCAACAAAATAAAATTCATAGAATATTCAATCAAAGAGCATAATATGTCTTAAAAACAAAGACTAAAGCGTAAATCAAAATAAGTCTAAAAATGTAACAATAACATCATAAAGTCATATAGAATGCAAATGTAAACTAAACATCATCCTGAGGCATCTGTGGAAAAAAGTGAGTATGAACATCGTGCATATCATGCTCCAAAGATGCTACGCGATCATCTAAGCCACGAAGATGAGCATCGATGCTATCGAAGCGCGTGACCATGGTCGCATACATAGTCTCTAAGGTCATAGGTGCTGGTGCCGGTGCTAGTGGAGCCTCTCCAATAGGATCCTCATGATCATCAAACTCCTCTCCTCTATGAACCCAACCGTGATCTCCATGATACCATTGGGCTTTGTGACAAGATTTAATGTCAATAAAGCTCTTGTTCTTAACATGTGGATCTAAGGAAGTGTCAATATTGAGCTTCCTAAAAATATGGCTAAGAACATTTCCATAAGAGAGAGAGAAAGAGGTGGGATTATGAATGATTTTGATGAGGTTGAGGAAAATGATGGTAGCAATATCGGGACAAGTTCTATCACGATATTGGCGTAGCCACCAATAATCACAAGCTCTCATACTAGTGGCTTTTCCGCCGGAGGGACGGAAGAACCAAGTAGTAAGGAGTAAAAAGAGGCGCTCCTCAAGAGGAAGGTGAGTAGGACTACCATCCGGGAAAGCGGGAATGTTGTGAGCATCATTTTCGTTTGAACTACCATTTAAAGGAACACCTAAAAGATCAGCTATGATTTGAGGTGTTATATCGAATTCGGTACCCATAAGGTAAGAACGGATACCTATGATGGTATTTCGATCCCTAGGTGATCGAATGAAAGAGGCATTGGCAAAAAAGGCACGAACTAATTTGCGATGGGTGTAAGGAGGAATGTTTAGAAAATCAAGCCATTTCCAATCGGCAAATAGTTCAAAAAGATCAAAATTAAAATCTGGAGAAGTAAGAAAATCAAAATCAATAGTTCTTTCTTCTCTAACTTTTTTATTTTCATATATACTTTGATATTTATCTAGGTTATCCGAATCCCTAAAGCAACGATCCTCAAATTGAGGATTAGGATTAGAACCGGAATTTTGACCGATTTCATTGCGTTGACGTTTAGCTCTAGAAGGATTGGTTCTAGGAAGGATTACTCTAGGAGGCATGATTTTTTTGGCTAAAAAAAATTTTGGTTGGGGAATTTTATCAAACACTTTGTGGGCAAGAGTTTAAAGGTGTTTAAACAAGAGTTCTAACAAGATTGGGTGATACCTCCTGCAAAAACACAACATATATAGCAATATAATCAGCCCACATTGTTCTAAAAATCACTAAACTTGATTCCCTAAAATTTTTATAACCCTAATATTCTCAAAAAAAAAATTTGAAGAACTTGAAGATTTAATCAAGAAATTACCTCAAATAGTTGTTGAAGATGATGAAATAAGCCCAAAGGATTGAAAAACACTTGTAGATTTGAGCAAAGGTTTTGAGGATTTTGAGAGAATTTGGGTTTATGGCCGTTTAGGTTTGATGAAATAAGAGTTAGGGTTGAAGAATATTGTGTTTATAAGCTTAAAACCCGTCCGAACTCGGCCTGCTTTAATGAAGGTTTCGAAACTTTGGGCAAGTTTCGAAACTTTCAGCCTAAGGTTTCGAAACTTTTCCAAAGTTTCGAAACTATTGCCTCCAGTAGCAAAAAAAAAAAGATTCTGGGCACCTAAAAGTTTCGAAACTATTCTAAAGTTTCGAAACTATCTGACCAAGGTTTCGAAACTTTGTATAAGTTTCGAAACTTTGTCCTGTAAAGACTTAGAAATTTTCAGATTTTGCCTCAAAATTGTTCCTAAAAGCATTCTAATATTACTATGATTATTATCAACATTAAAGACCATATTTGAACCAAAAACAAAGAATTTTACGCTTTATAGTTGGATTTAAAAGTGACTATCTTAATTTAATGTCACAAAAAAAATTTAAACAATTAAGCACATAAAATTGCTAATATTTTAAGGCCTAAATACAAACAATTAACACATAGGCCAAACATTTAGCAAACATGCAAAACATAACTCCCCCTTACTAAAAGCATTCATACAACATATGGGGAACCTCAAACATGTTTCAACACAAAATATTCATACAAATCAACATGTAAGAGTAAATTTTGCATAAAAATGTTACCACTTGAATCAAGATATGTCGATTAAGCTTCTTCAAGTGTCCTTTCATTTTGTGTGTCTAGAGCTTTCAAGTTTCTTCAAATTTGCATATCATTGCTCCAACACACCTACAAAAAGGGACTATGTATGTTTTGGTACCCAAACTCTTTTGGGTCCATAAGAGTTAGTTCCTAATAATTTAGTCCCTTTGGGTATCCATTTTGACAATAGATTAAAATCTTTGTTAGCAATGAGTCCCTTTGGAACCCAAATGCTCCTAATCATCTTTCGATTAGGTGATCTTTGTCTATACCCTTGAAAGTTCTTTCTAACATAGTTGGTTTTTGAACTTTCACATTTTTCAACAATTTTTGTTCCAACTTTGTTGAAAGAAGCTTTAAGATCATCAAGTTCCTTTTGATGATCTTCATGGACCTTTGAAAGTAAGTTTTGCAAGTCTTGATTTTTCTTTTCAAAATCTTTTAATTGGACTTGCATTTCTTCGAACTTGCTTTCAAATTCCTTATTAGTCTTAGAGAGAGAGTCATTTTCATTTTTTAATTTTGAAGTAATTTTTCTATTTTTCAAAATTAACTTCTCATACTCTAAGGCTAATTCATTATAAACCTCTTGTAATTCATCGAAAGTATAATCAAATGAATAAGATGAATTAGAGGTTACCATTGAGTCATCCTCGATAGCCATAAGACACAAGTTGACTACTTCATCCTCGTCCTCGTCGGAGGAGTCATCGCTCCAAGTAGCTACGTGAGCCTTGTGCTTCTTCCTCTCATAGCTATTTTTCTTTAGTTGAGGACAATCGAACCTGATATGTCCCGGTTTGTTGCACTCATAGCAAGTTAGAGGATCTCTCCCTTTGTTGCTTTTGAATCCCTCTTCTCTTTGGAATCTTCTTCCATTGTTGGTCAACATGAAGTTTTTGAATCTTTTGGCAAACATAGCCATTTCTTTTTCTTCATCTTCTTCACTAGAATCATCATCCTTTTTGGATGCTTTAAGGGCAAGACCAACTTTCTTTTTCTCCACTTCTTTCTTCTTTTCTTCCTTGCCCGTTGACATCATTTCGTGAGTAAGCAAGGAACCAATAAGCTCATCCAATTTGAGAACTTTGAGGTCCTTTGCTTCTATTATGGCGGTTTTCTTCGAATCCCATGAATCGGGAAGAGAGTAGATCATCTTCCTCACAAGTTTGTCCTCGGGAATTACTTCGCCATAACCTTTCAAACCATTAACGATTACGGAGAATCGATCGGACATGGTTTTGATGTCTTCCTCGGGGTCCATCTTGAAGTTCTCATAATTTAGATTGAGGAGCCCGATTTTGGTCTCCTTCACTTGATTTGTACCTTCATGTGTAACTTCAAGTTTGTCCCAAATTTCTTTTGCATTGGAACAAGATGACACCCTTCCATACTCGTCCGGGCCAAGGGCACAAAAGATGAGATGCATAGCTTTTGCATTTGTTGAGAATCCCTTGTCTTCTTCAACACTCCATGTTTCAATATTGCTCGTTGGTGCTATGTATCCTCTCATGATGATTTTCCAAGCTTCAAGATCATAAGCTTGGATGAAGAGCTTCATGCGGTTTTTCCAATACGCATAATTTACTCCATTGAAGAAAGGCGGTTTGTTGGTGGGTTGAGAATCTCCCCAAGCTACAATATTGGAGGTGGATGCCATGGATGACTTTGTGGATGATTGCACACTTCTTGGATCTTTTTCAAGAGGTTGTAAGACCTTCTAATGAACCAAGCTCTGATGCCAATTGTAGAACGTGGCAATCGATCGAACAAAACCAAGAGGGGGGGTGAATTGGATTTTTGAAAATAACGGCGGAAGCTAATTGCAAAGATAAAAATTGCAAAGCGATTTAGAGTGATTCGACTTTCTAACCAAAGTCTACATCCACTACCTTAGCGTCCACACTAAGGATTTCCCACAAATTCACTAATTTGTCTTTCCTTTAAGGACAAGGAGTAACCTTACACACTTCAATAGACTTATACCCCAAAGTCTATTGAATCCTATCCCAAAGTTGGATACAAATGAGCAAACTAGAAAATCCTCACTAGGAAAGTGTTTGCAACGTTTAAGCTCTCTCACACACCCGAAAAACACTAGCTCAAGAATTACAACAAAGAACACTCTAGTGTTTTACAAGAAAGATCGAAAAATAAGCACAAAATGATTTCTTGGAAGCTTGAATGTTTGTATTTGCTTTCTTGATGTTTCTTGATCTTTCTTGATGCTTCAATATTGATCAAATGCTGTATTTATAGTGTTGTTTGAGTATCTAGCCGTTAGGAGCCTTTGGGGGGTCTTTGGAGCCGTTGGGAGTGTTTATTTTTTACCTTTAAAAGCTCCTCTGCATATAAGTTTCGAAACCTTTACCAAGGGTTTCGAAACTTTAGGGTTAGATTTGAAATATATGACCGTTGTTTGAAAAACTTGACCGTTGCAGGCCAAAGGTTTCGAAACCTTCATAAGGTTTCGAAACTTTCAAGCCAAGGTTTCGAAACCTTATGAAGGTTTCGAAACCTTTGCCCAGGTTTCAAAAACAGAGTGCTACTGCCATGCTACTGCCCAGTATAGTTTCGAAACTTTGATATAGTTTCGAAACTTTCCTTCCAAAATGAGTATTTTGGGCATTTGTTGGCTTTTAAAAATGTAGTTCGATATACGTATTGAATCGAACTTTTTCAAAGCATTTTGTCAAGTTAAAATCGAGTTTTTGACAAATTTATTTCTTTAAAATTACTTTACAAATTTTTACAATTTAGTCCTTTAAAATTTCTTTTTAAGTTATATCAAAATCAAAATAAGTTCAACAGCATTGTTCCCGTTTATCCGCAGTAGTCAAGTATGACTTCCCATTATTGCGATAGAATAACATGTACTCTGAATTATCAGACTCCAAATCATCAGCTTGAATTCGAGAGCGAGGTGGCAATCGTTCACATCTGTTGTTCCACCTTTCAACGTACTTTTGATGCTTTATTTCCCATGTATGACGCCCCTTGCTGCGAAATTCCACAAGGCGTAGGGTGTCATGCAACAATGGATCTCTCGGAATGGGCTGATGGAAGCCAAACTACCTTAGGACCCTATCTCCAAACTGGTACTCCACAAAAGCAAAGTGGATCAACGGTGTAATCGCACACTAGAGATAAGAATCAATCATCAATTCTTCTAGTACATTTACGTGTTCACCGACATATGGCCTCCAAATAAACTGAAAAAAATATATAAATATAAATAAAAGAATAAATTAATTACATAAATAATAACATGTAAAAGTAACTTAATTTTTATACCTCATCTTTGCAAAATAAATCAATAGAGGCTCTAAACACTCTCAAATTGTTGTTTGTTAACCGTGTGTGAACTTTTTTCGCATTCCATCTGCATACACATCCAAATAATAGTCCTTTTATTATTTTTTAGATAAAATATTTTTTAAAAACTAAGTAAACTTAAACTTTCAAATTAGAGTAAAAAAATTACCTACTGACAAGAGGAAAATTTTTCATGCTTCGAGTAACTGGTGTAAAAAATGGAAGTCGTTCCCATGCCCAAGCTTGCAATAGCAACATACATCCACCAACACCCTTTGCCTTCAAACCATGACTATCTAATTGAGCAGTCTTGCACAACTCACGGTACAAGAACGCTAATATTGTTGATCCCCAACTATACTTAGCAGCTTTTGAAGCCGATGACAGATATGGTAGATACCGTGTGTGAACGAGATTTTTGGATTTATCCGGCATCAGTATCCCCCAATGAGTTGTAAAATATAGGCTCGACTCGCACAACTAATATCTTGCGGTGTGTTATTACACCCGAGCTGAAATTCTTTCTTCAATCAGCTTAATTTAATACGAGATCCTCTCACATCGGTTCCAGTCGAAACCTTGTTAAGGTAATCGCTGCAAAGTTGTGCACCTGATTCCTCCGGCTCCTTAACCAATGAACTCCCATTTACCGGCATCTCAATTAGTATCACCACATATTCGAGCGTAATGGTACATTCTCCACACGACATGTGAAATGTATGAGTCTCCGGTCTCCAGCGCTCAATTAGTGTGGTAATTAAACCGGAAATCAGTTTGTAGCCACGAATAAATGTGGCATGATAGAATCCCGCCTCTTGCAACCATTCAATTATATCGGGGTGTGGGTGATTACTCCTCATGCTTAGGTGATGTTTAAAGGTTTCTTCGGTTGCCTACATTAAATTAAAAAATTTATTAATAATAACAAATAAGATAATAAAATGTTACTAATCTCAAATTAACTTCTTTAAAAATAATTTACCATATCATCAACCACAACACTAGAGACGTGTCGATTTTGTAATCTTAACATATAATTTGAATCGGTCATCCTTTTAACAAAACTACATAGAAAACAAGTAAGAAAATATTAGTAAGAAAACAATTACCACTAAATAAGGGGTGGTTTGGGAATTGGGGAAAACTTGCTTTAGTTTCAAGACGATTTAATCTAGTTTCTTATTCCTATAATTGCTCATTCAAAATACATTTTCTGCAGGATGCAACAGACAATAAGGAACATCAGGAAACTGAAGTAACTAAGGCAGTTGAGAAGGTGTTGGTGGATACCTCAAACCTGGCCGATTTTTCCCGCGAAAAACTAGTTTTATTCAAAGTAAATTTGTGGGCGATGATCAACTGCAAGAGAAAGAGAGAGAGCCAACAATAAAAAGTGGTTGCTAAAATTTTATGAAAAGTTTAAATCAAAGAAAATCGAAAGCCATGGATGTTCTCAGAGTTTCTTCCGCTATTGTCCCTGCGTCATACATTCCAACAACCACAACCCAGTCTCACAAGTTCATCTTTCACAAATTTCCATTAAAATGTGAGTTTAATTCTTCTTTCAATCCTCTTCATAACCCATCGAAATTTTAGTTGTTCACAACCTTATCATTGTCTCTAACGACAAAATTCGCCGAGCCACCTTTTTCGGAAGTCGAGGTCAACATTGGGAAAGAGAGATTTGATTGGTGACTGCAAAATTACAGTGTGTTTACCGTGGCTGGTGCTTTGGCGGTAATGGTGACTGTAAAATTATTCCTCAAGCTCTCCTCGATCTGTGTTGATCTCTGATCTAAAAAAAATGGGGTTTGGAGAAAAGGACGAGGATAAAGATGAGAGTAGATATGGTCAAAATGAAGATGGAGTATTTTAGGTGTTTTAAAAAATTAATTAAATTAATAAATATTTTAATATATTTATTTATTTTAATATTTAAAAATAAAAAAAATAACGTGGCACGTTCTGATTGGTTAAAAGAAATTTTTTTAACGGTAGGGACAATATAAGTAACGGCAAAAAATATTAGAGGCAAAAGTGATCAAAATGAACTTTAGAGGACAAGTTGAGAAAACAAGTATAGTTTAGGGTGGAGTTGTATTAAGCTACCTGAATCTATATTAATTATTATCATCCTAATCATTTTAGGGTTATATATATGTTGGTATAATCACTGATTCGATTTATTTACTGAATAATTTAGATTGAATATTATATAGACTTTTTATAAAGATGATTTTTTTGTAATTTAATTTGTTACACGATGTTAAGATTAAAATTTCTAATCTTATTTAAAATATTTAACAACTTATCTCATCATATCATCGGTATTCGATTGTTTCGGTAAACGATTGTTTTTAGAAAGTCGTTATTAAAAAAAGAAAGTTGGGGCTGGAATGGATCATAATCTGGTCCTACGTTAGGCTAATAATTGAGCCCAAAACTGAGCACAGATTAAAAGAAAAGAAAAATAAGCCCAATTGACGAATTATTTTAGGCTTTCTATTGGCAGCCTCCGTCCCTGGTATGGTAGGCGACAGATTGTGAGCAGAGGAAATGGCGATGATGCAGTGGTGCGGCGCGGTAGCAAGGAGAGTGACGATGAAGCAGTGGCCTCCTCTAGCACAGGCTTCGCCGAATGGAGTAATGGCGGCGGCGGCGGCGCCGACCCTTTGCGGCAGGGGTGACAAAAAGACGAAGAAAGGGAAGATATTCAAAGGATCGTACGGGAACGCCAGACCCAAGAAGGAGAAGAAGATTGAACGCATCAAAGACAAGGTCGAAGTTCCCAGGTCCACTCCTTGGCCTCTCCCCTTCAAGCTCATCTAAACAAAAAAATATTCAACTTTTCTCTCTTTTGTATCAACTGTAATAATAAATCTAAATTTTCTATAATTTTTTCTGGATTTTTTGTTAGCTACTTTACTTAATACTTGTGGGGTTTGAGTTTTAGGCATGGGTTCTTGTTTCTGGAAAGTTTTGTTAAGCAATTAGTAATTCCGAATGTGGTGTCAATGGATTTTTGCAGAGAAAACCCTAACTTTTATGCAACAATTAGTACTTGACATCATAGCTTGTAACACTAAACAAATAGGAAATTGGCACATATTTCCAGTGAATGCTTTTAAATTCCAGCACACTTGCTGCTCATGGTTCATGAGTTTAAAGGAAGAACTGGAATTTATGAATAAGATGGTGATTTTCATGGTTTGGTTAAATCCTTTGATTAGTATATGATTTATGGTTTTAGGAAGAACAAGATCATATATGAGAAGGAAAGATATGAACTCGAGTGCTCGAATCCATGTCCCTGGTATAATTGAAGGGTGTCAAAATGGCTAGAACCTGAAACATTCTAAACCTGAAATGGCTCGACCCGGATCTGCTCAACCCTGCCAGTTGCCCCCTCTAGTTACAGTTGAAACTTGAACTACTCGTAGGTACCTAAGCTGTACGAATCGGGTATGTGGTATTGCTTTAGATTGAAGTACTAGTACGTCTTTGTACCATAGATGTATTGGGTACGTGGTACGGCTTTAGACTTAAACCAGTGCTTCATAGGTTGAAAGTAGGCAATTAAGCAATACCTATAGTGTAGTGTTGCTTAGGAACTTATTCTTCAAGGCAAAATCAAATTGAAAATCAAGTTATTGAATTCGGAACTTGGTCGCTTGGTATCTAACTAGTTTGAAGTTCAAATCTCAACATCTGAAACATCTTCTCTGTTTATATATTACATCTTTTGGAGAGAAAAAAAGGGTGTCATCTTCCTTGGTTGACTTACCACAAACAGATTCCCCCTTGAAGACTGATCACGAATACCTTATAGAATACAGGTGTAGCTGTCTCATACCAACGTTTCATCTTCCTAAATTACTCGCCCTCCATCGTTGCCTGCCCTTTCAAACATATGTTTGAATCTGGTCGATTTTGATTGACATTTTTGTTGGTTATGGATAGAATATGAATTTACCTGGTGGTGGAGATCAAACGAGTTTTAAATTTGTGAATTGGGATGAGATATTGAGATGTTTTACCGTGATTGTTTTGCGCCATTTGCTGAAAGATTTGTACTTTGATTTTTATTGTGATCTACCAAATGACAACTTTTGCAATCTTGTTTTTATCGAGGGAATACTGTTATAAAATAAAAACACGAAATGGACAATCCCTTAATAAGTTTGTAAATATTTAGTTTCAAAAAATTACATAATCAATCCTTGCAAATGCATTATGAAATACTAATCAAGCCCGATTGTTAGCCTCTAGTCCACTCCAGTTAATATTTTATATAACTTTACACCACTATGTGAAAGGTCGTCACAAATTCACAATCTGTTAAACAGAAGAAAATAAAATTCAATCACAAGAAACAATGCTATGTGGCCTATAATTTTACACCTGTGTTATAATGTAGGCATATTTGCAATTATGTGACAAAAGCTTTACAAAAGGGATGCCATGATGTTTTTCCAGCCATAGGTTCTTCGCCTTGGGCGCGGAGGAGTAAAACTAAGCCCGAACATTTCCTTTAGGGCCCTTCCTTGCTCGACGAATCTAATCAGTTTTGCAACAATGGCGGCACTGTCCTTTACATGGCTCATATCCTTGCTATTGCTCCACAACTGATTCACCAGCTGTTGCCTTCTCTGCTTCGAGTTCAACTCAATGCCCCATTTCTGATACATTTTCTCCCTTTCTTCTTCCGTAAATCTTTTACGCAACAGCTTGCTCAAGGTTTGTCTCTCGCGGCAAAGACTTCTCACACTGCATCAATACATGAATATATTAAAATAAGTTTAAGTAGAAATTTGATCCAAGAGATAACATATAACATGTTGGGAAAGTAACTCAAAACAAACATTTTTTTTTTCTAGATTTTCACTGATGGTTGGATGCAGGGGCAGAATCAGGATTGGGGACATAAATGTTGAAGGGGGGGGGGGGGGAGAGAGCTCCTCCCAGGACCAACGTAGGTCCATCTCTGGTTGGTTGTCCTCCGAATTACCATCTTTCTGAGTATAATAACACACAATATCCAACATTACATATTGCAAACGAAGAGAGGGAGAGAGAACCTTGATGCCAGTGTGAGGGTGCGACCATCTTCGATGGCTTGATTTCCCCCAGAAAATGTTTCCTTAAGGAAGGTAAGCCTCCTAAGCTCTACCTCCATGTAAATGGAATCAGTTGGATCACCTTTAAAGAGCAGGAAGAAGTATGTTCTGTGAACCAAAGAAACATTGCAAGCTTGCCAAAGTTCAAGTATTGCTCTCTGCAGCCTCTCGAATTCCAGAGGCCAATGCAGAGGGGTGCTTGATGCCGAATGCATTGGGTCCAATCCTACATCTTTCATACTCCTTCCAGATTCATCTGCTTCTAGTCCCGTGCTCTGAACCTATGACGAATGTACCGAAAATATTCAAAGAAATCAAATGACACATTGCTCGGGTGCAAATTTTAAAGTTTTTCCAGACATGGGAGGGAAAATGGTAAGCAACTCTCACCTGGCCATTAGCAAGTTGCTTCTTCAATCCTGCAACAAAAGTCTGAATGCTAGTAATATCTTCATCCACAGAAGTCTTGAAGGAAGCACTCCCAAGAGAAGATTGAGAATTATTCCTGGAGAGCACTCCATTATTGGCACCAAGATTTAATAAAGGGAACTTCTTTTGGTAACTTTGTGGTCTTCCGGGAAAGTTTTTCTCCAACCCATTTAGTGGGGTGCTTTTGAAATGTTCTCTGTCGGCATAAGGAGATGCACCTCCCATGACATCTGCTCTACAACTCCAGCTCCTACACAATTTCAGGCTTCTAGAACTTGACAAATCTGCTAGCTGAGCATCCGAGGATGATTTATCAGGGCTGACAAGAGAATCGATCTTCTTCTGTACATGATGGAGCCTCTGCTCCCATGAATCAATTGCAAAACCATTTTGGTCATGATTTGCTTCTCTATCTCCATTCATTGGGGCAAGCATTGTTTCCTGGCCGGTCCCGTTTCCATCTCCATAAAGTGCCAATGCCAATGTTCCTTCACTTTCACCATTTGGTAGGGCTAGAGATTGAGAATTGTAATCCCTCCCTGATTCATCTGGCACAATACATTGAACCTCTTTGCAGTATTCATCAGGGTCATCAGCAGTTTCACCTGGAGCCTCATCAAGAATCCGCCCAGAATCAGAAATGGAATGGTCTTTATGATTGTTCAGAGGCTGGTGATAGGGCTCCTCAATATTACTCCCACTCTCTGTGTCATAACAATGGATTGAATTAAATTTTTGAGCATGTACCTTCAACCGATCAGAATCAGCCAAACATGATGACTCTGATGCTGAATAGTCATCTTCCCATGCATCCCCTGCTTGTTGATTGGGATGGTAATCAATCCTCGCCTGATCAGAGAAATGAGAGAGAGGTTAGAGGCGAAGATGGTACTATTAACAAGAGCTTTAAGAAATTAAAAATAATATAGCAATTAGGACTATATTGAGTGAATAGCATAACATGTAAGAATGAAGTTACATAATAAAGGCAATAAGACATACTGATTGTCCTGGATTTTGATCATTTCCAATCACCCTTAGCAAATCCTCGACCCGAGATTGAGCAAGATCGCGTTGCATAGTCAATTCTCTAATATCCTTCTCCATCTGCATATTGCAAAGTCATGCAATCAATGTTAGGCAACCTGTAAATGTAGATTGCCTAAACCTTTTTTTATTATTGACACGTCAGCCACACCAGATGTGATATTGAACAGAATTAGGCTTTTTATTCACAAGACAATGGTTTGCTACTTTGCTTGCTGCAGAATTTTCCACTTGCAAAAGAATCTATTGATTGCAATGCATAGAACTCCCAGAGTAATGTGTAACAGTTACTCATTTTCATTAAAGTGCACACGGCAGCAAGTTCAGGTACATCTGCAAATGAGTTTCAAAAGCAAAGCATAACCTTTTGAATCTGAAGGTCTTTCTTTCTCAGTAAAGCTGCATAGTCACTGTTTGATGGAGGGGGAGCAGGACTCTTGAGTTCACTTTCTAACCTGGCCACTTCTCTTTGCAAATGCTTAACCAAGGCCTTATCAGACATGACCACATTGACCTGCGCTTTTGTAGCAACTTCTTTTGCACAACAAGCAAACAGAAGAGTGTTTCTCGTTTGTTCAACATGGCTTCGTGCGGGACTCAAAGTACATATGATGGCAGTCCTAGCATTACCACCCAAACAAGGCTGCAGTATGCGTGTCAGCTTAGAATCTCTGTAATTGATATGTCCTTGCCTGCCTTTACTGCAGCCACCATACAACCACAACCATGTAGATGAGAATTTAAACAAGAAATTGCTTTTTGCAAAAATAATCAATATTGTGTATTTTAAAAAGAAAATAAAATGAGGTAACCAACTGGATTGAAAGAACTAACACTAAAAAATAGTAATATAGTAAAAAGCTCAAAGGAAAAGGGAATTCAATCAAGCTCAAAGTAATAAAATAACTACTTCAACAATAACCAGATACGCCCAACAATGAATTTAGATGTATTAGTTTCTTGCAGATGGTTGAACTTAAGAAACTAAGAGCACTCAAAATTTATGATGACTCAGCTAACCTTAGCTTGCGAACAACAGTTGACAGAGTAAGTAAACTACGATTTATATGGCAACCCTCTTTCAGTCTTGCCCCGGTGGATAATGCCTGAGATGCTCGCTCACTTCCAGCCAGATCAACAAAATTCTGCACTCAAATACCATCTTTGCATGACTCAACCATTTCAGGAGAGCTACTTATTCAGTGAATTGCAAATGTGAAAGTCAATTCCATGAGCCATACCACACTAGCTGCAAGGCTTGTTGAATTTTCTTTTCCTAGGAACTCACGAGCAGAGCTTTCAATTGTCTACAAAAGTTAGAACCCACGTTACAGTAAGCTAAAAAAGGTAAAAACTCAACATAGTGACACATATGCTATTTTCAGTATGGCACGTTTGGTTGAAGTGAATGGGCCATTGAATCAAGCCAAATTCGGTGGGTCCCACAAGAGAGAGTTTGGTTGAAGTGAATGGCTATTACAGCCTTATGCAATTCAGGGCAAATTACAGGAGGGGCCTGGCTTTGTATTCACCCCCCCCCCCCCACCAAATTGGGAATTAGAGGCGAAATTACCCTATTGGGATTGATCCCGGCCCCAAAAAATGTTTTTTTAAATATTTTATTAAATATATCTTAAACAGTATTTTAGTCATCTGATTATTTTTACAGCTCTATCTCATTCCCACAGAATAGCATTCCATTACAGCTCTATTCCATTAGAGCAAGCCAAACCTACAGTAAATGTTCAAGCAAAAGAAAGAAAGCATACCAATCTTATAATTTGATGAGATCTGGAGCTTCTCTCATTCAATGAGGTCTCTCCTATCTTTCTTTGAGCTGAAACAATGCAAAACATTAAAAAATTATTGATAATACATGAAGGTGCATGTGTGCAACATCATCCAGTAAACATAGGACTCTTTAAAATTCTTTACCTTCACAAATGGCTAGGAGTTCTTTCAAAAGGTTCCAGTCCCTCAGCACTTCCTCTGTGACTTTTTCCACGGTGGTTCCTCTCTGATGAAAGGAAGTTGTTAGATTAAACATACTCGATAAACTGAAAGTAATATAGATGTTGGTATTCACCTCGGGATCATCGCGCAACCTAAGCTGTGTGTTTTCTGAATTTAGGAGGTCCCTAATTGCTTCATTGTATATCTCAATTGCTGAGAACTTCAAAACAAATGCTCTCTCCTCGTGCTGCAATGATGATATCCATATTATGTAAAATAAAAGATTTAAAATAAAGATATGGCAAAATGCAATAACCATGGTGGAATTAAGATGAGTTAAAAGTTTCATTACTCTGTTTATGTAGTCAAATATATCTGCAACAGTATACTCGGTTATTCCAGTCATGGTGTATGTCTTCCCACTGCTAGTTTGCCCATATGCAAAAATACTAGCTGTGAACAGAAGGAAGAAAATGTGTTAGAAAAGAAAAACCTTTTCCCCCCTCACCAAGTAGCTTATCAAAGAGAGAAACACCAAGATGCCAAATCGCCAATACCCCTACTTACAATTAATGCCACTAACAACTGAAAGAGCAACCTCCTTGGCTCCTTCCTCATATACTTGCTTTGTCAAGGCGTCACCCCGAAATACTCTATCTGTCCTCAACATAAGAAGGAAGAAAAAAGTGACAGCAACATAAGTCTCGTGTCTGAAACTTCATTGATCAAAACTGCTTCCAAATCTCAAGCACATAACAGAAATAACTATTTTCAAGTTTGATGCTTTTAAAACTGATATTAAAAGTCAAGGCAAGAATGTATGTAATACAGAAAGAAATCAAGATCTCAACCATTAAGATGGCCTAGCCAATTAGTCAGGCATTGTAAAGGATAAATTTGGTTTTTATTTAACCGTAACATAGTACAAATAGAGTCCCAACTTCAGCAAATATGAGTTAGAAACTGGGAGTTGGTTATAGTTTATCGAAACTGAAGATTGTTCGATCAGAACCAACATGAAAACAGCAAGGATTTGCTTACCAAATGTATAGGCAGACGGAAATGTGGACCCTTCGCGGAGGGTGTTCCGATATAGGATAGTACCGTCATTGATGCACTCCCAATCAGCAACTTCATTTTCTGTAATTTCCTTGTCACTCAAAGGCCTCAGCCTCACCACAACTAGAATCCTCTCCTCACGAGCACCGGACATTTGTGCCTTCTGCTCTTTCTCCAACTTCTTTAACTCTTCCCCGCCAATTGCCCCCATTTTTGTACTCTACTTTTCTAGTTACTCACCCTACTAAACGTTAAATCAAAAAAAAGACCCATGAATTTGCAGATTATCAAAAAGAGGGAAAAATCAAACTCAATAGATCAAATACACCTCTCACACTTGCTTTCCTAAAAATCACAAGACATAAGTTAACAGCAAGTTGTTGGGGTTGCCAAATATATATTTTCATGCGTTCAAAACCATAGTCCATCTGCTAAAAGAAGCTAATCGTGATTGTAAATCCAACTATAGAAAACGATCAATGAGTATAAAGGCTAATTACTGATTATATCAGCAACAACGAGCTAATTATAAGCTTTATCCAACAAACATGAAAATGATTTGATTTTATATCAGATATTTTATTTTTAAGGTTAAACATCAATTACATTAAGCATTTTTTATAAAAAAAACGAACACAAAAACAAATGTAAATGAAGCTGGTAGTTAAGATGAAAAAGTTCCATTCCTAACCCTAATCTTCCAACAACAACAAAAAACATTAAAAAACGAAAATATTTATTTCTAATTCTGGACAGAGCAGAAACCTTTACCTAGTGGTCACCAACTATGCTTAACTGCCAAGCAACGAAAATCTTCAACTTTATACTCATAAACAAATAAAAAACTTTTCATTCATTTTCACTTTTCTACTTCACTTTCTCTTTTACCTCAAAACGAAAATGGCGGTTCAGTCAAAAGAAGAAATGAGAGTATCTTCCCTCCATTATGCTCTGATCTGAATCATTAATCCTACTTCCACCTCAAAACTCGAGCTCTGCAAAATACAAACCGAATAAAATCTAGAAATCGTTTTAAAACAACAGAGTTCGATTCGGTAAAAACCGAATAAAATATGCGCATTATTAGCGTAAGAATCCAAAATTTATGGAATTTTAAACGTTAGAAGTAATCCGTATTAAGCAGTAACAATTTTCAACGGATAACTTCTGGATTCAGATTTCGAAATTACAAAGAAAAATAAAATCTCACGTACATAAACAAAATTAACTTGCCAACATTTAATGAACTAAATTAAATACATTCTTTGAACTTAAATTCAAATTTAAGCAAAGAAGTTCATAAGGAAATAAAGCATTCATCGAAGAGAAAGGCACTGACGTGACTTGGAAGAGCAAAGAACTGGAGCGAAATCGAAGGTGCTATGACTTTACGCGTCGAATAAAGTTGAAAACGAAGGATACAAAGGAGAATGTGAATTTAATTCAAGGGTAGAATTGGGAAAACACAGGACCGAACCGGTGATGTACGCTACTCGATGGAACAGTTAAAACCGGAGATTATACGTGAATAAACACCGGGAAACGGAGCGTTTTTTAAAGTTTCAATTACGGTTTTGCCCTTGCTTTTTTATATGGGTTCGTCTCGCGCCACGTGGTCTTTCTTTACGTTGTTTGTCAGTTAATGATAACTTTCCAATCGCATCGCGCAGTTCAATCCGTATTTTACTACCGCTGTATTGTTAAAATATGGTCTAATTTTGTTTTCAGTCCATCAATTGTGTTGCAATTTAGAATTTTAGCTCTTTGTTTTCTTAGTTTATGTCTACTTTATGCTTCATGTTCGAGGTTTGTGACTCTCCTTTCGAACAATGTCATCTTCAAAATTCAAACATGAGTTCTCTCCTTTTTTTTATTTGGTGTAATTTAGTTTTTTATTTTTATAATGTAATAGGCCTAAATTAATAACATTATTAATTTTTATTATTAAAGTGTTGACGTAAAAGTAGCTTTAAATATTTAGTCATCATTTTTTTAATAATCTTAAGGTCTTAAACGTTGATTAAACCCGAGTTCAATAAAATAAATATCATTTTTTTTATTAAAACCACTTGAGTTCAAATAATATTTAGTCCATATATAATTATATAAATTACTTGAGCGTTGCTAGTTGATTTTTTTATGTAATTTTGATTGTGTGATTGAAACTATATATAAATTTCTCGATAGTCGTTCTTATTTTGGAGCGACTAATATTTAAAATTTAAGGTGCCGAATTAGTCAAATTAAAATTGAGGAATAAAATCTCAAATTTGAAAAAAAAAACATAATATCTAAACCGTGGTGTATCAAAATTCTTTTTGTCTTTTCCATTAAACTACCTAAAACCTTAAAATTACCAACAAGTTAAAGAAAAATGTATTAAAAATTATGAATCTAAAATATGTTTTTAGGTAAATATACAAGTATTTTCGAATGTGTAATTTTTTTACAAATGTAATTAGCTCGGTTGATGTTGTCGAATGTAAAATATATGAAAATATTCAATCGAGCATTATTAAACATTTAATATCTTTCGATTTAAAAATAAATTAGAGTCTTAGTAGTCTGAATATTATATCTCGAGTGTGTAATTTAGCATATACGTGTGGGAGGGGGACTATTGGACTAAGATTCAATAATAACAAATATTTATGAAACGCTAAAAATGCAAAGACAAATCATGCTTCAATAAAAGTAATATGGTTCACAAACTATGTTACATACAGTAAATGCAAAAGAATTGAAATTCCTCTAATTAGATTTGCCATTTTAAGTACAAAGAAAGCTAGCATCTTCCATAAACAAAAAATGACTGAAGTGATAGATTAGACCCGCTACTAACATAATCAATTATTAAGGAAGAAAATTTGGGATTAAGGTTTGTAAAACAAGTGATTAAAAGAGAATTGTTTAGTTCCTTAACTTCCAAAAAAATGATAGGAAGAAGTGGGTTGAAAGTTTGTCATTGTTGGGTTTAGTTAGTCCTTGTCATATTATATACTATAAAAATGATATGAATTGTAGTAATGCTTTTTTTATTAATGACATTTGAATTTAATAAAAAATAAAGAAAAAATTATAAATACAATGCATCCAAATAAAAATAAATAAGGATTAAATATTTTTTAAAAATTCATGTAAAAGAACGTAGCAACCAAATGTGCAAAAGAAAAGTGAACCTGTTTCCTTAGAATGACATTCATTGGCAAAAGAACCAATTTTTTTTAAGAATATCTTTTATCTTATCCAGACGAGACGCTTAACAAGGTAAAAAAAAGTGATTAGCGAATTAAATTATCAAATAAATTGCTCCGCTATTCATATATGATTACATCGACAAACAATCTTCTAAGGAAATCAAGTTTTCTATGAACAACAATAAACCCAAATCAAAAAACAAGAGTTATGACTTATGAGGATCTTTATACAAGCACCAAATTATCGTAAAAATGTGCGAAACCGTATCAAACTACAGAGGAAGCGTACCACAAAAACAAAAAGAAAATGTGCTAAAAAAACAGAAAAACGTGCCGCAAAAGTATAGATTATTATTAAAAGAAAAGAAAACTCGATGATAGAGTAAAACATAGTAAATAAAAACAAGAGAAATAATGAACACTGACGATCGACAACCGACATCTAGACTTGTGTCGTCGTCTGCCAAACCAAAAAAAAACATGTGACACTAGTTGAAAGAAAAAAATAGGGTTAAAAATGTAATATATATATATATGGTTGAAATGATGAAATGTAATAATTTTAAAATGATATAAGGTATTAATATTTTTAAATAATACTACATAATACACTAAGATATACCTATAATTATTTCATTTTAAAATAAATCGAACGTAAAATTAATTTTATTAACGGTCAACGTGGGAAGGAGGATGGTTGTTGGTGTTCGGGTGATTTATCCTTTTAATTTGGATGGATAGACGAGATCAATGATGATCGTGATAACGACGAATGAGATAAAAAAAGAAATAAATGAGGTCTGAATCAACCATTGATACGTGTTTTAACTTGAAAGAAGTTGATAATCTCTATTTTATATATATTGGGAAGGTTTGACAACGGTATCATGTCTAGAATCTAGACCCCTAAATAACGATAGACGGGGTATAGTAACAATGAAATGTCAAATGAAATAAAAAAATTCGAACTAATGTTACCCATGTTGATTCGACCGAGTACTAACTCCAAACAACCAATCATGTATGAAACGCTGCAACGTGAAATGCATAAATAAACAATGGGAGGAACTGTAAAGCTGCATCAATCTCGGTAGCGTGGATCACGGATCATCGCCTTCTCTCCCTTTTTGGCAGCCAAAAAGATGGAAGAAGACGGGTGGATCTATGTTTAGTTATTAGCGTTTATAAAAAGTTAAACAACTCACCTCAGCCGCACCGCCTTGTCGGTTAGATTCACTGCTAACAATAATGACAAGGCCATGCTGATCCGAAAAATTCCAGATGTCAAGAATCAGAAAATGTAATTAATTAACACATGATTTTTGAAGAAAAAAAATATTGTTATTTACATTTACACTGAGTAATCTATCCAATTGAAATGTCGCATAACATGACAAGTGAAAATTGAAATAAATACAAGTAATAAAGTTTTAAAATGATTTTTTTGAAAGTTTCACTAATAGTACAAAATAATTAATATATATTTTATCCGTAAATAATTTTCAAGACCATAAATATAAATAAAAACAAAACAATTAATGATCATACTTCTCTTTAATTACAATTAATTTTTTTTTGAAAATAAATTAAATCAAAGTTTTAATTGAATCTTTTTCTTTTGAATTTAAATAATTTTTAAAATAAAATAAACTAATTTCTAAAAATAAATTAAATTATTATTTTTTTAAAACGTGACAATATATATATTTTTTCTAATCGAAGAACATATACTCCTAATTGTTATGTACCATATTAACACGCAGTAATTCTATAACTTCAGTAGGTGACTATAAATATCTTCTCATGAACCAATCCTTCTCCTGCTCATTTTGCAAGCCTCTTTACTACTCGGTTACATTCTCTCTCCACGTGTTGAAACTCTACTTTTAAATTATGTTCTACTAGGTTTTGGATTAACAAAAGAAGAGTGTGACATTGCTTCAAATAATAACTTTTGAAGAAATATTTTTTTTAAATTAAGATGAAATAGTTTATTTTTGTTCTTTTAGAACAAAAAAATAGTCAATAGTTCATGTATTTTAATTTTGGTAATTTTGATCATGTATTTTTAAAAAAATAAAAATTGGTGTAATTACATGATAATATATATGTCCACACTTTTTAAAACTTTTGATAGACACACAAATACATTTTGCAGATAAATCTGCTCGAACACAAGTCCCTTAGGATAAGCATAATCTCACTTTCCACTAAAAATACTCGTTGGGTTCGATTCATGTACTTTTTAAATTTTGAAATTTCAGTTCACTCATAATACCAAGACATTATAACTAAATCACGACTTAAATTTATCAAATTGGAGAATGAGACCACTCATTTTGTTTGATTCATGTACTTTTAAATTTTTAAAATTTCAATACTCTCATAATACCAAGACAATATAACTAAATCATATGATTAAAATTTATCACATTGGAGAATGAAAACTAAATCTACAAGTAACATATAATATATGTAATACTTTAATTCAATAGATTTCATAATTATTGTACTATAAAAATAAAAATTAGATTTTATTAGATGTAATTAGGGCATAATATAAAAAAGAAAAACCTAATTAATTAAAGCTACGTAATAATAATTCGCGAACAAGTCAATAAATAGGATAAAAAGTGAAGGGAGATGAATTCCTTTCATATATAAATGTAAGAGTATTTAATTTGTTTTTTTGTAGACAATAATTTCATCTAAATTTAAAAAATAAAACTATATAATCATTTATAAAAATAAAATAAATGTTTAATTGCTTAAAAATAAATAAACACAAAAAATAAGATTATTTTCTTAAAATAAAAGTATTCTTCTTTTTTTTGGTTTGAGCTAAAGGTATCTCCACCACCGATAGCAGTGACTAATTCCCTCGCCGCGGGTGCTCTCACTAAGAGGTAAAACGGCTAGCCATAAAATGACTTTCATTCTCATCGGTAATAATCAAACTCATGACCTCATGCTTAAGGGATGAGGTGAGTAACCACCACAATAAATCTCATGGTTAATTAAAAATATTCTTTAAAATGTTTAAATAAACAAAAAAATTAACTGAACATTAACTAACATATTAATTAGCATGTATGTTTTCTATAAAATTATTAAATAAATTAATGTGGTAAGTTACCCACCGGGTAAAGAAATTTTTCTCCAAAAAATATGTAGTTGGATTTTACGGAGAAAACTTTCTCTACCCAGTGAGTAGCCTACCCACCTGTATTTATTTAATAACTTTATAAAAAACATACATGCTAATTAATATGTTGGTTAATGTTCATTTTTTTTTGTCAATTTAAACATTTTCACTAATGTTTTCAATTACTTTTTCACTCATATGATATAAATTTTAGGAAATACTCATAATCTTATTTTTTATGTTTATTTATTTTTAAATGATTAAAAAATATTTTATTTTTATAGATTTAGACAAAATTATTGTCTAGAAAAAAACTCAAATGCTCTTACATATATATACGAAAGGAATTCGTCTACTCTCACTTTCTATCCTATTCATTGTCCCGTTCACGGATTATTACCACATAAATTTAATTAATTAGGTTGTTCTTTTTTACATTGTGCTCTATTTACATTTAACAAAATCTAATTTTTATTTTTATTGTACAATAATTATAAAAGCTATTAAATTAAAATATTCCATATATTATATGTTACTTATAGATTTAGTTCTCGCTCTCCAATTTGATAATTTTAAGTCATATAATTTAGTTTTATTGTCTTGGTATTACGAGTCAATTGGAGTTTCAAATTTTAAAAAGTACATGAATCATACCCAACGAATAATCTCATTCTCCAATTTGATAAATTTAAATCATATGATTTAGTTATAATGTCTTGGTATTATGACTGAATTGAAATTTAAAAAATTAAAAGTATATGAATAGAACCCAACAAGTGGTCTTAGTGAAAATAGAGATTATATTATGCTTATCTTAAGGGACCCGGGTTCGAACAGATTTGTCTGTAAAATATATTTGTATGCCTATCAAAATATTAAAATATCACACCAATTTTATTTTTTTAAATACATGAATCGAAACTACCAATTAGAATACGCGAACAATTGACTATTTTTTTGTTCTAAAAGAACAAAAATTAACTATTTCATCTTAATTTCGAAATATTATATTTCTTCAAGCACACTCGTTAATCCGAAAACTAGCGGAACATGATATTATGACGGGTCAAAATAATTAGTTAACTTAGTTTCTCTTCTTATTATATTAAAAAAATAAAATATTTCTATTAAAAATAAAATATTAATTATATTACATTTATAATTATGAAAATTGTTTATTGGATAAAGTTGTATTAATTCTATTGTAGTTATAATCTTGAAAATTATTTATTGACAAAACTTAAAAGATGTATTAATTTTATTGCATTTATTGCTTATTAAAAGATATGTATGTTGTATTATATTTATTAGTTAGCAAATTATGTGTCACCTCAGGGTAATCTACCCAGTAAGTAGATCTAACATTGCCCGAATTTTACTATTGTTTTAATCTATTAGATAAAAGGGTAAACTACCTCTTTAGTCATCCAAATTTTAGTATTTTTTGTTTTGTTTTGGTAATCAAACTATAAAAAACATTCAATTTAATTACCAAGTTTTCCAAATTTGTTTTTTTATGTCACTCAGACGGCAATTCTTTTTTGTTGTTGTGATGCTGCAACCTCAATATGGTTTGTATTGGACCTATTTATTTGTGAAATTAATCTAATAGTTTAGCCTTCTTATTACTTTCGGTGGATTTCTTTATCCACCGTCCTTCGATTGTCATCAAACGTTTTTTTGTAATATAACTAAAATCAAAACGTTTTTATTTATCTCTTTTTCTTCTTTTTAATTTGGTTCTCTTCGAAATATCCTTGAAATCAACAAAACTAAAACTAAAACTCCAATTTTGTTATGAATATTTATCTATGTGGATGTCTATCATGATTAAAACTTTATTTAAGGAGTTTGATTTATTTATTATTAGGAATATTATCTTTATTAATTAGAGTTTAATGCATTATGCACTTCTTATGCCTATAAATAGATGAAGGCATTGTGCACAATTTTAATTTTGATAATAATACGAATCTCCCTCTTTCTCTCATCTCTTTGTTCTTTTATACTTGTTCGTTGTTATTCATTATTTTATTCACAACACGTTATCATCACAAGACTCTAACCAACTGAGGTGTATGTCGTTAAAATCCTAAAAGAGTTGCCGAAAAGAAGTTGATTCTAGCATGAATTAGAGATAAGTTCTTCTCCTCGATTATATTTTAATTATTGATTATTTTTCTCTCTTGATCTTTAATTTGATTTTAATTTTTGAAAAATCAATGGTTGCTCGAAAGATTTTGATGCTCTTTGTTCAAATCCCAAAGAAGTTACCGAAAAAGTTTTGATCCTACGTTGAACCGAAGATGGTGGCATGTTTTGAAGGTTTGAACGAGCCATGGATTTTGAAGCACGATCTCCCTCGATTCGTGATTCTTATTGGTGATTCCCCAAAAAAATTTCAATTTCATATTGGTGACTACAATTTTGTGATCTACGACGAAAAGAATGCGAACCAATGTTTGATTGCAAAGATTTTGGCTTGAATGCACCCCTTAAATCTTGATTCGTTGTCCACTCAATCAAAGGTCACGTTTTTCATTTTTTTATTTTCAAAAGAAAAATTCTTTATTTCTTAGTGTAAAGCGTTTAGGGTGCACTCTATTTATGAGCGCAAGTGCACACTATTGTCAAGTTATAGTATATAAGATATCGTCTCCACAGGGATTGGACAACTTGGTTCGAATTGTAGTTCCTGCACAAATAAAGTAAATGCACAAGTGAGATAGTTGTTTGAGAAGAAAGTAAAAATAAAACACAAGTAATAGAGGAAGTGATCAGGTTGATAGAGAGGGCATGGTTATGCTGCTGCTTAGTGTGAAACTGCGTTGAATAGGCAAAATTGTGCTGCCTTGGCGGGTAATGGCAGATTGAGGCTGCGGCAACTTTCGCTGCCACGGCGGAACTCTGCTCTTGCAACTTTCGTTGTCTCGGCAGGTGAGATGAATGGAAGTCCCGGCAGCAAGTCTGGCAGATACTCCAAGTTCGGCGAAGCAATTCTGAAGTGATCATTCCTATGTCTAGGCAAAGATTTTGTCACCACGTGATGTAGGCAATACCTAGCAATCTCAGCGTAAACCTAACACAGGCAGTCGACATTTGGTTGCTCCTTTTAGCCACTGAAATTCTAACTTATGTCTAAGCCGAATTAGTCAACACCTCGACATGATGAGACCGTACTGAATTCTTTCGTGAGTTTGACACTTTCGTGCCCTACAAATGGATTTCTTCAACTGGACTTTTGGAACTAATTGAAAAAGTGAAGAACTTGAGTAAACTTGGAATATTTTATTGAAAACAAACTTGAAACCTAAACAATCCTTTTCACAACTAATTTACAACATAACTCCAAACCCAAGAGAAGTTTAGAACATGACGGCAGCAAAGAAAACCTAAGCTATGTCTAGAGAAAACCTAAGATCTATATATCCAAATACAAAAATATGTGAAGTATATATAGGCCATAGTCTAGGTTAAGTCCCCCTTAAAGTAGAAGTCTTCAAAAGTAGCTTTCCACATTTAATGTGACTTTAAACTCTGACTTCTTTGAGTTGAATGTGGACTTTATCACATTGCCTTGTTCCGCAAGCAATCTTGAGATTTCGCTTCGACGGCTTTTCCCGTTGCTACAGACGTTGGAAAATCGAGTGGACGACATCGATGGAATCAAGGTTTTTGGCTCTACAAATCGCACTCCAATTCTCCAACTACTTAGTTTGCTGCCTTGGGCGGCACTTGGCAGCACTAGGCAGCATTGGGCAGCACTGGGCGGCACTGGGCAACACTAGGCAACACTGGGCAGCATTGGGCGGCACTGGGCAGCATTGGGCAGCACTGGGCAGCACTGGGCGGCACTGGGCGCCACTAGGCGGCACTAGGCTCACTTTGCTGCCTCAACATCTGCTCCTCTGGTCTATCCTCCTCCTGTCAGCTTCTAGTCCTAGAAAACTAAATATACACTAAAACAACATCTTTATTATACCAAATAATAAATATTCAATAAAATCATGGCAGAATAAAGAATACTGTATTTATGCAATGCATGACTTAATTATGCCTAAAATGCACTTGAAAATAGCAATAAAGTGAGATGGAATGTGTATAAAATATAGGACTAATATGCACTTTACACACCCCAAACTCGAACTATTGCTTGTCCTCAAGCAATGCAATCCTAACTATCCTAATTATACTTGCCCTTATACTAATCAGAAAGAAAAACCTATTTTTGACTTGATTCCGCACCTCAAGGCCGTGACACCTACATTAGATTAGTGATAGGGAAAACAACAAGTAATAACTCAGAATTAATCTATAATGCTAGTGCAGTGTGTGCAGAACTGTGTACAGGTTGAATATGAAGAATAACTAGATAAACAAAGATGTTGTCATGATGTATAAGGTTGTTGTCGAGACATCACAATTAAGCACAATTATTTAATCATGGCAATGAGAGCTTCAGCTCATCACAACTACTCATATAGGTCTGAAATTAAGATAGGAGCAACTACAAAACCCCGAACCCATGGAGTAGAGTCATCCCGTGAAGACTTTCATTCACTCATGCTAATTTGTCCGCCACTTCAAAATTTTCAGATTCATGGACTTTGATAGCAGTAGAGTGTCCTCGCACATGATTCTTCCTAGAGCTTGTTTCGGGCACCTCTAGGGCAAAACAACAATGTTTCTTTGTTTTTCTCTGCTGCCGTGGTAGTGCTGTATTTTTCTGTTTTTGTTTTCTGCCTTGGCGGCTACCTACAACCCATGTTAGAATTTTGCAAGGAATTCTAATAACAAAGCAGGCAATGTTTATAAGATATTCTATCAAACTTAGCAAGTAATAGTAGTGTTAATTTTTTTTGCTATTTTAGAAAATTCTAAGTTATTCATGCTTTTCCCAATTTAAGTTCAATTTTTAATTGGTACGAAAAATTAATCGGCTGTCCTATCATAGGTACAAGTTATACCAATTTTTTCTTTTCCGATTAATATGAAGGCAAGTACAAAATGCAAACTACATGCTACTAAGTATGCCTAAACAAAAATATGAGAACTATACCCCCAAACTCGAGATGGACATTGCCCTCAATGCACAAAATAAAACTAAAACTGAAAAATAAATATGAGAAAGGGAAAGAAAACTCAGGCTTAGTTTCCGTCAGATGGTGGAGAAGATGTGGAGGAGTTATCTGCTCTTCCGCCAGTTGCGGGTTGCGACAATGCTGCCCCTGTTGTGCTCGGCGGATCGATTCCTTAGGGTCTGAATCTGGGTAAGTAGTTGCGAGACGGGAATAAAACGCAAATAAAATCTGGTCCTAAGTAGGTAAAATCTACTCCTAATTAAATAATAAAGATGTGGAAAAAATAAAAACTTATACAAAATTTTGTTACTCTAGGAGTGCATTGATATGCATCTCCTAAAGTAGCTACTCCCTTATCGGTTTAGCTCAAGAGGGTCGTTTTCGATACTTCTTGTAATCCATCCGCACCCTCCATCTAGTGATTATCCTCATAGTGGAGGAGTCCTTCTTCCTCGTTCCCTTGTAATCCATGTGAACCTTCCTTCTTGTTCCTATTCTTGAAGGCATGAACATGTAATTAGGAAAAATTATATAACTGCCTAACCATGTACTTACCTCCTTTTTGTCGAAGTTCATCACAGGGGAAAGTTTCTTTTGCTGTCGAGGCAGCTGCTGCGGCAACCAGCTGTTGTGGTAGTTTTTGTCACAGTGTTGTGCCAGTCAAGGGAAAACTTTTTAGGCTCCTCGTAAATCTCCAACAGTAGAGATTTTGACTGTTGTAACTCTTCCAGTATTGGCTACTCTAGATATATATAATCCATAGATGCCGAGGTGTCTGCTGAGGCGGGCGTCATTATGGAGGCTTCTATCGTGGCGGGCCTCTCTGCTGAGGCATAACTTTGCTCAGGTGCTGTCAGTTCGTCCTCAGGGCAGGGTTCTAGGTAGCTGCCAGAAAAACTATCAATCTTGCTGTCTGGGCAGCGTTCTGCATCCTCTTGGCTTGGGGGTTGAATTGCTCCGTACACATTGGAGATCTTTCCTCGCATTGCTCTTCGTTCTCTTGTCCTGGGACATCAGTATCTCTTAATTGTGGAGGTTCATCCATAGCATCAATGAGGACTAAATTGCTCAGACGTGCATCCATCTTAGTGGTGCTGGCGTCCATAGCAGCTGACACTTTATCCGTGAGCGCAAGGAAAGTTTGAAGTGTGTCCTCCAAGGATTTTGATTGTTCTTGCGGATAACTATATTGCCAGGGCATGTCAATTTCTGCAGCAAAACTGCTATGGTAATTTTTTTGAGATTCTTGATTATACCATGAAAAATCTTGTTGTTGCTGCGGCAATTGCGACAGCGACATCTGCTGTCCTTTTTGCTGCTGCAACGACATCTACTGTCACTGTTGCTGCTGCGGTGACATCTGCTGTCCTTGCTGCTGCTACGAAGGCATCTGCTGTTCATATTCAGGCATCCACTCCCAAGTGGTTTTTCTCGACATGTCTGCTGCAAAAAGATGAGGGCAACTTTCGAATGCATGATTTCCTTCACAAAATTCGCAAGAACTTTCCCAAATATTGCTACCCGTAACTCGTGGGGAACCTGAATAAGCACTTTCCCACATAGTTTTTTTCGATTAAAAATAAAATAAAATAAAAAGTAAAGAAAAAGAAGTACAAAAATTAAAAGCGAAATTCGTTGTTACCAATCCCCGGCAACGACGCCAAAAACTTGTAGAGCGTTTAGGGTGTACTCTATTTATGAGCGCAAGTGCACACTCTTGTCAAGTTATAGTATATAAGATATCGTCTCCACAGGGATTGGATAGCTTGGTTCAAATTGTAGTTCCTGCACAAATAAAGTAAATGCATTAGTGAGATAGTTGTTTGAGAAGTAAAGTAAAATAAAACACAAGTAATAGAGGAAGTGATCAGGTTGATAGAGAGGGCAGAGTTATGATGCTGCTTAGTGTGAAAATGCGTTGAATAGGCCAAATTGTTCTGCACTGCCACGATCTACTGCCTTGGCGGGTAATGGCGGATTGAGGCTGTGACAACTTTCGCTGCCATGGCGGAACTCTTCTCTTGCAACTTTCGCTGTCTCAGCAGGTGAGATGGATGGAAGTCCCGGCGGCAAGTCTGACAGATACTCCAAGTTCGGCGAAGCAATTCTGAAGTGATCCTTCCTATGTCTAGGCAAGAATTCTGTCACCATGTGATGTAGGCAATACCTAGAAATCTCAGCGTAAACCTAACATAGACAGTCGACGTTTGGTTGCTCCTTTTAGCCGCTGAAATTCTAACTTATGTCTAAGCCGAATTAGTCAACACCTCGACATGATGAGACCGTACTGAATTCTTTCGTGAGTTTGACACTCTCGTGCCCGACAAATGGATTTCTTCAACTGGACTTTTGGAAACTAATTGAAGAAGTGAAGCACAGGAATTAAGTAAACTTGGAATATTTTATTGAAAACAAACTTGAAACCTAAACAACCATTTTTACAACTAATTTACAACATAACCCCAAACCCATGGGAAGTTTAGAACATGACGGCGACAAAGAAAACCTAAGCTATGTCTAGAGAAAACCTAAGATCTATAGAACATGACGTCGAAAAATCGAGTGGACGACATCGATAGAATCAGGGTTTTTGGCTCTATAAATCGCACTCCAATTCTCCAACTCCTTAGTTTGCTGCCCTGGATGGCACTGGGCAGCACTGGGCGGCACTGGGTAGCACTGGGCGGCACTAGGCAGTACTAGGCTCACTTTGATGCCCTCGTCTGCTGCCTCAACATCTTCTCCTCTGGTCTGTCCTCCTCCTATCAGCTTCTAGTCCTGGAAAACTAAATATACACTAAAACAACATCTTTATTATACCAAATAACTTATATTCAATAAAATCATGGCAGAATAAAGAATACTATATTTATGCAATGCATGACTTAATTATACCTAAAATGCACTTGAAAACAATAATAAAATGAGATGGAATGTGTACAAAATATAGGACTAATATGCACTTTACACTTAGCTTATATTTGAACATTGATATTTATTCACGATTATTATAATTATGAGATTTGGTACTTTTAATCGTGATTTGAGTTTTACATGAGTTTAAATGGCTTGGAAAGAGACGTGATATAAAGGGATTATGAGAAGCTATCTCGGTCATTTGCTATGTCTCCATTGTTCTCGAGAGAAAAATTAATATCGATAAATTTTGGTTTTATTTTTATTCTTTATATTATTATTTTAAAGTGTGATAAATCATGGCGATTTTGCTCAAAAGTAATATTTCTTCTACATTGAAAAACTCAATTGTAGACTTATCCCAATGTCTGATTACAAAAATTCATCTTGACAAAAATTTTATGGGAGACATTCCTTGAAGTGAATGCAAGCATGATGTTTATTCCACACGATTATCAATGATGAGGCATTCTCTAAAGTGAATGCAAGCATGATGTTTATTCCATGCAATTATGGATTCGTTTCATTCCCTGAAGAGAATGCAAACATGGTAAATCACTATTTAATTGGTAACAGAACTTCGATATAATCCAAGTATATTGGATGGACATCCCGTTCTGTGAGGCTATTGGTCTCAAAGGAGGTTTTTAAAAGACCTTGTGGAATGGTTTAACAATGCCGCGTACGAGGATGAAATCTTTGTTCTCTATTAGAAGGATATGTGAAAAAGGTTTCAAAATCCCACTGGCTCTACTCCATTCCCTGAAGTGAATGTGAGATTATATTATGGAAAGAATAAATGCCACATTAGAAGTTGTGGTCGTGATTGAAACCATGAATATAGACATGGAAAATATGGTCATTTTAAGGATACTTCTACCCACCGGTAGTGAGGTTATAAGGATGATAAGAGTGATAAAGATCATTCTAATGAAGTAAAATCCTTTTTATTATCAATGCGATATTATAAACCATTGGTCTCGTACTTGTCGTACGTTGAAAAATAAACAATCATTGAATGATAAAAAGAAGAAAATAGAAGCAAATTTTGTTTGCGAAAAATGACGAAGAAGATATTGGTCCAACTTTATTTGGACATTGTTGGTCCAACTCATTTGGACGTTGTTGATTTTCTTATAACCCTCGAAGGGAATAAATCATCTTCTAATTATTCTCATAACTTTGAAGAGAATTATTTATCTTTTTATTTATTTTGCTTTATGTTTATTTACTTTACACACATTAATTATTTACGTTTTATATTTATATTTATATATTATGATATTTATTTCTTTTTTTAACATGATTACTTGTCAAATACAATCTATGGTGACGATTTATGCTCAACATAAGCATAAGATATACTTAAGGGTAATCTTCACCCGTAGTTCCTTTCGTTTGGGGTTTGTTCTATTTTGGTCACCAGAATTCAAAAAAGATTATTTTGGTCACTTACGTTTAGAATCGTGTATATTTTGGTCCCCTGGCCGTTAGTCTCCGTTACTTAAAAAATTAGTTTTTAATTTAACCCCAAAACTTTCAAAACTTCATTTTTCACCATCTTCCCCAAAAATCCTTTTTAAACTCAAAGCGGACCACATTTGCCTGAAATTGCAGACAGAAACATCGGGATCAAAAGTAGTATGAGAAGTGACAATTAAAATGGTTGTTTAACCGTTCTTTTTATCATAAAGTTTTAAGGGAGCTTCTACATGTGCTAAACGATAGCCATGTCCATTTGAAGCAAGCAAAACTAGCCCGTGTAGGACATTTCTAAATCCTACTATCTCAATTAGGCCATCATCTACAAAAGGTGGAGTCAATCCTCTATGTAAACCAAAATTCGCAATCGAAATCTTCTCGTTAGAAATCAGTTTGTTATAGAAGGTAAAAATGACAGAGAAATCGAACGAACATCGAAAAATTTCTTACTATATGGTGTTCCCCAAGGATTGAATCCACCTGAAAAGCTTGGCAGGTTGAGGCAGACAATATATCCGATGCTGCATTGGAAAGAAAGTGCAATTACAATGAGAAATCAAAGTGTTGTTTATATATCTTTAAACATGCAACGAGGAAGGTGACTTCGACTTTCGAGGTATTTTGAGGTCTTTCCTATTGACCTTGTTTCTTCGTAACCTTCACTTTTGTTAGTTGAGCTATGTTCCTGTATTGACATCGAGACATAGCTCAGGAACATAGGCATCAAAGTTAAATGCTTAATAACCAGACATGCAGCGCACTAAAACAAAGAAATGCATGTGCCATTCAGTAGAAAGACATTGTTCTAAACATGGCAGGAATTAATATTACCAAACATCTGCAAGAAGACTCATGTTGGAGAAGGACGAAAAAGAGAACCGAAAAGCCATCCTCGAGTACATCCAAGCTTTACGTAAGTACCATGTTTCATCGTAAAGAAAGAAAGACTTTTAAGTTGCAGAAACAATAATGCATAAAAGGTATTGCACTTCTATAAACTTAACAAAAGATCCTGTAATGTAGTATATAAGAGAGAGCCAAGAGGGAGGGGAATTTTTATAATCAAAACCGCATTTCTTTTCAGATAGGAACTTCAAACTATAATTAGGTCTACCTATGGTTCAAACGATATCACAATTCTAGACAATATAAGATTATTTCAGATTTAAACAACCTTTAACACAGAAGAATAGATACTTTTACCTGATTAATTAACTGGTTTCTGAATTTTTCTGGGTGCAATTTCCTCTCGGAGTGAAATGCATATGATGTTTGAGCATCCATTCCTGACCAAGACAAATCTTATTGGTGAATTTAAAAGTTACTGCACCATGATCTCATTATTACATTTAGAATAAAGGTTACTTCACCGAGATCTAGACATTGAGATAACAAGCTACTAACAATCATATATAAAAGCAAAAAAGATATTAGGCTTAATTCCAGTTTCATAGAAAAACCAGCATCAAGAATCTAAATAAGAAGACAACAAAACTATAGTTGGTTCAATTAGGTGAGCATAATTTTGCAATAACACTCTCCCATTAGCACATTAACTGCAAAATTGCCTCGAATGATCAATTGCACCGTATATATGGTGGGGGAAACCGTTTGAATAAATTTGACAGTTCAGGTAACCTAACTTGTGACCATCGTGTCAGGGAAAAAATTACATGTGGTGGATTTATATCAGGTTAACTTGGATCCCGATGTTTCTGTCTGCAATTTCAGGCAAATGCGGTCTGCTTTGAGTTTAAAATTATTTTTTGGGGAAGATGGTGAAAAATGAAGTTTTGAAAGTTTAGGGGTTAAATTAAAAAATATTTTTTAAGTAACGGAGACTAACGGCCAAGGGACCAAAATAGACACAATTCTAAACGTAAGTGACCAAAATAAATTTTTTTGAATTATGGTGGCCAAAATAAAACAAACCCCAAACGAAAGGGACTATGGGTGAAGATTACCCTATATTTAATTGTAACACCCTAAAAACTGGTCTAGTCGGAATTGGATTCCGATGATCGGAGTATTGATATTAAAATATCGAAATATCAATTTCTCGCTATAGATTATATTGTTATGTTGTTATAGGATCTTAAGTAAACCAAGTCCTTAGTTAAGATTGCTTTGAGAATGCTCAAATTAATGTCTTTGAGCTAGGCATTTCGATACACTCAGACCCGTATCGAAATGGCCTAGGTAAGGCATTTCGAAAAGTTTATAGGCGTTCCAATATGATTTCAACGGTATTAACTAACTTCTAGACTTTTGCTTGACCGTTTCGATACGGTTTCACTCGTTTTGAAATGGGTTCCCTGTTTCGAATATGTTTGAAGGTAAAATTGAAAAGAAATGATTAGGTGATGACTCACCAGCTTGTTTATCACCTTTTCTCACGTGAATGATCAGAAAAGATGACTTATAGTCATCTATGTGTCTAATTTGGGAAAGGATAAAGAAAAAATAAACAATATTGTTTTATAGTTTACCATTGGTTGAAGGAAACCTTCCTATTGGCTAAAAGTGAGATGGGAAATGATTAAGGTTAGAATTCTCTTAAAATGAATTGGAGAAAAGAGAGCTCTCATCTTTGTATTGTTTTACCGAGAACTATTTCCATCCTTTACCTTTGAAAGAACAAGCACACACCTCCATTGTCATCTTCTCTATCAAGCTCAAGCACACACCTCTCTATTGTGAGCCATAAGCTTAGGCTTTCCTTGTTTTAAGAACATCAATTCGTAGCTATCGATTGGGTAAGTGAAAGCCCTAAGTTAGCCATCGATTCTCTTGGCTATTGAATGATCAATTTCAAGTATCGATATTGTTATATTGATTCTAATGATCCCTTATTACTTTTCCTGGCTCAAGAAGTGGAAAGGATTAATCCATCGCCTCCATCAAAAGCTAGGAATAAGGGTATCACCATCCGAGAGCCTTAGGAGCTTCGGATTGTCAAGGTGAGTGTAGTCGGAGTCTCGAGAGTGGCTAGGTGCCATCTCGAATCATTGTTTATTGATTTACTAACCATTGATTTTAAGGGATTTTCATGAAGCATTATTGTAAGCCATGTTAGTAAGTTTTGGTAAGTATTGCATCGATTCATTGTCCATAGCATTGCTATCATTGTCATGGAAATCATTGAAGTATTGACATGAATTTATTGCTAATGATTATTGGAATATTGACAATGAATCATGGATATTGAACTATTGATTATTGGACCTTGGATTCGAAGTATTGGATACAATTGGTATGCCATAGAATTCATGAGCTCATTAGTACGGGTGGACTATGGTCCTAGGGCTACGACCTATATTGATTTGGCGAGGCGGAGGGATGTATTGTGAATTGGTCTTATTGGTGATGTCGGCGGGTTGACCATTTATTGATTTGGCGAGGAGGTGGAATTCGTGTATCCATATACCATGAATCGATCCAAGGGAACTATTGATTAATGATATTGATTTGCTATGAAATCATGATATTGCCATTGATGACATGATACTATGTTTTTATTATAAGGAGCATGCTATGTTTATTACATAAATAACATTATGATTATCATTGAAGCTTGTTGTGTAGCATATCATGTTCATCCATTGTTTGGTGACTACCTCACTAGGCAAAAGTATGCCTAATGCATTCCATTGCATCCATTTCAGGTTAGTCAAGCTTTGAGATCGAGATCAGAGGAGTTGAAGTGTTGCACAAGTCACAATCAAGCTCTAAGTAGTGTATATTGACCTTTTGAAACTCCTAGTTGGTAGCAAGGTCTATGTATAAGTCTATTAAGTCTCTTTTGATGTGCCTATATCATGGTTAAGTGTTATATGTGTGATATGTTTAAGATGAGTTCTCTATATAGTGAAAAATGGCCCTAAATGCATGTTATGGCACTAAAAGGCAAAAACCGGGTAAATGGATTCATATGGCTCTAAAATTTAACATGCTAGTAGAATTTATGGTTATAATGTTGTGTGTAAAGTTTCATTGCATTTGGACAATTTTTGATAAGTTAAAGTGGATAAAAACCAGCAAGAATCTGTCATTATAGGTCAGGCTGCATCGAAATGGGTGATGGCGTTTCGATACGGGTAAGCATAATTGAACCTGAAAAAGCAAGGCGTACCAAAACAGGTTAGGGGCGTTTCAGAACATTTTTTCTCTGGAATCCATCGTTTCGATACGGGTTCATAGCGTATCGAAACTGGTCAAAGAGAGCCAATCCGTACCGATACGGGGCTTACCTGTATCGATACAGTATGAAGAGAAAAGTCAAAAAGGTTGACCATCGTTCACCCGTATCGAAACGGCTCTAAGAGTTTCGCTACTTGGATAGTTAAAGTGGTTAAAAAGCTTAATCTGAAAGATTGCATTGTTTACAATTTAGTCCCTAGGTTTAGAATAATTAAATTGGATGACTAAACAATCACCGTTTTACATAAAAATTTACAGGCTAGTCAATATTGTGTTGAACTTCATTGTGGAATTGTCTGTTGCATCGAAGGACCTTTAATTTGTCAGTTTTACAGATTAGTCCCTAAAACTTGTAAAAGTTATAAATTGGTCATAATTGATTAATTACTGTTTTCCAATGAATGAATTGGACTAAGATGTATATTGGTAATGTTTTTTTGTGTGTGTAATATTGATTAAGTGTTGTTAATAAGATGAAATTTTATCGCACCGATCACCGCATCGCTCACCGGTAACACGCTCCGACCCGGTTCTCGATCAGGCCGGAAAAGGGGTGTTACATTTGTAGTATCAGAGCTAGAGTTTAGTCGGTTCTGGACTAAACCTATGCATGTTTGTGTTGTTTATTGTGTTACTTTGCCACCTAAGAGTTATAATAAACTCTCTGTTATGATTGGTTTTTGGTCAGAAGCCATACATTTCCCATTTTATAATTTTTGAATGTGCGATATGAATTGCTCCATCACAACACACAAAATTTGTAAATAAAAAGGGTTAAGAATATATATTGAGTACGAGCCTCATTTTATGTTTAAACTCTTAAACATTAATCGGAGAATCATTTATGAGATAATTTTTCTCAACATCAGGGGAGAAAATAATCAGATGGATAAAGAATGAAAATGAATTATCATTATCTAGATCCTCGAATATGAACTAAAAGTTCATAAGATAATTCAAGTTATTTTATGTCAACTGCCAAACATATTTACTGACCTAATGAGAGTAATCAAGTCTCATATACCAACTAAAAATGCTCTAAGTTTAAATTACATGTTAGAGCAAATGGATGTAAATCATGCCTGAAGCATGATAGTTGAAATTGGTTACAATAATAAAAATTCCCGTAAATAGAAAATAGTATGAGATGGTCATATATTGGAGGCGGGTGCTCTTGAAGAGACCCAAGAGATAACTAATTATAAAACTCTTGAAGAGTTTCAGGTACCTGAAATAAAGATTGAAATCTCGAAGAGATCTTGATGAGTTATGTCACTACGAGAATGGAACCAGAAAATAGAAAATTTGTCGACAACGATTTTGCAAACAATTTTACATAAAATACTTCTATACAAGTAAAGAAAGAAAACAAATATCTTGTATAAGAATTTATAGATGTTGAAATGATTGGCCAATATAGAAAGACGCTTTGAACTTCTAAAAGTGAAGTATTTGGACTAGCAGTCCAAACACCTAAAGGTGTAATGCAAGTGAGGCAAAAATAAGTAGTTGTAAATACGGCTTGACTTATGATTTATGAAGAGTTTTAATTACTTCATGGTGGATGCAATTAATTTGGCAGTTATGAAATATATTACATGCGTCTAATTATTTATGGATCCCTATTTATCCTTAAAGGATTTAAAATGCTAGAAGCATTTGGAAATTTTTTAGGAAATTTATTTAGACATGTCTCATTGAATATTTTGGCGCATTTAGTATAATCGCCTTAGTGAGTACTAATTGATGAAATATTGCAAGAATGATCAGATTTCCTTATGTATTTTATAAAAGAGTTTTAGATCAAGATTCATTATGATAATTTGAATTTCATCAAAACTCCTAGAGAGCTTCAAATTGGAAACTCATGAAGAACTTTCAAAGCATTTGATCGAAGTATTTGAGAAAACGAATCTTTAGATGTGGTTTTGTCTCGACCTAAAGATCGAGCACTTAAATATGCGTTTTTGTCTATGAATGGACATAAGTTGAAAGAATCTTAAAGAAGATTCAATATGGATAAAGCATATCTATTGTAAGATTATTGGATGTGAATAAAGATAATTATATCTTTACCTGGTCTTGAGGCACCATATATTAGTTGGTCAAGAAATATTCATGGATATACAAAGATCAACCTTTAGATCTTCAAACATTCGTTGATGCCTCCTCAAATGTCGTAGAAATAATTGTTATGCACGAGGCAAGCCAAAAATGTGTTTGGCTAAGACCATTGACCTAACATATCCAAAAGATAGATGGATTTACTTTCACAAGATATGATACAAAGCTATCTTGTGTGAAGAAAATGCAATATGTATATCTCAATTTGAAAGGTGGATACATCATGGAACATACCACACCAAAGTTCCACCCCTCACGATCTTTAGAAAAATAATATTCAAGATTGAATTATGAAGATTCAAAGATCTTCTGTGATGTTTTCATGAGGGGAGTAAATAAGCGTTGCACTCTTTTTTCCTTAACCGAGGTTTTGTCCCAATAGGTTTTCCTGGCAAGGTTTTTAATGAGGCAACATGTTATGCGTACCAAAGATGTGTGTACTTTTTTTCTTCACTAAAGAATTTTTTCCCATTGAATTTTTATCTTAGTAAGGTTTTAACGTGGCACATTATCTTCATAGACATCCAAGGGGAGTGTTATGCATATTTATCTATGTGGATGTCTATCATGATTAGAACTTTATCTAAGGAGTTTGATTTATTTATTATTAGGAATATTATCTCTATTAATTAGAGTTTAATGTATTATGTACTTCTTATGCCTATAAATAGATGAAGATATTGTACACAATTTTAGTTTTGATAATAATACGAATCTCCCTCTTTCTCTCATCTTTTTGTTCTTTTATACTTGTTCGTTGTTATTCATTATTTTATTCACAACAAATTTCATTTTGATCCGATTTATAGTCTCTATCATCTAATAACTTATAGATTTTACTTTTTCATCCTTTTCAAGCTTTCCCACAGTTGGATTCGGAAGAAAAATACTTCAACACAAATAAATTAGCGGATAGGAAAATCCAAGATTGAGACTTTTGAGGGAAAAAGTTTCAAGGGATTTTGCTAAAAGAAAAAGAAACGCTTTTATTTTTGCAAAAACTTAAAACATCGTTAAAAAAATTAATGGTTATGTGACGTAAATATAGGTAATATTTTCTGGTGTTGTGCTGTCAATTTTTATTTTGTGATGTGAAGTATTTTATTTTTTCTTTTACGTTTTATGAATGATTTTTACAGTAAAAGCAAAAGCGGCTTGTCTTCATCGCTGTAACCTTTTTGAAAAAAACTTTTAAAATATCCCGCTTTGAAAAAATTTGTTAAAAGGAGTTTTTTTTTTAAAATTCGAGTTTTGGAAAATAATAAAAATATGAAGTCGCCATCGGCCATTTAGGTAGGTCGGGCACCTTAAAAATTAGAAATTCATTTTGAAAAGGATTCGTGAGTTGGTTACGTGTGGGGAAGGATTAGCACCCTCATCACGCCCGGAAATCGGTACCAAAATATTTGTTGCCTTTAATCGATAGAAATTATTTAAGATTTAAAGTGAATTTAATTAGATGTTCTTAACTGAAAATTTGACTTGAGTTGTACGAGCTTCATCAAATCGTTGCTTTAGAATTAATTAAGCATTTAATTAATAAGGATGACAATGCATCAGACCATATTTTAAACCGACATCATATAAGTCTGAATGCCGTGTTAATTTATGGTTCGACTCTCGTACGTCACCTTTATGCATGATGCAAGCATTTAGGAACGGTGTTATGATATTTCCATTTTTAATTAATGTTTACCTAGGGACGGTGAGAATTAACCCAAATATTTGGTCTACATCCATTGAGCTCGAACCGTTTTGACACAAATACCGGGGTTAATAGATGCCTCGCTTTTGTATATTTTAAATTAATTAATTAACATACCAAATCATTAATGGTTTCATGAATGACAAATATAAATGCATGTCATGGAAAAACTTTAAGGTAAACACACAAAATCCCACCCAAGGCCCTATCCTAAAAGGCTCAAATTATGGGAGTCCGATTAGTGATCTAATTATTAATTAGGTGATTCTAATTGTTACCGTGGTGCACCCTAGAGCCCAATATGCCGCACACCTAGGGGCCATTTCCAGCACCCACGGGGCCCCAATCCGTCTAGCCCACTCTGCCGCACCAATGGGGCTACAATCCAGCCGAGCCATCCGCCCAAGGGGCCTTGCCAAGCACCCTGGGCCTGTCCGTGCAGCCTTGTTCGCGCACACCCTAGGGCCTGTCCGAGCAGCACCGAGCAGGCCGGCCAGCAGCACCCGAGGGCCTGTCCGCGCAACACCCGAGGGCCTGACCGAGCAGCCCGGCCATCAGCACCCATAGGCCTGTCCGAGCAGCACCGAGCAGCCCTCCAGCCACCCCTATGGGCCTATCCGAATTTCCACCATCCATGGCCATTCAAGCCCATTCCTTGGGGAATATCTACCCCTTTGACCATGGTATTCAAGGCAAGGATCAAGCATCCATTCATCCCTCGATTCATGGAGGATCAAATCCCTTTCACAAGGAAAGAAGACCTACCAAGATGGAAGGAATCATGAATAGTAATCTCTTGCCTTTATTAGATAGCTTAGGCCAATCTTGGCCATCGAATGTAATCGATAGTGACCGTTAGATCGGAGGTGCTAGGCTATAAAAAGGGCCTCACCCCCTCATTTGTAACCATCCTGAATTCCCTTTGTTTTCACCTTTCTTTCATTAATAAAAGAATAGCAACGTCGAGTACTCTTTTCCCCCTAACTAGGCTTAGAGGGGGTTTTTAACGAGGCTCTTCGTTTTGCAATCACTCGAGCCATCTCCTTTCTTTCTTTCTTCGCAACGCTTCCGCAACTCTAGCCAAGCCAAGACTTGACTTTAAGGCTTACTTGGTCCCTTTCGAAGTCCTTTCCCGACCAAGTGCCGCACGAGACTAGCCATATAAGCCTAGCCCCGTGACAAGTGGTATCAGAGCCAACGTTTTTGCGAAGAATTGTTCGAGATGACGAATCCAAGTGACGCTCCTATCGACATCTCAAAGCCAATGGAGACTCGTGGTGGAAAAACCAAGAGGGCTAGTTCGAGAGATGCCATCTCAACCTTGCAAGACAAAGTTACCCGTTTGGAGGACAACACGAATGAGTCGAGAGATAGACTCGATGTTGTCGAGAGCCGACTAGATATGTTGGAATCTCGGGGTGGTGATTGCAAGGATGATTCCCAGGACCTCGAAGATAGACTCGAGACCGTGGAGTTGGAGAATCGTTCTCTTAAAGATGGGCTAACCGAACTAGAGAAGGCGATGAATGTGCTAAAGGCCGAGCTCAACATCTATAAGTCCGCCGTAGCCAACGGAGTTGTTTCAAGTCCGAGTAGAGTGCTAGCCGATGTGCCGAAACCAAAGGAATTCAAAGGATCGAGAGATGCTCAAGAAACCGACACTTTCTTGTGGAGCATGAACCAATATTTCCGCAACACCAACACCGTGGATGAATCCACTAAGGTAAATATTGCTTCAAGTTATTTTACTCATAGTGCTCTTTTATGGTGGAGATGCAGGTGTGCCGACTACGATGGAGACGTTCCCGTAGATACTTGGGAAGAACTTCAAAACGAGATCCATGAAGCGTTTTATCCCAAGAATGCTCAAAGAGAGTTGCGCTCAAAGCTATGTCAACTCAAGCACGACAACAACATCCATGAGTACGTGAGGAAGTTCACCGAATTAAAGCTTCAAATCACCAACTTAGGAGAAGATGAAGGCTTCTCGATTTTCATGGATGGGTTGAACCGATGGGCTAACATGGAGTTGGAAAGACGTGGTGTCAAAGATCTTTCACATGCCCTTGATGAAGCCGAGGCGATAGCCAAGTTCGAAAAGCGAGACTCGCCTAAACCAAAGCCAAAATCCAAAGGTTGGGGAGACAAGAATGCCAAAGCCGGAGGTGAGAGAGTTAACCACGACAAGACTTCCAACAACAATCGACAAGGCCGATCTACTAAGCCACAAGAGAGACGAGGTTTGGAATGCTTCCATTGCAAAGGACCTCATCATATTCGAAATTGTCCACAAAAGACAAGCCTTTATACCGTCAAAGTTAACGACGAGCCCACCGCCCAACTTGGAGCAATTGTAAGTAATCTCCAAGTAAATTCTTTATCTAACAAGCCCAAAAATGGTCTTATATTTGTAGAAGTCACGATTGCCGGAAAGCAATTGCGTGCACTTGTGGACACTAGAGCTTCTGAGCTGTTCATTTCCGAAGGAGCCGCCCAAAAACTCAATCTCAACGTGTTGAAGACGAGTGGGTGGATTAAGACGGTCAACTCGAAAGAAGCGCCCATTGCCGGAGTTGCAAAGAGGGTCGAGATCCAACTTGGTAGTTGGAAAGGCTGCGAGGATATTAAGGTAATTCCTCTTGATGATTATGATCTTGTGGTTGGTTTATCCTTTTTGGACAAGATTAATGCACTTCTCTTGCCATTTGCCGATGTATTGGTTGTGCTCGACCGCGCCCAACAATGTTTGGTCCCCGTGAGTCGAGATGTAGGTATCCAATCCAAGATGTTGTCTTCCATCCAGTTCCGCAATGGTGTGCGAAAGGAGGAAGAGTCTTTCCTTGACGTGCTCAAGGAAGACGAGGCGATAGAAGCCGAAGAAGTTCCCGAAGAAGTGGAACGTGTTCTCGTGGAGTTCGAGGACACTATGCCTTCTGAATTGCCGAAGGCTTTGCCACCCAAGCGTGAGGTGGATCATCGCATTGAGTTGGTGCCAAATGCCGAGCCGCCGAGCAAAGCACCTTACCGAATGGCGCCACCGGAGTTAGAAGAGCTCCGAAAGCAACTTAAAGAGCTCTTGGATGCCGGGTACATTCGCCCATCCAAGGGTCCGTTTGGAGCACCCATCCTCTTTCAAAAGAAGAAAGATGGTAGCTTGCGCATGTGTGTCGACTACCGCTCTTTAAACAAACTCACGGTAAAGAATAAATACCCTATTCCTTTAATTACCGATTTATTTGATCAACTTGGAAGTGCTAGATTCTTCACAAAGTTAGATCTACGTTCGGGGTATTACCAAGTTCGCATAGCCGAAGGTGACGAGCCCAAAACCGCGTGCATCACAAGGTATGGTTCTTTTGAGTTTCTTGTAATGCCATTTGGCCTTACAAACGCTCCCGCAACATTTTGCACTTTAATGAATAAGGTACTTTCACCTTTTCTTGATCGCTTTGTTGTTGTCTACTTAGATGACATTGTCATCTATAGTGAGACTTTCCATGAACACTTAATGCACTTGAGGAAGGTTTTGCAGGTTCTTCGTGAGAACGAGCTTTACATCAAACGCGAAAAATGTAGTTTCGCTCAAGAAGAAGTTCCGTTCTTAGGCCACATCATTGGAGGTGGTAAGATCCGAATGGATCCAAGCAAAGTTCGAGCCATCGATGATTGGGAACCGCCGACTAAGGTAACCGAACTTCGTTCTTTTCTTGGTTTAGCTAACTATTATCGTAAGTTTGTGCAAGGTTACTCCGCCATAGCTACGCCTTTGACCGAACTCTTGAAGAAGGACAAAGCTTGGGAATGGAGTCCAAGTTGTCAACAAGCGTTTGAAAGGCTTAAGCAAGCCATGGTAAGTGAGCCCGTTCTTGCCTTGCCCGACCATTCCAAGCAATTCATCATCCACACCGATGCATCCGATTATGCCATTGGTGGAGTTTTGATGCAAGGAGGCCATCCCATTGCCTTCGAAAGCCGAAAGTTGAACGAAACGGAGAGACGATACACCGTTCAAGAGAAGGAGATGACCGCCGTCATCCATTGCCTCCGCACTTGGCGACATTATATCTTGGGTTCCAGGTTTGTCGTCTTTACCGATAATTCTGCCATTTCTTATTTTCTAACCCAAAAGAAACTGTCTCCTAAGCAAGCTAGGTGGCAAGATTTCTTGGCGGAATTCGATTTTACAATGGAGCACAAGCCCGGAAAGACCAACACCGTGGCCGATGCGCTTAGCCGAAAAGCTAGCCTTGCCTCCATTAGCCAACCAAGTGGTGAGTTACTTGATTCCATCAAGGAAGGCTTGACGCACGATCCCACCGCAAAGAATTTAATCACCTTTGCCAAAGAGGGTAAGTCACGCCAATTTTGGGTCGAAGATGATCTTCTATTCACAAGAGGCCAACACATATTCGTCCCCTACTTCAACAATTTGCGAAGGACATTGATGAAGGAATGTCATGATTCGAAGTGGGCCGGACACCTAGGTATGCATCGTACCTTAGCTTTACTTAATGAGCGTTATTATTGGCCTCGTATGAATGAAGATGTAGAAGCATACGTGAAGACTTGTCTTGTTTGCCAACAAGACAAGATCGAAGCAAACAAGCCGATGTGACTACTCCAACCGTTGCCAATACCGGAAAGACCATGGGAAAGTATTTCTCTTGACATTATTATTGGTTTTCCTTGTGTTAATAACTTTTCGAGTATTATGGTTGTAGTATACAGATTTTCGAAGTATGCTACCTTCATTCCCGCCAACAAGACATGCCCCGCCGACGAAGCCGCTCGTCTTTTCTTGAAGCATGTCGTGAAGCTTTGGGGAATCCCAAAGTCTATAGTAAGTGATCGAGACGCTCGGTTCACGGGTATGTTTTGGACCGAGTTGTTCAAGTTGTTGGGTTCCTCCTTGAACCTTTCAACAAGTTTTCATCCACAATCCGATGGGCAAACCGAGAGGGCCAACGCGTTATTGGGGATCTATTTGAGACACTTTGTTAGCGCATCCCAAAAGAATTGGCCCGACTTGCTAGACGTGGCCCAATTCTCCTACAACTTGCATAGGAGTGAAGCCACGGACCAAAGTCCGTTTGAGATAGTGATGGGCCAACAACCGCTCACACCCGATGCCATCGTGACCAAGTACCAAGGTCCAAATCCAGCCGCCTTCCATGTAGTGAGGGACTTGCAAGAGCAAAGAGACATAGCCAACGCTTGCCTCCACAAAGCAAGCAAACGCATGAAGAAGTGGGCCGACAAGAAGCGACGCGACGTCGAATTTCAGGTAAATGATTTAGTTTTGGCTAAACTTCATCTAACACTTCGAAATGCTTCTGTTCACAGGGCTCTTGTGAGGAAGTATGAAGGCTCATTTCGTGTGATAAAGAGAGTAGGCAAGGTTGCCTACAAGCTAGAATTGCCATCCGACATCAAGGTCCATCCCGTCTTCCATGTGAGTGTCCTTAAGCCTTATCACAAGGACGAGGAAGATCCGGAAAGAAACATCTCCAAGCGAGCACCCGTTGGAGTCCAAACTTCGTTCGAGAGAGAAGTCGAAACCATCTTAACCGATCGAGTCATTCGACGCAAAGGCTTCCAACCAAGGCACGAGTACTTTGTGCTTTGGAAGGGTCTAACCGAAGCCGAGGCTAGTTGGGAGTTAGACAAGGACTTGTGGCAATTTGAAGACAAGATTGCCGATTTTGAAGCCCAACGAGCGACGAGGGCGTCGCTCAATTCGGTGGAGGAGAATGTTACCGTGGTGCACCCTAGGGCCCAATCTACCGCACACCTAGGGGCCATTTCCAGCACCCACGGGGCCCCAATCCGTCTAGCCCACTCTGCCGCACCCATGGGGCTACAATCCAGCCGAGCCATCCGTCCAAGGGGCCTTGCCAAGCACCCTGGGCCTGTCCGTGCAGCCTTGTCCGCGCATACCCTAGGGCCTGTCCGAGCAGCACCGAGTAGGCCGCCCAGCAGCACCCGAGTGCCTGTCCGCGCAGCACCCGAGGGCCTGACCGAGCAGCACCGAGCAGCCCGGCCATCAACACCCATAGGCCTGTCCGAGCAGCACCGAGCAGCCCGTCCAGCCACCCCTATGGGCCTATCCGAATTTCCACCATCCATGGCCATTCAAGCCCATTCCTTGGGGAATATCTACCCCTTTGACCATGGTATTCAAGGCAAGGATCAAGCATCCATTCATCCCTCGATTCATGGAGGATCAAATCCCTTTCACAAGGAAAGAAGACCTACCAAGATGGAAGAAATCATGAATAGTAATCTCTTGCCTTTATTAGATAGCTTAGGCCAATCTTGGCCATCGAATGTAATCGATAGTGACCGTTAGATCGGAGGTGCTAGGCTATAAAAAGGGCATCACCCCCTCATTTGTAACTATCCTGAATTCCCTTTGTTTTCACCTTTCTTTCATTAATAAAAGAATAGCAACGTTGAGTACTCTTTTCCCCCTAACTAGGCTTAGAGAGGGTTTTTAACGAGGCTCTTCGTTTTGCAATCACTCGAGCCATCTCCTTTCTTTCTTTCTTCGCAACGCTTCCGCAACTCTAGCCAAGCCAAGACTTGACTTTAAGGCATACTTGGTCCCTTTCGAAGTCCTTTCCCGACCAAGTGCCGCACGAGACTAGCCATATAAGCCTAGCCCCGTGACATAATATTACCCTAAATTATTTACGTCCTAAAAAAACTAGAAGACCTTAATAAATTATGAATTATCTTATGTTATATCCATCTAAATTTAATGATAATTTTATCTTAAAGATACGATTAAGAAAAGTTTAACCGGTTTAATGAACTTCATATCCATCCAATAAGACAAGGATGAATTTAAGTTAATTAAACGGGTTAAAACCCTAAACTCGATTAAAGCTCTAAACCTAAACCGACTTAATTGTACGAACCGTGCCCCTATGAGACGGGCACACGATTCGAAACAATTAAATCGATCTTAAAAATCCTTAAGGCCCAATCTACCTAGCCCAAGCCCACCTAAACTAAGCAAATCCACAAACCTAATTCTAACAATCTAGCCCCTTAAAGCCCAAGCTAAAGGAAAACACAAAAATAAAATTCTTCATTAGCAACATATTAATTATAAAAATTAACATTCCATTCATTCACCAACTTATTACACATGTTTTAAGAAATTGCCCATGACATATGTATACATTGTATGAAAAAACATATTATTGTTTAAGGAAGTTATATGTCGTATTTCTCATAAAACATATTTTTATACAAAACTATATATTATACTCTTAAAAAAACATTCTTCATTGAAACATTAAGTTGTACATTATTAAACCAAATGTTGCATCATGTGCCATGCCACATTTTATAACAAAAAAAACCTTAAATTGTACATTTTATAGGTTATGCAAATTTTACATTATAAAAAACTTATTCCACATACATGACAACAACATACAATTCTCATTATCAAGCAAACCCATAATCACAAATAATATCATACATTTCACATACAACACATAATAAAAAGTAAGAACATGGCTGAAATTGAAGAAATTAAAAAAACAGTGGCTGAATTGAAAATGCATGGTAAATGAGAAATACTGCGATAGGGACCAAATTGATACAGAGACAAACCAAGGGGGAGGGAAAGGACGATTAGGCCATCGCAAGACCAGACTCGGGACGAAATTGCAAAGAAAACCAAAACCCTAAGGACCTAAGGCATGATTTAAAGACGCGGAAGCCCTAAATGCGCAAACAACGCGACACAGAGGGACTAAAACCTAATTAGACCCTATCCTAAAACCTAAAAACACTATAAAAGCCTCCCTTAACCATTTCGAGCCCTCTTTTGCTTCTCCAAGACTCGGTTCCAGACATCTCCAGACCTAGACGCCTAAAACGTCGGCCGGTGTTAATCGCCGACCGGCAGACTCGAAAACAACCCCAAAAAACCTTTTTCATTTTGAGAACCCCAAACGAAAATAGACCCCAAAAACCAACCCCCCACCTTCGTTTTGAGAAAAACAGAGACACCAAAACCTCCCATTTTTGAGTCGAAAGACCGAAATGATGTAGAAGAAAAAGAAGAAGCTTTTCGTGTCACTCTCAACCAGCTCACCATGCAAAGCCACGCGGGGCTTAGGAGGATTGCCGTCGATGAGAGAGACTAGAAATAGCTTCGGGAAAAGAAAGAGAAAGGTAAAAACCTTACTTTTTGTGTTTATGCTTATGCGGTGATGAAAAAAAGGATTACCTCTGAACTTCTCTTTGCTTTTATTCCTTTTCGTATTAAAAAAAAGGCTCATCCCCTTACATTTTGATTTCGATTCGGGCTTTATATCCAAAATTACATGTATAAAAGAAAAAGGAAAAAACCTTAAAATTTGCTATTGGTTCTGAAGATTTGTTTGTATTCATGTCCTGATGTTGCGGGCTGATTCTTTAATTTTTTGTTTTTGCATTTGATACGGCTCTCATACAAGAGGGGACCCAAGAGGGCATCGAATGGCCGTGCACCGACGACGATCTCTTCGATCGATGTGGTGAGGATCTGGACGGTCACAAGGAATTTGAGGAGGCATGTGTGAACTCCACGCGTTCGTGGGGAATCTGAAACGTCTAGAGTGTGTCTTCGACGCACGCGTGAGTATATGGAGGGTCGTCCTTGCTTGAATCTGAACCGCCAGATCTAAGCTAGATCTGACGGATGAGATGTTGCGGCGCGGAGAAAGGGTTAGGCCACCCTAGGGCTTCATCTCTTGGCGCGATCTGGACCACACGATGCGCCACAGATCTAGCGGCTGCGAGTGGTGCGACGCTAAAGGGTTTGAGGGGCTCCTAAGGTTTCCATCCGAGGCTTGATCTAGAACGTCAGATCTGTATTAGATCTGACGGTGGAGGATGGGCTGCGCAAAAGATTAGAATGTATTAAGGTTTCTACTTTGTTATCAGAGTAGGGCTTGTTTTAATTATTTGAGCCAATGTAATGAAATTATTTTTGGGTTTTAATATTTGTAATAATGGACTGTTTTAATAAACTTAGGCTTTATTGTAGATGGATTAGTACACACACATATATATATATATATATATATATATATATATAATTTCTTTCTTTTTCAGCTTAATATATATATATATATATAATAGTAATAATAAGAATAATAATAATAATGACAATAATAATAATAATAATGATCAAATATAAATATAGTAATAATAACCGGATTTAAAGGATATTAATATAACATACTAATATTTTGGGTTTTCAATGATAATAAATAGCAACCTACATAATATTAGTAATAATCTTTTTGGCTTGAATATACATATATAATATGAACTAGTTAAGGTTAAGCAAATCCCTTTATTGCAAGATAAAATAAAAAACGGGTCTACCCCGGACAAAATTAGTGAATACAATCGTGATTTTTGGAAGTCGATTGGAAAGCGTGACGACTTCAGGGCAATTTCTTTTTAATTTTCACGCATGCCACCAGCCAGCTCCATGCATGAGAAAGATGAAGTCAGCTTCCCTTCTCACCGACTTTTAAAAAATGTGGTGAAGACAAGTTAACTTCTACTTCCACTATAGAAACATCTATAGATCGTAAAAAGAAAAATAAGGAACCCTTCTTCGCGAGAAATTATATCATTGGTCATTTTCGTCACGTCATCCATGAGACCAATCAATAAAAAACATTCATCTTATTTTTTTTTCATGTCATATTTTTACAAAGTGAATCTTCATTCATATTTACTGTAAACCAATTTTAAAAATAGTACTAAGTGAAGATTCACTTGATAAAAATATGACATAAAAAATAATGAAGTTGATTATTTTTATTAGTTAGTCTTATAAATGACGTGGCAAAAATAACTCACGATATAATTTCTTATTTATCACAAAATAAAAGTTGACATCGCATTATCGGGGGAAATCCCAATTAATATATATAATTGATTAATCAAAGCATAAACATGTTGGAGGTTGAATGATTGAAAAGTAATTTACCAATTAAAATGATAGCATTATACACAATTAAAAATACTTTGACGGATTTGTTAATATCGGTGAATAAATCAGATATAAATAATTAAATAAAAAATTATAAAAATATTATTTTAAAAATGTAAATGTTCATAAAAATATGACACACAAATGGTTTAAATAATAATTGTATTTTTAATTGATTTAATAATAATAATAAATTTTATAATTTAATTTAAAATTTCTTAAAATATTTTTAAGAATGAATATGAATTTTTAAACTGACATGGATACTCACTGAATAATGAAGAGAAATCAAATTTTAATAAATAAAAATATGAAAAATAAAGTCAAAGAGAATACTTTTTTTGACTTAAAATAGGATTCATTCAACAAAGTCAACACATACAAAGAGAAAAAGACCTATCAACTAACAAGCCCCACCAAGGAGGAGAGCAAACCGCAAGGAAAATGATAGGCTCGTTGTCTTCAACCGAAATTAGCTTCGATGAAGGATGTAAATGTTTCTTTTGAAATTAGGAAAATTAAAATCGAAAAAGGAATGACAATTTGACACGGTCGATTTTAGAGTGGTTCGACTACCCAACCGAGTCTACATCCACTACCTTAGCACACCACTAAGGATTTTCCAATTCACTATGAATTCTTTCCCTTTTTACAAGGCTAAGGAGGCAATCTTTACAACCCCATCTTTTCACTAGTTAAAGATAGAACCCTCTCCCTAGTTTTTATAAGGATCAACTAGAACTTATCCCTCAACAATGAGGTCTTGACATTGTAAATAATTTACCTCTTTAGGTGGGTGTTTACACATTTTGGTTCACTAGGATTGGATTAAATTACAAACGATTACAAAATAAACAATGGAAAACACAACTCTCTTGATCTTTAAGCTTGGATGTCCATCCTCTTATTCTTCAAGTGTCATAAGCCTTCTTTTATAGTGTGGAATGAGCTACTAGCCGTTTATAGCTGTTGGGGATGAATTGGAGCTGTTGAAGAACTTTAAAATAGAGCATTCAGTGCTCACCTGCATATAAGTTTTGAAACTACTCAAAGAGTTTCAAAACTCTTCGATTTGGATTTGAAAATTTGACCGTTGGAGCCCAAAGTTTCAAAACTTGAAAACTGTCTAGAATCAGAAGTTTAGAAACTTCTGCATAAGTATAAAAACTCTTGTAAGAGGGAGTTCCGAAACTTCCGGTAAAGTTCAGAAACTTTGCTCTAGCATTTTTAAGAATTAAGTTATTTTGACTTTATGAAAACATTTTAAGTTGAAGAATGAATCAAAACACTTAGAAAATATTTTTTAAACAAAATTTTCAAGTTTTATGGACTTTGAATTTTTTTTGCAATATTTGAATAAGTCCAAAAACATTTTTTATTGAGTTATATCAAAATAAATATTTCAACAATCTCCCTCTTTTTGATATAACGAAACCAGACAATTTATTTTTGAAAAAGCTCCCCTTTGAAAAAATAATTTTAGAAAAAGAGAATATTTTTATAAAATTTTTGAAACTCCCCCTTTTCCTTTTAAATTGATTTTTTCAAACTTATCTCTCACTTTTTGTTATATCAAAAATAATTCAAAATCATTTAAGGTTCAAAATAATAATGGAGAGTAAAGAAATTCTTTTTAAAACAAAAGCTCCCACTTGATAAGTGCATTCCATTTAAAGTTTTAGCTCAAACATCAACACTTAAGAAAACCATTGAATTTCAATAAAAATATCAAGTTTTAAAATTCATGAAATTCAATTTATCTAAGTCTTTTTAGAGTTTATGCAAAAAAATAAGAATGAGTACGTTAAAAAACACTTATGCATAAAAACTCTTTCGATGTCATGCATTTATAAAAAAATTAACAATTAAAAATATACATGAGCATTCAAAAAATCATTAAAAATAAGTAACCATATAATCAAAGAGATTAAGCTTAGAGGTTACCCATCTTTAATGTGTGAGCATGCCACCTTTGCAATTAAGAGGAGGATTGATGTTTCATCATGATTCCTTGAGCTTGATGTCGAACAAATGAGCTCTTCAAGGTCGGTTGAATGTAGAAAAGGATCAGGCACTCCTAGGATCTTCTCAATGGTTGTTAGACCGTCAATTTTAGTCCCGATCTGATACCAATTGTTAGGCTCGATGTCTTCAACCGAAAGTAGCTCTGATGAAGGGTGTAGAAGTTTCTTTTGAAACTCGGAAAACAAAAATAAAAAAAAGAAATGACAATTTGACACGGTCGATTTTAGAGTGGTTCGACTGCTCAACCGAGTCTACATCCACTACCTTAGCACACCACTAAGAATTTCTCAATTCACTATGAATTCTTCCCTTTTTTACAAGGCTAAGGAGGCAACCTTTACAACCTTATGTTTTTATGGGCTAAGAAAGAACCATCTCCCTAGTTTTTATAAGGATCAACTAGAACCTATCCCTCAACAATGAGGTTTTGACATTGAAAACAAATTACCTCTCTAGATGAGTGTGTTTACACATTTTGGCTCACTAGGATTGGACTAAATTACAAGAGATTACAAAATAAACAATGAAAAACACAACTATCTTGATCTTTAAGCTTGGATGTCCATCCTCTTATTCTTCAATTGTCTCAAGCCTTCATTTATAGTGTGGAATGAGCTATTAGCCGTTTATAGCCGTTGGGGGATGAATTGGAGCCGCTGCATAACTTTAAAACAGAGCATTCAATGCTCACCTACATATAAGTTTCGAAACTACTTGAATTTGAAAACTCTTCGAGTCGAATTTGAAAATTTAATCGTTAGAGCCCAGGTAAACAAAGGAATCATGGGTACTGCGGATACCCTTGGTTGAGGATATCCGCCAAAACAACGCCGAGAGTAACACCCAAACCATTCAAATACAGGAAAAAAGGTTAACCCTCAATTCATAAAACCCACCGGCCAAGGCAACAAAGTCAACTAATAATGGACCCAACTTGCAAACCTTTGTGAATATCCAAGATGAGCTGACCATTTTCATGAAAAAAGGATAATAAATCCCTTGAAAAAAAGGATATGGGTGGCTGAAAAAGAAAGTAGTTGCCAAAAAAGGAAATGACTTCATGCATGAGATGTCCTATCAAACACTAAAAGGACCGGAATGCCCTTGAACCAGGCTGTAACTTATAGCTAGAATCGATGATATCCTTCAGCAACTTCAGACTAGTATCGACGATATCTTTTCTCCCAGCCGCCTCAAACACTCTTCTGATAGGCATCGCAACAACCTCCAAAGAGCAGTCGCCTTGAAGATCAACTCCAACACCGCCGGCGATAGTCATCCTTGGCGTCGCTATTCTAGAGCCAAGAGAACCCCTTCCTTGGACGGTTAAGCAACACAATTTACCGGTGTTCAAACATGAGGAGGATTCGGGGGTTAGAACCTGGGAATGCAGCGAACTTTGCCGCATCGACCATAACCACGTCGGCGTCGGACTGCCTTGCCATACCCTTGTTTGTGAGGCTCCTAGTTCAAAAGGGACATAACCTCGGAACAGCCGATCACTAAGGATTGTAAAGGAACCAGGAAAAAAGTCGAAACACGAGAACCACCAATGACCATCATCGGTAACCTTTGTGCTTCGTTCCTCGACTGCCCTCGACCGCCCTCGACCGCCCTTCATCTCCCTCCAGGGGATGGCCACGACTATTTTTGATGAAAACGAGGTTCACCAGAGAAATCGGCTGCGTTTAGCTCCTCTGAGAAGAGCCGCCCTTAATCTCTAAGCCCAATGATGATGCAACCGTCAAGATCACCGAAGGAACCGTGGTACCGACATGTGGGAAAACCTAAAAATCAAGAACAAAAAACCAATCAAAAATCGTCGCGCCATTATCGACTTGTACTGTCGCGAACCCTAGAGCATCAGAGGTTATCCAACGAGAGAGGGAGAACGCAGAGCATGTTTCAATTTTGGCCATCTTTTTATATTTTAAAATTTAGATTTTTGTTAAAGAGAATACTTTTGTGGGTGTGATTTGCGACAACATGTATTTTATTTTGTTAAAAATGATTTATGCTAATTTATAGCTAAGAATTTTTTTTGTTACAAAGTTTAGAAACTTTGATATATATATATATAGGGATGGGATCAAGTTACACTATGTAAAACTCATTTAGTTTTACACTAATCCATAGCCATTGGATGAGTGAAATGAATGGATGAAATTAAAAGTAGGATATGGAAAGATTATCACTTGGTAAGAAAAGTAAGGAGTTAATCTCATCCATTCATTTAACCAATCTAATGGCCATAAATTAGTGTAAAACTAGTTGAGTTTTACATAGTGTAACTTGATCCTAACATTTGATTATATCATTATATTCATCAAATTGTATCATTATATTTTATTTTGTTAAAAAATGATTTATGCTAATTTCTTAAAGTAATCCTCATGAAACATTTGACTAATTATAATGCATATGAAACTTGAACTGTAAATTTAAAATTGATTTTATTTTATATTTTTCTTATAAAGTCTCAATTTATCAATTTCGTCTTATGATATTTTTGTATTAATTTAGCCCTTGAAATAGTCCAATTGCATGACAGTTTGTCCCTTGACTAATGGAAGTCAACGTTGACCGTTACGGTACAGACATGGCAGTTTACAATGCTGACGTGGTAGTTCACGTGTGAAGATGATGTAGTAGAGGGGCAAAATTGATTTTCCGAGCGAGTTTGAGTGCAAAATTGATTTTTAAGAAAAAATAGTAAAAAAAATATTAAAATAACATGAAAATTAATAAGAACATTTAAAAATATTTATATTAATATATGACTAAAAATTAAAAAAAATAATTAACAATATTTAAAAATAAGTAAAAATTATAAAATTAAAATATCATAAGCTAATAAATTATAAATTATTTAATAATTAAAATTTGAAAAATATTTATAACGTATTAAAAATTATAAAAACCTTCATAAAAAAGTGTGGACGATTTTGATTTTCTTTCTCTTAAAAGAATGTAGGGGGTGAAATAATCTTAAAATAGTGATTCTCTCAACCTAACAACAGTCCTCTACCCCTTTTTGGTGCCCCTATCTATGCCACAATACTAAAATATTAAACTCTACACTCTAACTCTAATTTCTAAAACTCAAACACTAAAACCTAAACCCTTTACTTGATTAATTAAATTTATATGTATACTTTTGTGTTTCATAAACACTTAGGATTGATAAAAAATACAATTAGGATTTTAAATTTAAGGTTTGAGATTTAAAAATTAGGGTAAGAGTGTAGAGTTTATTGTCAAAGTTTTTATTCTTGAATAATATATAATTTATTAGCTTTTTGATATTTTAAATTTTAAAATTTTCTTTTTTTAGATTTTTTATTTTTAGTCATATATTAATAAAACATTTTTAAACATTTTATTAATTTTTATATTATTTTATTATTTTTAATATTTTCTTAAATTTGTAAATTTTGCATAAAAAATCAATTTTACCCTCGTACTCAATCAGAAAATCAATTTTGCCCTCAAACTCGGTCAGAAAATCAATTTTCCCCTGCAATGTCATCTTCACACGTTGATTGCCATATCATCACATGTTGACGACCATGTCAGCATCGTTGATCGCCACTTCAACACCGTTGGCCGCCACGTTGGTACTGTAACGGTCAGCGTTGGTTTCCGTTACTCAAGGGGCAAACAGTGATACAGTTCGACTAGTTAATATTAGAGTATAGAGTATACTCAGCTAAACTAACAAATCGATGTTGTTGAGATTAGTTGGGTTGTTAGAAATGTGGGCCATTGTTTGTTAGACATTGGACTATAAATATCAAGTGTAATGGACCTTTTGTAATCATATTGGATTGATATTTATTTGTAAAGAATAATCTGTTTTTGTTTTTCTTTTTGTGCTAATATTCTTTTCCTTTTCCTTTTTCCCTTTCGTTCACTGTTACAAACCCTAGCCTTCATCTTTCTCAATTTCCTTTCTCTTTGCATCACTACACACAGTCATCTCTGATGACCGAAATCTCACATGGTATCAGAGCCTCTAATATTGCTGGTATAGTTGCCGTTTATCATGTGGTGATCCCGTTTTGAACTCATGCATTCTCATTTGTTGCCGAGTTCGAGAAACTAAAATCGCGGTACTGCCTTACCGATCTGTGCTCTCTCTCTCTGTCAATGCACTCTTGAGATTCTTTTTCTGACAACCGTGTTTTGCGAGAGATTTCGATCAAGATTCTGGATTGTCGATTCGTCTCCTTGTTCGTTGTCAACGCTCCTTTGGTCGATGCTTCACGATTGATTCTGGTGAGATCATTCTTTCTCAGTGATCTTCTTGATTGATTCTGGGTTACCGATTCATCTCCTTGTTCCTTGTTCTTGATCTATCTCTGTTATGGTTATATTGATATATCCTGATTCGATCTTATTTGTTTGTGTGAAGTTTTGCCTATCTGATCTATCTCATCTATCTGTTGCTTGATTCGTCTCTTCTGGTTTATTGGCTTATACTTTTGTGTGTTATCTGGTTGTTTCTGTCTTGAGGTTTGTTCATTTCTTCATTGAATCTGTTTCGTGTTATGGCTGAAGATGATATGATAACTTCTGATATTCATGCTCTGTCTACACCTGATAATGCATCTGACTTGCCTGTTGGAAATGGTCCTAGTAATGATACTACTGGTAACCCTCGTTCTAGTACTAATAATGTGAGCTCTGGAAATATTCCTAATTCTGGAAATGTTGTTGTAACTAAGATGTTCTCTACTAAAAAGATCAATGTGACCTTAGATGATCACAATTACCTTCTCTGGCATCAACAAGTCTATCTCACTATTAAAACACATCGTTTACTGCGTTTCATTGACTCTAATGTGGAACCACCAGTTAAGTACATCACTATTAATTGAACCGTGTGTATTAACCCTGACTTTGAAGTCTTTGAGGAACAAGATGGTGCTTTGGCTACATGGTTATTGTCTACTGTTAGTGAGAATGTTCTACCCAATCTAATTGGTTTAAGTACTGCATCTCTCATTTGAAATACATTACATAGGCTGTATAGCAGCAAGACAACTTCTAGACTAATGTCATACAGACGTATGCTTCATAATCAAAAGAAAGGAGAATTAAATATGCATGAATTTCTAATGAAAATTAAGTCTATATGTGACAACCTAGCTAATTGTGGAGAGAAGATTTCAGAGCATGAGCATGTTACTGCTAATCTAAATGGTTTACCCTCTGAATATGATCATGTTATAACAGTCATTGCTGCTAGTCCCTCTGCCTCTGACTTAACCTTTGTTAGTACTGTTTTACTTGATGCTGATGTTAGACAAGCAAATTTGATGGGTATTGTTGGTAACTCTGTTAATGCTTCTGTGAAACCAAAAATAATTTTGATATAACATCTAAACTTAAGGACCAATTTGCAAAACAATAAATTTTTAAGTACTCTTTAAAAGTCTCACCATTGATAAGTATTTTAAACAAAAGTCAACTTCTGAAAATAATAAATATTTTCTAAGTCTTTTTCCTTTAAGTTTTCAAGCCAAACCATACAAAAACGCCCAGGCGTATCGATACGGGCTTTTGCCACTGGAATTTTATTGGACTTAGCGTACTGATACGATATTACCCCGTATCGATACGATATTCATCTGGGCAACTCTTTCAATGAAACCGTACCGATACACTTTGCAACCATATCGATACGATAAGCTTATCTTTGAAAAATCTTTGCATTTAATTTTTCGACCGTTACTTGTTAGTTGGTTGGTTTCCCAATTTTTAAAAGACCGTTATACCGTACCGATACGCTTGGTATGCGTATTGATACGCTCTTTAATAAAACCAAACTTGGGATTCTAGTGAGCAAATACCGTATCAATACGGCCTTCCGTATCGATACGCCCCTTAAAACCGTACCGATATGCCTTCTATGCGTATCGATACGCTCTATTTTCAGTCACAACGGCTCTTTCCTCTTTGATGCAGGTATCGATACGTCCTCTACGAGTACAGATACGGTAGGCTGCAGAGCTGCATTTATTGCGGGAAAAATGCTCCCAACGGCTCTATTGATGATCCCAACTACCCAAACGACTAGAATTCAATGCAAGGGTATAAAAACAAGCTTCAATTGACCAAGCAACAACTATTGAACCTACAAGCAACATCAAAAGCAAAAATCCAAACCCTAGTGCCTTTCATAGTCAAATTCTTGTACCCAACTCTTGTGATTTTATTGTAATCTTGTATTGTGAGTTTGGGGAGTTTGAAATTGTATTTGGGTAAACATTTATCCTTTGAGAGGAATCTTGAGATTTTACCAAATTCATCTCTTTGTAAAAGTGAGTGGATTAAGCTTTGGGTAGAAAGCTTAATCAATTTGTAAGGTTACCTCCTCATCCAAGAAAAGGGGAATAATTCAAGTAGTGAATTGGTTGAAAATCCTTAGTGGGAACTAAGGTAGTGGATGTAGAGTTCATTTGGAGAACTTAAACCACTCTAACCTCTTGTGTCATCTTTTATTTCTCACTCATACCTCTTACCAAAATTTTAATTTCCAATTCACCCCCTCTTGGCCATTTGCAATTGTGTGATCAACTCAACAATTGGTATCAGAGCTACACTCATTGGAAGGATTAAAACCCTCTTGAGTCGATTCTAGGAGAGTTTGATCAACAACTAGTCAAGCAATGGCATCCACCTCCACCTCCAACCTCTACGAGTCCCAATCTACTACCAAGCCACCTTTCTTCAATGGGGATAACTACCCATATTGGAAGAATAGGATGAGGCTATTCATCAAGTCTACCGACTACATGGTGTGAGATATGGTTGAAGAAGGTCCATACATTCCCATGAAGAGAGATAGTGAAGCAAGACTTGTCCCAAAGGTGAAAGCCGAAATGACGGAAGATGAACGAAGAAGGATGCAGTGAATGATAAAGCTCTTCATGTCATCTTTTTTGCACTTGGTCCGGATATCTACTCCAAGGTGTCTTCGATCGAGAATGCCAAGGAGGTTTGGGACACCCTCGAGACAACATATGAGGGAACTAGCGATGTCAAGGAAACAAAAATTGGGCTACTCAATCTAAGCTACGAAAATTTCAAGATGGATCCCGATGAGAGTGTTTCCAAGATGTTTGATCGATTCTCGGTCATTGTCAACGGATTGAAGGGTTTCGGTGAGATCATCCTCGAAGACAAGCTAGTGAGGAAATTGTTATACTCTCTTCCAGAATCATGGGATAGCAAGAGAACGGCTATTATTGAAGCTCGAGATTTGAAGACTCTCAAGCTTGATGCTCTTGTTGGATCTCTACTCACCCATGAGATCATGACTAAGGGAAGGGAAGAAGAAAAGAAAATGGAAGAGAAGAAGGTTGAGAAGAAGGATGTTGAGAAGAAGAAGATTGGAATCACTCTTAAAGCTTCATACCATGAAAGCGATTCGAGTGAAGATGAAGATGAGGAGATGGCCATGTTGGCCAAACAGTTCACTCGGTTCATGAAGTCCAATCGTGGGAGAAAGTTCATTAGAAAAAGAGACTTCAAAAGCAAGAGTAAGGAAGAGGAGAATGACCAAATCACTTGATATGAATGCAAAAAGCCCGGCCATATCCGTTCCGAATGTCCTCAATTGAAGAGGAAGAGCTTTGGGAAGAAGAACAAGCTCAAAGCTCAAGTAGCAACTTGGAGTAACGATGAGTCATCCGAGGCGGAGGAGGAAGTGGCCAATCTTTGTCTCATGGCCATTGATGATGAAACAAAGGTAAATCCTAACTCATCTAATTTTGATTTTATCTTTGATGAGCTTCAAGATGCTTACGATGAATTGCAAGAGGTTTACGATGAGTTAGTTGGAAAATATAAAGAATCCATTTTGAGAAACAAGAAAACCATTTCCGATTTGAAAAATCAAAATGAAACATTTTCAAAAACTAACTCCGAATTGGAAAAGAAAGTTTTGTTTTTAGTAAATCTTTCAAATGATCTTAAAACGAAAAATCTTGAACTTGAAAAAATTCTTTCCGATTTTCAAGATTATCACACAAAGGAAGTGGATAATTTTAAAACATCAATTGCTATTGGGAAAAATCATTTTGAAAAAGGAAATCCTTCTAAATCCCAATATGTAAAAAGAAAACCTTTTATTCCTAAACAAAGAGACTTTCATAAGCAATCTAGAGGTCAAAAGGTTAGAAGTGTTTGGGTTCCTAAGGAACTCATTATTTCTAATAATATGAATGCTGTTGCTTCTTGGATTCCTAAGGGAACCAAAATTTTGAAGGCTAACACACATGGACCCAAAATGATTTGGGTACAAAAAATCAAGGCATAATTTCTTTGTTTGTAGGGGGAGCATTGCTACAAGGCCAAAGCTTCAAGCCAAAATTCATGGTACCTTGATAGTGGATGCTCAAGACATATGACCGGTGACAAGATTAGATTCGTGGAACTAAAGCTAAAGAGTGGTGGAGTGGTAACTTTCGGTGACAACTCCAAAGGCCACATTGAAGGAATAGGCTCCATTGGTAATCACTCTTCTATTTTCATTGAAAATGTTTTATATGTCAACAGTCTTAAACATTAAAACAAATCAACTAATGCTCATAGGACATAGAATAGGCAATATCTACATGGTGCATTTAGATGACATCCAATCATCACATACATGCTTAGTTGCACATGATGAACATGACTCATGGCTTTGGCATAAAAAATTAGGACATGCTAGCATGAGTGTCTTAGAGAAATTAATTTCCCTTAATCTAGTTAGAGGTTTACCCAAACTTAAGTTTTCTGATGATAAAATTTGTGATGCATGTTCAAAGGGTAAACAACATAGAACTTCATTTAAATCCATTAATGATGTCTCTACTAGTAGATGTTTACAATTGATTCATATGGATCTTTTTGGGCCTATTAGAACAATGAGCTTGGGTGGTAAATCATATGCCTTTGTACTTGTAGATGACTATTCTAGGTTTAATTGTGTTATATTCTTAAGTACAAAAGATGAGGCTTTAGAAAAATTCATCACATTTTCTAAAATAACTCAAAATGATCTTGAACTTAAAATTTCTCACATTAGAAGTGATCATGGAACCGAATTTCAAAATCTAGGTTTTGATGAGTTTTTAAATGAAAATGGGATAAGCCATAATTTTTCCGCACCTCGCACTCCTCAACAAAATGGGGTAGTTGAGAAGAAAAATCGAACTTTAGAAGAAATGGCTAGAACCATGCTTTGCGAAAATAATTTACCTAAATATTTTTGGGCGGAAGCCACAAATACCGCTTGCTATATTATAAATCGAGTAATGATTAGGCCAATTTTGAAGAAAACACCTTATGAGATTTTAAAATCTAAGAAGCCTAACATTAGCTATTTTCACCCTTTTGGTTGCAAGTGTTTTGTCTTGAATAATGGTAAAGAAAACTTAGGTAAATTTGATGCTAAAAGTGATGAAGTTGTTTTCTTAGGGTACTCTTTAAACTCTAAAGCCTATCGTGTATTTAATAAAAGAACTCTAGTAGTTGAAGAGTCTATACATGTTGTTTTCAATGATAACCTCCTTCCGAAGAAGGAATCTTGTGATGATGATGATGTAGGAATTCTTGATGCCATTGATGGAGGACAAACGTCAAAGGTGGATGAGATTCCAACTAAAGATGAGGATGCACAAGATCCACCTCTTGAAGCCTTGAAGGACTTGGCTCTTGAGGAAAAGGAGGTATCTTACCCAAGAGAGTTCAACTATGTCAAAGGTGGTGAAATCTTGGGTGATCCATCCAAGGGGGTAACTACTAGATCCTCTCTCAAATTAATGAATCATGTTGCATTTCTTTCATGCATTGAGCCTAAAAATATTAAAGAAGCTTTAAAAGATGATTTTTGGATTTTGGCCATGCAAGAAGAGTTAAATCAATTTGAGAGAAGTAAAGTATGGACATTAGTTGAAAGGCCTAATAATCAATCTACCATAGGAACTAAATGGGTGTTTAGAAATAAACTAGATGAAAGTGGTAATATAGTGAGAAACAAGGATAGGCTTGTTGCTCAAGGCTATACCCAAGAAGAGGAAATTGATTTTGATGAGACATATGCACCCGCAGCTAGGATGGAAGCCATTAGGATGCTTTTAGCATTTGCATGTTATAATGATTTCAAGCCTTTTCAAATGGATGCGAAAAGTGCCTTTTTAAACGGTTTTATAAATGAAGAAGTGTTTGTTGAACAACCACCGAGTTTTGAGGATTCAAAATTTCCAAACCATGTGTTCAAACTAACTAAAGCTCTCTATGGTTTAAAACAAGCTCCTAGAGCTTGGTATGAGAGACTTTCAAATATTTTAATTGAAAAAGGTTTTGAAAAAGGTAAGGTGGACACTACACTTTTCATAAAAAGATATAACAATGACATCTTAGTAGTACAAATCTATGTTGATGATATCATTTTTGGTTCTACTAACGAATGTTATTGCAAAGAATTTTCTAAGCTAATGCAAGGTGAGTTCGAGATGAGCATGATGGGGGAGCTCTCATTCTTTTTGGGACTCCAAATCAAGCAAAAGAAATATGGCACCTTCATAAATCAAGCTAAGTACGTGAACGATATGCTCAAAAAGTTCAGGTTGGAGAATGCAAAACCTCAAGCCACACCTATGAGCTCTTCCATAAAGCTTGACAAAGATGAAGAGGTAAGTGTGTTGATTCTAAGCTTTATAGATCCATGATAGGTTCTTTGCATTACCTTACCGCAAGTAGACCGGATATCATGTTTAGTGTTTGCTTCTGTGCTAGGTTTCAAGCTAGTCCTAGAGAATTACACTTAGTTGCCATTAAGAGAATTTTTAGATACCTTAGAGACACACCCAACTTAGGCCTTTGGTATCCTAAAGATTCCTCCTTTAGCCTTCATGCTTATTCGGATGCGGATTATGGGGGATGTAAGATAGATAGGAAAAGTACTTCCAGGACATGCCAATTCTTAGGTAGTATGCTCGTATCTTGGTTCTCTAAGAAACAAAATAGCGTAACCTTATCTACCACCGAAGCGGAGTACATATCCTTAGGGAGTTGTTGTGCTCAAGTCCTTTGGATGAAGCAACAACTCTTAGATTATGGTGTTGAAATAGAAATCATACCCCTTAAGTGTGACAACACTAGTGCCATTTGTCTCACTAAGAATCCCATCCAGCACTCTAGAACCAAACACATAGAAATTAGACATCATTTCATTAGAGATCATGTGTTGAAAAATGATGTTGTTATAGAGTATGTTGTCACCTTGAACCAATTAGCGGATATTTTCACAAAGCCTTTAGATAAAGAGCGCTTTTGGACCCTTAGGAGAAAGTTAGGTTTAACTAGCCTTTCTTGACCCCTTTTAGGTCCCAAAATGTCAAAAATTTGCTTGAAATTGTTTGTGATTAATGCTTGTGTTAATTTTGCTCTTTTTGCTTCTATGCATGTTGCTAGGGGGAATATGCATTAAGTTTAGCCATTAAAACTTGTTCATAGGACATTTACATGCATATCGATACGGGTATTGATACGAGTTCATAGCGTATTGATACGAGTTCATAGCGTATCGATACGGGTTCATAACTGGGAAAACGTTGAAGTTGAACGAGTATCGATACGACCCCGCGTATCGATACGGTTAAGTCAAGGGAAATAGTCAAAGCCAAGTCGTACCGATACGGTCCCGCGTATCAATACGGTAGTAACGAAGAATAAAAAATTAGGGTTAAAGGGTATCGATACGCGTGTATAGCGTATCGATACAGTCTCAGCGGAGAGGCTATTTAGGGCTGCAATTGTTAAAAAGACTTTAAAAACAAAAACCCCTCTTTTCTCTCCAAAACCCTAGCCACAATACCCTATAAAAACCCCCTCAATCCTTCAATTTTTACCATCAAACTTAAAAATTCTTTGAGGGTTTTTAATCTCCACATCAAGGCTAAGCTTTGTCAACAAATCTTGTGCATTCACATCAACCCATTCATCCAATCTAAAGTTCAAGGTATAAAACTCTTCTTTTTTATTTTCTTTGATTTTCTTTGATTTTTATAATTATTTCAATTTAATTTTTGTACAAAACATGTTTTTATTTTATGGGTTTCAACTTTTTTCATCAAATTTTTTCAAAAATTAAAATTTTTTCATTCGAATATATTTTCTGTTCGTATTTTTTTTAAAATCTATTTTTTTTTATATTTGTATATATCTTTTTAAAATTAAATTTCTTTTTACAATTACCTTGAATTATTAGAATTTATTGGATTTAATAGGATGTTAATTGCATACATATTTGAATCGTTTTTGATGTGTTTTCAGGGTTTTGGCACCATTGAAAAAGAGAACTAAGTGTTATCTTTCTACTTCCGATCCTAGTGAGGATGCCGAGGGTAACCCTAAACCTAATCTCCCTTATATTATCCAATTAAGTTTTCCCGATGATGCCGATATAGTTCGGTACAAACTATTTCAAAGCATGAGCATTAGGGAAGAACGTGTTGTGTCAGTCCCATTCTTAAGTTCTGCCCGTTTTAAATTCCAATACCTCCCTTTAATTAAGCAATGGAAGTTTTTAACTTTTTTTTAGCATTCCTCCTATTCTATATAGGAATCTTGTCATCGTTTTCTTTTCCAATGCTTTATGTGTTCATGATGAAGCTAGGGAGAATGTCATTGCTATTGAATCCTCTGTTATGGGCAAAACCTTTACAATTGATCAAAAAACTTTATGTAATGTCTTTGGTTTTGAAAACATTGGTATTGATGATGAGAAGTCCTCGGGTACGAGTCCTTTAGGCTCAGTCAAAGTTTTAAATGCTCATGACCGTATCCTTCATCTTCTTGTCTCTTGGTTTTTTCATCCATCGGGAGGGAAATTTTCTACTATTCGTCAAGTTGATGACTTTTGGCTTAGGTGCTTTAGGGAAGGTCAACGTCCAAATCTTTTTCAAATCATGTTTGCCGACCTTGTCTATCTAGTTCAACACCGTCACACCAAACAAGTCACATCTTTTTACTACTCTACGGCTTTGAGTTATCTTTTTCATTCCCTTGACATTGATTGTTCCCCTTACTATCCCAAAACCCTTGGCCTACCCATAGATGAGCGTTCTCTAGCTCGTGCCAGTTTCTCTTATGTTGACAATGAATGGGTTCGTAACCCTCAAGCTCCTCCACATGATGCTCCGGTTGATGCTTCTCATGCTTCTTCGAGCTCTCACCGTGATCCAATTGATTCCTCTTCCATGGGCACTCTAATGACTTTCCTCAATGAGAAGTTCACTTCCATGGAAGCTGGGTTTACCACGATGGACACTAGATTCACCTCTTTGGAAGATCGCGTCAAAGGTATGGAGAAGAAAATGGAAACCATGGCTTCTCGCCAAAACTCCATGGATATCTCTCTTACCGCCTTCCATGGTGCTTGGCTTAACCAAAACCGAAGGAATCAACCCACTCAAGATGATGAAGATGAAGAGGACGAGGACGATGATGATGATGGGGCAGACGAGTAGTTTTTTGCATACCATTACATGGCAATTAGTCTTCTATATTCTATTATTGAACTTTTGTTTTAGGATCTAAGTTTATGCCTATTATCTATGTTTTAGGATTTAAAGTTTGGATTATTATGTTTGCTTTGAAGTTTATGCAATTGAACTATTATGTTTGCTTTGAGTTTAATGAATTAATTGTTGCTATTATCCTTGTGTTTATACTTGATCTAACAAAAAGGGGGAGAAGGATTATAGAGTTAATTTTTTATTTTTGAAAATCTATCTTAACTTAAGGGGGAGAAAGCTTTTCAAAGTTTCAAAAACTTAAAAATTTATTTGTGGTTTTGTTATATCAAAAAGGGGGAAATTGTGAAACCACAATTGATTTTGATATAACATCTAAACTTAAGGACCAATTTGCAAAACAGTAAATTTTTAAGTACTCTTTAAAAGTCTCACCATTGACAAGTATTTTAAACAAAAGTCAAGTTCTGAAAATAATAAATATTTTCTAATTCTTTTTCCTTTAAGTTTTCAAGCCAAACCATACAAAAATGCCTAGGCGTATCGATACCCCTAGGCGTATCGATACGAGCTTTTGCCACTGGAATTTTATTGGACTTAGCGTACCGATACGGTATTACCCCGTATCGATACGATATTCATCTGGGCAACTCTTTCAATGAAACCGTATCGATACGCTTTGCAACCGTATCGATACGACAAGCTTATCTTTGAAAAATCTTTGCATTTAATTTTTCGACCGTTACTTGTCAGTTGGTTGGTTTCCCAATTTTTAAAAGACTGTTATACCGTACCGATACGCTTGGTATGCGTATCGATACGCTCTTTAAGAAAACAAAACTTGAGATTCCAGTGAGCAAATACCGTATCGATATGACCTTCTGTATCGATACACCCCTTAAAACCGTACCGGTACGCCTTCTATGCGTATCGATACGCTCTGTTTTCAGTCACAACGACTCTTTCCTCTTTGATGCAGGTATCGATACGCCCTCTACGAGTACAGATACGGTAGGCTGCAGAGCTGCATTTATTGCGGGAAAAATGCTCCCAACGGCTCTATTGATGATCCCAACTACCCAAACGACTAGAATTCAATGCAAGGGTATAAAAACAAGCTTCAATTGACCAAGCAACTACTATTGAACCTACAAGCAACATCAAAAGCAAAAATCCAAACCCTAGTGCCTTTCATAGTCAAATTCTTGTACCCAACTCTTGTGATTTTATTGTAATCTTGTATTGTGAGTTTGGGGAGTTTGAAATTGTATTTGGGTAAACATTTATCCTTTGAGAGGAATCTTGAGAATTTACCAAATTCATCTCTTTGTAAAAGTGAGTGGATTAAGCTTTGGGTAGAAAGCTTAATCAATTTGTAAGGTTACCTCCTCATCCAAGAAAAGGGGAAGAATTCAAGTAGTGAATTGGTTGAAAATCCTTAGTAGGAACTAAGGTAGTGGATGTAGAGTTCATTTGGAGAACTTGAACCACTATAACTATTGAGTGCCTAAAAGTCCTATATTTTAACCCTCATTTATCCTTATTTTTGCTGCACTCAAGCACGTTTAATTTCATTTTAGGGTAGTTTTTGCATTTACATCACATTTAGATAAAACTGCACAGATGCTGCTAAAATTGGTCACTTTTGTAGGTATCTGCCGTGGCAGCATCGAAGGCAGTTGAGGAGCAGAGGCGAGTTGCAAAGTAGGAGCTGAAGAAACGAAGTCAGTGGTCTGTCGTGACCGCTGCTGAGGCAGAAGGGGCAACAACAAAGACACCTGAGGTAGAAAACACGAAGTGGAGATCGACAGATAGAGGATTTCAAGCCGGACTATCGTGGGCCACTCGCATATTTTTGGAGACTTGAAACAGAAGGAGCTATACTGAAGCAGTTCCAGTTGCCACCAAGAACGCTGCCGCCGCAAAATGCCCCCCGGACAGCAATACACCGACATAGTCAAGATGGGTCTCATTTGATAGAGGATATTTTTCTGAGTCCATTGAGTCCAATCTTGCATTTTTCTGAGGCTGGGAGCGGAGCATAGAGCTGATCAAGGATCGATAAGTAAAGTAACTTATCTTTACTTGCTGAACAAGGATTTCTACTCCAAGACGGATTTCTACTCCAAAAAGGACTACTACTCCAAGAAGGACTTAGACTAGATCTTTGCCTATATATACCCATGTATGTAAGGGTATAAGGATATATCACATCCCATACCTCTCATCTAAAAAACCCTTGTCGTTTCTCTTTCTTCACCATGTTCTAAACCTCCCCTAGGGCAAAGGGTTAATATTGTAAAGTAGTTGTAAGGGTTGTTCTGTTCTTAGGATTTTCTATTCAATGAAATAAAACTTCAAGTTTGCTTATTCTGGTTTCAACATCTTGCAAGAGTATTGGGAGAGCATTGTAAGATTATCTATTTACTTAATATCGGGATAGTTAAGTATACGAAAGGGGTAAGTACTGGTTCTCCAGTTTATGGTTGAACTATCTCGAACCTAGGGATAGGACGAGGTTAAGTGGCTAAAGAAGAATTCATAAACATCGGTGTTCATACTTCGATTCACGCCGGGAGGTATCATCCAAGACGTGTTCATCGACAGAACTTGGACCTAGGGATAGGACAAGTCAATCCAGGGATTCTTGCCGAACTTGAAGAAACTGAGTTGTTTATCGCTGCCGCGACAACAACGGACTGCTGCCACGACAGGTGCTGCCGTGACAGGAGCCAGACACAGAATAGAAGTCCTTGAACAGTGCAATACCTGCACTACTGAGCAATTCAATTCCTGCCTATTTCATATTTTAGATTTCTCTTTTACTTGATTTATTCATGACACTCTTCAATCAATTTATTAAAACTCTTTCTTTCTTCTGTGCAGATAGTTAAAGGATAGAAGTATTCCAGTCCCTGTGGAGACGATATCCGATACTCTAGTATCACTTTACTACTTGCGTCGTGTACACTTGCACTATTTGCGATAGTTCTATTTACACGCAACAAGTTTTTGGCGCCGTTGCCGGGGACTGGCAACATACCTCTACCTTTAATTACTGCACTTCTTATTTATTTTATTTTTATTTTTATTTTTATTTTTATTTTTCTATTCTTAGTTGTTGTATCGCAGGTACAATACAGGTTCAAGGGCATCAACATGTCAGGAAAAACCATTCGAGAGTTGATGTGGGAAAGTTCTTACAATTACCGTGAATGTAATCATGCACTTGAAAGTTGTCTCCATCTTTTCAATGAATATATGGACAACCCACGATGGAACCAACAAGGAGATGATAAGCCACCACAACAGCCGGCACCATCCACGAGCATAATAGAGTAGACCCTAGCAACCTTCATGTCTCAAACTGGAGCATACATGGCCAATATCGACCAATTTGTCAAGAAAACTAAAATCTTCATGGATAAAACAGAGGAAAGAATGACAAATCATGAGGCCACTCTAAAATCATTAGAGATACAGATGAGACATATTGCGCATATAATAAACACCAGACAGGATGGAAGATTCCCTACTGATACTAAGGTCACAAAAAAACCCACACAAGAGCAGTGCAAGGAAATTACAACGAGAAGTGAGAAACAAATACAAGGGTTGAGAATAAAAGAAACACCCAGTAAGGAACCGACCCTAGAGACACTTGCCGAGAACACTGCCCCGACAGATGAAAAGCAAGCTACTGTCGCCAACCCTGTCACGAAAGAAACCACTTCTGAGGTATTAGAGGAACCAACACCGGTGGACTCAGAATCATCGAAGTCTCTACTGATGGAGATTTACGAGTGGCCTATAGAATTTGATATGGAGAATTATGGCACTTCCCAATGTCCCCTTGACCTGCAAAGTAACCTGACAACGGACTGTCAAAATAACTGGCTGCCGCAGCAGCAAGCACGACAACAAGGGCTACATTCAACCACAACAACATTCAACGAAAACAAGGTAAGTTTGTGGTCGAATGTCAATTTAATTTTTTCTAATCATATATTTATGCCCTCAGAAACATTACCAAGAAGGGAGGACTTCGTGGACTACAAAGGGAAGAGAAAGAAAGGAGCCTCCACCATGAGAATAATCACCAGATGGAGGGTACGAATGGACTTCAAGAAGTACCGGAAACGACCCCTCAAGCATCAATAGAACATGGAGTAGTTACTTTAGGAGATACCCCTCAAGGCACTCCTAATTTAACTTATTTTATTTTATTTTATCTTTATTGTTTTAGGAATTAGAAATTTAATATTAGTTTTTAGTTTGTTCGTGTTATTAGGCAAACAGAGAAAACCCTCACAATAATGGTACGATCAACCCAAGAAAGCTCTGCCTCCACCCCTGCCGCGGCAGCACTCATACTCTCTAAGATAAATTCCAAAGTGACTGCCGCCAACAACAGTGAAGATAGTGATGCAAGGAAGAAGGCAACCTCCGCGTCTCCAACTCCCAGGGCAGAACCCACAGCTCCTCCGACAAAGTCCAAGGAGACTGCCCGCTGACAGATCCTCATCCAAAGCTCCAACAGCAGCGACGACAGCTGCACAACTTAAGTTTTCTTTTCTTTTTCTCCGTCGCCTGCTGTATATATTATCTTTTTTGTGATGTTTCACTTTTTTTGTCATTTTTATTTTATGTTTTTCATTTTTATGTCTTGTATCATGCATTGAGGACAATGCAACCCTTGAGTTTGTGGGTAGGCAGTCCTCCTAATTATTAACATAATATTGCATTTAGTTTTAATTGTGTCGCATTTATTTTTTATGCTAATTTTTTTTGTAACACTCGTGTTTTGGGGTTAGGAGTTCGGTGGTTGTGTTGGGTTTGAGTCGTAAAAATCGGTTTAATTTAATTAGACCTTTGTTTTGATTTAAATGAGATTTAAAATTAAAGTGATGGCATTTTTGTAAATAAGTTGAAGTAAAGGAAGACAACTTTTTGAAACAAAAAGAACAAACAAAAAGAAAGAAAGTCATCTTCCTCCCCTTTTTGCAACATAACGTGAAAACCCTCCCCCAAACCCCAATCTACTATTCCATTCCTTTTCTCCATCATCTCAAGAGCTCTTTAGAAGGTAATCTCATTTTTGAACTCTCCTCATCATCCCAATCATTTCCATGGTTCTAGATTTCAAAACCATCATCTTTTTAAAATTCCAAGTTTTTCAAGTTTGATGAAAGTATGAATTTTTAATGGGTTTTAGGCTTGCTTTTGGTTTGTTGAGTTAGGTTTTGAGTTAATCTCACTTTAATACACCTAATATCTTAAAATGGAAGGATTTTGGGGAAAATCCCGAAGTGGGTCTTGGGGGCATTTTTCAAAGTGTCAAAACATGAATTTTTGGTGTGTTTTTGTGTTGGGTTGAAGGGTTGATGGTATAGGGTTGTTAGGAAGGTGTTTTGGAAGCCTTTAGATGTCATTTGGGTGTTGGAAATTGTGGTTTTCAGCTGGGTATTTGGGGAGTACGAAAATATGAGTTTTGTGGTTAGTTTGAATTTGAAATTGTGAAGTTTTGGCTTGTGATTGTGGGTTGAGTTTGTGGCCGAGTTTAGCATTGATTTGGTTGAGTAATACTTGTCTTTTGATTGGTTAGAAGCAAGAGGAAACATCGGAGAAGGTTCGGGAACGATTCCGGAAATTTCGGAGGCTTGAGAGGCTTTTGCTTGGTTTGCTAAGGAAGGGTGGTGAGTGAAACTTCAAACATGTTTAAATTGGTTCAAGTGTGTGTAGTGGAGGTATTGGAATGAGCTTGGTAGGCCATTCCAAGGTAGAAGTTAAATTTGTAGTTTAACTTCTTGTGTGTTAATAAGCTTTAGATGTTTATGCTTATATTGATCTTGTGAAGCATGAATTGATTATGTATGTGTATACATTGATGTGTGTGATGATGGATGTGTGCTATAAATGATGAATGATATGATGTGGTTTAAAAGTATAATTGACACTAGTTAACTTACCGGGTATAAATGATCGATCATTAGGATTAGTGTGCACACGGTTGAGTCAAATTTGCGCGTGGCCTTGGTGGCGTTAAGTCATCAAGGAGGAGTACAGTGATGTAATATTCCACCGGAAATTGTTTATATTATACGTGATGATGAGTGGAATCCCTTAGTTCAGGCGATAACCGGGGCTTTTCAGGCTGCTGTTGCTGGGGGTCAGGCTGTGGCACAACCCCAGGAAGAGGGTACTGGATTGCCATTAGAGAGACTCCGCAGTTTGGGAGGTGAAGAGTTCAGAGGGTCGACACCCGAGAGATCTGAGATGTGGTTTGAGAAGACCATCCGTATTCTGGCACAGATGGGATGTACCGGGGAACGCAAGTTAGGGTGTGTGGTGTCTCTACTTCAGGGTGATGCCTACACTTGGTGGGTCACCATCACTACATGTATGGTAGAGGCTGAGATTACCTGAGAGTTTTTCGAGTCTGCTTTCCGTAAGAAATATATGGGTCCTCGATATCTCGATGAGAAGAAGAGGGAATTTATGGTTTTGCTTCAGGGGAGTATGACTGTGACAGACTATGAGATCAGATTTGTCAGGCTGAGTCAGTATGCGTCTGAGCTTGTTCCCACTGAAGTGGAACGTTGTAACCGTTTCCGTTGTGGGTTGAACGAAAAGATCAAGAGGTACACTTTAGCTGCTGACTACACGGATTTTGATGTCTTGGTCGCGAGGGCCAAGGACTTAGAGCACAGTTTGGGCTTGACCAAACGATCTGGTGGTTCTAGTTCTGGGAGGAGATCTAGTGATTTTGATAGAGGTGATGCCAAGAGGCATCGAGACAACCGACATCACTATGACCATAGACGTGGTGGAGGTAACCAGGGTAGGGGCCATCAGGGCCAGAGGGCTGGTGGGCAGTTACCCACGTGTGCTAGTTGCTGGAGGAATCACATCGGTGAGTGTTGGGGGAATTTCCACTCGTGTTGGGGCTGTGGAGCTAGGGATCATATTAGGCGTGACTGTCCACATCAGGTGGGGCAGGCACCAGTTCAGGATCCTGCTAGAGCTATCGAATTTCAGAGAGGCCACGGGCGCGGTAGGGGTAACTTTCAGCCGAGAAATGATGGCCAGAGGAACATAGCACATGTAGTTGCAGTCCAGCCAGAGGGCTGAGGCCAGGCCAGAGTTTACGCTCAGCGTGGGGATTAGCATGACACATATATGATTGTAGGTAACTTCTCGATACAGTCTTTGGGTTTGCTTTCTTTGATTTACTCCGGGTCTACACATTCTTATATATTGAGTGAGCATGCAAAGTTGTTGAAATTGCCTTGTGAGATATTAGAGGTAGGAGTTAGTGTTACTAGTTCCTTCGGGGATACGGTATTAGTTAGAAAGATGTACAGAAGATGTCTACTTATGGTTTAGGGGCATGTGTTTCCAGTGGATATGATGGAGCTACCATTTTATGGCTTTGATGTGATTCTGGGTATGGACTGGCTTACTGAGCATAGAGTTAGGATAGACTTTGAGACTAAGAGGATTTCTTTGAGACTCGCAGATGATTATGAGATAATGGTTGTAGGTGAGAACGTGAAGTTCTTATCGAATGTAGTTTCAGTTTTAGAGGCTAAGAGGCTAGTTGAGACGGGTTGTGAAGCGTATTTGGCCTATGTGATGAATCCAAACATGAGTGAGGTTAGACCTCAAGACATCCGGACAGTGTGTGACTTTCCTAGTGTGTTTCCAGAAGAGTTGTCGGGTTTACCACCTGATAGAGAGGTAGAGTTTGCTATAGAGACTTATTCAGGTTCAGCTCCTGTTTCGATTGCTCCGTATCGTATGGCACCGAAAGAACTGAAAGAGTTGAAGACTCAGTTGCAAGAGTTGACAGATAGAGGCTTCATCCGACCTAGTTCTTCGTCTTGGGGCGCTCCAGTTTTGTTTGTAAAGAAGAAAGACGGAAGCATGAGAATGTGTATAGATTACAGACAGTTGAATCAGTTAATAGTGAAGAACAAGTATCCGTTGCCGAGAATTGATGATTTGTTAAACCAGTTGAGAGGGGCATCAGTCTTTTCGAAGATCGACTTGAGATCCGGTTACTACCAGCTAAAGGTAAGAGAGGTTGATGTACCGAAGACGGCCTTTAGGACTAGATATGGTCACTATGAGTTTTTAGTCATGCCTTTTGGGTTGACTAATGCACCGGCTGCTTTCATGGATATGATGAATAGGATCTTCCATCAGTGCCTAGATCAGTTTGTAGTTGTCTTCATAGATGACATATTGGTGTATTCGCGTACCGAGGAAGACCACGATCGACACTTGAGGTTAGTTTTACAGACTTTGTTAGATAATCAGTTGTATGCGAAGTTGAGCAAGTGTGAGTTCTGGATCCGAGAGGTAGTCTTCCTAGGGCACGTAGTGTCAGCCGATGAGATTAGAGTTGATCCGAAGAAGGTAGAGGCCATTGTTGAGTGGAAGCAACCGAAGTCAGTGACAGAGGTTCGTAGCTTTCTAGGCTTAGCTGGATACTATAGAAGATTCGTAGAAGGTTTCTCGAAGTTAGCCGCTCCGTTGACACAGTTACTTCAGAAGAGTGTTCAGTTTGAGTGGACAGATGCAAGACAGCGAGCCTTTGAGAAATTGAAAGAAGCTTTGACCCAAGCACCGATCTTGATTCAGCCAGAGTCGGGGAAAGAATATGTAGTTTACAGTGATGCTTCCTATGTAGGCCTAGGTTATGTTCTTATGCAAGACAAGAGAGTGGTGGCTTATGCCTCAAGACAGTTGAAGACTCACGAGCGTAATTATCCGACCCACGACATAGAGTTAGCTGCAGTTGTATTTGCTCTGAAGATTTGGAGGCATTATTTGTACGGTGAGAAATGCACAGTGTACACGGATCACAAGAGTTTGAAGTATATCATGACTCAGCGAGAGTTGAATCTCAGACATCGTAGGTTGCTAGTGTTGCTAAAAGATTATGATCTTACGATTGAGTACAATCCGGGTAAGGCCAATGTAGTGGCCGATGCTCTGAGTAGAAAGGTAGCTGTAGATTTGAGAGCCATGTTTGCGAGATTGAGCTTGTTAGGAGATGGTGGCTTAGTGGCCGAGCTTCAGGTTAGACCTACTCTAGGTCAGTTGATTAGGGAGAAACAGCTCTTAGACAGATCTTTGGCACCTCACGTGCAAGACATAGCCGAGGGTAGACCTTCAGACTATAGTTTCAGTACCGATGGGGTCTTGTGTTTCAGAAATAGGATAGTTGTGCTAGAAGACAGTGACTTGAGACATACGATCTTGACTGAAGCGCACAGTAGTCCGTTTGCTATGCATCCTGGAAGTACGAAGATGTACCGAGACTTGAAGAATGAGTACTTTTGGATTGGTTTGAAGAGAGATGTAGCCGACTTCGTGAGTAAGTGTATGGTATGTCAGGGGGTGAAGGCGGAACATCAGGTTGCCTCAGGTTTGTTGCAACCGTTGAGAATCCCGGAATGGAAATGGGAGAATATCACCATGGATTTTGTTTCGGGCTTGCCTTTGACTCCTACAAAGAAGAACTCAGTTTGGGTTATTGTAGACCGTTTCACGAAGTGTGCTCACTTCTTAGCAGTCAATACGACTTACACCTTATATAGATTAGCCGATCCGTACATTGGTGAGATTGTTAGACTGCATGATGTGCCGAAGTCTATTGTGTCCGATAGAGATCCGAGGTTTACAGCTCGATTTTGGGAGTGTCTGCATACAACTTTGGGTACCCGTTTGAATTTCAGCACGTCATATCATCCTCAGACCAATGGTCAGTCAGAGAGGGTTATACAGATTTTAGAGGATATGTTGCGTTATTGCATCATTGATTTTCAGGGTACATGGGAGAAGCATTTGCCTCTAGTTGAGTTTGCTTACAATACAGTTTTCAGTCGAGCATTCAGATGGCTCCGTATGAGGCCTTGTATGGTAGAAAGTGTAGGACTCCAGTTTTTTGGGCTGAAGTGGGACAGAATGTAACCCCCTCGTCTCGGTCTGGCCGGATGACCGGTCCGCGTAGGCCACACAGGGAAAACTGACATGAAACCCGCCGACAGATCCTCATCCAAAGCTCCAACAGCAGCGACGACAGCCGCACAACTTAAGTTTTCTTTTCTTTTTCTCCGTCGCCTGTTGTATATATTATCTTTTTGTGATGTTTCACTTTTTTTGTCATTTTTATTTTATGTTTTTCATTTTTATGTCTTGTGTCATGCATTGAGGACAATGCAACCCTTGAGTTTGGGGGTAGGCAGTCCTCCTAATTATTAACATAATATTGTATTTAGTTTTAATTGTGTCACATTTATTTTTTATGCTAAAATTTTTTTGTAACACCCGTGTTTTGGGGTTAGGAGTTCGGTGGTTGTGTTGGCTTCGAGTCGTCAAAATCGGCTTAATTTAATTAGACCTTGGTTTTGATTTAAATGAGATTTAAAATTAAAGTGATGGCATTTTTATAAATAATTTGAAGTAAAGGAAGACAACTTTTTGAAATAAAAAGAACAAACAAAAAGAAAGAAAGTCATCTTCCTTCCCTTTTTGCAACATAACGTGAAAACCCTCCCCCAAACCCCAATCTACTATTCCATTCCTTTTCTCCATCATCTCAAGAGCTCTTTTGAAGGTAATCTCATTTTTGAACTCTCCTCATCATCCCAATCATTTCCATGGTTCTAGATTTCCAAACCATCATCTTTTTAAAATTCTAAGTTTGATGAAAGTATGAATTTTTAATGGGTTTTAGGCTTGTTTTTGGTTTGTTGAGTTAGGTTTTGAGTTAATCTCACTTTAATACACCTAATATCTTAAAATGGAAGGATTTTGGGGAAAATCCCGAAGTGGGTCTTGGGGGCATTTTTCAAAGTGTCAAAACATGAATTTTTGGTGTGTTTTTGTGTTGGGTTGAAGGGTTGATGGTATAGGGTTGTTAGGAAGGTGTTTTGGAAGCCTTTATATGTCATTTGGGTGTTGGAAATGGTGGTTTTCAGCTAGGTATTTGGGGAGTACGAAAATATGAGTTTTGTGGTTAGTTTGGATTTGAAATTGTGAAGTTTTGGCTTGTGATTGTGGGTTGAGTTTGTGGCCGAGTTTAGCATTGATTTGGTTGAGTAATACTTGTCTTTTGATTGGTTAGATGCAAGAGGAAACATCGGAGAAGGTTCGGGAACGATTCCGGAAATTTCGGAGGCTTGAGAGGCTTTTGCTTGGTTTGCTAAGGAAGGGTGGTGAGTGAAACTTTAAACATGTTTAAATTGGTTCAAGTGTGTGTAGTGGAGGTATTGGAATGAACTTGGTAGGCCATTCCAAGGTAGAAGTTAAATTTGTAGTTTAACTTCTTGTGTGTTAATAAGCTTTAGATGTTTATGCTTATATTGGTCTTGTGAAGCATGAATTGATTATGTATGTGTATACATTGATATGTGTGATGATGGATATGTGCTATAAATGATGAATGATATGATATGGTTTAAAAGTATAATTGGCACTAGTTAACTTACCGGGTATAAATGATCGATCATTAGGATTAGTGTGCACACGGTTGAGTCAAATTCGCGCGTGGCCTTGGTGGCGTTAAGTCATCAAGGAAGAGTACGGTGATGTAATATTCCACCGGAAATTGTTTATATTATACGTGATGATGAGTGGAATCCCATCCGTAGGGCATGTGATGATGAGTGGAATCCCATCCATGCAAGGTCTGGTGATGAGTGTAATCCCACCGAGGTAATGTTGTTGTTGAGAGTAAATCCGCATATCCGAGTAAACTAATAGTGGCCAATGTACTTTCTCTTGTGGTTATGATGTTGAGATATTTTCTTTATATTATTGAGCTTAATATGAAGTAAGATGTCATATTATTGACTCTTGTATTGCTAGCTAGTTTGCTATGTTGATGCCTATGTATGTTGTGTGTAATGTAAGGATTACATACTTAAACCCTGCATTGTAGTTGTTTTGGTTTTAGAGCATCCTCACTAAGCTTTCAGCTTACGCTCTCATTTTCGACAATGCAGATCAGTAGCGTGGTGTTAGCAAGGAGCAAGGCGAAGGGACATTCCAAGCTTTGTAGTTGCTCAAGTATGGTTTAGTAAATAAAGTAGTAGTTTAGCAATGGGGCTACTATGTGTTTGTATGAGCGTTGTATGACTCATATATGTTGATGATGTTTATGTTATGCTTGGATTTGTAAACCATGTTATGTCTTGTTGAATGCTTGTGATGAGAGGTCATGCCTTGGACGTTTATGTTGCTTTTAGTTGAACATTTAAACCTTATGTGTGAAAACATGTGCCATTTGGCCTTTGAGCTTTTAAGCATGCCTAATCATGCAATATCTACCTTTATGTGAATGCCTTGTAGTAAATGCTTCGTTGATCATCTAAATTGCTCTCCATGCTAGTTCTTGGTTGTGGAATGTTATGAGAATGCTTGTATGTAGCTAGGGAAGTCTTAAAATGCTTTTAGTGTCGAGTCTTGTGTTTTTTTGCTGCCAATTGGTGTCTTGCAGTGCAGGGCGTATCGATACGCCTGAGGGCCGTATCGATATGGTCCTACACATTGGGACACATAATTGGCGAGGGGTACCGATACTCGGGGGTGTATCGATACGCCCAAAGCTCACTGGAATTCTGAGATTTTCACGAGTCTTTGGCGTATCGGTACGGGTTATAGGCGTATCGGTACGGTTTTGTCTCGTTGACCGCGAGATGTTGACCGAGAAGGGCGTATCGATACGCTCAAGGGCTGTATCGATACGATTTTCCTGTGTTGACTGAATGCCGTTGACTTGGTCAAGGCGTATCGATACCCTTGATTGGTGTATCGATACGGCTTGCTCTGTAAGTGTAAAATGGACTGTTTAACATGTTGAATTGGTTTGGTTGCTTTTACCTCGAAATGTTTTCCGTTGTCGTGATCACTTAAGAAATGAAATGCCTTTAGACAAGATTTAATTAAAAGAAATTTTCTAGGGTTGCTAACCGAGGTGGGACCTTAACGGGTTTCATATCGGTTTTCCCCGTGTAGCCTACTCGGACCGGTCAGCCGACCAGACCAGAACGATGGGGTTACATTTGTTGGTAAGTGAGGTAAGTTGAAATGTTAAGTAAATGTATAGTTTCGGTGTATGTTTTGCCATGTATGCTTGTTGCTTGTTCATTCGTATGATGTTTGGAAGCATGATTGTTGTGTCTGGTGTAGTGTCGAGTTCCCATTGCTACTATTACTTAATTTGAAAAAGTTTTGTAAAGGAAAATACTTGAGCATAGTTGGACCCTTGCCTTTTCTAACTTAATTCTTATATTTTTCTTTGTTGTAGTTGTTATCTTGCTAGCTGTAATATGAGACTGCGAGGGAGGCCTAGGATGGTTCAACCGGAACCACGGGCACAAGCTCCGGGAGTTGAGCAAATTGGTGGGGCGCAGGCTCCTCAACCTCCTCCTTCTCCTCCTCACCAAGAGGGAGGTGAGGCGGGAGCCGAGGGCGTAGGACCTCAAGTTGGCCAAGGACCGACCGGAATAGATTTAGCTCCCTTAGTTCAGGCGATAGCCGGGGCTTTTCAGGCTGCTGTGGCTGGAGGTCAGGCTGTGGCACAACCCCAGGGAGAGGGTACTGGATTGCCATTAGAGAGACTCCGCAGTTTGGTAGGTGAAGAGTTCAGAGGGTCGACACCCGAGAGATCTGAGATGTGGTTTGAGAAGACCATCCGTATTCTGGCATAGATGGGATGTACCGGGGAACGCAAGTTAGGGTGTATGGTGTCTCTACTTCAGGGTGATGCCTACACTTGGTGGGTCACCATCACTACATGTATGGTAGAGGCTGAGATTACCTAGGAGTTTTTCGAGTCAGCTTTCCGTAAGAAATATCTGGGTCCTCGATATCTCGATGAGAAGAAGAGGAAATTTATGGCTTTGCTTCAGGGGAGTATGACTGTGACAGACTATGAGATCAGATTTGTCAGGCTGAGTCAGTATGCGTCTGAGCTTGTTCCTACTGAAGTGGAACGTTGTAACCGTTTCCGCTATGGGTTGAACGAAGAGATCAAGAGGTACACTTTAGCTGCTGACTACACGGATTTTGATGTCTTGGTCGCGAGGGCCAAGGACTTAGAGCACAGTTTGGGCTTGACCAAACGATCTGGTGGTTCTAGTTCTGGGAGGAGATCTAGTGATTTTGATAGAGGTGATGCCAAGAGGCATCGAGACAACCGGCATCACTATGACCATAGACGTGGTGGAGGTAACCAGGGTAGGGGACATCAGGGCCAGAGGGCTGGTGGGCGGTTACCCACGTGTGCTAGTTGCGGGAGGAATCACACCGGTGAGTGTTGGGGGAATTTCCACTCGTGTTGGGGCTGTGGAGCTAGGGATCATATTAGGCGTGACTGTCCACATCAGGTGGGGCATGCACCAGTTCAGGCTCATGCTAGAGCTAACGAATTTCAGAGAGGCCACGGGCGCGGTAGAGGTAACTTCCAGCCGAGAAATGATGGCCAGAGGAACATATCACATGTAGTTGCAGTCCAGCCAGAGGGCGGAGGCCATGCCAGAGTTTACGCTCAGCGTGGGGATTAGCATGACACAAATATGATTGCAGGTAACTTCTCGATACAATCTTTGGGTTTGCTTTCTTTGATTTACTCCAGGTCTACACATTCTTATATATTGAGTGAGCATGCAAAGTTGTTGAAATTGCCTTGTGAGATATTAGAGGTAGGAGTTAGTGTTACTAGTTCCTTCGGGGATACAGTAGTAGTTAGAAAGATGTACAGAAGATGTCCGCTTATGGTTCAGGGGCATGTGTTTCCAGTGGATATGATGGAGCTACCATTTTATGGCTTTGATGTGATTCTGGGTATGGACTGACTTATTGAGCATAGAGCTAGGATAGACTTTGAGACTAAGAGGATTTCTTTGAGACTCGCAGATGATTATGAGATAATGGTTGTAGGTGAGAACGTGAAGTTCTTATCGAATGTAGTTTCAGTTTTAGAGGCTAAGAGGCTAGTTGAGACGGGTTGTGAAGCGTATTTGGCCTATGTGATGAATCCAAACATGAGTGATGTTAGACCTCAAGACACCCGGACAGTGTGTGACTTTCCTAGTGTGTTTCCGGAAGAGTTGCCGGGTTTACCACCTGATAGAGAGGTAGAGTTTGCTATAGAGACTTATTCAGGTTCAGCTCCTGTTTCGATTGCTCCGTATCGTATGGCACCGAAAGAACTGAAAGAGTTGAAGACTCAGTTGCAAGAGTTGACAGATAGAGGCTTCATCCGACCTAGTTCTTCGTCTTGGGGCGCTCCAGTTTTGTTTGTAAAGAAGAAAGACGGAAGCATGAAAATATGTATAGATTACAGACAGTTGAATCAGTTAACAGTGAAGAACAAGTATCCGTTGCCGAGAATTGATGATTTGTTTGACCAGTTGAGAGGGGCATCAGTCTTTTCGAAGATCGACTTGAGATCCGGTTACTACCAGCTAAAGGTAAGAGAGGTTGATGTACCGAAGACGGCCTTTAGGACTAGATATGGTCACTATGAGTTTTTAGTCATGCATTTTGGGTTGACTAACGCACTGGCTGCTTTCATGGATATGATGAATATGATCTTCCATCAGTGCCTAGATCAGTTTGTAGTTGTCTTCATAGATGACATATTGGTGTATTCGCGTACCGAGGAAGACCACGATCGACACTTGAGGTTAGTTTTACAGACTTTGTTAGATAATCAGTTGTATGCGAAGTTGAGCAAGTGTGAGTTATGGATCCGAGAGGTAGTCTTCCTAGGGCACGTAGTGTCAGCCGATGAGATTAGAGTTAATCCGAAGAAGGTAGAGGCCATTGTTGAGTGGAAGCAACCGAAGTCAGTGACAGAGGTTTGTAGCTTTCTAGGCTTAGCTGGATACTATAGAAGATTCGTAGAAGGTTTCTCGAAGTTAGCCGCTCCGTTGACACAGTTACTTCAGAAGAGTGTTCAGTTTGAGTGGACAGATGCAAGACAATGAGCCTTTGAGAAATTGAAAGAAGCTTTGACCCAAGCACCGATCTTGATTCAGCCATATTCGGGGAAAGAATATGTAGTTTACAGTGATGCTTCCTATGTAGGCCTAGGTTGTGTTCTTATGCAAGACAAGAGAGTGGTGGCTTATGCCTCACGACAGTTGAAGACTCACGAGCGTAATTATCTGACCCACGACATAGAGTTAGCTGCAGTTGTGTTTGCTCTGAAGATTTGGAGGCATTATTTGTACGATGAGAAATGCACAGTGTACACGGATCACAAGAGTTTGAAGTTTATCATGACTCAGCGAGAGTTGAATCTCAGACAGGGTAGGTGGCTAGAGTTGCTAAAAGATTATGATCTTACGATTGAGTACCATCCGGTTAAGGCCAATGTAGTGGCCGATGCTCTGAGTAGAAAGGTAGCTGTAGATTTGAGAGCCATGTTTGCTAGATTGAGCTTGTTAGGAGATGGTGGCTTAGTGGCCGAGCTTCAGGTTAGGCCTACTCTAGTTCAGTTGATTAGGGAGAAACAACTATTAGACAAATCTTTGGCACCTCACGTGCAAGACATAGCCGAGGGTAGACCTTCAGACTATAGTTTCAGTACCGATGGGGTCTTGTGTTTCAGAAATAGGATAGTTGTGCCAGAAGACAGTGACTTGAGACATACGATCTTGACTGAAGCGCACAGTAGTCCGTTTGCTATGCATCCTGGAAGTACGAAGATGTACCGAGACTTGAAGAATGAGTACTTTTGGATTGGTTTGAAGAGAGATGTAGCCGACTTCGTGAGTAAGTGTATGGTATGTCAGAGGGTGAAGGCGGAACATCAGGTTCCCTCAAGTTTGTTGCAACCGTTGAGAATCCCGGAATGGAAATGGGAGAATATCACCATGGATTTTGTTTCGGGCTTGCCTTTGACTCCTACGAAGAAGAACTCAGTTTGGGTTATTGTAGACCGTTTCACGAAGTGTGCTCACTTCTTAGCAGTTAATACGACTTACTCCTTAGATAGATTAGCCGATCCGTACATTGGTGAGATTGTTAGACTGCATGATGTGCCGAAGTCTATTGTGTCCGATAGAGATCTGAGGTTTACAGCTCGATTTTGGGAGTGTCTACATACAGCTTTGGGTACCCGTTTGAATTTCAGCACGTCATATCATCCTCAGACCGATGGTCAGTCAGAGAGGGTTATACAGATTTTAGAGGATATGTTGCGTTATTGCATCATTGATTTTCAGGGTATATGGGAGAAGCATTTGCCTCTAGTTTAGTTTGCTTACAAAAACAGTTTTCAGTCGAGCATTCAGATGGCTCCGTATGAGGCCTTGTATGGTAGAAAGTGTAGGACTCCAGTTTTTTGGGCTGAAGTGGGACAGAATGTAACCCCCTCGTCCCGGTCTGGCCGAATGACCGGTCCGAGTAGGCCACACTGGGAAAACCGACATGAAACCCGCGAAGGTTCCACCTCGCTTAGCGACCCTAATTTTTTTTCATTTAATTTACAGTTTATCTAGAGGCATAAATGATTCTTAAGTGAACTCTACATCGGAAACTAGACTCCCGAGAGGCCCTACAGCAAAACAGGCCTAACCCAAGCATTGAGACCCTCTAGAGATGCTTAAAAGCCCTCATTCAGGCCTGTGTTTCGATACAGGTACTGCCCATTTCGAAACACGGGCCCCAGGTAAAAAGCAAGTCCCCCGTACCGAAACGCCTCCACCCCGTTTCGGAACAGGGCTACGAATTTGCCTTGGCGTTTCGAAACTTGTTTCGAAACAGGCATGGATAGTGGCAAAAACGTTCCGAAACTTGTTTCGGAACAGGGGCTCACAGTGGCCAAACCGTATCGAAACGGGTTCTGATATAAGGTCCCTGAAGCCTTACCCATTCCGAAACGGCTCAGCCCGTTTTGAAACGCTGGCTGTCTGCAACTTTCAAAAATTGGACTTAGGCAACTCTAAATGACCCCAAAAGCCCTCCACAACACCAAGAAGCATACATCACAAACAAATATCCTCTAGAGGCATGCTCCCTATTGCAAACATTCATAATCATCACAAGATTTAAGATTAGACAATCATTCCAAGAATCATCCAAAGCATACTTAAGCATTATAAGGCCTTTAAGGCTCAATTCACCACACATAGAGTTACATGCCACCACCACACATGTACTCATACAAAAGCATAGCATCACTATCAAGCATACAACAAGGCTTAACATGGTTTACGAATTCAACAAAAACATAAATACCAACAACCTCCAAGAGTCATACAAGCTCATACAAAACACACACTTGCCACATTGCTAAACTACTACGTTAATTGCTAAATCGTACTTGAGCAACAAATAACTTGGAAGTCCCTTCGCCTTACTTCTTGCTAACACCACGCTAATGATCTGCATTGTTGAAAATGAGAGCGTAAGCTAGAAGCTTAGTGAGGATGCTCTAAAATAAAAAAAACAACAACAATGCAGGGTCCAAGCATGCAAATCCTTAACCTCATAAACAACACACATAGGTATCAACAAGTCAACCTAGCTAGTCTTTCAAGAGTTATAATATGGCATCTCCCATCATACTAAGCTCAACAAAAAATATCTCAATTATCATAACATCATAATCATGAAAGCAATATCATTGGCCACTATTAGTTTACCCGGATGTGCGGATTTAATCTCAACAACAACATTACCTCGGTAGGATTACACTCATCACCGGACCTTGCATGGTCGGGATTCCACTCATCACCACATGCCCTACGGATGGGATTCCACTCATCATCACGTAGAATATAAATAAATTTCCGGTGGAATGTTACATCACTGTACTCCTCCTTGATGACTCAACGCCATCAAGGCCACGTACGTTTTGACTCAATTTGTGTGCACACTAATCCTAATGATCGATCATTTACACCCGGTAAGTTAATTAGTGCCAATCTCATTAACCACATCACACATCACCATTTATATCACATACTCATCACACACATATATCAAGGTACACATATACAAATCAATCCACATTTCACAAGAGTAAATAGGCAATGGCATAACATTTATCAATAGGAACCAAGGAGTTAAGTTACCAATTTAACTTCCACATAGGAATGGCCTACCAAGCACATTCCAACACATACACTACACACACTTGAACCAACTTTAAAACATATTTAAAGTTACTCACCACCCTTCCTTAGCAACCCAAGTAAGCAAGCCAGCCTCATAAATGCCCGGATTCGATCTCGATGCTTCTCTGACGTCTCCTCTTGTTTCTAGCAAATCAAAACACAACCATTACTCACAAATCAATGCTAAATTTCAGTCACCAACTTCAACCCCTAAGCACAAGCCATACTTCAACAATTTCAAACCCAACAATCACCCAAAACTTCCATTTTCGAGCTCCCTTAAAACCCAGCTGAAAACCAAGATTTCAAACACCCAAATGACACCTAAATGGTCCCAAAACACTTTCTTAACATCCCTAAACCATCAGCCCTTCAACCTAACCCTAAAACTCACCAAAATCCAAGTTTTAGACACATCAAAAATGGCCACAAGGACCATTTCGGGTTTTCACCCAAAATCACCCATTTTAACATATTATGAGTATTTTAAGGAGACTAAACCAAAACCCGAAATGGGTTAATGCCTAAGTACTTCTTATCATCCACAGTCGGATGGAAAGTCTGAGCGGGTTATCCAGGTGTTGGAGGATATGTTGAGGTGCTGCGTGATTGAGTTTCAGGGTTCTTGGGAGAAACGTTTGCCTTTGGTGGAGTTTGCCTATAATAATAGTTATCAGGCAAGTATTCAAATGGCACCTTATGAAGCTTTGTACGGGAGGAAGTGTAGGACTCCTCTTTGTTGGGCTGAAACGGGTCAGAAGTTGGTTTCGATGCCAGCCTTGTTGAAAGGAACCACCGAGAAGGTGAAGCTCATTTGTGAGCGTTTGAAGGCAGCTTCTGATCGGCAAAAGTCTTACGCGGATTTGAAGCGTAAGGAGATTGAGTATGCGGTGGGTGACCGTGTGTTTTTGAAAGTTTCGACTTGGAAAAAGGTGATGAGGTTTGGCCGAAAGGGTAAGTTGAGCCCTAGGTACATTGGACCATACGAGGTGATTGAACGTGTGGGTCCTGTTGCGTACAAGTTGAGGTTACCGCAAGAGTTAGAAAGGATTCATGATGTGTTTCATGTTTCTATGCTTCGGAAGTATAGATCGGATCCTTCGCATGTGATGCCTGTGGAGGAAGTGGAGTTGAATCCGGATTTGACCTATGATGAGGAACCGGTGAAGATTCTGGATTCGGATAATAAAGTTCTTTGAGGCAAGACCATTGAGTTGGTAAATGTGTTTTGGAAGCATCGTGGTGTTGAGGAAGCCACGTGGGAACGGAAGGATGACATGTTGAAGCAGTTTCCGTACCTCTTTCCTTCAGGTAAATTTCGAGGACGAAATTTCTTAAGGGGGGAGAGTTGTAACACCCCAATTTTGGGCTTAGAGGTTTTGGGTTTGAATCGGACCGGTCGGATTTCGGTTCGAATATAAAAGGTGGTTTTTAGGGAAAACCTAGTTCGGGATGCATTAAAAATATGGAAAAATATCTAAAAATCCTCTTTTATTATATATAAGAGAGTGGTGAAATCAATTTTACAAAATGAGGTTTCGAAATGTGACATTTCAAGTTAGTGACTAAAATGTAATTTTTGAAAAGTTGGTGACTGTTTTAAAAGGATTGAAACTTTGAATCTTTAAGGAGCTAATTTACCCAAGAAGAGTTTTCTCCAGATTTTTCTTAATATTAAACATTTATTAAATGATATTTAATAAAAGGAAAAAGGGGAAATAGATATTTTTGAGTTCATAACTAACTTTTCTCAAAATTTTCCCTCTTCATTTTCTCTCCCTTTTCTCTCAGCCAAACACATTTCCTCAGCCATTTTCCCTCTGATTTTAACACCTAAAGATGAGATTTCAATCTATATTTGATCTCTAATCATTCCTACACCAAATTCTTATCATTTGCCTATTGAATTTTCAAGAATCTTAGCTTTAAACAAGGAGAAACTCACATTTAGAGGTATGAACGTCCTTCTCCTCTAAATACTCAGTTCTTTACTGAAATTCCCAAGTTCTCAATCCTTGATTTGAGTTTTAATAAAGGTTTTTATGTTGTGTTCTTGATCTTGGCTTTAAATGCAAGATTTGGATTTAATTTTGATTAAATTCGTACTAAATGATTGGGCTGTGTTTTGAGATGTCTTTTTGATGTTTATTGGATGTATAAATGATGTGTAATTGAGGTTTAATCAATGCAATCCCGGATAGGTTGACTTTCCTAAGTTTTTGATTGAGTTAATGGTGGTTTTTGGGGTGATTTTGATGTTCTTCTATAGCTGGAGGTATAAGGACGTGATTAGATCCTTTTTGGATGTTAATTGATGTTTAAGAATGTTTGGAATTGATGGATCTTGGCTGGGTAATGTTGTAGAGGTGTTTGGATGTGATTTCGGTTGTGTTTGGTAGCCTAAATGTGAGTGTTGATGAGAGCAGTGAGTTTAGGTGTCTTGGTTGAAGATATTAATGCATGATGATGCATTAATCCACTGCTTTGATGTGTTTAAAACAGGGGAGACATCTTCGGATCCTTGTGGTGTTGATCCGGAGGCTTGATCGGTGTTTCGGCAAGCTTGCGAAACGGAATCGGTGAGTGAAGTTTGGTTTTCAGCTTTGAAACCAATGTTTGAAGGTTATGGGAGCTTAGTTTAAGCCTAAACAACTTAGCTAAGCTCAAGAGTAAGTTTTCGGGAAAATTCTCTTTTCGATGAACCATGAGATGGTTGAATGCAATGTGTTTTATTTGCATGTTTAAATTCTGTTTTGAAAGCATATTTTAGCATGTTTGATGCTGGTTTTATAAGCCATGTGTTGAAGGATGCTCAAGTTAAGAGATCCTTGTTTTGAACATTGTTAAATGTGGGTTGATGCATTGTAATGCATGACTATTTAATGGCTTTGTTAAATGCTTTAAAACAGTGGATTAATGATGCTATATGATGTATATTGGCAAGTGATGTGTTGGTTTTAAAGTACTTGAATCGGATATAGTTAGCCGGCTATAGGATTGGGTGCACCGTGAATAAAGTCGTCTTGGATGTTGAGGGGTTGTGATTGTACCGTAAACTCCATCCAAGTACACTAACGAGATGGTTAAGATCATCATGGTGGTTAAAAGTCCATGAGTGGATCTTGTGTTAAGATCACAATGGTGGTTAAAAGTCCATGTGTGGATCTTGTATTGTGTGTCCCGTGTTCTCGTTAGTGATGTTATACAACTACCAATGAGTGATGTTGAGGGGTTGTGATTGTACCATAGTCTCCATCACGGGTGTTGAGGGGTTGTGATTGTACCATGCTCCACCTTGATATTGGTAGTGTGTATGAAGCGTATGGGACAACGCTTGTAATCCGCGTATCCGATTGTGTTTTTGAGTTGTAAAGTGTTGATTATCACTTGTAAGCCAATATGACATGTTGATGATTTGAAGCATGAGATGCTTGGTTTGTATGCTTAGTTGCATGATAAATATTGTTTGAAACTAAAGGCCTTGAAAAGGGTGTTTTTGCAAATGCATTATTGTGATGTTTTAATTGAGCATTCCTCACTAAGCTATGTGCTTACGCTCTCTCTCTTTCTAAACCAATAATGCAGAGCATTAAAGTGCATAAAGGGCAGCAAGGAGGTCAAGGATCCAAGTGAAGACTAAGCTCATGTATGGTGAATGTTTTCCTAACACTATTAGCTTTTGGCATTTGGCAATGGGAACCTAAATTGTGTTTTGGGAGATGTTTTGGACTCCCTATGTTGGTTTAATGCCTTTGATGATGTTGGAACATGTAAATGGCCTTTTGGTATTTGGTTTTGGTGAATTGATGGTTGCATGGTTTTCAATATAGGATGCATGCCTATAGGATTGGGTTTTTCCTTGAATGATGCCATGATTGTGTTTAGTTGATGCTAATATGTTCCTTAAGTGTTTGATGACTTGTGTGTATGTTATGGAGGTCATATGGATGTGTTTGATGGGTCAAATGCTTGTTTAACCAGCAAAAATCTGCAATTCTGGGCAACTCGTTTCAGAACGGGTGCTACTGTTTCGGAACAGGTGGCCTGAAATGGCCTTGGCGTTTCGAAACAGGTAGAGTTGTTCCGAAACGGATTTGCCACTGCCAAGCCCTGTTCCGCAACAAGTTTCGGAACGGTCCCGCGTTTCGGAACAGATCTTCCCCGTTTCGGAACACTCGACCGTTGGGCACTGAATCTGATGGTTAAATGTTTTGAAACTCTTACATTTTGGTCCCAATCTTTGTATATGCAATTGGTTGAGTTTATGACGTCCGTTTGATATGAAATTTGGCAGAGAGGCATGAAATATGATTAATTTCATAATGGTAACTTTAAAACATGTTAAGTCCTCCTAAGTTCCAGATTTTTCAATTTGGTCCCTAAATTTGTATGTTGTGCAATTGAGTCCCTGAATGTTTTCCGATCGCTGTGATTTTTGAGTATGTTTATCTCAAGTGTTCACCTAGGGTTAATATGCATTTAGACAAGATTAAAAAGAAAAAAAGGGACGTTAATCAAGGTTGACTTTCGGGTTGACTTTGGTTTTCCCCGTGTAATCTTCGTAGTTCGGGTCAACTGTCTAGGCCGGGCTAAGGGGGTTACATTTGGTGGTATCAGAGCTGAGTTCTCTAGTAATTGGGAATGGTTAAGGGGGTGATATGTGTATGATTGCTTTGTATGCATGATGAGTGAAAGTATGATGTATAAATTGTAAGTATGTTGCAATTGTGGTGTATGCTGTGGTAAAGCATGTTAGAGGGACCCATTGCCAAATCAAAGCTAATGAAATGATTTGTTTTTAATTGGAAATGAGCTTGAGTACTTGGATTGCTTACCTTGTTGAGCCTGACTTTGTTTATTGCATTGTGATTGCATTGTTTAGTGAATGAGACCTCGTAAAGAGACGAGGATTAATACGCGAGCTATGGCTCAAAATGAGAATGAGGAGAACGCTGAAAATGTAGTGGATTTACCTCCTCCACCTGGTGGTGGTGGTGCTGGGGGTGAAGGAGCTGGTGTTACTGCTGGTGCTGGGGTCGCTGGACCTGAGGCTGGGCAGGGGCAAGCTGCTCCTGACATGACAGTGCTGATTCAAGCTATTGCTGGAGCCTTTCGGGCGGCGGTAGCTGGAGCTCAAGGAGTTGGGCATCAGGGAGATGCTAATGTAAGACTACCTCTAGAACGCTTGCGCAGTCTGGGAGGGACTGAGTTCAGGGGTTTGTCTGCTGAAGGTTCAGAGTCTTGGTTGGAAAGTACCAAGAGAATTTTGGGACAAATGAACTGCAATGATGTGCAAAAGCTGGGTTGTGTGATATCATTGTTGCATGATGATGCGTATACTTGGTGGACAACCACTATCTCCGGAATGGAGGAAGCTGATGTGACTTGGACGTTCTTTCTGAACGCGTTCAAGAGAAGGTATCTGGGTGTGCGATACCTGGATGAGAAGAAAAGGGAATTCATGTCTCTTACTCAAGGGAGTATGACAGTGGCTGAGTACGAGGTTCAGTTTGTCCGACTCAGTCAGTACACACCTAAGCTTGTTCCTGATGAACGGGAGAGGTGTGAACGTTTCCGTTATGGTTTGGTGACGGAGGTGAAGACTTATATGCTGGCTGCTGAGTACACAGACTTTGATGTGCTGGTTGGAAGAGCAAAGGACATTGAGTTGAATTTGAGTTTATCTTCTAGAGGTGCTGGTCCTAGTGTGGGCAAGCGAGCTGCTGAGTATAGTTCCGGTGGCGGACGGAACAAGAGAGGACGTGATCGGAAGTATCAGTCTTCGGCTAGGCGAGGTGGTGGAGGGCAAGGTGCGCCTGTTCAGGGAGACATGGCGAGAGCTGATCCGAACACATGTTGGACATGTGGATCGCGTGGACACCTGAGGCGTGATTGTCCTCGAGCAGCGAGGGAGGTTCAGGCTCCTGTTGTGGTGGCCGGTAATTCGTGTTGGAACTGTGGCTCGGCGGATCATACGAGGAGGGAGTGTCCTTTGTTGACCGGTGGTGGTCAGGGACGTGCTCCTAGAGTTGTTGCACCATAGAGAGGTCGTGGGCGCGGCCATGGTAACTTCCAGCGTAGAGAGGATGGTGGAAGGAATGTGGCTCATGTTGTAGCTGTTCAGCCTGAGGGTGGTGGCCAAGCCAGAGTGTATGCTCAGAGGGAGGGGAGGAATGACACGGATGTGATCGCAGGTACTTTTACTTTGCAATCCTTGTCATTACTTTCCTTGATTGATTCTGGATCTACACACTCATACATATTGCGTGAGCATGCTCAATTGCTTGGTTTGCCTGTTGAGTCTTTGGATGTTGGTATGCGTGTAACTAGTTCTTTTGGTGAGACTGTTGTGTCTCGAAAGCTTTAAAGAAGGTGTCCCTTGGTTGTGCAAGATCATGTTTTTCATGTTGATCTTATGGAATTGACTTTCTATGGTTTTGATGTAATCCTTGGTATGGATTGGCTGGTTGAGCATCGAGCCGTAGTAGATTTTGAGAATAAGCGAGTTTCGTTGAAGCTTGCGGATGATTATGAGGTAGTGGTGGTTGGTGAGAATGTGAAGTTTCTTGCCAATGTGGTGTCTACATTGGAAGCGAGCCGGATGTTGAGGCAGGGCTGTGAAGCTTACCTAGCCTTTGTGATGAATCCTAGCTCTAAAGAGTTGCGTGTGCAAGATATCAGGACTGTGCGAGAGTTTCCTGGTGTGTTTCCGGAGGAGTTGCCTGGGTTGCTTCCTAATCGAGAAGTGGAGTTTGGGATTGAGCTGTATGAGAACACAACTCCAGTGTCCATTACTCCTTATCGAATGGCACCTAAAGAGTTGAAAGAGCTGAAGACGCAACTTCATGAGTTGCTTGATCGTGGTTTTATTCGGCCGAGTGTGTCACCTTGGGGTGCACCGGTCTTGTTTGTGAAGAAGAAGGATGGCACTATGAGAATGTGCATTGATTACCGTCAGCTTAACAAGTTGACTATCAAGAATCGGTATCCATTGCCGAGAATTGATGATCTTTTTTATCAATTTCGGGGAGCGGCTGTGTTCTCTAAAATTGACTTAAGGTCAGGGTATTATCAGCTGGAGGTGAAGGATGTAGATGTGCCGAAGACAGCCTTCAGAACGAGGTATGGGCATTATGAGTTCTTGGTGATGCCGTTTGGTTTGACGAATGCTCCTGCAGCTTTCATGGACATGATGAATAGAGTATTCCATGAATACTTGGATAAATTTGTCGTGGTGTTCATTGATGATATTCTCGTGTACTCTCGTACTGAGGAGGAACATGAAGGGCATTTGAGAATTGTGTTACAAGCTTTGTTGGAGAATCAGCTTTATGCTAAGCTGAGCAAGTGTGAGTTCTGGCTTAGAGAAGTGGTGTTTCTTGGTCATGTGGTTTCTGCGGAGGGGATTCGTGTTGATCCTCAAAAGCTTGAGGCAGTGATGAATTGGAAGCCTCCTAAGTCTGTTCATGAAGTCCGTAGTTTCCTGGGTTTGGCAGGATACTATCGAAGGTTCGTGGATGGGTTTTCAAAGATTGATGCACCTTTGACGAAGTTGTTGCAGAAGGATGTTAAGTATGAGTGGACGGAAGCGAGACAGCAGGCTTTTGAGAAGCTTAAGGCAGCTTTGACGCAAGCTCCTATCTTGGTTCAACCTGAATCAGGGAAAGAGTTTGTGGTGTATAGTGATGCGTCCTACGTTGGTTTGGGATGTGTGTTGATGCAAGAGGGTAAGGTGGTGGCTTATGCATCGCGGCAGTTGAAGGTGCATGAGCGCAATTATCCTACGCATGACATTGAGTTAGCTGCGGTGGTTTTCGCTTTGAAAATCTGGAGACATTACCTGTATGGTGAGAAGTGTACGGTGTACACGGACCACAAGAGTTTGAAGTATCTGATGTCTCAGAAGGAGATGAATCTTAGGCAACGACGTTGGGTGGAGTTGTTTAAGGATTATGATTTGACAATCGAGTATCATCCGGGTAAAGCTAATGTTGTAGCGGATGCCTTGAGTAGGAAGGTAGCTGTGGAGTTAAGGGCTATGTTTGCCAGTTTGAGCATTTCGCGTGATGGTGGTCTTGTGGCTGAGTTGCAAGTGAAACAATCCTTGGTTCAATTGATTAAGGAAAAGCAGTTGATGGATGATTCCTTGGTGCCACATGTTCAGGATATTGCAGAGGGTAGGCCATCGGATTTCTGCTTTAATGATGATGGAGTTTTATGTTTTGGGAGTCGGATAGTAGTGCCCAATGATGCTGAGTTGAGGCGTGCTATTCTGACTGAAGGTCATAGTAGTCCTTTTGCTATGCACCCTGGTAGTACTAAGATGTACCGTGATCTTCGTGATGAGTACTATTGGGTGGGTTTAAAGAAAGATGTTGCTGAGTTTGTAAGCAAGTGCATGGTTTGTCAGCGAGTTAAAGCTGAGCATCAGTTTCCTTCAGGGTTGTTACAACCGTTGAGGATTCCTGAGTGGAAGTGGGAAAGGGTTACCATGGACTTTGTGTCTGGTTTGCCTTTGTCGCCATCGAAGAGGAATTCGGTGTGGGTGATTGTGGATCGCCTGACGAAGTGTGCGCATTTCTTGCCTGTGCATACTACGTACACTTTAGATAAGCTTGCGGAGCTGTACATTGTTGAGATTGTGCGGCTGCATGGTGTGCCTAAGTCAATTGTGTCAGATAGAGATCCGAGGTTTACATCGCGTTTCTGGCAGTGTTTGCATCAGGCTTTGGGTACACGGTTGAACTTCAGTACTTCTTATCATCCACAGTCGGATGGACAGTCTGAGCGGGTTATCCAGGTGTTGGAGGATATGTTGAGGTGCTGCGTGATTGAGTTTCAGGGTTCTTGGGAGAAACATCTGCCTTTGGTGGAGTTTGCCTATAATAATAGTTATCAGGCAAGTATTCAAATGGCACCTTATGAAGCTTTGTACGGGAGGAAGTGTAGGACTCCTCTTTGTTGGGCTGAAACGGGTCAGAAGTTGGTTTCGATGCCAGCCTTGTTGAAAGGAACCACCGAGAAGGTGAAGCTCATTTGTGAGCGTTTGAAGGCAGCTTCTGATCGGCAAAAGTCTTACGCGGATTTGAAGCGTAAGGAGATTGAGTATGCGGTGGGTGACCGTGTGTTTTTGAAAGTTTCGCCTTGGTAAAAGGTGATGAGGTTTGGCCGAAAGGGTAAGTTGAGCCCTAGGTACATTGGACCATACGAGGTGATTGAACGTGTGGGTCCTGTTGCGTACAAGTTGAGGTTACCGCAAGAGTTAGAAAGGATTCATGATGTGTTTCATGTTTCTATGCTTCGGAAGTATAGATCGGATCCTTCGCATGTGATGCCTGTGGAGGAAGTGGAGTTGAATCCGGATTTGACCTATGATGAGGAACCGGTGAAGATTCTGGATTCGGATAATAAAGTTCTTCGAGGCAAGACCATTGAGTTGGTAAAGGTGTTTTGGAAGCATCGTGGTGTTGAGGAAGCCACGTGGGAACGGAAGGATGACATGTTGAAGCAGTTTCCGTACCTCTTTCCTTCAGGTAAATTTCGAGGACGAAATTTCTTAAGGGGGGGAGAGTTGTAACACCCCAATTTTGGGCTTAGAGGTTTTGGGTTTGAATCGGACCGGTCAGATTTCGGTTCGAATATAAAATGTGGTTTTTAGGGAAAGCCTAGTTCGGGATGCATTAAAAATATGGAAAAATATCTAAAAATCCTCTTTTATTATATATAAGAGAGTGGTGAAATCAATTTTACAAAATGAGGTTTTGAAATGTGACATTTCAAGTTAGTGACTAAAATGTAATTTTTGAAAAGTTGGTGACTGTTTTAAAAGGATTGAAACTTTGAATCTTTAAGGAGCTAATTTACCCAAGAAGAGTTTTCTCCAGATTTTTCTTAATATTAAACATTTATTAAATGATATTTAATAAAAGGAAAAAGGGGAAATAGATATTTTTGAGTTCATAACTAACTTTTCTCAAAATTTTCCCTCTTCATTTTCTCTCCCTTTTCTCTCAGCCAAACACATTTCCCCAGCCATTTTCCCTCTGATTTTAACACCTAAAGATGAGATTTCAATCTCCATTTGATCTCTAATCATTCCTACACCAAATTCTTATCATTTGCCTATTGAATTTTCAAGAATCTTGGCTTTAAACAAGGAGAAACACACATTTAGAGGTATGAACGTCCTTCTCCTCTAAATACTCAGTTCTTTACTGAAATTCCCAAGTTCTCAATCCTTGATTTGAGTTTTAATAAAGGTTTTTATGTTGTGTTCTTGATCTTGGCTTTAAATGCAAGATTTGGATTTAATTTTGATTAAATTCGTACTAAATGATTGGGATGTGTTTTGAGATGTCTTTTTGATGTTTATTAGATGTATAAATGATGTGTAATTGAGGTTTAATCAATGCAATCCCGGATAGGTTGACTTTCCTAAGTTTTTGATTGAGTTAATGGTGGTTTTTGGGGTGATTTTGATGTTCTGCTATAGCTGGAGGTATAAGGACGTGATTAGATCCTTTTTGGATGTTAATTGATGTTTAAGAATGTTTGGAATTGATGGATCTTGGCTGGGTAATGTTGTAGAGGTGTTTGGATGTGATTTCGGTTGTGTTTGGTAGCCGAAATGTGAGTGTTGATGAGAGCAGTGAGTTTAGGTGTCTTGGTTGAAGATATTAATGCATGATGATGCATTAATCCACTGCTTTGATGTGTTTAAAACAGGGGAGACATCTTCGGATCCTTGTGGTGTTGATCCGGAGGCTTGATCGGTGTTTCGGCAAGCTTGCGAAACGGAATCGGTGAGTGAAGTTTGGTTTTCAGCTTTGAAACCAATGTTTGAAGGTTATGGGAGCTTAGTTTAAGCCTAAACAACTTAGCTAAGCTCAAGAGTAAGTTTTCGGGAAAATTCTCTTTTCGATGAACCATGAGATGGTTGAATGCAATGTGTTTTATTTGCATGTTTAAATTCTGTTTTGAAAGCATATTTTAGCATGTTTGATGCTGGTTTTATAAGCCATGTGTTGAAGGATGCTCAAGGTAAGAGATCCTTGTTTTGAACATTGTTAAATGTGGGTTGATGCATTGTAATGCATGACTATTTAATGGCTTTGTTAAATGCTTTAAAACAGTGGATTAATGATGCTATATGATGTATATTGGCAAGTGATGTGTTGGTTTTAAAGTACTTGAATCGGATATAGTTAGCCGGCTATAGGATTGGGTGCACCGTGAATAAAGTCGCCTTGGATGTTGAGGGGTTGTGATTGTACCGTAAACTCCATCCAAGTACACTAACGAGATGGTTAAGATCATCATGGTGGTTAAAAGTCCATGAGTGGATCTTGTGTTAAGATCACAATGGTGGTTAAAAGTCCATGTGTGGATCTTGTATTGTGTGTCCCGTGTTCTCGTTAGTGATGTTATTCAACTACCAATGAGTGATGTTGAGGGGTTGTGATTGTACCATAGTCTCCATCACGGGTGTTGAGGGGTTGTGATTGTACCATGCTCCACCTTGATATTGGTAGTGTGTATGAAGCGTATGGGACAACGCTTGTAATCCGCGTATCCGATTGTGTTTTTGAGTTGTAAAGTGTTGATTATCACTTGTAAGCCAATATGACATGTTGATGATTTGAAGCATGAGATGCTTGGTTTGTATGCTTAGTTGCATGATAAATATTGTTTGAAACTAAAGGCCTTGAAAAGGGTGTTTTTGCAAATGCATTATTGTGATGTTTTAATTGAGCATTCCTCACTAAGCTATGTGCTTACGCTCTCTCTCTTTCTAAACCAATAATGCAGAGCATTAAAGTGCATAAAGGGCAGCAAGGAGGTCAAGGATCCAAGTGAAGACTAAGCTCATGTATGGTGAATGTTTTCCTAACACTATTAGCTTTTGGCATTTGGCAATGGGAACCTAAATTGTGTTTTGGGAGATGTTTTGGACTCCCTATGTTGGTTTAATGCCTTTGATGATGTTGGAACATGTAAATGGCCTTTTGGTATTTGGTTTTGGTGAATTGATGGTTGCATGGTTTTCAATATAGGATGCATGCCTATAGGATTGGGTTTTTCCTTGAATGATGCCATGATTGTGTTTAGTTGATGCTAATATGTTCCTTAAGTGTTTGATGACTTGTGTGTATGTTATGGAGGTCATATGGATGTGTTTGATGGGTCAAATGCTTGTTTAACCAGCAAAAATCTGCAATTCTGGGCAACTCGTTTCAGAACGGGTGCTACTGTTTCGGAACAGGTGGCCTGAAATGGCCTTGGCGTTTCGAAACAGGTAGAGTTGTTCCGAAACGGATTTGCCACTGCCAAGCCCTGTTCCGCAACAAGTTTCGGAACGGTCCCGCGTTTCGGAACAGATCTTCCCCGTTTCGGAACACTCGACCGTTGGGCACTGAATCTGATGGTTAAATGTTTTGAAACTCTTACATTTTGGTCCCAATCTTTGTATATGCAATTGGTTGAGTTTATGACGTCCGTTTGATATGAAATTTGGCAGAGAGGCATGAAATATGATTAATTTCATAATGGTAACTTTAAAACATGTTAAGTCCTCCTAAGTTCCAGATTTTTCAATTTGGTCCCTAAATTTGTATGTTGTGCAATTGAGTCCCTGAATGTTTTCCGATCGCTGTGATTTTTGAGTATGTTTATCTCAAGTGTTCACCTAGGGTTAATATGAATTTAGACAAGATTAAAAAGAAAAAAAGGGTCGTTAATCAAGGTTGACTTTCGGGTTGACTTTGGTTTTCCCCGTGTAATCTTCGTAGTTCGGGTCAACCGTCTAGGCCGGGCTAAGGGGGTTACAGGAGGTGAGGCCGGGGCCGAAGGAGAGGGACCACAAGGAGGCCAAGGTTGCCAAGGTGGCCAAGGACCGGCCGGGATTGACTTAGCTCCGTTGGTTCAAGCGATTGCCGGGGCATTTCAGGCTGCAGTAGCTGGGGGTCAGGCAGCAGCACACCATCAGGGTGAGGGCACTGGATTGCCATTAGAGAGGCTCCGTGGTTTAGGGGCTGAAGAGTTCCGAGGTGCTACTTCAGAGCGATCAGAGTTATGGTTTGAAAAGACTGTCCGTATCCTTGCTCAGATGGGATGTACTGGTGAGCGCAAGTTGGGATGTGTTGAGTCCTTGCTACAGGGTGATGCCTACACCTGGTGGGTCACCATTACTTCGGGTATGGATGAGGCCGAGATTACTTGGGAGTTCTTTGAGACAGCATTCCGGAAGAAGTATCTGGGTCCGCGATACCTCGATGAGAGGAAGAGATAGTTTATGGCTTTGCTTCAGGGGAGTATGTCCGTGACCGACTATGAAATCCGATTTGTCAGACTGAGTCAGTATGCACATGAGCTCGTTCCTACTGAGGTGGAACGCTGTAACTGTTTTCGTTATGGACTGAATGAAGAGATCAAGACGTATACTCTAGCTTCATACTACACTGATTTTGATGTCTTGGTCTCGAGGGCCAAGGACTTGGAGCACAGTTTGAGTTTGACCAAGCGGTCTGGTGGATCTAATTCGGGTAAGAGGTCCAGTAACTTTGATAGAGGTGATGCCAAGAGGCATCGGGATAACAGGCATCATTATGATCATAGACGTGGTGGCGGTAACCACGGTAGGGGCCATCAGGGTCAGAGAGCTGGTGGGAAGTTGCCCACATGTGCTACTTGCGGGAGGAACCACACCGGTGAGTGTTGGGGAAATTTTCATTCTTGTTGGAGTTGTGGGGCTAGAGACCACATTAGACGTGACTGTCCACATCAGGTGGGACATGCACCAGTTTAGGCTCCTGCTAGGGCCAATGACTATCAGAGAGGCCGCGGGCGCGGTAGAGGTAATTTCCAGCCGAGGAATGATGGCCAGAGAAATATAGCACATGTAGTTGCAGTTCAGCCGGAGGGCGGAGGACAGGCCAGGGTTTACGCTCAGCGCGGGGATCAACATGACACCGATGTGATCGCAGGTAACTTCTCGATACAGTCTTTGGGTTTGCTTTCTTTGATTGACTCTGGGTCTACACATTCCTACATACTGAGTGAGCATGCACGGTCTTTGAATTTGCCTTGTGAGATGTTAGAGATAGGAGTTAGTGTCACTAGTTCCTTTGGGGACACGGTAGTAGTTAGGAAGATGTACCGAAGGTGTCCGTTGATGGTTCAGGGGCATGTGTTTCCAGTGGATATGATGGAGCTACCTTTCTATGGTTTTGATGTGATTCTGGGTATGGACTGGCTCACGGAGCATAGAGCTAGGATAGATTTTGAAACTAAGCGGATTTCTTTGAGGCTCGCAGATGACTATGAGATTGTAGTGGTGGGTGAGAACGTGAAGTTCTTGTCCAATGTGGTTTTAGTGTTAGAGGCTAAGAGATTAGTTGAGTTGGGGTGTGAAGCATACTTAGCGTATGTGATGAACCCTAACATGAGTGAGATTAGACCTCAGGATATCCGGACAGTGTGTGACTTTCTTAGTGTGTTTCCGAAAGAGTTGACAGGGTTACCACCGGACAGAGAGGTAGAGTTCACCATTGAGACTTATTCTGATTCAGCTCCTGTTTCGATTGCTCCGTATCGAATGGCACCGAAGGAATTGAAAGAGTTGAAGACTCAATTGCAAGAATTGACAGATAGAGGTTTTATTAGGCCTAGTTCTTCACCTTGGGGTGCACCAGTTTTGTTTTTGAAGAAGAAAGATGGAAGCATGAGAATGTGTATAGATTACAGACAGTTAAATCAGTTGACAGTGAAGAATAAATATTTGTTGCCTAGAATTGATGACTTGTTTGATCAGTTGAGAGGAGCATCGGTCTTTTCGAAGATTGATTTGAGATCGGGTTACTACCAGCTAAAGGTAAGAGAAGTTGATGTATCGAAGACGGCCTTTAGGACTAGATATGGTCACTATGAGTTCTTAGTCGTGCCATTTGGGTTGACTAATGCACCGGCTGCTTTTATGGGCATGATGAATAGGATTTTTCATCAGTATCTAGATCAGTTTGTAGTTGTGTTTATTGATGACATTTTGGTGTACTCGCGAACTGAAGAAGACCATGACCGACACTTGAGACTAGTTTTGAAGACTTTGCTAGATCATCAGTTGTATGTGAAGCTAAGCAAGTGTGAGTTCTGGATCCGAGAGGTAGTCTTCTTAGGACATGTAGTGTCTGCCGATGGGATTAGAGTTGATCCGAAGAAGATTGAGGCCATTGTTGAGTGGAAGCAACCGAAGTCTGTGACAGAAGTACGTAGCTTCCTAGGCTTAACCGGATACTATAGGAGATTTGTAGAAGGTTTCTCTAAGTTAGCCGCTCCATTGACACAGTTACTTCAGAAGAGTGTTCAGTTTGAGTGGACGGATGCAAGACAGAGAGCCTTTGAGAAATTGAAAGAAGCTTTGACCCAAGCACCGATCTTGATTCAGCCTGAGTCCGGGAAGGACTATGTAGTCTACAGTGATGCTTCTTATGTAGGGCTAGGATGTGTACTGATGCAAGACAAGAGAGTAGTGGCTTATGCCTCAAGACAGTTGAAGACCCATGAGCGCAACTATCCGACCCATGACATAGAGTTAGCTGCAGTTCTGTTTGCTCTGAAGATTTGGAGGCACCATTTGTACGGTGAGAAATGCACAGTGTACACCGACTACAAGAGTTTGAAATACATTATGAATCAGCGAGATTTGAATCTCAGACAGCGTAGGTGGTTAGAGTTGTTAAAAGACTATGATCTTACCATTGAGTACCATCAGGGTAAGGCCAATGTAGTGGCCGATGCATTGAGTAGGAAGATAGTCGTGGACTTGAAAGCCATGTTTGCTAGATTGAGTTTGTCCGGAGATGGTGGCTTGGTAGCCGAGCTTCAGGTTAGACCTACTCTAGGCCAGTTGATTCGAGAGAAACAACTCTTAGATAGATCTTTGGCACCTCTCGTGCAAGATATAGCCGAGGGTAGATCTTCAGACTACAGTTTCAGTAATGATGGGGTTTTGTGTTTCAAAGATAGAATAGTGGTGCCAGAGGACAATGACTTGAGACGTACGATCTTGACTGAAGCCCACAGTAGTCCGTTTGTTATGCATCCTGGAAGTACGAAGATGTACCGTGATTTGAAGAATGAGTACTTTTGGGTTGGCTTGAAGGGAGATGTAGCCGACTTTGTGAGTAAATGCTTAGTGTGTCAAAGAGTGAAGGCGGAACATCAGGTTCCCTCAGGTTTGTTACAGCCGTTGAGGATTCCGGAATGGAAATGGGAAAACATCACCATGGATTTTGTTTCGGGTTTGCCTTTGCCTCCTTCGAAGAAGAACTCAGTTTGGGTGATAGTAGATCGTTTTACGAAGTGTGCTCACTTCTTGGCAGTCAACACTACTTACACCTTAGATAGATTGGCCGATTTGTACATTGGTGAGATTGTGAGACTGCATGGTGTGCCAAAGTCCATTGTGTCAGATAGAGATTCGCGGTTTACTTCTAGATTTTGGGAGTGTCTGCATACAGCTTTGGGTACCCGTTTGAACTTCAGCACTTCTTATCATCCTTAGTCAGATGGTCAGTCAGAGAGAGTTATTCAGATCTTAGAGGATATGTTGCGTTGTTGTATCATTGACTTTCAGGGTACGTGGGAGAAGCACTCACCTCTAGTAGAGTTTGCGTACAATAATAGCTTTCAGTCGAGCATTCAGATGGCTCCGTATGAGGCCTTGTATGGCCGAAAGTGTAGGACTCCAGTTTGTTGGGCCGAAGTGGGACAGAAATTGTTACCTATGCCAGATTTGCTCAAGGGGACGACCGACAAGGTAAAATTGATTTGTGATCGTTTGAAAGCTGCTTCGGATAGGCAGAAGTCCTATGCCGATTTGAAGAGGAAGGAAGTTGAGTTCTCGGTGGGTGAGAAGGTATTCTTGAAGGTGTCTCCGTGGAAGAAAGTGATGAGATTTGGCCGAAAGGGAAAGTTGAGTCCGAGGTACATAGGACCGTATGAGATTGTGAAGAGGGTTGGTCCGGTTGCTTATCAGTTGCGTTTGCCATCCGAGCTAGAGAAGATACACGATGTGTTCCATGTTTCGATGCTTCGTAAGTACAGGTCCGATCCATCACATGTTATGCCCGTAGAAGAGATTGAATTGAATCCGAATTTGACTTATGAGGAAGAGCCAGTGGAGATCTTAGCTTCTGACAGTAAAGTGTTGAGGGGTAGATCGATTGAGTTAGTGAAGGTGCGGTGGCAACGTAGAGGTGTGGACGAGGCCACTTGGGAGAGGAAGGAGGATATGGAAAAGCAGTTTCCGTATCTCTTTCAGTCAGGTAATTTCAGGGACGAAATTCCTTAAGTGGGAGAGAGTTGTAACACCCGTGTTTTGGGGTTAGGAGTTAGTCGGGTTTGTAGTCCGAGTCAATGAAATTAAATAAAATCAACTCAACCTAAATTAAGACCTAATTGAGCTTAAGCAAAAAGAGGAGGGACCAAAAGAGTAATTTGACCCAAAACTTTTAAAAAGCAAGACAACTTTATAGAAAAAGTTGTCTTCTCTTTCCCCCAATTCCCCTCCCAACTTTAAAACCCCATCTCCAAAACCTCTCAAAGCTTGTTTACTATTCCATTGGATTACAACTTCATTTCAAGGTGTTTTTGAAAGGTAAAATCATATTCTCACTCTCCTCTTTATTCTCTATCTATCCATGGTTTTAGATTTTAAAGATATGAACTTTTGAAATGTTAGGGTTTTGACAAAGTTTGAGTTTTTATGAAGATTTTCACTTCATTTCGAAATATGGAGTTGGGTTTTTTATTCTCCACACTAAAATGTATATTATATGTTAATTTGGTTGAGTTTTACTGAAAACCCGAAATGGGTTCTTGGAACCATTTTGGGATGTCAAAACTTAGGTTTTTGGTGGGTTTTAGAGTGTAATTGAAGGGCTGATGGTTTAGGTATGTTAGGAGGGTGATTTGGGACCTTTTGGGGGTCATTTGGGTGATTGAAAATGGGTATTTCAGCTAAGGTTTGAAGGAGTACGAATTTGAGATATTTGGGGATTAAAATTGGTTGGAAAATTTAGGTGAAGTTGATTTGAACTCAAAGGTTATGTGTTGATTGGATGTTAGCATTGATTTTGGTTGTTGGTTGTGTTTTTGGTTGGCTAGAAGCAAGAGGAGTCGTTGAAGGAGCATTGGGACCGAATCCGGGTTCGTAGGAGAATTGTTTCGGTTGCTAAGGAAGGGCGGTGAGTAGTTTCAATCTTGTTTTAAAGTTTGGTTCGAGTGTGTGTAGTGTGTGAGTGAAATGTGCTTGGTAGGCCATTTCCATTTAATTCAAGTTGTTGATTTTAGTTATTGATTTCCATTTAATACTTGTGTATTGCCTATCTATGCTCTAGAGAAATGTGGATAAGTTGTGCATGTATATCATGATATGTATATACGTGATGAGCATGAGTTATGGTTGATGATATGTGGTGTGATAATGAAAATTGGCACTAAATAAATTACCGGTTGTAAATGATCGATCATTAGGATAAGTGTGCACACAAATTGAGTCAAAACGCACGTGGCCTTGATGGTGTTAAGTCATCAAGGAGGAGTACGGTGATGTAATATTCCACCGGAAGCTTTTATATATTTCTACGGGATGATGAGTGGAATCTCATCCGTAGGGCATGTGGCGATGAGTGGAATCCCGCACATGCAAGGTCCGGTGATGAGTGTAATCCCACCGAGGTAAAGTGTTGTTGAGATTTAAATCCGCACATCCGGGTAATTGATAGTGGCCAATTAAACTTGTTCATATAATGTTGATATGTGATGTTAATATATGATTGTTGATTTTGATGCTTGATGCTTAGTATGATGTAAGATGTCATACTATGCCACTTGAAAGACTAGCTAGGTCTACTTGATTATATGCCAATGCATGAAGTATGTGAGATTAGGATTTACATGCTTGAACCCTGCATTGTTGATGTTTTTCGTTTTAGAGCACCCTCACTAAGCTTATAGCTTACGCTCTCAATGTTCAACAATGCAGATCATTAGCGTGGTGTTAGCTCGGAGCAAGGCAAGAAGGGCTTTCCAAGTTTGTGGCTCAAGTACGGTTATCAATTTTGTATTAGTTAGCAATGTGGCAAGGTTTTTTGTACGAGCTTTGTATGACTCATTTAAATGTGGATGTTTGGTTTGATTATGGTTTGTAAAGCATGAGATACTATGATGAATGTTGGTGTGTGGTGGCATGCTTTAGATGTTTAGGTTGCCTTGTGTGTGAGAGCAAACCTCTTATGATGACTTGTGCCTTTTGAGCCTTTATGAATGCCCTTTTATGCTAAAATATGGTCTTTGTATGAATGCCATGTATGGATGACTTGTCTCATGTTTGATTGTTACCTATGGCTCATGTATGATTGCTTAAATGTTTGTATGTGCTTAGGAGAGTCTAGAAATGCATTTAGAGTCGGGTTTGGGGTCGTTAAGTTTGAAATTGTGGAGTTGCAGTGCAGGGAGTATCGGTACGCCTAAGGGCCGTATCGATACGGTCTTGCCTTTAGAGCTTAGTTTTGGCTGGGCGTATCGATACACGGGGGTGTATCGATACGGTTTTTGGTCACTGGAATTCTGAGAAATTGGGGAGTTTTTGGCGTATCGATACGGTGTTGGGGCGTATCGGTACGGGTTTATCTCGTTGACCACGAGATGTTGACTGAAGAGGGCGTATCGATACGCTCAAGGGCTGTATCGATACGGTCTTCTTCGAGTTGACTGTTTGAGTTGACCAAGTCAAGGCGTATCGATACCCTTGATTGGTGTATCGATACGGCCTGCCCTGTAAGCTTAAAATGGACTGTTTATGTATGACCGTAGTTCGAATGTGATTTCCTTTGGTTGTTTTCAGCTGTCGTGATCACCTAGGACTTAACAATCCTCTAGACAAGATTAAAATGAAAGAAAAAAAAATAGGGTTGTCAACCGAGGGGGAACCTTAACGGGATTCGCTTCGGTTTTCCCCGTGTGGCCCACTCGGACCGGTCATCCGGCCAGACCGGGACGAGGGGGTTACATTATCTCTTCCAGTCAGGTAATTTCGAGGACGAAATTCCTTAAGTGGGGGAGAGTTGTAACACCCGTGTTTTGGGGTTAGGAGTTCGATGGTTGTGTTGGGTTCGAGTCGTCAAAACCGGTTTAATTTAATTAGACCTTGGTTTTGATTTAAATGAGATTTAAAATTAAAGTGATGACATTTTTGTAAATAAGTTGAAGAAAAGGAAGACAACTTTTTGAAACAAAAAGAACAAAAAAAAAGAAAGAAAGTCATCTTCCTCCCCTTTTTGCAACATAACGTGAAAACCCTCCCCAAAACCCCAATCTACTATTCCATTCCTTTTCTCCATCATCTCAAGATCTCTTTTGAAGGTAATCTCATTTTTGAACTCTCCTCATCATCCCAATCATTTCCATGGTTCTAGATTTCAAAACCATCATCTTTTTAAAATTCCAAGTTTTTCAAGTTTGATGAAAGTATGAATTTTTAATGGGTTTTCAGCTTGTTTTTGGTTTGTTGAGTTAGGTTTTGAGTTAATCTCACTTTAATACACCTAATATCTTAAAATGGAAGGATTTTGGGAAAATTTCCGAAGTGGGTCTTGGGGGCATTTTACAAAGTGTCAAAACATGAATTTTTGGTGTGTTTTTGTGTTGGGTTGAAGGGCTGATGGTATAGGGTTGTTAGGAAGGTGTTTTGGAAGCCTTTAGATGTCATTTGGGTGTTGGAAATGGTGGTTTTCAGCTGTGTATTTGGGGAGTACGAAAATGTGAGTTTTGTGGTTAGTTTGGATTTGAAATTGTGAAGTTTTGGCTTGTGATTGTGGGTTGAGTTTGTGGCTGAGTTTAGCATTGATTTGGTTGAGTAATACTTTTCTTTTGATTGGTTAGAAGCAAGAGGAAACATCGGAGAAGGTTCGGGAACGATTCCAGAAATTTTAGAGGCTTGAGAGGCTTTTGCTTGGTTTGCTAAGGAAGGGTGGTGAGTGAAACTTCAAACTTGTTTAAATTGGTTCAAGTGTGTGTAGTGGAGGTATTGGAATGAGCTTGGTAGGCCATTCCAAGGTAGAAGTTAAATTGGTAGTTTAACTTCTTGTGTGTTAATAAGCTTTAGATGTTTATGCTTATATTGATCTTATGAAGCATGAATTGATTATGTATGTGTATACATTGATGTGTGTGATGATGGATGTGTGCTATAAATGATGAATGATATGATGTGGTTTAAAAGTATAATTGGCACTAGTTAACTTACCGGGTATAAATGATCGATCATTAGGATTAGTGTGCACACGGTTGAGTCAAATTCGCGTGTGGCCTTGGTGGCATTAAGTCATCAAGGAGGAGTACGGTGATGTAATATTCCACCGAAAATTGTTTATATTATACGTGATGATGAGTGGAATCCCATCCGTAGGGCATGTGATGATGAGTGGAATCCCATCCATGCAAGGTCCGGTGATGAGTGTAATTCCACCGAGGTAATGTTGTTGTTGAGAGTAAATCTGCATATCCGAGTAAACTAATAGTGGCCAATGTACTTGCTCTTGTGGTTATGATGTTGAGATATTTGCTTTATATTGTTGAGCTTAATATGAAGTAAGATGCCATATTATTGACTCTTGTGTTGCAAGCTAGTTTGCTATGTTGATGCCTATGTATGTTGTGTGTGATGTAAGGATTATATACTTGAACCCTGCATTGTCGTTGTTTTGGTTTTAGAGCATCCTCACTAAGCTTCCAGCTTACGCTCTCATTTTCGACAATGCAGATCAGTAGCGTGGTGTTAGCAAGGAGCAAGGCGAAGGGACATTCCAAGCTTTGTAGTTGCTCAAGTATGGTTTAGTAAATAAAGTAGTAGTTTAGCAATGGGGCTACTATGTGTTTGTATGAGTGTTGTATGACTCATATATGTTGATGATGTTTATGTTATGCTTGGATTTGTAAACCATGTTATGTCTTGTTGAATGCTTGTGATGAGAGGTCATGCCTTGGACTTTTGTGCTACTTTTGGTTGAACATTTAAACCTTATGTGTGAAGACATGTGCCATTTGGCCTTTGAGCTTTTAAGCATGCCTAATTATGCAATATCTACCTTTATGTGAATGCCTTGTAGTAAATGCTTCGTTGATCATCTAAATTGCTCTCCATGCTAGTTCTTGGTTGTGGAATGTTGTGAGAATGCTTGTATGTAGCTAGGGAAGTCTTAAAATGTTTTTAGTGTCGAGTCTTGTGTTGTTTTGCTGACAATTGGTGTCTTGCAGTGCAGGGCGTATCGATACGCATGTGGGCCGTATCGATACGGTCCTACACATTGGGACACAGAATTAGCGAGGGGTACCGATACTCGGGGGTGTATCGATACGGCCAAAGCTCACTGGAATTCTGAGATTTTCACGAGTCTTTGGCGTATCGGTACGGGTTCTAGGCGTATCGGTACAGTTTTGTCTCGTTAACCGCGAGATGTTGACCGAGAAGGGCGTATCAATACGCTCAAGGGCTGTATCGATACGGTCTTCCTGTGTTGACTGAAGGTTGTTGACTTGGTCAAGGCGTATCGATACCCTTGATTGGTGTATCGATACGGCCTGCTCTTTGAGTGTAAAATGGATTGTTGAACATGTTGAATTGGTTTGGTTGCTTTTACCTCGAAATGTTTTCCGCTGTCGTGATCACTTAAGAAATGAAATGCCTTTAGACAAGATTTAATAAAAAGAAATTTTCTAGGGTTGCTAACCGAGGTGAGACCTTAACGGGTTTCACATCAGTTTTCCTCGTGTAGCCTACTCGGACCGGTCAGCCGAGCAGACCGGGACGAGGGGGTTACAAATTTGGCTTAATTTATTGAACTTTTATTATCTGCTGCTACCATCTCTGTCGTGACATCCCCTTAAAAATATTTTAGGAAGTAAGTAGAACCTTAGCATAGTTCTGAAAAACTGAAACACTTTGTGACTTACTTGATAACAGACTTTCTCTAGCATACTTAGAATAGAAATCTTAGCACTTAGAGTAGAAAGAGACTAGAAACTCAGGAAACCTAGAGGTGCCTATCACTGGCTCTAGGAAAATAACCAGAGAAAAACTTCTAGAGGTGCCTGAAATACTGGCTCTAGTAGAAAAGAGTAAAATTCAGAAAAAGAAGGAAAACAACTAGAGGTGCCCGGTACTGGCTCTAGTAAGAAAAAAATTTTAAGTCTTGAAGGAAAACTCTAAACAAGCTAAGTATAATATTCTAGTTGCTAAGAAAGTCTATATTCATGTATGTTCACAATAAATGCACACACCTGCACGAGAACTATGCTTGCCCTAAGTAGATCCTTAAATATTTGAACATGTGCTAAACATGATAGGGATGGTGTTCTGGGTAAGGATTGTTCACTGACTCAAGCCAAGAAAAAAATATATATACATATACATATGTATGCATGCATGTTAGTTAGGTTGTATTTGCTTGAGGACAAGCAAGGATTCGAGTTTAGGGGTGTGTTGAGTGCCTAAAAGTCCTATATTTTACCCCTCATTTATCCTTATTTTTGCTGCACTCAAGCACATTTAATTTCATTTTAGGCTAGTTTTTGCATTTACATCACATTTAGATAAAACTGCACAGATGCTGCTAAAATTGGTCACTTTTGCAGGTATCTGTCGTGGCAGCATCGAAGGCAGCTGAGGAGCAGAGGCGAGTTACAGAGTAGGAGCTGAAGAAACGAGGTCCGTGGTCTGTCGTGACCGCTGTTGAGGCAGAAGGGGCGACAACAAAGACATTTGAGGTAGAAAACGCGAAGTGGAGATCGACAGATAGAGGATTTCAAGCCGGACTATCATGGGCCACTCGCATATTTTTGGAGACTAGAAGCAGAAGGAGCTGTACTGAAGCAGTTCCAGTTGCCACCAAGAACGCTGCCGCCGCAGAATGCCGCCCGGACAGCAATACGCCGATATAGTCAAGATGGGTCTCGTTTGATAGAGGATATTTTTCTGAGTCCATTGAGTCCAATCTTGCATTTTTCTGAGGCTGGGAGCGGAGCATAGAGCTGATCAAGGATCGATAAGTAAAGTAACTTATCTTTACTTGCTGAACAAGGATTTCTACTCCAAGAAGGATTTCTACTCCAAAAAGGACTACTACTCCAAGAAGGACTAAGACTAGATCTTTGCCTATATATACCCATGTATGTAAGGGTATAAGGAGATATCACATCCCATACCTCTCATCTCAAAAACCCTAGTCGTTTCTCTTTCTTCACCATGTTCTAAACCTCCCCTAGGGCAAAGGGTTGATATTGTAAAGTAGTTGTAAGGGTTGTTCTGTTTTTAGGATTTTCTATTCAATGAAATAAAACTTCAAGTTTGCTTATTCTGGTTTCAACATCTTGCAAGAGTATTGGGAGAGCATTGTGTGATTATCTATTTACTTAATATCGGGAGAGTTAAGTATACGAAAGGGGTAAGTACTGGTTCTCCAGTTTATGGTTGAACTATCTCAGACCTAGGGATAGGACGAGGTTAAGCGGCTAAAGAAGAATTCATAAACATCGGTGTTCATACATCGATTCACGCCAGGAGGTATCATTCAAGACGTGTTCATCAACAGAACTTGGACCTAGGGATAGGACAAGTCAATCCAGGGATTCTTGCCGAACTTGAAGAAACTGAGTTGCTTATCGCTGCCGCGACAGCAACAGACCCCTGCCACGACAGGTGCTGACGTGACAGGAGCCAGACACAGAATAGAAGTCCTTGAACAGTGCAATACCTGCACTACTGAGCAATTCAATTCCTGCCTATTTCATATTTCCGATTTCTCTTTTACTTGATTTTTTCGTGACACTCTTCAATCAATTTATTAAAACTCTTTCTTTCTTTTGTGCAGATAGTTAAAGGATATAAGTATTCCAGTCCCTGTGGAGACGATATCCGATACTCTAGTATCACTTTACTAATTTCGTCGTGTACACTTGCACTATTTGCGATAGTTCTATTTACACACAACACTAACCACTTGTGTCATCTTTTATTTCTCACTCATACCTCTTACCAAAATTTTAATTGCCAATTCACCCCCTATTGGCCATTTGCAATTGTGTGATTAACTCAACAGCTTCTACTCACCTTGTAACTCAACCCTCTAACTCTATTAATGCTTTTGCTCACCTTGTAACTCAACACTCTGTTAGTCTTGTTCCTCAAACATCTACTACACCTGCTATTCAACCTGCTATTCAAACTTCATCTTCTGCACCTTCACAACATACCTTGAATACCTTGCCTCCTCAATATACTTCTCATGCTTTTTCTACCGTTAATCGGGTCCCTGTTCAAGCCTCTGATTTTACTTTAGCTCAATTCTATGTTACTCAAAACGATCAGTCTGGTTATGGTTATGGTTATGGTTATGGTTATGATAGAGGCAGAGGTAGGGGCAGAAATTTTAATAATAGACCCAGTGTCAAATTTGTGGCAAGCTTAGCCATCTGGCTGATAGGTGTTACTATAGGTTTGATATGCATCCAAGATATAATGACTCCAGACCTAACTTTGCTCCTAGACCTTATGTTCCCTCTCAGGCTAATATTACCACTCTTCATCCTTCAAATGTTCTCTATGGTCCTTTGTGTTATACTCCCACTAGCTCAGTTTTGCCTCACACATCTGGGGCAAGTTACTCTCCTATTCATGTTCAGTCTTCTGTGCTGACAACACCTAGGCATGTGCTATCTGCTCCTTCTCCAGTTGTTCACAATCCTATGTTGTCTGCACCTTCTTCTGTTCATGTTTAGCCTTCTCAAGTTGTGCACAATTTTTCTTCTGGTCCTGAGCAAGTTATGCATCCTTCCCCTGTGTTTGTCCATACACAGTCTTAGTATCTCTTCTCCTCAGTCCAATTTAATCCTCAAGTTCATTTGTCCACACACCATCTCACCAATGATCTCAGTAACCTTCAGACTACTGTTGTTTACCCTAGTACATATAGTGTTCAAGTTGGTAATGGTCAAGCTTTGCCTATCCAATGTTCTATTCAATCTTCTTTTTTGAGTGGGTCTAGAAATTTTTGTTTGCAGAATTTATTATTTGTTCCTTCCATTAAAAAGAACTTATTATCTGTCTCTAAGTTTACACAGGATAATCAAGTGTGTTTTGAATTCTATCCTAGACACTGCTTGGTAAGAGACTTGAAGACCAGGCAAATATTGCTTACTAGTTCTGAAAATAGGGGGTTATACAAGCTGGACATCAAGTGTAATGGTTGTGGTTTACCTGTTTCGGTGCATTTGAATAAGGCTGTTGTTTGTTTCAGTAGGGTTGTTGTACCTAGTCCTAGTGATACTCATGTTTCTGATATATCTGCTTCTAATGTTTCTCATGTTTCTCCTTCATCTAGTTCCCTTTTTCATTTGGTTGTTAATAAGTCTATGCCTGTAGAGGTGTGGCATAATAGGCTTGGTCACCCTTCCTTAAAAGTTCTGCTTAGAGCTTTATCTTGTTGTAATCTTTCTGTTGATTCTAATAAAATGCACTCTACTGATTTTCTTTGCTCTGCTTGTCAATTGGGCAAGTCTCATAAATTGCCTTCTCTAATTCTGACACTGTTTATTCAAATCCCTTAGATCTTGTTGTTGCTGATGTATGGGGTCCTGCCCCTGTTTTGTCCAATGGTTTTAAATACTATGTAGCCTTTACAGATGCCTACTCTCGTTTTACGTGAAATTATTTCTTAAAATTTAAGTCTTCAATTTCACCTTGCAGAAGAAAGGCAGTTGGGGGCTAAGCTCAAAACCCTACAAACTGATGGTGGTGGAGAGTTTGTAGCCCTTCAGCCATATCTCAAGAGTCAGGGTATTACTCATAGAATGTCATGTCTCTACACTTCTGAGCAAAATGGCCTGGTTAAGAGGAGGCATCGTCAAATTGTTGAAGTTGGATTAACTATGCCGGCTCAGGCTGCTATGCCACTGAAGTTCTGAAATGATTCCTTCTCCAGTACCATCTTCCTCATCAATCGATTACCTACCCCTGTACTTTCAGGTAATATCTCTCCTTATGAGTTTTTCTTTAAAAGACAACCTGATTACTCCTTTTTGCATACTTTTGGTTGCCTATGCTTCCCTTTGTTGCGTCCTTATAATTCACATAAATTGCAATTTAGGTATGTGTCTTGTGTCTTTCTTGGCTACTCTTCTGTGCATAAGGGTTATAGGTGTTTAGATCCTAGTGGGCGTGTGTATATCTCTAGGCATGTGAAGTTTGATGAGGGCGTGTTTCCTTTCTCTACAAAGTCAAAAAAATCTAATATGTTTGAGTCTGGTCAGTGTGTCTCTGAGCTAGATTTTGAACGTTTTCAGTTGTTCTCTAGTTGTACACCTGCCTCTAGTTGTGTTGGGTTTTCAGTTTTACCCCTTGTACCTAATCAAACTCATTCTTAGCTTTTACTTCAATCTTCTACTACCCTGAGTCAATCTTTACCTTCTCAAACTCTCAAACTCATATGTTCCACTGTCCCCTAGTCCTATAAATACATCTCTGCCCGCAACTGCTTTACCTTCTACTATTATTTCTCCTACACTTGCTGGTTCTTCTTTACCTTTATCTTCCTTTTCTCTCTCTCATGTTGTTTCCACTCAATCATCTTCATTACAACATTCACCTCCATCTTCCACTGCTCCTGCTATTTCCACTCAATCATCTCCATTACAACATTCACCTCCATCTTCCACTGCTCATGCTATTTCCACTCTTTCACCTCCATTACAACATTCACCTCAATCTTCCACTGCTCCTGCTATTTCCACTCATTCACCTACATCTCAACATTCACCTCCATCTTCCACTGGTCCCGCTATTTCCATCAATCCACCTTCATCCTCCACTGTTCCTGTATCTACAATGGTTCCAAGGTCTGCTGTGGTTAACTCACATTCCATGGTGACACGTGGGAAAGCTGGTGTTTTTAAACCAAAAGCCTTTCTTCTCGAGGGCTCAGTTTCTGAACCAACAACTGTTCTTGAGGCTCTACAACACCCTACCTGGAGAGATGTTGTCTTTGCTGAGTTTAATGCCTTGCTACGCAATGGTACTTGGGATTTGCAGCCCTTACCACCTTCTCGTCAGCCGGTTGGGTGCAAGTGGCTATTTAAAGTCAAGCGCAAGTCTGATGGTACTGTGGACAGGTTCAAAGCTCGGCTTGTTGCCAAAGGCTACTCTCAAACTATTGGAAGTGATTTTCGAGAAACGTTCAGTCCTGTTGTGCGTGCAGCTACTATACGTACTGTTCTGGCCACTACAGTTCTTGAGAATTGGGTCATTAGGCAGATTGATATCAACAATGCCTTCCTCAATGGTGAGCTTGAGGAGGAGATCTACATGAGTCAATCACCAGGCTTTGTTCAACAAGGGCCAAATGGGGAGGAACTTGTATGTCGCCTGAAGAAGGCCTTATATGGTCTTAAGCAGGCTCTTAGAGCCTGGTATACAACTCTCAAGAAGTTTCTTGTTGATAAGCTTCATTTTGTCAAGTCAAAAGCTGACTCCTCCTTGTTCATCAAGATCAGTTCAACGGGTGATAGATTGTTGTTGATGGTGTATGTAGATGATATAGTCATCACTGGGAGTAAAGAAGTTGTAGTTGATATGGTTGTGCAGCAGATCGAAGCTGAGTTTATGCTTAAGGATCTAGAACATCTTGAATTTTTTTCTTGGAATGGAGGTTCAGTCTTTCTCTAGAGGCTTAACCCTGAATCAGAATAAGTATGTTTTTGATCTCCTGGAAAAGGCTAACATACATGATTGCATTATGACTCCAACACCTATGATTGTCTCCCCAAAGTTATGTGTTGGTGATGGGCTCCCTTTTTCTGATGTTCATCTCTATCGAAGCATAGTTGGTGGGCTCCAGTATGTGTGCTTAACAAGGCCCGATATTGCCTTTGTTGTTAATAAAGTCAGTCAGTATATGAACTGTCCTACTGATACTCATTGGAGAGCAATCAAGCGTATTCTTCGTTATCTCAAGGGTACAATTGACTTTGGACTTACATATACATCATCTGGTGGCTTTGACTTGGTTTGTTACTCTGATGCTGATTGGGCAGCCTCTGTTGAAGACAGACGCTCTACTACTGGTTACTGTATATACCCTTGGAGCTAACCTGATTGCTTGGTCCTCGAAAAAGCAAAGTGTAGTGTCCCGATCATCCTCTAAGGCTGAATATCGGAGTCTTGTAAACTCTGTCTCTGAAATAGTTTGGCTTGAGCAGTTGTTGCATGAAATTGGTGTGAATCTAATTCGACAACCAACTGTGTGGTGTGATAACACTTCAGCTGTTTCCATGGCAACAAATCCTAAACACCATGCTTGAGTAAAGCATGTTGAGATTGACATTCATTTTGTTAGGGAAAAGGTTCTTACTAATCAGCTGCTTGTGAACTTTGTTCCTTCCATAGAACAGGTGGTTGATATTTTGACAAAGCCCTTACCTACTACCCTGTTTGAATCTATGCGTTCCAAGCTCGGTGTTCACTCTTGTGCTCAAGTTCAAGAGATCGAAGAGAATTTCAAAGAGACAAAAAACCGGAAGAATATTAAAGTATAGAGTATACTCAGCTCAACTAACAAACCGATGTTGTTGAGATTAGTTGGGTTGTTAGAAATGTGGGTCATTGTTTGTTAGACATTGGGCTATAAATATCAAGTGTAATGGGCCTTTTGTAATCAGATTGGATTGATGTTTATTTGTAAAGAATAATCTGTTTTTGTTTTTCTTTTTGTGCTAATATTTTTTTCCTTTCCCTTTTTCCCTTTCGTTCACTGTTACAAACCCTAGCCTTCATCTTTCTCAATTTTCTTTCTCTTTACATCACTGCACACAGTCATCTCTGATGACCGGAATCTCACAGTTAAGGGGACAAATTGATGCGAAATTATCAAAGGGGCAAAAAACGATACATTGGGACTACTATAGGGGCAAAAGTAGCCCTTAAGCCTTTTTTCTTAAATAGAGATGATTACATAGGGGCGGAGCCAAAAATTTATTCAAAGGGTGTCATTTTTCAACGGTATTTGATGAGGGTTAATTATTTATAAAGGGATGTTTTTATTTATAAATGGGTGTCATTTTATTTATAAAAGAGGTGACATTTATATATATATTTTTTTAAATTTTTATATATAAATTACATAGGAAAAAAGTTTTCAAAAAATTTTTGGTCTATAAGGTGGCTCCGCCCATAGTATTACATCCATATATCGAGATTCGAAGCCATGCAAGATGCGACAATATGAGTATTTTTAGCCACTAGGCTAATTAGTAAATCTCGATTTTATTTTATATTTTACTATTAAATTATAATTATGCAGATATAAAATGTTTAGATAATCATTATAAATATGGCTAGTTGAATTCGGTGTAATTAGTTTCTCTACATGTATCAAATGTCATGATTCTCGTCAATTTATAAAATATAATATTTTATATTCAACCTCACCGGTTTATTTAAAAATACGTTTTTTTAGATTTTCAAAAAAAAAAACCGTTTTGTAAGTCGAAGATATATAAGAGTCGCGACTCCTTTGTAAGATCTAACATCAACGGTCAATGCTAAGTTAAAAAATAAAGGGTAAACAATCAGGGACGAGCCAGAATTTGAAGTGGGGGCAAAATATAAATTTTGAAGGGGGGCAAATTTACAATTATCTCAATTTTTTCAAAAAAAATATAAAAAATCAAAGGGTAAAAAAAAAATCCTCCTACCGGGGGCCACAACCCCTCCCATTGAGACTGTAGTTTCGTCACTGTAAACAATACTATTTGTTATTAAACTATTCATACTTTTCTGTTTTGGTAACCTAACTGTTATTTTATACAAAATAGTCACTAGCATTACTTTTCCCCCTATTTTGGTCACTAATATTACCTTTTTTCCTGTTTTAATCACCAATCTATTGTTTCTTTCCTGTTTAGTCACCAAACAATTTTTTTTTTGTAAATTTTTAATGATGGGTGACCAAATTAAGAAGAAAAAAAGTAACGTTAGTGATGACCAGAACATGAAAGCTGGAATAACTTAGTGACCAATAGTGTTGTTTGCCAAAAATAAAAGGGCCAAAGCTAAAGTTGTAATCGGTGAAAAAGAAAAGGAAGCCTAAAGCTCAAGCAGTGAAACAGCCAATAATATTACCTTGCAGGCTTGCACAGTTGCACTTGCAGAAAAGAGCTGCAAAAAGAGACAAGCAGGGAACCTAACAAATTTGAGTATAAATTACACAGTATAATAAAAAAATGTTAAAAAATAATCAAAAGTACATAATTCAGCGTACGGTCCCAGTAAAAAAAAAAAGAAAATGTGCTCTTTTAAAATATTTGAGTTCGAATAATTTAAGTTTCAGCCGGTTTATATTTTAATTCTTTTACTTATTATATAATATTTAAGTTTAATAAATCTTGAATTAGATCAAATCGGTTCAATTTTGTAATTTTTTATAATTTAATCATGTGATAAAAGTTTAATATCAATGGTGAAATTATCTATTTTTTATACAAAAGGGGTAGTAATTAAAAATAGTAGTTGGATATTCTTTTCAAAAGGAACTATCATAATCATTGACTACCTATATTTCTTAAGCATTTTCCCCTAAGGTCATGCCACAAATATAGGCTCTTAATATTTTCATATATTAAAATAAAGGTGTGATACTGATGTTACTGGAGATGGACATTTGATCCCATACCCGATGAGTTCTGACCTGACCTGATTTTATAGGGTCAGATTTTTTAAAGAAAATTTTGGGTACAGGTCGAGTTCGAGTCTGATTTTTTGAGAATAAGGTCGGGTCGAGTTTGGATTTAAGGTGAAAAAATTATACCTGATCCGACTCGAAATAATAATTTAATTTTATTCTAAATATTTAGGTATAATTGCTACAATGTCCGACTCTCTATTTTGCCTAATAAAAATAGAATAATTATTATAATGCTCTACTCTTTATTTGTATTTTTTCAATTAACTCTCTATTTTATCAAATAATAATGAAAAAATGATCATTTTTATTTATGTTGGGTCAGATCAGATTGGATTCGAGTTTTTACTCTAAAATTCGGGTTCGGGTCGGGTTGGGTTTGAATGAAGGTGTTAACTTTTTGGGTCGGGTGCAGATCGGCCAAAAATCCAACCCAACTCGACCCATGGCCATCCCTGAATGTTACCCAATTTCATCACAATTTGTTGTCATATTGAATCAATTAATAAAAAATAAGGGTAAAATACCTAAATTATCACTCAACTTTGCCCTGTGACTTATTTTAGTCACTCAACTTTAAAAAAATCAATGTACTCACTCAACTTTCAACATTGAACTTTTTTCATCACTCCACCGTTAACTCAGTTAGTAGATGATGACACGATTTTTTTTAATAATTTTTTCAGCCATGTTGGATTTGAGTCATTTAAAAAAATGATTAATAGGAGCTTGAAGGACCTCCATTTTCGCCACTCCTTTATGCAAATATCCTATCTTTTATTCTTCTCTAACCATGCTCTCTTCAACCTCTCTCAATCTTAAAAACCCTTTTTTTTCTATTTCTAATCCAAGCCCCATCTATTTTATCTTCCCATCTCCCCTTTTCACCTTCAAAAATCACCTTAAAACCCATCTCTGCCACTCTTATCCCCGCCAATCCCTCACCTCAACAGTAACAGCTCTGTCAACCTTTCAAGCCATCGTCGCTCCCTTCTAAATTCTGGTCACTCGACACCCCAGATCGTTTAGATGTGCTAGTAAATTACCTTGACCTTTGGTTCGAGCATGCTCCACTCATCCCTTCTCTTTACCAGAAAGGTTTTTTAGCACATTCTATAGAAGAAATTACTGGAATTTATGGGGTTGAGCAAAATACACTGATAGTTGCTTCCCAGGTAAGAGCCTCACTTGTTGAATCCAATACTGATGAAAAGTTTATATCTTTTTTCGATATCGTTGGTGTTGAATTGCTTTATGAGATAAGGCTTTTGAGTACTTTTCAAAGAGCTGAATCTGTTCGATATATATTCGAGAACCGATTGGATGTTAAAGGTGCACAAGATTTGGATAAAGCTGTGAAGGAATTCCTGAGAAGGCAAATGGATAAAGGTTGGAAGAGTTTTGAGTATAGTATTCTGGGGGATTGTTTGTCATTTATGTATTATAGGCAAAGTAGGGAACATAAGAATCATTTTGAACAAAGAAGTGCTGCTTTGAAACAAGCATTGCAACTGGTTGTGTCCGAGAGTGCTAAAAATGAAGTTTTACGAGAGTTGGAAGGTGGGAAAGATGAAAAGGAAGAGAATGAAGATGATTTGGAAGCTCGGGTTCGGGTTCCATTCATTAGGATGCAATTCGGTGAAGTTGCTGAGGCTATTAGTGTGGTAGTTTTGCCTGTTTGTAAGGCTGAGGAGGGTGCCGAGCTGATTTTGAAAGCGCCTTTTGAATGTAGAAGTGGAAGGGATTTTGGTTTGGTGGAGGCCAAGAAAGAGTGAAAGAGGTGGGTGGTTTTGCCCGGTTGAGAACCGCTTGCAGGGTTAAACAATGGAGTTGCAGTGACATTCAGTGATAGTAGAGTTATACCTTAGAAGGCAAAGATGTGGTATATGGAAGAGGCTATTTTAGTGGTTACAGATCACAGTAAAAAGGAGGTCGAATTGGATGACATGTTTTACTTGGCGACAGTTGACGTCGAGTTGAAGGTGTATACAAGATCATAATTAAAGGAAATGGGTGTGAAGGCATGTCTAGGAAGTGTGGAATTGGTGGTTAGTTTCAATGCACAGTCGTTTTGCTTCTTTTTTTTAACTTTTACTCACGTGTATATTTTTATTATTATTTAATTAATTATATATTACACGTCATAACGGTGTTAAGCATTTAACGGTGGAGTGATGAAAAAAGTTCAATGTTGAAAGTTGAGTGAGTAAATTGATTTTTTTAAAGTTGAGTGATCAAAATAGATTACAGGGCAAAGTTGAGTGATGATTTAAGTATTTTACCATAAATAAATAAACTCGTTAGTTGATGTTAATTATTTTTTCTTTGTCAATGTTAACATCAATTATTTAGTTTTCTATACAAAAAAATTTTAAAAATAAAAAAAATTAAAAATTATAAGGTATTAAAATTTTGTAAAAAAATACTTAAATTATTTAAAAGATTATTAAATTTCCGTTATTATCCTGTCAAATTAAAAATAGAAACTTTAGGACCAAAACAGACGGAAATAATTTATGAGCTAAGACATTTTTTTAATTAAAAATGGTAAAAATAGCCATTAAACCAATAAAAAGGCATCTCATAATAAAACAAGTGAACCAATGAATTTAAATCATACAATCAAATACTTGCTAAACAAGTTTTAATTGATTAAGTATGATTAGGACCACTCATGCTTTCATTTTCAAATATGAATGTGTTTGGTTCTAGAGAACATAATCTATTTTCATTTTTATTTACTTGAAAAATAAAAAAAACGATGAAGAAAATGTGTTTAGTTGTAAAAATAGTAAACGAAATTTTAAAAATGAAAACAAAAATAAGTGAAAATTTGAAGACATAAAAAATATGTTTTCATTGAAAATATTTTTGGAGAATTGAAAATATGAAAACAATTTTTTTAAATTTTAACCTCATTTTAATTCGGGTTCGAATCATTCTAATGTCATTTTTATAATTTTGGTTTATTTACTTATATTTTATTTATTATTATAATAATAATTTCTAACTATATTTTATTTTAATTATTTAATATTTTTTATTTCTATTTTAAAAATTATATATCAAACATATTTTCATTATTTTTATTTTTAAAAATATCTTTCTATCTCTATTAACTAAACATATTTTTTTAATTTTTAGAAAAATAAAATGAAAATTATTTTTAAAAATAAAAAATATTTTTTAAAATCAAACGGATCTTTTCTAAGAGTAGCAAAGATGTCAATTCAATCTTTGTAACCTCACATTAATATACCATCCACCGATCATTACATCTACTTTTTTTATAATGGCCACAACTAGTAAATGCATATTTTAATGAAAACGGAAATTTTCAAAGTTTAAATTTGAGATTTATGGCACACAAAATTAAATGGAAAAAGGAAATGGAGTGTAAGGTGAAAGGTATTTAAATTAAAGGAATTATTTAATGCATAAACTATATAAAATTTAAATATAATTTTATATATTTAAGCTATATAAATTTGTCTATTTAAATTTTAAACCCAAGTCAACTGAATATAATTTGATTGACATTATCGTTACTACAATATACAAAAGGACATGAGATTAATTGAGCATGATCAAGCACTCAAAAATCTTCTATTTATAGGTGAGAATGAGTTTAAATAGCATATGTATTGAGAAAAAAAATCCAAACACAAATATTTTGTGTCATTGAGTTGTAATTAGGTATGCTTATCAGGCGATTCTATCATAAGTGTATTAGTGCTCAACTCGATAGTCAATAAGCTCAATAAAATTTTGTCCGATTCGTTGCTCGTTAAGCTTGATAAATATAAAAAGTTTTGTAAATTTGAACCCCAAAGGTTTTATGTGTAGATTACTTAGTAAGCCACTGAATTTGTTTAGAATTTTCAACTAACATTCAAACATCTCGGAATATAATTTTTAAAAGTAGCCACAAAAAAATCATAAACAATTATAAAATAAATTAGCCATTTGCTCGCGAACGTATCGAATTAAGGAAATTTATAGAGTTGAGTTGGACATTCTTCAACTCGACTCATTAAGATTTTGAGTTCGAATCGAATTAATTCAAGTCAAACGTTGACCAAATCGAGCTCAAACGGCTCAACCCAATTAACATCCCTAATTGTAATAGATAGTAGATAGGTTGATGCAAACGCGTGAACAATTAATGGGCTGACTTCCCCCCACCCAAGGCCCAATCCTCGAGAAACAAAGAAACCGCTTTACAAATGCAATCTTAGAAAAATAAAGCATAGGAGGTAAACCCAGAGTTCATTGCTCTCGCTCGAAATCTTAGTTGGATAGGTAGAATTAGTATTATAATATTTTGATGTTTTTGAGTTTAAATGAACTTAAATGTATTACAATTTTTTTGAACGCATCTAGATTTTATTCAGGCCCATCCATTTACAAATGTGGCATGTGAAACGTCACAAGGCCTTAAAATTTGAAGCCCCACACTTTAAAAAAATCTGCTAACTTGAAAAAATATATTTTCTCTATGATACGCACGTGTGAAAAATTCAATCATTCTAATTTTTACATTAATTCTCTCTTCTCGTCAATTCTTTGTTCCTTACATCAACCAAGAAAACTCTTGTTATCCCTCCTTTATCAATTCCCATGGCAAGTTCAACAAAAAAAAAACTTCTAATTTTCTCTCTTATTATCTCAAAAGTTCAATTGTAACCAATTCTTCTTAAAAGAACCACCAAATTTATGGTGTTTAACGGGCAATTTTTTTATTTATGTCCATCATAGTTTTAATCTTTTTCAATTACTCTAGATTCAACTACTAATTAGTGATATTCCTCATTTAAAAACCGAAAAAGAAAGTTCATACCATAACTTTTAATTAGTGTTTTGAATGTTGAATTTCTAATTGAGAAATTTGAAGATTTTGAGAATTTGAAGGTTGTTTCTTCTCCAATTTGGTGGTCGTGTTGAATGTATAGTGCTTCTTCTTCTTCTTTTATTTTTTGTTAGGGATATAAGTTATCCTTTTTATTTTTTAGTATCATAAATTTATCAGTATTCTCATATAAGTTACACTTTTTATTGTCTTAGTTTCATATGTTTGGAATTTTTTTTATTTTGTCAGAAACATCCGTAATATGATAAATTTTGATATTTTACGATTTCGCCTTATTCTAAAATATTTTCGGTGCCTCATTTTAAAAAGTAACACAAGGCCTCCACAACTTTTGGAACGAGCCTGGTTTTATTAAACACCATAAAAGAGATTATAAATATAATGCATCAAAAAAGAAAAGAAAAAAAAGGGACTAGTCCACTAAAAATCTCATATAAAGATGCAAAAAAGTAAACTCTTCCATGGAGATTAGCATACCATCAAAACCTAGAAACCTTCATGAATTTCCTTGTCTCTCGCCAAACGAGATGTTTTACAAGATGAAAAATGAGTGGTGAACGAACCAAACTATCATGCAGATTGCTCCACTATACAGTTATGATGACATTGGCTAACAAACCATCAAACGAGTGGGGATCAATCTTTTCTATGACCACCAACAAAATTAAATCAGAAAGCTAGCGCTGTGAGTAGAGGCGGAGCCAGGAATTTATCTAAGGGGTGTCATTTTTTTGACTAAGAATGGGTGTCATTTTCTTGAATGATATTTAAGAGGGGTTAATTAGAAAAATATAAATTTTCAAAAATTTTGGGGTGTCAACTGATACATGCACTGGACAAGCCCAAGTCAACGATGGACTCACATTCTCTCTTGGACCTACCACACGAACCAAGTCAAGGATCCTTAAGGATAAACTCTACACCACCGTGTAAAGAATGCTGACCAAAGGCTTACAATCTTTCACACAAGAGCAAGAATTTTGGGAAAACACTCACTCTCCAAGCTTGAAGAATTGAGTTACACAAACCCATGTTGAGGAAGCACACGCCCAAGAATGCAAAGACAAGTCCTTAACCATATTTAAATCCATTAAAACTAAGTTTTAATTGTAATTTTTAGATCCAAAGCTGAATTATAAAGTTTGTGTCTAATTAGTTAATTTTCAGTCCAAATTAGATTCATTTAAGTTCAGGCCTTGCCATTCACTTCAAAATAGCACAAATCAACCTCATATTCAAGCTACAGCCCTAATAAGTCGTCCCTCTTATCAGCCAAAAAAGAGTGCCGCCCAAGATTCCTTAAACAAGGGAGAGTTTCCATTCAGCAAGTAATTATATTATTTTATTACTTTCAGGTCATTTTATTATTTCTTTTAGTATTATTTTATTAAGAAGAGAGTTTTATTCTATTTAGAAATTTCGTTTAGTTTTGCCATCCTTCCCCTATAAAAGGATGAGAACTTCTTCTTTGTAAATTAGATTTAAGTTATTAAGTAAAAAGAGTATTCTGTTGAGTACATGTTTGCAAGTGTCGAGAAACTTGTGTCTTCGAAGCTTTCTTCAACGTGTTCGATCGAGTTGAGCGAGGGAGAATCTTCACACTCCTGGTTGCCTATCTAATCGCGGGTAGAAGGGTCAATTTTAAACCATATCACGGAGGTTGCCTAGTTAATTGCAACTAGAAGGATTCCGCGAGCATCTCTACCATTCCACAACTCCATATCCATCTCGTTCAAGCCTTCACCATTGCGCCATCTTCCCCAAACATATCTGAAATTTCTAGATTTGTTCTTCTTTACTTTGCACTTATCTTTCTTTATCTTTTTCGTTCAAATCCTTCTTATTTTCTTCTAATCTTATTATTCACATTTGAATATTTAATTTTAGATTCTTATTTTAAGAGATTTCAAGAAACACCATTGCATGTTCTCTAGAATTTCTAGATTTTCCAGATTCAAAGTTTCTTGATAAAGTCAGCGCCCTAGGCTTGTTTCCAAGTGATTTTGAGAGTTTCCAACGTATTAGCAAGTCCTACATCAGTTGCTATCAGATTGGGCACGATTTTTGGGCAAGAAATTCAAGCTTGGTCGAATTTGGGAGGGTTCCAATCTCAAATTGCCGCAACTTTGCAAGCTGGGATGTTTTATGCATTTTAGGGTTCTTTTATTCCAATAAACCCTAATTTTCATTTTATTTCCGTTTTATTTCCATTGTTTACAAAAAAAAAGAAAAGAAAAGAAAAAAGAAACAAAATGAAACAAAAAGAAAAGAAAAGAAAAGAAAAGAACAACACAATCAGCAAGCAAAGCAAGTGCCAAGCATCACGCTTATTCCCATACATATTGCACATCGATTGGACTCTCACTATTGCTTTCTGGGTTTTACGGGTTTGCTTCTTTCACTTCTTTTTTCTCTTAGATTTCATTTAAGTTCTTTTGTTTGCCTTCTTTTTTTTTCTTTTACACTATCTAACACCTTTTCGTTTTCTTGTGTTAGTAGGATTCTAAAAGTTGCATACCTCCCTTCCTTGCAACTACTTTCTTTTGTGTCTAACCTATCCTTGGCCTCTTACAGCACTTAGGGTCTTTGATAGGATTTAAACTCCGATTACTGAGTTGTGCACGACATGAGAGTTTTAAAGCATACAAGATTGACTAACTTGCCTCAAAAAATACTTTTCCTTAGAGTGCTTTGTGAGGTTTCTAGTTTTTCTTTTGCTTATTACTTAAAATATTTTGTGCGAGCTTTGTGATATTTCAAGATGACCACTTCCAGTACACCGGAAGAAAAAAAAGACCTTTATCAATGGAGGAGTTATCCAATTCCATGAGGGATTTACAGTGTTGGACGGAACGAATTACTCGTAGACAAGGACGAGAGGATGAGGAGACTACACAATAACCAAGGCAACAATGCAACCCAGACGCTACCCCCAGAATGATGTTGGGGATGACCAAGAGAAAACATCATGGTCCAAACCCAAATTGATTGTTCCCTTTTTTGATGGAAAATCCGATACTGATGCATACATTGATTGGGAGAGCCAAGTCGAACTATTATTCACCCATTATGCATGCACGGAGGTTGATCAAGTGCCTATGGTAACCACACAATTTATAGGATACGCCTTAAGCTAGTGGACTCAACTTAGAAAACAAAGACAAATTCGGCGACGACTTGCCAAAACTTGTTACGTGTAAGGGTGTACTATAAATGATATGCAAATGGTGCAAGTATACACGTCGAAAGAAGTAGTAAAATGATTAGTGAGTATCGTCTCCATAGGAATTGGAGGTGTTTCAAGTCAAGTTCAAGCACAAAAAACACAAACTGAATATAAATGCAATAACAAGCAGGGACATGTGAAAAAATGCCATAACAAACAATTGTAATAAAACTGGAGGTATACGATAAGACTTCAAACGTCCTCACATGTGTGGAAACTCTCAAATAGGATGACATGCTGGGTTTATAGAGGAATCCTATGCCTAGTTCTCACGAATGGCTAACACTTTCCAGCTTATACTATGCTCGACAGAGTTTACTTAGGTGTTTCTAAACTATCTCTAGCAAAAAATCTGACAGCCAGAATGCCACGACAATACTTCTTACCGTGAACCCTAGCAAGCTACTTATCGATGAATTTATACTCCTTTTAGTCGTTGAAACTCTATTCTTATCTCTAAGGTGAGTTAGGGTTTTGCCTCTCAGCATCAAACCCCATTGACCACATATATCTAAGCTTAACTCTCTCGAATATTAAGCTATCAAACACTTAAGTAAAGGCTAACTCTCGAAAGCTCTTACAAACCTAAGGCAATAAAACAGTGAACAAAGCATGCATGAAATTGGAAAATGCTAAAACATCCATTAAAACTAAAACATAATCATCCACAAATAAACCCAAGCCACTTAAAGTTAGTTCATGGATGGGAAAATATCATCCAAAATCATTTGTTTAACACAACCCATTCCAGAAAAATATGTAAAAGCAAAGAGCAACTAAGAGTAAAGAAAACTCCCAAGCCGACGTGGACTGCCGTGAACCACCCTAAGCTTGCTGCTTCTCTTAAAGGCCAGCAAGATCAACCCTTTGGAGCTCCAACAATGGAGGACACAATGAAGGAGAAGAAGAAGAAGAGTGGCCACCTCTTCCTCTCTCACTTTCTTATCTCCTAAACACCTTTTTCTGGCTCTCTTTTTAATGCGGGTCTCTTGTCCTTTATATAGTGGTGGCTCCTAGGGTTTTGTGCCCTAAATTTCAAGGGAGTATTCCTTTCACATGTGGGCTCACAGTTGGCCAATTGGTTCACGTGTCAGGCTGTACAATGTCCTCGTCTCCTTGTCCTCTAGTGCGCCCAGAAATGCTATCCAACATGTTGTAGCATTCTGCCTTTACCCTGCTCTTCTCCTCATTTCCCTGCACATCACCATAACAACCCAGACTTTCCCAAGCAGCATCATTCAAGAAAATTACAAAGAAAACTAAACAAGCAACACCAAATGCAACTACATGAACTAAATGCACCTATATGCTATGAAATGAGATGAAATGTGCTTGATTTCTTAAAATAAATTAAGTAAAAAGGCATAAAATGTTAACCTTTTGCAAGGTTCACACACCCCCAAACTTAAGCTATTGCTTGTCCTCAAGCAATGAACAGAAACAAATAGATAAATGCTGCAACATAAAATCAAACCACGACAGTGCTTTGGAAAAATTTCAGTCCTTAGAACATATAGGCTTCAACATGAAAGACATCTTAAGATTTTAAGAACTACTCCTATAGGGCAAGATCCTAAGGTTTGCAAGTGTGATGACTACATCCTCTTCAAGCTTAACAAAGTCAGAAAATAATTGGTTAAGTTCTTAAGTCTACCCTAGCTTTTTAAGTTTTTGTTTTGTTTTTTTGTGCTTTGAGGGGTGTCAGCTCATCACAACTATTGTCCCTAACTCTAGATGGGTATAGAGCACACATCTCACCCCATAGCTGATAAATAGAGTAATCCCGTGACAACTTTCATTCACTCATTTAATGTTGCTGCCATTTATTTAAGTATAAAATCTAGAAAAAACAACTCAAAGTGGAGTGTCCCTCTTAGCTATGATTTAGCATTTATTCATACTTTAACATAAATAGAAACTACTTAAGCCTTTAAGCCTTCATTTTTCCTTAAAGCTCATTCTATACATTTTTAATCTAAGGCATACGAGTGTTCTTTCACCAAAAATCATCTAACCTTTATAAGCATAAAGAGCATGAAATCATGTAGCATTTACATAACAGAGAGTCAAGTCCTATAAGCAGCTCTACCAATATCAAGATTTATAAACATTCAATCAATTTTAGCCATAACAATTAAGTTCTCATCATCGGACATCCTCAATTTATTCATAAAATTGTCATTGACCTAACTGAATGCTATAGAAAAAATATGTTCATCACTACATGCTAATACAAATGTATAACTGTGAGCACTAACACCCTAAACTTGAAAGATGCAGTGTCCTCAATGCATAAAGATCAAATGAACTAATCTAAAATACAGATGCAAATGCAAGTTACCTCATAAAAATCTACTTTGGTGTTGTCGTCTTGGTGGCTTTGTGCTTGATCTTTGGTTTCTTCCTAAGTGCTGCAATGGGCTCATCAGCCTCATCTTGTGGGTTTGGCTGGCTGGGCTGATCCTCCTCAGTCGGCTGGTCATCGATAGCATCGTCATAATCGTCATCGGATGGGGCAGTCCATGCACGCCCTACCGTGAGCTTCGGGCGACTCCTTGGTTTTGATATAGCATCCAGAGTCGGAGCAGGTTGCAATGCTGGAGCATCTTCAGCTATCTCTTTGCCGTCACATTCAACATAGACAAGCTCTTCGACTGGGGGTTCCTGTGGTGGCGGGGTACTCAGGGGAGCATTTCCTTTCCTTTGCCTTGCTATCTGAAGGCTTTGTATCACAGTGGCAGTTGTTGTTTCCGGAGCAGGTGTTTGGTGCGAAGAAGGTTCTCGACGCGAAGTAGTTGGTGGGCGTTTTGCTGCAGTTCTCTTTAGAGCTGGTGCAGCTTGCGCACCTGGATGGTCCTTCTTGGGTAAAAACAAATCATTGGGGAAGGATGGGAGATCGATTTCCATGTGCGGAAGCATTTTCTTGAAGTAAGAGCTAAGAGTCGTATCCCTTTCCTTGACATACTTGAAATAAGTTGCCAGGCTTCCCTTCATCTCATCCATCTCATATCGCATGCGCTTAGTGGAGGAAACGAGGGCGACTATTCTTACTGTAGCAATAGTTTTGGCTCCACACTCCAATGTTTCTGCTGGAGCATCCTCATCGAATCCCTCCAACCCAGGAATTTAGTGTGGTGATGTGCATGATAGTTATGAAGCAGTGCAGGGCAAAGGGATGTACTATAAATGATACGCAAATAGTGCAAGAATACACGTCAAAACAAGTAGTAAATTGATGAGTGAGTATCGTCTCCACAGGGATTGGAGGTATTTCAAGTCAAGTTCAAGCACACAAAACACAAACTTTATATAAATGCAATAGCAAGCAAGGACAGGTGAAGAATTGTCGTAGCAAACAACTGTAATAAAAACTAGAGCTATACGATAAGACTTCAAACATCCTCACATGTGTGGAAACTCTAAATAAGATGACAGGCTGGGTTTATCAAGGAATCATATGCCTAGTTCTCACGAATGGCTAACACTTTCTAGCTTATACTATGATCGAAAGAGTTTACTTAGGTGTTTCTAAACTATCTCTAGCAAGAAATCTGACAGCCAGAATGCTACGACAATACTTCTTAGTGTGAACCCTAGAAAGCTACTTATCGATGAATTTCTACTCATTTTAGTCGTTGAAAATCTATCCTTATCTCTAAGATGAGTTAGGGTTTTGCATCTCAGCATCAAACCCTATTGTCCACGTACATCTAAGCTTAACTCTCTTGAATATTAAGCTATTAAACACTTAAGTAAAGGCTAACTCTCGAAAGCTCTTACAAACCTAAGGCAATAAAACAGTGAACAAAGTATGCATGAAACTGGAAAATGCTAAAACATCCATTCAAACTAAAACATAATCATCCACAAATAAACCCAAGCCACTTAAATTAGTTAATGACTGGGAAAATATCATCCAAAAATCATTTGTTTAACACAACCCATTCTAGAAAAATATGTAAAAGCAAAGAGCAACTAAGAGTAAAGAAAACTCCCAAGCCATCGTGGACTTCCGTAAACAACCATAAGCTTGCTGCTTCTCTCAAAGACCAACAAGATCAACTCTTTGGAGCTTCAACAATAGAAGATACAATGAAAGAGAAGAAGAAGAAAAATAGTGTTCGCCTCTTCCTCTCTCTCTTTCTTATCTCCTAAACATCTTTTTCCAGCCCCCATTTAATGTGGATGTCTTGTCCTTTATATAGTGAGGGATCCTAGGGTTTTGTGCCCTTAATTCTTTGTGTGCCTTAGGGAATATTCTCTTCATATGTGTGGCACACCTGGCTGGTGGAATCACGTGTGGGGTTGCAAAATATCATCATTTTTTGTCTTCTTGTGCTCCTAGAATGCCATCCAAAATGTTGTAGCAATTTCCTTTGCCCTGCACTGCTTCATAACTATCTTGCAACCTTCCTCAAGCAGCATCGATTTCACAATTAAATAAAAACAACCAATCAAACACCACCAAATGTAATTATATGAGCTAAATACAACCATATGCAATGAAATAGGCTTGAAACTAAACAATAACCTAAGTAAGAAGCCATGAAATGTATACTTTTTACAAGGTTATCACACCCCAAACTTAAGTCATTGCTTGTCCTCAAGCAATGAGTAGACATGAACAAAGAAAATGCTATGGCAGAGTTCAGATCAAGACGATGCTATGGTAAAATTTCAGTCCTCAGAAAAAATATAGGCTTTAACATGCTAGACAAAATTGTGATTTTAAGAACCTTTCTTTAAGACAATATTCTTTGCATTGTGTGTGCGTAATTGTATCCAATCTATGCTTAACAAATTTAGAAAATTTCTAGCTATGTTCTCTATTATACCCCTAGCATGCATTAGTCAATTTAAGCACATTTTTACTCCCATAATTCTAACTTTTTTTTCTTTTTCTTTTTTATCTTTTTTTGTATTGATATGAGGGGTGTCAGCTCATCACACCTACCGTCCTTAACTCTAGATGAGTATGGAACAAGCATCTCACCCCGAGCTAATAGGCAGAGTAATCCCGTGACAACTTTCATTCACTCATATGATGTTGTTGCCATTTATTTAAACGCAGTATCCAGGCAAAACAACACACATAGGAGTGTCCCTCCACAGTTTTGTCGAAGCATTTATTCATAATTCAACACATGCAAAAGAAAAAGCAAAAAACAAAAAGGGAGTTCAATAAAGCCTTTCATGCTTTCATTTATCAGTCAAGCTTGTTAATATCATCCATACTAAGGCATGCAAAAGTTTTTTACCAAAAATTCTCTAATCCTTCTTAAGCATAAAGAGCATGCAATCGTGTAATAGTTTAATCACAAAGCATCAAGCAATTCTACCAATCTCAATAGTCATGTACATTCAATCCACAACCATAAATATTAAATACTCATCATTGGACATCCTTAATTTATTTATAAAAACTGTCTTTAAACTAAACAAAATGCCATAGCAAAAATCGTTTATAACTACAAATGCAAATGACTAACTATGAACACTAACTCCCCCAAACTTGAAGAGGGCATTGTCCTCAATGGATGAAAATTAACTAAAACTAAACTAAATGCAATGCAAGGTACCTTGGCTAACTCCACTTTGATGGTGGTGGGGTTGTCTTGTGCGCCCTATGCTTGATGCGCCTCTTCTTTAGGACTGAGGTGTTGTAATTTGTTGTGGCATTGTACTAGGAGTGACATCATCATTCATCTCATCATTCGTACCAGCAGCGAATGGTCTTCTTCCTTAAGAGGTTCTACATCCATAGGGGCTTTACTCTTCTCCACACGTTTTGGAGTCTGTTTTGCTAAAAAAAACTAATGTTAAAATTAAACAATAAAGAAATAAAGCAAAGAAAAACAAACAAACAAACAAACAAAACAAAACAAAATTTTCTATAGCATAATTTAGAGAGGGTTGAAGGGATGAAAACTCTCAAACATCCTAAATTGATGTGGCGATTTTTGTCACTTTCGATTGGAGCACCATTATAAACCAAAATGCCCCACACATATAACAGTTCCATCTTCAATATATTTTGCGTAGGCATTTCATGTCTTCCATATATGTTCGCCATCTCTTGGCATCTATCGCAAGATTTATAGAAATCTTGGGTATCCTTGAAGAGTGTAAGCTAATAGATCTCAGATTGTAGGACCTTTACAGCAGTTTCCTCTCCTCAAAAGTGCTCTCCACATGAAGCTGAATGGAAGTGGCATATGATCTCTTTTTGCTATTTTTGGGGACTCGTCTTGTAATCATTTGGTTAGTACATTCTTTGAATAGGTAGGGGTCATCCCAATGACAATAAGGAACATCGTGCATGAACTTGTTCTTTCCCTGGCTATTCAAATCAGGAGAAAAAATACCACTAACGAGAAAATTGACAATGTCAGCATACCACAAAATTGTCGGAGCAAATAATAATTTCTCATCAGGGAATTCTTTCTCAATCTCTATTTCATTCCTTAGTTCTTTCATAATTTTTAGCCTAGAAAGATGACCAACTACTTGGTTTTCAGTTCCTTTCAAATCAGTAATGGTCCAACCTAAATCCTTTTTATGTTGAGCTAAAATATGAATCAAACTACTCTCTTGCTCATGCTTAAGATTACAAGCATTAATCATAGGAAAAGTCTCATTGGAACCCAAATAAGCATACTTAAGGTATGAAGGTAAGGGCTTTAGTGCTAAAGTGGGTGGGTGCTCAAAAGAGGGTTTAGGGGAACTAAATTCAGTAAAATCTAATGGTTCAAATTGTATACCTGGTCTAGCTATGAGTAAGATAAACTGTTGCAGCTCCCTAGGATATTCTTTGAGCTCATTGTCGTCTTCTTCGTCAAGCTTCAAGTAACCGTCATTGTGCAAAATATTGCTGCAGCAAAATTCTACAGTTTCCCTTTGGTCATCCACTCCCGCAGGTGGGGAGTTATCTTTTGTTGTGGTAATATTTTGCATATCATTATTGGGTCCACTCATCGAACCCTTACCATTGCTTTCCATTGAAGGTGAGTCATCTTGCATCTGAGATTCTTCATGCAAAATCTCGTGGCTGGGGTCTCCGAGTGTCTCCCCCCAAACATAGCTTCTTTGGTGATCTGGGTGCCATTCCTTAAGGTGAATGAACTACATTGCTCCTTGCCTTGAGCTCAGTATCACTTGGTAGACTGCCTTGTGGGCGTGCATGTAATGCTTGAGCAATTTGACCCACTTGAGTTTCCAAAGCTCTCAAATACGAACTATGACTTTGTAGCAATGCTCATTGGCTCTTGATAGATGCAATATGGTCTTTAATTAAAGCCTTCATAGACGTAATAAAGTTTTGGAGAATAACTTCTAAAGAGTTGGTGTTCGATGAAGAGACTGAACCCTTGTTGTCATTTTTCCATGGCATATTTTGATGGAAACCTGAGGGTTTATTCTGATTTTGTTGCCGATTCGAGCTGCTGGTATTGTACTTTCCTTTATTCCCACAAGAAAGATTAGGATGTTGACGCCATCCTGGGTTATAAGTGTTCGAGTAGGGGTTGTTGTTGATCCTATTACAGTTCCCCACGTAGTTGGTAAACTTGTGGTTCTCGGGGCACTCGCTCACATGATGATTTCCATTGCAAAGAATGTAAATTGTAGCTACCTTCACTTCATTCACCTCATTGGGACGTTAGAGGTTCTTCAACATATTTGTAATGGCCGAAAATTGAGCTGAAACTGAATCATTGGCATCAAGCTCACGTGTCTCATGAGTCTTCCTCCCCGTTCCAAGTCTTGAAGTAGGAAATTGGTAATCATTATTTGGTATCCTATTAAGGACATCAAATGCTTCTTCAGGTTACTTGTCCTGCAAAGTTCCATTTGCTGAAGCATCTAGCATCATCCTCGTAGGAGCATTGGCACCATTGTAGAACATCACAACAAATAAATGTATACAAGAAGAAGAAGAAATAAAACAGTGCAAAAACTAAACTTAAAATGACCAATTGCCAATCCCCACCAACGACGCCAAAAACTTGTTGCGTGTAAGGGTGTAGTATAAATGATACGCAAATAGTGAAAGTATACACGTCAAAACAAGTAGTAAAGTGATGAGTGAGTATCGTCTCCATAGGGATTGGAGGTATTTCAAGTCAAGTTCAAGCACACAAAACAAAAACTTAATATAAATGTAATAGCAAGCAGAGACAGGTGAAGAAATGTCGTAGCAAACAATTGTAATAAAAACTGGAGGTATACGATGAGACTTCAAACGTCTTCACACATGAGGAAACTCTCAAATTGGATGACAGACTAAGTTTATAAAGGAATCCTATGCCTAATTCTCACGAATGGATAACACTTTCCAGCTTATACTATGCTCGACAGAGTTTACTTAGGTGTTTCTAAACTATCTCTAGAAAGAAACCTGACAGCCAGAATGCTACGACAATACTTCTCAGCGTGAACCCTAGTGTAAAGTGCATATTATTCTTATATTTTGTACACATTCCATCTCATTTTATTGTTGTTTTCAAGTGCATTTTAGGCATAATTAAGTCATGCATTGCATAAATACAGTATTCTTTATTCTGCCATGATTTTAGTGAATATCTGTTATTTGGTATAATAAAGATGATGTTTTAGTGTATATTTAGTTTTCCAGGACTAAAAGCTGACAGGAAGAGGAAGGACCAGAGGAGAAGATGCTGAGGCAGCAGACGAGGGCAGCAAAGTGAGCCTAGTGCCGCCCAGTGTCGCCCAATGCCACCCAGCGCTGCCCAGTGCCGCCCAAGGTAGCAAACTGAGGAGTTGGATAATTGGAGTGCGATTTGTAGAGCCAAAAACCCTGATTCTATCGATTTCGTCCACTCGATTTTCCGACGTCTGTAGCAGTGGGAAAAGTTGTCGAAGCGAAATCTCAAGATTGCTTGCGGAACAAGGCAACGTGATAAAGTCTACATTCAACTCAAAGAAGTTAGAGTTTAAAGTCACATTAAATGTGGAAAACTACTTTTGAAGACTTCTACTTCAAGGAGGACTTAACCTAGACTATGGCCTATATATACTTCACATATTTTTGTATTTGGATATATAGATCTTAGGTTTTCTCTAGAAAAAGTTAGGGTTTTCTGCCGCCACCATGTTCTAAACTTCCATTGGGTTTGGGGTTATGTTGTAAATTAGTTGTGAAAACGGTTGTTTAGGTTTCAAGTTTGTTTTCAATAAAATATTCCAAGTTTACTTAATTCATGTTCTTCACTACTTCAATTAGTTCCAAAATTCCAGTTGAAGAAATCTATTTTTCGGGCACGAGAGTGTCAAACTCACGAAAGAATTAAGTACAGTCTAATCATGTCGAGGTGTTGACTAATTTGGCTTAGACATAAGTTCGAGTTTTATCGGCTAAAAGGAGCAACCAAACGTCGACTGCATGTGTTAGGTTTACGATGAGATTGCTAGGTATTGCCTACATCACGTGGTGACAGAATCCTTGCCTAGACATAAGAAGGATCACTTCATAATTGCTCTGCCGAACTTGGAGTATATGTCAGACTTGACGCCATGACTTCTCTCCATTCCAACTTCCGAGACAACGAAAGTTGCAAGAGCAGAGTTTCGTCGTGGCAGCGAAAGTTGTCGTAGCCTCAAACCGCCATTACCCGCCGAGGCAGCATATTGTGCAGCGCAAAACAACTTGACCTTTTCAACGCAGTTTCACACTAAGCAGCAGCATAACCCTGCCCGCTCTATCAACCTGATCACTTCCTTAATTACTTGTGTTTTAATTTACTTTTCTCATCAACAATCTCCTTGTGCAATTTACTTTTCCTTGTGCAGGAACGACAATTCGAAACAAGATGTCCAATCCTCATGGGATTCGACATCTTTTATACTATAACTTGGCATGAGTGTGCACTTGCACTCTTACAAAAAGGGGAACACCTTCACACTCTACAAATTTTTGGCGCCGTTTCCGGGGATTGGTAACAACAAATTTCATTTTTAATTTCTGCACTTCTTTTTCTTTACCTTTTATTTTATTTTTAATCGAAAAAAACTATGTGGGAAAGTGCTTATTCAGGTGCCCCACGAGTTAAGGGCAACAATATTTGGGAAAGTTCTTGCGAATTTTGTGAAGGCAATCATGCGTTCGAAAGTTGTTCTCATCTTTTTGCAGCAGACATGTCGAGAAAAACCACTTGGGAGTGGATGCCTGAATATGAACAGCAGATGCCGCCGCAGCAGCAACAGGGACAGCAAATGTCACTGTCGCAACAATAGTACAATTTTTCATGGTATAATCAAGAATCTCAAAAAAATTACCATAACAGTTTTGTTGCAGAAATCGACATGCCCTGGAAAAATAGTTATCCGCAAGAAAATTCAAAATCCTTGGAGGACACACTTCAAACTTTCCTTGCGCTCACGAATAAAGTGTCAGCTGCTATGGACGCCAGTATCGCTAAGATGGATGCACGTCTGAGCAATTCAATCCTCATTGATGCTATGAATGAACCTCCACGGTTAAGGGATACTGTTGTCCCAGGATATGAGGACGAAGAGCAATGCAAGGAAAGATCTCCAATGTGTACGGAGCAATTCGAACCCCCAAGCCAAGAGGATGCAGAACGCTACCCATACAGCAAGATTGACAGTTGTTCCGGCAGCTACCTAGAACCCTGCCCTGAGGACGAACAGACAACACCTGAGCAAAGCTATGCCTTAGCAAAGAGGCCCGCCACAACAGAAGCCTCCATAATGACGCCCGCCTCGGCAGACACCTCGACAGCTATGGATTATATATATCTAGAGGAGCCGATGCAGGAAGAGTTACAGCAGTCAAAATCTCTACTGTTGGAGATTTTTGAGGAGCCTAAAGAGTTTTCCCTTGACCGGCACATCACTGTGAAAAAAAAAACTACCACAACAGATGGTTGCCGCAGCAGCTGCCTCAGCAGCAAAAAAACTTTCCCCTATGACGAACTTCGACAAAAAGAAGGCAAGTACATGGTTAGGCAGTTATATAATTTTTCCTAATCACATGTTCATGCCTTCAAGAATAAGAACAAGAAGGAAGGTTCACATGGATTACAAGGGAACGGGGAAGAAAGACTCCTCCACCATGAAGATAATCACTAGATGGAGGGTGCGGATAGATTACAAGAAGTATAAAAACGACCCTCTTGAGCTAAACCAATAAGGGAGTAGTTACTTTAGGAGATGCATATCAATGCACTCCTAGAGTAACAAAATTTTGTATAAGTTTTTATTTTTCCACATCTTTATTGTTTTATTTAGGAGTAAATTTTACATACTTAGGACCATATATTATTTGTGTTTTATTCCCATCTCACAACTACTTACCCAGATCCAGACCCTAAGGAATCGAGCCGCCGAGCACAACAAGGGCAGCACTGCCGCAACCCGCAACTAGCGGAAGAGCAGATAACTCCTCCACATCTTCTATACCATCTGACAGCAACTAAGCCTGAGTTTTCTTTCCCTTTCTCATATTTATTTCTCAGTTTTAGTTTTATTCTGTGCATTGAGGGCAATGCCCATCTCAAGTTTGGGGGTATAGTTCTCATATTTTTGTTTAGGCATAGTTAGTAGCATGTAGTTTGCATTTTGTACTTGCCTTCATATTAATCGAAAAAGAAAAAAATGTTAGAGCTTGTGCCTATCATAGGACAGCCGATTAATTTTTCGCACCAATTAAAAATTGAACTTAAATCGGGAAAATCATGAATAACTTAGAATTTTCTAAAATAGCAAAAAAAATAACACTACTATTACTTGCTGAGTTTGATAGAATATCTTATAAACACTGCCTGCTTTGTTATTAGAATTCCTTGCAAAATTCTAACATGGGTTGTAGGTAGCCGCCGAGGCAGAAAACATAAACAGAAAAATACAGCACTGCCACGGCAACAGAGAAAAATAAAGAAACATTTTTGTGTTGCTCTAGAGGTGCCCGAAACAGGCTCTAGGAAGAATCATGTGCGAGGACACTTCGCTGCTATCAAAGTCCATGAATCTGAAAATTTTTAAGTGACGAACAAATTAGCATGGGTGAATGAAAGTCTTCACGGAATGACTCTACTCCATGGGTTTGGGGTTTTGTAGTTTCTCCTATCTTAATTTCAGACCTAGAAGAGTAGTTGTAATGAGCTTGAGCTCTCGTTGCCATGATTAAATAATTGCGCTTAATTGTGTTGTCTCGGCAGCAACCTTATACATCATGACAATATCTTTGTTTATCTAGTAATTCTTCATATTCAGCCTGTACACAGTTCTGCAAACACTGCACTGGCATTATAGTTTAATTCTGAGTTATTACTTGTTGTTTTCCCTATCACTAATCTAATGTAGGTGCCACGGCCTTGAGGTGCGGAATTAAGTCAAAAATAGGTTTTTCTCTCTGATTAGTATAAGGGCAAGTATAGTTAGGATAGTTAGGATTACATTGCTTGAGGACAAGCAATAGTTCGAGTTTGAGGGTGTGTAAAGTGCATATTAGTCCTATATTTTGTACACACTCCATCTCATTTTATTGTTGTTTTCAAGTACATTTTAGGCATAATTAAGTCATGCATTGCATAAATACAATATTCTTTATTCTGCCATGAATTTATTGAATATCTGTTATTTGGTATAATAAAGATGTTGTTTTAGTGTATATTTAGTTTTCCAGGACTAGAAGCTGACAGGGGGAGGACAGACCAGAGGAGAAGATGCTGAGGGAGTAGACGAGGGCAACAAAGTGAGCCTAGTGCTGCCTACTATCACCCAGTGCTGCCCAGTGTCGCCCAAGGTAGCAAACTGAGAAGTTGGAGAATTGGAGTATGATTTGTAGAGCTGAAAACCCTGATTCTATCGATGTCGTCCACTCGATTTTCCAACGTCTGTAGCAGCGAGAAAAGCCGTCGAAGCGAAATCTCAAGATTGCTTGCGGAACAAGGCAACGTGATAAATTCCACATTCAACTCAAAGAAGTTAGAGTTTAAAGTCACATTAAATGTGGAAAGCTACTTTTGAAGACTTCTACTTCAAGGAGGACTTAACCTAGACTATGGCATATATATACTTCACATATTTTTGTATTTGGATATATAGATCTTAGGTTTTCTCTAGAAAAAAGTTAGGGTTTTCTGCCGCCACCATGTTCTAAACTTCCCTTGGGTTTGGGGTTATGTTGTAAATTAGTTGTGAAAACAGTTGTTTAGGTTTCAAGTTTATTTTCAATAAAATATTCCAAGTTTACTTAATTCATGTTCTATACTTCTTCAATTAGTTCCAAAAGTCCAGTTGAAGAAATCCATTTGTCGGGCACGAGAGTGTCAAACTCACGAAAGAATTAAGTACGGTCTCATCATGTCGAGGTGTTGACTAATTCGGCTTAGACATAAGTTCGAGTTTCAGCGGCTAAAATGAGCAACCAAACGTCGACTGCCTGTGTTAGGTTTACGCTGAGATTGCTAGGTATTGCCTACATCACGTGGTGATAGAATCTTTGCCTAGACATAGGAAGGATCACTTCAGAATTGCTCTGCCGAACTTGGAGTATCTGCCAGACTTGCCGCCAGGACTTCTCTCCATTCCACCTGCCGAGACAGCAAAAGTTGCAAGATTAGAGTTCCGCCGTGGCAGCGAAAGTTGCCGCAGCCTCAATCCGCCATTACCCGCCGAGGCAGCATATTGTGGCAGCGTAAAACAATTTGACCTTTTCAACGCAGTATCACACTAAGCAGCAACATAACCCTGCCCGCTCTATCAACCTAATCACTTCCTTAATTACTTGTGTTTTAATTTACTTTTCTCATCAACAATCTCCTTACTTGTGCAATTCATTTTTCTTTGTGCAGGAATGACAATTCGAAACAAGCTATCCAATCCTCGTGGGATTCAACATCTTTTATACTATAACTTGGCAGGAGTGTGCACTTGCACTCTTACAAAAAGGGGAACACTTGCACGCCCTACACCTAGCAAGCTACTTATTGATGAAATTCTACTCCTTTTAGTCGTTGAAACTCTATTCTTATCTCTAAGGTGAGTTAAGGTTTTGCCTCTCAGCATCAAACCCCATTATCCACGTATATCTAAGCTTAACTCTCTCTAATATTAAGCTATCAAACACTTAAGTAAAGGCTAACTCTCGAAAGCTCTTACAAACCTAAGGCAATAAAACAGTGAACAAAACATGCATGAAACTAGAAAATGCTAAAACATCCATTAAAACTAAAACATAATCATCCACAAATAAACTCAAGCCACTTAAAGTTAGTTCATGGTTGGGCAAATATCATCCAAAATCATTTTTTTAACGCAACCCATTCCAGAAAAATATGTAAAAACAAAGAGCAACTAAGAGTAAAGAAAACTCCCAAGCCGCTTTGGACTGTCGTGAACCATCCTAAGCTTTCTACTTCTCTCAAAGGCCATCAAGATCAACCTTTTAGAGCTCCAACAATGGAGGACGCAATGAAAGAGGAGCAGAAAAAGAGTGGCCACCTCTTCCTCTCTCTTTTTTATCTCCTAAACACCTTTTTCCAGCTCCCCTTTAATGTGGGTATCTTGTCCTTTATATAGTGGGAGCTCCTAGGGTTTTGTGCCCTTAATTCCTTGTTTGCCCTAGGGAATATTCCCTTCACATCTGTGGCACAACTGGCTGGTGGAATCACGTGTGGGGGTTGCAAAATATCTTCATCTTTTTTCTTCTTGTACGCCCAGACTGCCGTCCAAAATGTTGTAGTAATTTTCCTTTGCCTTGTACTGTTTCATAACTATCCTGCACATCACCACATCAAAACAAACCTTCCTCAAGCATCATTGATTTAACAATTAAATAAAAACAACTAATCAAACATCACCAAATGCAATTATATGAGCTAAATACAACTATATGCAATGAAATGGGCTTGAAACTAAACAATAAACTAAGTAAAAAGGCATGAGATGTATACTTTTTACAAGGTTATCACTACGGTAACCACACAATTTACAGGCTACGCCTTAAGCTGGTGGACTCAACTTAGCAAACAAAGACAAATTCGACGATGACTTGCCCTTCATACATGGTATGAACTTAGGGATGCAATGCGAAGCCGTTTTGTTCATCCATACTATTTCCGACAAGTCAAACTTTGAATCCAAAAGCTTAGGCAAGGCTCACGATCCGTGGATGACTATTATAAAGAGATGGAACTATTGCTACAACGAGCCGATATTTAAGAACATGAAGAAGATACCTTGTCTCATTTTATTGCTGGCATCAATAGCAATATCGTTGATCCTCTCATACTTCAAGACTTTAGCAACCTTGGGAGTGCCCTTCACAAAGCCATTACCATTGAGAATCAACTTCTTCAACGGAACAAAGCACGTTCTTATTATGACAAAGGTACCTCATATAACTCTTCTGTTTCGAATTCTCTTCACCCTTTATCTACTTCTTCTAGAACAACCTCCATCGAGGAACTGATCAAGGCTCAAGAAATCCGACCAAGGGGTAAACCATCAAGAGTAGTAGAATAGAAACCTCCGGAACGAAGAACAAGATACATGGTGTGTTTCCGATGTCATGGACATGGCCACTATAATCGTGATTTTCCTAACGCACGAGTCATGCTTTTTCGAGATGGAACATACGTCTCTGATTTTGATGAGGAAGACGTAGACAACGTGGCTCATGAAACTGTGGCTGAAGTAGAGGAATCTTTTATGGGACCTGATCCACCAAAATATGATTTTTGCATGGTGATTCGTTATTCCTTGAATTTCCAAACGGTGGATGACACAGATGATCAACGCGCAAACATTTTCTATTCCCGTTGTATGATCAACAAGAGACAATGCTCATTTGTCATAGATAGTGGAAGTTTTGCTAATGTCGTTAGTAGTTTCTTTGTTGATGACCTTGAGATCCCATGTCAACGCCATTTGAAACCTTATCATCTACATTGGCTCAATGATGGATCCGATGTTAAGGTAATCAAACGTTCCCTAGTCACTTTCACCATTGGTGATTATTGCAATGACGTTTGGTGTGATGTAGTTCCAATGCAAGCTACACACTTGTTACTCGGAAGACCGTGGCAATTTGACAGAGACGTGATCCACCATGGCAAGCTTAATCAATATTCCTTTTTGTACCATGTAAAAAATTCACATTGGGTCCTTTGGATCCAATAGAGTTCTATCAAGACCAGACTCGATTACACAAATATTGTGAGAGTGTGGGATCAAAAAAAATTGGAAACACAAAAGGCGATTAAAAAAAGGCCAATAGTAAAAAAAAGCCAAGATTCAAATGGCCCTTGAGAGGTGAGTGAACCTATTAGTGAGAAAAAAAGAGAGTACAAAGATAATTTCTATGTGAGGAAAAAATATGTGAGAGAAACCATTTTCCTCAAACAACCTTGCATTCTCGTCCGCTTTAGGCAAAACTTTTTTTTCGATGTCTAACGTTAATGTTTCTTTGCCAAGTGTTTTTGTGTCTCTTTTACAGGAATTCTCAGATGTCCTCGATGAAACACCTGGAGGATTACCACCTAAACGAGGAATCAAACATCAAATAGACCTCATCACACGTGCATCTATTCCAAACTGTCTGGTGTATCGTTGCAACCCTAACAAAACAAAAGAATTGGGAAAACAAGTACAATGGTTGTGAGAAGTCATTATTTTGCATGTTTTTCATATATTAAATCCTATGTTTTAGCACATTAATTTGTCTTAAAAGCCTTGATTCGGTTTTTATTTCGTTTTGTAGGTGTTTTTAGGCCTTAATGATGTTTTATACGTAAAAGATGAGTTTTAGAACCTTTTTGGCATTTATGGAAAATCCTTCACGCAAAACCAGTAGCAGTCAAGGAACAAGGCGTGACCATGGCGCGTCACAGACTTTTTGACTTGGAGGACAAGCAATTCTACTACAAGAAGGGCTTCTACTTTTACCATAATTAGAGTAGTGTGGGGTTATTACATTTAATGTAAACTCTTCCCCTTATTTTTATCTATAAATGGAGATCATAAGGGTGAAGGAAAAGGATATCCAATAAACCCTAAAGTAGCCGAAAATCCTCTCCCCTTTTTCTTGTAGCCGTCGACCACCATGAGTGGCTAAACCCCTATTTTCTAGTCAAGTGTAGTTACAAGGATATTATTTCAATTTTTTAGTGAGATTTCTTGTTTCTAAATCATCTTCATCCTTATTCAAGTATCTTCATATCTTATGTACTTCATTATCATGTGTATGTTGGGTTATACGTATGCATGCAACCAAGTCATGTGTTATTGACGCAAGTGGTCAGGAAATTCGGGTTAGATTTCCAAAGGTATGAATTCATGTTCTTAATAAGTTAACGGGTTAGTGCTTAGTAAGAATATGTTTTTTGGGTCTCTATGGTTCTTAATGCTATTTGATACGTTATAATTCTTAGTGGGTTATCTAATGAATTTTAACCTTGATAATAAGAGTTAGTAATTTATGGGTTATTAAATTGCTTTCTATCAAAGAAGAGATTTAAGTTATTTGTGGGTTATCATCTAACTTAAAACCAAGCTATTTTAGATTGGTGTTGATTTATCTTTTGTGAAATCTATGATCTAAGTTCTTGATTTAATATTCTGAGTTCTACCTTGACTAGAGTCCCAATTTATATTGAGTTCTTCCTTAGTACAATTGCTTTCTCCAAATCAAATCCAAAACCCCCATTTTACTTTTATTGCATTTGATTGTGAATTTAATTTCTTAACCGCTCTCTGTGGGATCGACCCTACTTGTCGCTACTACAAATCCAAAGAACAAGTAGGTATTATTTTTTTAAGGATTTGACACCCATCAAGTTGCTGCAAAAAGGATACATTCGCGAGAGTTTGAGTCCTTGTGTCGTTCCCGTCCTACTTGTGCCAAAAAAGGTACATATCGTATGTGTTTTGATTATAGACATATTAACCGTGTTACCATTAAATACATGCACTCCATTCCATGCCTTGATGATATGCTTTATGAACTCTATGGTGCTTGCATCTTCACGAAGATCGATCTCAAGAGTGGATATCATCAAATTCGAATGAAGGAATGAGATGAATGGAAAATGGCCTTCAAAACCAAATTTGGGTTATACGAATGAATGGTCATGCCTTTTGGCCTAACAAACGCACCAAGCACATTCATTCGCCACATGAACCACATCCTTCGTGACTTTTTAGGTAAGTTTGTTGTTGTTTATTTTGATGACATTCTCATATATTCTTCATCCTTTGATTCACATCTTCTACATGTTGAATTAGTTTTTTGTATTCTCCGATGAGAACGATTATACGCTAACCCGGATAAGTGCGTGTTTTGTAGTGACAAGCTTATATTCTTAGGCTTTATAATAAGTACACATGGTATTCATATTGACGATGAGAAGGTCAAAGCAATCTAAGAATGGTCGACACCTACACCTATCACTGAGGTAAGATCTTTTTATGGATTGGCAAGTTTTTATCGACACTTCATTAAAGATTTCTCCACCATCGCGTCGCAGCACCATTAACCGAGATAATAAAAAAGTTAGTAGGTTTTTTCTTGGGGTAACAAACAAGAGGTAGCATTCCAAACATTAAAAGACAAACTTTTTCTGCTCCTATTCTTCGTTTACCTGATTTCTCTAACACCTTTTAATTAGAATGTGATGCCTCCAGGATTGGTATATGTGTTGTTCTTATGCAGGAAAAATGACCCATCGCTTACTTTAGCGAAAATTTGAAAGGCGCACAACTCAACTACTCCACTTATGACAAGGAACTTCTAGCTCTCGCCAGAGCACTTGAGGTTTGGCAACACTATCTTCTTCCCAAAGAGTTCGTTATCCACATAGACCATGAGTCCCTCAAATTGTTAAATGGAAAAAGTAAGTTGAGTAAACGACATGCTCGTTGGGTTGAATTTATTGAAAGTTTTCCATATATAATTCAATACAAGCAAGGTAAGGAAAACATCGTGGCCGATGCATTATCACGTCGATATACTTTGCTTACTACCATACATGCTACAATCCTAGGTTTTGATCATATTAAGGATTTATACTCCAATGATCCTAATTTTTCGGACATATATATTCATTGTTCTAAAGGTGCTTTTAACAAGTTTTATCTTGTAGATGGATTTTTATTCCGAAATAACAAATTGTGCATTCCACAATGACCCCTTCGAGAATTCTTGATCAGAGAGACACATAGCGGAGGCTTAATGAGACACTTTGGTATGAATAAAACTCTAGAGATTGCCATGGACCATTACTCTTGGCCATATGTGCGCAAAACTGTGGAAAAGGTGTGTGCATCATGCATAACGTACAAGCAAGCCAAATCCAAGGTAATGCCCCATGGTTTGTATACCCCACTCCCTATCTCCTCTTCACCTTGGGTTGATCTTTCTATGGATTACCACGTACTAAAAAAGGACGAGATAGCATCTTTGTGGTAGTTGGCAGATTTTCAAAGATGACTCACTTCATCCCTTACCACAAAACAGACGATGCTACTCATATCGGGGATCTTTTCTTTGGGGAAATAGTTCATCTTCACGACATCCCAAAGACCATCGTGTCCGATAGAGATGTCAAGTTTGTAACACCCCCTTCCCGGTCTAGTTGAGAACCGAGTCGGGAGGTGATACTGGTAAACCATATGGTTAACAGTGCAATAAAATTTCATTCCATAATCAACAATTGATCAATATTATAAAAAAACATTACCATATATACATCTTAGTCCAATTAATCCATTATGAGCCAATATCTAACCATTTAGGACCAATATTAAACTTTTATAAGTTTTAGGGACCAAAATGTAAATCTGTAAAATTAGAGCTCCTTCGATACAATTGTTTGTACCCTAATTAAATTCAATACAATAATAACAGGTCAGTAAATTTTCATATCAATCGGAATTCATTTACTCATCCAATTTAATCATCCTAGTTCCAATGACCAAATTGTGAACATTGCAAACCTTCAATTTCTACCTTTTATAACTAACTTAACTAACCCTGTATCGAAACACCTAATGGTTGTTTCGATACAGGTGTACGTTGGTCAACTTGAGTTGACTTTGTCTTTTATACCGTAACGATACGAACAAGCGATGTATCGGTACGGGTTGACTCTCTTTGAACTTGACTTTGACCTGTTTCGATACAGGTTAGATCTGTATCGGAAAAGAGGATTCTAGTAGCAAAATGTTCTGATACAGCTCAAATCCGTATCGAAATGCCCTGTTCCATGGGTCCAATTATGCTTAATCGTATCGATACGCCATTACCCCGTATCGATACGGCTTGACCTGTAATGACAGATTATTGTTGGTTTTTAATCGAATTGACCTACCAAAGAGTGTTCAAATGCAATGAAACTTTATACACAATATTCCAATACTATAAACTACTGGCATGCCAAATTTCATGATCATTCAAATACGTTTACTAGGTTTTGACCTATGTGAGCCAAATATGTCATTTTTACCCACTTTTAGCCATTCCAAAAGTCATTTTAGGGCATTTAACACTATTACAACTTATGCACCTTACAAGTATACCAAAATACACACAAAAGACTAGTTCAACTACTTTGCCCCCTTCCTAGGAGTTTATAAGGTCAATATACATTACTTTGGGCTTGTAATGACTTGTCTTGTTGGGACAATCTGATCTTCTTCGATAATCGATTCCTTAACCTGAAATGCATGAGATGTGACACGTTAGGCTCACATAGCCTATTGAGGTATTCATAAAAAAGGTAAATAACAATGTATGATGTATATACATAATCTCATGCTTATCAATATCAATGCTATATTTCAATATGCAACGTTTAACATATCAAATTCATTATTAACCATTGGATCAAATCAAGATAGTAGATACGTGAATTCCTATGCCTCGACAAATCAATGAATGGTCTAATCCCTCCGCCTCGCCAATATGACCAACATTAAAACACATCCCTTCGCCTCGCCAAATCAATATGGGTCGTAGCCCTAGGACCGTAATCCACCCGTACACTGAGCTCATTAATTCTATGGCATGTCAATTGTATCCAATGTCCATTCAAATCCAAGATTTCAATGTCAGTATCCAAATTCAATATTCAATAATAGTTCTGATGACCAATGACTTCAATATTATCAATATACCATGATTTTGATGTCAATATCAATATCCGGTGATTTCTTTACAATATTTCAATAACAATAATTATATCGATAAGAATGCATGTGTAACGCCCCAGGTTTAGGTCCTGGAAGATAACCGGGTTTGGTTAAACCGATTCGGGTTAGTTTAGTTGGGAGAAAACATTTTTATTGAACACAAAAGGGGTTTTAATGAATAAGGGTAAAAGGGGAAATTTGGAATTTTTAAAAAGGGGTTTTTCTAAAAATATCATCATCTTCTCCACCAGCATCTCATTTTCACGTTACTTTGCAAAAAGCACCACTTTCAACTATTCCGTTGCTCCAACCTTTCCTACAACCAAGTTTTCAAGGTAAGCTCTCCCTTGTTTTGATTTTTCTTTCCTTAAGCTTGTTATTAGTTAAAATTTCCTTAAAACCCATTGTTTGAAATTATTTCAAAATGCCTTGAGTTTGAAAAAGAGGAAAATGAGGGGATTTTCGTTCGGGTAGTTTGATGCCATCTTTAAGGGTGTTTTTAATCTTGTTTTGGTGTCCTAAAAATGCTAAAATAGTGGCTAAAAGTAGGAAACCCGAAACTAATAAAAATGATGGATTTTTGGAGTTGAAAATGTGGGTTTTTGGGTTGTTCTTGTGAGGGACCTTGAGCTGATGGTTTCTAGACCTTGGGTAAGTGTTTTTGATGTTTAAAGAAGTAGTTTTGATGGTAAATTTGTTGAGTTCTGGCAGCTAGTTTGTTTGGGACGTTTTGATGGTGTTTCCAAGTGTTTCGGGTGTGAATTGTTTCAGTTTTGATGATGAATGATGAGTTTTTGTGTTGCTGTAAGTTTGGGGGCTTGATTTGGGTCTAATGCATCATTTTTGGATTGGCTAGAAATAGGGAAAATGAGTTTGGGTCCTTTGGACGCGAGACCGGATAGTTCGGAGGCTTGAATCGATCTTTTGGCTATCGTTTGGGTCCTATCGATGAGTGGAAATATTTTTGAGAGTTTAGGTTAAGCTTGAAAGGCCAACCTAAGCTCAAGAGTAAGTGTTTAAATATTTACGTTTTACTTTTCCGGAAAATCCTTTTAAGCTTGTTATGCTTTGTTGGTATGAGATGATTGTGTGAAATCGATTTATGAATATGGTATTGTTATGTTGGTTTATATGATGTTTGAGTATTGGAAAATATGAGGGTTTTACCTGGTATAATTGGTCGACCATAGGATTAGAGCACTTGTAAAATTTGTGTGTGGCCCTAGTGATATAAGATGCCATTAGGGAGGAGTACGGTGATGTAAGATGCCACCGGAAGCTTTATTGTAGACCTCGATGATGTAAGATGCCATCGTGAGTCTTGTTGTTCTTATAGATTTGGTGATGTAAGATGCCATCGAGTCCAATCCTTGTATCTGAGTAATGTAACCATAATTGCCATTATACTTTTGTGTTGGAAAGTTGAATGTTATCGTGTTGGCGTTTGAGGGTCATGCCATGTTTATGTTGTTGCTTTGCTTGATGTAAGATGCCAAGCATATGTAAGATTGTTGATATTCAAGTTGATAGAATTCATGCTTGTGGCCTTGTTTTTAATTTATAAATGGTTTTATCTAAAAACTGCATTGTTGTTGTTGTGGTTTTGAGCACCACTCACTAAGCTTTATGTTTACGAGCTCCTTTCCAACAATGCATATCGTTAGTGTTTCGGGAAGCAAATGAAGGCGAGGGAAAAGGCTCTGGTGATCGTAGCTTAAGCTCAAGTATGGATTTTAAGTTGTAATAATGATTTAGCAATGGGAATACTTTTTGTGGTTAGGGAGGTGGTTGTAAACTCCCATGTGTTTGACCATGTTGCTACATATTTTAAATGTTGATATCATGCTATGTTGAGGCTTGTTATGGCTTTTGGTTAATTGACATGTGTTTTGGCTTGTTGGTGTTTTTGAACTAAAGTGTTCTTATGAGCTTTTGAGGTTGAGATCCATGTTTGTGTGTATGCATGTTTGAAGCTTGATTTTAGGGTGTAATGCCTCTAGAATGTTTGCTTGATATGTTGCTATGTGGTTTGTGATCTTTTAGGGTAAGTTTTGGGATGCCAAAATGCATTTTTGGGCCAATTTGTGCCCAGGCGTTTCGGAACATCGGGTATGGTTTCGGAACGGCCAGGCTTTTGGGGCACATGTATTGGAACGGGGGTGGTTCCATTTCGGTACGTTTTGCCACTAGAGGCTTCCGTTTCGGAACTATGAGGACCTGTTTCGGAACAACCTAATATTACTTTTTGCTGAGAGCTCGCGTTTCGAAACGTGCAGCCCTGTTTCGAAACACAAGTAGTTTAAGTGGTTAAAAGACATCTTTGAAGGTTTCCAAATGTTACATTTTAGTCACTAGTGCTTGTATGCTTCCTAAATGAGTTTTTATGTATTGTTGAGTTGGTTTTGCCTCGTGTGCTTGGAATTTGACTAATTAACTAATTGGTAAGGTTAAATTACCTGTTGCCCCTGTTTAGTGTGGTTTTTGTGAAATGGTCCTTTGTGACTGTTTGTCTTCAATTGGACATCCGATTGATGTCCGATTGAGACGTTATTCTTCCGTTGTGACCCTTAACACCATAGGACTGTTAAATTGCATTTAGACAAGATAAATTTTAATCTAGGGTTGTTTATCAGAGGGAAATTCTCGGATTTTTCTCCGATTTTATCCCCGTGTAACTCTTCCGATTCGATCTTGCGACCAGACCGGGCCGAGGGGGTTACAGTATGATAGTGATGCCAATAACTATGTCCGATATTTAATAACAACTTATCGACGCTTACCAATGAGTCCGTTTAACAATCCGATGCAACTTTCTCAATAGTAATGTTAGCTAAATTATCAAAATCAATAATAAAGGATTCAAGAAGGCTCCTCGCCTAATTCCGAGACTCCGACTACATTCACCTTGAAATTCGATGCTCTTACGGCTCTCGGATAACAACGCCTTTGCTTCTAGCTTTCGATGGAGATGGTGAAACCTCTCTCTCCACTTCTTGAGCTAGAAAATTGATAGGGAAATTATTAGGGTCAATAATACGATATTAAAATCAATATAACAATATCAAAATCGATATCTGATTTCAATATAGACAACAACGATGAAATATCCATGGATGATCAAAACCCTAGCTTAAGATTAAGCTTGATGTATCCATGGAATTCAATAATCGATTGAGGAATATAGCTTACCCGATCGATAACAATGATTTTATAACAATAAAACGAAGGAAAAGAAAAGCTTAAAGTTATCTCCAATGGAAGTATGTGCTTCAAGGAAGAAGATGATGATGAAGGAGGTGCTTGCTTGTTAAAATATCGGGTAAGCTTTCTATCTTTTCTAATTCTTTTCTTTTTATTATCAAGCCACCGATGGCTTTCCTTCACTTGAAGGAAAGCTCCCAATTTGATCCACGTAGGTGGAAATTTGATTGAGGAAGGGTTAATCACAAGATTAGTCCCTCAACTCTCTCTATATTATGTTTTTGCCCTTCAACTTGCATTTTCCTCAATTTGATCATAAAATAGGTTTTGATATTATTCGATTGGATCCAATCACAACGATTTAACTCGATTAGAGTCCAATATCAATAATTAACTAGCCGATAGTATATTTAGACTTCATCAATGTAGAATTTCCGATCACCGAAACTCAATTCCAACTAGACCGGATTTTGGGGTGTTACAAAGTTCCTTAGCCACTTTTGAAAGGTATTATGGGGCAAGATAGGTACTAAAATATTCTACTCTACTACTTGTCACCCCCAAACGGACGACTAGATCGAGGTAATCAATAGAATTCTAGGAGTTTTACTAAGAAGCGTTGTTGGTAAAAATACTAGAACTTGGGAAGAATGCATTCCATTTTTTGAATTTGCTTATAATTGTTCTATCCATTCCTCTACTGGTTACTCACCTTTTGAAGTCGTCTATGGCTTTATCCCTTTAACCCCTCAAGATCTTATTCCATTACCCATAGAAAAACATGTGCAGCTTAGATGGAGAAAAGAAGGCAGCCTTGATCAAAGACGTTTTTCAAAAAGCCAAAGAAAGAATGGAAAGAACTTATCGGGCAAAAGCTGACAAAGTCAACAAAAGTCGTCGAGCTGTAATCTTCGAGCCTGGTTATTAGGTTTGGGTACACATGCGAAAAGAAAGGTTTCCAACCAAACAAAAATAAAAGTTGGATCCACGAGGCGATGGTCCCTTCCAAGTCCTAGAGCGCATCAATGACAACGCTTATCGCATTGATCTTCTCGGTGAGTATCAAGTGAGTGCAACCTTTAATGTTTATGACCTTTCTCCGTTTGATATTTCAGATTCGAGGATGAATCCTTTTGAGGAGGGAGGAAATGATACATGCATCGGACAAGCCCAAGTCAACGATGAGCTCACATTCTCTCTTGGACCAACCACACGAACCAAGTCCAAGATCCTTAAGGATAAACTCTACACCATCGTGTAAGGAATGCTGACCAAAGGCTTACAATCTTTCACGCAAGAGAAAGAATTCTGGAAAAACACTCACTCTCTAAGCTTGAAGAATTGGGCCACACAAACCCATGTTGAGGAAGCACACACCCAAGAATGCAAAGACAAGTCCTTAACCCTATTTGAAGTCCATTAAAATTGAGTTTTAATTGTAATTTTTAGACCCAAAGCTGGATTATAAAGTTTGGGTCTAATTAGTTAATTTCCAGCACAAATCAGATTCATTTAAGTTTAGGCCTTGTCATTCACTTCAAAACAGTCCAAATCATCCTCATATTCAAGCTACAACCCTAATAAGTCGTCCCCCTTGTCAGCCAAGGAAAAGTGTCGCCCAAGACTCCCTAAACAAGGGAGAGTTCCCATTCAGCAAGTAATTACATTATTTTATTAGTTTCAGGTTATTTTATTATCTCTTTTAGTATTATTTTATTAGGAAGGGAGTTTTATTCTATTTAGTAATTTCTTTTAGTTTAGCCATCCTTCCCCTATAAAAGGATGATAACTTCTTCTCTGTAAATCAGATTTGAGTTATTAAGTAAAAATAGTATTCTTTTAAGTACATATTTGTAAGTGTCGAGAAACTTGTGTCTTCGAAGCTTTCTTCAACGTGTTCGACCGAGTTGAGCGATGAAGAATCTTCACACTCTGGGTTGCCTATCTAATCGCGGGTCGGAGAGTCGATTTTAAGCCATATCACGGAGGTTGCCTAGTTAATTGCAACTAGAAGGGTTCCGCGGGCATCTCTACCATTCCACAACTCCATATCCATCTTGCTCAAGCCTTCACCATTGCGCCATCTTCCACAAACAGATCTAAAATTTCTAGATTTGTTCTTCTTTACTTTGCACTTATCTTTCTTAATCTTTTTCGTTCAAATCATTCTTATTTTCTTCTAATCTTATTATTCACCTTTGAATCTTTAACTTTGGACTCTTATTTTCAGAATTTTCAAGAAACACCATTGCATATTCTCTTGAATTTCCAGATTCAAAGTTTCTTGATAAAGTCAGCGCCCTAGGCTTGTTTCCAAGTGATTTTGAGAGTTTCCAATGTATTAGCAAGCCCTACATCAACAATAGACACCCCACCTATGCATGTGGCTCTACCCATGGCTGTGAGGATCTCTATACGAGCACCAAACGGCCGCTAAGGTATGCTAAAATCGTGCCAAACGACAGATGATACGATCCACAAAGGCAGCGTGCCACTAAGGCAGAGGAAACACATGCCACAAAGGTAGAGGAAATGTGTGCCACAAGAGCAGAGATTTTTATTAAAATTGGGAAAACAAAACATGACAGAGCAAGAAAAATAATAAACACTGGTGGTAGACAATCAGTACTAAGACTAGTTGTCGCCATCGGTTAAGCAATAAGGAGATAAGAAAAGCTTACGGCGGCTATGAAGAGAAAACTAGGTTAAGCAAAAATGTACTATAAATTTAAATTTAATGATTTGACGGGAATATAGATAATTAAGACTTTGTATGAAAATAATCGTGGATGACTCAAAGATTTAAGAGATTTCGTGTAATCTATTAAAATAGGACCCTTAATTTAAAATTAAATAAATACTTGTTATGTATGTTGTAAATTGACTTTTAAATAAAAAGTGAGTCTAACATGACTCAAAATCCACGAAATACGACATTATTTTGCTTTCTCGTGTGTTTTATAACTAGTCCATAACTAAATTTTAATTTTTTTCTTTACAAATATTTAATTTAACTCGTTTTTACCCTCCTTTACACATATATACACTTTGTTAGACTAAAAAATAATTGAATAGGAATGATTTTGAATTTCATCCTTTTCAAGAAAACAATCAAATTTCGAGTAATTAACGTTACTTATTTCTCATTTAAAAAACATTACTTATTTCTTAATTTTTGTAAAGTTGAAAGATGAAATCAAATAAGAAAGTATGTTTTGGAATTTTGAGTTTGATCCAAGAGAGATTTGTAGGGGCCATTGAAGTTTTGTGAAGTAGAAAAGCGATGGCCTTAATTAAAACATGTAGGGTAAGGCGGAGTATATACAGGGGCGGAACTCAACGTTATTTATTGAACGTGTTATTTAAAAATATTTAAATTTAAGGGGTTAATAATATAAATTATATGTTTTTAGGATATTAAAAATACAATTTTACCGTTTCCAATTTTTAAAAATTGGTGGACCAAAATTGTATGATTTTGGGGTACCTATTAGGTACTGCCCCTGGGCCCTGGGTATATGATATGTGGACCAAAATTGTTCAAGGGGAGCTTTCATTGTTGTCTTCTCCTCCCCTACCTTTCGAATCTAGTGGCCATATGTAATCTATTGCACCGCAACATACCACCTTTGTTATATGTCTATATTATAGGGTAAACGGTAAACCCAATATTATATATAACACTTTGATACATACGTTTGTGTAAATTTTAGTTGTTAATTTTAAGACTTAAGGGTTGAATTTAAAACTTAAATTGTAGGATTTAGGGTTAAATATATTGGTTTTAGATTTTATAGCTTAAAAATAAAGTATTGAATGATTTTTTTACACAACTTGTGTATCAAAATAAAACATTATATAAACCAACAAGTGTTGGGTGCATTGGTAAGACACATTATACTCCCAAGAGGAGGACGTGAGTTTGAACCTTAAAGACGACATTGTTAGAAGAAACAACCTTACACCCCAAACATGAACCGTAAGACGAACATACATATAACCAAAAAAAATGACATTATATATAAAAAACTAATTTGTGTACACATACAATGTATAGATTAATTATAATTATATTGATGTAATTAGATCACCGAAGATTCTATTTGATAATTATAATTGATAAATTATTAAGTTCCTTGAAATCGATGGATGCACTACTTAAATCACTAAAACTGGTTACATAGCGCAAGATAAACTTATGCTTTTAACGGATTATTATCACATACATATGCAATCGTAATCTTTTATTTTTACAAATGTCTTAATTTTAGGGTTTAAAGTTCATGAATATAATATAGGGTTTAGGGTTAGAATTTATGATTTATGTTTTAGGGTAATATGATTAGGGGTTTATGTTTTAACCTATAAACACTAAATTTTAACCATAAACCTAAATTTCTATCAACAATCCCTAAATTTAAAAATACTACACTTAAACCTCTAAACCTTAAACAGAATCCGTAAACCTTAAAGCTAAGGCATTTGTGTAAACAAAATTTCCACAAGCGCTTGTGCATGGAATAATTACCCATGCTTTAACAGTGTTTTGTGCCATGATGATTAGGTTAGGAACGAAATCGTAAATCAAAATTAGAGACAAAGTATAAATAGTCATAAAAATAAAGAGAAAAAATTCAAATAAATTGAAATTTGAAATTCCAAATACAAAATTTCTATTAAAATTTTAGCTTAACTATAAAATAAGTGCCCAAACTATACATCTTTTTTATAATATATGCCTAAAGTTTCTTTGGCTGAAATAAGTGTCCCAAGTTTTCTTTTTGGCCAAAGTAGGTGCTTCAGGGACTTATTTCAGCTAAAATTAAAATTTTAAACACATATTTTAGTCAAAAAATATTTTAAACACCTATTATAAAAAAATATAATTTTGAACACTTATTTTATAATTAATCTTAAATTTTTTAATTAAAAAAACTTTGGGGGCACAGTCCCAAGCATAGTAGCAGTTCCGTCACTACTGATTGTCCATGTTTATAATTATATTGAGAAAAAAAATCGTTGCCATAAATTTATATTTACTTTCGAATTAGTCCACGTTTAAGGCTATGATGCTAGAACCCCTTAAAACGAATAAAAATCATGTAACTTTTCCAGTGTCTTTTTTATGATCAAACCCTAAAAATTAAAATTTAAACTCTAACTTTAAATTTAAATTCTAAACCTAAAAACACACCATATCTCAAATTCTTAAACCCTAACTCTAAACTATAGACCTATTTTTAATGTAGAACATAAATAGGGCACCCAAAAGGGCAGAGGATATATATTCCTTAAAAACATTGAAATGCTATCCGTATAGCCTTAGATTGTTATGCAATTCGAATGTAATATCGTTTATTCGATAATTTTCTCACGATGCTCAACTCTGATTTTTTTTTTGTTGACGGTCTTTCAATAGTTTGATCCTTTTTGTGGTTCGTTTGCTGTTGCAGTCAGATTTGTTTGTATTTATAATTTGTTCGAGTCTTTTGGTTGAGTTTTTTAACCTTTTCCTTTGTATGATCTTTTTATCATCTCAAGTAGCTAGTTTATTGTGTCAATGATTATAAGAAAAATGTTCAAATTATATGGTTAGTTTACGATTATGGTTGTAAACCCTCATTGTAGTATTGAACATTTTCTCTTTTTAATAAAACTAGAGACTTTTATAAAAGAATAGATAAAATAAAAATAATTAATAATTAATTTAAAACATTAAAATCTTTTATCAATAAGTATAAGCTAGTACACATCTGTACAAGTCAACGTTGACAAAAAACACACACTAAAACAGTCGAGGTGCACTAAAATATCAACCGAAACGATATTCAATCCTTTAGTATCGTTTTAAGACCGATACAAATTGATACGACCAGTACCGATACGATATTGACTAGTATGAGAAAAACTCACTAATAATAATTTTTGATTAAAAAATAAGTTAATATGATCAAGAAAATATAAATTGATATATACTATATATTAAGTTTCCTCAACTCGTGAGAACATATTAAAAATGAGAAAGCTTTATCCATTAGGATTTAAGAATCTCATAAAATGATCGCAAAATTCAAATTATCTTTATAGTATAAAGCTTTATCCATTAGAATATATACAATCTGTTGTACTCTCTCTCATTGGCCCTCACTAAACTAGCTTCTTGAAAGGGTAGCATTATCGAAAATGTCATTATTCATCAGGAGGTGATCCATTCCATGAATTTAAAAAAAGGTGATACGAGATGGATGGCCACTAAGGTCGATCTTCAGAAGGCTTTTGATCGCCTTCGCTGGGAATTCATTGAAGATACTTTGCTCGAAGCTGATTTTCCAGCCCCTCTAGTTTCGCTTATTATGAAGTGTGTCACTTCGGCCACAATGCAAGTCCAATGGAATGGTTCCTACAGTGCCAAATTCAAACTTTTTCGGGGCATACGACAAGGCGACCCTTGTCACCATATCTTTTTAATCTGACTATGGAGCGGCTCAGTCACGTTATTTCATATAAGGTCTCTTCCGGTGACTGGTCTGCTTTCAGACTTGCTCGAAATGGGACCCCATCTCTCACTTATTCTTTGCGGATGATCTGATGCTCTATGCCAAGGCCACATTGGAAAGTGCTTCGGCGATTGAATCTGCCCTTGATTTGTTTGGTGCATCGTCGGGGCATATAGTTAATAAACGAAAAACTATGATTTTTTCTCTCTGAACACTACGCCGGATATTCGTTCCTCTATATGCTCTCGGTTGGGTTTTCAGGAAATAACAGACATGGGGAGATATCTTGGCGTTCTCGTACGGCATGCTGGGGCTACAAGCGACATTTTTAAATATCTTATTGACAAAGTGCAGGGTAAACTCAATGGCTGGTCTGCTCGCTCTCTCTCTTTCTCTGGGAGACTAACGTTGGCTAAATCGGTTCTTCTAAGTATCCCTTCGTATGTCATGCAGTCTTGTAAAATACCAGCCCGTATTTGTCATAAAATTAAAGCCATTGTGAGGCTTTTTATTTGGGGTGCTACTCATTCTTCGTCGCGAGTCTCACTAGTGAACTGGTGCACGTTATGTCAACCCCTCAAAAATGGTGGGTTGGGTATTAAAAACCTTCATAATGCAAATGTCGCTTTTCTGATGAAGGTTTGTTACAACCTCATCTCTTCTCCCAATGCCTTCTAGGTTTCTCTATTGCGTGAGAAGTATAGAATGTCTGATATCTGTCCTAGCTCGGTTGTGCGTGCTAATTGTTCATCTTTGTGGCGTTTGTTGTCTAACATTTGGCCACATTTCTATACTTCAATTGGATGGTCTATTGGGGATGGTCATGTGATTAACTTTTGGACTGATAATTGGTTGCCAAGCTTAGGTTCGCTATCTAATTGGCATAATTCCAATGTTGATGTTGTTTTGCCTATGAAGCTATCGTCCTGCACTTTATCGGATGGCACTTGGAATATAGGCCTTCTTCATCATTTACTCCAGCCCCATGCTGTCGATTTCATCACCACCAAACTACCACACCATCGTTCTCAAGGGGCTGATCTTTGCTACTGGACTAAAACAATTTCAAAGGTCTTTTTTGTTAAAAGTTGTTACTCCCTTGTTTCGGAACACTCATGGAGCACTCCTGCGCATCACTGGCATCTAATTTGGAAGCTACGAGTGCCTAAGCGATTGCGTTGTTTCCTTTGGCTTGCCATGAGAGATAAGCTCCTCTCTAATGAGATTCGCTGCCGTCGAGGCTTCTCGTCTGATATGTCGTGTTCGACGTGTGCACACTCTAATGAGTCCCTTCTACACATTCTTCGCGATTGTCCACATGTTCAAGCCTTATGGGCTTTGATTGTGCCTCCACAACTTGCTGCAACTTTTTTTCACTCTCCCTTATTCGAGTGGTTGGTTTTGAATCTCGGTCGTGACGAACCATTCTATGCGGACTGTCCTTGAAATATTATCTTTGCTTCAATTGTCTGACAGTCTTGGAAGTGGCGGAACATCTTCATTTTCCAAGATGAAGCGACCACCTCGATTCATCTTCTCCGTCTTAGTGTGGTATGGGCTAAGCACTACTATGAAGCTGCTGGTTTTTCATCCTCTCCCAACCCACATTCTGCCATATTTGTTCAATGGGTTCCCCCCAACCTGGTTGGATCTGCATCAATTCTGACGGAGATGTGTCTAGGACGTCATCTCTTGGCGCTACTAGTGGCGTTTTACGCGATCATCGTGGTAATTTTCTTTTGGCCTTCAATCGATCTTTAGGCCCCTCTTCAATCATCTATGCTGAACTTTGGGGCGTTTATGAGGGACTGAAGCTTGCTCGATCTCATGGCTTCAATCATGTTATTGTTCAATCTGATAGCTCCGACGTGGTTGAACTTCTCTCCCCCCTTCCATGGAAAGCCCCTTTGCACTGGTTCGCCATATTGCGATGCTTTGTTCTTCTGAATGGGAAGTATCTTTCTCTCATGTTCGCAGGGAGGCTAACTTTGCAGCCGATCACATGGCTAAGATTGCACACACCCGTTATAACCAGCTAAGTGTTTACGATACCCTCCACCATCACTCTTAAATCTTTTGCACCGAGATGTTCACGGGCCTCCTTAAGTCCACATGAATACTTGATGTCTGGCTACGACCTCATTTCTATTCGAAAAAAAGTTACCTAAGAAATAAGCTGTATTAAGATCAACTCTATGTTATTGAACGTTGATATTGTTGGTTAAGCGTTAGCATTTTATTGTATTCAATCGAATTGAATGAAATTGACGAGTCTTATTTTATCATCTCAATTCAATTTGATTATTTTAATTGAGTCGAGTTGTATAAATATATTCAGGTTAAATGTTTAAAATGTCAAATTGAAACTTTCACGATCACATGACTAAAGTTAATTTCTTCAAAAAATCTTAATTCTAAATTCATCCCTAAATTTTTTGATGAACAAATAAAATAAAATACTAACTACAACAACATGCATGACGAATTTCAATATTATATTTAATTAAATGCTAATCTAATTAAATATTAATAAATTAATTTTTTAATAAATTCGTCACGCATGCTAAACGAATTCACTCTAAAAACATTAGTTAAAAAATAAATTTATATCGATGTGAGAATGATAAATAATTTTTTAAAATTCATATTTATGTGAAAACGCCCTAAAATTTTGGGTAAAGAAAAAAAGAAAACAAATTCCAACAAGATAATCCAAAAGAGAAAATGATCCATTTGCTGGGTAATCTAATGGCTGGCGACCCACTAAACCTAGAAAATCGCTAACTTCGTAATAAAGCTGACTGCCCAATCAGGGGAGTGGAATCCACCTACCAGGAGTATTTTGGCTCATGCTATTAGCGACCTTCGTGTTTTCCAAACCCTTAATAAGCGCGTCGATAGTTGTAGTTTTAAAAGTCACCAGCACAAAATAAGGAACAAATCAATAGATAATGGCGACAACAGCTCAGCACTCCCAGATTTATTGCTTCCCATAAATCAAACCACTTTGTACTCGCCTTAATATTTCGAAACGTGTCCGCGCAGAGTCTCTCTTTTTGGCTTGAATCGACCCATTGTGTCGTGTCATCCTGCATTTTCTGCGAGTTAGAAAACGAGAAAGAAGTATCAAATTCTCTAAAAGGTCCCTCTGCAATATGTTTTTAGTGAATTTAGTCCATTATTATAATCTTTAACTATTTTAGTCCTTATATAGAAGGACTAAATATGTAAACAATGTTTGGTATAGTGACCTTATATAGAGTTTTACCAAAATAAAGATAGAGAACAAATAGCGTTACGGGGGTTTACATACTTGCAGCGAGTAAACGATTTTCTTTCTCGCAGTTTCTCGAGACTTTGAAACAAAAAGAGTTGATTTCCTCTCTTCTTCAGCTACTCATTATAACAGATTTTTTTCCCTTTCAATTTGATAATTTCTTCGTTTGTTCCACTTCCTATCTTTCTCTTTTATTGGATTTTGAAGGAGTAATCATTTGCTGAATCGTTGGATTCCTCTTCGGAAACACTGACCAGTTGTTTTCAGCTCCGTTGAAGGATTCCGTCGTCGACAAGAAAGGATTAGGAAACGGAGAGCAAACAGACAAACTAGAATGCGAACGATTTGCGACGTGTGCGAGAGCGCCGCCGCGATCATTTTCTGCGCCGCCGACGAGGCTGCTCTCTGCCGTTCCTGCGACGAACAGGTCTATTATATCTTTTTCATTGCCATTTTAATACTAATAACTGATCTTAAGCGTATTTGAACACGTCTACGTCTACGTAATCTTGATGTGCTTGCGGTTTGATTGACTTGAAACTTGAACCTAAATTCCTTATATTCCAAAATTAGCTTTAGATTTTTATAATTGTTCGTGTAATTCATTTTATTTTGCTAAAATTAAATCAATAAGGAAACTTTATTCGGAGTTTTTAGGTTCACATGTGTAACAAGCTTGCCAGCAGACATGTCAGAGTTGGGTTAGCCGACCCCAGTAATGTCCCACGCTGTGATATATGTGAAAATGCACCTGGTATTATATTATATATCCATTTTAATAGTATAATTATTGTGAAAACTCCTATTTTTTCTTTATGGAAATTTGTTCGTTTGTATGTAGCTTTCTTTTACTGCGAAGTAGATGGTAGTTCCCTTTGCCTGCAATGTGATATGATTGTACACGTTGGAGGTAAAAGGACCCATGGGAGATATCTCTTGTTGAGGCAGAGAGTTGAGGTTTGTCACTCTTTAGTAGGACAAGAACTTTTGTTTTCCTTTTTGTATTTAGAAAACCTACTAAAATTCCCTCTTTTTGTTGTAGTTTCCAGGGGATAAGCCTGGTCGTTTGGAGGAACTGGGTTTGCAACAGCCCCATCCGAATGATGCAAGAAAGGATCAGAATCAGCAGCCTGTGGTTGCAGTGAGAGAGAACCCGCAGAATCACCGAGTCTTTCGTGATAGAAAGGTAGGGAATGAATTGATTGATCTAAATGCCAACCCCCAACGGATGCACGGGCAAGCTTCCACCAATCAGGTATGGTTGTTTAGCTTCGTTCTTAAACTTGAACCCTAAGCAGTGGAGTGAGATATATGTTTAAGATTAATGATGTGACTGCTTCGTGTTTAAGGAGCAAGCCATGGATGTTTCAAGTGGCAATAATCATGGCTCTACAAGTGTGGTCCCTGCTGGATCCTTCAAAAGACAGTCTAAAAAATGAGCTAGGTATAACTACTATCCCTACTTATACTGTTTGTTTAAAAGCACTGTGACCATTTGGTTCTAAGGATTTTCTGTGTTTTATGTGCATGTCTGGATACTTCATCATAGTTCAGGACGAACACAAAATTTTATGTTAGGGGCGAACTTATAAAATTTTAAGGGGCGAGCTTATAAAATTTTAGGAGGACAAAAATAGATTTTTTAACAAAAAATACATAAAAGATTTCTAAATCATATATGAATTTCAAATTTTAGGGGACGACTGTCCCCTCTGGTCCATCCCGTCATAGATGGTTGTTGCATGTTTGAATGCGCTTTATAGGAAACCAATAAGATTGGCCAAGCAGATTTGCTTCCTTTCACATAACATTCCTTGTTTGATATTTCAAAGGAGAGCTTGACCTGCCGAGCAGTTCATGACTCCCATAGTCATACGAGAAACAAAAAGAATGACATTTAGTTGTTTAGGCTTTTGAATGTCTTTGGGGTTAGTTCTAATGTTTTCGAGGGAAACGGTATACGGTGCATCTAACCTTCAATCCCCATGCTTTAGATAAGAATGCTAAATAATTTTTATCCCTAAAGATAGTAAACATGTCGGCTTCTGCATGCATGCATGTCTCATTGTTTGTCACTCTTATTTTAAGCACGAGAAAAACAAAACTAATCTGATTGGTAGAAGGGTCATACAAAATTATTCTGCTATTATTTATCTATAGCGAAAGGACAAAACTTGTAATATTCTAAATCTCTGATAATTTTGGAGAATCTTGGAAATCACATTAGGCTACTGGTCACTGGGGTGACCAATCTAATTTTTCAATCAAATTAGTGAAATTATCCATCAGAATTTAATACCATAAATTGAATATATAGATATCATATAATAGTATAAAAGGTTTATACAAATTAAGAGTTTCAAAATACAATAAAATTTTCAATCAAATTAGGCTAAACATAGAGTTACAGGCCGACGGGATATACATAACAAGGTCCTACTATGAACATAGCTCAAATCTAAGGTCTAAGGCATTGCACTCTGGACGTGAAATGTTAAAATCCTTTCTTTGATTGTGCTTCTCAACGACGGTCAAAACCTACTAACTTACAAACAAAGACATTCAGATGTCGAGCTTCACAAGCTCAATAGTACACAATCTAATATAATTCATGTTGTTCACAAATATAGCCATGCATTGAAAGTATGAACAAATAAGCATAACATGATATACTTCATTATCAAGTCAACCATGCATCTGTCACTGCTTAATCCACAGTCATATAGACACACACACACATCAATAATAGCGGTGATATTTGTCTGAACTACTAAGCATCATACTATATATAAGGCTATTGAACCACTCAGCATCAAACTATATATAAGTGCATCTTGGACCACTAAACATTAGGCAACACGAATTGGGTATTTGGATCCCACCTCAATCATCATCACACAACAATAATGCCCTCAAGGCCATACAATAAATCATCACACAACATTTATACACAGCACATAACCCATTGAGTCGTTTATGGTTAAACACGAGTTATTTAGCCATTAGACAACTCTCGAATGTCTATACTACTTATTAACTCGCTTTTCTATCCATTTTAGAAAGTTTAGAGAAGATTCCCGGTTAGTATATACACTCATCTATGAGTATCGATACTAAAGTGTGTGTATCGATACTTGCTTATGAGTATCAATACCAAGACCTTAAGTATCTGTACCGATGAAAAGTGTCAATACTAAAATGATCCTCTTTGAACTCAAACATTTAATAGTATAGATATTTGTCGAATGATATCGATACTAGATGAATAGTATAAATACTCATCCATCAAAATGCCCATTTTTGCCTAAGTTCATGCCATATCGGTACCATATGAACATGTATCGATATCGAAGCCCATAAAAGTGCATTTTTTGCTCGAGTTTCACATTCAACCCCCCTTCGAACACCTATGGCATAGTCTTAATTAATTTCTAAAGTTTTTGAAGATATATTGGGTTAGGGGCAGAGCCAGAAAATTATTTAAGGGGTGTCATTTTTCTTGAATTATATTCAAGGGGTGTCAATTATTTATAAATGGGTGACATTTATTTATTTTTTTAAAATTTTTATTTATAAATTATATATAAAAAAATTTGTCCCAAAAAATTTTGAAGTATCATATGACCACCCATATTAATGGCTGGCTCCGCCCATGTATTGGGTCATTTAACATCACTTACACTATTTCTAACACCAGTTTAACTGTTTGTTCACTCAAATCAAGTTTAGCACAAACCATCATGTTTATGAAAAACAAGAAGCATAAAAGGCTAAGAGGTATTACCTTATGCAAAAAACATAAAAACACCACCTTCAATCAACTATCGTCTACTTTTCTTTTGTCTATTGTGTTAGATGGCTCGCCCATAGTTACCCGGAACGTAATACGCAACGAAACGGAAAACGAAAACAGGAACGTGGAACGTTACTTTATTGAATTCGGTACGACGAGGGATGTGATACAAAATTAATTCTATGACCAAGCCTTTATATGTTAAAACAATTTTATTATAAGTCTAAAAAGGTAACATTTTATTTACATGATTTTAAGACGAATTTCTTAAAAATTTAACATAAAATTATAAAAATTAATTAATAATCATTAGTGACTTACAATGACTACCAAATCACATTTATTACATTAAAATATGACAAATTTATTTAAAAAGTTTAACATAAAATAAATAGAAAAATATTAAAATTATTAATTGCCATTAAAGGCTTACAATGACTACCAAATTAAAAGTTCAATCATCTCATCTCAAATCTTCCAATCTCACGGTTGAATCATCAAAATAAGTACTTTCGGGGTCGATGTCTCACTAACTTGTCAGCACGCTTAGTATTTAACCGGTTTCTTTTGATATTGTGTATGTAAGAGTAAGTGCTCCACACTCTTTCTGCTGAAGAACTGCTAATAGGTTGCGACAAAACTCTTATTGCAATCTCCGCCAACTCTGAAGTTTCTGAACCATAAGTGGACCACCAAGAAATAGGACTCATCGTTGTAGCATCAATCCTAGCATATGTTGTCCCAAACATCCCTTGCTTGTTTTGGAACTTAGCTAGTTGTTTACGTAACTCGGCCTTTTCATTTTCATCTTCACCGATTCTATCAAAAGCTTTCAGGACTTCGGCAACAACTTCTCGATCTTGATTTGGAGCACGCCTAGGTACTCCACCGAGAGCTTCAACATTTAGATATTTAGAATCATAAAAGAAAAGGTTGAGGGCAAATCCCAAACAATGCATTGTGATGTTCATCTTCTCCCATCTAGATACTAGTATTTCTTCCATTTTCACATAATCAACCGCACGTTTGTTATTAATCAATAGATCCCTAATTTCTCCAATCATACAATCTATTTTCTCATAAATTTCCCTTATTTTTTCTCCTTCCCCATCTGCAAATCTTATCATAGAGTAAATTGGTTGTGTTATTACCAAAATATTTTCTACTTCTTCCCAAAATTCATCATCAATAATTGTTGATGTCACTTCCTTACCTAGAGCCTTAGTGTGCTCATCCCCTAAATTGACCCATTCCCTCCAACACCTAAGAACAGTAGTAGTAGCTAAAGCTTTCCTACAACGTGACAATCTTTTCAATAGAAGATAATGAGAAGCAAACCTTGTTTTTGCTACCTTAAGCAACTCAAGATCAAATTGGCTTTTAAAAATTACATTGGCCTTTTCATGGTTTAAAAAATATTTAACAATGTCTTTCCCCTTTTTATATGTTTCACTCATCCATGAAAATGTGGCAGCAAAATCTTTACATATGAGATTGTGTATGAACCACACAAGGAGACCAAAAGATATGTTTGTGTACCTTTTCAATTTCTTTTCCCGCTGCTTTACAATTTGTTGCATTATCAGTGACAATTTGAAGCATATTTGAAGGCCCGACTTTCTCAATGGATTCCAAAAGAAACTCTGCAATGTTTGTCCTTGTTTTCTCTTGTTCAGTAAAATCTTTACGTACATAAACATGGAACCACAACTGTTGGATGCCACAACGTTTATAAGTGGTTGTCACTTCACATTTGTCCAACCATCAGAGACTATGGAAGTTCCTTGAGTGGTCCATGTATCCTTCACCGGAGTCAACTCCTTTTCAAGTTGTCGTTGACACTCATCCACCAAAGTTGTTCTTGACACTCATACACCAAAGTTGTTCTTGCTCGATCAAATGATGGGGGTTTGTAGTCTTTTGGAGCTTGATTAACTCCCTTCAACATGGCAAGAAAGTCTGGATTTCTAAGAACGTTGAATGGGATGCCATTCGCACAAAGAGCTCTAACAATTAAAATATCAACCTGATGTCGCTCCACTGTCCCAAAAGATTTGCAATGGGACAAGTAGTTGTTGTTCGTCTACTGTGGCTGTTGGTGAGAGTAGATTTAGACAAAGACGGTGAAATGCCAACATTCTTTGCTTCTTCAACTTTCTTCCTTATTCTTTGAAATTCTGCACGATTGGTTAACAAAGTTTGACAACGAGCAACCTCTGATTTTTTTCCAACCCCAGGACCGAAAAAATGTTGATGAATTCTAGAATACGAACTATTGTAAGATTTTTTACAATGGGTTCAAATCCATCTCTTTGTTCCTCCTGGATTTTTTCTCGTCCCATTCATTATGAATGTCACTTTATCGAGTAATGGCTTACAATTATTTGTCGATGAAGATGCACTCGAATTTATTGTAGTGCTTGTATTCGTGACTTCTTCCTCTATTGGATAATTTTCTTCTTCTATGTCATGGATGCCATCAATTGGAGAACTTTGATTTTGTGATTTTCCTTCTTCCAATCGTTGTCTTTTTTTACCAAATACCATTTGAAATCTGATTTTTTTAACGTATGTGTTGTGACCTACGTAAATTGGAGAAGCTAAAATGGTTTAAATTGGAGAATAGAGAACCATTATGCATTGATTTAAGCTAACAACTAGTCCTTGTTGGAATTGAAATTGGAATCAAGCTAACAGCTAGTTCACGTTGAAATTGGAATTGATATCATAATATATTCTAGCTAACAGCTAGTCTACGTTGGAATTGGAATCAAGCTAGCGCTATTCAAGCCGCAGGATTAGAATAATTATAGAATTGAAACACTTGATTCTAATAATTTAATAATAAAATAATTATTCTTTTGCATGTTTATCCATAAAAATTTAAATTTTATAAATATTCTAATAATAAAATAAATTTTTATCCCATACAAATTTAAATTGATAAAAAGGCAAATAAAAAGGTAAATTAAAGCTTTGGGAATCGAGATCCAATAACCACGACAGCTCATCTTCTTCTATCTCTCAACAACCCCAACTTTGCGTCAAAACTCAAAAACCACCGTCTATTTCTGGTTTTTGGACCAATCATCGTCGATTCCAGATCTACAAGCCAACTTTCGTCATGGTCCATGGCTACGTCGAGAACCCACTCTGACAGCTCGTTTATAAACTGGATTCTTTGCCGTCTTTCTCCGTTTCTGAATCGCGTACCGGTCGCGTTTCGTTTCACGTTTTGGGTCGTAGTTCCGGGTTCAACGTCCGGTGGCTCGTTCCCCGTTCCTGGTAACACTAGGCTCGCCCATCTCTTTTACTAAATCAACAATTGATAGAATTATTATCCTATCATGGGCTTTCAAGAGGTAAGTAGATGCATTAAAACTAGAAAATCAAAATGGAATCAACTAGAGAAGTTCCCAAAGTTAGAACCTTCTCTAAAACCCTTAATAAAGATATTAGACCGAAGCTTATAATTCATGAATCAAGCTTCTTACCTGTAATGGTCTTGTTTTCTTGCAAAGATGAAAAAGAAGAATTTCTAAGCTTAATTGGCAAGCTATAGGAAATAGAAAGAAAAATGAAGCTGAAAGGGAGTTGAAGGAGAGTGGTTGGCTAGTCACTCTTCCATCCCATGTCAAACCCAACATATAGACTAGGGTGATCAACCAACCTTTAAAAAACAATGGGGGGCATTTGCACACTTAGCCCCTTAATTTCTTCTCAATTCCAATTAAACCCACAAAGCCCAACGAGATCAAATTAAGCCCAAATCTCATCCACTAGGATCCAACTAATTATTCTAGTCTTAGGTCAACTCTTGATGGATGACTCAAGTTTGAGTAATTACAAATCTTCCTATTAATTAAAAATTTCATCTTCGAAATATACCTAAATTAAAAAGGTGAGAATATTGAAGTTCCATGGATTCCACCATCTCCCAAGTAGCCTTTTTTACACCATGGTTCCTCGACAACATTTTCACCATATGTATGCTCTTGTTCTGTAATTTATTTACTTCCTTATCGAGAATCTTTATTGGCTTTTCATGATATGAAAAGTCTGTGCTCACCTCAATAGCCTTCTGAAGAATAATTTGAGAAGGTCATAACAATATCGTCATAACATCTACACATAGAACAAATCATGAATATGTTCCGACTCCGAAAGAAGTGCCAGATAATAAGCCATTGAACCAACTCTTTCAAGAACTTCACACGGTCTAACGGATTTCAGATTCAACTTCTATTATTTTTTCAAATTGTAGTACTTTCTTTCAAGGTGACACATTTAGAAAGACTTTATCATCAACTTCGAACTCTGTCTTTACGCTTCAAATAAACGTTAGACTTTTGATGATTGAAAGTCGTTTTCAGCCTATGTTAGATCAATTGGACCTTGTCTTCAGTCTCTTTGATCAATCATAAACTCACATTCCTTCTTTCACTAAGTTCAATTCAACACAATAGAGTTTTACACGTGCAATAATATAATGCCTCAAACGAAGTTATTTGAATACTCGACTAAGAACTATTACTGTATGCAAACTCCACCAAAGAAAGTTGCTCCTCTTAACTATCCTCAAAATCAATAGCATAACATCGAAGGATGTCTTCCAACACTTGGATGACCCTTTCCGACAGACCATCAATTTACGGGTGAAAATCGTACTAAAATTCAATTGTGTACCCAAAACTTTGTGGATTTTCTTCCAGAATCTTGAAGTAAAACCACATATCCCAGTCTAAAATGATCACAGTCGATACACCATACACTTGTATAACCTCATCAATGTATAATTTAATCAACTTCTTAAGAATGAAGTCCATGTGCACTGATGGAAAATGTGCGGTCTTCGTCAAATTGTCTATTGTGATTCAAATCGTTTCATGCTTCCTTCGAGTAATCGGTAGTCCAGTCACAAAATCCATAGTTACTCTATCACACTTTCACTAAGGGATTTAAATAGGCTGAAGCAAATATGAAGGGACCCGATGTTCAACCTTAACTTGCTGATCGATTAGGTATTTAGACATGTATTCTGATACGTCTCTCTTCATCCTGGGCCACCAATACAGTTGACATAAATCTTGATACATCTTGTTATTACTTGGATGTGTGGAAAAATGACTAATGTGTGTCTCTACATGAATTTGATCTCTCAGTTCACCTGCTAGGATACATAATCATCCCTCATGAGTGAGAATGTGAGATAATTACGCTCATGCAGCTTAAGTTGCCTCGAAACATAAACGACCACTTTACTCTTATGTATAAGGACACATACCAATCTATTTAAGGATGCATTGTTGAAGACTACATAGTCTTTACCCAACTCTTGTTGTATCAAAACGAGTACCTCTGTCAGATAAGACTTAAGTTACTCAAAGCTTTGCTAACATTTCTCACTCCACTTGAATGATACTCCTTTATACAGTAACTTAGTCATAGGAGCGGCGATCATCAATAATTCCTTAATGAATCATCAATAATAACCTGTAAGTCCAAGAAAATTGTGAAACTCAGTTATTTTTAATCGGCTCCCAACCTATCACTACTTGGATTTTTTGTGAATTGACTCTAATCCAATTTGTCACAATTATGTGATATAAAAATGTCACTCTTGACAATCAAAATACACCAAGATAGAAATAATATTGTTGGTTATGCTCATCCTCTGATCCGAAATATACCAAGATATTGTTGTTAATGATGATAAACTGATATAGGTAAGGTTGGAGAATATGATTAATAAAGTCCATGAAGGCTAATGGCGTATTTGTGAGACCAAACAACATAAATAGGTAGTACCCAGGCCTCAAGTCATTCTTAGAAAATACTCAAAGCACAACTCAATTGTTCGAATAAGTCGGCAATCATTGGAAGTGGATATCAATTCTTCACAGTTACTTTATTAAGCTGACGATAGTCAATGCACAACCTCATCAATCCATCTTTTTTCTTCACAACAATACTAGTGCACCCCACAATGATATGCTAGGTCGAATGAACCCACACTCAAGTAATTCTTGCAATTCCCTCAGTTCGATCGATGCCATATGATAGAAATTGATCGAAACCGGTGCCATGACTAACATTACCTCAATTCCGATCTCTAGTACTCTATCCGAAGGCAATCCTGACAACTCTTTCGGAAATACATCAACGAACGCTCTAATCTTGTGAAGATCCACTAATACTAGACTTGTGACCCTCAAATCTACTACATAGGCCCAAAACACCTCACAACCGTTCTGAATCATACTCTGAGTCGACATAGCTGAAATTACATTGGAAAAACAATTATTCTTTTCACTTCTCACTTCTCACTGCTAACTTCGCACCATCCAAATTATGAAGCTTAAGGCTCTTCTCTTGACATCAGAGATTCAAATAGCGGTTCACTACTGCAATAACGATAACAACAATGTTCAAAACAGTTATTGCAAAAAATAGCGGCCCACAATGACTGTAATAGCATACGTTATATCCACAACCGCGCTAAAACATTGCAACCGTAAACGTGACCGCAGCCGTAATGTAAATCCATGCTTGACATCTAAAACTAGAGTTTTGTTTAAATAATCAGTCTGTACCCATGATCACATCAAGCTCTTGTAAAGACAATTCTATCAAGTCTGTCAGAAATACCTTGAATTTCAATAGGGCACCTATGATGAACTTTATCTACTAGTACATCATGTCCTAACGAGCTAGATACTTGCACTCATACATCTAAATCCGAAGCCACAATACTGCTCTTTTGAACTACCCCACTATGAACATACAAATAGGTGGACCCAAAGTCCAATGCAATGACGAGAATAGAAAACAACGTGACTTTAGATAACATATGTAACCTCACAGTCCTCTCGTGCCTTCACAACATACTGTTTGGATGGAACTTGGACATCAACTCTAAAGGTAGACCTGACAATACCCTACCCTGTTGTTCTGATGTAGCATTGACATCACCTCTAACAAAGCCAAGCCCCGCAGAATTTAAGGGGCAGACCTTTGTGATTGCGTTGGAGCGATGCTAACAGCCTTTGGACAATCTCTCACGAAGTGGTCCATTGACCCACATCTATGAGACTGTGACGATGCAAATCTCACCGGACCATTCGAATCTTGTGTGCTCTTGGCAAAAGATTGGGATGAACCTGCAATATCCCGAGTCCTCGTGATCTAACCTTTGGACCCCTCAGATTGTCTCTACGCCACGCTCCTAATTCTCTCCAATGCCTTAGCCAGGGTCGCTAACTCAGAGAATACTCTCGGTGGATCAATTGACAAATACAACTAAATATCATGCTGTAACCTTTGCATAAATCTCCGGCACCTCGACTCAGTCACAGCTAGCTCGGGGAATACCTAGTCAATCGTAGGAATTCCAGCTCATACTCAAACACTGTATGATCCCTCTAAATCGAATGTGTACATTGGTCTCTCAACTCATCTATGTGAGCCCATCACACCAATATATTTCTCTCTGAACTCATCTACAAATACTCTCAAGTCGGCAACGCTGGCTGTAAGCCCATCTCTACAGTCTCCCACTAGTCCACTAGTTATGAGCATTACGCTTTAAAAGGACAATGATGTACTCCAAATTATCCTTAAGACTCCCTCTCAATTGTCTCAAAGTCTATTATGTATCCCTCAACCATCGATTAGTAGACATTGAGTCATCCTCACCCGAACCACAAAAATTTGTAGTCATATAGGGTCGAAGTCTCTCAATTGGGACTTGGAGTATCTAAGGCTCTTGGGACGGCTCGTACTATGAGAAGGAGATCAAAATTTAGATTACAGAAGTATGTTGCATCCTCCACTCCAACATCTCCCGAAAATTCAGTGTCCATGAGTCTGAAACGGACTCGTCATCAAACTCATCGATGTGGGAGTCATGACTCTCCTCAAGCTCTCCATGACTATACTTAGAATCCCCACGCATAGTAGATCTTTGCAATTAACAAGGAAACACTATCAGGATTTCAGTCTTAAAAGAGTAAAACTTAAACTTGGAGGACTTGTATTCACTAAACATCATATTACGACCATTGGTTGACCTAGAACTAGCTAAACCTAGACTGTGATATCACTAAATTTAACACTCTAAACCCGACCAAACAGTTTCGGAGAATCCAAGATGTCACATTAGGCCCCTGGGTGACCAACCTAATTTTTCAACCAAATTTAGCCCAATTATCCATAGGAATTTAAAACCATAAACTGAATATATACATGTCATGTAATAGTGTAAAACATTTACACAAAATAGGAGCTTCAAAATATGAAACTTTGTTTATCTTAAAAGACCCAAAATATAGAGTTATAAACCGACAACATATACATAGCAAGATCTTATTGAATACATAGCTCAAATCTAAGGTCTAAGGTATTGTACTCTGGAAGTGAAATGTTGAAATCATTTCCTTGACTGTGCTCCTCAAATGCAAATGGAAATTTGAACGTTGAGATTCACAAGCCTAATAGTACACCATTATTCTAACATAATTTATGTTCATAAATATATGCACGCATTGAAAGTGTGAACAAGTAAGCATAACATAATATGCTTCATTATTAAGTCAACCAATGCATTCTTCAATGTTCAATCCACACACACCAATTATATCAATGATATTTTCCTAAACCAATAAGCATTGGGATATATATATATATAGAGAGAGAGAGTTAGGATCAACTTACACAATGTAAAATTCTTTAAGTTTTACACGTTTTCTGGATCGTTAGATGGAGGGAATAGATGGCTAAGATTAACTCCTTAATCTTGTTTTTCCAAGTGATCATCTTCACATATTTACTGTTAATCTCATCCATTCGTTTCACTCATCCAACGGTCCAAAAAACGTGTAAAACTTAAAGAGTTTTATATTGTGTAAACGGATCCTCTCTCATATATATATATATATATATATATCTTGGCCCACTAAGCATCAGACAACATGTATTGGGTTTTTGGATCCAACCTCAATCATCATCACACAACAATGATGCCACCAAAGCCATACAATATATCACCACACAACATTTATGCTCATCACACAGCTCATTAAGTCGTTTGTGGTTATTCATCGTATATATCGTTAAACATGAGTTATTTAGACATTAGGCAGCTCTCAAATGTTCCTATTGCTTATTAACCCACGTTCTTATCCATTTTGTAAAGTTTGGGGCAGATTGCCCAATTAGTATTGATACTATAATGACCCTCTGTGATTCAAAGGTTTAAATAGTTTCGATATTTGCCTAGTAGTATCGATATTGAATTAGCAGTATCGATACCCAAGAAGGTATTATCACTACACACCCATTAAAATGCTCATTTTTCAGTCTAAGTTTATGCATTATCGGTACCATATGAACAAGTAGCGATACAGAAGCTCATAAAAGTGCTCTTTAGGCTCAAATTTCACTTTCAATCCCCTCTAAACACATGTAACATGGCCCTTATTGATTTCTAAAGTTTTATGAAGACATATAGGGTCATTTAACACCATTTACACTATCTCTAAAATCAATTTAGACATTTGATCACTCAAATCAAGCTTAGTACCCAACATGAACAAATCTAACATGCAAACCATTATGTTTATGAAAAACAAAAGGCACAAAAGGATTAAGAGGATACTACCTTATGCAAAAACACCTCCCTCCTTTTGCCTCTTGTGTTAGATGGCTCTCCCACATCCTTTACTAGATCAACAATTGATAAACATGAATTATTATCCTATCATCAGCTTTCAAGAGGTAAATAGATGCATTGAAACTAGAAAATCAAAATGGAATCAGATAGAGAAGTTCCCAAAGCTAAAACCTTCTAACCTTTAATAGATGCAAGAATTATTTTCCCACGTCAAACCCAACATATAGGCTAGGGTGGTCAGCCAACCTTTTAGAAAAATGGGCCATTTTCCCACTTAGTCCCTCAATTTCTTCCCATTTCCAATTAAACCCCAGAAAAGCCTAACAAACTTAAATGAAGTCCAAATCTCATCCACCAAGGATCCAACTTAGCCCAAATAAATCCAATTACCTTAATAAACTAATTATACTAGTCCCGGGTCAACTCTCAATGATTGGCTCAGGTTTCGGGTTGTTACAGAACTTTTATGAAGAAGCAATAATATGCTTTGCTGCTGAAGCTGTTAGTTCCTTTGTCTCTGATGAACTTTTCATTGTTACAGCTTCTTTTCTTACAAATTTGTTGGTCTGGATGTTACTAAAGTTTTACATCTCAAGTTTTGTTGCTATCATGTCTGAGATTTTCTTAATAAGTAGCACAAGTACCATGTTTATTATCTTATTTTATCATGGCAGTTGCTTTGATTCAAGTCTATAACAAAGGTTTCAGTTTTATTGAGATTAGGATGAACAGACAACCGGAAAATATAGTCATTTAACTCACTAGTAAATGTTGCAAGTCCTACCACGGTTTCTCCTACCTTCCTCTCCAAATATGCTCCCACATATATAATCCCTTCTTTCAACTCCATTGATGATTGTTCTTTGAAACAAGGTTTCTTATCAAATGATGCTGTCCATAATTTTGTGGCTGCAGATATATCTGGACCGGTCCTCTGACATCTATGTATTTACGGAATGAAGGGCTTGCATTTGATCCATGTACCAAAATCAACATTCTTGCCTAACGGGAGTTGTTAAGTTGTGACATTTATGCATTTGTTCCAATGGCCAACTATACATCTTTAGTGAGTGTCCATTCATTTAAATCTCTTTAACATTATTGCTGATGATTAGAAAGACAAGTTGGCAAATTGTTATCAAATTTCAAGTGAAAAAATAAACGGACAACGGAGGGGGAAATTCCGTTGTTTTATAAAAGCTCAAAATTTTATTCGTTGTAGCAGCTTGCTGCTTCTTTGCATAAATGAAATTTAACACTTATCCACCCCCCCCCCAAAAAAAAAAAAAAGAATCCGCTGTTAGTTTCTCTGAAAAATTTATATTTTTTAGTCCGGGTTTTGGGGCCAAAAGCAGAGCGAGCAGTGGGAGACTGTAATACAAGGAACTAAATAGTTATGTATGCTTTTGCTGTTCCATTCCTTCTACATGGCATCCGTTTTAGCATTGCTTCACTTCCACGGTGGAGTTTGTTCTATTTTTTTTGCCACACTCAATAGCAGCTGAAAAATGGTGGCTAATGCTTTTGATTACCAATTAAATTTGTCTTAGAAATTTCCTTTTTATTTTTCTAATGTGATTGATTTCAGTAACATGGAGGAATATTCTGAGAATTACAGTAACTGTCTTTAGTAGGGAGTTGTTTACACGGATCTAATATTTTTGCCTGAGCTTGTTTTTCCAGTTCATTGGAGCAAACAGTTTTGAATAGCATTGAGCGGTATGGTAAAATGATAATCAAGAAATTAATCAGATCAGTTTACCCTATTTCTGATCACGAAAATGTAGATTCAAGCATATCTTAGTTTTTGTGGATGATGCATTTATAAGTAATCTCACCGGCAAGAAGTTCATTGACACATCCAAGTACAAAAACTAGTCTCCAGGGCCAATAAAACATTAAATACTGACAGAGAAAAAGAAAAGTCGGAAACCATATCATGATATCTTCATTATCTCAGCTGAAGCTTTGATTGCAGCTGCTTAGTAGACGTAGCCCTTAACGAACATTCCTTTCTTGGCCTCCTCAGATTCTCCCTCGCCGGTGTATTTGCCGAGCTGTGCGAGTGAGTTGGCCTTGGCACGGACAAGGAGTGTATCCTGAGCGGCCTTAACGTTCTCGGGTCTGCCTCCCCATGTCTTCAAGCAAGTGTTCTGGAGAGCTCTGGCATATGAGAACGAGACGTGCCATGGGTTTGGAGATTGGTTCATTGCGTTCAAATTGAGGGTAGCTTCAACCTCGGATTGTCCACCAGACAAGAACTGCTCAACAGAAAGGGTTCGTTCGAACGATTAGTACCGGTTTTTGCTACCTTATTAAAATGTTTTGGTATAGAAAATGTACCATGATTCCAGGAACAGCTGGGGGGATTCTCCTGTGGAGGAGCTTGAGGGTGTAATCAGCAACTTGCTGAGGGGTGGCCTTGTCTTTGCATTCAGCACCAGGGGTGACCATGCTGGGCTTGAGGAGGATACCCTCAAACAGGACATTATTCTCGGCAAGGTAGAAGAAAACCTCAGCCCAAACCTTTTGTGCTACTTCGAAAGTCCTATCGATGCCGTGCTCACCATCGAGCAAGATTTCCGGCTCCACAATCGGGACCAATCCACTGTCCTGCAACACAAAAGCAACAAAAAGCACTTCTCAGTAACAAGTAGCATATAGATAATGGTAGCATATTATCATGATTCGTTCAATTACTTGAGAAATGGCTGCATAGCGAGCAAGACCCCAAGCTGCTTCTTTAACTGCCAAAGCAGATGGACCGTTGGGAATGCTCACAACGGTACGCCTGTCCGATCAACAACAGCAAACAGTGTCATATAAGAACTCTTCACTTCGACCCTACATAATACAATTGAGAAGTTAATCGAACACGAGATTACCATTTGGCGAAACGAGCACCCTGCTGGTAGTAGGCAGCAGTCCGGGATGAAAGACCGTCAAGACCTTGGCACCACGACTCGTTGTTGGAACCGGGGAGGGGAACCAAGCCCTGTTATTTTGTTTTATCATACCATTCAATTCCAAGTATCCTCTTTAAAAATATGTTATTTGTGTGTGCTTTGTGGTTAATTATGAGTGGCTTTACCTTGTCAACTTTGATTCCAGGGACAATGTTTTGCTCAACAAGAACATCAACCATCTTTTTTCCATCGACAGTAGACTGGTAGAGAGTCTCCTCGAAAAGGATGGCTCCGGAGATATACTCGCCGAGACCAGGGGCAGACACGAGAAGGGTACGGTAAGCTTGCCTGTTTGCCTCGGTGTTCTCTAGACCAATCGAGTCAAGTCGCTTCCCACATGTAGCATTTGATTCATCCATGGCCAAAATACCACGACCTGGAGATGCAATGGTTTTCTACATCCAAAATAAATAAAAACAAAACAAAGAAAACCCATTTATCGGTGCCCTGCGTAGCTTAAACTGTTTCACCATCAATTGCAGATTATTGAAGCCACCAAAAACACCATAGATTACCTAAACATACAATTTACCATATACCAGCATGCATGCATGCATGGCTAGTAATTACTTTTACACAAAGCTTAATACATACAAATATGGTTCAAGATTACACTGATTCTAATGCTTATAAGAAAAACTCGACTATCGTCTAGTACTTACCGCGGTCTTAACAAGCTCATCAGCATAAGAACTAGCACGGACGGTGAGGCCGACCGATGTACGGTGGCACCGGACGACACAAACCGAAGGCTGGCGGAGGTTTTGGCCCTTAATCCACTCGGACTTATCAATAATAGGTGAAGACTTGAGGAGAGTTGCCGAGGCAGAAGCCATTCTCTTTTTCTATTTTTGGTTATGTTTTCTTTGGCTTTGTGAGGCTAACCAATGAAGCTTTTGAAGTTGCAGAATGTTATAAGGGGAGTGTTTCACTGTAATCTTATCTCTTCTGTGTTGGCCTTCCTTCACCACACATGCAAAGTCTCACTCACTGTATTTTGTAGTTGTGTTGTCTGTATTATACCATAAGATGTCACATTTGAGGCTGTCCTGCATTGGCCAATGTTGGTACGCCACGTGGATGATAATTCTGCACACTTGGCAGTGCTGGCATTCGTGGTTGATATGTACTGTTCCATGCTCACCTTGTAAAGCATTGTAGACAAAAATGCCATGCAGTTTCAGTGTCTAAAATACAACTGTTTGAGAGGTTCCTTCTGAAAGTAAACATGAGGTTCTGATTAAGTATTGGGTTTTTGATGGAGCTGTGAGTTAACCCCATATCGGACGGTTGACGGAGTGCCAGGTAATGTGGTTTACAGACCTTGGAGATTATTGACCAGTGCCAAGGCATGTAATCTGTGGTTAAGATTCATCAAAACTGCTTGTGTTTGCAATTTGTAGCCACGTGCGACTGGATAAGCTTTTGGCAAAACAGTAAAAAAATAATAATTCCGTTGCCGGGATTTGAACCCGGGTCTCTCGGGTGAGAGCCGAGTATCCTAACCAACTAGACTACAACGTATTCTGAAATGTTGAGCCTAATTAACTTATTTGACGTTGTTTAATGTATCCAAATTGGAAAGTTTGAAATTATTATTATCTTTTTTAATTCCTAATCTTACCTGAAGGGGAATAAAATGAAGCGGGTGCTCCTAGTGAATCTAGAACTCACTATCTAAGGAATTATAAAAAAATAAAAATGTGTAGTTTAACCAACCGATCAAATTTACTTGCCCAATTTGAAATTATTATTATTTAGTATTTTACATACAATGTCTAACATTACTGGTGATACACAACCCAATCGAAGACTACAACAACATGCTTAAAGTTTTGTATTAGCTAATTGATTTAAGTTCGTTGAAAAGGTTGCATTTTCAAAATTAGTACTTTTATGTTACATTAAAGCGGTTCCTTATTAATTCTTTAGTCAAAATTTTTTAAAATTTAATTATAATTATTTTAAATAATTAAATTTTATAAAATATTTTTATTTTAAAATTTCTTGACTGAAATTTTTAAAACATATTATTTATATTTTTATCGACAATAAATTTTAAATAATGAAAAGTTAAAAGTTAAAAATAATTGTCTAAAAGAATCAATATGAAACAAAAGAGGTATTATTATAAAGTTTTAACTCGACACGGCTGTATCCGTGGTTGACATCGATTGTTATGGTTTAAGTGTTGGGTTTTTTTTTTGTGCTAATTCTCGTTAAAAAATATAGTTTTTTTTCTCTCAAAGTGCAGCCGCGGTTCTCTTTCACTTTTATTTTCTTTTAAACATCAGCGGCGGTACCGATTTTAATACTGGTCGCTACTGTCAGGATTTATCTTTTTGTTTATTTTAATTTTTTAGTTTTTAATAAATTACTTTGCTTCTGTGGCACGATCTATTATGCTCTTGTGGCACGATCTATTCTACCGTATGATACGTTTTTCTTTTTGTTTTGTTTTCATTAGGGTTGGATCTGACGACGCCACGACTGATCAAGATGGCACTTTTTATTATCATGGTAATCTTCCCTACAATGGACTCTCGATTTAATTTGGATACGCGGTTTGCGCTCGTGGATTTCACGACGTTCATCTCTGATTTGCGGTTCTCGGTGGTCTTTCAATAGCTTAATCCCCTTTTGTGGTTTGTTTGCCGATGCAGTCAGATTTGTTCGTGTCTATTTTTTCGATCTTTTGGATAGATTTTTAACCTTTTCATGTTTGGTCCTTGTATGATCTTAAGTGGTTAGTTTTAGGAAAATGTCCGAATTATGTTTTTAGTTTACAATGATAATTGTAAACGATTATTGTAATTTTGATTATTTTCTCGTTTAATAAAATTAGCTGCTTCTATTCAAAAAAAAGTGTTGGGTTTTGATTAGGGATGAAAATGGATTAGACTTTTTAAAGTTTAAGTCCAATTCAATTAATAACCGGACCTCAAAAAAAATTCAAGTTCACATAAATCCAAGTCCAATCCAATAAAATATCTAAAATGCAAATTCAAATTTAAAAGTCCGAGTCCAATTAATTTTTCTTTTTTTAAAGTAACAACTCAAACAAATATCTTTAAATAAAAAATAATTTTCATCAAATAAATATATTTAAACTAATAGCACAAACAAATCTCAATAAATATTACAATACAATATAAAACAAATTAAAGTAACAACTCAAACTTGAACTAAAAAAACTAAACAAAAAAAATAATGTATATATAATCCTAATGTAACTTTAATAGAATTTCAATATATATATATATATATATATATATATATATAGATTAAATATATGTGATCTCAATTCAACTTAATTAGGATTTTAATATATAATATATATATATATATATATATATATATTAAATATATATAATCCAAATTCAACTTAATAAAGATTTCAATATATATCTATATTAATATACATAATCTAAATTCAACTTAATTAGGATTTAAATATATATCTATATATTTTGTAAATCTAAGAGTTTTAAATATTTTTATTCGGATTCATATATGGATCAAATTCGGATCAAATATGAATTTAGACCAGGTTTGGATCGGATTCGGATCGGATCATGACAATGTCCATATCCGATCCACCTCCTATTAGGACTCTGAACTTTTTTCAAATTTGAATTCGGACTTTTTCAATCGGATTTAGATCAAATTTTTTTCTTCGAATCAGACTCAGATTATATTGTCATCCCTAGTTTTGATGTAACTCTGAGTTAAAATCCCACATTGGACGGTTGACAGAATGAACTATGTCTGAAATTATTTTATACAGAACGATTATTAATTTATCCGTTTGAACATTATAATTATAATGTTTAATTTTGATTGTAGTTATACAAAGGGTAAATTATACCACATATCACTCAATTATGGTTGCTGACTCAAAAATGTCATCGAACTTTAAAAAAGTTCAAAACTACATTGAACTTTAGTTTGTGACTCGCCGTTAACTCTTAACACCTTGTTAAGTCAAAACGACGTCGTTTTGGGATGCGACTGTTTGGTGCTTAAATTAGCCCAAAACGATGTCGTTTTGCTGGAGGAAAAATATTAAAACCATGTGCTTGGAGGGGTTTAAACCCAAAATCTTCAAATAAAAAGGTTAAACCTTAACTACTAAACCAACTTGAAATTTTGTAATATTTTACTACAAATATTATATATCTCAAACTACTTGAGATTAATTCAAATTATTTAATGAAATAAATAACACTATAAAAAATAATATAAAATGTTATGAATATTTATCTATGTGGATGTCTATCATGATAAGGACTTTATCAAGGAGATTTAACTTACTTTATCATTAGGAATATTATCTACATTAATTAGAGTTTAATGTATTATGTACTTCTTATGCCTATAAATAGATGATTTATTGAAGGCGTTGTACACAATTCTATTTTTGAGAATAATACAAATCTCCTTCTTTCTCTATCTCTTTGTTCTTTTATTCTTGTTCGTTGTTCTTGTTATTTTATTCACAACACGTTATAAGCACGAGACTCTAATCAACTGATGTCTTCATCGTTCAAATCCAAAAGAAGTTACTGGAAAGTATTCGAGTATAGAATGAACCAAAGATAAGTTTCTTTTTTCCCCTTATTTTTTTCAGTTACTAATTATCTGTATGTTTATATTTTAACTTGATTTTTAATTTTTGAAAGACATGGAAGCATGTTTGATTGTATTTGAATTTGACAATTGGGAAGAGATGAGTGTGTGATTTCTCACAATTTTTGAATGGCGTGAAAGCATATTTTAACTCAAAACATGATTTCGCTCAATTATCGTAGTTTTTTGTTGGTAATTCTCGGAAAAGATTTCAATATGATATTGAAAAATACATCCACTATATATTCAAACTATCTTGAAAATTTTGGTATGTTTTTTTAAGCGTTCTTAAATTAAGGTCAGTATATCTTGATCTATTATTTGGTTATCGTCTTGTTTTAATAATTTTGATTAAGAGTTTGATCATTTTTTTATTGAAGTTAATAGTGGTGATATTCAGGTATGATTCGTTGATTTACGGATCATCTCGGGTGGGAAATAACATGCAGTCTATTAACATGATTTTGCTAATTAGAAATCCAATCATACGAATTGCAATTATGGATCCTATTTTTTATACATATTATTTTATCGTTGAGAATTGATATTTTAACCGTGTTTTAAGTTTTACATGTCTTTAAACGGCTTGGAAAGAGATATGACATAAAGAGATTATGAGGAGATGTCTTGGTTATTTATATCTCCATTGTCCTCGAGAGGAAAATCAATATCAGTAAATTCTGATTTTATTTTTATTCTTTATATTATTATTTTAAAGTGCGATAAATCATGGTGATTTTGCTCAAAGTAATATTTCTTCTACATCGAAAAACTCAACTGTAGACTTCTCCCAATGTCAGATTACAAAAAATCATCTCGACAAGAATTTTGTAGGAGGCATTCCTTGAAGTGAATGCAAGCATGATGTTTATTCCATGCGATTATCAAAGATGAGGCATTCCCTGAAGTGAATGCAAGCATGATATTTATTCCATAAATTATTGGATCCGTTTCATTCCCTGAAGAGAATGCAAACATAGTAAATCACTATTTAATTGGTAACATAACTTCGATATAATCCAAGTATATTGGCTGGACATCCCGTTCTGCGAGGCTATTGGTCTCAAAGGAGGTTTTTAAAGAACCTTGTGGACTGGTTTAACAATGCCGCGTATGAGGATTAAATCTTTATTCTCTGTGATAAGGATATGTGAAAAAGGTTTCAAAGGCCCACTAGCTCTACCCCATTCCCTAAAGTGAATGTGAGATTATATTATGGAAAAAATAAAAGTCACATTAGAAGTTGTGGTCGTGATTGAAGCCATGAATATGGACATGGAAAATATGGTCATTTTAAGGATACTTCTGCCCACTGGTAGTGAGGTTATAAGGATGACAAGAGTGATAAAAGATCATTCTAATGAAATAAAATCTTTTTTATTACCCATGCGATGTTATAAACCATTGGTCTCATACTTGTCATACGTTGAAAAATCAACAATCATTAAATAAAAAAGGAAAGAAAATAGAAGCAAATTTTGTTTGCAAAAAATGACGAAGATGATATTGGTCCAACTTTATTTGGACATTGTTGGTCCAACTCATTTGGACGTTGTTGATTTTCTTATAATCCCCGAAGGGAATAAATCATCTTCTAATTATTCTCATAACTTTGAAGAAAATTATTTATCTTTTATTTATTTTTCTTTATGTCCATTTACTTTACACATTAATTATTTACGTTTTATATTTATATTTATATTTATATATTATGATATTTATTTATTTTGTTTAACATGATTATTTGTCAAATATAATTTATGGTGACAATTTATGCTCAACGTAAGCATAAGATATATTTTCCCATTTAAATGCAAGAGAATAATATGAGTATTATATCTCAAAGTACTGAAAATATTGATGCTCTAGAAGAGCAATAAATTCTTGAAGCACATTATGAAAAGTAGAGAATTGTGAATATTACAATAATTATCGTTAATGGTAATATTATCATCACCACTAAAAGTGGAATTTTTAAGAGAGCAATATGAGTTCGTAAAATATCCCTTTGGGAATTATAAATAACATATGTTATCAATTGACATTTGAAATAAGCCAATGTAAATATAAGTTCAGTAGCCAAAAGGTCAGTTGAAAGCTCTAGAAGAGCTATATATTGCTACCAAAAGATAATTTTCATTGAAAGCTCTGAAAGAGCTAAAGATATTCCTATTAAAAGGAACAATTTTGATGGTCGTACTTGACATGTACGAATGAGATTGAATCACAGTTATGGTAAACCAGAAGTTTACAAAATTCAAAAATGTATATACACACTTGTATATAGTTGGTATGATCGGTTAGACTATCCTGATCAATAATGATGCGAAAGCTGTGGAGATTTATATGCACGTTTATTAAAAGAACCTAAAGTTCTTGTGGTGCTTGTTCTCAAAGGAATTGATTAAATTCCACTCACTGAAAGAACACGAAGTTTTTGTGTTGCTTGTTCTCAAAGAAAATGATTAAGATCTCACTTACCAAAAGAACTTGAAGTTCTTGTACTAAAGTTGAGACTTCGTGTCTTGCATATCTGAATGAAATATGGGCTCATATATCTGCAAATGTGAAAAGTTTTATATGATTTTAGTAGATGCATCTACATTGTTTTGTCAACTTACAACCATGAGTTTGTGAGATTGATTATAAAAGGATTCAGATTATGCAGTTAGACTATTCGTCTTGCAAAAGCTAGTGAGTTTATGTTTTAGGCTATATCAGTTGTTACAAAGCCTATTGATTATGAAAAAATACAGTTTAGCAAAATTTCAATTGGATGCCTCCTCATTAATAGCTAAACTATGAGAACAAAACAATTATTATTTATATGGTGTTTCCATATAGCAACAATTATACGCATCAAGCTAACGAGTTATAATAAACTCCCCGTTATGATTGGTTTTTGGTCAGAAGCCATACATTTCTCATTTATAATTTTTGAATGTGCGATATATTGTTGAATTGCTCCACCACAATGCACAAAGTGAGTAAATAAAAAGGGTTGAGAATATATATTGAGTATGAGTCTCATTTTATGTTAAAATTATTAAACATTAATTGGAGAATCATTTATGACATGATTTTTCTCAACATTAGGGGGAGATAATAATTAGTTGGATAGAGGAAAATGAATTATCATTATCTAGATCCTCGTATATGAACTAGAAGTTCATAAGATAATTCATGTTATTACATGTCAACTGCCAGACATATTTACTAACCTAATGAGAGTAACTAAGTCTCATATACCAGCTAAAATGCTCTAAGTTTAAATTACATGTTAGAACGATAGGATGTAAAACATGCCTGAAGCATGATAGTTGAAATGGTTCCAATGATCAAAATTCTCGTAAATGGAAAGTAATATGAGATGGTCATATATTGAAGGCAGGTGCTCCTAAAGAGACCCAAGACATAACTAATAATAAAACTCTAGAAGCATTTCAGGTACCTGAAATAAAGATTGAAATCTTGAAGAGATCTCGATGAGTTATGTCACTACGAGAATTGAACCAAAATAGAAAAGTTGTCGATAATGATTTTGCAAACAATTTTACATAGAATACTTCTATAGAAGTAAAGAAAGAAAACGAGGATCTTGTATAAGAATCTATATATGTTGAAATGATTGGTCAATATTGAAATACGCTTTGAACTTCTAAAAGAGAAGTATTTGGACCAACAGTCTAAACACCTAAAGGTGTAATGCAAGTGAGACACAAATAAATAGTTGTAAATACGACTTGTATTATGATTTATGAAGAGTTTTTGGTGGATGCAATTACTTTGGCAGTTATAAAATATTTTATATGTGTCTAATCATTTTGTGGATCCCTATAAAAGGAAATTTATCCTTGGCAGATTTAAAATGCTAGAAGCATTTGAAAATTTTGAAAGAAATTTATTTAGACATATCTCATTGAATATTTTGACGCATTTGGTATAATCGCCTTAGTGTGTACTAATTGAGGAAATACTATAAGAATGATCATATTTCCTTATGCTTTTTGTAAAAGGAGTTTGGATCAAGATTTATTATGATAATTTAAATATTATTAGAACTCCTGAAGAGCTTTCAAAGCATTTGGTTATTTAAGGAAAGGATTTGAGAAAAAGAATCTTGAGATGTGGTTTTGTCTCGACCTAAAGATCGAGCACTTAAATATACGTTTTTGTCTATGAATGAACATAAGTTGAAAGAATCTTAAAGAAGATTCAATATGGATAAAGCATATCTATTGTAATATTGTTGGATGTGAATAAAGATAATTATATCTTTTCTTGGTCTTGAAGCACCATATATTAGTTGGTCAAGAAATATCCATGGATATACAAAGATCATTACCTTTAGATCTTCAAACATTCATTGATGCCTCCTCAAATGTCGTAGAAATAATTGTTATGCACGAGGCAAGCAATGTGTTTGGCTAAGACCATTGACCCAACATATCTAAAAGATATGTGGATTTACTTTCACAAGATATGATAAAAAGCTATCTTGTGTGAAGATAATGCAAGATGTATATCTCAATTTGAAAGGTGGATACATCATGGAACATATTACTCCAAAGTTTCATCCCTCACTATCTTTAGAAAAATAATATTCAAGATTGAATTATGAAGATTCAAAGATCTTCTGTGATGTTTTCATGAGGGGGAGTAAATACGTGTTGCACTCTTTTTCTCTTAACCGAGGTTTTGTCCCAATGGGTTTTCCTGGTAAGGTTTTTAATGAGGCAACATGTTATGTGTATCAAAGATGTGTGTACTCTTTTTTCCTTCACTAAAGAATTTTTTTCTCACTGGGTTTTTATCTTAGTAAGGTTTTAACGAGGCACATTATCTTCATAGACATCCAAGGGGGAGTGTTATGAATATTTATCCATGTGGATGACTATCACGATAAGGACTTTATCAAGGATATTTGACTTACTTTATCATTAGGAATATTATCTACATTAATTAGAGTTTAATGTTTTATGTACTTCTTATGCCTATAAATAGATGATTTATTGAAGGCATTGTACACAATTCTATTTTTGAGAATAATATAAATCTCCATCTTTCTCTCATCTCTTTGTTATTTTATTCTTGTTCGTTGTTCTTGTTATTTTATTCACAACATAAAATATATTATTTGTATATTTTTTGAATGGTCTAAAAATAATTACAAGATAGTATATGTTCATACATATTCTTAACCATTTGAAATTATGCATACACCTTGTAGACAAGGCGATTCGAACTTGTGACTCCTAGGATGAACAACATCCGTTTTTTCATTAGGACACTTGTTAGGTTCATATTATATATATATAAGTTTATTGTTTTTATTTCTTATATAATATTTATAATATAAGGGTAAACTACTGCAGGGGTCACTTTCGTTTCCCGTTTGTACAGATTTAGTCACCACCTTTGAAAAGTGCCAATAAGTGATCATCTACGTTTTCGATGTGTAAAGATTTGGTCACTTCGACGTTATAGTCCGTTAATCCCCTAACGGATTGCCGATGTGGCGAAATTAATTAAATGGCAATATCTACGTGTATTCCCACGTGGATAATAACGTGGAACGTCAGTTTGAATTTCGAAAGACGACATTTGGGTTAATCACTATTAACCCTAATAGACGTCCTATCTGAAAACACTTTGCTTATCATCTAGGGTTCTCTCTGGGGAAAAAATCAAATCGGTTTGGGGGAAATCAAATCCGTTCGATTTCTGATGTGTTAGGGTTGTTATTTTAGGGGAAATCGAATTAGGAAAGGGTTGGATACTTTGTTTCCGACCGTGTTTACGTTGCTGAGATTGTTGAGAATCGTTTCTGAGAAGAAGCGAAGGGTAAGTTTATGTTTTTATTTAATTTTTTATTGCTTATTGAGAAACGAAATGAAGATTTGAAGATGTTAATTCTTTTTTTAAATCATTTTTCCTGACAAGAATCAAAAGATTTGAATATTTGTGGTATTTCTATTTTTAGGGTTTATATTTGTTGTTGATTGGTTGTTGTTTTCGTTTTAAGATTTGAAGATTTGAATATTGTTAGGGTTTATGGTTGTTGTTGATAAGCTTGTGTTTTTGGTTCTGATATTTGTTTTCTTGTTTTCGTAGGTGTAACAGTAAAGATGATTGGAGGGAAGCTCCGCCGGGAGGGAGATTTGGCAGTGCAGTATGGTATGTATTGCTGACTTGAGTTTAGGGTTAGGAAAATGTTTGTTCGTATGCTTTTGGTTGCATGTTCTGAATATTGCTGCATGAAATTTGGAATGTTTGTTTTGTATGTTTATGCTTGTTGTTTGTCATATTGATTAAAATAGTGGTAATTTGGTCCAAGATTTAGATTTTGTCTGTTGAAATGGGTACAAACCAGAAATAGGCACAATAAAAAACCAAAAAATTATGAATACAAACAGAAAACTGTAGTGTACAAACTTTAGAATAGAAAGCAGAAATAAGATCAATAATTTAATACATTAAATAGGCAGAATAAAAAACAAAAAAAACTTTTAGAATACAGATAAAAAACTTTAGAGTACAAACATTAGAGTACATACTTTAGGGTGTAGGCCAGAAATAGGATCAATAATATAGTAATGTTACCTTATAACATAATAATGTTAAAAAACATTAAAATAGTAATGTTAAAAACAATAATGTTATATTACAAAACATTAAAATAGCAATGTTAGAAAACATTAAAATAGTAATGTTAAAAACAGTAATGTAACTTTAAAAAACATTAAAATAGCAATGTTAAAAAACATTAAAATAGTAATGTTACCTTAAAAAATAGTAATGTTACCTTAAAAAACATTAAAATAGCAATGTTAAAAAACATTAAAATAGTAATGTTACCTTATAAAACAGTAATGTTACATTACAAAGCATTAAAATAGCAATGTTAAAAAACATTAAAATAGTAATGTTACCTTAAAAAAACATTAAAATAGCTGTGTTAAAAACATTAAAATAGTAATGTTAAAAAACATTAAAACAATAATGTAAGAATAATATGAACCAAAGCTAATGAGGTTTATTTTTCTACTTTACAGCTCCTGATTCAGAAATGTTCACTTGTGTAATGCAGTACAACTCTGCTATTGTTGCATATTTTGACAATGTTTATTGTGATAGTTTCTCAATTGTCAGGAAATATGTGCATAAATTAGAGATTCTATGTATATTTAGATAGGATTCTGTAGATCCTTGTTAGTAGTTACAATCCCTAACTTTAAGGGATTTTAAGTTTCCTAGATTAGTCTCTTTTCTAGCTTAAAAGTTACCTAAGTTAAGGACATAAGTTGTATATAAGAATGTAACCTCTTGTATAGAAATTAAGAGAGTTTTTCCAGCAAATTTCTTCACGTTTAACATGGTATCAGAGCCTTATTAATCCTTTTCTGAGTTTTTGCCAGTCTCGATTATTCCCATAAAAATCCTTCCTTTGAGTGTTCAGTGAAGAGTCACTATTAACCTAGAAAAACTATGGTTGAGGGAAGCGATGTAAGCAGTACTGAGACTGTGCAAGGAGTCACAGTGAGTGAGGGAGCCATTCGAGTCAAATAAGTGACTTGCAAAGCATACAGGCAGCCTACAGGTTGAATGCCCAAGAACAACCCTTTGAGTTCAACAGGGAAGAGATAGAGAAACTGAAAAGGTTACTTGGATCTCTTGAAAAACCTTCCTCTTCAGGTACATGTAGTCTGCCTTTTTCAGGTATATCATCTTCTCAAAAATCTAAAGTCTATGATTTTCCTACCCAAAGCTCTTGGGTGATTGACTCAGGAGCAACAGACCATATGACCAATTCCTCTCTACATTTTATCAATTATATACCTTGTCCTAGTAATAAAAAGATTACAGTTGCAGATGGAAGTAGGATAACTGTGGCTGGTCAAGGAGATATTGTTCTAAGTAACACCCTGACACTTAAAAATGTCATTCATGTACCTAAACTGTTCACTAATCTCCTATCTATCCAAAAAATCATCAAAGACACTAATTGTTGTGTTGTTTTTTATCCTACCCAATGTGTTTTTTAGGAACAGGGAACGAGGAGGATGATTGGGCATGCTAAAGTAGAAAATGGACTATATTATCTTGAAAACTCCAGTGGACCAGTCAGTGATCCAAATCATCCATCTTTTTCTCTTGTGTCAGAATCTAAAACCACCAAAGACCTGATATGGCTTCATCACCTTCGCCTTGGTCATCCTTCATTTAAAGTTTTAAAGCTTATGTTTCCTCCCTTGTTCAAAACTTTAGATAATAAAGAGTTTCATTGTGACATATGTGAGCTGGCCAAACACAAACGTACTTCTTTTCCCATAAGTAATAAAAAGACATCTACACCTTTTACTCTCATTCATAGTGATGTTTGGGGACCATCCACTGTTCAAAATATAACTGGGGCTAGGTGGTTTGTTTTTTTATAGATGATTGCACTCGGGTAACATGGATATTCCTTCTAAAAAAAAATCTGATGTTAGTTCTACTTTTAAAACCTTTTACACCATGATTAAAACCCAATTTGGGGCTGGTATAAAAAGGTTTAGGTCAGACAATGCTAAAGACTACTTTAACCATGTTCTATCTTCCTATTTCCAAGAAAAAGGAATCATTCATGAATCATCTTGTGTAAACACCCCTCAACAGAATGGTGTAGCCGAAAGGAAGAATGGCCATGTTCTCCAAATAACAAGAGCCTTGTTGTTTCAAAAAAATATTCCTAAACAATATTGGGGAGAAGCTGTGTTAACTGCTACCTATATTCTCAACAGATTGCCAACTCAAGTTCTTAATTCTCAGAATCCTATTCAAGTCCTAACAAGTTTCTATCCTAACTTTAGCCCTTCACTTCACCTTAAGCCTAAAGTGTTTGGTTGTGTTGCATTTGTTCATATTCATTCTCAGAATATGGGTAAGTTGGATCCAAGGGCATTGAAATGCATTTTGTAGGGTACTCGTCTACTCAAAAAGGGTATAAGTGCTATCATCCACCTACACGTAAACATTTTACTTTTGTTGATGTCACCTTTGTTGAGAGTGAAAACTATTTTACTCAACCTTATCTTCAGGGGGAGATTTTGTTCAGAGAAGATAAGGACAGAGATTATTTCCTTCTTCAGCCTCTCACCTTGCCTATCAAAAAGGGTTCTGAATCTGCCCAGCCTGTCCAAAATGATTCTGGATATGTCCAAAATGATTCTGAATCTGCCCAGCCTGTCCAAAATGATTCTGAATCTGCCTAGCCTATCCAAAATGATTCTGGATCTATCCAAAATGATTCTGAATCTGCCCAGCCTGTCCAAAATGATTCTGAATCTACCCAGCCTGCCCAATCCCAACCTGATCTTACTCAATCTCTTTGTGAATTTGATCCTCAGCCTTCTTTTGACCAACAACAACCTGAACCACCACACCTAAGATTGGAATTCAAGATATTGCTAGTCCTCTACAAACTTACTCGAGGAAAAGGAGACCAGTGCATGCTCAATCATCACCCTTGTCTCCTCCACAAACTGAGGTAATTACTGCACCTATCTTTGATTCAAATAATATTGAGAATACTAATCATGATTCTGATCATAGGGATTTTGAATTTCCTATTGCAATTAGAAAAGGGAAAAGAACTTGTACTACAAAAAACCCTCTTTATTTGTTCATATCCTACAGAAACTTGTCTCTCAACCATAAAGCCTTCTTTACTATCCTAAATTCCATTGCCATTCCTAAAAATGTATCCGAGGCTTTAGAAAATGAGAATTGGAAGAGTGCTATGAAAGTTGAAATGGAAGCAGTGGAAAAGAACAAAACGTGGGACTTGGTGAAGCTGCCAGAAGGAAAGAAAACAATGGGTTGTAGATGGATATTCACAGTGAAGTACAAATCAGATGGCTCCTTGGAGAGATATAAAGCACGGTTGGTGGCTAAAGGGTATTCCCAAACCTATGGGATAGATTACCTTGAAACTTTTGCCCCTGTTGCAAAGATGAATACTGTAAGGATCTTGTTGTCATTGGCTGCCAATCAAGGATGGAGATTACAACAGTATGACATCAAGAATGCCTTTTTGCATGGAGATCTTGAAGAGGAAGTTTACATGGCCATTCCTCCTGGATTTAGTCCAAACTGTGGACAAACGGTTTGCAAATTGAAAAAGGCCTTGTACGGGCTAAAACAATCCCCAAGAGCCTGGTTTGGCAGGTTTACCAAGGTGATGTTGAAGCTAGGTTACAAACAAAGTCAGGGTGATCATACTTTATTTGTAAAACATTCCTCAAGGGGAGTTGTTGCCCTAATAGTTTATGTAGATGACATCATAGTCACAGGGGATGACTCGAAAGAAATTGACAACTTAAAGAGGTGTTTGATTAAGGAGTTTGAAGTCAAAGATCTTGGAAGACTAAAATACTTCCTTGGAATTGAAGTTGCATATTCACAGCAAGGAATCTTCATATCTCAACATAAATATACTCTAGATTTGCTGACAGAAACTGGCAAACTAGGGTGCAGACCAGCTGAGACACCAATAGAGGTTAATCACAAACTTGGAGATGCAACAAATGATGCAATAGTGGACAGAGGCTCATATCAGAGACTTGTGGAAAGGCTGATCTATTTATCACACACTAGACCAGACATTGCCTATGCAGTTGGGGTTGTGAGCCAATTCATGCATAATCCTAAAGAATCACATCTAAGAGTAGTGACTCAGATTTTACAGTACCTAAAGGGTACACCAGGAAGAGGAGTTTTATTTAAAAAGGGAGAAAATCTGACATTGGAAGCCTATACTGATGCAGATTATGCAGGGTCCTTGGTTGATAGAAGATCAACATCAGGCTACTGTACATTTCTGGGAGGAAACTTGGTAACTTGGAGAAGCAAAAAAACAAAATGTTGTGGCCAAGTCTAGTGCAGAAGCCGAGTTTAGATCCATGGCACTTGGGATTTGTGAATTATTGTGGCTGAAGATTATCTTAGAAGATTTAAAGGTCAAGTGGGAAGGTCCAATGAAACTATATTGTGACAATAAATCAGCAAATAATATTGCTCATAATCCAGTTCAACATGACAGGACAAAGCATGTTGAAGTGGATAGACACTTCATAAAAGAAAAACTTGACAGTGGCCTAATTTGTACTCCCTATGTATCAACTGGAGATCAAGTTGCAGATATTCTTACCAAGGGGCTACCTGGGAAGATTTTTCAGAGGTTAACTAGCAAGCTGAAAATGGAGGACATCCATTCCCCAGCTTGAGGGGGAGTGTCAGGAAATATGCGCATAAATTAGAGATTATATGTATATTTAGATAGGATTATGTAGATCCTTGTTAGTAGTTACAATCCCTAACTTTAAGGGATTTTAAGTTTTCTAGATTAGTCTCTTTCCTAGCTTAAAAGTTACCTAAGTTAAAGACATAAGCTATATATAAGAATGTAACCTCTTGTATAGAAATTAAGAGAGTTTTTCTAGCAAATTTCTTCACGTTTAACATCAATGTTTGAAGTATGTGGCATGGTTGAAAGGTTACAGTTAATGGGTGCATACAGGTTGTACTGGAGAGTACCAGAGTCTGATTTATCTATGGCATCTGTTTTTCCTTTGAAAACTGACTTTGATTGCATGGCATTAGTGAATAGCTTACCTAAGAATAGATACATCCATGTATATCTTGAGGAAAAGTCAGATATTGTTGTGAATGAAGTAGAATTTGAGGATGAAGTAGAGTTTGAGGATGAAATAGCTGATGAAGTAGATGATGATGTAGATGATGAAGTAGAAGTTGAGGATGATGTAGATGATGAAGTAGAAGTAGATGATGAAGTAGCAGTAGAGGGAAATGTAGAAGAATTTGAAGTCAGTGATACTGAATATGGGTTTGATGATGGACTGCAGTAGGAAAATATAGGAATTAGAGTTCAAAGACAAATGGATGGTTTTGGACCTGATAGAGTTAGGGTTAATCCTGATTTTGATTCTGACACTAACAAATCTGATGAACTTCATAGTGATAAAGAATCTAATTCAGATGACCCTAGGTTTAGTGAGTTTAATGTTGAAACTGATATGGTAAACCCTAAATTTGTTAAGGGTTTAGTCTTCTCTGATAGGAACATTTTGAAAGAAGCAATTAAGCACTATAGAAGGGTTAATAGGGTCCAAGTTAGGATTCAAAAAAATGATACCAGGAGAATTCAAGTTGTGTGTCAGGATAGTTGTCCTTTCAAGTTGTGGGCTGCACCAAAGAATCCCAAAGACAAGTCAGATACCACTTGGCAGATAAAGACATTAGTGGCATCCCATAAGTGTAACAAGGTCACCAAAAATAGGAACATTAGGGCACCTTGGATTGCAAAATATTACATAGGCAAATTCATGGTAGATATTAATTACCTTGTAAAATCCCTTCGAAATGATATCTATCAGGAATTTGTTACTTGGGTGTCATGTGTTACTTGTTCTAGGGCAAGGGATTTGGCAATTGAGATGATTGAAGGGAATTATAAAGGGCAGTATGGTAGGATTTATGAATACTTACTTGAGTTAAGGACTACAAACCCTGAAACTACTACAATTTGCCATCTAGATTGTAGATTATTCCAAAGGATGTATGTGTGTTTGAAAGCTTCAAAAAATGGTTTCAGAGCATGATGTAGGAAGATTATATGTGTGGATGGGTGCTACTTAAAAGGTTATTTTCAGGGGTACTTGTTGGCTGCAGTAACCATAGATGCAAATGACCAGATTTACCCTTTAGCATATGCAGCAGTTGAGAGTGAAAATTATTCTTCTTGGACTTGGTTTTTGGACATACTCAAAACTGACTTGGACATTAATGACTCCTGCAATGTCTGTTTTATGAATGATAAACAGAAGGTACACAACCCTAAACTGACTTTGACTTTTAGCTTCTAGCTTACAATAACCTTAGGGACTTACTTACTTACTCTAACCTGACTTGGACATTAGGGACTTGTGGAAGTTGTGGATAACCTTTTCCCTAATGCAAATGTAAGAAACTGTGTGCGTCATATATATAACAATTTCAATGAGCTTTACAAAGGGAAAGCTCTTAAAGATGCTGTTTGGAAGGCTGCTCGAGCAACTTACAACCGAGAGTTTGAAGATGCAATGGAGCACTTGAAGACACTTTCTGCCCCTGCTTATGCTTGGATGCAGAAGTTGAATCATGCACAATGGTCCAGGTCACATTTTGATACCAGGACCAAGTGTGATATGCTCCTCAATAACTTGTGTGAATCTTTCAACAAGGTCAACTTTTTTACTTTAATGTATTTATCCTTAAAGGGTTTACTTTATTTATTAATTTCCTAATATCATCTTTTAATTTGCCTTATGTAGTCAATTTTGGAGGCTCGAGATAAGCCAATCTTGACAATGATGGAGGTTATTAGAACCAAAATCATGAAAACAATTGTTAGCAAAAGGGAGGAGGCAGAAAAGTGGCCAGGGCCACTGTGTTCAAAAATTCAGAAAAAATTGGACATCATTATCCAACAAGCACACATGTTTCATTTATTGACTGTATACTTACTTTTGTGTTGACTGTTTAATGCAACTGTTTATTACTGACTGTGTTCAAAAATTCAGATATATACTTTTGTGTTGACTATTTTATGCAACTGATTTAGTGCAACTATTTAGGGTACTATTAAATGTAACTATTTTATGAAAAAGTCAGATATATACTTTTGTGTTGAATATTTCATTTAGGGTACTGTTTTATGAAATTGAGTATGTAACTGTTTTCTGAAATTGAGTATGTAACTGTTTAGGTGCTGGGCCACACGTGCTGGTGGACAAAAGTATCAAGTGCATACTGGTCTTGGGCACCAGCATGCTGTGGATCTTCTGCAGCATACATGTTCCTGCAGAAAGTGGGACCTCACTAGCATCCCTTGTATCCATGCTGCGTCAGCCATTCAAGAAACCAATGGATGCATTGAAAGCTATGTAAATGAGTGCTACAAGAAAAGCACACAACTTGCCATTTACTCCAACATGGTTTCACCTGTGAAAGGTTATTTCTTCCACTAACTCATTCATTTCTTTTCTTATTTCAATTCTGATTTGTTTACTTTCTTTCAGCAGGTCCTGAACAGTGGACTCTGGTACCTGACATGGAACCAATATTGCCACCAACAATAAGGAGGCCACCAGGAAGGCCAAGTAAAAAAAGGAAAAAGGAAGCTGATGAAGTTACCAATCTGAAACTGAGCAAGAAGGGCCAACAAGACAATTGTACCAAGTGTGGTAAGACTGGTCACAACAAGAGGACATGTAGAGGTGAGGTTGGTGCAAACCAGCCTATACGAAGACCCAATCCATCCAACCAGCAACAACCTGGAAGCCAACCCTCATCATCCCACCACCAGCAGTCCAGAAGACATCCACTACCATCACACACAATCAACAACCTCGAAGGCCAAAATTACCCACAAGAAGACCTTCGGCTCCACCAACAACTGTTAGATGGATGCCTAATTTGCCTTCAAGTCAGCAATCAACAGTTTCCAACCCTCCAAATCAAGAATCACAAGCTTCAACTATGGACTGAAGCTGCAGAACTGAATATCACTCATTTTGTGAATGACCTCTTTTATGAATGACCTTATTTCATTTTGTGATGTCCATATCATAGGCATTTCTTTTGTAGCTGAATTGTTAGGAAGGCTTTCTTTTTGTAAAGTCCAGGGAAAACTACTTACTTCCTGAATTGTTCATATAGGTCATTCTTTTTGAAGCTGATTTTATATCTTTATCAGCTTACAAACATTACATGTTTACTCATTGACTCTTTAGTAATGGAAAACAAAGCATTGCCTTCTTATTTACTTTACATGTTTACTATGGCTTTTTCAATATCAATTAAATTGAACAAAATAATAATGTAATGATAAACGCTTCATTTTCATTAAAGAACCATAAATAAGAAGACAACATAACCACCCTCCATCAACACTAACAACACTTCACCATTACATAACTTCAACAACCATTAAATAACATCAACAACCATTTCACAAAACCACCATCCAAGCATTACATTACCCCATCCAAAGATGACACGACCCCATCCAAGCATTACTTCATAAGCCACACAATCATAAAACACATCATCAGTGCACAACACCACCATAGCCGTTCATGGAACCTCCCCCTCTCCATTTTCTTCACTTTCTTTAATAGCCCACAAATTATCATTTTTGCGCGAGGGTTGACAGGGGCATCGTACCAAAGAAAAAACCCACAACTCCTCCTACTACCATAATTTTTACACCCAAAAAATCTCTTACCTGGGTTCTCTTTCGTCCAAGCCGTGACCAGATTAGCCGGTATTCCACAACGACAATTAGGTACTTGACATTCCACTTTCATCTTCTTCTTCTTCTTCTAATTTTACAGAGAAAATTTTAGGGTTGAAGAAAGTGGGGATTCTATAATGTTAGTCCTTTAAGTAGCAACCTTCCAACGTTATTATCCACGTGGGAATACACGTGGATATTGCCATTTAATTAATTCCGCCACATCAGCAATTCGTTAGGGGATTAACGGACTATAACGTCGGAGTGACCAAGTCTTTACACATCGAAAACGTAGATGACCACTTATTGGCACTTTTCAAAAGTGGTGACTAAATCTGTACAAACGGGAAACGAAAGTGACCCCTGCAGTAGTTTACCCATAATATAAATATATTATTTTTAAAAAATCAAAATATTCATAAAATTAATATTTAAAAAATCTAGACCATATATCCTAAACCTTAAACTACAAAGCCCAAACCTCAAATCATAAACCTTATGGTTTGAGGTTTAGGGTTTGGGTTTATGATTTTTATATAGAGTTTAAGTTTGAGGGTTGGGAGTTTGTGGGTTAACAGTTTAAGGTTTAAGGTTTTTTTATATATTATTAATAATATAATTATATTATATTATTTTATAAATATTTTAGGGTTTTTTTAAAATAATATATTTATATTATTAATAATATATAAAATAATATATTTTATATTTTTATATATTAATATCATTTATAGTATTATTTATTTCATAAAATAATTTGAATTAATTTCAAGTAGTTTGAGATATATAATATTTTTGGTAAAACATTATATAATATCATATTGGTTCAGTGGTTAAGGCATAGCCTTTATATTTGAAAGTTTTAGATTCAAACTCCTCCAAGTGCATATTTTTAATATTTTTCTTCCAACAAAACGACGTCGTTTTAGGCTAAATTAGGCTTCAAATCAGCCGCACCAAAAACGACGTCGTTTTGACTTAACGAGGGTGTTAAGAGTTAATGACGGGGTGATATTTTTGAGTAGCAAGCCAAAGTTTAGTGATAGATTTTAACTTTTTAAAAATTCGATAACATTTTCGAATCAACAACTATAATTGAATGGTATGGGATGTAGTTTACCCTTAAACAAACGTCTAGTTATAGTCATACAAATGTTTTGATTTGTAATAGTAATTGTAAGTTGGGACGCATTTGTATAATGGAAAAAATAATTTAAAAATGACACGATTTTCTATAAAATTAAAAAAAATTCAATTTAAATAACAATGGAAACGTGAATATCAAAATACTAAGATTTGAAATAATATTAAATATGAGTATTTTATTAATAAAATTTAATACATTAAATATTAAATACATTCAACAATATAATTTTTAAAGTATATAAATATTTTTGAACAAATTATATAAATACTTTAAAACTGTTAAATGTTGTAATATTTTTTTATTAATATTTATACTATTGAAATCGTTAATATTTTATTTTTTTTATTTTATAACTTATCTATTGTGAAATACTTATATTATAACTTATTTATTGTTAAATATTTATAATAATAATAATAATAATAATAATAATAATAATAATAATAATATAGCATTAAAAGTCGATTTATGCGGAACATATTTTTCTTTAAGCTTATGTGATTAGGCTTCACGTGACCATGAATAATTGCAAAAGTTGTCGTTTTCGCAAATTATTCTCTTGGCATATAGACAATCACAATGGTAAATTGGCATAAAAGCGACGCTTTTTAAAAAATTACAGTATTTCTTTTTTCAGTCAAGTCTATGAACTATATTTCGAATTAAATAATTATCTAATGTTCTTTTACGTCACAGCTCTTAAGAAATTTGTATTATCCAATTAAAGGGACCTATTTTTGTTATTTTATTTTTAAAGAACTCGTCAAATCTTTAATTTGATAAAAAAAATCCAAAAAGAACTTTAATTTATTTAAAAAACACAAATCTTAAATACCTAAATTCCTATATTCTTCTTATCCGACCACCGATTCAACCACCACCGATCACCCTTGTATTCGTCAGACTCCTATGACTGAAAACCTCATCATCTCGTCGTCGAAAACCAACGAATAAACCGTCGACGAACATCCAACAATAAAGAAAAAAAGATGTCGATTGGGTTCTGACCGACGGCTAGGGGGGAGGATGTCGAACGATGAGGTACGCGACGCATGTGCGGCGAACGGTGAACCACCGACGTGTGGAGGATGGCGGACAGTGAGGGACATGTGATTTGAGGGTTTGATTGAAAGAAATTAAAACCTTTGAAATTTTAAAGAAATTTAAATTTTTAAAAAAATTCAGAAATTTAAAAAATAAAAAATAAACCATGTCACATGTTATGGTTGGATCATGGAACTTTTTTAACTACTATCGACGGGAAAATTTTATTTGTGTAGTGGAATGAAACGTTAGGCACATTTTTGACCCGAAAAATAGTTCAATCACCTAACTGAAGAAAATGATATAGTTTGGACGCTTATTTTACGTTTAAGCCAAACAATTTTTATAAAAAATACAAAATTTTAATGAAATTAAAACTAAAGCTTTAAAAAATGTTATTTTACCCTAGCAGCTCCTCTCTCAAAATTGTTTCAATTCTAGCCGCTTTCTCTTTTGTTCAATCCCTTTAATCGGTGGTCAGCAATTAATTTTTGTATTGGTTGTCGACCACCGATTTTATCAGTTTTCTTGTTTTTATTTCAATAAGAATCTCTGCTTTTGTAGCACACTCTTTCTCTGTCCTAGTGACACGCTTCTTCTTCTGTCTTTGTGACATGTTTTTGTTTTGTTTTTTTGGTTTGATTCATCTGTCTTCGTGGCAGGTTTTAGCATACCCTAGCGTTCGATTGTTATTGCACAGAGATTCACTCAACGCTAATTTCTGATTCATGGTGTTGTCGGTGGTCACTTGGAATGTTTTATCCCCACTCGTTGATGGTTGTTTGCCGATAAAATCAGTCCTAGGTAGTGGTACCTTTTGCCTGACAGAATGGTTCGCGCACCACTCCTTCCTTCTTTATGCGTCTTGTTTGGACAGAGACAATGAGATTCATGAAACTTTTGAATTTTCGTTGGTATGCGTATTTCCATAGAAATTTTCGTTTTCATTGTTTTTGAGTTGTAAGAATTTGTTGGGTTGTTTTAACCCAAATTTTCTTCTTCTTAATTGCGTTGTAATCAAATTTTTCTATGGTTTAATGAAAATTCAGTGGTTATTTCAAAAAAATGCTATTTTAAATTTTATTAAAAATGCAGATTTTGAGTGAAACTATAATCGTCATCATCGATCATTTGAGATTAAATACGATCGAATATCATCTAACAGAGACTGATTTAGGGACTTTTATCAGAAATGCATGACAAAAGTAGGTTTCAATGTCACAGGGCATCGGCCCATATTTAATTACCTAAACTACCAATAAAAAAGCGAGATAAGTATGACAATAATTAGGAAGGCAAGCATCTGCCGTAGACTATAAATCTAAGGTACGGTTGATGCCGGCCACGACGACCGTGAATGCATTTAAACAGGAGGGTAGGTCAAAACTGACTTTCCAGATTTAAGGTAGCTTTTCAATTATCCTTTATGTTTCTAAACGTTCTACTTATTATATACTAATTAATTAGTGTGTGATTTTTAATAGGAAAATACAAATGGGCAATGTTAATTGCAAAATATAATTTTATTGATAATTTAGGTTTAATTATAGTTTTAGTCCATATACTATGTTGATATTTAAGATTTAATCTCTTGGTTTTGATTTTACATATTTTGGCCATTCTACTTTTATAATGCTATTAGTATGTCCATTAATCACAACATTAGTTGCATTCGTTAAAATGGTGATATGATTTCTTTTACTGTTATCCAGTCATACAATCATGATAACATGGAAAATTTACATGTTAGTCGAATACTTCAGAATTATTTTTAAAAATTACACCATACATAGGTTTTTTTTTATAAAAAAAATAGACACCATACATAGGTATTTTTTAATGGTCCTATAGAGATTAAAACATAATTAGACCTATAGTTCATGTAATTAGAAACCAACACACATTAGTTACATTGTTAGTTCTTTTGATTAAAAGAAAAAAGAACTAACCGGCCTCTCCCCACACGAGAAGAGTGAATCCCACATTAATTATGTACAAAAGAAAGCTTGGGTTTCAAGCTAGCTGAGATTGGGATTAGCAGCAAAAAAGGCTAATACACCAACAAATGGTGCATTAATGTAAGTAGTCGACTCCGACTTCTTAAAATCGGCTCTATCATCACCGTAGGCATCATCTTCGCCCGGCCCTCCAACAATGGCACCAACTAAGACATTCGGGTTAGGGTTAGTTGAATTGAAATAAATAGAACCTTCCTTGCAAGCTATAAATCCAGGATGATCTTTCACCGACGGTAATGATGAGCCGCGATGATGAATCCGTTGCGGGTAACGGTTGCCGTAGCCAACCATGTATGACAGCCCCATTGGATTATCACCTAAAATGTAATCTACTTGCTTCTTGGCTATGGTCCGAAGAGACGACGGGGAGACAATTAGGTTCCCGCAGTTGACCGTTTGCAAAGTACGATCGAGGTAATTGGCGTAAACGAGGAGAAGGAACGAAATCGTCGTCGCATGTTGTAAATTGCTGCCCCCGGGCTTGTAGATAAGGCCGCCGGGGGTGTAGTCGATGTGGGATGAAGATGAATCGGGGATTAATGTGCACATGAAGCTGTCAGCTGAGAATTTGTATGATTGTAAATTGTACATATTTCCTTCTATAACTTCCTGAAAACAGAGCGACCAATGTCAATGTCCGAAAGGAAATGCCTATTTATGATTTTGATCCCTATATTATGCTAAAATTTGAGATCCAATTCATATATTTTAATTTCTCATAATTTGATCTTTTAAATTTTATAAATAGGTCCAAATTGAAATCAAAGGAGGATTGACCTTGGAGACAAGGACGTTTAGACCAGCATGCTTGTTGTCCCATCCAAATTCATTAATGTTGTCATCGGCACCAAGGGTTTTGCCATTGTTTTCGATGTAATTAAGGTAAGAGTTGTCTTGCGAGGCCCTCCTTAACCACGCTGCTCCCCAAAGCAATTCATCCTGTAATATTAAAATAAATGAATTAAAACTCGATCTAGATAGTATAGTGACTAAAACTATAATTAGACCATAAATTCTAATCCGTTTCTATTTTTATTTATTTTTTTACTTACTTGATAACCGCTGAAATCGCAGTAAAATGGGCAGACGCCGTCTCGAATATGGTCATTGTCACTATAAGCACCTCTAAAGTTGTCAGCAAATTGAAAAATCCGATCAGAACTTCGTAACAACGTCTCGGCATACCCTGGGTCCATCGATCTGAACGCCATGGACGAAGCTGCAAGAGCGGCCGCCGTCTCTGCCGCCACTTCGGAAGCCGGGTTCGGTGCATCCACTGCGTAAACTGTCCGCGCGGTGTCCATATCTTCGGGTCTTTCCCAACAGTTATGGTCCATATATGGATCCCCAACCTAAATCGCAAACACAATTTATTATTAGTTCACTTTGGGTCTGTTTCAAGTGCCAGTACCCAAGAAAGAAAAAAAGTAAGATTTTCCGGGATAATTTTGTTTAGTAAACGACAACCAACCAGTATTCACGTTTATTGCTGTTAATGACAGAGCATTGAACAGTACAAGTGAAGGTAAAAACAATGGAGTTTACTAAATACCTGAACGAAAATCCGGTTAGGCTGAGAGATAGTTTTAAGCAAATAATCAGTAGCCCAACGGATCGCCACAAGGGCATTTCTCAGTTCATTGGGCGGCATTAATTCCCCGAACTCAATCACGCTCCAAGCCAACATCGTGGTCGTGAAAGCCATAGGGAAACCGAACTTCACATTGTCGCCGGCGTCGTAATATCCGCCGGTTAAGTCCGTGTCATACGTCGAACGGCCATCGTTCAACCCCGAGTCGGCCCTCCATTCCATACGTTGGTCTTTCGGCAAAACTCCCGAACGCTGCCCCTCGAAAAACAGAATCGATTTCGACAATGCATCGGAGTAATCATGGTGATCGGAATGAACAAAAGGGGAAAAAACAAGGGAAATGAGAAGTAAAAAGTGGGGTTTCATGGCGTTTTGAGAATTTTGGATTTGGGGTCTGTGATTTGTCTCTTAATGGCGGGGGTTTATATATATATATATATGGGATGGGATCAAGTTACACTATGTAAAACTCATTTAGTTTTACACTAATTCATAGCCATTGGATGAGTGAAATGAATGGATGAGATTAAAAGTAGGATATGGAAAGATTATCACTTGGGAAAAAAAGTAAGGAGTTAATCTCATCCATTCATTTAACCAATCTAATGGCCATAAATTAGTGTAAAACTAGTTGAATTTTGCATAGTGTAACTTGATCCTAACCCTATATATATATATATATTAGGGGAAAGGAGTCACGAGGGAGAGTTGAAAGGTTTGCTTATAATGTGAGTAGCGCCGACACAGATTTGGGTGTTTTTGCCAGTGAACTTCACATGCATCGCGAAACGTGAACGCACAATTTGATGCTAAACTGAACGAGGCCAGCAGCAGTCAGCAATGGAGTCGAGGTGGCCATGGCGGGTCGGGTCTGCCGTGGGGTCCCTTTGCTCTTTTGATTATTTGTAATATAAACTCTAAACTCCAACCTTAAAGTTCAAACCCTAAACTTTAAATTATAGGGTTTAGAGTTTTTATATATTATTTATAATATAAATATATATTTTTTATGAATATTTGATATATATGAAAATAATATATTTTATATTATAAATAATATATAAAAAATATAAAAAATGATATATATTTTTATTTAAATAATATAAAATATATTATTTTTATATATATCAATATATATAAATAAAAGTATATTATTTTTGTATTTTTATATATTATTTTTTAAAATAAAGTGAACTTTAAGGTTTAGGGTTGAGATTCATGGATTAGTGGCTTAGAGTTTATGATTTATGGTTTTTTCTATATATTATTGCCATGAATATTTTGAGTGTTTTTTAAATAATATATATATATGTAAATAATATATTTTGTTATTTATATATTAATATTATTTATTTCATAAAATAATTTGAATTAATATCAAGTGTAGATTGACATATACAATATCTGTGATAAAATATTACATAATTTTATGTTAGTTTAGTGGTTAAAGCTTACCCTTTGCATTTGATGGTCTTGGGTTCAAAGTTCAAACTCCAATGTATGATTTTTATTTTTTTCCTCTAACAAAACGACATCGTTTTGAGTTAACGATTTCGTTAATAAACGAGTCAGAAAGTAAAATTCAGTGTTAAATTTGAACATTTTTAAAGTTTGATGGCATTTTTGAATCAGTAGTTATAGTTTAATGATATCTAGTGTAGTTTACCCTAATAAAAAAATTTAGTTTACACGAATCTTTTAGTTTTATGGGTTAGTAGTTTAACATTTAAGGTTAGTGTCTAGAATTTAGGGTATACAATCTAGAGTTAAGAATTTAATTTCTAGAGCTTAAGGTTAGAAATTTAAAATTTTAATTTTATAGTATAAATATGCAAGTTTGTGTGAAATAAATTATACATCTTCTGTGTATTAAAATTTTATGTAATGTTTAGCGGCTCTTGAAAATTGACAAGTTTAATGCATGCACCGTTGGTTGGCTCTGCCACCACCGGATTGCAGTTATTAACAGTTTGTTTTTCAGAGTTTTTTTAAGGTGGATTATTTTAAGAAAAGACATTGATTTTTTTTTTAAAATTAAGGTGATTACATGTAGTATCTGTTCTAAATATACTCTTAATCATTTGACAATGCAAGTTCAATCACCCTGCTGCAGCTGCTGGCGCTCGAACAGAAATACATAAAAGATTTCAAAAAATAGAGAGAAATTTTAGGAGAAAGGTGAGTTGTATATTCATTCATCAGATGAAAAAATCAAAATTTTACAATGTTCAACTATTTAGCTAGATTACACAGTTCATCTACTAATTATTTTTAGACACCTGTGTAGGTAAGGACAACTCACTATAACCGTCTTGCATCATCAGCTCATCATGCTTGATTTGCCTCACGTGTTCTTCATGGACATGTGCTGGCTGGATTGGACACCGATTGTGAAAGCCCAATAACTTGATTAATTCGAACGGTGTCGTTTGGCAGTTGCAATGTCTCAATTTCATTAATTGTGTCGCAACCCTTTCGAGCTTCAACTTTTTGAAAACTTTAAAACACGAAGTCGCCACTAATTTTTTTAAAAAGTGTGATTAGATCACTTTAAAACAAGGTTATTTTAATAAAATGTTTTGTTTTAATAAAACAATGGTTTTGGTCTATGAAAAACATAAATCAAGTTAGGAGGTAGGTTATGCGTGGAGAAGGGTTAGCACCCTCACGATGCCCAAAATTGGTACTTAATTGGTTTTAAAATCGTTTTCAAACTGGAGTTTGCAAGTTCACAAAGGTTCGACTTTATTTGTCCGTTTAATGAATATTAGTCTATTTTAACGGCCTTATCGCCCGAGAGATGAACTTTAATCACCGCCAACATTTCTGGCGCTAACTCGTCATTCTCGTTTGATATGACACAACATTGAATTATTTTCACTTTTCAAGCAACAAAGAAATTTAGTGCGTTGAGCATTTTATGTTTATTCTAAGTTCGATTATTTAAAAACCATAAAAACGTCTAAGTCTTTCATTCTTAATTAAAAGTTTAAGTATGCTAAAGTGTATTTTATTTTTTGTGAAGAACATTTTTCAACAAAAACACGTCTCTATCTAAGCTTTAGTCTCTAATCTTAAGTTTTCAATTTTTTTAAAAAAGACAAGCAAACAACTTATTTTTGTGTTTTTTTTTCCTTTTTATTATTTCCTTTGGAAATTCCTTTATTTTTTTTATTTTTTAAATTTTAAAAAAGCCAAGACCCTTTTTATATTTTTTTTTACCTTTTTTATGTCTTTTCGCCTTTTGTATTTTTTATTTCAAAAAAAAATTCTCTTTTAAAAACTTGTTTTTTCATTTTTTTTTATTTTTTAAACTTTTCCTTTTAAAACGACCTTTTTTAAAATAAACTTTATTTTTAGAAGATTTTCTTTAAAGCTTTTCTTCAAAATTTCTTTCTTCCTAAAACCTTAAACTTTTATTCTAAAACCCTTTTATTTTGTTTTCTTGAAAAAAAAACAAACTTTTATTACTTACTTTTTTCCCCTAAAAAACATCTTATTTATTTTTTATTTTTTAAAAAAACACTTAACCCATTTATTACTAAAACTAAAAATTCAAGAAAGAAACCTTTTTTATATTTTTTAGAAATCAAGCCCCTTTATTATTTCCAACCATACATTATTGTTTTTTTTTCTAATTAATCCCTAACTTTTAGTTTTTTCAATTAAACCACATTTACTCATTTTATTCTTGCATTTTTATTTAAACACTTTTATAAATCTGTTTCTACATTTCTAAAGATCAAAACAATCCTAACAACATTTTTTAAGCATGCAAATTTTTTTAAAGATCAAACCAAAATTAAAACGGAAATTTAAAACGAAGACATTATTGGAATCGTGAAACGATTTTCCGACCTCAAGAACACAACCTAAAAATCACAAAAAAACACAAACACAAACACAGAAATTCAACCAAGAACAAGCATAAAAAATCAAAATAAAAATTGAAAGGAAAGATAAAAAACTTTACCGAAATGACTAACGAAGAGCTCGAATCCGGACTTCTTGAAATGCTCCTAATTGCCTCAGAAAAATTGCTTCTAAACTTGAACATCAACTCAAAATTTCCATCAACTCTTGAAAAAAATTTAGAGAATTTTTTGGATTTTATTCCTAAGCTTTTTGCTTTTTTCCCAAGTGTATTTTCACTTCAAATTGGTGTCTTGAACAATGGAGATGAGGGGTTTTTTATACACAACTTGAGCTTGCAAATCAAGCAAATATCCGCATTTAATCTCCAAATTGGAGCCAAAATCAGACCAAGAACTTGATTCTCGGTAAATCCCCTCAATCCTTATCTGATTTGGTTCAATATCGAAGCTGAATTTTTCCCTTGATTCGAGCCTAGGGTTTGACCTCTTGTCTCGGTTTTTTGTAGATTCCGGCAAGCACAGGCGGCGGCGGCGAGCGGGGTTGATGGCGTTAGGTCAGCGGCGACGAGACGGACCAGTCAGTACCAACGACGACGGTAGCCGTGGCCGGTAGACACCGGCCGGCCACCTTGAATGTTTGATATAAGGGTTTGCTGGGCTGGATCGAGCGCGTGTGGCGCACACGCTAGGTGTGTGGCCCCGTGTGTGGTCTTTTTTTCTCCTTTCCCTTTTATTTTTTGCTATTTTTTGTTGTTTATTATTTTTTTATTTTTTGTTTTCATTTTATTTCCTTTTTTTTTCTACATTAACTTCCACCATTACTACTTAATTATTATCACATTTTTTTATTTTTCTATTTTTTCTTTCTTTAAAAAAAACGGGCTTAAATTTCAAAGTGAGCTTATTTTTTCCTTTTGAAGTGGGCTTTACAAAGAATGAGTTTTTAAAGATGGGATTTTTAGTAAAGGGTAGGTCTTTTATTATTCTAAAGGATTTTTTATTTTTTCCAGATTATTTAATATTGAGGTGAAAATCTAGTGACAACAGCTGCCCCTTTTTGCTTATCTCTGTACAACAGAAATAAAGTAAAGACCTAAAGGCACTGATTTTCACCGATTTTCCAATTGGCTCCATTCTCCAATTGCCCGAACGAATATGCATTTTCTATTCTCCAGACGCTCGAATAGATAAGCGGATTCCATTCCCCAAATGCCTGAACGAATTGATATGTTCTATTCTCTAGACGCTCGAATAGATAAGCGGATTCCATTCTCCAAATGCCCGAACGGATAGGCTGGTTCTATTCTCCTTATGCTCGAATAGCTAAGTTGGGTTCTATTCTCTCAAATGCCCAAATTGTTGAGTTGGGTTCCATGCTCAAACAGATAGGTTGATTCTATTCTCCTTACGCTCGAATAGTTAAGCTGAGTTCTATTCTCCAAAATGCCCGAATTGTTGAGCTGGGTTCCATGCTCAAACAGTTAGGGTGATTCTAATCTCCTTACGCTCGAATAGTTAAGCTGGGTTCTATTCTCCCAAATGCCCGAATTGTTGAGCTGGGTTCCATGCTCAAACATATAGGCTGATTCTATTCTCCTTACGCTCGAATAGTTAAGTTGGGTTCTATTCTCCCAAATGCTCGAATTTGTTGAGTGAGTTTTATTCTCCCAAATTCTCAAACAAATAGGCGGATTCTTCTAAAAAAATTCATCCCCCTTATGCTTGGATGAATAAGCAAACATTCTCTTTCCTCCTGAACGGATAGGTGAATCTTCTAAAAAATTTCATCCTCCTTATGCTTGGATGAATAAGCGAACTCCATTCTCCTTACGCCTGAACGGATAAGTGAATCTTCTTAAAAAATTTCATCCTCTTTATGCTTGGATGAATAAGCGAACTCCATTCTCCTTACGCCTGAACGGATAAGCAAATCTTCTGAAAAATTTCATCCTCCTTATGCTTGGATGAATAAGCGAACTTCATTCTCCTTATGCCTGAACGGATAAGCAAATTTTCTGAAAAATTTTCATCCTCCTTATGCTTGGATGAATAAGCAAACTCCATTCTCCTTACGCCTGAACGGATAAGCGAATCTTCTAAAAAATTCCATCCTTCTTATGCTTGGATGAATAAGCAAACTCCATTCTCCTTGCGCCTGAACGGATAAATGAATCTTATGAAAAAACTTCATCCTCCTTATGCTTGGATAAATAAACGAACTCCATTCTTCTTATGCCTGAACGGAAAGTCAAATCTTCTGAAAAACTTCATCCTTCTTATGCTTGGATGAATAAGCGGGTTCTATTCTCCTTGTGCTCGAATAGATAAGCATATTCCAAAAAGGGTTTCATCCACCTTACGCTTGGATGAATAAGCGGGTTCTTTTACTGAAAGGTCCTTCGTGTACCTGAAAAATGTGATTTTCAATGCAATTATGATGTGCATGTCCCTAAGGATGCCTAAAACATGAATGCATGTCTCATTTCTTTTGCTCTTTGAATTCTTTTTCTCAGAATTATTTTTCCGCACGTTTGCTCACTCAATCCAGATAAACAATTATACTTTTTCACTGTATTTTTTTCGACTCATAGAAAACATCTGATCTTTGCTCACTTAAACCAGTGATCTTGTACTCCTAGCTGGAAGGACAGACTTCTTCAACTGTCATTGCTTCGCCATTCTCATTCTTCATATCTCTTTGCTCCATTGAAAACATTCGACCTTCGTAGGCAAATGTCTCAAGTTCTACTATCATTGTAGTTGATACATCAATATTGAGTGAAAGACTTCCTTGCGTGGTCTTGAAAGCTTCAAGTCTTCATATGCCCCTTATCAAGCATCTTCAATGCTTCTTGTGAGTTTCAAATTCTTGCCCCTGCAGGACATATTGAATTGCTTGCATGTGAAAGCTTATTTCCACCTTCAATACCTTCGAATGATGTTGGCGCTTTAATCTCTTCTTCTCACGCCTATTAATACTGAGGGCATGTAGACTGCCCCAACCTGATGGCATCATTTGCTTATCAAGTGCAATTCTTTCTCTTTTCATGCTTTTGAGCTTCTGCATCTTATATGTGGTTCTTCTTTGACAACACGACTTACTCCAAACTCTTCAACGCATGGGCTTCTTTTTTCCATTTTATTTTACCTTCTCATGCAAGGTGAAGCCCCCGTTCAAACTGAGGTTCAATTGTTTTTTGAAGAGATAAAAACATTCGTTCATGGTCTCCTAAAGTTGAGATCAATACCAAGAAATCGTTTGCTTTTCATTAATCTATATCAGCCTACTTGTAAGATGCAAGAAAATGCTAGAAATGATAGTTCAAAGGAAAAAGTCATAACAAACGCAAGAAAAGACTAAAAATGGGGATCTTAAGAAAATAGTCATAGCAAACATAAGAATAGGGCGAAGTCAGATGCCCCAAAATTCAAAGCATGAATGATTCAAAAATCCATCAACCAGATAGTGCCCCACTTTTGGTGGCTCTCTTTTGCTCACACACTCCTTAAATTTAAAATTTTCCACTTTTCTAATCTTAATCAGACATTAGAAGCTCGAGGTCCCTAAAGAAAGGTTAACTCAATTAGGCAGAATGTGTTATGAAGACGAACTCCTTTTCTCAAATATTCATGTATGATCCAAATGGTCTTTTAAGGTTTGTAATGTAGGCTAGGCTCGGGTTGCCAAAGAAAGGATATAAAGGCTCAAATTCATATTTTAAGGGTGATTAAGCCAAAGATCAACTTTTCCTGATGAACTCTTTGTTCTTCTTCTTTATTCTTTGGATCACTCTAGACTGTCCATTTTGGGTTTTCACCATAGAGTTCATTTCCTTTACATATCTTATTTGAAGGATTTGTTTCAGATTTTCCTTCACTCTTCAACTTTCTTTTTCTTCATTCTTTCCTTTTTCTTTTTCTCTTTTCTTCTTTTTTCTTCTCTTCTCTTTTCTTCTTTTTTTCTTTTTCTTCTCTTTTCTTTTTTTGTTTTTCCTTGTTTTTCCTTTTTGTGCCCTTTTTGATTTACAGTTTAGAACATTCATCTTAATCTAACATGTTTCTTTCAAACAACTTTTCATTTTCTATGCCCCCGATGTTGGGAGTGATCCTTGGTTAGGGTTAAATCACAAGAATAATATCAGGCTCAAAAGAGGGACAACAAATGGATTTTTCTTATTTGTGAAGGGAAATGAAGGAATGTCAAATGTCATTTCACACACAAATACCGTCAAAGAAAAGCATTCTTCAGTTGGCAGATGTTTACGAGTTATCACTTCATTCAAGGACCCTAACAACAATGTCTGAGAGGAAAATACACTCATAATATGTATATGAGATTTCCCCATTAATCCTAAACTCACATTTTGCCCCACTATCTCGGGATTAGATTCAAGAATCATTTATACAATCAATAATAGGGACTCTGTAAAGAATATGTATGCTTGAAAAGAAATGGATGAAGAATGAAAAGAAGGGAAACTGATGAAACAAAAATGAGAAATATTTGCCACTTGAAAAATGCATCTTTAAACAAGTAAACTGACATAGATGCCCTTACAAAAGATCCATAATGCTCGCGGGCAAAAGCAAGAGGGTTGGTTCTAAGCATGATCCCAATTGTCTAGAGTATTATTCCATGAAAGCACTAATCTCGGCCAATCTTGCCTCCAACGACTTCGTGAAAAAACTCTAAACGCACTCGTCCTCGTCATCTTCTTCTCTCTCAAGTATTCCATTTCTGATGGCTGCCAATATCAACTCTCCGTTCATGACCATGTTTGCGAAACCTTCGGTGGCATGATTTAACATGTAGTCATAGAAAGGTCCATTTAGAGTCTCCACAAACATTGGAGTAACCTCATTTTCCGATAGTGGAGGTTGAACTTGGGCTGCCACATCTCGCCATCTCTGGGCATACTGGCGGAAGCTCTCATTGGGCTTTTGTTCCATCTCCTGCAGTACGATCCTGCTTGGGGCCATGTCTATCACGTACTCGTATTGTTTGAGGAAAGCTTTCGACAAATCTTTCCAAGTGCGTATGTTGACCCGACTTAGTTGAGCATACCATCGAATAACAGTCCCAGATAGACTACCTTGGAAACAGTGGATCAACAACTTCTCGTTTTCTAAGTGCGGTGAAATTTTTCGACATTACATAGTCAAGTGTGTCAATGGGCATGTAGTTCCATTATACTTTTCAAAGTCAGGGGACTTGAACTTTGGAGTAGCCACCAAGTCAGAAACTAGACTCAAATCTCTAGCGTCCCTGCCACCAAAAATGCTTCCTTCTTGATAAGATTTAATCATTTCCAACAACTTCTTGTAGCGGTCTTCCCATTTCTTCTCGACCTTTGCCATGTCAGTTTCTTCATTGAGGTCAGGCATCTCGGGGTTGCGAACCTCGTCGGTGTTGTCTTCAGTACGGGCAGAAGATTCTAAGAAATGGGGTGAGATCTGGACTTTAGGTGAAGCCACTTCCTTTTGTACGAAAGCCATCCTCGGGAAAGTGTTGGTGTCTTCTCTCGCTTCTGGGTCTTTGAACCCAAACATGGCTGCAATTTGGCTAACTATTTTCTGGTGTGATATCTCAATCTCTTTCTTCAGATTATTTACCATCTTCTCAAGCTTGTCATGGATGCTCTTCTGATTTGCTTCCAAAGTTGTCAATCTTTCCTTAGTGTGCATGGCTCGAGTCGTGTTTGTGCGGGATCTTTACTACTTAAATGGAATGTTCCAAAATTAATCTTTTTATTTTACATGTATAAATGCAATGATCAAAAAAAAATTTAATGCAAATAAAAAAAACAAATGCATGTAAGCAAATATATGTATGCAAAAGCATGAATACAGACGAAGGGTCATCAATTCTATTAAGGTGTTGCTCTTAGACGCAACTTCCATTGGATAACGAAGGTCCTACAAATACTTCTCGGTCTGAGCACTCATTTCTTTAATCAATCTTTGAAGCCTTGGCCCCACCTTGTTGATCTGACGCGGGGTGAAGAAATGTAGCTTCTTGATGTCACATGCTTAGCTACGTCTTCAATTTAGGATGTGACGCTCTTATCAAACTCGTCTCGCTCCCGAGTCCTTTTGACGTTGCCCCTAAGTCGAGTAGACCAAAGATCATTTTCAAATTTTTCTCAGTTGGACCGTTGAAGTGGTACTATTGCTCTTGCGACTTTTAATATTCTGCTGACGCTGATGTGAGCGTACTTTGATGTTTCCTCTGTGTGACCATTCGACAAATTCCCGTTGTCTTCCTCTTTTAGGTACCTTCCATCCATGGCAGAAGCTTTCTCTGATTGAGCAACATGCTTTCAAATCAATCTCCTCTAGATATGGGATGCATGCAATAAATAAATATGCCACAAAACCAAAACAAAACTCACACACAAAAGGTTAGTAATAAATATGCCATAAATCAAAACAAAACTCACACACAAAAAAGTTAGTAATAAATAAATATGCTACAAAAACAAAACAAAACTCACACACAAAAAGGTTAGTAATCTCTTAAATAAAAAATAGAAACAAAACCTAAAAGATGCATAATAATTTTGGGCCGACATTCCAACATTTCAAGACATGTCTCCACGAATTATTCCTACGACTCAACACCCTAGGCTTTCTGCATGGCTCTATTAGGGGTAGGCTCTAGATTTTCAAAATTGGTTTAGTTCTAAAAGGGTACCCGAGCTGTCCTTGTTGTCCCCTACTAAAGGTAGCAAGGCCTTCGATTCTCACCCATTACATGCTTCAAACGAATCGAGTTCAACTTAGGAAGACTCACCACCGATGCCTTCTCGAAGAATCAATATCCTTACGAAGACAAGGGAATGAGTCCCGAAAGTACTTGCTAGGCTCATACGAAGAATAAATATTCTTACATGAGCAAAGCGTATTTCCCCCCACTTAAACGAACGGGACAAAGCTCGGGAATAGAGCTTGGAATTAAGTTTTAGATGCGTAAAATAGAATTATATTCACTTAAACGAACAAATAAATTGAACATATTATGAACTTGCAAATTCCATTTTTTAAAAAAAAAAAACTTGTTTTGAAAACCATTTAAAACCAATTTGTGGCTTGACTCTCTTTTGTTTTTGTTTTAAAAACAAAAACACGTCCCCAACGGAGTCGCCAAGCTGTCGCAACCCTTTCGAGCTTCGACTTTTTGAAAATTTTAAAAACACGGAGTCGCCACCAATATTTTTAAAAGGTGTGATTGAATCACTTTAAAAAAGAGTTATTTTAATAAAACATTTTGTTTTAATAAAATAACGATTTTGGTCTATGAAACAGAAATTAGGTTCAGGGGTCGGTTACGCGTGGAGAAGGGTTAGCACCCCCACGACGCCCAAAATTGGTACCTAATTGGTTTTAAAATCGTTTTCAAAACTGGAGTTTGCAAGTTCACAAAGGTTCGACTTTATTTGTCCGTTTAATGAATATTAGTCTATTTTAACGGCCTTATCACCCGGGAGATGAGCTTTAATTACCGCCAACATTTCTGGCGCTAACCCGTCATTCCCGTTTGATATGACACCGCATTGAATTATTTTCACTTTTCAAGCAACAAAGAAATTTAGTGCGTTGATCATTTTATGTTTATTCTAAGTTCGATTATTTAAAAACCATAAAAACGTCTAAGTCTTTTATTTCTAATTAAAAGTTTAAGTATGCTAAAGTGTATTTTATTTTTTGTGAAGAACGTTTTTCAACAAAACACGTCTCTATCTAAGCTTTAGTCCCTAATCCTAAGTTTTCATCTTTTTCTAAAAAAAGACAAGTAAACAACTTATTTTTTTGGTTTTTTGGTTTTTTATTATTTCTTTTGGAAAATCTTTTATTTCTTTTTTACTTTTATATTTTAAAAAAACGAAGACCTTTTTTATATTTTTACCTTTTTTATTTTTATGTCTTTTCGCCTTTTTATATATTTTTATTTAAAAAAGAATTTCTTTTTTAAAAAATTCTTTTTTCATTTTTTAAGTTTTTCCTTTTAAAATGACCCTTTTTAAAATAAACTTTATTTTTTAGAAGATTTTCTTTAAAGCTTTTCTTCGAAATTTCTTTCTTCTTAAAAACTTAAACTTTTATTTTAAAACCATTTTTATTTTGTTTTCTTGAAAAAAAACTTTTATTACTTACTTTTTTTTTTCTAAAAAAAACATCTTATTTATTTTTTACTTTAAAAACACTTAACCCATTTATTACTAAAACTAAAAATTCAAGAAAGAAACATTTTTTATATATATATATTTTTAGAAATCAAGCCCCTTTATTATTTCCATCCATGCATTATTGTTTTTCCCTAATTAATCCCTAACTTTTAGTTTTTTCAATTAAACCACATTTACTCATTTTATTCTTGCATTTTTATTTAAACACTTTTAAAAATTGGTTTCTACATTTCTAAAGATCAAAACAATCCTAACAACATTTTTTAAGCATGCAAATTTTTTTAAAGATCAAACCAAAATTAAAACGGAAATTTAAAACGAAGACGTTACCGGAATCGCGAAACGATTTTCTGACCTCAAGAACACAACCTAAAATCCACAAAAAACACAAACACAAAAATTCAACCAAGAACAAGCATAAAAATAAAAATAAAAATTGAAAGGAAAGATAAAAATTTTACCAAAATGACGAACGAAGAACTCGAATCTGGACTTCTTGAAATGCCCCTAATTGCCTCCGGAAAATTGCTTCCAAACTCGAACTTCAACTCAAATTTTCCAGCAACTCTTGAAAAAAATTAGAGATTTTTTCAGATTTTATTCCTAAGTTTTTTTTTTGTTTTTTTCCCAAGTGTATTTTCACTTCAAATTGGTGTCTTGAACAATGGAGAGGAAGGGGGTTTTTATACACAACTGCAGCTTGCAAATCAAGCAAATATCCGCGTTTAATCCCCAAATTGGAGCCAAAATCAGACCAAGAACTTGATTATCGGTAAAACCCCTCAATCTTTATCTGATTTGGTTCAATATCGAAGCTGAATTTCCCCCTTGATTCGAGACTAGGGTTTGACCTCTTGTCTCGATTTTTTGCAAATTTCGGCGAGCACAGGCGGCGGCGGTGAGCGGGGTTTGTGGTGTTAGGTCGACGACGGCGAGACGGACCGGCCGGTACCAACGACGAAGACAGTCGTGGCCGGTAGACGCCAATTGGCCACCTTGAACGTTCAACAGAAGGGTTTGCTGGGCTGAGGTTTGGGTGCTGGATCGAGCGCGTGGTCGCGCGCATGGTCTTTTTTTTTTTCTTTTCCCTTTTATTTCTCCCTTTTATTTTTGTTGTTTTTTGTTGTTTTTTTTTATTTTTTTGTTTTCGTTTTATTTCCTTTTTTTCTACATTAACTTCCACCATTACTATTTAATTATTATCACAATTTCTTTTTTTTCTTTTTTTTCTCTCTATTTAAAAAATGGACTTAAATTTCAAAGTGGGCTTGTTTTTTTCCTTTTGAAGTGGGCTTTACAAGGAATTGGTTTTTAAAGATGGAGTTTTTTAGTAAAGGGTGGGCCTTTTATTATTCTAAAGGATTTTTTATTTTTTCTAGATTATTTAATATTGAGGTGAAAATCCAGTGACAACAAATTGCAACGTCATCGTTTTTCTCACCACCTTGTAATATCATTTTACCACTCTAACCTCTCCCAATTACAGATTCAAGTCTTAATTTATCCCCTTTGTTCTTTAGTTCTTCCCCGATGGCCATGAAAATACCCTCTCCTCCACTCGATTCTTGTTCTCAAGGATCGAAATCAAGAAATTAAGACTTCAAGGTAACAAAATCCTCTCATGTAGCATTCTCTGAACTCAGGTTTGCCCACTGAACCAGTAGTTGCGTGACTGCTCGATTGTGTCGTTTAACCATTCTTTTGTCTAACACAATTGCAGGATACACTTTCAGTTAGCATCATTGCTTAAATCTGGAGGAGTAATTGAGGTAACCTACATGTCTCCAATCTTTTTCTTGAGTAGGCTCACATGAAAAATTGAATGTATCTTAGTAGAAGGGGGTAATTCCAATTGATAAGCCACTAACATGATCCTCTTTTGAATCTTTTAGGAGCCATAGAACCTTGCTGCTAGCTAGGCATTCTTTCTGATGACGACTAAAGATTGTCTGTAAGGCTAAAGTTTTAAGTAAACCTCATCTCCCACATTAAATTCTTTTTCAATTCTATGCTTGTCTGCATATTGCTTCATTCTATTATGTGCTTTCAATTATTGCTCTTTGAGTAGGATGTTGAGTTGCTTTTTGTGCTGTAAAATATCTTGAACATTGTTCATAAGAGTATTAGTGTCCCAGTCTAACATAGGGGGCTTGTAGCCGTACAAAGCCTCAAAAGGTGTAAGCCCCAAAGCAGTGGAATGGTTGGTATTGTACCACCATTCTGCTTGAAGCAACCATTTAACCCATTCTGCAGGCTTCATGAAGCACATGCTTCTGAAGTACTGTTGTAAGCATTGGTTCAATCTTTTAGTCTGCCCATCTGTCTCAGGATGGTAAGCTGTGTTGAACAGTGTTGAAGTCCCTAATTGCTTCATTAACTCCTTCTAAAAGACACTTGTAAAAGTCTTATCTCTTTCAGATATGGCTATTTTATGGGGGGCATGCAATTTGTAAACTTGGTGTAAATAGACTCTAGCAACCTCTAGGGCAGTGTAAGGGTGTGACAAGGTCAAAAAATAGCATACTTTGTATACTTATCTATAATCACCAGTATACAATTTGCTTTCATAGACTTTAGCAGCCCCTCTATAAAATTCATAGTTATGACTTCCCAAGCATGTTCTAGTATTGGTAAAGATTGCAGAAGACCTGGCTTGGCCACATGCTCACTCTTAGTTCTTTGGCAAACCTCACATTCCTTAACATAGGTTTGAACTGTAGATTTTAACCATGGCCAACAAAAATACATTTGAACCCTCTGTTGTGTTGCTTGTATCCTTGAATGCCCACCTTGTGCAGTGTCATGGAGAGTTTGTACAATGGTGTGCCTCAGATTTCCAGTACTGCCCACATAAATTTTTCTTTTGAATCTCAATATTCCTTTTGTAAAAGACCAATCTGGAATACTCTGCTTATCAATGACCAATGTTGTAAACTCTTCCTCTGCCAAAGAATCCCCTTCTTAAATCTTTTCAATTTCTTGAACCCAAGTTGGGACAACTTTCATCACTATCATTTGAAGGAATTTAGAATCTCCATCATGTTTCCTGGATAAAGTATCTGCTACTACATTTATCTTTCTCTTCCTGTAATGGATGGTGTAGTCCAGCCCTAGGAGTTTGGACAACCCTTTCTTCTGAATTTAGTAGTGATCTTTTGTTTCAACAGATGTTTGAGGGGCTCATGACCTGTTTTAATCACAAAAGTGTTGTTTTCTAAGTAATGACTTCACTTAGAATCAACCATCAAAATAGCTAAATACTCTTTTTCATAAATGGAAATATCCACATGTTTTGGTCCCAAGGCTTTTCTCAAATAAGAAATAGGTCTGCCATCTTGAGATAACACTGCCAATACATCTGGAACTAGCATCTGTTTCCAAGTAAAATGATTTGCTGAAATTAGGAAGAGCTAAAATAGGTGTCTGACACATAGCTTGTTTCAACTTCTCAAATGCTTCATTAGCCAGTTCATTTTAATTAAAACTTTCTAAGATAAGGCTTAAATAATTCATTCATTAGGGACTGAAATATAGCATGAGCATTTGTAAGACCAAAGGGCATTACCTTAAACTTAAAGTGCCCTTGATGTGTCCTGAAAGCTGTTTTGGGAACATCTTCCTTCTTCACTCTAATTTGCCAGTAACCAGACCTCATATCAATTTTAGAAAAGTAGGCAGTTCCTTCCAATTCATCTAATAGATCATCTACAATTGGATTTGGGAATTTTTTCTTCACTGTTAAGGAATTTAAGTGCATGTAATCCACACATAATCTCCAGGTGCCATCATTCTTTCTAACCAGTAGACAAGGTGATGCAAATGGGCTGCTACTATTTTGAATAATAGAATTAGCAAGCATGTCTTTAATCTGACTTTCACCTTCAGTCTTATGAGCATGAGGAAACCTGTAAGGCCTTAAGTTCACTGGTGTTACTTCATTTTTTTAAAACAATGACATGATCATGAGTTCTTTCTAACTATAAGCAAAAATGCAATTAAGATAAAAAAACACATAAGCATGGGATTTAACAAGAATTCAAGCAATTTTAAGCACAAAGGTCCTAAAAGGTCAAGATAGGCTAGTTAGACCTAACTCTCTCCTAAGGGACCAAAAACGCTCTTTATCTAGAGGTTTGGAAAAGATTTCCGCTAATTGATTTAAGGTGTCTACATACTCTACAACAACATCTTCCTTAAGGACATGATCTCTAATGAAATGATGTCTTATTTCTATGTGTTTGGTTCTAGAGTGTTGGATGGGATTTTTGGTAAGACATGTGACACTAGTGTTATCACACTTAAGGGGTATGGTGTCTACCTCAATTACATAGCCTAAGAGTTGTTGTTTCATCCAAAGGACTTGAACATAATAACGCCCTAAGGATATGTACTCCGCTTTGGTGGTAGATAAAGCTACACTATTTTGTTTCTTAGAGAACCAAGATATGAGCATACTACCTAGGAATTAACAAGTGCCGGAAGTATTTTTCCTATTTATCTTACAACCCCCATAATCTGCATATGAATAAGCATGAAGGTTAAAGGTTGAGTCTCTAAGATACCAAAGGCCTAAACAAAGAGTATCTCTAAGGTACCTAAAGATCCTTTTAACGGCTATAAGGTGTGACTCTCTAGGAATAGCTTGGAACCTAGCAGACAAGCAAACAATAAACAATATATCCGGTCTACTTGCGGTAAGGTAAAGCAAAGACCCAATCATAGAACGATAAAGCTTAGAGTCAACACACTTACCTCCTTCATCTTTGTCAAGCTTTGTGGATGAGCTCATTGGTGTAGCTTGAGGCTTTGCTTGCTCCAAGCCAAACTTCTTGAGCATATCTTTGATGTACTTAGCTTGATTGATGAAGATACGATCCTTCATTTGTTTGATTTGGAGTCCCAAGAAGAATGAGAGCTCTATTATCATGCTCATTTCAAATTCAACTTGCATCAACTTAGAAAAATCTTGACAAAGCAACTCATTAGTAGAACCAAAAATAATATCATCAACATAAATTTGAACTATTAAGATATCTTTGCCATTATTTTTAATAAATAGTGTTGTGTCCACCTTTCCTTTTTCAAAACCTTTTCAACTAGAAAACTTGATAATATTTCATACCAAGCTCTAGGAGCTTGTTTTAAACCATATAAAGCTTTTGACAATTTGAAAACATGGTTTGGAAAAATGGGATCTTCAAAACCCGGTGGTTGTTCCACATACACTTCTTCGTTTATAAAGCCATTTAAAAACACACTTTTGACATCCATTTGAAAAAGCTTGAAATCATAATAACATGCAAATGAAAGTAACATCCTAATTGCTTCCATTCTAGCTACGGGTGCATAGGTTCCATCAAAATCAATTCCCTCTTCTTGAGTGTAACCTTGAGCAACAAGCCTAGCCTTGTTTCTCACTATGTTACCACTCTCATCTAGTTTGTTTATAAAGACCCATTTAGTTCCTATAGTAGATTTGTTTCTAGGCCCATCAACTAATGTTCATACTTTACTTCTCTCAAATTGGTTTAACTCATCTTGCATGGCCATAATCCAAAAGTCACCTTTTAATGCTTCTTTAACATTCTTAGGCTCAATGCATGAGATAAAAATAACATTATTAAGCATTTTAAAAGAAGAGCAAGTAGTTACCCCCTTGGATGGATCACCCAGGATCTCACCACCTTTGACATAGTTGTACTCCCTTGGGCAGCTCACTTCCTTTTCCTCAAGAGACATGTCTTGCAATGCTTCTAGAGGCGGTTCTTGTGCTTCTTCCTCTTTGGTTGGAATCTCATTCACCTTTGATGATTCTCCATCATCATTGGCTTCAATGATCCCTACATCATCATCATCACAAGAATCCTTCATCGGAAGGATGTTATCATCAAAAATCACATGAATAGATTCCTCTACAACTAAAGTTCTTTTGTTAAACACACGATAGGCTTTAGAGTTTAAATAGTAACCTAGAAAAATAGCTTCATCACTCTTTGCATCAAATTTACCTAAATTATCTTTTCCATTGTTTAAAACAAAACACTTGCAACCAAAATGATGAAAATAGCTAATATTAGGCTTTTTAGATTTTAATATCTCATAAGGAGTTTTCTTCAAAATAGGTCTAATCATTACTCGGTTTATAATGTAGCAAGCGGTTTAGTGGCTTCCACCCAAAAATACTTAGGTAAATTATTTTCACAAAGCATAGTCCTAGCCATTTCTTCTAAAGTTCTATTTTTCCTCTCAACTACCCAATTTTGTTGAGGAGTGCGAGGAGCTGAAAAATTATGGCTAATCCCATTTTCATTACAAAAATCTTAAAAACTCATATTTTGAAATTCGGTTCCATGATCACTTCTAATATGTGAAATTTTAAGTTCAAGATCATTTTGGGTTATTTTTTAAAATGTGATGAAGTTTTCTAAAGCCTCATCTTTGGTGCTTAAAAAGAGAAACCAAGTATACCTAGAGTAATCATCAACAAGTACAAATGCATATGATTTTCCACCCAAGCTAGTAGTCCTAACTGGCCCAAAGAGATTCATATAGATCAATTGCAAACATCTACTTGTAGAAACATCATTAATGGACTTGAAAGAGGCTCTATGTTGTTTACTTTTAGCACATGCATCACAAATTTTATCTAATGAGAACTTGAGCTTAGGTAGGCCTCTAACTAGATTAAGGGAAACTAATTTTTCTAAAACGCTAATGCTAGCATGTCCTAGTTTCCTATGCCATAACCATGCATCATTTTCATTTTGTGCAACTAAGCATGCATGAGATGTATGAATGTCATCTAGTTGCACCATATAAATATTTCCTATGCGATGACCAATGAGCATTATTTTGTTAGATTTAATGTCTACTATTCTACACCCATTTACATCAAACATGACATTAAACCCTTTATCACATAATTGACTAATGCTCAACAAATTATGTTTTAGACCATTGACATACAAGACATTTTCAATAAGTATAGAAGAGTGACTACCTATGGAGCCAATACCTTCAATGTGGCCTTTTGAGTTGTCACCAAAAGTTACTACTCCTCCACTTTTTGGCTTTAATTCCATGAATCGACTCTTGTCTCCAGTCATATGTCTCGAGCATCCACTACCAAGGTACCATGAATTTCGAAATTGTGCTTTGGCCTTGTAGCAATGCTCCCCTTACAAACAAAGAGTTTAAACTTTGATTTTTGGTACCCAAATCATTTTGGGTCCATGAGTGTTAGCTCCCAAAAGTTTGATTCCCTTAGGAATCCGAGATGACAAGGCATTAACATTATTAGATTTTACAAGTTCCTTAGGAACACATACACTTCTAATCTTTTTAGTCCTAGAGTGCCTATAGGAGCCATTTTGTTTGTAGTTCAAATTCTTTCCTTTTGTAAAATTGGTTTTTGAAGATTAACCCTTTTTCAAGCTTTAAAGAACCAACACTTTTGAAAGAATTTTTGAGCTCATTGAGCTCATTCACCAATTTTTGGTGTTCAACATTACATTGAGAAAGAAGGTTGTTCAAATCAATATTCTCTTTTTCAAAGAACTTTAGATCATCTTGCAAGCTTAAAACCTTTTCCCCAAAATCTGAGTTAGTTTTAGAGAGTAAATCGTTTTGAGCTTTCAAATCCGAAATGACCTTTTTGTTTTTCAAAATGGACTCCTTGTATTTTTCTACTAACTCATCATATACCTCTTGTAACTCATCATATGGATCATACAATTCATCAAATGTAAAATTATAGCAGGATGAGTTGGAGGTTACCATAGAATCCTCCTCAAGAGCCATGAGGCAAAGGTTGGCCACTTCGTATTCCTCATCCTCGGATGACTCCTCATCACTCCAAGTAGCAATCTTGGCTTTAAGCTTCTTCTTCTCAAAGCCCTTCTTCTTGAGTTGAGGGCAATCGGAACGAATATGACCTGGCTTCTTGCACTCAAAGCAAATGATAGGATCCTTTTCCTCTTCTTTGCTCTTGTTCTTGAAGTCTCTTTTTCTTTGAAATTTCCTCACTCGGTTAGACTTCATGAACCGTGAGAAGCGTTTGGCTATCATTGCCAACTCCTCAAAATCATCCTCCTCACTAGAAGAGCTCTCATCTTGTAGAGAGACCTTGAGAGCAACTCCTAGCTTCTTTTTCGTGTCCACCTCTTGCTTCTTTATTCTCCTTTCTCCTTTCTTCTTTCTTCTTTTCCTCTTCTCTTCTTTGTTTCATAATTTCATGAGTAAGGAGAGAACCAACTAGCTCATCAAGCTTCAAGGTCTTCAAATTCTTAGCTTCGACGATGGTCATTCTTTTACCACCACAAGATTCCGGGAGAGAATATAGAAGCTTCCTAACTAGCTTGTCTTCATGAATCACTTCACCGAATCCTTTTAGACCATTGACGATGATCAAAATTTGATCAAACATCTTGGAGACACTCTTATCGGGATCCATCTTGAAGTTCTCATAACTCAAATTTAGTAGTCCGATCTTCGTCTCCTTAACGTCGCTAGTTCCCTCATATGTTGTCTCAAGAGTGTCCCACACTTCTTTGGCGCTCTCGATTGAAAAAACCTTAGAGTAGATGTCCGGACCAAGTGCACAAAAGATGATGTGCAATGCTTTATCATTAACTTGCATCATTTTTCTATCTTCTTCGGTCATCTCCGATTTCACCTTCGGGACAAGTCTTCCTTCATCATTTCTTTTCATCAGAATATGAGACCCCTCTTCAACTACATCCCAAACCATGTAGTCGGTGGATTTGATGAAGAGATGCATCCTATTCTTCCAATATGGGTAGTTGACCCCATTGAAGAATGGTGGTTTAGTGGTGGATTGAGACTCATAGAGGTTGGAGATTGAGGTACATGTCATGACTTGACTAGAAATTTGATCACACTCTTCTAGGATCTCCTCTTGTGGTTGTTAATCCTTCAAAAGAGGTAGACTCTGATACCAATTGTAGAGTGGATCGTTGAACTGATAAATGCCAAGAGGGGGTGAATTGGATTTTTAATTTGGTTGGTAGTGAAGTGGTAAAATAAAATTGAGGACAAAGGCAATTATAGTGGTTCAAGTTCCAAATGAACTCTACATCCACTACCTTAGCTCCCACTAAGGATTTTCCAAACAACTTCACTAGTTGATCTTCCCCTTTTCTAGGCTTAGGAGGAAACCTTTACACAAATGGTCAATTTTCTACCCAAAATTGACCAAACCCCCTCACAAGTGTACAAAGAAGAATGTGGCAAATACAATATATCTCTCAAGACTAATATTGCCCAAATTACAAGCACACAGCCCAATTGAATCTGAAAAATAGGAAATTACAAGGATTGACAATTGGGGTTTTACAAGGATATTGGAATTTAAGCACTTGAGCTTGGATTTGATGTAGAATTGTTTCTCTTGGGATCAATAGTTGTTGCTAGTTGTTTTTAGACTCCCTTTTATACCTTCTCATTCAATTCTAGCCGTTGGGGTGGTTGCCATCATCAATATAGCCGTCGGGATGCAATCTTCCCACTATAAATGCAATTATGTAACTACCCGTTTTGAAACACATGTACCTATTTCAAAATAGACCAAAATAGAAATAGACGTTGGGGTGTAATTAAGAGACCGTATCGAAACAGATACGATCATTTCGATAAGCTAAGAGCTCGTTCTGAAACGGCTTGATACCGTTTCAAAACAATTTGAAACTATCAAAACCCATATCGAAACGTGCTTAAATCGTTTCGATGCGTCTTAACCGTTTTGTAAAAATCAGTTATAAAATTGAAACGGTCATAAATTTAAATCCAAGTTCAATCTCGTTTCGAAACATTCGAGATCGTTTCGACACAGCTGTATCGAAATGGATCTGCCCATTCCGTTGTTTTTCATATGTTTCGAAACATAGTGTCCTATTTCGACACTACCGTATCGAAATAGGAAGACTCATTTTGAAACCAATTTCAACAGTTTCGAAATGTTCCGAAACGCGTAAGGGATATTTCGAAACGGTGACTCGAAAATCACTGTTTTGACTTGGAAAACACTTAGAAAAAATTGTATAACCATTTGGTTTTGACTTGACCATTTTGCTTAAAGGTTTTGGGAAGTTTTGAGGATTTAAGAATTTATTTTCTATTTTCAATTTAGTCCTTAAATCCTTTTTTATATCAAAATCAATTCTTTGGTTTTACAGATATGCTTGTGCAAGAATTTGGAAATGACCTTGGCGCCATTTGTTGGAATGGCTACAACTAGGGGTGTTCATTTTCCGATATCAGATCCGATCCGATCCAAAAATTCTTATATCCGAAAAATTCGAATCATATAAATAGCGATCCGTATCCGATCTGAAAAAATCGGATATCCGAAAATCCTGATATCCGAATTTTCGGATCGGATACTCGAATATCCGAAATTTATGAATTTATTTGATTATTTTGTTTAATTTAATGGTTATATCCATGAAAATTTTAGGTTCTTGAATATAAAAATCAATAAACTAATGAATATAACAATATTTGTATCCATGGAAATTTCAATTTTTCATATATAATAAGTAAAAATATCGAATATAACAAGATTTATAATTATAAAAAATTGAATTTTTAGATATCAGATAATCGGATATCCGATCCAAATGTAAAATTACTATATGTATCCGATCTAAAATTTTCGGATATCTGATCCGAATTATCTGAAAAATAAAAAACGGATCGGATATCCGAAATTTCAGATTGGATCAACGAATAATCGGATCAGATTTTTTAACACCACTAGCTACAACCTCTACCCATTTGGAAACATAGTCAACTGCCACTAGGATATAGATATTGCCAAAAGATGGGGGAAATGGACCGACAAAGTCTATCCCCCAAACATCGAACAAGTCCATTGGCATATGTTCTAGAGCAGAAGTTGATGTATGCCAGAGATATTCCCAGTCCATTGGCATGGATCATATGCCCTGGTGTAGTCATGAGCATCCTTATTGTAACGCCTCGGGTTTAAGGCCGAGAGATAATCAGGTTTGGTTAAACCGGTTCGAGTTTAATTTAATTGACAGAAAACATTTTTAATGAACAAAAAGGGGTTTTAATGAATAAGGACAAAAAGGAATTTTGAGAATTTTTAAAGAAAAAGTTTTTTATTTCAAAATATCATCATCTTCTTCTTTCCAACACTTTTCACGTTACTTTCTCAAAAACCTCCATTGTCACTATTCCATTGCTCCAACCTTCACCACAAACAAGTTTTCAAGGTAAGCTCTCCATTCTTTTGATTTTTGGTTTCCTTAAGATTGTTATTAGATAAATTCTCCTTAAAACCCATTATTTATAGTTATTTCAAAAATGCTTTGAGTTTGAAAAATAGTAAAATGAAGGGATTTTCGTTTAGGTCTTTTGATGCCATGTCTAAGGGTGTTTTTAATCTTGTTTTAGTGTCCTAAAAATGCTAAAATAGTGGCTAAAGGTAGGAAACCCGAAACTAATAAAAAGAGGGGTTTTGGAGTTGAAAATGTGGGTTTTTGGGTTGTTTTTGTGTGGAATCTTGGTCTTATAGTTTGTAGACTTTGGGCAAGTATTTTGGATGCTTAAAGGAGTAGTTTTGATGGTGAAATTGTTGGGTTTTGGCTGCTAGTTGTTTGGGGTCGTTTTGATGGTAGTTCCAAGTGTTTCAAGTAGGAATCGACTTGGTTTTAATGATGATTGATGAGTTTCTGTGTTGCTGCAAGTTTAGGGGTTTGTTTTGGGTCTAATGCATCATTTTTGGATTGGCTAGAAATAGGGGAAACGAGTTTGGGTCCTTTGGACGCGAGACCGGGTAGTTCGGAGGCTTGAATCGGTGTTTCGGCCATCGTTTGGGTCCTATCGGTGAGTGGAAATGTTTGAGAGTTTAGGTTGAGCTCGAAAGGCCAACCTAAGCTCGGGAGTAAGTATTTAAAGTCCACGTTTTACTTTTCCGAATTTTCCTTTTTAAGCTTGTTATGCTTTGTTGATATGAGACGTTTGTGTGAAATCAATTTATGGATGTGGTATTGTTATGTTGGTTTATATGATGTTGAGTATTGGAAAATATGTGAGTCTTACTGGGTATAATTGGTCGACCATGGGATTAGAGTGCACTTGTAAAAATTCGCACGTGGCCCTAGTGATGTAAGATGCCATTAGGGAGGAGTACGGTGAAGTAAGATGCCACTGGAAGATTTATTGTTAGACCTCGGTGATGTAAGATGTCATCGTGAGTCTTGTTGTTCTTAATAGATTCAGTGATGTAAGATGCCATCAAATCCAATCCGCGTATCCGAGTAATGTAACCATAGTTGCCATTATACTCTTGTGTTGGGAGGTTGAATGTTGTCATGTTGATGTTTGATAAGTCATGCCTTGTTATTATGCATTGATGCATTGCTTGATGTAAGATGCCAAGCATATGTAAGCTTATTGATAACCATTTTGTCGAATTTTCATGCTTGTGGTTTGTGTTGAGAAATATTTTGTTATAACAATTATGTGAAAACTGTTTTGGACTTGTTTAAAGATTTCAAAAGTCCTTAAAACTTGAAAAATATGTTTAAAATGTTTTGACTTTGCACCTATATCGAATATACATTTAAAAGTTAAAAATTAGCCAAATTTAGGTTTTTAAGTGAAAGTTTCGAAACCATCCCTATAAGGTTTCGAAACCTTTCTGGGCAGAATGCCACTGTTTTTGAAACCTTGGCCTTGTAACGTCTAGTTTTTACAAATTCCTCCTTAAGGTTTCGAAACCTCTGGTAAAGGTTTCGAAACCTCTGTGCAGATGAGAATTTAAAGCTCGACTTTATGACTTCCCAACGGCTCCAAAACATCTCTAACGGCCATAAACGGCTAGAATATAATTCCACACTATAAAAGCAACCTTGGGACACTTGAAGATGGTGAGAGACAATATCCAAGCTTCATGATCAAGAGAAATAGCATTTAAGTCTTTATTCTTCATTTCTCTTGTATATATTGTATAGAGAATATTTTTTATTGTTTTATTTTTTACACTCTTGTGAGCTTAATTCTTGTAAACACCCACCTTGTGAGGTTTTCATTGTTTACACAAACTACCTTCTAAAAGGGAGAGGTTCTAGTTTAGCCTAAGAAAAAAACTAGAGTGGTTCTATCTTAGCCATTGAAAAGATAGGGTTGTAAGGTTATCCCTTTGGCCTCAAAAGGAAGAATTCATATTAGTGAATTGGAAAATCCTTAGTGGTGTGCTAAGGTAGTGGATGTAGACTTTGGTTAGAAAGTCGAACCACTCTAAAATCATCATGCAAATTGTCTATCAATTTTATCGGTTTTAGCCAATTCTTTCAGGAGTTCAATTCAACCCTCTTGACGGTTTTAGAAGATCGATTCGAGCGTACTACAAGCCCAACAGTTTGGTTTCAACTCATAAATGGTTTTTATTCAAAAGTTGTATTGTTGTTGTTGTGGTTTTGAGCACCACCCAGTAAGCTTTATGCTTACGCGCTCCTTTCCAAAAATGCAAGTCGTTAGTGTTCCGGGAAGCAAAGGAAGGTGAGGGGAAGGCTCATGTGTTCGTAGCTTAAGCTCAAGTATGGTTTTTAAGTTGTAATAATGATTTAGCAATGAGAATACTTGTGGTTGTCTTTAGGGAGGTTGTTGTAGACTCCAATATATTTGGCCCCTTTGCTACATGTTTTAAATGTTGATACCATGTCATATTGAGGCTTGCTTTGGCTGTTAGTTGAATGCCATGTGTTTTGACTTGTTGGTGTTTTTGGAGCTAAGTATTCTTATGAGCTTTTGTGCTTGAGATCCATACTTGCGTGCATGCATGTTTGAAGCTTGTCATTAGGGTGTTTTGCCTCTAGATTGTTTGTTTAATATGTTGCCATGTGGTTTGTGATCTTTCGGGGTAAGTTTGGGAATGTTTGGAGATGCCAAAATGTGTTTTCATGCCAATTTGTGCCCATGTGTTTCGGAACGTCTAGTGTTATTTCGGAACAACCAAGCTTTTTGGGTACCCGTATCGGAACGGGGGTGGTGTCGTTTCAGTACGTTTTGTCTCTAGAGACTCCCGTTTCGGAACCAAGGTGGGACGTTCCGGAACGGCCTAATGTTACTTTTTGAATGAGAGCCCGCATTTCAGAATGGGCAGTCTTGTTTCGAAACGCATGTAGTTAAAACGGTTAAAGGGCATCTTTGAAGGTTTCCAAATGTTACGTTTTAGTCCATAATGCTTGTATGCCTCCTAAACGAGGTTATATGTGACGTTTGAGCTGTTTTGCCTCGTGTGCATGAAACTTGACTAATAAACTACTTGGTAAGGTTAAATTACCTTTTTGCCCCTTACTTGGTGTGGTTTTGCAAAATGGTCCTCCGTGACTGTTTGTCTCCAATTGGACATCCGACTAATGTCCGATTGAGACGTTGTTTCTTCCGCTATGACCCATATCACCATATGACCGTTAAATTGCATTTAGACAAGATAAATTTTAATATATGGTTGTTAATCGGAGGGAAATTCTCAGATTTTTCTCCGGTTATCCCCGTGTAACTCTCCCGATTCAGTCTTGCGGCTAGGCCGGGTCAAGGGGGTACACTTATACAGTGTAGGTCAGTAAAAACCTCACTGCAGCACTTTGGCTGCAGTTTTTAGTCCAACAAAGTGTCCACCATATGGCGCACCACGGCATGCTTGCAAAATAGCATGTTGTTCATCTTTTGGAACACAACGACAGATTACTTGATCGGCACATTGCTTAAATAGGAAAGGCTCATCCCAATAGTAATGCCGAACAAAACGCAAAAAACGTTTCTTGGCATTGTAGTCCAAATCTAGTGGCATGATATTGCTCACCAAGTAATTGACGATGTCGGCATACCATGGTACGGCATCCACTGCGAGTAAATACTCGTCTGGGAAACCATCTGTCGAACTCATTTCTCACGATTATGGCGTGGGGTGTGTATGGTTTGGCTCGACGTTCGCGATCATTGTTCGCGGCGTATTGGTAATGGCCAAAATGTGAACTTTTGGCAAGATCTGTGGCTTTGAGGGTTCAACATTCTTGCCCATCATTTGAAGTCGGGTATGCAAGTTGTAGATTATGGCGCAAAGGTGTCGGATTTTGTTGATGTGCAGGGGTAGTGGGATTCGTATTTATTTGCACTGTTGATCATGGTTGAGGTTGCACTTAGAATTGATGTGATTAAGCCTCTCTTGTTTCATTATGGTTCAGATATGCTTAGTTGGGTGCCAGCTTCGGACATGAGATTTCAAGTGCGTAGTGCTTATGCGATATGGGCATAAGTTTTTCATGGTTCTTTTGAGTCGATTTGGAAGTTGGTTTTAAGGTTTAGGGGATTGCCGCGAATTAGGATGTTTCTTTGGCTTGCTTGCCATGAGAAATTGCTTACTAATAAGGAGCGTTTTCGACGTCATATGACTATGGATGGTCGTTGTCCGAGTTATGGTGCTTTTGATGAGTATATTGACCATGTTCTTCGGTTTTGTTTGGGTACGATGTTTCTTTGGAAGAGTGTGGTTAAAAGTGAAAAGTTCAATGAATTCTTTCACCTTCCTTTTGAGAAATGGCTTCATATGAATCTTTCAAGTATCGGTAATTTTGATATTTGTGGTGCTCGTTGAGATGTGTTATTTGGGTGCTTGTTGTGGAATATGTGGTGTCGTAATAATTTGGTTTTTGAAGGATTGTGGCGCAACAATGACTCAGTGATGGAGGCGAGTGTGCGGCTATAGCGTGAGTGCACAAGAATTGCTCCTGTAGCAGTCGCGCAACAGAGACAGTTGCGGCAGCAAGGGCATGCGTGGTTGAGACCTCATGTCGGTTGGTGGAAGCTGAATTCCGATGGGGCTTGTTGTCGACAGTCCGGTGATACCGTGTGTGGTGGTGTAGTGAGAGATGATACCGGGAAATGGATCATTGGTTACTCGAGACGGATAGGAATTTGTTCGGTTCTTGAAGCTGAATTTTGGGGCATATATACAGGGTTAGTGGCAGCTTGGTCTATTGAGATCTCACGTTTGATTCTTGAATCGGATTGTTTGGAAGCTATTCGAGCTATTAGAGCTTTCAAACAAGGTGTTTCTATGGTTGGTATAGTGCCTCATATTGTGGAGTTTCTATCACAAGAGTGGGAAGTGAAGTTGAAGCATGTCTTCCAAGAGCAAAATACTTTGGCGAATAACATAGAAATGGTTAAATTTAGGTTATTTGGAGATTTTTTATAATTGTTAAGGGTAAAAAGGTCTTTATAACTCTCATGTCAAAACCTCTAATTTTAAAAACTCTTATTAGCGGATTTTTCAAAATTAGAGGCTTTACCTCAATCCGCTCTTTACCAAATATTCAAATTAACATATTTGACCGGTCAAACCTGTAATTTTAGATCAAACTCCTCCTTTGTATATTTTTTAAAACAAAAAAAACCCACTAATATCAAAGTGGAACCAAAATTTTAAGGGTAATTTACATTTTAAATCACTAAGCTTAATATTCACTTTCATTTACATCACAAACTTTTAATTTAATTAAAACTTTTATTATTTATAAATTAAGTCATTTATATTGAAGCCATTAAATAATTCTAATGAAAAAAATGAATTTTACACTTTTATTTAACATATTTTTACATATCATCGATAAATAATGTTCAATTCACATCTTAAATTTTTTTGTTAGGATTTATAAGAAATATAATTATTTTTCCTTTGAATTTATTAAAACGAAATGTTTAAGAAAGTTCTTACAAAAAATGTTAAAATTATCAATTGAACATTAAATGATGATGCTATGTGAAAAATATGTTAAATAAAAGTGTCAATTTTAGTTTTTTTCTTTCAAATTATTTAATGATTTCAATATAAGTGGTTTAATTTATAAATAATAAAAGTTGAATGATGTAGTTTAATTAAATTAAAGGTTTGTGATGTAGATGAAAGTAGACGTAAAGTTTAGTGACCTAAAATATAAATTACTCAAATTTTAATGGCCCAAGTCAAGCTTGGTTCAAGAGGTTGAATATACATACATATATATGTTAAATGCCATCGGCCCAATCCTCACTTTACCCTTTTGTCTTCGAAAACCACGATCATTAGCGGCTGCTCTCTTCTTTCTAACCACCAACAAAATTCTCTTTCATCTTTCATTCCCATTTACCAACAACGGTTAAATTGCGCCCGGTAACGTCAGGTTCGTACGTTCTTTATTTGTTTACATTTATATTCATTCGATTCTGCTGTTTTTTTTTCTCGGTTTTGTTACTTTCGCTAGTGTTGGGTATTTCTCGCCTTATCTTCTCTGTTTCCTTTAGTTTTGGTTCTGAATCTGGTAGTTATAGTTTTCTCCGTTGATTTGCCATTGGAATTTGAAATTTGAGCTATATAACTTCGGTCTGTTTGCAAATAATTGCTTTTGGGTTACTTTTATTTTGTTTAGTTTTTGCTTTTATGATAATGGGTTTCTGGTATTTCTCCAATTGATGCGAATTTGAACAACATGAAATTGCCGGCGAAAAGAAACATTGAGAGCGAACATATGAAAGAGATAGTGGAAGACAAGTAATTGGCATCCCTGTTTTAAAGTTTGTATCAATTGTCACTGCATCTAGCTTTTCTGAAAGAATAAAAGGGATTATTATTCTTATGTTGTATAATTGAGATTTGACTTTATACAAGGGGGCATTTGTTGGAGTCTTTTGGGAAGAAAAATGAGTCTAGGTGAGAAACAATTTCACAGGATAAGGGTAAATGAGGAGGCGGTTCATCGGAGGTTTTTAAACTTGGAAATGGATTTTACTGGCTTGTAACCTGATTTTTCATGTAGATGGTTTGAAACTGATACACTGGCTTTTATTGCTTTCTAAACTCGTAGATGGTTCCAATTATCCCCCTTTTTTTCGAATTCTTAGTGTGTTCAAACTTCGTTGAAGGTTGCAATAATTAAATTTGAAAGTCTAAGAGAGAAACTAGGAGTTCATCTGCTATCTTATGTGTTTCTCTTCATTCTACTTGTTTTCTCTTTTGAACCACAGTTTTCCTTATCAACACAGGCTCTCTATGATCAGCCATTCCCAAATTTTCATATGGCTGGCTCCCATTATTTTCTTATAATTATCTCTTGGATACTGGCCAATGAGCTTAGGTGTGTATAGAATGGGTGGTTGGCTGTGAATTGGGTTTTATGTGCCTGTTCACGAGTTTTTATCTGGAATGATGGCTATTTGAAAGTGATGGTTGAGGTGGGGGTCATCAAGTACTTGGTGCCGACTGCCGAATTGAGCGGTTTGTAATCGATATAAGATATGGATTGCATGTTGATTGTAATGTGTCTTTTACTCTTGGGATTTGGTGTTTATGTTTTGGAGGGAATGGTAAGAGGTCTGGTATGGCTCATGGATGACGATGGGTGTGTGGTTGTGCTGTGGACAGGGTGGAACTGTGGCGGCTGTTTGTGTGTTGGTAGAGGTGGGTTTTTTTGCTGATCTGTGGAGGTAGGTGTTGATAAACATAAGTTTGAACATGAGTTCAAACAGCAGGAGCCGAAGCAGAAGCAGGAGCAGGAGTCCCATGGATCGTAAGATGCGATCTGATCGCTTTTCTTACCGTAATGCACCCTACAGGAGGGAGTCTCGTCGGGGTTTCAGGTTTTCTAATTTTCAAGCATTTAGTTAAATTTTTTTCCTCGGCTAGTCAATTGGTCCAAGGGAAAATGTGTTGATGTATAGTTCTCAAAAAGTTTTGCCTATAATCATATAAATATTCAAAGGATATCAAGTGTTATGGCTCCAGTGAGAAAAGTTCGTGGGTCTGCATGTCATTTTCGATCTGATCTATTTTTCTGTGATTTACTTGGTTGGTTTCACAATTAAAAGGATCCATTTCTCTCCAAGTGTCTTAAGTCATGGTGGCTGGCTGAAAACAATTTTAGTCTTGATAATTTTCCAGTGTCACGCCAAAACAGAACCTATAACATGGTTATCCCTTTCTGCTTCAGCAATAAAAGATGATTAAGAAGATTGAACTGCCCGATTTTATCTTTCTTTGCACTGGAAACTATAAAATTACTTCACTGAAGAGTGGTATTGTTTATTTTACCTATGTGGCTGTTATCATATATTGTGTACAACCTTTTATGTCAGTTGTCTTTCAGCATGTATGGGTTGAGGTTAGGCATTTGTGTACTCATTCCTTTATTGGCTTAGTGGATGGAAAAAGTTAACCACTTTATTGGCTTCTTTCTTTCCAGCCAAAACAATCTATGCAAGAACTGCAAACGGCCAGGGCATTATGCTAGAGAGTGCCCTAATGCGGCAATTTGTCACAATTGTAATCTCCCTGGGTAAAGAACCTTCTTCTCCCCTTTCTGTTAACCTTGAATCTGATAGAACTTTTGAGTTGATTCAAGTTTGTTTTTCTTTTGTCTGTATGACCTTTTATTTGGCATTTTTTATTTTCAAGATTGCTAACAAAGCTATAGGCTTTTGTTTTGTTTAAACATGTACTTTTCTGTCAAAATTTAATAGTAGTTGGTTAGCTAGTTTTTATCCATTATGTCATGCTCTGCATATATCGAATCCCTATTATTTTGCGGTTTATACTTTGGATTAAATTTGTTTCACACCTCTTTTTTTAACATTTTCCTTTTCCGAATGCGTACTTGAAGCAAATAAACAGATCTAATTGTGGATTTTTAAATGCAAGATGTTAATTCTTTGTTGTTTCTCATTTTGAGTAATCTAGTGGTGTCTTTTTCGTGTAGCTGCTAGGCCAATCTATTGTGCTTTCTGGCAGTTGTGGAGCTGTACTAACCGTGCAGGAACTATATGAACAGGCACATTGCTTCGGAATGCACAACCAAGTCTTTATGCTGGAACTGCCGTGAACCCGGCCACACAGCAAACCACTGTCCAAATGAGGGAATCTGCCACACCTGTGGGAAGTCTGGGCATCGGGCCAGAGACTGCACTGCCCCCCCAATGCCACCTGGGGATGTGAGGTTATGCAACAATTGCTATAAGCCTGGTCATATCGCAGCTGACTGTACAAATGACAAGGCATGCAATAACTGTAGGAGGCCAGGTCACTTGGCACGCGATTGCACAAGCGACCCCATCTGCAACCTGTGCAATGTAGCTGGACATATGGCTAGGCATTGCCCAAAAGCCAATGTGATAGGAGACCGAAGCAGCGGTGGCGGTGGTGGTCGTGGTGGTTACCGAGACCATCGAGACATTGTGTGCCGTAACTGCCATCAGCTTGGTCATATGAGCCGGGATTGCATGGGGCCTTTGATGATCTGTCACAACTGCGGTGGAAGAGGACACATGGCGTACGAGTGCCCGTCCGGGAGGTATTTGGACCGCTACCCTAGGAGATACTGATAATCCCCCATGCAACTCGAGTCTGTTGCAATTTATATTAGAATTATGCTTTTAATTTGTGTTTGAAGGGTTTGGAAGTTGATCAACTTCCAAATTTGGATTTTCAGTGTAGTGATTAGCGGGAAGGAAGCATACATATTTACTACTCCATTAGTTTTCATTATGACGCACTAATACTATTGTGTATGCTTTATTAATGGCTAAACGGGTCCAGCTCTTTCCCAATGTTTGTTCATTTGTTACAATGTTATCTATCCAATATAAGTGTAATCATCTGCATTAACAAGCATGGATAGGTTTATATATGAATGGTGATGGCCAGTTTATCTTATGATAATAGACAATGTTACGATTCGGCGGTGCGGTTCGAATGGAACTCAATTGATATGGCATTTATGAATATCGAGTCTCTTGTACCCTAAGTTCTTACCTCATTGTTCTAGTTCTTGATACAACTTGCAAAGAGTATACTCCAGATGCTATCTCTGGGTGCTTTTTTCTTCATATTATAGTCATCCGATTCAAAAAAAATTAACGACTATCAATACTAAAATTTAGTCACAATTTATGTAATTTTATATTAAGATTTAAATTTAAAATTTAAAAATACAAGAATTAGAAATGGTCAATCTAAAAAATGATTAATACCCAAAACATAGGAATTTATGACACGATTTCATTAAAAATTAAAAAAAAAACGAAGGAATTTATGACACAATTTCATATTATAGTATCTTTGTAAAGGGGGTGTCACATCCATAATAAATCTCAAAATGAATATTAATATTTTGATGGATGATGTACAGAAAAAAAAAAAAACTTTTTTTAGTTGTCGGTGCCAAATAGAAAGAAAGTTTATGACTTGAGGGGCAAGAAAATCAGGATGGGGAGCCTTGAAATTCGTTTCGTCGGGACGAAGCAAAGAAAAAAAAAGGATCAAATACGTTATATTTTGTCTCTGCAACAAAATAAATATAATAAATAAAAGATGGCTAAACTATACTCATCATCATTGAACTTTTAGAATTTTTTAATATGATCACTGAAATTGGAAATTTTTCATTAAAATCAATATCATTAAGAAGAATTTTTATTTCGATCACTGAATCATTAATCGGCTAACACAAATGATTTGACATGCTCAATTTGTGATTTATTTCATTTTAAATTCTACCACGTTGACATTTGAGCATGCGTTACCATTATATTCTTTTAAAATGTTGATTTTAATGAAATTTTTCGATTTTAATGATCATATTAAAAATCTCTAAAAGTTCAGTGATCATCAGTATAATTTATCCTAAAAAATAAATATTTTTTGTTGTTTAATCATCAATATCCAACTCATTAGTTGATTAATTTAGATCAAATATTGCATGAGTTCGATTATAAAAGGGTAACCCTTCCAACTTAATTTAAGTTATTTACAACATTAAAATTCGAACATCTATTCTTATTTAAGAAAAATGTACTAATGTCTCATCTCATTCCACCAAATAACTGTGGGTATAAATATTTTTTTACAGTAATACATACACTTGAACAAATTTTCTCCCATTTCTCAATAAACTAACCAGTCCCCGTAAGCCGCGTCTTTGGCCTCCTCTCTGAAAGAATTCATTTTCAATCATGGCGACTCTATAAAACTGTCTCTTTTTTACTTCTTGATCTCTTTCTCTTCTTCCTTCTGCCTCGCAGCCAATTCTGATTCCCCCCTTTAAGTCCCCTTTCGAGCAGTTTTTTCCTTTTAGATTCAAAGCAAAGATGAGCGCGTATAAGCGCGTGGTTCAATTAGGGTTTAATGCGTATTCGAGTTCCGTTGTGAATAGGGTCGGGCACCGGCAGATTTCTCAACTCGTTAAGTCCAATGGAAAGCGTGCATTTCTCGTCGATACATTGGCTCTGGTACTTATTTTAAACTTTATTTCATTTCAATTTCCTGTTTGGTTGCCGAGAAGACCTAGAAATATGAAGGACGCGTGAGCATGTTTTTAACCTTGTTTCAATTAGGAAAGTCAAATCGAGTTTTCCCCCCTTCTTACTTCTTTTAGGTATTATACTTAATTCGATTGGATTTGTTTTCTCGCTAAAGGAATCCGTTTCTTTTCCGAAAATTTTGGATATGGAACTTTTAGATTTGGTCCCTATGTTTAATTTGAGTTATTTTTACACTATAATAGGTTCGAAGTTTGGAAGCGCAAGGCGTGCCATCGAAACAAGCGGAGGCAATAACAGCAGCGATCACGGAAGTTTTAAACGACAGTTTGGAGAATGTATCCCATTCTTTTGTTTCAAAGTCAGAAATGCAGAAAGTAAGTTTAGGTGATTTCTTTGTTACCATGTTTACTTGATCATGTATGTTCATTCGCGAGAATGTGTACTAAAGTTTGCTTCATTTTACCTTTTGTAGTCTGAGATGCTTCAAGAAGCTAATTTGTCAAAGTTTAAATCGGAAGTAAAAAGTTCCCAGGTACCAATCTATATTTAAAAAGAAAAAACTAAGTTGCAAAGGAGAAAGGAGAAGTTTTTTTTCATGTGCTAATTTCGTAATTTAACAGAATTGAACGCACCAACCAATCTCTTATTGACTCTTTCCGATTCTTAAGAAATTGTATTGGTGGCATATGCTTATCTCGTAGCTCGTTTGATTTTAACTAATGATAGTACAACACTGGAGTTTTTATGTTTCTTTTCTGGTATTCTTGTGTATTGACCCAATGTTGCTGTTTGTGAGGCCGGTTAAGCATAGGGTAATCGAGATTCTATGTGCTATTTTAATGGCCCTTTGTCCTATCACTTTATTTTTTCCCCATTTTTTGACAGATCTAGTATCAAAAGTTAGGTGTAGGTTAGAGAAAACTACAAGGTAGGTTTAGAATTAGATGAATATTTTGAAGTTCAGGTAAAGATGCTTTGACAAAAGAAAACCGATGCTTTGGAACTAAACTATGCTTAGCTATTGACAACATATCAAGTCTTTAGTTTAAAAGTTATTCTAAGATGGAGTGTGTCTATAATGGATAGAATCTCTTGGTAGTTTCTCAATCAGACTAATGTTTGAAATTGCAAGAGGCATTGAGTCTGATTAGATAAACTTCTTTTAACATTCTGAACCTTTGTGGAAAGGTTTTTCTTTATGAGTAGACTTCATAGCAGAGTCCATTGTATATTTAACTTCCGTTGGTAGTTAGCTATTTCATCGATATAAAAAAATGCTTAAATATGTTCATCCTTGTATGTATTGTCCTTTCCATCTTGATTAAAATATTTACTTCTTGGGCTTTACTGGAATGTTGCGCTCCTCGATTCTGTTATTATGATGGTATGGTGTTATTTTGGGCCATACTGGTGAAACCAATACTGCTTTCTTCATTTTAAATATGATTGTCTTCATTGCAGTACAGAGCTAGTTCATGCTTTTTCCATGTTTTTTGTTCTTTAATTGTCAATTTTGTTTTGTTCACTTTTTTCTTATGGAAATGTCTTTTTTCAGTATAAATGCTTGCAAATGTTCTCTTTAGTTATAACTCGTGTATTCTTAATTATATCTTCACACTGTACCATCATTTGGTTATATTGCAAATATTTATAGGCTTGTAGTCTTTATGTGGTTTCGTTATGATCATTTCCTTTTAATGCAGGAGCATCATTTTTCTATGCTGCAACGTGAAACTGAAAAACTTCGAGGTGACATAGAAAAGATGCGAAGTGAACTAAGGTATGTTTTATGGATCATAATGTAACTGATTCTAACTTTCCCGAAAATCTTCATGTCATGATTTTATGAAACTGATCTCTCAAACAGGTATGAAATTGACAAGGTCACTGCAGGGCAGCGTCTGGATCTAAATCTTGAAAGAGGGTACGCGGACTTTACTTTCTGTTTCTTCTCTTAATGAGGATGTTTGCTTGCTTTATTTTCTTAACTCTTAACTGATTCTAGGCGCATACGTGATGAACTGGCCAATCAGAATGCAGAAACTACCAACCTAACAAACAAGCTAGATAAGGTGAGCATGCTTGTTTATATCATTTGAAGATCAGTGTTTAGATGCTTTGACATACAGTATAAACACGACACTTCAAACTATCTACAGGAAATTCATGGATTAAGAGCCCAGTTAGAAGCTGCAAAATATGATGTGATAAAGTACTGCATAGGTACCCTCGTCTCCATATCTGCGGTTGGGCTAGCTGTAGTCCGCATCTTGATGTAGCCTCAAACCTGCTTCGAGTAACGCCAACCCTTCCTAGTTCCTACATAAAATCACAAATTTCATTCCTTTTTTTTTACTGACAACTGGATTTCTAGGGGAGTAAAAAGGGTGGGAATTAGTTTTACAATTGCAAGATTTTTCAAATAATTTGCAAGGAATGAGGAATCCCAGTTGATCGGAAACAATTATTTGTGCTTCTTTTAGGATTAAGCACGGCCTATTCTGTGAACTCTGTTTGCTTTATGTGTTTTGTTATGGCATTGTAGGGAAGTAAAGTTCAGGATATATAACCAAAGAATATTGGTAGGCTTAGGCAAAGGTGCAAATGTATGTATATACCTCAAAGTTGGCTTTTCTTTTTCTTTTATATGGAACTAATGATTTATTAATTATTCATGGTTTGATTGGTTTATTGTCTGGATATGCCCTTAATACTTGAAATTGAATTATTCTAATAAACTATACAAACTGATCATAAACATGATATGGAAAGTCTTAGGCGGAACGTACTAGGAATAGTTGGTTCCTAAAATTTTAAATGACCCTTTCATAAATAATGTATGTTGAGTTTCGTTATGAAATAAATTTAAATAAAATATAATACGGTATAAATACTTAATAGTACGAAAAGATGGCATTATTACAATACAAAATAAATGTATTTTTTAAAATAAAAAAAAATAACATGACTCATTGACTCAAATTATCTCTAAAATAAAATGGCTTAAATATACATTTGGTACTTGAACTATACACTTTCTCTCAAGTTGGTACCTAAAAAAAATTTGTTCCTAAGTTCGTACCTAAATTAAGCATCTTCTCTCAAGTTGGTACCTAAAGAAATTTTGTTCTTAAGTTGGTACTTAAATTAAGCATCTTCTCTCAAGTTAGTATTTAGAAAATTTTTACTCCCAAGTTGATACTTGAATTAGGCACATTTTCCCAAGTTGATACCAAAACTTATACATTCTATCAATTTGGTTCTAATTTGAAATAATTCAAAAAATATAACGGTTTATATTTAAAAAAATTATCAAATTATTATTTGTTCTTCTCTTAAATTGTTTGTTTTTCTCCTACAAATATTATATCACTTTCTTGGTATAAAAATTTTAACGGTAAATTGATGTTATTTTATGGTAGAATGCAGATATCTCAGTGTTGTTTTGATCTTGTTGAGCTTGTAGCACGCTCGAATCGATCATTGAAACCGTCAAGGGGTTATATTTGTTTAGTGATTGAATTGGCTAAAATCGAATAAATGTAGACAAGTGACACAATGATTTTAGAGTGGTTCGGCTTCTAACTAAGTTTACATCCACTACCTTAGCACACCACTAAGGATTTCCCAATTCACTCAAAAATGAATTCGTCTATTTTTCTCAATTTAGGAGGAAACTGTTACACCCTTATTTTTTGGACTTGACTAAGATAGAACCAACTCTAGTTTTTCACTCAATGCTAAACTAGAACCTCTCCTTTTTTCAAGGGATTTGTTTGTTAAACTTAATACCTCACAAGGTGCGTGTTTACACAAATTTAAGCTCACAAGAGTAAAAAGATTTACAATAAAGCTCACTCTCTAAAGACTATTTACAAGAGAAATGAAGTGATAAGAATTTGACTCAATTTCTCTTGAACATGTTGCTTGGATGTTGTCTCTAAACTTCTTCAAGTGTTCTAGCCTTCAATTTATAATCACAATTGAGTTTGTGGCCGTTGCTAGCCGTTAGGGATGTTTTGGAGCGTTGAAGCCTTTATTTCCCGAAATAAATGATGTCCTGGTGCTGTCCGTATCGGAACACACGAGCCCATATCGGAACGACCTTCTTCAGAACTAGCCGTTGAAGCCTGATGCGGCAAGCTGTATCGAAACGCCTCTGGCCGTATCGAAGCGGTATTGAGCTGTATTGAAACGGTTACAAATGGTTTCGGTACGAGTGACAGTTGAGCTGCAATTTAAAATACCGTTGAGAAATAGTCGTTGGGGGTTTTGACCGTTGAGGTCTTTGCCACATAGGCGTATCGAAACGGTGAAACTCGTATCGAAACGTTATGTAAAAACTCTCACCCAGATTAAACCCGTTTCGAAACAGACAGAACTGTATCGAAATATTTTGACACTGTAAATGGTCGTATCGAAACACCTGGGTGGTTTTGTAAAATTTGGCTTTAGAAAACGCATTAAAACCCCTTTAAAAATTCCTCAAACATATTTTCAAGTTGTTTGGACTTAAAAGCATTTTGAATCTTTTCAATTTAGTCCAAAATTATTTTTCAATTTATTATATCAAAACACATATTTCTACAGATCTGTTATGCTTGTTTAATTTGACAATATCACAAAAAATGACTAAATTGAGGGTGTTTTTAAATAAAGATGGTTAAATTTATTCAATTATTTTGAATTAAGACCAAATTAATAGAATGTGTAAGTTTTAGGACTAAATATGTTAATAAAAGTATTAGAATAGTGGATGGAATTAAAGTTTAGGTACTAAAAAGGGAGCAAAAATTCTTTAGGTGTCAACTTGAGAAAAAGTATTTAGTTCAGGTACTAACTTATGACCAAAAATTCTCTAAATAGAAGCTTAGGAGAAAAGGTATAATTCAAGTACCAAATGTATATTTAAGCTAAATAAATTTTTTTTTTTTATTTGAGTGAAGATATCTATCTTGAATAGTAGAAAATTTAAAGATATTAATTAATTATCTAATATATAATTGGGTTTTCTCGATGGGCTTTGCGGAACTCGAGACCTTGGTCTGCGGCGGTTGGTGCTTGATCAGGTGGTGGTCGGCATTCTAATGAGCCGACCTTTGGAATGGCAACATGCCCAAGTTATTTGGTGGATGTTGAATCGAAGTTGGGAAGTTATAGTGCAGCAAGTTTACAATAAGACACTCCTAAAAATAAAGAATAATTTGACAATCTCAAATAGAAAAAGAAAATATAATTGAAAATTCAAAAGGTATGCAAAGAACAAACTAAAATCTTTTGTTGACAATCTCTTTCATTGTCCATAGAAATCCAACAAACAAATAATCTTATCTCTATCCAATTAGATTGTTTAAGTAGTAATGTAAGAGAGGTAATTAACAGAATCATTTTTGCATGATGCTACGTTAATAGCTCTAAAAAATTAACAAATTGTCACAAAAATATTTAATCATACAAGATTGTCGACCTTTTCTGTTTAAAAATGTATATCGGGACGATCGTTATACGAACGTTAAACTACTACAAATGTAGATGAAAAATATGCCACAAGACAAACGAAAAATGTGTTACAAAAAATATTACCAAAAAATAAAATAAAATAAAATACAACAAAATTCACGAAAAGAATGATCCAAAAAAAGAGTTTATATTAAAAATAAAAATAAGAAAATAACAATCAACAACCAACACAAGGTTGATGATGTCTTTAATAACGTAAAAAAAGAGGGAAAAGTTAAAGACAACAGTGGTGGAGAAGAGAGAAAAAGAGTGACTAACCCTAAATATCAAAGTTATGTTTTTTTAATCATAATTTTGAATTTTGGGTAGGTAGGAAAAATATTTTTTAACTATTGATATTTGATTAATTGAATAATTAAATTAGATTACATATTAAAATTACTTTTAACTTAATTTGTTTCATTCATAATATTAAAATTTGAGCCTTGCATATTATTGAATTAGGATGAGTCTACTACGAGCGACGAACATTGATGAACACCACTAACGATGAACACCGATGAACACCATTAATTTTTTTAAAATTTTAAAAATCTAAAGTACTAAAATTATAATTAAAATTATCTCTTAAAAAAATAAAAATCAAATTTAATAGTTACTTTATAATATTTTTTAATAGGTTAGGTACAAATATACCCAATTCTCCTAAATCGTAACAAAATTAATCTCTTAAAAAAATAGAAATTAGTTTTTTTTAAATCTATTTGATAGAAATCAGGTTAAACCCAAATTTAATAGACGCGACAACCATGTGAACATGCGAGTATATTTGATTCTAATCTATTAAAAATTATAAACTAATTTCTATTTTTTTAAAAGATTGATTTTGTTAGGGTTTAGGACAATTATGTATATTTGATTCTAACCTATTAAAAATATTATAAAGTAACTATTAATTTTTATTTTTATTTTTAAGAGATAATTTTAATTATAATTTTAGTCCTTTAAATTTTTAAAATTTTAAAAAAATAATAGTGTTCATCGTTAGTGGTGTTCATCAATGTTCGTCGCTCGTTGTAGAATTTTCCTTATAGTTTATACACTTAAGTATTGGACATTGAATTGATTTATTTTATTTAAAATAATAGTTATAAAATATTTTTAATTTCACTATATAGTATATGTAATAATCCTAATTTTAACCAAATTCCATCCAATTTTCACTGATTCATCTAGAGTATCTATATTGTGTTGTATTTTATTTATAACTACTATGAGTTTAATTCTTTTATTATTCAAAAATTAAGAAATTAATCCCTCTATTTTAGGGATGAAAATCATCTGCCCCTAAAGTATGCCCCCATTTGTGCCCTCACTTTTAAAATAGTGGGTTTAGGGTTTGGGGTTTGGGGTTTAAGGTTGGGGCTTAGGGTGTAGGGAATTAAGGGTAGGGTGTATTTTTTAGGATTTAGAGTTTAAGGTTTAGGATATAAAAATTAGGGTTATAAGGTAAGATTTAATTTTTAAGTATTTCTAGGCAGAGGGCATAGAAGGAGGCATGGTTAGGGGGCAGAAAATTTTTACTCCTATTTTAGTTAACGAAATTACAGTCCGACTCGATATCATAACATTTTTATTCATTAAAGCATAATTAACCCAACTAACCGGAATCAATAATGTCTGAAACAGCAGTTAATGTAGGCTGCTTTGGTCTGGTTTCTGTTTCTCCCTTCCAAATCCCATCATTTTCCAGGAAAAGGACAGCTCAATCTGTAACTCGGTACAGCGACGAGTCGAGTCGCTCGTGGAGCAGTGAGTCCAAATGAATCGTTCATGTCAAGCTCACTCGGCTTCATTCCATCGGGTAACTCCCAGTTAAAGCAGTGAAGCAAATGAGCCACACTTAATTCCAACCCGTATAACCCGAGTTGCATTCCCGGACAGGACCTTCGACCCGACCCGAACGGAATGAACTCAAAATTACTTCCCTTAAAATCAGGTGCACTCCCATCCAAAAACCTACTCGGTTTAAACACATCCGGGTCTTCCCAAGACGACGGGTCACGCCCGATAGCCCATGCATTGATCATTACACGCGACTTCGCCGGCACGCGATACCCACCGAGGACGGAGTCGACAGAGGTCTCGTGGAGGAGGAGAGGGATGGGAGGGTGTAGACGCAGCGTTTCTTTGATGGCACATTTCAAGTAGGTCAATTTCTCGAGATCCGATTCATGAAGGACCCGATCCAACCCGACATTTTCACTGAGTTCTTGCTGGACTTTCTTGAGTTCTTCCGGACTCTTCATTAGCTCCGCCATTGCCCATTCTATCGCCGATGCCACGGTCTCCGTTCCACCAAACATTACGTCCTGCCAATTTCCATAGATACGTACCACGAGCGTTAATTGAATAGAAACAAACAAAAAAAAGTACAATTATGTTTGGTTCGGGTCCTACTATGTTGGAACTTGATTTTGTGTGTGAAATAAAAAATCAAATTTTTATTTCGGTCCCTCTACCATGCTAATCCGGCTTAATTTGGTCTTACTTTTATTAGAATGTTAACAAGAAAATTTTCAAACAACTTAATCCAACAGGGTGTTTATAGGCCAATTGATTAAATTCCAGTTAAAAAATTTTAAGCAACATTTAAATGAGAATAGTTAATAGTTAATAGTTAACAATTAAATAACTAATATAATATTATAAAAGTACGACTATAATTTGACAACATAAAAAAACTATCTAAATTTTTAGCATAATATAAGGATCAAAACCATAATTTGACAACATAAAAACATATCTTTATAACACTTATGCATGCATCTATGTATAGGCGGATGGTAATGAGGACTAAAGACATTATCTCCAAAAAAAATTAGGAAATTTATACTAAACCTTTTAAAATTTCTAAAAATTTAAATTAATTCTCTTAAAATTTTAAAAGTTCACATTAAATTCTAAAGATCTTAGTTGTATCAATTAGATCTCACAATTTTTTTAAAGAAAAATTAAGCACTCCCCTATTCTATTCTATTCTATTCTATTCTATATTTTGAAAATTCTAACCAAAGCACCGAATTTTTTTATTTTTTTTTTGCATACATACATACATATGGGAGTTAAGTAATTACTAATTACCATGATGATAGCTTTGATGTTATCCTTGGTGAGTTGAATGGAAGAATTGGAGGAGTCATTATAATCCCCTTTGGAAGCATTTTCGGCGTAAAACGCCATTAATTCATCCACCATGTCATCATCGTACGCGGCTTGATTATTTTCAGCACGCTCCATATTCCTCCTCTCCCTCGTCACCAAATGTTCGTCGATAATATGATCGATGAAGCCGTCAAGCGACGCCCGAGCTTTCGCCAACCTCTGCTGGAACTCGGTCCCATGGATCCAACCCAACCACGGGAAGAAATCAGCAATGTTGAAAGCTCCAAAAAGCTTGGAGAACTCCTGCAATATCTGCACGAACTCATCTTGTCCCTCGTGTGAAAACGACCCGAACGCCGCCCTATAAGTAATGTTCCTCGTCAAAGCAAACACCAACTCGCCCACGTTGAGAGGCGAACCGACGCTTTTCATCACCGTCGCCACCGTCGAGTCCACTTCTTCACGTACGGACGCCCACGACTCCGCCCGTTTCCGGCTGAAAACCTTCATGACACAGATCTTTCTCATCTGACGCCAGAATGGACCGTAGTTGGCGAAAGCCATATCGGCTCTATCGTAGGTTAAATAAACGATGGCATCGTTTGCGGGTCGGTTCGAGTATATGCTGTCTTGGGTGAGTAGAACTTCCCTCGCCATCTCCGGCGTCGATACTGCCACTATGTGAAGCTTTCCCATCGTTAAGTGGAGGAGACCCGCCTGACCGTACCGTGAAGCTAGCTGTGCAAGGCCGCGGTGAGTCAACTGGTCCATCATTGTCATGTTGCCGATGATCGGGTACCCTTTCGGTCCCGGCGGGTATGGGGTTTTCCGACGTAGTCCGAACATGAAAATGAATGAAACCAACAGTGCTGACAGGAGGAAGAACGCCGGTGAAGAAGGTTGAAGAGATAACAGAATTTGAAGAGAATCCATTGTAATCATAGAAATTCTTTTAACCAGAAATGAATGGTTAAAGAGGTTTAGGACAATGTAGTATTCTGGATTTGAGAGCTTTAATATTTGGTCGTATATAAGGATGAACAAAATTATTATATAATATTATCGGTTTAGTATATAAACATACATTTAATAAATAAAAAAAACAGCTAGAGAGATTAATACTGGTAGATTTTCTTCTACATTTACAGATTTACTTTTCCTTCTAAAATCTATATTTATTTTATTTCTATTTGTAACTTATTTTCACGATTCCCAATATAACATTTGGGCTCCACTTGGTAATTCAATTATTAATATTACCTTCTTTTTTTCATTCTACACATCAAAGGAAATTTAATAAATTTCTCGGGATAGAGTACACAAAATGTCACCAAATTATAGTAAAAGTTATTTATTTTAGTTATTTAATACTTTTTATGTCCATTATATTTATTTATTATTGGCATTTTTGGTTATTATATAATTTTGACTCTTTATTAATTAAAATTTATTGTTAATAAAAATGTGAAAATAAATATGTTTTAAAAATATTCAATCAAGTGGTTTAAAAACATATTTTTTTATAAAATTTAATTAATTAAAATATATAAAATAATTATAGTCAAAGTTTAAAATTTTTAACTTTTAAAAAGTCAATATTAAACAAAAATAAGGACTATTTGTGAACTTTACCCAATTTTTTTTTTTGACAAATCTTAAATCTAATCTTAATCCTACCTAAAGGAAAGGAGAATAGGAGGCTCTAGGGGAAGGAAGGAGAGTATTTTTAATAAGTCTAGAACCTATGACCTAAAAGAATACTCGAGAATAAAGATAAATAGCTTAGCTAACCGACCAAACATGCTTGCTCCAAAATCTTTTCTTGTAAAGTGAAAAATCAATAAAGTGTCTTCACAAATAAGTATATAGTATTTTCCCTATAAGGAGAAGCGTTAGGGAATAGGGATGGTAAACTTAACCAACGATTAAATTTGTCAAATCTTTACCGATTCTAAATTATAAATGGTTGATATTGTTTAGGAAAATTTTATAGAGCTTGTCGAGTAACGACGAGCACTATTATTGACGAGTACCGATAAGCATTGATATATTATTTTAAAAAAAAAATTAAATCTAAAATACTTAATGCGTGATTATAATTTTAAAAAAATTAAAATTAAAATTTAATTAAATTACTTTTTTTAGTTTTAAATTTATTTTAAATATTATTAATTAAAATAAACTATCCCAAATAAAAAAATCTTAGGTTTTTTTTGCTTTGAAATTAACCCAATTGTCGCCGCACCCACCGTCACCGTCGCCGACAGCCGCCGCCAGTCCTAATTCTTTGTTACAATTAGGTAATTTGTCCCCAATTTTTGAAACCCTAACCATCACCCTAACCAAAATTATGTTAATTGGCTTATGTAATTCAAAATTGAGAACCCCTAACGGCTTTGCTAAGACCCTAAAATCAGTTACAACAAGCTAATTTTTTTTTGATTGATTCGTAAAATTAATGGCCGATCCGAAACTCCCAATTTTGTTGTTCGTCGCGCGTATCGGTACGATATTTTTCGCATACCGGTACACGTGGAAATACCGTACCGATACGCTATGTGTATCGATACAATTTTTAGCCAATAAAAATTTAGTGATAACTTACCGTACCGGTACAGTACTCTCACGTGTACCGACGTACATTTATTATAATTACTTGAACTTTCAATGCTTGTCTTAAATAGTTTTTGTTGAGATTAGTGTTTCATGTACTTATAGGAAAAGCGTGGAGTTGTACTTGAGAAAAACATAAGCACTCCTTATCATAATGATCAAAAGTTCAAAACACCCATTTAATCTGCGCAAAATATTGAAAAGGAGTTTGTGAAAATAAATTTTCATTTTGAAAAATTTAATGGTCAATTTAAGAAATTAAATGGCTAATTTGAGAAATTAGTGTCCATATTAGCAACGAGCAATGTAAAATGCTCAAAACAAGATGGTGATTCACTAAAGGAGAGGTTGTACTTAATAAATCATTAGAGGGAGATGGTTTAAAGAGTATACCTGAAGATATTAATTTGTACAGCAAGCCATTGAATGCTGATGGTTTAGAGAATAAATCTCATGGGGAAGAAGAACTAACTGCGGGGGCAATGAAGGAAAAACCGTGAGTGGTATTAAAATACCGATTATGTCTCCATTTATTAATTGTGATATGAATTATTCTCCCTCATTAAAACGTAGTGGTAAAAGAAAAGTTGAAGCTATTTTAGAAGACAAAATCAAGACTGATAGGGATAGTTTTCTAGAAATTTCGAGCGATTTTTTTAAAATTTGAATTTAGTCTCCAGTGATTTCCTAGTCAACTAGTTACGTTGAAGGAAACTCCAATAAGTAAAAAATGTGGCCTAAAATGGCTAACAGTCAGAAGTCATTGTCAAAGAGATGTTCGGCTGCACGTTCTGATGATACAGATGATCTGAAGTTGAAAGATATGACATCAAAAAAAAGAGCTCGAACTTCTAGAGTGAATACAAATGTATGTATAAATAATTCTTTATTTGTTACTTACATATTTTACTTAAAACTAATATTTGACATATAATAACAGGCAAAAAACACTACTTTGCAAGATAGTGGAGAAACATGCAAAGTTGATGCTCTCAAAAAAATGAGGTGGTAATGAGAAAAAAATTATTTTCTTTGTAGGGTGTAAATTCGAAAGAAATAATGTACAAATATGTCATTTGAATTACATATGTGATCAACTACTCTTTAATTGTGCGGGTTGGGAACAAAAACAATGTCTATGATGTTCATAGTGAAGAAAAATTGAAAGATTTGATCCTACACGCTCAAAAAAATTTAAGAAAAAAAGGTTTAGATTCTACAAAAAAAATTATTTATAAATATCGACATGTAATTTTCTGGTTATTATCATTTGTAAGAGTTTAATTAATGTATTTCATGTAGTATTATTCTAAGTCAGGTGATACGTTAGCAGAAGGACGTAAAGAAAATGCGAGGATAAGCGATGCGTACAATTAATATTTGAAGTACTTAACGCATGAAGAAACCAGAGTTTACATGAATATTGCTACTTAGAATGATACAGACATGACTCTTTTACATGGCAAAAAATAATTCGTTGGACGTTGACAATGCTCGCACTGTTTTTTCAAAAAAGTGGTTATCTGATTGGGTAATGTAACATATTATAATAAAGTTTTTTTTTGTTGTTGTTAACATTACTAATTTTTTATTTTTAATATTTAATAGTTCATCGATATCTATGTCTACGATTTGCATTTGAGACAAGAGCCAATGCCAAAAAAGTTATATCTCCCTTTGTCCTCTCAAGTAAAAAAAATATATTTATGGGCTATCTAGAAAAAAAATATTATTTTTAGTTGATGATATTATCCAATTTTTTGTTTGTCGCAGACTTTGATTCAAGATTTTTCACCTGATAAGAAGGCGGGATCACATCATAGTCTTTTCAAATTTCATACCCGCTGGATAGATGACTTTATGCCAACTGATAGTAGTAATGTTGAGCAGGTATATTTACAGTTTATTTTTATGTAGTTGGCAGTGATTTTAAACTTACATGATTTCGCAGGTATATGTGCCTTTATATGATGCAAAAGGTCATTGTTTTTTATTAGTTGTTGATGTTGTTGAGAGACATAATTACGTTTTGGACTCTCTTGGTGCTACTAGAGCGCGTAAAAGATTGCATAAAATATAGTAAGTTCTTAACTCATTTATGGAAACTAATGTATGAATAGTGTTTAACTATCGATATCTTAATATTTTTTCACGGTTTATACAGTTGACTAAAGCTCTAGTTTGGTTTGCGGGTCATGCTCATTTGGGTAGATTATTTAAAGATGCCGTAGAATTTTCATTCAATTGCGTACAAGTACCGAAGAAGCCAAATTCGTAAGTAATATAAGTTTAAATATATTATGTTTTTTTCTCTAAATTTTTTTTTATTAATAGATTAATTTATTTCATATTTGATTCAGGGATGATTGTGGCATGTACACATTAAAATATATAGAAGCTGATAACAAAAATGATTGGTCGAAAATTTTTTCACGGTAAAGTATATCATGTAGTTCCATTTTGAAAAGTGTGATATTTGACTAACGTTATATTTTTATTGTGTAGACAAAAGAAATGGGAGTTGAACGATTGAGAATTTTGGCCAAACTTGTTTTTAGCAATCACAATGAAGTTGATCTGTTTAAATTGCCCACAGAAGATGAAGTAGTCGAGGATTAAAAAATTTTGAATTGTAGTGAAACATTTTTTGGGTCATTTCCTTTTCCTTTTGACTATTCAATTTATTTGAACACTTTACCACTATGTCAATTTTATGTTTTTTATTATTTCGATTCATGTTAGTACTTTTTTGAAGAAAAATTTCTCATTTATACAACAATTATGTTCTTTTTAGCTTTTACGTTACATACATAAAAATTTAAAAATTCATATAATCCATACAATAACTCATAAATTTCATAACATATTTGATAACAAAAAGAATAATCCAAGTGAATACTCCAACATAACCCATAAAAGAATAACAAGTGAATACTCCAACATAAGTTCTAGCATAATCCATAATCCATACAATAAAATAATAACAAGTGAATACTACAACTTAAAAATTTCCAATAATTCCAACATAATCCATAAAAAAATTCCATCATAAAATAATAACAAGCATAATTCATAAAAAAGTTCTATCATAATCCATAAAAAAGTTCCATCATAAACCATAAAAAGTATAATCCAAGTAACAAAAACCTAAGCCTCAGGTGCATCGTTGTCGTCATCACCATCATCATCATTGCCATCGTCGTCATCTCCATCATCATGAAGGAGGTCAACTGAATACTCCAACCACTATATACGCTCCTCAACTGCATCAAAACGACTCATAATGTAACCCTCCATCTGAGTGATCATCTCCGAAAGTGAGGCTAAAGAAACCTCTCCCTCAGGTGCTCGAGCAACTACCTGACGACGAGCGGATCGAGGTGCTTGATTTGGTCGTTGAGTATGAATCCACTCGCCATTGATGAGTTGAAAACTAGCCTTTCGAAGAGATGCAACGCCAATAGTATTTTTTAAAGGAAAAAGAATATCTATGGAACAATTGATGCTCTTCTTCTCAAAGATATGACTAAGGACAATACTATAGTAAAAGAAGATTACACGACCGGTTCGTCGGTTGTTGACGATGTATACTAGGTCGAAAAAAATTATCTAGGCAAGATTGATTCGATGGCCAGTACGGAAGCATTGAATCCACCAAAAATCGACATTTCTAATGGTGGAATACTTACCTCCTGATGGTCGAAACCACCGAGTAATAACAGTAAGCGGTTTATACCCATTTCCCGCTTCAATCAACTGTTCTAATACCCACACATATGTATCCTCTTTCTCGTTCACAATCAATGCACTTCCAAATGGCACTGTGTTTCGATGATGATTGACACTAACCAAAACAACGAACGACATGTTGTATGCGTTACACTTGTAAGTTGTATCAAATGCAAGTACATGACCAAATTGTTTATAGTCGGCGCGTGATACACCATCGGATCAGAACAATTTCTTCAAGTGTCCAGATTCATCCCTCGTGTGCCTAACAAAAAAGAAAGGATTAGATTCTTGATTTCCATATAAATATGCCATCACTGTTTCACCATCACCATCTTGGACTTCTTCTCGTTTAATTCTATCCAGATAGTTGTACAAGTCCTTGGGTAGAAAACTAACATTCTGAATTGAACCAACTTCATTCACGAAATTTCGCATTATCCTACTTTGAGTAATTCTAGAGTGGTGCATGTTCTTTATCTTCAGCTCATCTAACTGACTGATTTTTCGAAATAACCTAATATAAAAAAATTATATATATATATATATAATCAACTAGAATTTAGTATCTATCAATTTAATTATTAATAAAAATTACATACCCGATATATGCAGCATGTGTTGCGTGAACCATATCATGATTATGTTCTTCCTGAAATTTCACAACTTTCCAATAATGATGGCGTTCGTCCCATTTAAATCTAATAAATGCTCCACAACCAACTCTGATGTTCGGTCTTTGTAGACGTTTTCTGTTTGACAAGTTATACCACTTTTTGTCTCTATGGTCCTCCTTACGACACACCATTTTCTTTGCAATTATTTGATTTGTAGCTCTTCTTTTCACAGTCTGGTCGACTTGAACTCCGAATCCTTTCACTTTAGCATAGGTATAATAAAATTCAACGCAGTCGTCTAAAGTTTTCCACTTTAGCATACTCATATCATTCTCATCATAATTTTTTAATTCTTTACCAATCTTATCTCATATGCTTTCGTCGATGAAATAGTCAAGGGTCTTCTCATCATCTATTTGTTTGCATCGTCAACATCATGATCAGGTTCTTCTTCTTTAGAATTAAGTCCACGTTCTCTGTCCTTGATATAGGGCTCGAACTCCGTAGCTTTAATTTTTTTTCTAGATCTTCAATATCTTCGATGTCAACCATCTCGAAAAAAAACCTGCAATTTAATACAAGTAAATGAAAGCAAAATTAAATCTAATGAAACTTAAGAAAAAGGTAAAAATAAAACCTCAAGAAGCATGTACCGTACTTAAAACATGAAAAAGCCCAAAAATTTTCAGTGACCAAAAATTCCAGGCGTACCAGTACGGTAATTGTACCATACCGGTACGCTCGCAAAACAAAAAATTTCAGTGACCAAAAACTGTACCGATACGCCTGGCGTATCGGTACAGTTAGCCCCCGCGTACCGGTACAGTATTCTTACCGTATCGGTATGCGGACGAACTGCACTTTTTGGGGGTTCGAATTGGCCATTATTTTTGCGAATTAATCAACAAAATTGGATTGCTGCAACTGATTTTGGGATTTGGGGATAAATTGAATGAAAATTAAGTGAAAAATACTTAAATCGAATCAAATTTAAGATAATTAAGGTTTCAAAAATTGGGGATAAATTACCTAATTGCAACGAAGGATTAGGATTGGCGACGGCTGTTGACGACGGCGGCAGCAAAGGTTGTCGGCTGCGACGACGGTTTGCTGTGGGTGCGGCGGCAATTGAGTTGATTTCAAAGCAAAAAAACCTAGGATTTTTTTATTTACTGATAGTTTATTTTGATTAATAATATTTAAAATAAATTTAAAACTAAAAAATTACTTTAATTAAATTACACTTTTAATTTTTTTAAAAATTATAATTACGCCTAAAGTACGTTGGATTTAAAATTTTTATAAAATAATCTATCAGTGCTCATCGGTGCTCGTCAATAGTGGTGCTCATCGAGCGTAGAAAAACTATCCTATTACTTAAGTAAATTTCGAGTTCGAGATTTTGTGTATGCTTAAAATTTATGTTGGTATATTCACCAGTAAAAACCAGGCGTGTGACGAGTTGATCTAAATTAATTAGCGCAAAGCTTTGAAGAACCAAGAGAACAATAATTTTTTTTAAACTACTATTCCTTTATTTTTTTAAAAAAGAAAAAACCCATAAGCACCACGGATGGTGGTAAGTAGAATGGTCATTTATGAATTTATATCGGTATGGTGTCTGATTTTTAATGTATGTGGTTTTAATTATTTTATTTAATAACAATAATAATATAATAATAACGTGTTAATCTTTTTACTAGTAAATTGGTGTCGATTTTTATATATATAGTATATACTTAATACGGGAAGGTGGTGAATTGAGTATTTGAAAATAGAGGAAGATTGAGAAATGAAAAAAAAACAAGCAAAGGAAACAAAGTTGGCTACTGATAGGACGCGTTTCGATACGCTCTTAACCGTATCGAAACAACGTATCGAAACAGATTCTATCTGTATCGATACGCCCCTTATTTAAGATTTTTTTTATAATTTTATTAGTTATTCAAATTTATGTTATTTAAAAAAAGGATAAATATTCTATACATAGGCGGTGAAAACTGAAAGTTTTCACAAGTATCTTAGTTTTAGGGTATATGGAGTTAGTTTAGTGTATAGGGTGTAGGGGTTTAGAATTTAGGGATAATTGTTTTAATTTAAGGTTTATGATTATAATTTAGGGTTTTAGGTTAAAACCTAAATCCTCACCATATTACCTTAAAAATTAAACCATAATTTATAATCTCTAAATTATAATCCTAAACCTTAAACCGAGAAGAATTCGAGGAAGCATTCCCCCTATTTCACACATTTCAATCACTTCAACATTATTATCATCGTGGTCTTGAAAAACAATGTTGTATTAAAAATTAAAGTTTTATACCCTAAATTATAAAGAAACATACACAAAATTTAATGTTAGAAGATACGAGTTTTACTTAATAAACTATATAAAATTTTTAAAAATCAAATTTTGAGAAAATAAATTTTTCAAAGGGAACAAATATCTTTCGTAATACCATTGGTCTATCCCCGATAATAACGTTAGTTGGCGTTGTCTTTTCAATTCTCAAATACAAGCGTCAACTGATTTATTTTGAACGTGTCAAAAGTCGTTTTGCAAATAACCCAGACTCCAAAATTGTGAATTACTTGAATCCAAAAGTCCAATCTCTGTCGTCTCAATTTAAACTCAATTAAATTCAATTTAATTGTAAAAACTATTAAATTAAATTTATATAATCTAAATTTAAATACTTCAATATAAAATTGATACTGACTTAAAAATAATTTTAATTCAAACTAACTATAACTTAAAACGAGCCAAAGTATTGAACCCGAATGGTTTTGGTCCAAAACAACTTGAACGTTGAATTGTTTTGAACCAAAATGACACGTTTTAAACCCCGAATTTATATTGATACCCAAAACTGACCCGTCTGCGTAAAATTTTCAATCTTGTAAATTTCTCCCTTTCCCGCTAAACCTGTAATTAAATTGACCAAAAACAAGTCTAGACTAAATTTACAAAAGTATAAATAAATCTAACCCAATAACAGCTAAACCGGGTTGAACCGTGGTTACGTGAACCTATCCTGGTATACCTAACTTCAAAAACTCGGAACCATCCGGGTTAACTCAACTGATTCCATTACAACTACTCCTTTCTTTTTCCTCATTTCCAAAACTTTCCGATGGCTGTTGGAGTGCACATCACCGGAAAAAGTGGGACTACAAGCCGGTCTATATTCAGGAAAGAGCCGACCGGACTTGTAACGAACCCCACAGGCGTTGCATAACGTTTTGGCACCGAGGGGACCGGTTCTCCACTGTGGAGTCTTTTGAACTTGGCAATGACTACACCTCCGTTGAAAAGGGTTCGCACTTGACAATCCACTACCTTGAACCGCCACCCGTTTTTTCTTCTGTTTCTTTGTTGGCGGCTCTGTGAAATCATTAGCCAACCGCCCCAACCCCGAACAAATACTCGGAGATGATGCCGTCGAATACGATGACTCCGAAATCGGCAGTGAACCAACCGACCATGTCGGGACGGCCGGTTTAACCCTTTTGCTCCTCGCTTTAGATGGAACCAACGACGAAAGATACGGCGTTTTCACAAGAACCGGGACAGGTCCCGCTTCAAACTGAGTATTTGCATCGTCCTCGGTTTGCTGCTTAAAAACCGAGCATGGCGAAGGCAGCTCCGGCAACGAATCGTCCACAAAATGAGACACCCATTCAAGCCCTGCTATATCATCATCCTAAAAAAAAATATAAAAAAATGAAAATTTTTCTTTCTTTTTTTAATAATTTATTTAAAGAAAATGAAATTACCGGTACGGGGAGTTCGCTGTTAAAAACGGAGTGGAGGGAAAAACTGCTGTAGTTTGAATTACTATCATCATCTGCTACACGTTGTTGATACAAAACAGAAACGGAGTCTTTTTCTTCAACGGAACCTTCCTCGAGTTCTCCGTTATTGAAATCAAGGAAGCAGTCAACGGAGAAATCTTCATTCGGAACGGCGCCGTTCATAACATTCATGGCCAAGAAATCATCGAGAGCAATTTGTTGGGTCTTTTGCATGGTTAGTTCTCCTCTTACACTCGATTTCAATGCTCTTAACTCCACGCAGTTTTCCATTATTCCTATTCCCAAACAAACAAATTGAATTCGGCATCGTTTTTCTAGTTAAAATTATGGAAGAACACGATATAGTTATCATATTATTATCATATGAAATTATGATTTACCTGGTGAAGATGCAGGGAAGAAGACTGACGGATGGAAAGCTCAAAGGTGAGCAAATGGTTGAGGCTTGTTCCCGGGCGAAACTTAATGCTAGAGTTAATGGTTTATCTCCTTTATGTCTCTTTACCGAATTTTCCTTTTAGGTTTATATATGGTTTTAGTCCCTCTATTTTGTTGAATTGGAAAAGTTAATCCATCTACCTTAATTTGACATGCTTTGATCTCTAACTTTAGTAGGTTCGAAATGATATTATAGTTAGTTGATGTCCTTAAAGTGACGAACTGAAACTTTTCTTTCACGTCCTAATGGGTGTTGTCAATTTGGTGTTTGAACATGCTAATATAATAATATTATAAAAGTAGATGACCAGGTTATGTCAAATTAAAGTTGATGGCTTAACGCGCAAATTTCAGCATATTAGAGGGACTAAAACTAGAAATAAACCAGTTTTTCATATATGGTCAAAGTTGGTTAATGTTGATGATTGGTCCGTGAGCGCTGGCGCTAAGATAAGTTCAAAACACTATAAAACGTAGTAATGAACTATCCTCGAAACCGCCGTCGTTTTGATTTTTCTCGCTTTTTTTTGTTTTCTTCCGTAATTGACACTTGTTTTTGAGGTTATTTACAAGATTAGGATTGCTTTGCTTCGCCGCTTTAACCTCGGGCTTTTTCACAAATTGCCGCTCTTTCTTTTTTCTAATTCTGGAAGGTTTTATAAGGCAAGCGCCAAGCTTTTATGATCTGGCGGATGATAGGAGTTTAAGGTTCATATCGGACGGTTCATATGTCGAGTGGAATCACGTGTACATACATCCGCGTGGTCAAATTTGCGTATAGATGCTCACGCATATAAAGCGTGTTGCACTACGGTCATTATACTTGCTGTATCATATTTAAAAATTGAAAATAGTTTTTATTTTATTCTAAAATAATAAAAGTTTGACTACCACTGCCAACCTTGCAAATCGACCCCGTTTGTCCTCCGTGGTATTATAATCGATACGAACCACCTGTCCCAACAATGAAGCAATCGACCGGAACAGGCTCTTAGTGTAGTACATGTACGGGAGCCCTGGAAGTCGAACTCATATCATGATACGTGACGAATACTTTGTCGAAGTTGAGAATGATCGGCTCCATGATTGGACCGTTAAATAACAACCGTAGATCACCCACGAACCACCACTCAAAACCTTGTTATAATCATCTTCACAAGCAAAACGTACCAAGTAATAATCATTATCCAAATCAATTAAACTGATTTCCCCTTTAGGGTTCCATAGCGCTTCAATCCGCGTTAGTAGTGCCCGATAGCCAATGGACTTCCCCAGAAGCCTAACTACTAACGAATAAGCAAGCTTCTCATCGATGGCAGCGTGAACCCTATCGGAAAACCTAATTTCTGGCAGTGGGCCATCTAACATAATCCTCACATCCGCGTCGCGGACTTCAACGTCCAGATCATCAATAGAGTTTCGCTGCTGGTTCTGCGATTTATCCCCAACCATAACGTCACGGAAGGAAGGCTTCGGGGTTGGAGAGACTTGAGGAGGGCTATCAATACGTGCACCCCCAGAGTCCACCCCTCCTTGGGGGGCCACGTGATCCCCAGCAAGCAGGTCCTGAATGGGAGCGTCCTCCCCGTCAACCACATCCACCACAGTGCCCTATCAAGTCAACGGGGAAATTAGCCCTTCATTCCGCACTTTCTTGACATTTCGTTGAAGATCCTCATGAAGAGGGGACGGCGGCCGTTCCAACGCTGCCGGAATCACCGCAAAATTAGGGTTTCTCGGCGGCCGGCCATTAGGGTTTTCAAAAGGGTTTAGGCTAGGGTTTCCAACGCCTTCTGCTGTAGTGTAGAAGAGTTGCTGCAGAATTCTTCGAGGCTGCTAGGAGGGAGCGGGTATCGGTGATGGTGGAGAGACCGGTGGTGCATTGGCACTGCGCTGCTGTCGGTTGGATTAAAGCCAATGCAGATGCCGCGTCAACCTAACCAGTCATCGTGCGTCGGTGGGTGGCGTGTTACAGGACAGTGAGGGGCGATGGATTTTTGGCTTTCATCGTAAGGTAGGCATCTGCTCTGTACTTCTCTCGGAGTTGTGGGGTGTTCATGACGTGTTGGTTCATGCTTGGCGGCTTGGATTCCGTCGAGTGGAGGTTGAGTCGGATAGCTTGGAAACGGTTCGTATCCTGTCGAAAGCTTCAGATGCTCTGCAAGGTCATGGTTTAGTGGCCTCGATTTTTTTGTTAATGGAGAGGGAATGGTGTATCCGCGTTTGCCATATTGGCCGAGAAGGGAACATGGTTGCGGATGGCCTCGCGGCTATGAGCCAAGGAGTGTCAGCTGCGGAAGAATTTTTTGAAGTACCACCGGTTGATGTTCGTCATCTGCTACAAGAGGATTTGAATTGCTAGCCTAGTTTATCCGTCTGTATTAGCAAAAAAAGTTTGAGTTAATTTAGAGGTGGCAAACTGACTCGAGACCGGAGACCCAAACTGATTTTAACCGATTCAAGATTTGATATTGACTTGATCATGGTGATCCGAATTTGATTCGAAATTCGAAACAAACCGAATCGATTAAAACTGGCCTAATTTTTAGTTGAACCGATATGGATCCGATTTGATTTTTCAACCGAACAGGTGGACCTAAATCAATTTTCAACCGAACCGATTTCATCCGAACCGAAAGTAACCCGAACCGAAGGTAACCCGAAATAAAGAAAAAGATATTAAAAAAATAATGAAAGATTTGATGTGAATCATCGCACAACTCACAAAAAGTCAAATATAATAGCTTTATAAAGTCATATATGGGTTTAAAAAATTGATTCCGCCTAAAAACTCGACTGAAACATATTGATCTCCCATTGAACCGATTTTGACCCGACCTGAAATCAATCGACACGAAAATACCCGACCCGAAAATCAATCGAAATGAGGTGACCCGATCCGGACTAATACCCGGCCCGAAAATCAACCGAACTGATGTGACCCGATCTAGACTGATACCCGACCTGAACTAAACCGAAACCGAACTTGACCCGAACTGAAATTACCCGAACCGAACCCGATTCGAATGACCCATTTGCCACCTCTAAGTTAATTGCACTACATGTTTTCAAACTATGAGTCTCGTTTTAAATTGGTTCATAAACTTTAGAATATTCAAATTTCATCCCCAAAATATGGTTGTCATTCTAAATTGATTCTAAACTTTTAAATATTTCAATTTCACCCCCAAATTATGATCATTCTAAATTGAACCCTAACTTTTGAATGAAACCAATTGCATTCCCAAATTATCATTTATGTCACATCTTACTATTACATAATACACATCAATGTTTACATAACAATAAAAAAATTAACATTGTTTTATTAACATGAGGGGTTAGGATCCACTTACATTGTGTAAGGGTCTGTTTGTTTTCCTGTAATTGGTTTTCCTGAAAACGTTTTCACAGCTTTCCGCTGTTTGGTTCATGGAAAATGAAAAAGTCAACGGAAAACCAACTACAGTCAATGGAAAACAGACATTGTTTTAGTGTAAAATGACTTACCCATTGATTTTCGGTAAGTCGCTTTCCTTCCTCTCATTCTCTCTACAAATACTAACCTAAACCATAAACCTTAAAACCTAAACCCTAAATACTAACATAAAAACTAAACCCTAAACCCTAAACCCTGAACCCTAAACTCTAAACCCTAAGCCCTAAACCTTAAACCATAAACATTAAATACTAAACCCTAAACCTTAAACATAAAACATTAACCAATAAATATTAAACCCTGAACATTAAAAATCATAAACCCTAAATGTTAAACCATAAACACTAACCTAACCCTAAACCATAAACACTGATCCATAAAAACAAAACCCTAAATAGTATATCATAAACACAAAATCCTAAAACAAAACCATAAACCCTAAATGTTAAACCATAAACACTAAATGCTAACATAAACACTAACATAAACCTTAAACCCTAAATGTTAAACCATATATATTAAACCCCAAACACTAGCATAAACCCTTACCCTAAACACTAACCCATAAAACATAAATGCTAACATAAACACTAAACCATAAACAATAAACACTAACATAAACACTAAACCATAAACAATAAACACCAACATAAACCATAATCCCTAAATATTAATATAAACAATAAACCCTAAAACCTAAACACTAAACCTTAATATAAACCCTAAACTTTAAATGTTAAACCTTAAACACTAACATAAAACCTAAACAATAAACATTAACCCCTCAATCCTAAATGCTAACATAAATACTAAACCTTAAACACTAAGCACTAATATAAACCTTGAACTCTAAATGATAACCTAAACCCTAAACACTAAAAGCTAAACACTAAACCATAAACACTAATATAACCCTAAACCATAAATGATAAACCCTAAACATTAACCATAGACTCTAAATGCTATCATAAACTCTAATAACTAAACCCTAAACCCTAAATGTTACCATAAAACCTTAAATCCTAAACCCTAAATGTTACCATAAAACCTTAAATCATAAACCCTAAACCCTAAACCTTAAACACTAACATAAACCATAAACACTGATCTAAACCCTAAATCTATACCTTAAATACTAATCCCTAAATGCTACTATAAACACTAAATACTAGTCTAAACCATAAACCATAAATAATATCCTAAACCTTAAACCCTAAACATTAACCTAAACATTAAACCATGTTTTGATTGGAACTTGTTTTTACCATTATCGATGCTTGTTTGTGGATTGTTCATGAAATTTTCAGGAAACTCTACCAAACAGTGTAAAATGAATTGTACAACATCATCCAAACACCGGAAAATGGTTTCTGCAATTAGTTTTCCAACAACTGTAGTTCATTTTCCAGAATTCATTTTCCGGAAATAGTTTTCAGTGAAACAAACAGACCTTAAAACTCAATTAATTTTACACATTTTTTGGATCGTTGAATGATGATAATAAATGGCTAAGATAATATCCTTATTTTTTTCCAAGTGATAATATTCACATTTTCTACTGTTAATCTCATCCGTCCATTTACCTTCATCCACTGATCCAAAAAAAGTGTAAAACTTAAAAGTGTTACATAGTGTAAGAGGGTCTTATCTCTAATAGGATACGTGATTATCATGTATTGATAATTTGGATATGAGATTAAAATGTTCAATGGTCTAGAGGGTCAAAATTTGGGGATAAAATTAAAATGTTCAAAAGTTTAGGAATTGATTTAGAATAAGATTAATAGTTTGAGGATGGAAATAAAATTTTCAAAAATTTAGAAACCAATTTAAAATGAATACCATGTTTTTAGGGACGTGTGTGATGCAATAACTTCATAAGTTTTGAGTCTTTTGTGTATTTCGGGGGACTAGTAATTAACTTTTAATTTTTTTATGTATTTATATTAGTAAAAATTAAAATAATGCTACATATTTCCGTAATTTTCTATAGAATTGATTTTTTTAACAATTGGATCGTTCACTTTAACAATATATTATATAGGTGCATGCTTCGTGCATCTAAAATTTTGAATTAATTTAATATATTTATCATTTTAATAAAAATTATTGTATTTATATATATATATATATATTTAATTATTAAAAATTGTTTACGAAGCACATTGCTACACAATACACACTATTATTGCTACACATCATTAATTTTTAATAATTTTTAAATAAATATTAAAATTCTCAATCACTGAACATGTAAATAACCATCTTCCATTCTCCATCACCATCATCAACCTCGTTCAAATCCACAAATACCCCCAAAATTTGGTCACCGTAACGGCAGCGCAAATATCCCATATTCAAGCAGGGTGTAACAGACTTGACATCTTTGAAAATCTGCAATATCAGTGCTATTGGCATTGGCCCTTCCTCAACCGCCCAATGTTGATTTTTTTTTGTTGTACTTCCGGCTTTCACAGGTTCGTTTTAATTAATTCAAACCAACTCACGTCACACATTTAATTTAAGTGGGTGAGTCGAATTCGAGATCTGCTTAAGCGATACCCGCCCAATATTCATTGAATCACGTCATTCCTTTCTCCTCCAATCGAATAGCATCAGCGTAACAACAAGATTTCATAGAAATTTGCTTCGCTTCTGTAAGCTTAAAACAATTATTGGGTTATGTTGAGGGAAAACTTTTGCTTTAATTAATGGAATTATCAGTGTAATGTTTACTGGGTTTATTTGTTTTAATTAACGGCGGTGGTCAAAATAGGTTGATTTTATAAGTTCGGTGGTCTGATTGACGAGTTCGTTAGTTCGGTGGTCAAAATAAGAATCCCCAATTAGTTCGGTGGCCAATGATATAGTTTACCTTTTTTTTAAATTATCAAATTCACTCATTCTCCACGTGTGTGCATTTGCTTTAATAAATAGAAATTATAATATACTAATTGAATTTTATAACATTTTTCATAAAAAAAACTTATGAGAGTAAACTATTTAGTTTTGTACGACTGCATGTAAATGCATAAGCTTTGACTTTTGTTTAATAATTAATACATCCCTAAATAAATCAATTATTTTAATAAAAAAATATTTATTTGAAATAAAAATTATGGAGAAAAAAAGAGAGAGATTCTAACACATCCAACTTTTTGTTGTAATACATTCTAGAATATGAAATGGTCAAACGGGGTTAATGTGCACGTAGATTCCGTGTTAGGACAACACTATTAAAAAACGGCCGACCGTCGATGAAAGTGAAACTTGAAAGAAATACCTTTTGTATTTTTGTTTACCGGAAAATAAGACACTTGGCAATTGGCATGCCGTTCTGGAATTTTTTATTATTATTGTTGTCAATGCCTAAACAACGACCCACTCTTTACGGATAAAAATCATTTGATTTTTCCGATATTTTTTTATAATTCAACACTAAAAAATATTAAAATTTAAATTTTTAAGCTCTAACTTTAAGTTTTAAATCTTAAACCCTACATTTTATGCTTTAAAAATATATCTTACCATAAACTCCCTAAATCCTAACCACAACTCCTAACTTTAAACCATAAAACTAAACCTAATTTTTAGTGTGAGACATAAATAAAGATACCGAAAAAAATCAGAAGATTTTTATTCCTCCTTAATGCATATTGTGCGCGTGACATGAACGTTACCTGAACTTATCTCGTCCAATCCTCGTTACAAATTCGAAACCTAATTTATTATGTAGTATTTAAATTAATTAAATCTCTTCAAATCCGACTCTTATTAAATTTAAATTGATTATACTTTTTGAGTGAAATTAATTATACATTTAAATATAAATCCACGTCTTTTAAATTATTATAACCATTGTGATAAAGAGAATACTAGTTTAATTTCAAGATAGAATGACATAAATCACAGCTGCTAGATATAGTTAGGTCAAAAGTTTTTTTTTAATATAATAATATAATTACATGATAGTATTTATTTTTTAATTATTTGATAACACACTTTACACACATATATTCGAACCCAAATTTTATAAGATAAATATCCTTTTTACTAAAAACACTCGTTAAATTCAACTAGGCCAGAAGTTGATAGAATTGATTTGTCGTTATTGTATATGGAAAGCGATGTAAGTAAGTACTTTTAATAAAAAAAGATAAATTGATTTTTTTTTGTTGAAAGAATAAATACTACTTCTACTTAGAAGGAGAAAGGGATACCTTAGAATGATGAATGTTCCTGTTGGGTCTTAAACTCGGAACTTAAGGGAAGAGGAAGGGAGCAGGTGAGTAGCTCTGACCAACCAACACTTGTTCATCATGATAAATTGAATCATTTAAATACGAACACAATGTCAATATATTTTATTTTATATAAAACTAATCAGTCAAATGAATTATATTTTTAATAGCCTAAATGTGATTATAAAGTAGTATATGTTCATAGATATTCTTAACCATTTGACATTGCACGCAGTGGCGGATCTAGAAATATATTTAAAGGTGGGCACTGATAAAATCTCGAAATTTTAGGGTGGGCACAAGCCTTAAATATTACAAAATTGTAAGGACTAATTCATTAAAATTTTAAAAAACTGAGGGTAAATGTGTGAATTTCAAAAAGTTAAGGGTGGGCCCAGGCCCACACTACATCATAAGTGGATCCACCATTGAATGCACACACATCTTGCAGACATTGCGATTGAATCCGGACCTCCTAGAATGAATCATCTGGTTTTTTACTGAGACCACTTGTTGAGTTCTCAAATAAACTATATTTATATATGAAATAATTGTGTGTAAATTATATTGAAATATTTTTTGATCTACAGACTTTCAAATATGTATATATATATAAAATACCATTAAACTTATTAGTCTGTTTGCGTTATCATATTTTTAAATGTAAATTCGCGTATTCTATTTCACTTTTTAAATATTTTAGTTTCAGTTTATTGCATGAGTATATAATTAAAAATAATAATTTTAACATGCAACGACATACTGAAATTACAGTAAAGTTCTTTTTTTAAAAAATAAATTTTAATAATAAGTGTAATTATGGAGTAACCTATAATTTATAATTTATTCTCGTAATATCAAATATTTAAAACCGAACAGGTTTAGATGGTTGTTTACCTAATTTTGAACCACTTTCTTTGTCAAATTTATCATGTGATTTGCAGATAAAAAGTTGTTTTAAATCAGTGTCTAATATAATAACCTCACTTCAACTTAATTTGTCATACCTAATTGTACGTTTTTTTTTATTTTGAAATTTTTTGATACACTATATGTAAACTAAAATTTACACAAGCTTGTTAATTTTAGAGTTTATGTTGTAGGGTTTAGAATTTAAGGTTTATGATTAGAGTTTAATATTTAAGTTTTAGGTTTAAATTTGAAGATTTTAACTTTAGAATTTTAGATTTTAAAAAGAGTTGTATAATATTTTCTTATACAACTTTCGTATCAAAATATAATTCTTTTTTACTATATACTTTAACATATTTTATACGTATAAATTAGTTTCATTTTCACGGTATTTATCTTCTTTTTCATCCTGGAAAACTTGTTAAATTTGTTTTTGCCTAAATTGCTAAATAAGCCTTCAAACTTTACCGATTTATTTAAATAAACCCTTATACTTCTGTTTACACCTAAGCCCTCTATCCTATTGATTTATATATAAGTAAGCCTATTTCAAGTGAAAAATCATTTTTTAAGGAATTATTTAAGCATAGATTAAAAGCTAAGAGCTTATTAGTGTACAAGTTAAACAATTAAGAGTTTATTTTAAGTGCAAAAACTCATGTGTTAATAAGTCGGACATTCAAATTATGGTTAAGACTCAGTCATACATGATATCAACACCATATATAGTTGTTTAAGTACAATTCAATTCAAAATATGCGTCTCAAAATTTTCTCAAACAAAATGTGAATAGTTAAGTTGAACTCATTTAAGCATGCACATATTATTATCTTTGAATTATTAAAATTTAGTAATTATATACATTTCTTATTCTATAATATTTTCTTCATAAAATTTCTTAACATAAATGACTTCTTTTTTTGAAATAAACCGTTTGATGCATTTATTAATTCAATAAAACAACTCCCGAGGTAAGAGACGGTCCGAGAGAAACAAAAGGAAAGAAACGGTTCGTGAGAAACAAAAGATAAGAGAAAGAAAACGATCCAAAATAGGAAGGATCAGCATCAACACGGTACAGCAGCTCCGGTCGAAACCACGATAAGGACGATGACGCGAAAAGGAGTTGCAGACGGGAAAACGGGGAGAGAGATCTGAAAAACCCCAAAACTTTATGGGCAAAGAACGACAGATTAAGGGTGTCCGATGGCCCTGGCTTCCTCGTCGATTGTATGCAGAACCGGCGGTGGGGCGTCCTCAACCCAAAATCTATCCTCCAATTTAGGTAACCCTAACTTCGCTAACTCATGGGCGATTCTGTTCGCGCTCCGGTGAGTGAATCGGTAACGACAATTTGAGAAGTGACGAGCTAACTCTTTGGCATTACTGATATGTGTGCAGATTTCGAAGAGATCCAGCGCTGGGTCCTGAAGCTTCATGATGATTTAGCGGGCATCCCCTTCAAGAATCACGGAGGAGAAGCCGAGATCCAACGCGAACTGAAGACCCGACACGGCAGCCATGGCTTCTGCAGCAAAAGGGGAGGCAATCTGCGAGTGAATCCGGTAACAAGCCCCTAAAACTAACCCCCTGTCATTTCTAATTACAATACCCGAGCATGATTTTTCTTCATTCTTGTAACACCCCTTGCCCGGTTACGAGCGAGCGATGTTACTATTCGGATGATAGACAGATTCATACATGTCAACTCATCAAACTTACAATTATATGAGATTTAATTCATATCAAGCTTGATTAACTTCAAACATAGTTCATTCATATCATCATATCCATATTTTCATAAACATTTATTAAGTCATTACGTAATATAACATGTCTTAGTTTTATACAAACCACACTTAAGAATTACATGATTCATAATGCATGACAAACTAATTTAGACTATGCCACCAACTAGGAGTCTAAGCAAGTTTATATCATACTTGTTCTTGGCTTGCGAAGCTCTCAAATCAGAACGAATGACTTTCGGATATCAAAGAACCTGTTGTTTTGGAAGAAGGAAACAAAGAGAGTGATAAGTACACTTAATGTACTTAGTGAGGCAGCCCTAACTTTACTAGTTTCAATCTTTTAAAGTCTTATTCAATCTTTGAGGTTACTTAGCTAGGCTTAGCACACATTGAAATACCTAGCTAGTTCCATCAAAAACCAAATTAACTTAGCTAGTCTCATGTACTAACCAATAGGGCAGCAAACTTTTACAATTCAAGTTAAAATGGACAACAAACAACATGTAATCTCATTGTCATCTTGGAAGCAACATTTCATAGTTTCACATCACGACATAGTTCATTTTGAATCTCAACCAAGTACACATATTCATTTCATATCATAAGGGCTAATACCCAACTTGTTCATTTAGACATATATCATTGTTCTAATAAATGTTTTGCCTTGGATGATTAATGAAATAGGCAATCAAGTCTTCATGTAACATTAGATACTCAAAGTATCCATTTCTCATATCAACTTATAACAGAGGATGCATAGGCATCAATGGTGACTTACCACCATTCAACTATCAAGGTGACTAACCACCTTATCAGGTTTATAGGTGACTAACCACCATCCTGTAACAAAGATCAGAGGAGCTCAACGACTCTAAGGCATGCCCTTCTACCTATAGACACTAATCATACCAAGGACTTTACTTATTTTACTTTATTAACAAGATCATTCACTTGCCAATCATTCATAATTTCAAAGGCATTTAACCATTTCAATAGGCATATACATATAATCAATCAAGCATCATGGTAACATAAAATTCCAGCAAGCACATGAGATCATTTTCATTTTATGATCATCAAAAACCAGTAGCAAAGCTTATCATTTAGTCACATTTCACATAGCTCAAGCAATCAACACATCATAGTAACTAATCATATTTATGCTAAGCATGCTTATCTAACAAGCAATATACACTTAGATCAATATTCTTGCCTTTAATCCTTCTTCCTTATCATTTTAAATTTTACCAATCATTATTAAATTCATTTCATGCTTTCTTCATGTTATCTAATAAAAAAAATAACAAGGTTAGGATACTAATCCCAACACTTCAAACAAAACTACACTCACAATACTCCAAGCTAGTTTGTCTCCTTAATGATGATGCCTCTCCCTTTCTTCTTGGTTTGATCACCCCTTGATTCCTCTAATATCTCTCCACCAATATGCTCTTGAATCATAAAATATCATATACAATACCCATTAGTAATTAATTCAAATATATAAATTCATTTACTTAAACATAATCACTTAGAAAAGTGAATCTGCCCCCTAAACTGGCAGTTTGAGTAACCTCTACTAAACTGGTCATATCTTTTTACTCACAACTCCAAATAAGGAGTTCTTTACCATTCTGGAAAGCTTATAAACACACCTTTACAACCATGTATGGTACATAATTTTATCATTTCTCTATCAATACAGTTTATTACTTGAACATAGGGCATCTTTAGAAAACTAATCTGCCTATTTGTGACTTTAGTGCATTTATAACCTTTATTTCACTACACCATTAATCTTGAGCTTTTAACCACATTTACCTTCATATATTAACATAATAATTATGTTCCAGAAACCATGAAAACAGAGCATATAAGTCCTCAAATTATCAATTCTTACAAACTAGTCCATTTTGATCTTCTATGTGTTCTAATGATATTTAAACTATCAATTGATATATAATTCAAACTAAATTATTTTTTTTAAGCCTACAAGACTTCCCCTGTTTCTAATAAATTTTCCGGAATTTATTGGCATCAATTAAACCCCTAAACATTTCGAATTTCACAATTTAGTCCAGCAGATTCCAAATTTATTCAGTTTCAGTCCCGTCAACTTCTAATAACAATTCAGAGACCTATACTTAACATTTTTGAGCAAGTCATATTTCATGTAAAATTTTGTCCTCTACAACTTTGTAGAAGAACACGTTTTCCAGAAATGACTCTAACATGCTCAAAAATGCAGTTTTCTACAGGACAGTTTACAAATCCGAATTTCTTTATTCTTTCTACCCTTATCTTTTACCAACCTTTAATTAATCCAATTTCATGCTTAATATAAATACTAACATCAAATTAAAGGTAGTTGAGACTCTAATCTCAACTCTAATTTGTTTCACTCACCTTGATAGACCGGTACTTTATTTTTATTTCTTGAGCTCGATGGTTGTTCTGAATCGACCTCGTGAACTATGATAAAAATTAATTAAAATCGATAAGACAGTATCGAATATATATAAAAATATTAATCAAACTCGATACCGAATCTTAGACCAACTAAGGATTTGAGCTTACCCCGACGTCGGCAGATATTCGATATTATAATATCGAATATATCGGACCACCAATCTAATACTGAACAACCTAACCGATTGTTTGCTTCTCAATTTGTTGTGCATTTCCAATACTTCCTTCCCCTATTTATACAAGTTTGGCGTCAGACATCTCCCCCCCCCACCCCTTATTTTTTTATTTCATTTATTAGCTAGCCACATGTAGTGGCAATTATCACTCAAATTCTTTTCTTTATCTTTAGTTTGTGGAGTGGTTGGTTATTTAGCCGTCCACTCCACTTTGTCCCCCTCTTTTTTTTAATAATAATAATAATAATAATAATAATAATAAACTAACCATTTAATCTATTTTGGGTACCAAATCGAATCAACCCTTAATCGAAATGAAAATATTCGTTTGCTAGAACTTGACCTTGATTCATAAATTATCTTGAATAATCTAAATAAAATCGAATAAATTATAAAATCGATATAAAATACTCGGTCATCGGAACCTAATTCCGACTAGACCAGTTTTTGGGATGTGACAACTCTCCCCCCCCTAAAAAAAATTCGTCCTCGAATTTTACCTGAATCGAACAGATGAGGATATTGCTTTTTCATCGTGTCCTCAGGTTCCCACGTCGCTTCTTCGACGTTGTGATTTCTCCAAAGAACTTTGACAAGAGGAATACTTTTATTTCGAAGTCTTTTGACTTCTCGATCAAGGATTTGAACAGGCTCTTCTTCGTATGAAAGATCAGGATTGAGTTCAACTTCTTCAGGCTCAAGAACGTGAGACGGATCAGATCGATATCTTCTGAGCATTGAGACATGGAAGACATTGTGTATCTTATCAAACTCGAGAGGAAGAGCGAGTCGATAAGCTACAGGACCAATTCTTTCAACTACTTCAAATGGTCCGATAAACCGAGGACTTAGCTTGCCTCTTTTGCCGAATCGGAATACTTTCTTCCATGGGGAGACTTTAAGAAACACTTTATCTCCGACTTGATGTTGAATGTCTCTACGTTTCAGATCGGCGTAAGACTTTTGGCGATCGAAAGCTTGCTTCAATCGAGAATGAATGATTTGGACTTGTTCTTCGGTTTCCCGAAGCAATTGTGGTCCCAAAACTTTATTATCACCGAGTTCAGACCAACACAGGGGTGTTCGACATTTTCTGCCATACAACGCTTCAAAAGGAGCCACTTGAATCGAAGATTGGAATCTATTGTTGTAGGCGAATTCTACTAAAGGTAGCGATTTCTCCCAGTTCTTTCCGAAGTCAATGATACAAGCTCTGAGCATGTCTTCGAGAATTTGAATTACTCGTTCGGATTGACCATCGCTTTGCGGATGGAAAGCTGTGCTAAGATTCAGTCTGGTTCCGAGAGCTTTATGTAATGATTTCCAAAATCGAGCTGTGAATCGGGGATCTCGATCGGAGACTATTGAGATTGGAACTCCATGTAAACGAATTACTTCCCGGATGTATAATTCAGCCAAGGCTTCAAGACCGAGATTCATTCTCACCGGAATGAAATGTGCTGACTTGGTGAAACGATCAACGATCACCCAGATAGCGTCGCACTTTCTTGGCGAACAAGGAAGGTCGGTTACGAAATCCATTATGATCTGTTCCCATTTCCATTGCGGAAATTTGAGAGGTTGGAGCAAACCAGTAGGGACTTGGTGCTCGGCTTTAACCCTTTGGCAGTTCAAACATTTTGCTACATAGTCATTGATAGCCATTTTCATTCCTGGCCACCAATACAAGGGCTTGAGATCCTTGTACATCTTAACTGATCCAGGGTGGATCGAAAAAGAACTTTGGTGTGCTTCTTGTAGGATTTCATCTTGTAATTCTTTGTTATTAGGGACACATATACGATCTTTGAAGTATAGAAGACCGTTCGACTTAATAGAGAAGTCAGGATTAGACTCAAGCTTAGAATTGACTTTCTGAAGTTCCGGATCAATTTGTTGAAGTTCTTTGATCCTGGTGATCAGAGTAGATTGAACTTGAAGTTCATTCAGATAATTCCGAGCTTTGCATAGTCGGAAATGAGCGTTGATAGCCAAAGAAGAGAGATTCGGTTTTCGACTCAGAGCGTCGGCAACAACATTGGCTTTTCCAGGATGATAATCGATAGTCAGATCGTAGTCTTTGAGCAACTCTAACCATCTTCTTTGTCTAAGGTTCAGATCTTTTTGAGTGAGTAAATACTTCAGGCTTTTGTGATCAGTGAACAGCTTGCATCTTTCACCGTACAAGTAGTGTCGCCAAATTTTGAGTGCGAACACAATGGCTGCAAGCTCGAGATCGTGAGTAGGATAATTCAATTCGTGTTGCTTCAGTTGCCGGGAGGCGTATGCAATCACATTGCCTTCTTGCATCAGAACACAACCTAGGCCCGAGTGTGATGCATCGCTGTATACTATGAATTCTTTACCCAATTCGGGTTGAATAAGGACTGGGGCATGTGTTAGAGCTTGTTTGAGTTGGTCAAAGCTTCGTTGCTGCTTTTCCGACCACTCAAAGATTACATCCTTTCGAAGGAGTTTAGTTAACGGTGCGGCAATCACCGAGAATCCCTTCACAAATCTTCGGTAATAGCCAGCTAATCCGAGGAAACTTCGGACTTCGCTCACATTTCTCGGAGGTCTCCAATCAAGAATAGCTTGAATTTTCTTGGAATCAACTTTAATTCCTTCGGCAGAAATGATGTGTCCGAGGAATGAAACTTCGGATAACCAAAACTCACACTTAGTGAATTTGGCAAACAATTGGTGATCTCGGAGCGTCTGAAGTACAATCCGAAGATGATCAGCATGTTCTTCCTTGTTCCGGGAGTAAACAAGGATGTTGTCGATAAATACGACAACGAACTTGTCAAGATAGGGCTTGAATACTCGATTCATCAGATCCATGAATGCAGCAGGGGCATTTGTTAGACCGAATGGCATTACTAAGAATTCGTAATGTCCATATCGAGTTCGGAAAGCTGTTTTGGGTACATCTTCTTCTCTTACTAAAATCGAATAATTAATTAGTCCAAATTGCATGCTTATCATAACTTAAAAATCAAATTAAGGCAGTTGGGACTCTAATCCCAACTCTAAAAATCGTTTCACTCACAGTTCGCTGAGCTAGTTTTGGATCCGAACGCCCTTCGCTCGATCCGAAGCCAATCCCGGTGCGATTTCTTTTTGAATTCGTTAACGAAGAATTTCCATGTAACTGACTCGGCAGGGGCAGTTAGAGTCGTGGTTTCCCACCAACTTAGAGCTTCATCGGCTAGAAGTGCAATCGCACATTCAAGTTTATGTTCATCCGAACATTGAAGTTGACGAGTTAAGATTTGAGTGGTTCTTTCTAGCCAATTCTCAGCTTCTTCCGGCTTTTCCTCGTTTTCACCGGTGAATGTAGTTGCTCGATGTTGTGCGAGCTTGTCGATAGGGGCTCGACTCGGTGTAGCAACCACCGGAGTCGGTTGTTCTCGTCGGATGTTCATTACTAATTGATCGAACATCTCCTTCATACTTAGGAGACATTCCCGCTGAGCACTTTGAATAGTTGGAATTGTCGGAGTTGTTTGATTAGGTTCAGGGGGTGGAGTCAATTCTCGCGGTTCCGATCTTCTCGGAGGGTCCGCTTGCTCGAGAGGATTAGATTGTCCCGGAGCGTTGGTTTTCATCCTAACGCTACCATCCTCGTTAGATGTTTCCCGAGGACTTTCATTATCACGAGACAAAAGTGATTCGGACATTCTAATAAGACTTCAGAAAAGATCGAAATTAGAGAGCGCAATCGCAAGCAGTTCGATATAAAACTCCTAGGTGGCATAGTTTAACCTATATGATGTAATAGACCCGATTCAGTCCGAGAATCGACTAAACCGAAGCTCTGATACCAATTTATGTAACACCCCTTGCCCGGTTACGAGCGAGCGATGTTACTATTCGGATGATAGACAGATTCATACATGTCAACTCATCAAACTTACAATTATATGAGATTTAATTCATATCAAGCTTGATTAACTTCAAACATAGTTCATTCATATCATCATATCCATATTTTCATAAACATTTATTAAGTCATTACGTAATATAACATGTCTTAGTTTTATACAAACCACACTTAAGAATTACATGATTCATAATGCATGACAAACTAATTTAGACTATGCCACCAACTAGGAGTCTAAGCAAGTTTATATCATACTTGTTCTTGGCTTGCGAAGCTCTCAAATCAGAACGAATGACTTTCGGATATCAAAGAACCTGTTGTTTTGGAAGAAGGAAACAAAGAGAGTGATAAGTACACTTAATGTACTTAGTGAGGCAGCCCTAACTTTACTAGTTTCAATCTTTTAAAGTCTTATTCAATCTTTGAGGTTACTTAGCTAGGCTTAGCACACATTGAAATACCTAGCTAGTTCCATCAAAAACCAAATTAACTTAGCTAGTCTCATGTACTAACCAATAGGGCAGCAAACTTTTACAATTCAAGCTAAAATGGACAACAAACAACATGTAATCTCATTGTCATCTTGGAAGCAACATTTCATAGTTTCACATCACGACATAGTTCATTTTGAATCTCAACCAAGTACACATATTCATTTCATATCATAAGGGCCAATACCCAACTTGTTCATTTAGACATATATCATTGTTCTAATAAATGTTTTGCCTTGGATGATTAATGAAATAGGTAATCAAGTCTTCATGTAACATTAGATACTCAAAGTATCCATTTCTCATATCAACTTATAACAGAGGATGCATAGGCATCAATGGTGACTTACCACCATTCAACTATCAAGGTGACTAACCACCTTATCGGGTTTATAGGTGACTAACCACCATCCTGTAACAAAGATCAGAGGAGCTCAACGACTCTAAGGCATGCCCTTCTACCTATAGACACTAATCATACCAAGGACTTTACTTATTTTACTTTATTAACAAGATCATTCACTTGCCAATCATTCATAATTTCAAAGGCATTTAACCATTTCAATAGGCATATACATATAATCAATCAAGCATCATGGTAACATAAAATTCCAGCAAGCACATGAGATCATTTTCATTTTATGATCATCAAAAACCAGTAGCAAAGCTTATCATTTAGTCACATTTCACATAGCTCAAGCAATCAACACATCATAGTAACTAATCATATTTATGCTAAGCATGCTTATCTAACAAGCAATATACACTTAGATCAATATTCTTGCCTTTAATCCTTCTTCCTTATCATTTTAAATTTTACCAATCATTATTAAATTCATTTCATGCTTTCTTCATGTTATCTAATAAAAAAAATAACAAGGTTAGGATACTAATCCCAACACTTCAAACAAAACTACACTCACAATACTCCAAGCTAGTTTGTCTCCTTAATGATGATGCCTCTCCCTTTCTTCTTGGTTTGATCACCCCTTGATTCCTCTAATATCTCTCCACCAATATGCTCTTGAATCATAAAATATCATATACAATACCCATTAGTAATTAATTCAAATATATAAATTCATTTACTTAAACATAATCACTTAGAAAAGTGAATCTGCCCCCTAAACTGGCAGTTTGAGTAACCTCTACTAAACTGGTCATATCTTTTTACTCACAACTCCAAATAAGGAGTTCTTTACCATTCTGGAAAGCTTATAAACACACCTTTACAACCATGTATGGTACATAATTTTATCATTTCTCTATCAATACAGTTTATTACTTGAACATAGGGCATCTTTAGAAAACTAATCTGCCTATTTGTGACTTTAGTGCATTTATAACCTTTATTTCACTACACCATTAATCTTGAGCTTTTAACCACATTTACCTTCATATATTAACATAATAATTATGTTCCAGAAACCATGAAAACAGAGCATATAAGTCCTCAAATTATCAATTCTTACAAACTAGTCCATTTTGATCTTCTATGTGTTCTAATGATATTTAAACTATCAATTGATATATAATTCAAACTAAATTATTTTTTTTAAGCCTACAAGACTTCCCCTGTTTCTAATAAATTTTCCGGAATTTATTGGCATCAATTAAACCCCTAAACATTTCGAATTTCACAATTTAGTCCAGCAAATTCCAAATTTATTCAGTTTCAGTCCCGTCAACTTCTAATAACAATTCAGAGACCTATACTTAACATTTTTGAGCAAGTCATATTTCATGTAAAATTTTGTCCTCTACAACTTTGTAGAAGAACACGTTTTCCAGAAATGACTCTAACATGCTCAAAAATGCAGTTTTCTACAGGACAGTTTACAAATCCGAATTTCTTTATTCTTTCTACCCTTATCTTTTACCAACCTTTAATTAATCCAATTTCATGCTTAATATAAATACTAACATCAAATTAAAGGTAGTTGAGACTCTAATCTCAACTCTAATTTGTTTCACTCACCTTGATAGACCGGTACTTTATTTTTATTTCTTGAGCTCGATGGTTGTTCTGAATCGACCTCGTGAACTATGATAAAAATTAATTAAAATCGATAAGACAGTATCGAATATATATAAAAATATTAATCAAACTCGATACCGAATCTTAGACCAACTAAGGATTTGAGCTTACCCCGACGTCGGCAGATATTCGATATTATAATATCGAATATATCGGACCACCAATCTAATACTGAACAACCTAACCGATTGTTTGCTTCTCAATTTGTTGTGCATTTCCAATACTTCCTTCCCCTATTTATACAAGTTTGGCGTCAGACATCTCCCCCCCCCCACCCCTTATTTTTTTATTTCATTTATTAGCTAGCCACATGTAGTGGCAATTATCACTCAAATTCTTTTCTTTATCTTTAGTTTGTGGAGTGGTTGGTTATTTAGCCGTCCACTCCACTTTGTCCCCCTCTTTTTTTTTAATAATAATAATAATAATAATAATAATAATAAACTAACCATTTAATCTATTTTGGGTACCAAATCGAACCAACCCTTAATCGAAATGAAAATATTCGTTTGCTAGAACTTGACCTTGATTCATAAATTATCTTGAATAATCTAAATAAAATCGAATAAATTATAAAATCGATATAAAATACTCGGTCATCGGAACCTAATTCCGACTAGACCAGTTTTTGGGATGTGACAATTCTTCTTGAAACCAGCATCAAAATTAACCTTGACAAAGGGGTCTGAAGGCGGCACCCAACACACACTAGGCCCTGGGAACTGTACCGAAGGTTGAATCGGGAGAGTCTCCAGCTCCCTACAGTACCACGAACAAAGTTGACAATATCCCAGGTAGTCTGCAACTTTCCTTCGTGTAATAGTTTGTTTCTAGAACACCATAAAGCCCATATAGCTAAAACTATTTCACAGTGCATTGCTTTAGGGTAGTTTACAAACACCCATGCCAACCACTCTTTAAAGTCTAGATTATTTACTGCATTAGGCCACTTCACACCTAAAGAAATCCAGAGATCTGCAGCATACTGACAGTCCCTAACAACATGCACTTGTGATTCAGCATCCCTATTACAACGAATACACAACGAATCCTGTGCTACACGTTTCTTACATAAATTTTGCTTGGTAGGGATAAAATTATGTATAAACCTCCATATGGAAATCTGAACTTTAGAAGGACACTTAATTTGCCAAAGATTTTTAAAAACAGAGTGACTTGAGACAGCAGATTGGGCATTCGTAGTTAGGGACTTATAACCACTTCGTACCGTATACCTTCTCGAGTGTTCACCAGCCCAAACCAGAGTATCAGCAACCGCTATCGTAGGCAAAGAAATTCTCAAAATATCACTAGCATCCCTTGCATTGAAATTCTCATTAATTAACTCTGTATTCCATCGATTAGACCCAGGCAACATGAGATTCGAAACATAGTTAATTCCCTGAACCTGAGGAGAGGTAACTAACCGCAACTCCTTACCCGGGAGCCAGAAATCATTGCAGACAGTGACACTGGTACCTGATCCAATTCGCCAAATCAACCCTGAAGAAAGAAGCCCTTTCGCACTCCAAATGCTCTTCCATATTAGAGAAGGTCTTGACCCGAGTCTAGAATTAAAGAAATTCGAGTCTCTGTAATACTTAGCTTTAAGCAATCTTGCTACTAGGGAAGTTGGGTTAGACACAAGGCGTCATCCCTGTTTTTCCAGTAGAGCGATGTTAAACTTTGCAAGGTCGCGGAAACCCAAGCCCCCATCTTCCTTCAACCGACACATAAAACGCCATTCACACCAGTGTATGACTTGATAGTCATTTTAATGTATATTTACATTAGAGCATAATCTATTTAATTTTCAAATGAAATAAATTTATAACGTAAAATATAAAAAATAACATTTTCTAAATTTGAAAATGGAGCTGAACTTAAATTTTGAATATTGGAATCTAGGTTCGACCTATATTTTAAATATTTTTGAAGTCCTTTTTGTTTTTTCTTTATGAGAAAAGCTTCCTCTTTTTTTTTTTGTCTTATTCCTCCTTTAGTAATTTGTGCGCTTAGTTTATCATCAGTCACATAGGCCACTAGCTACTTTGGGCAACACGTTCAATGCATCAAAATTCAAATGGACAAGCAGAGTATGTCCCAATCCCACATCATTGAGCACATGCACATCAACGCACTTTCTCAAACCACCCTTATCCACAACTTCACAAGGGACCCCATTTAGAGCTAAGCATACCAACTAAAAAATCAAAAATCAATACAAACAAAAATATTTAGACAGTTTATGGATCACAAATTTAAACATGAGTAATCAAATTGAATTTTAATTTTAATTTATAATTGATTTTAAACATTTTATAATATATTCGTCAAGCAAATGTTAAAAGAGTCCAAGCAACCAAAAAAAGTAACAATTACATTTGAAGCGCTAAGTTTATGATATATATATATATACATACATATATAATTTACTGACAATATACTTGTTGATGTCGATTTTTGGCGACACCAAACAAGGAGATAGAGATGGTGGTCGACGAAATGTGTGAGGTCGACTATGAGCGGTTCACTCGTCGTTAGACGAGCCGAGAGCCACAAAGGAATATGGTCGGTCGTTGGATTAGGCAGTTTACCCCTGGCTGACTTGGGGCCAAGAGCCACGGACAGTGTTGAGCCGGTGGCCAAAGCCATTTTAGAGAGGAGGGGGAGTGATGAGGGGTAATAGCCCTTGTAGAAAATTGAGGGAGCTATCCTCTATGTCTTTGGTCTAAGGGGTATTTATATTCCCTTAAATTGTGGGTGGAATGATGGTTGATGAGACCGTGTCAAGTCTAACGATGACTATTTATGAGCTGTCAAGTAATAGCTCGGCTGTCAAGCTGTGAGCTCAGTCAAAATTGATGGTTGTCTTGCCTTGGCGCACTGTCCGAGTGTGGTAGTCTCCGAAGATGTAGGGGAGATGGTGGTGCGGAGGCTAGGTGCTCCAAGGGCTCTACTACAGAGACTTACAACCCCGAGACTTGTGGACTCTGTGAGCTTTGCCATTTTCAAAGGTAAGCTTTAAAAGAATGATATAGTGTAATGTAGGATCGATCTTCCAAAGGTGGGGTTTTCCAAAGAAATTTGACAGAGGTACAACAATACTAAAAACAAACACACAAGTTTATTTGTTTGGTGATGTTGATTTAGTTATGGCATCTAGTTATGTCTTTGAGTATAAGTTTTATCAATTTAGTCCTCGAACTATGGATTTTATTAATCTCGTTCTTTGATTGTTCGTTGACTGACAAGGTCATTAAATTTTGTATATGTGATCGCTATATGCTTATACATCAGTCGTTATCATCAATTGTCGTGCCATATTAATAACGACGAGCCAATTTTGATGACGTGATAGTAAGATTTAAGATTTTAAGAATTATATATATTTTTTAAAAAATCATGTCAATTGTATTACCATATCATCGAAATTGATTTATCAGCTTTTATTGGAGGACATTAATTTATTAAAGAAATGAGGTATGAACATGTTGACATGTTAACTCAGACATAATTATTTAACGATGTAGTGTCTAACATGACAAATGACGTTTGGCCTTAACATTTATGTTAGTCAGCGACAGTAAAAAAACGAGATTAATGCATTCTAAGAGTTTGAGAGCTAAATTATTGAAACTAAAACATGATGAACAACATTGTTGATTTTTTATTACTGCAAGGACAAAACTACCTTTAAGCCTAAGCTTATTTGTTCGGGCAGCGCGGATGCATCCAACCCTAGTAGTGAGCATCAACATCCTTTATTTTGAAAATATAAGTTTAATTAAGTGTTATTTTTTCTTAATAAATTAATTTTGTTTAGCGTATAAAGGGAAAATTTGCATAACCAATTGGAAAAAATATTTAAATTCCGTTCTTGAATTTCTGGATTCGTCACTAATTCGAGATGCAGATTTAGCTGTGACATTGAGTCATATTTGTGAGTACAAGTAATTGTTAATGACAAGTCTAAAATTTGTATCTAACTTCATTTGTTCATTACGATGATTGACATTAGACCCCAAATTCGTTCATTACAATGATTGGCATTAGATCCCAAATTCGGTCACATGAAATATTTGACCATCCCCTCATTGTTTAGTGTCACAACTCTTTAAATGCTTTGAAGAATGTTTTTAGGTATTGCTATTTGCCTACCTAAATGAAGTTGTTTGAGCTCGAGGATTCGAAATAGAGGCGACCTAAGACCTCGAGCAAGATTTAAAGAAGTAAGGAATCAAGCCTTTGGAGATGTTATCAGCGGCTGAAGTCTGTTATAAAGTTTGACATCAGGTTTGGATGTTCATTTTTCGATGATAGGTGATTATGGATACTAATTGAATATAATGTAGGGTTTTGAGATCATGTATTATTGGTTTGTTTCTTCATTTCTCCCTTAATTTTTATGCTTTATTCTTGTTATTTGTTAGATAAATATAAGAGTTTTTTTGTAGGTTAAAAATAATTGTGAAAGGTGTAAACATAAATCGAGCAAAACGTAGCGGAAAGATCGTAAATAATTACCTCCAGCCATTGCCAAAACCGTATGCCAAAATGAGTTGTGTTGCACTACCGTCAAGCACGTCGAACCATCATTGAATGCCTCGAACTACCGTAGAACCACCATCAAATACTTCGAACTCAGCTACACAAAAACTAAAATTCCAGAGATCTTCTAAGCACTCAAAAACTCACTTAGATGGAATATGTGATTCTTTGTATTTGATGCTTAGGGACCTTAGGCTAATGGGGTATTTATAGTGTTGGTTCACCATCAAAAACCAACCCTTTTAGACAATAATGCCCCTCAACGTCTACATATGGTGCGACAACTCACCCCACGAACCTTCATGCACTATACGTAGGTAACTAAAGATTGAGGGAGGTGAGAAATGTGGGAACAAACTCACGAACTACACATCTGCCAACATTCCCCCACTTGGTTTGTATTGTCTATAAGTACTTAAAGTTAAAACATAATGCACGAATCATGGTGTTATTTCCTCTTAGAATTGAGCAGTATCTTCCATGTATTACAATACATCAAGTCTCAACACTTTAGCCCAAATACTTAATGAATAAACCCAATGTTTATTCTAGGTCCAAACTTTAGTGATATTTCTCGAAACAATTAACTTAATGTGTACACGACATATATGAGAAATATCAAACTTTAATAGAGTTTCAACAAAATTGTTCTTACAATGAAAATTTACAAAGTGAGAACAAGTCCCATAGTGACAACATGATCTATAAATTTATGTGGTGGCATGCCCTTATTCAAAGGATCATCTAACATCTGCTCAGTGTTAATGTGCTCAATGACCACTTTCTTTTTTTTAACACGTTCCCTTATGACTAGATACTTAATGTCGATGTGTTTACTTAGACTTCCACTTTTGTTGTTCTTAGCCATAAAGACATCAACTAAATTGTCACAACATATCTTTAGTGGCCTAGAAATTGAATCCACAAGTTTAAGCCCATAAATGAAACTTTTTAACCATACTCCATGTGAGGTAACCTCAAAACACGAAACGAACTCGGCCTCCATAGTAAAAGTGACAGTTAATGTCTACTTGACGCTCCTCCAAGATATAGCTCCGCTGGTAAACATAAATATGTAACCTGATGTTAATTTACGTGAATCAACACAACCAACAAAGTCTGAATCAAATTAGCCAATCACCTCAAAATGATCAGATCATTTGTACGTAAGCATGCATTCCTTTGTCCCTTTGAGATATCTCAAAACTTTCTTTGCAGCTCTCTAGTGGTCTATACCCAGATTACTCTGATTTCTTCCCAATATCCCAACGACAAATGTAATGTCAGATCTTGTACAGACTTGAGCAGACATAAGGCTTCAACAACAAAAGTATATGGAATGTTTTTCATTTGCTCCCTCTCAAATTCGTTTTTCGGGATTTGGATCAAATTGAACTTATCACCCTTCACGATATGAGCAACACTAGGTGAACAATTTTTCATCCGAAATCTTTCTAAAACTTTGTTGATATAGGTTTCTTGAAATAGACCTAAGACATCTTTATTTCTATCCCAATGAATCTTAATGCCAATGACATAAGATGCATCACCCATATCTTTCATATAAAAATATTTAGAAAGAAATTGTTTCACCTCATGTAGCATACCCCTATCATTTGTTGCAAGTAAAATGTCATCCACATATAGAATAAGGAAACAAATTTTACTCTCACTAACCTTTTGGTATATACATTAATCCATGACATTCTCAACAAAACCAAATGAAGAGATAACCTCATGGAATTTCAAATACCACTGACGCGAGGGTTGTTTCAATCCATATATAGATTTTTTTAACTTGTAAACCAAATTTTCACCATCACTAAAGGAAAATCCTTCAGGTTATTTCATGTGTTCCTCTTCTCAAGCTCAACATTAAGAAAGGCAGTTTTCACATCCATTTGTTGTAACTCAAGGTCAAATTGAGCTACTAATGCTAACACAATGCGTAAGGAATCTTTCTTAGATACTGGGCTAAAAGTCTTAGTGTAATCGATTCCTTCTCTCTGAGTGAATCATTTAGCAACGAGTCTTGCTTTATATCTTTCTATGTTGTCTTTCGAGTCTCTTTTTATTTTAAAGACCCATTTACATCCAATGATTTTTACACCATCAAGTAACGATACAAGAGCCCAAACTTCGTTGCTTTTCATGGAATTCATCTCATCCTTCATAGCATCATACCATAATTTTGAGGCAAAAGGTCAAAAATAGCCCCCAATGTTTCATCTTTTGGTCATTTTAGCCCTATCTTTTTTTGTGTGCAAACAACCACCTTCGTTTCATTTTTCATTCAATTTTCACCAATGTTGGATGAAAACCATTAGTCAACTAACGGTCAACGCCTGAGGCTGATATGACATGGGCATGTAGAGATGACATGGCACTGCCACATGACATTTTTGTTGACAAGGCATTTTTACAAAATTTAAAGAAAATAATTTTTAAATATTTTTAACCAATCACCACATCAGCAAAGTGCCACATGACAGCGCAATGTTATCTCCCCATGCCCTACAAGCATGCCACGTCAGCCTCATGTGTTGACCGTTAGTTGGCAAACGATTTTCATCCAACAAGGGTAAATTTTGAACAAAAAATGAAATGTTAGGTGGTTATTTGCACCCCAAAAAAGGATAGGACTAAAATGAACCAAAAGGTGAAACGTTGAGGGCTATTTTTGACCTTCTACCTAATTTTGATTCATTGCATCTCATGGCTTGTGAAAATGACTAAGGATATTTTTAGCGTCAACTTTATAGTCAGATTCTTGTAAATATACAAAATAATCACTAGAAATTGCTAATTTTTTCTCTAGCAGATCTCCTTAATGTTGAACCAACATTTTCTTGTGGATTATGTTGTTTAATTGGTTGTTCAATAATTTTTGGACTTTCTTGAACAACTTGCTCTACTAGAGTGTTTTTAGCAGGTTGTAGAACTTCATTGATTGGTTGTTCAACATCTGGTTGAGCTTGAGGGGTGTTATATATCATAACCAATCTCTCACTTGAAGTGGATGGTTGATTTATGAGTATTGAATCCCGAGACAGATCACTCCCACTAATTGAGTCATTCTCAAGAAATTTGCATTTCTTGATTTTACAATTCTAGTGCTCTTAGATGGACAATAGAATCTGTAACCTTTTGACTTTTCGACATATCCAATGAAATACCCACTAATATTTTTTTGGGTCTAGTTTCTTCTCTTGTGGATTATAAATTCTCACTTCAAACGGGCATCCCCATACGCGTATATGTCGCAAACTCGATTTTCAACCTTTGAATAACTCAAAAGGTGTCTTTGGGATCGCCTTGGTAGAACCCGATTTAATATATACACAGCCATCTTGAGAGCGTCAACCCATAAAGATTTAGGTAGCTTAAGCTACTAAGCATACTTCGCACCATATCCATTAAAGTTTGATTTATTCTTTCCGCAACACTATTCTGATCAGGCGAGCCTGGCATGATGTATTGGGCAACTATATTGTTATCTTGAAGAAACTTCACAAATATACCAGGTGCTTGTCCATCCTGAGTGTATCTACCATAATACTAACCACCTCTATCGGTTCTCACAATCTTTATTTACTTACCACATTGTTTCTCTACTTCAACCTTGAAAACCTTAAAGGCTTCTAATGCTTCACTTTTATGATGAAGCATATAGAGATACATGAACCTTGAGTAATCATCTATGAAAGTGATGAAGTATTTCTGACCTTGCACATCTATATATGGGCAACACATATTAGAATTGATGATTTCCAATATGGTCGAACTTCTCTTGGCACCTTTCTTTGACTTGTTAGTCTGCTTGCCCTTAATGCAATCTACACAAGTATCAAAGTCAGTAAAATCTAAGGTATTGAGTACCCCATCATCTACTAATCTTTTAATCCTTTCAACGGAGATATGCCATAATCTTCGGTGTTATAAAGTGGAGGAATCTTTATTTATAGCACAACGTTTAGTAGCAGTTTGAATGTGCATAACATTATGAGTGACATTATTTTGTAAATCAATAGAGTAAAGACCATCACATAAAATTCCATTTCCAACATTTTTAGATTTATAAAATTAAAACAATACCCCAAGGGTGCAAGTATTGAAATGAAAAATAAATTTTTAGAAAAATTAGGAATATAAAAAGTATTTTTTAAAATTAAAACACAACCACTACTAAGCACTAATTCGTACGTTCCAATAACTTCCACATGCGACTGCATCTTGTTTCCTGAATAGATGTGTCGCTCAGCTCTCACTGGCTTCCTTAGGTTTTTTAATCTCTGTAAGGAATTTGAGACATGGATTGTAGAACTAGAATCAATCCACCATGTGTTATAATTAACATCAATCATATTTGACTCAAAAACAAACAAGTGAGATTGATTTGTCTTTCTTCTCAAGCTAACCCTTATATTTGACACAGTCCTTCTTTATGTGTCCCTTCTTTTTAAAGAAAAAACACGTGAACTCTTTCTTTATGTTAGCTTGAGGTTGCATTTTAGCATTCCCCTTTTGCTTGGCTTGGAGTGACCTTTTTACTTTAGTAACCGTCAGTGCACTCTCTTCCATCTCCAATGTGAGCCTACCCTCCTCTTGATCACACATGTTCAAAAGTTCATCAATAGACCATTTATCTTTATGTATGTTATAAGAGATCTTAAACGACCCATATTGAGGAAGAAGGGTGTTCAATATATAGTACACCAGGAAAAATTCAGACATTTCAACATCAAGTGTCTTAAGTCGAGCCGCTAAATCTCACATCTTATTGATGTGATCACGCACGCCTTTTATTGTAGTGAGCTTCAGTGATGTAAACTTCATAATCAGAATGCTGGCTAATGACTTTTAAGGAGTCTGAAATTGTTTCTTTATAGCCGTTAATAGCTCTTTAACATTCTCATGCTGCTCAATCGAGCCACGAACATCAGCAGGAACCTTGCTCTTAATGAACATAATACTTAAGCGATTAAATCGCTCCCACTTTTCATATAGAGCAAGATCAGCCTGATTGCTGGTGTTAGTGATATGCGATTCAGATTTTCTTATGACATAGTTAATATCCATACACCCCAATTGAAGAAGAATACCCTCCTTCCAGAACTTAAAGTTTTCATTGGTTAATTCAGGGATATTTATTATCAGACATATTCATAGGTTGTAATGCTGCAAAATAAATTGACATACATGCTTAATATAAATTTGAGGCAAATATAAGTTATAATTTATCAATGCAAATTATGTAAATAATGAATCTAGTGACATAAAAATTGCACGTGGGCTAAATTTTTAATTCGATTAGATTCATTTTATGATAGAATTGTTTTCTATCCCTTTTATAAAAAATTATTAAATTTATTTTTATAACTTCTGTGGGTAATTATAAAAATTCATCTAATAATTTTTACATTAATAAGTTATGTAATGGGATTTAATAACTAAGCTTTTTGTATGTGATTTAATAAGTTATGTAATGGGATTTAATAATTAAGTTTTTTGTATGTGATTTTTAACCTTAGTAATTTTATTTAACTAAAGATGTTGTGGCTAGTCTTTAACTAAATAATATTATGAAAATCACTTAGTTAGATATTAACCCTAAACTTTATTCGAAGTTGTTGCTAATTCATTATGCAATATTTTATGTCTAGTCTTTATAAGATCCTTACTGTAATTTTATTTAATTAAAGTTGTTGTAGCTATTTCTCTAATTAAATAAGTTATTCGGATCCCTAAACATATATTATATAGTTTTATTGTTTAATACTTTATGTACCTAACTATATATATATATAACTAATTACTTGATAAGTTATATATCATTCTTAATTTAGACACATACAATAATTATTTCTAAAATTTATTTGATAAAATTAATAATAAATTTTAAAAATTAATTTCATAAAATCTTACAATTTTAAAACAAAAGTTTGTAACACAATTTTTCTCAAAAATTTTATGATTTAAAGGTCAAAATAGCATTTTAATTTTGAGAAATTTACAAACCCTAAAACGACAAGGCATAGATTTAACCATGCTCGGATACCAAATGTAAGCATAAATCGAGAAAAACGCAGCGGAAAGATCGTAAATAAATACCTCCAGCCATTGCCTAAACTGTATGCCAAAATGAGTTGTGTTGCACCACCGTCAAGCCCGTCAAACCACTGTCGAATACCTCGAACCACTATAAAACCACCGTCGAATACCTCGAACGACCATAAAACCATCGTCAAATACTTCGAACACGACTGCACAAAAATTAAAACACCAGAGATCATCTAAGCACTCAAAAACTCCCTTAGATATAATATGTGATTCTTTGTATTTGATGCTTAAAGACCTTACGCTAATGGGGGTATTTATAGTATTGGTTCACCATCAAAAACCAACCCTTTTAAACAATAACGCCCCTCAACGTCTATATTATGGTGCGGCAACTCACCCCCACGAACTTTCATGCACTATAAGTGGGTAACTAAAGTTTGAGGGAGGTGAGAAATGTGGGAACAAACTCACGAACCACACACCTGCCAACAAAAGGGACATTAGAGTTAAGCTAGGATTGGTTGTTTTACATTAAGTTGATAATTTGTCCTTGTCACTACTTGATTCCATTTCCAAACAATGAATACCGACATATAAAAAGAAAAAGGAAAGTAGTAAGGTGGTTGGTTCTTAGCCATTTCAAGCAACAAACTAAAATCGACATCATAATTCATAGTGACAAAATTGATTGGGAAATGATCCTTGTAAGTTGTAACCCTACGAGTTAAAATTGTAGAAAAACCAAAGTGGAAGCCAAGCCCCACATGTGAAATGAGACAGGTGAGGTCTAGCATGTGAGTCGGCCACCATGGTTAGCAACTCAGAGCAGAGAGTAAGAGAGGTTACAGCTGTTAGGGGTTCTTCTCTCTCGAGTAATGTTGTGAGATTTTTTATTTTATGAAATAAGATCGTAAAATTATTTTATGATCTACAGATGTTTGAACAATATTTTAAAATTTATTAATATTTCACATCGAATATTTCATATTAAATTCTTTTGACAATGTTAACTATACACATACATAAAAAGTTGTCTTTTTTTTAACGACTTTTAAAAAAACCTCAAAATTAACTGTACTTCCGTTGATTTCTAACTTTTACTGTTTATACATCTTTAAATCATAAAATATTTTAAAATATCTCTACTTTGTAAAATTAGTTTTTAATCACCCCATCCAAACAAAATACCCTTCTCTCTCAAAGGGCTCACAATGCCAGAACTTAAAGAAGTTACATTTCCAAAATAATTCGCCCATCAGGAGGACCACCCTTCCCAATGAAGCCCACTGCAAAGCTAAAAGAAGTCACATTGCACATGTTCACCAGTTAAAAGGAAATCATAAACTCACACCCCGAGTAGATTTAGGATACCGCATATCTAAACTGCGATTAAAAACAGTTAGTTTCGAAATTTGTCCACAAACTAAAAATATTAAAGTTTTTGATAATATTTTCAGTTGATTTTTTTAAATATTGATACTTAGTTTTTTTATATATAAATTTTTAATTTTAGACAAAGTATCGATACTTATATGAATTTTTTTTTAAAAAAAAATTTACCGAAAATATTATTAAAAAGTCTAACATTTTCAATTCATAAATAAAATTTAAAATTTTTCGTCTTTTAATCACACTCTAAACATGTTATACGTTAGACTTCCACTCACACCCCTCGCATCCGATTCCAAAATCTTTGTTTACACTTTTTTTTTTCTGACACACCGTCTAGCATAAAAAGCACCAAGGGAGATATTTTTTTTTATCACAGGGTTCATGTTTTATATTTTTTAAAGATTGAAGTAAAAATCAATCATGTTTTTAATAATGTATGATCATAAAAATGATGATAAAAGAACTCTCATCAGATATATATTATTGTTACATTCTCAACCAAAAATTATTCAATTCGTAAAATAATTAAATATTTAACAATTCATATATTGTAAATTTAAAAATAGACTAAAAGTATTGATATTGTTTTTGAGAAATGCATTGAATTTTTTTTTTGAAAAATGTCTTTGAAAAGTAATGTTTGATATTGTTATAAAAAATATGTTTAGACATTGTTTAAAAAAATTGATAGTATAAACGAAGATAAATAAGTAAATTTGTTCAAAAATATTTTTAACAATTATTAAAATTATGAATTTCAAAAAACACTTTTCAAACCAAACTAAAAAAAAAACATATTTTCATCTCAAAATCAATAGTTTGGGAATACTTTGGAGTACCATAACACTTTTTAAGCATTGCAAAAGGACCCTAAATCACACTGTTATAAAACTGAACAATTTAGTTCTACCTATTTAATTTTGAATAAATAAATAAAATCGTAAACAAAGGTAATGATGAAAGGTAAAAGTTGTTGGTTTGTTCCTACACCAAATTTGTTGGTTTGTTCAGAAAAACCCACCTTTAAGCCCAGTGTTAATTTTGGACCCACGTTTATTTATTTTTATCTTTGCTATTTTTAAGGTTCAATAACGCGCATGATTGTGTATAAATATGCAAGGGCGGTTCAAAGATTTTGGGGCCCTGTGCAATTTATTAAAATATGGCTCTTAATTTATAATTAGTAAGAGATATAAGTGTTTTTCAAAAAAATATTTTAATACAAAAATATTATTAAATTGTTCTCTTGAGAACCAAAAAATTAACTTATAAACATCTAAATATCAAACATTTTCATTTCAGAATTATCATTCTTTTTGTATGTTTTAAGTTTTAGATAATTTTTATATAAACATAATTATATATATAATTTTATAATTTTTTACAAATATTTAATTTAATTTAGGTTCCCTATTTTCGAGGCCATCTCTCTTGGGGGCCCTGTGCGGTCGCTCATGTCGCGCCTATCCAAAACCCCCACCGTAAATATGAGTAAATCCGGGTGGGTCTTAAAAGAAAAAGCAGTGGTTGAAATGAAGAGCAATAAATATCCTTTTAGCCTTGACCTCATCCGACAAATTTCAGTGGAGTTTAAAATTTTTTAAATTTGTTTAAATAATTTAAAATATTAATTTTTTATAACATTTAAATTTGTTAAAAATCACGAAAGAAATCAACGTAAAATGTTATTAAAAGAGTCTAATATTTTAAGTCTTTTGATAAGTTTCGAAACTTATTATTTTTTAGCCGCACTCTAGAGATGTCACAACTCAAACTCACCTCAAATTCCAGCCTATTTGTTTTCCTATCAACTCCGTTCCTTTCTTTTTCACTTCTTAATCTTGTGTTTAAGCCAGTGGCTTTCAATGTTGTCATACTTCAAATCTTAAAGTTTCTCTTCACATAGACATTGCATCATATGTTTGGTTTTTGAAGCAACATTTACTTTGGTTACAGAAAAGAGTTAGCTTCAGACGAAGTTATCGACTCAAAATTAGCTTAATCATGATGACGAGAGTGTGAACAGAAAAACTGCAGGGGGGGTGTAAAAACCCAAGAAACATATACCAAATATGTAATAATATATACGATATTTTAGCGAGAAATTATATTATAGGCCCGGCTCGCCACGTCATCTATGGACACAATCAATAAAAAGCACCCATTTCATTAATTTTTCCATGTCATTTTTTACTGAGTGAATCTTCACTCAAATTTACTGTAAATTAAGTTAAAAAACACTTTTTACCAATTATGGATTCACTTGGTAAATAGATGATATGGAAAAAATTAATGAAATAAATGTTTTTCATAGGTTGAGACCATAGATGACGTGGCGAGTCGGGCCTATGATATAATTTCTCAAATATGTATAGTTCTTATTTAAGTAATTATAAATGTTATATTAATTAATATTTGAGATTATCTAGGAACATTTATTAGCGAAACAACTTGCGATGACACTGAGATCTACCTGTAGACAGAAAAAACAAGGAGAGTCGGAGAAGTGAGACCTGATTTAATGGAACATAATAATTTCAGGCAAGGTTTTTGGAAGCGTGTGAAAACATTATTTTATCTGTGCGGGTGCTGTTAGGTAATCGGGTAAGGTTATTATAAAACAATGTGAAAATGGCATTGATAATTCCACGAGATCCGAGCGGTGCATACTGCATGGTGCGGTTGAAACTTGAAAGCTCATTTGCCGTTGCTTTTTACCAAATATAAAAACTAGGCATCGGATACCTTAAAAATCTGAAGATAACGAAACCTTTGTGGAAGCTATTATGTAAAATCTTTTATTACAGATTTATTATTATTATTATTATTAGTCAATTCCTAACATGAAACTTTAAGGATAAAAGTAAACTAAAAAATCAAAATCAAAATAACCATACAATAGAGCGTTAGAAATATTTTTTAACATTATACGTTGTTTTAACGGTGGATATGGTTGTACCGGAACAATCACCTCCCGCTGCTAAATCCCGATTTAATCCTACGTGTAAAGCGTGACACGTATAGACAACAGTCACATGGGAGAATATCCCTCATCCCCACCGTTCATTATTTTCTTTAATTTTTTAATATCCGAAAATTAAAAAATTATTAAATGAACTTGGCTCATTACGTCATTCGTGGTCTCAACCAATAAGATTCATCTATCTATTTTTTTTTTCAAAGTGAATCATCACCTCTTTCTTATATATTAATAGAGAGTAGGGAGTTATTAGGCAATTATTTTAAAGTGAATGAACTTTATTAATTAGGACCACATATAACATGGTAAGCCGAGTCTATCTAATAATTTCACACAAAAATCATATTTGTTGCGCTAAAATATGAAGTCCAGTCACCTCAAACCTTTGAATAAAAGAAGTTTTCCATCGTTTAACATTCAACTTTTTTATACATAAGATATCAAAAAACAAAGTCTAAAATTTTCAATTCTTTTTTTTTATAATTATAAGCATTTAATTTATTGATTAATTAATTCAAATCGAATATTATACATATTTATTATGAAGATAATTCTTAGCCCAAAATTTTATATTCACAACCTTATATTTTAAATTTATGACATTATTTAAATAATCTAATACACTGTTGCACTCAACAAATTTACATTTTATTAAAATTATGAAACACTTTACCTCAAATATTCAATATAATCAAATTATGTTATTTCATCATTGTAATCGAAATATACGATCACAAAAAATAAGGGTAAACTATATAAATGACCACTACACTGTTAGTAAGGTCGCGATTTGACATATATAATCATCGAATTGTTTTTTAATTCGAACCCGAGTATGGCAGGGGTAGAAGCAATGGTTAAGTCATTGCACCAAGCACAAGTTTGTGCTATAAATCACTAATTTTAATATACGTCTTATTGTTTTTTACGTTTATTTTTTAATTTCACATATATAATCATCGAATTGTTTTCTAATTTAATTTAAAAAATTCAATTAAATTATTATATATATGTTAAATTATATTCAAAAATAAAATTTTTAAATTATAATAAAATTTCATTTAGCGAATCCAAAGTTACAAACATAATTCAAATGAATTTATCTTGTAATTTGTGTTATATTAAAAAAATTCATTTAGCGAATCTAAACTCACAAACATAATTTAAATTATTTTATTTTGTGGTTTGTGTTATATTTATATTTATTTTAAAAATAAATGTAGAAAAAATATATAATAAATTAAAATTGTTAATTCGATGATTATATATGTAAATTTAAAAATATATAATAATTTAATTGAGGTTTTGGATTCGTGAAATAGAATTTTTATTATAATTTAACATATAATTTTCTAATTTAAATTAATAGTATGATGATTTAATTAGTTAAAAAGGTAAGGTGGTCAAATTGCGACCTTACCGAATATAATGGTCATTTATATAATTTACCTAAAAAATAATTTGACAAAAAGAAACAAAAGATAAATTCTTTTGTAAGCAGTGCATCCAATTAGTGTTAGGGAGAGATTTTGTGTTGGCCACCAGCCATCCACTAACATGACTTTCCTAAACTGTGTCCTTTTGTCTATGTATACTCTTCATCTCTTCAAATAGAATGAGTAAAACGTGTATACAATTCCGACTATTTTTATATTATAATCGGTACACTCATTTTGTGAGGTTGTCTTTTTTTTTTTAAATAAATAAATAAATTTTGGGATAATATATATCTTTCATATTTAAATTTAAGTTTAAGACTCAATTACTTAGATGATTATTTTGGTTTAATTGTATACATGAATTTAGATTTAAGATTCAATTTGATATCTAAATTTATTAAGCATATTTAGTTGGTTGGTCAAGTTGTTCATCTTTGTTCTCTCATATTTTCTTAGGTCATGAGTTTTAGACTTACTAGGAGAAGTCTCATTCTTTCCCCTAGAGGCCCCCTCTTCCCCTCCCTCTGAGTAGGATTAAGATTAAATTTAAGATTTGTCAAAAAAATTAATATCTAAATTTGTTTGGTATAGTTACATGAACTTGATTTTTAGATACAAATTGATATCTAAACTTAACCTCAAGTTTAAATAAGTCATTTATTGTAAGTATCAATTTGGACCAAAAAAGTAAAGTTCAAATCTGAAAATGAACCAAGTAAACTTCAAGTGACTAATTGGACAAAAAAACTTTTAGGTATCGAATTGAACTTTAAAGTTAACATGAATTCGGCTTTAAAATCCAATTGAGGTACAAACAACCAATTGATCTAGTAAAATGGGATATTATATTTCTTAAGCTAGTATGGTCAAGAGTTTGAATCTTGTCGTTGTGAATGAAGTAAATTAGGTTGGGAGGACCGTCCTATAATAAACCTCTGCAATAAATTGCACAATCAATAGATTGGATACAAGAGGTTATAGAAAAACCAAATTAAAATACCTAATAAAAAAACTAGTACCAAAAAATATATTTAAAACTAAAATTAATTACTAAAATCTATATTTACTCAAATATTTATTAGTTATGAGTTTTTTTTAGGGAAAGGTGTATATTAATAAATTAATATGCTCTTGATTAGGAGATTATTTCATCCACTTCCGCATTATATTTACATTAATGTTTAAAATATTAATGATCAAATATTCACATTGCTCCATGGTAATTTATTCATTAATATAATTTTAATATATACAATATTTTTATAGTATTTATTCCCAGATATTCTTAACCCTTTGATAACGCGCATACACCTTGTAGACAAACCGATTTTGAACTTGTGTCTTCTAAGATGAACATCATCCGCTTTTCTACTGGACACTTGTTGGGTTCTCTTATCTATACATATTATAAAAATAGGATGAGTCTATCACGCTCGACGAACACCGATGAACATCATTAACGATAAACATTGCTAAACATCATTAAATTGATTAATAAAGATTAAAAATCTTAAAGATTCAACATATAATTATAAATTATTTAAAATAAAATTTCAATTAAATAATTTTTCATATAATTATATTTTTTTATGAATATTTATCTATGTGGATGCCTATCATGATAAGAACTTTATGTAGGAGATTTGGTTTACTTTGTCATTAAGAATATTATCTCCATTAATTAGAATTCAATGTATTATGTACTTATTATGCCTATAAATAGATGACTTGATGACTTCGATATAATCCAAGTATATTGGCTGGACATCTTGTTCTGCGAGGCTACTAGTCTTAAAGGAGGTTTTTAAATGACTTTGTGAACTGGTTTAACAATACCGCCTGCGATGATTAAATCTTTGTTCTCTGTGATGAGGATATGTTAATAAAAACATACTCCACTTTTCAAGACAAATAATATTGTCCTCAGACACAATATCGTGAAAAAAAATATTTTAAAGGCCTACCGGCTCTACTCCATTCTCTGAAGTGAATGTAAGATTATATTATGGAAAGAATAAAAGCCGCATTAGAAGTTGTGGTCGTGGTTGAGGCCATGAATATAAACATAGAAAATATGGTCATTTTAAGAATACTTCTACCCACCTATAGTAAGGTTATAAGGATGACAAGAGTGATAAAGATCATTCTAAGAAATTGAAATCCTTTTATTACCAATGCGGTATTATAAACCATTGGTAACGTACTTGTCGTACGTTAAAAAGTCAACAATCATTGAATAATAAAAGAAAAGAAATAGAAGTAAATTTTGTTTGCGAAAATAATGAAAATGATATTGGTCCAACTCATTTGGACGTTGTTGATTTCCTTATAACCCTCAAAGGGAATAAATCATCTTCTAATTATTCTCATAATTTTAAAGAAAATTATTTTATCTTTTTATTTAGGGTAAAGTACACATACGGTCACTGAATTTTGGTAAAAAAAATAAAATGGTAACCAAACTTTCAAAAATCACAAAATGACAATTACACTTTATGTTTTATAACAAAATGGTAACTAGACGTTAAATCTCGTTAAGTGTATGTAATAAAATTTGGTATAATAACACATATAGTCTTTCATATTTATACATCCAATCAATTTAGTCCTGATTCGAAACAATTCACTAAATTTAGCCCTCGTTATTTACGCATTCTTTCAATTTGGTCCTTAAAGAAAAATTCCAAAGTATGGTAACATGATAAATAATTACAATTAAATTTTTATAGGAACTCGAAAACTCGACTCGACTCGAACCGAAAAAAATTCAAATAAAGTTTGAGTTGTAAAATATGACGCATCAACTCGAATAACTCAAATTTTTTTGACTCGACTCGATCAAACACTCACCTCTATCTTAAGATATGACGCATCAACTCGAAATATTCGAATATTTAAATCATTTTGTTCTTTTAAAGCAAATATTTTTAAAATAGAATATTTAATATTTTCATATTTAAATCACATCGAATATTTAATAACTACTTTAAATATTCTATTTAATTTAAAAATATTCGATTTAAAAGAAAAAAATTGATTTAAAATATTTAAATATTTAATAACTACTTTAAATATTTTTCTTTTAAATATTTGAATATTTAATAACTACTTTAAATATTCGAATATTTAATAACTACTTTAAATATTCGACTATTTAAATCAATTTTTTTCTTTTAAATATAATATTTTTAAATTAAATCGAATATTTAAAGTGGTTATTAAATATTCAATGTGATTTAAAAGAAAAAAATGATTTAAAATATTCAAATATTTCGAGTTGACGCGCCATATTTTAAGATAGATGTGAGTGTTCGATCGAGTCGAGTAAAAAACTTCGAGTTATTCGAGTTGACACGTCATACTTTACAATTCAAACTTTATTTGAAATTTTTTCGATTCGATTCGAGTCGAGTTTTCGAGTTCTTATAAAAATTTAATTAAATATTCGAATATTTTAAATAATTTTTTTCTTTTAAATCAAATATTTTTAAATTAAATGAAACATTTAAAATATTTATTAAATATTTGATGTGATTTAAATATGAAAATATTAAATATTCTATTTTAAAAAATATTCAATTTAAAAGAAAAAATGATTTAAGATATTCGAATATTTTGAGTTATTCGAGTTGACGCGTCATATCTTAAGATAGAGGTGAGCGTTCGATCGAGTCGAGTGAAAAAATTTCAAGTTATTCGAGTTGACACGTCATATTTTACAATTCAAACTTTATTTGAAATTTTTTCGATTCGAGTCGAGTAAAGTCGAGTTTTCGAGTTCCTATAAAAATTTAATTGTAATTATTTATCATGTTACCATACTTTGAAATTTTGCTTTAAGGACCAAATTAGAAGAATGCGTAAATAACAAGGGCTAAATTTAGTGAATTGTTTCGAATTAGGACTAAACTGATTGAATGTATAAATATGAAGGACTAAATGTGTTATTATACCAAATTTTATAACAGACACTTTGTAACACTCGTGTTTTGGGCCTAGGAGTTAACCAGGTTTATAGTTCGAGTCGATAAAATTTAATTAAGTCAATTCAACCTAATTTGTGATGTAATTGAGCATTAATAAAAGGGGAGGGACCTATGTTGCAATTTTACCAAAAACTTTCAAAAAGCTAGACCACTTTATAGAAAAAGTTGTCTTCCCCCTTTTCCCATCTCCCTTTTCACGTTGGAAACCATATCCCCTCTTTCAAACTCTCCCAAATACAAGTTACTATTCCATTTAATATTTTCTTCATTTCAAGGTGTTTCTCAAAGGTAAATATGTTTTCTTAACCTCCTCTTTATCCTCTACCTATCTATGGTCTTGGATTTCAAAAACATGGAGTTTTGAAAATTAGGGTTTATATTAAAGTTTGGATTTTTAAGGGGTTCTTCAATTTGTTTTGATAAATTGTGTTGGGGTTTTGTTTAATCATAATGAAATACACATTATATATCAATTTGGTTGATTTTGGATGAAAATTCGTAGTATGTTCATGAGGCAATTTTTAGGGTATTAAAACTTGGATTTTTGATGGGTTTTAGGTTGAAAACTAAGGGCTGATGATTAGGATATGTTAGGAGGGTGATTTGGGATGCTTTGGAGACCATTTGGGTGTTTGGAAATTGAGATTTCAGCAAGGGAATTGGGAAGCACAAAAATTGGGTTTTGGGAGATTATGTGGTTTGGGAATTTGTGGAATTTGGTTTATGTTTGTGAAGTAAGTTGATGATTGAGTTTAGCATTGAATGGTGGTGTAATAAGTGTGTTTTGTTTGGCTAGAAACAAGAGGAAGCGTTGAAGAGGCTTTGGGACCGAATCCGGATTCGTAGAAGTTTCGCTTGGTAGCTAAGGAAGGGCGGTGAGTGGTTTCAAACTTGTTTTAAAGTTTGGTTCGAGTATATGTAGTGTGTGTGTGTAAAGTGTGCTTGGTAGGCCACTTCTATTTAATTCTAGTCGATAGCTTAGCTTTTGATATCCATGTATGCTATTGTGCCTACTTAGCTATGCTCTTGTGACTTGTGGCTTTTGGTGCATGTATATGTATATATCATGGTGTGAATATATGTGATGAGCATGAGTGTGGTTGATGATATGAGATGTGGTAAATGATAATTGGCACTAAATAATTACCGGTTGTAAATGATCGATCATTAGGATAGTGAGCACACAAATTGAGTCAAAACGTACGTGGCCTTGATGGCGTTAAGTCATCAAGGAGGAGTACGGTGATGTAACATTCCACCGGAAGCTTTTATTTATTTCTACGGGATGATGAGTGGAATCCCATCCGTAGGGCATGTGGCGATGAGTGGAATCTCGCACATGCAAGGTCCGGTGATGAGTGTAATCCCACCGAGGTAAAGTGTTGTTGAGATTTTAATCCGCACAATCGGGGTAATTTAAAGTGGCCAATTAACTTGTTCGTATATTGTGAAGTATGTTTGTTGATATCGATGCTTGATGCTTAGTATGATGTAAGATGCCATATTATGCAACTCGAGAGACTAGCTAGGTCTACTTGTGAATTGCCTATGCATGATTGACTTGAGGTTTAGGGATTACATGCTTGAACCCTGCATTGTTGTTGTTTTTCGTTTTAGAGCACCCTCACTAAGCTTATAGCTTACGCTCTCAATGTTCAACAATGCAGATCATTAGCGTGGTGTTAGCTCGGAGCAAGGCAAGAAGGGCTATCCAAGTTGTTGCTCAAGTATGGTTAATTATGTAGTAGTTAAGCAATGTGGCAAGAGAGTGTGTTTGTATGAGATTGTATGACTCATTGTGATTTTGATGCTTATGCTTGACTTTGGTTGTAAGCATGTTGCACTTTGCCAAATGCTCATTTCGATGTATGCCTTTAAATGATTAAGGTTGTTTGTTGGTATGTAAAACTATATGTGAATGAATTGGTATCCTTTGCCTATTTAAGCCTTCAAGCATGTTCTTTATAATATTGCCTTAATGTGTTCTTGCCTTGTATGTATGATTGATTGTATCCATGTTTGTGAGTGCTTGAGTATGACAAACCTAAGACGTATGCCTCTAGACTTGGTATGTTGGGGTTGTGTGCCTCTAAGGGGGGGGGGGGGTCCTAGGGGACCTTTAGACTTGTCAAGACTCACTTTAATTAGAATTTTCAAGGTTGCAGACTGCCATCGTTTCGAAACGGGAAGGGTCATTACGAAACGGGTAGGCTTCAGGGACCCCGTATCGGAACGCGTTTCGATACGATTTGGCCTCTAGAAGCCCCTGTTTCGATACGGGTTTCGGAACGTTTTGGCTACTGGAATTTTGAGAAATTTACGAGAAAAAGGTGTTTCGAAACGGGCCTGAAGGTTTCGAAACGGTCAAAATCTCGTTGACCACGAGATATTGACCGTCGTGGGCGTTTCGAAACGGTTGACCACCGTTTCGATACGGCCCCTTGTTTAGGCTCTGGGGCAGTTGACCTGGTCAAGGCGTTTCGATACGCCTCAAGGGTGTTTCGAAACGGCCTGTTAAAAAGATTAAAATTGGGCCGTTAATATGTTGGTTTGGGTTCGTTTGTTGGTCTCGAGAATGTTGTTCCGCTGTATGATCACATAGGACTTAAATGGACTCTTAGAAAAGAATAAGTTTAAAAAGAAAAAAAAATAGGGTTGCTAACCGAGGGGGAATCCTTATGGGGTTTTCACTCGGTTTTCCCCGTGTGGCTCACTCGGACCGGTCATCCGGCCAGACCGGGACGAGGGGGTTACACACTTAACGGTATGTAACGTCTAGTTACCATTTTGTTATAAAACATAAAGTTTAATTGTCATTTTGTGATTTTTGAAAGTTTAATTACCATTTTGTTTTTTTACTAAAGTTCAGTGGCCTTCTGTGTACTTGACCCTTTTATTTATTTTGCTTTATGTTTATTTACTTTACACGTTAATTATTTACGTTTTATATTTATATATATTATGACATTTATTTATTTTGTTTAACATGATTACTTATCAAATACAATTTATGGTGACGATTTATGCTTAGCAGAAGCATAAGATATATTTTCTCTTCTAAATGCAAGGGGAAAATGTGAGTACTATATCTTAAAGTACTAAAAATATTGATGCTCTAGAAGAACAATAAGTTCATGAGAGAAAGAACATTATGAAAAGTGTAGAATTGCGAATATTGTAATAATTACCACTGATGGTAAAAATATCGTCACCACTAGAAGTAGAATTTTTAAAAAGAGCAATATGAGTTCAAAAAATAATCATTCAGAAATTATAGATAACATATGTTATCAATTGACATTTGAAATAAGCCAATGTAGATATAAGTTTTGATAGCCAAAAAGTCAGTTGAAATCTCTAGAAGAGTTATATATTGCTACCAAAAGATAATTTTCATTGAAAGCTCCGAAAGAGCTAAATATATTTTTACTTTAAAATTTGTACCACACTTGTACAAGTGAGATTAAACCACATGTTATGGTAAACAAGAAGTTTACAAATTCATATATATATATATATAGTTGACATGATTGGTTAGACCATCCTGATCAATAATGATGCAGAAATTATTGAAATTTACATGCACATGTATTAAAAGAATCTGGAGTTCATGTGGTACTTATTCTAAAAGGAATTGATTAAATTTTACTTATTAAAGAACAAGAAGTTCTTGTGTTGCTTAAAGGAATTGATTAAATTCTACTTACTAAAAGAATCCGAAGTTCTTGTGTTGTTTGTTCTCAAATGATTTAGTTGATCCCATTTACTAAAAAAATTAGAACTTGAAGTTCTTGTACTGAATTTAAGACTGCATGTCTTGCATATTTGAATGAAATATGGGCTCATATATCCACAAATGTGAAAAAGTTTTATATGATTTTAGTAGATGCATCTGCATTGTTTTATCAACTTATAACCAGAAGTTTGTGAGATTGATTATAAAAGGATTCAGATTATACAATTAGACTATTCGTCTTGCAAAAGTTAGTGTGTTTATATTTTAGGCTATATCAGTTGTTACAAAGCCTATTGATTATGAAAAATACAGTTTAACAAAATTTTAATTGGATGTCTCCTCTTTAAAAGCTAAACTATGAGAACAAATCAATTATTCTTTATATGGTATGTCCATATAGCGACACTTATACGCATCAAGCCAACGAGTTACAATAAACTCCCTGTTATGATTGGTTTTTGGTCAGAAGCCATATATTTCCCATTTTATAATTTTTGAATGTGCGATATATTGTTGAATTGCTCCACCACAACGCACAAAATGTGTAAATAAAAAAGGTTGAGAATATATATTGAGTATAAGTCTCCTTTTATGTTTATATTCTTAAACATTAATTGGAGAATCATTTATGACATGACTTTTTTTTTCTCAACAACATGGGAGATAATAATCAGCTGGATAAAGGAAAATGAATTATCGTTATCTAGATCCTCGTATATGAACCATAAGTTCATAAGATAATTCATGTTATTACAATGTCAACTTCCAGACATATTTATTGACCCAATGAGAGTAACTAAGTCTCATATACTAGTTAAAATGCTCTAAATTTGAATTATATGTTAGAGCGAACATATGTAAATCATGCATGAAGCATGAAAATTGATTCCAATGATTAAAATTCTCGTAAATGAAAAATAGTATGAGATGGTCATATATTGGAGGCGAGTGCTCCTGAAGAGACCAAAGACATAACTAATAATAAAACTCTTAAAGAGTTTCAAGTACCTGAAATAAAGATTGAAATCATGAAGAGATCTCGATGAGTTATGTCACTACGAGAATGAAACCAGAAAATTGAAAAGTTGTCGACAACGATTTTGCAAACAATTTAATATAGAATACTTCTATAGAAGTAAAGAAAGAAAACGAGGATCTTGTATAGAAATCTATAAATGTTGAAATGATTGACCAATATAGAAAGACGCTTTAAACTTCCAAAAGAGAAGTATTTGGACCAGCAGTCCAAACACCTAAAGGTGTAATGCAAGTGAGGCACAAATAAGTAGATGAAGAGTTTTAATTACTGCATGGTGGATGCAATTACTTTAGAAGTTATGAAATATTTTATATGCGTCTAATTATTTTGTTGATCCATATTTATCCTTGAAGGATTTAAAATGCTAGAAGCATTTGGAAAATTCTGAGGAAATTTATTTAGACGTGTCTCATTGAATATTTTGGCGCATTTGGTATAATCGCCTTAGTGGGTACTAATTGAGAAAATACTGTAGGAACGATCTTATTTCCTTATGTATTTTATAAAGGGGTTTGGATCAAAATTCATTACGATAATATGAATTTCATTAAAACTCCTAGAGAGCTTCAACTTAGAAACCCGTGAAGTACTTTCAATGCATTTAATTAAATTATTTGAGTAAAAGAATCTTGAGATATGGTTTTGTCTCGACCTAAAGATCGATCACTTAAATACGCGTTTTTGTCTATGAATGGACATAAGCTAAAAGAATTTTAAAGAAGATTCAATATGGATAAATCATATCTATTGAGTATCCCAATAATTGTAAGATTGTTGGATGTAAATAAAGATAATTATATATTTTCTTAGTCTTGAAGCACCATATATTAGTTGGTCAAGAAATATCTATGGATATACAAATATCATTACATTTAGATCTTCAAACATTCGTCGATGCCTCCTCAAATCTTGTAGAAATAATTGTTATGCACGAGGTAAGCCAAAAATGTGTTTGGCTAAGATCATTGTCCCAACATATCCAGAAGATATGTGAATTTACTTTCACAATATATGATACAAAGCTATCTTGTGTAGACATAATGCAAGATGTATATCTCAATTGAAAGGTGGATACGTCATGGAACATATTACTCTAAAGTTTCATCTCTCACGATCTTTAGAAAAATAATATTCAAGATTGAATTATGAAGATTCAAAGATCTTTTGTGGTGTATTCATGAGGGGGAATAAATACATGTTGCACTCTTTTCCCCTTAACCGAAGTTTTGTCCCAATGAGTTTTCTTGGTAAGGTTTTTAACGAGGCAACATGTTATGCGTATCAAATATGTGTGTACTCTTTTTCCTTCACTAAAGACATTTTTCCCACTAGGTTTTTATCTTAGTAAGGTTTTAACGAGGCACATTATCTTCATAGACATCCAATGGGGAGTGTTATGAATATTTATCTATATGGATGTTTATCATGATAAGAACTTTATCTAGGAGATTTGACTTACTTTATCATTAAGAATATTATCTCCATTAATTAGAGTTCAATGTATTATGTACTTCTTATGCCTATAAATAGATGACTTGATGAAGGCATTGTATACAAGTCTATATTTGAGAATAATAAAAATCTCTTATTTTCTCTCAATCTCTTTGTTCTTTTATTTTAGTTTGTTGTTCATCGTTATTTTATTCACAACAATTTATTAATTTTTTTAATAATGAGATCAAATATTAGTCTTAGTCAATTTAAAAATTAAAAAATCCAAAACTCGAAACCCTAAACCCTAAACAGACCAGAGAACATGATGAGGAAAACGGGTTGTGATCCTCTTTTTCGGTATAATCGACATTCTACAAGACTACAATATTACCAAGAAGCTCGAGCATGCTTATAAATTGATGCAGTATGATCCAACATTCATATTAGTTGTAGATCCAAAGCAATATTCAAAACGCTTACGAGATTTCATTTTCAAAATTTTTGTAGAGGACCAGGGATGGACCGAGGGGGGCTGGCGGGGGCGGTCGCCCCCTTAAAAACTTGAAATTCCTATACGACTTAGAATTTTTTAGAATTTTTCTATGTATTTTCTATTAAAAATCTATTTTTGCCTCCCTAAAAATTTATAAGTTTGCCCCCCTAAGATTAATCTTTGATCCAATTATTAAAATAAAATTTCAATTAAATATTTTTTATATCAAAATAGATGTCTAAAGTTTACTATGTTACCAATTCTCAAGTAATACTTTGACGAGTGATTTAAATAGTTATTATCTTATTGTTAATTACTTCTTATTTGTCGGTTTAGGTAGCTAATTTGGATGTTTTCTCTTATTTTCTATGCATAACATTTGATCCTAAAAACTGTGCTAAAAGAGGGGAAGTTTTGCAGTTTTTATCCGGAGTCAAGGCTGGGCTAGTGGGCATGAATCTGGGCATGAAAGATGATTGTACGTCACATCAGCACTTCTAGAAGCTGACGCCAGCAGCGCGGTGATAGCCTATCAGTCGCATTAGGATAGCTTATCACGGATTTAAATTTTAAACTATGGATTTTTTTATTTAATTTAAATATTTTAAGATTTATCTTTATCACTTTAGGGTTATTTTAGGTTTTAAGATACTATAAATACCCCTTATGGGGTAAGCTATCAATCATCACTTATTCTTATCTTGTTTTTACTTTTTGAAGTCTATAAAATTTCTTTTCTTTTAAGTTTTTTTATTTCTTTTAGTTTTTTTTTACTTTATTTTGAAAATGTTAAGTATGATTTCTTCAATAATCATGTTTAGCTAATTTTTCTATTAGCCAAGGGATTAAAGCGAAGCTTCAGTTCACCTTATGAGAATTAAAAAGCGCTTAACAACTTTGTTTTACATTCTCAGTTTTTCTGAAAATTTAGATCGACATCCAGCCTTTCTATTAAAATCTTTCCGCTTTCATTTCAAAAGTGCACGTTGATTTGATTGTTGTTGAAATTTACAGTGGGAGGAAGAATCGACGATAGTCGTGGTTTCAACTTCCTATGAAAAACTTAGCGGCGGTCCGCTAAGGGAAATCAAGATCGGATACGATTCTTGTTAGAGACAAAATTATTCGAGCACAAGTTTTTCCAGCATAGAATTCAGCATTGACATTAGCTTCGATAGCTGACGTTAGTCCAAACAAGCACTAAATTCTAAGGATTGACCTTGGAAAATTAGTTCACCATAGAGAAGAGCAAGTTACAAGGGTTGGGTCTTGTAGACTGTAATCAACAAGAATTCGAAGTAAAATTTACTTCAGTGATCGAGACGAGTTGAGGCGACGCAAAGCTGGAGGCTATACATTTTCATAATTATTTTCAAATATATATTTTCCTTTATTTATCATTTCTTTCGTTTGCTTAGATTATTCAACTCATTTCACTAAACCCTCTTTTGTTACTTGTAGGTTTCTTGGTTAAAAATCAATTCGGACAAATATTAGAAACTCCTTAATCCCTGTGGATCGACACCTTCTTCTCTATACTACGTTTATTTATTTGATCTAAATTGAGATTAAGGCTATATTTATTTGACAAAAATGACGCTTGTCAACTTGGCGCCATTGTCGGAGACTTTGATAAAGTTACTAATATCGTTTGTTTTTATTTATGACCAGGAAGAATTCGGGCGAACTAGCAAATTTTGTACCGGAGATCGAAGCATTAGCCTGAAGACTACACACACAAACACTTCTAGAAAAAAGATAGCGACAACAACGATTCCAGCAAGAATTAGAATCGACCTCCACATCTGGATCACACTTTGAGTACACTGACGACAACAAACTTTGTAACACCCTCGTCCCGGCCTAGCCAACAGACCGAACAGAACGGGTTACACGGGGAAAACCGAAGCGAAACCCGTTAGGATCTCACTCCGATTAGCAACCCTATTTTTTTATTTATTTATATTGTCTATATGCTTCATGCGACCCTAGGTGAGAAAAGCAAACAGCGGAAGGGCAACAAGAATACGAACCAAACATATTAGACAAAAAGACAAGTTTTAGCCATTTACTTCGGGCCGTATCGATACACCTAAGGACCGTATCGATACGCCTTTAATGGTCAACTCCCCCAAAGTAGACTTTGTGAAACCGTATCGATACCCTCAAGGCTGGTATCGATACGCTCCCAATGGTCAACACTCCAAAGTCAACTTCAGAGGACCGTATCGATACACTAAGGCCCGTACCGATACCCTATATTTCTCGTCAAAATCTCAGATTTCCAGTAGCAAAAATGGTATCGGTACGTCTTCCCATGTATCGATACGCTTGGATTAAAGAATGAAGACTGTATTGATACGGCCCCAACCGTATCGATACCCCTGACTTGACAATGCAGAATTTTGCTAGTTTAAGCCAAAAAGTAACACCATAACACCAACTTAAGACCTCTAAACATGCATACCACTTGAAGCAACCATGAAATACTCATTTAAAGCAGGTCAAACATACAACATGGTTCAATTTAACAAACAAAGTTTAACAAGTTCAAACAAGCATGCTTAACATTCTCAAGGGTCAAAAGCCAACCAAAACATGCTTCAACACTTTAAACATAGTAACAACAATAACAATGTCAAAACATAGGAGTTTGGACACTAACTCCACAACATGTAATTCTAGCATTCTCATTGCTTAAATATTATTACAACCATAAAACCATACTTTGAGCTTAGCAAAGAACTCCAAGAACTCCTCCCTTGCCCGCTTGCCTTCCGATGCCACTAACGATCTGCATTGTTGGAAAAAGAGAGTGTAATCTTAAAAGCTTAGTGAGCGAAGCTCTAAAACACAACAACAACAATGCATTTCAAAACATATATATAGTTTTAAAGACAAAACCATTTAAGGAGGAAGTACGATAAATGGAAACATAGACAAAACATGGTATGCACATGCACAACCATTTCCGGTTGGACTACACATCACCGTACACAACAACTAGCATATTTCCGGTGGGACTACACATCATCATACTCATCTACTAGTCACTTCCGGTGGGACTACACATCACCGTATTCAACAACAACTAACCATCACGTGAGGTTTGACAACAACTACGACAACGCAACAACATTAAAATGGGGATAAAAGCATTTCGTATTTCACACCACAACACCAATAAACACATACGCCAACAATCAACGAAACAAGGCAAAAATGGATGAACTTACGCTTGGGTTTAGGTTGGCCCATAAGGCTCCACCCAAACCCCCAAGAAACCTTCATTGAACATTTAAAGCCTCAAAAAATTTTCCATTCACCAGCTCAAAACCCGAAACAAGCTAACAGTTCTCCTTCAAGCTTCTGCAACTCCCGGTGTGACGTCCGAAGGACCCGAATCGTTATCCGCTGCTTCTACCCAAATCAAAACAAGGAATTAATACATCTTTCAACATTCGAACTCGCTGAAACCAATTCCATCAAAATCCGACAACAACAAGCATTCATATTTCTATTCTATACTAACCAAAACCATCCTCAAACCTACTCTAACCTCAAGTCAGCCATATCCCCATCAATTTATCATCCAAACCATGTTCAAACACTCCAAAAATATCAACCCAACAACAACAAAACATTAGGAACCCTTCACCATTTGTAAGCCAAAAACCCAAAAACCCATTAATCAAAATTACCCATTTTCCCAAAATTGGGAATTCATGTTAAACCCAATATCTTAGCACTATTTTACACTCAAAACATCCTTTAAAACTCACCCAAACCATTGTTTTCACCAAAGAGCTTAAACCCCTCAAAAACACCATTTTTACCCAAAATGGAGAAACTTGAGAAATCTCCCTTCTTTTGAAAAGAAAGTTCTACTAGCAAGTTTGAAATGAAAAGGTGATTAAGAAATCAAGTTGCTTACCTCCTTGAACTTCCAAATGGTGAAGATTGATGAAAAATAAGTTATGGCTATGGTTTTGGGGAGTTTAACGTGAAAAACCTTTAAAGAAGAAGGAGGGATGACAATTTTGAAATAATGTATTTTATTTTAACTCAAAACCTATCTCCAAAAACCCATTTGACTACATTTGACTAAAATACCCTTTTTTCTTTAAAGACTTTAAAATTGGTTTATTTTAAATTGTTTCCCCAAAATTGCTTAACCCTAACCAGCTTAACCTGACGTCCAAACCCGAGTATTTTTCGGGCCCCAAACTCGGGCGTTACAACTCTCCCCCACTTAAGGAATTTCGTCCTTGAAATTACCTGACGAAAAGAGATATGGAAACTGTTTTTCAATGTCTTCCTTCCTCTCCCAAGTGGCCTCTTCCACACCTCGGTGTCTCCAAAAAACCTTGACTAACTCGATAGACCTCCCACGCAACAATTTACTATCCGTAGCAAGAATTTCAACCGGCTCTTCATCATACGAAAAATCTGGGTTTAACTCAATCTCTTCCACTGGCATTACATGAGACAGATCCGATCAACACTTTCAGAGCATCGAAACATAGAACAAATCATGAATCTTCTCTAACTCTGTCGGCAGTCTCAATCTATAAGCAACGAGACCAATCCTCTCAACTACCTCATAAGGACCAAAGAACCTCAGGCTTAACTTACCATTCTTACCAAACCTCATCACCTTCTTTCAATGTGAGACTTTCAAAAAACACTTTGTCGCCCACGGCATACTCTATCTCCTTTCTCTTCAAATCGGCATACAATTTCTGTCTGTCTGAAGTTGCCTTCAAGCGATCACATATCGGTTTTACCTTTTCGGTAGTGCCCTTAAGCAAGTCGAGCATAGGTACAAGCTTCTGCCCGGCCTTGGCCTAACAAATAGGTGTTCTGCACTTCCTACCATATAGAGCCTCATACGGTGCCATCTGAATACTAGCCTGATAATTGTTATTGTACACAAACTCTAATAACGGTAGGTATTTCTCCCAAGAACCTAGAAAGTCGATGATGCAACACCTCAACATGTCCTCTAACACCTGAATAACTATCTCTGACTGACCATCTGATTGTGGGTGATACGAAGTGCTGAAGTTCAACCAAGTACCTAAGGCACGATGCAAACACTCCCAAAATCTGGCTGTAAACCTCAGATCTCGGTCTGATACAATAGATTTCGGTACCCTATGCAACCTCACTATCTCACTGATGTACAGATCGGCCAACTTATCAAAGGTGTAGGTAGTATGAACGGGTATGAAATGGGCACACTTAGTGAATCTATCGACTATCACCCATATTGAATTCTTCTTTAATGAAGTCAACGATAATCCCGACACAAAGTCCATGGTAATACGTTCCCACTTCCATTTCAGAATCTTCAACGGTTGTAACAAACCTGAAGGAAATTGATGCTCGGCCTTAACTCGCTGGCAAACCATACACTTACTCACAAACTCGACCACATCTTTCTTCAACCCAATCAGTAGTACTATTCTTTTAGCCCACGGTACATCTTCGTACTACACGGATGCATAACAAAAGGAATGTTGTGTGCTTCATTCAGAATAGTACACCTCAACTCGACATCTTCTGGGACTACTATTCTATCCTTGAAACATAGGATCCCATTCTCGCCAAAGCAGAAATCTGTGGGTCTACCTTCGGCAATATCTTGCACGTGAGGTGCCAAAAACTCGTCTTGCAATTGTTTCTCTCGAATCAACTGAACCAACGAAGGTTTAACCTGTAGCTCGGTTATCAAACCGTCGTCTCGTGAAACACTCAATCTCGCAAACATAGCTCGCAACTCGACTGACACTTTTCTACTCAAAGCATTGGCCACTACGTTTGCCTTACCCGGATGGTACTCTATCGTAAGGTCATAGTCCTTAAGGAGCTCTATCCACCTACGTTGTCTAAGGTTCGTCTCTCTCTCCGAGTCATCAAGTATTTCAAATTCTTGTGGTCGGTATAAACGGTGCACTTCTCACCATAAAGGTGGTGTCTCAAAATCTTTAGAGCAAACACTACTGCAGCTAACTCTATGTCATGAGTGGGATAGTTCTTCTCGTGAACCTTCAACTGTCTCGAAGCGTAAGCTACAACCTTACCCTCTTGCATAAGCACACAACCTAAACCTACATACGATACATCACTGTAAATCACAAACTCTTTCCCTGGTTCATGCTGAATCAAAATAGGAGCTTCGGTCAAAGCTTTCTTCAACTTCTCAAACGCTTGTTGCCTTGCGTCTGTCCACTCATACGGAACACTCTTCTGAAGCAATTTAGTCAAAGGTGTCGTAATCTTCGAAAATCCCTCGACAAATTTTCGGTAGTACCCCGCCAAGCCTAGGAAACTACGGATTTCTGTCACTGACATCGGTTGTTTCCAACTCACTATAGCTTCTATCTTCTTGGGATCCACACTAATTCCTTTGGCCGAGATCACATGACCTAAGAAGACTACCTCCTTAATCCAAAATTCGCATTTACTCAACTTGGCATACAATTGATTTTCAAGCAAAGTCTGAAGCACTAGTCACAAATGCTCATCATGCTTTTCTTCGGTCCTAGAGTACACTATGATGTCATCTATGAACATTACGACAAACCTATCAAAAAACTCGTTCTGTTGAGTGTGTAAAAGTTCTATTATTTACACCTTTTTTAACCCATATTTCTGCTGCATTCAAGCATCATTGCATTGCATTTAGGTTAGTTTACAGTAAAACATCACAAATGGATTAAAGGCACGGATTCTACTAAAAGATGGTTTATTTTGTAGGTTGCTGCCATCGTAGACGGTGAAGGCGGGCGCAGGGCAGAGAAGCAGAAGAGTTAAACTGGACAAGCAGATGACAAGGAAGAAGCTGCCATGGATCTGTCGTGACAGTAAGGTGACAGCAGCCTTATGAAGAGGAAAAGTAAAATGGACCTCGATAGATAGAGAAAAATCTGCTCGTCTGTCATGTGAAAGCCAAATATTTTTCCAAGCCCCGGATCAAAAGATATGTCAAGCCAAAGCTCAAGGAGAGGAATTCCCATGAAACAAGGAGGCGGCTGAAAAGTAGGAATCCTTAGAGATTAAGCATTTATAAGAATCTTACTTTTCATTAAAGTTGTAATCCTTGTTAACTTAGAATACTTGAGCCCAAAGCTTATATAAGGGCATAGATTTAACCTAGGAGGCATAATACCCCATAACCGATAACCTAAACCCCTCTGTCGTTTACCCGTCGTCGACATGTTCTAAATTCCCCCTAGGGTCACGGGTTGTTTTGTAAAGTAGTTGCAAGGGTTGTTTTGTTTTAGGATTTTCCAAGTTCAATAAAATAAACTTCAAGTTCTCTTATTTTGGTTTTAATATCTTGCAAGAGCATCGGGAGAGCATTGTGAGGTTATCTATTTACTTAGCATCGGGAGAGTTAAGTATACGAAAGAAATAAGAGCGAGTTCTCTAGTTTATAGTTGAACTATCTTGTGCCTAGGGATAGGGCAAGGTTAAGTGGCTAAGGAAGAATTCATACACATCGGTGTTCATCCTTCGATTCACGCCGGGAGGTATCGTCAAAGACGTGATCATCGACAGACTTGGACCTAGGGATAGGCCAAGGCAGATCTGGGATTCTTGCCAAACTTGAACGTACTGAGTTGGTGTGTTTGCTGCCGCGACGACCAACGGACAACTGCCGCGACAAGTGCTGCCAGCGACAGGCGCGACGACAGAACTGGAGTTCCTAAGCAATACAATACCTGCACTACTGAGCAATTCAATACCAGCCCATTCTCTCTATCTTGATTATTCTACTTTTTTATTTAAGTTTACTTTATTATTCTCGTGACAACTCTCAATTATTTCCTTTACTTCGTGCAGTGAAATTAGGTGAAGCTATTAGCCCAATCCCTATGGAGACGATATCCGATACTTCGTATCACTTTACTACTTGCGTCGTGTACACTTGCACTACAATTGCGATAGACTCTTTTACACGCAACAAGTTTTTGGCGCCGTTGCCGGGGATTGGCAACATAACTACATCTTTCTTTTATTGCACTTTTCGTTTTTACTGTTATTTTGTTTTTGTTTTTCTTTTTCTTTTTTTTTTCTTTTGTGTTTTCAACTCTCGCTTTTCACGAGGTTTTCTTGTTTATGCGCAGATCTAAAAGAGGTGAAGATCCTGAGTATCCATTAGATCCGGAAGTTGAACGTTCCTTCAATCTCAAGAAACAACTTCGCCGACTTTTAGACAGAAACGAATACCTCGAAGAACAGCTAGAGAAAATGGGCCATAACCAACCTGCTGGTGGTGGCATACCACCCCTTGGCGGTCTTAACCTGCCTGTCGGTGACCCGCCCGCAGCAGCTGGACGACGGTCATGTCGTGACTACATGCTGAACGATCATGTAGAGCTGGAGACCACGCTGCCGGATATTGACGTTGACAACTTTGAGCTTAAGCCTGTCATGTTTAGTATGATCAAAACGCCGGGCAGTTTAGTGGTGCTGTGACAGAAGATGCTAGGGAGCATCTCAAGACGTTCCAGGAGATCTGTGGTTCGTTTAGACTGCCAGGAGTTAATCTGGAGATACTGAGGCTTCGGTTATTCCCCCACTCATTGAGGGACAGAGCTAAAACTTGGTGGAATAAACTTACACCGGGTTCAATCGTGACTTGGGCAGATTTGTCTCGTGAATTCTTATCTCGTTTTAATCCTTCGCATTTATCTGAGCGATTACGTAATGAAATTGCTACTTTTCAGCAGGAAGATGACGAGCCAATGCACGAGGCCTGGGACAGATTTACTACTCTTCTTCGAAACTACCCCATGCATGGATTCCCCGTCTGGAATCAGGTAACTAAGTTCTATAATGCTGCTAACTTACAAACTCGCATTCGAATTGATTCTGCAGCAAATGGACTATTATTGGATAAAGATCCGGACGAGGCATTGCAAGTTTTGAAAAATCTAGCCAAGAATGAGGAGCAGTTTCCGACTGCAAGAAGAGGGGGTAAACGGGTACTTGCTGTCAAGGATTATGAAGCCGACAGCACTATGAAATCACAGGTAGCATTCCTTACTAAAGCAATGAAAAGGTTGTAGAATGATGATGGATTACAAGGATTTGCTGTTGAGGAAGTATGTGACATATGCGAGGGAAATCATAGTCGGGATGAGTGCCCAATAAATGTAGAAGAGGGAAAATATGTTGGAAATTACAAGCCAAATTACAACTCCAACAATTATAACCCTAATTGGAGGAAGGATCCCAAATTTTCCTGGAGTAATCCTAACAATGCCCTGAATCCGCAAGCACACAATCAGAATCAGGGAGGACCTAGATTGCTGACGCGACAGCAACTGCCGCAGCAACTGTCGCAGAACCTGCCGCCACAGCAACAACAGCAGCCACCACCTGCCACGAGCAGTATATTGGAACAGACTCTGGCCACCTTTATGTCTCAGACCGGTACTTATATTGAGAATATGAATCAGTTTGTCAAGAAGACAGAGAATTTCATGGATAAGACAGAGATGAGAATGACAAATCATGAAGCTACTTTGAAATCTCTGGAGACACAAATGGGTCAGGTTTCTCAACATATTAAGCCGAGGCAGAATGGAGGATTCCCTAGCAATACTGAAAATGCTAGACCACCCACACATGAGCAATGCAAGGCAATTACTACTAGGAGTGGGAAGAAACTACCAGGGCCGGAAAAAGAAGCTGAAACAGAAAAGGAACCAACCGTGGATAAACCTGCCGAGGAAGCTGCCCCGACAGGTGATAAACAGACTGCTGCCGATGAGCCTGTCACGACAGCAGAAGAGACAGAGGAGAAAAATGAAGAACATCATCCTCAGATTCGTATGCAGTGGGAAGGACGTATTGCTGATTACCGTCCCCCACCACCTTTTCCTCAACGGATACAACAAACTAAGCAGGAATCTCAACTTAAAAAAATTTATGATATTTTTAAGCAGGTTCAAATTAATATTCCGCTGTTAGATGCCGTTAGGGAGATGCCTGGTTACGCCAAATTTCTCAAAAATGTTATGTCAAAGAAATATAAATTTGGGGAATTTGAAACGGTAAGGATGGCAGATGGTTGCATGAGTATTCTTCATCGGCAGCCACCCCAGAAAAAGAAGGATCTGGGGAGCTTCATCATACCTTGTGTAATCGGAGACAAATTTGTGGGCAAGGCACTTTGTGATCTTGGTGCTAGTGTTAATTTAATGCCAAAGTCTGTTTTCCAGAAATTAGGTATTGGAATGGCGCGGCCCACGACAGTAACTCTGCAGCTGGCAGACCGCTCTTACGTTCATCCAGAGGGAAAGATTGAAGATATTCTGGTAAGAGTGGATAAGTTTATTTTTCCTGCTGACTTTCTTGTTTTAGATTGTGAGGCAGACGAAAACGCACCAGTCATCCTTGGGCGACCCTTCTTAGCCACGGGAAGATCACTGATTGATGTGGAGAAAGGAGAACTCACCATGCGCGTGAACGATCAAGAGATTAAATTAAATGTTCTCCAAGGAATGAAACATGCTGATGTGGATGAGGAATGCAAGGCTATCATTGAAGTAACCCTTGATCATCCATACATTAGGTCGGGCTGTCATGATATAAACTTTGGCCACTGCTGCGACAACCACTTACAGGCCTGTCACGACAGCAACGAAGACAGCACCGACGACAGCAACTCCTCTGACTCTGATACATCTGATACTGAAGATCAGGAGGAGGTAAACTGGTTAAGCCATCGTCCAGGTAAGTTATTCGAACCTTTGAATTACACTTCGGATAACCATTTAATCCAAAAGCCATCTACTATTGAACCACCTGCCTTAGAACTGAAGCCTCTGCCAGGGCAGCTTAAATATGCTTTTCTTGGTTCAAATGATACGTTGCCCGTAATCATCTCTTCTAAGCTGCCGCAGGAACAAGAACGACAGCTAATCGACATGCTAAGGCAGCACAAAAAGGCGATTGGATGGACGATAGCAGACATTCAAGGCATTAGTCCGGCGTTATGCATGCACAAAATCCTCCTGGAGGAAGATCATAAGCCAACTATTGATGCCCAAAGGCGGCTAAACCATGCGATGAAAGAGGTGGTGCGTAAAGAGATAATTAAGTGGTTAGATGCTGGTATTATTTACGCCATCTCCGACAGCAAATGGGTGAGCCCGGTGCAATGTGTTCCAAAGAAAGGAGGAATGACTGTGATAACCAATGAGAACAATGAGTTAATCCCAACCAGGACTGTGACCGGTTGGAGGGTTTGTATGGACTATCAAAAGCTTAACAAAGCTACCCGAAAGGACCACTTTCCTTTACCCTTTATTGATCAAATGCTTGATAGATTAGCGGGTAAATCTTACTATTGTTTTCTTGATGGTTACTCAGGTTACAACCAAATTGCTATTGCACCAGAGGATCAAGAAAAGACGACTTTTACATGCCCCTACGGAACGCACGCTTTTAGGAGAATGCCATTTGGACTCTGTAATGCACCTGCCACCTTCCAAAGGTGCATGATGGCCATATTCTCCGACATGGTAGAGGACTTCCTAGAAATTTTCATGGATGATTTTTCTGTCTTTGGGGACGATTTTGAAAGCTGCCTCAGCAATCTTCAAAAGGTACTTGAAAGATGTGAAAAAGCTAATCTTGTTTTGAATTGGGAAAATGCCACTTTATGGTGGATGAAGGGATAGTTCTCGGCCATAAGATTAGCTGCCGTGGGATAGAAGTCGACAGAGCCAAAATAGAAGTCATAGAAAAGCTGCCGCCACCAACCACAGTCAAGGGCATTAGGAGTTTTTTAGGGCATGCTGGTTTTTATCAGAGATTCATTGCAAATTTCTCAAAAATTACCAAGCCCCTATGCCATCTCCTAGAGCAGAATCGACCCTTTGACTTTAATGATGAATGTACTGAAGCATTTAAGGTTCTGAAGGAAAAACTGGTGACAGCCCCCATAGTACAGCCACCAGACTGGACACAGCCATTTGAGATTATGTGTGATGCTAGTGACTATGCTGCCGGGGCAGCACTTGGGCAGCGCAAAAATAAGCTGTTCCATGTCATATACTACGCCAGCAAGACATTAAATGACGCCCAAGTGAACTACACCACCACAGAAAAGGAGTTATTAGCTGTGGTGTTCTCCATCGACAAGTTTCGTTCTTACATACTTGGGACGAAGGTAATAGTGCACACAGACCACTCTGCCCTGAAGTATTTGTTCGCAAAGAATGATGCAAAGCCTAGATTGATACGGTGGATCTTGCTATTACAAGAATTCGACCTTGAGATCAAGGACAAAAAAGGAACAGAAAATCAAGTGGCAGACCACTTGTCAAGGTTGGAGAAGGGACAGAGTCTACCAATCGATGAGACAAACATACTGGAGACCTTCCCAGATGAGCAGCTCTTTGCTGCTGCAATCGCTGCCGCAACAGCCATGGCGGCAGGTAAGTTTTCTGAACTCCCCTGGTATTCTGATTTCGTTAATTTTATAGTTAGCGGAATACTTCCTTCTGATCTTAATTATCAAGCCAGGAAGAGGTTCCAAAATGATGTTAAGCATTATTATTGGGACGAACCTCTTCTTTTTAAACTATGTGCAGATCAGGTTATAAGGAGGTGCGTACCACAAGAAGAGCAAGAGGACATTCTCCATCACTGCCATGCTTCACAATATGGAGGACACTTAGGAGGCAATAAAACTGCTGCCAAGGTGCTGCAATCAGGGTTCTACTGGCCGACACTGTATAAAGATGCACAGAACTTCTACAAGAACTGTGACAGGTGCCAGCGGACAGGTAACATCTCGAGGAGAAACGAGATGCCACTGCAGAACATTTTAGAGGTCGAGATCTTCGACGTCTGGGGGATTGATTTTATGAGACCTTTTCCATCTTCATGTGGAAATTTATACATCCTCCTAGCAGTAGATTATGTCTCTAAGTGAGTTGAAGCTATCGCCACACAAAAGAATGATGCCAAGACGGTCCAAAAGTTTTTACACAAAAACATTTTTTCGAGGTTTGGCATCCCCAAGGCGATTATCAGTGATGAATGGAGAGATTTTGACAATAGGGTTATTGCTGCCGCCTTGAAGAAATACGGTGTCAAGCACCGGATCGCGACAGCATACCACCCACAGACCAATGGACAGGCTGAGATATCCAATAGGGAAGTGAAGAACATTCTTGAGAAGATGGTTAAACCAACTAGGAAATATTGGTCTTTACTTCTGAATGATGCATTATGGGCATATAGGACAGCTTTTAAGACTCCGTTGGGCATGTCTCCATACCGACTGATTTATGGAAAAACCTGCCACTTGCCTGTCGAGATAGAGCATAAAGCATATTGGGCTATCAAGGCAGTGAATATGGACTTGGACAAGGCAGGCCAGAAAAGGCTGTTAGATCTGAACGAGCTTGAAGAAATACGGACGATGGCCTATGACAATGCAAGAATCTACAAGGAGAAAACAAAGAAGTGGCATGACAAGAAGTTGCTGCCACGACAGTTCTGTCCAGGACAGCTTGTGTTGTTATTCAATTCTAGACTGAAACTCTTCCCAGGAAAGCTAAAGTCTAGATGGTCTGGCCCGTTCCAAGTGGTGCAAGTTTTTCCCCATGGTGCCATCACAATCCAAGCATTAAAAGACGAGCACCAATTCAAAGTTAATGGACAGCGCCTCAAGCATTATCAAGGGACTGAAGCCCCAGGAATACAGGAAGTGGTTACTTTAGGAGATGCCCCACAAGGCATCCCTAATTTAACCTAAGTTTTATTATTTATTTATTTATATTATTTATTAGGTTTATTTTAGTCGAATAATGTTTTTATTTTTCTATCTTTAGGAAATAAAGGAGTCAAGAAGAAAAGGAGAAGTGACCCAAGCCCACCATCCATCCATCAGCCCAACAGAGCCCATTTATTGAAGCCTGTCGTTTCGGCTGCCGTCGCAGACGGATAAGACAGGCTGTCAACAGACTGACACGGCAGACGCAGAAGCGTGTGACAGACGCGTAGCAGACGCATAAATGCGTGTCAGACGCGTCAGACACGCTAAATCCCAACAGTCGCTCCGTTATTCACGCCTGCCGTTACAGCATTAAACGGGTAGCACCTCGACCGCTATAAAACCCCATTCTCATTTTCATTTTCCTCACTTCTGCTTCCTCTTACTTGCTTTCTCCTCTAGTTTTTCTTGTTTTCTTTACTTTCAAACCCTTGCAACTAATATGTCTACTAGACAGACCCACCGCAGTGCTGCCTCAGCCTCCTCATCAGCAGCAGCATCGCCGTTCGCCAACAAGGAATTATGGGAAGAGAGAGGCTTCATTTACATCCGCAAGGCACCAAACATGGGGCTCCGACCATTCATTGCGAGGGCCATACGAGCCCAACTATGGGAGCAATTCGCAGAACAACCGGCAGAGCTGAACGACACATTGGTGAGGGAGTTCTATGCTGCCATCGACAGCAGAACGGCAACATCCGTCACCGTCCGAGGAGTGAAGGTGCCATTCACGGCTGACAGCATCAACCACATGTATGTCCTATACTTTGGCCCCGATGATGATGCCCACCAGATATTTCTAGACACCCTCGATCTGCCGCCTATGGTGCTGTCATGGCGGAAGTAACAGAAGAAGGAACGGAGTGGACAACAAGCAAGAAAAACCCACACTCCGTCAAAAGGGGGCAGCTGCTCCCAGAAGCTAAACTCTGGAACGCTTTCATCAAAAAGCGTATCATGCCTTTCTCCCATCACACGACAGTGAACCAGCAGCGGCTCGCCCTCATCCATTCCATTATGCACGACAGGCCTATCAACGTGGGCCGTTATATGAGGGAGAGCATCTTGGATTGCGCCCATCGAACAGACTCTTGCCTCTGCCTGCCATTCACAATAACTTCCCTGTGCCGCTGCGCTGCTGTCCCCGAGGCATCCACCGACAAACTAGTCCATGGTCGTGGCTGGACCGACAACAACATCACCAGCCTCATGGAGCTCATAGTCGCAACGCCCATCAACTCCTTCAACCCAGCTGCCTCCCCAGCAGACTCAGATGAGGAACCTGCCGCCGCCACCGCCCCGACAGACCAGTCTGCCCACATCCTTGCTGCGCTACAACGGGTGGAAGAGCGACAAATGGGATTGATGACCTTCATCCGGGACTTCACCAATTCGACGGTAAACTTCATTACCAACAATTTAAATTATCCCGATGTCAATTTCCCTACTTTTCCTGCCCATTTTTTCCACATCCCCACCCCTGTCCACACACCTACGCCTCCTGCCTCCCCCAATGCACACTCCGCTGCTTCCACCCCTTCACCTGCCCGGACGGCAGCTGCGAATCCTCCGGCCGACAGCCCTACACGTGGAACGAAGCGGCCAGCAACAGCCGACAGCGAGGAAGAACCTCTGATTAGGAGGAATTTGGAAAGGGAGTTTACGCCTGTCAAGAGGCAGAAGCACGTGGCAGACAGGAAGCTGATGCCCAAGGCTAGTACCACCACTAGTAGCACGTGGGATAGCGGCAGCAGTTCAGACGTCCAGCTCGTAGAACAACCTGCCCAGCCTCCTCCACAGCCCAGACGCCGCCATCAGATCTGTGTCAGCAGCAGCAGCGAGGACAGCGATTAAAATTTAAGTCTTTTATTTTTCTTATCTTGCTGTTTGCTTTATCTTTATTTTGTGATGTACCTGTCTTCATCTTTATCTGTCATTTTGCATTGAGGGCAATGCAACCCTCGAGTTTGGGGGTGGCAACCCTCCATCTTAATGGAGTCTAGTACATCTTTTTATTAATTTGTTGTGTCTTTTATTTAATTAAGTTCTCTTAAAAAAGAAGAAGAAAAGATTAAACTGTTGGCTTAAAACTGTGAAGTTAACTTACCTGTCATGACAGCTCTGTCGTGGCAGCATCTTTAGGACAGATTAAGGAGAAGTTTAGAGCCTTTCTATAGTTCTGAAAACTTAAACACCTTTGTGACTGTTATACTGCTTAGATTTCTTTTAGCCAAACTAGAATAGGAAAGCTTAGCACTTGAATAGCCCCTAGAGGTGCCTAACACTGGCTCTAGGAAAGAAGTTTAGCAAAATAGCCCTAGAGGTGCCCGAAACTGGCTCTAGGAAGTTAGCTAGAGGTGCCCGAAACCGGCTCTAGTGAAACTTTAGCTTGAAAAATAAAAATCAAGTCAAAACAGAAATTCAAAGAAGCATGAAAATGTGCCTTCAAAAAGATAAACTTTGGCATAAAAATTCAATTTAAGAGTTGAATATTCTAGTAAAACTAAGAGAGTCTTAGCATATAACTATTCACAAGCATGCACACACTGCACGAGGACTATAGGGAGATTCCGGACAGATCCTAATCTTTCCGACAGGTTGCTGCCGTTACAGAGAATGAGCGACGGGTAAGGGACAGTTCACTGTTTGAAGGCCAACACAAAAAAATTTTATATTCTTTTTCCCTTTAGGTCTTAGTTGCTTGAGGGCAAGCAAAAACTTGAGTATGGGGGTGTGTTGAGTGTGTAAAAGTTCTATTATTTACACCTTTTTTAACCCATATTTCTGCTACATTCAAGCGTCATTGCATTGCATTTAGGTTAGTTTACAGTAAAACATCACAAATGGATTAAAGGCACGGATTCTACTAAAAGATGATTTATTTTGCAGGTTGCTGCCATCGTAGACGGTGAAGGCGGGCGCAGGGCAGATAAGCAGAAGAGTTAAACTGGACAAGCAGATGACAAGGAAGAAGCTGTCATGGATCTGTCGTGACAGCAAGGTGACAGCAGCCTTATGAAGAGGAAAAGTAAAATGGACCTCGATAGATAGAGAAAAATCTGCTCGTCTGTCATGTGAAAGCCAAATATTTTTCCAAGCCCCGGATCAAAAGATATGTCAAGCCAAAGCTCAAGGAGAGGAATTCCCATGAAACAAGGAGGCGGCTGAAAAGTAGGAATCCTTAGAGATTAAGCATTTATAAGAATCTTACTTTTCATTAAAGTTGTAATCCTTGTTAACTTAGAATACTTGAGCCCAAAGCTTATATAAGGGCATAGATTTAACCTAGGAGGCATAATACCCCATAACAGATAACCTAAACCCCTCTACCGTTTACCCGTCGTCGACATGTTCTAAATTCCCCCTAGGGTCACGGGTTGTTTTGTAAAGTAGTTGCAAGGGTTGTTTTGTTTTAGGATTTTCCAAGTTCAATAAAATAAACTTCAAGTTCTCTTATTTTGGTTTTAATATCTTGCAAGAGCATCGGGAGAGCATTGTGAGGTTATCTATTTACTTAGCATCGAGAGAGTTAAGTATACGAAAGAAATAAGAGCGAGTTCTCTAGTTTATAGTTGAACTATCTTGTGCCTAGGGATAGGGCAAGGTTAAGTGGCTAAGGAAGAATTCATACACATCGGTGTTCATCCTTCGATTCACGCCGGGAGGTATCGTCAAAGACGTGATCATCGACAGACTTGGACCTAGGGATAGGCCAAGGCAGATCTGGGATTCTTGCCAAACTTGAACGTACTGAGTTGGTGTGTTTGCTGCCGCGACGACCAACGGACAGCTACTGCGACAGGTGCTGCCAGCGACAGGCGCGACGACAGAACTGGAGTTCCTAAGCAATACAATACCTGCACTACTGAGCAATTCAATACCAGCCCATTCTCTCTATCTTGATTATTCTACTCTTTTATTTAAGTTTACTTTATTATTCTCGTGACAACTCTCAATTATTTCCTTTACTTCGTGCAGTGAAATTAGGTGAAGCTATTAGCCCAATCCCTGTGGAGACGATATCCGATACTTCGTATCACTTTACTACTTGCATCGTGTACACTTGCACTACAATTGCGATAGACTCTTTTACACGCAACACACTCGGTTCATCATGTCCATAAATGTAGCTAGAGCATTAGTCAAACCGAAAGGCATTACCAAAAACTCATAGTGCCCATATCATGTACGGAAGGCTGTCTTCGGTATATCCACATCCTTTACCTTCAATTGATAGTATCCCGATCTAATATCAATCTTCGAAAACATTGAAGCACCTCTTAACCGATCAAGAAAATCATCTATCCGTGGTAAGGGATACTTGTTCTTCACTGTTACCTTGTTCAACTGTCTATAGTCTATACACATCCTCATACTGCCGTACTTTTTCTTCACAAACAAGACTGGAGCACCACACGGGGAAATACTAGGCCTAATGAAACCTCTATCTGACAGTTCCTGAAGTTGTGTCTTAAACTCTTTCAACTCTTTAGGTGTCATTCTATACGGAGCAATAGACACGGGTGCAGAATCTGAATATGTCTCAATAGCAAACTTAACTTCCCTATTTGGAGGCATACCCGACAACTCTTCCGGGAAGACACTCGGAAAATCACAAATTGTTCTGATGTCTTGCGGTCTAACCTCACTCATATTCGAATTAATCACATAGGCCAAATACGCTTGACATCCCATACCCATCAATCTCCGAGCTTCTAAGGCAGAAACAACATTGGACAAGAACTTAATGTTCTCGCAAACTACTACAACTTCAAAATCATCCGTAAGCCTCAAGGAGACTCTCTTGGTCTCAAAGTCTAACCTAGCTCTATGCTCTACGAGCCAATCCATGCCCAAAATCACATCGAACCCATAGAAAAACAATTCCATCATATCAACCGGAAACACATAGCCCTGAATCATCAAAGGACACCTCCTATACATCTTCATAACTACCACGCTCTCACCAAAAGAACTAGTAACATTCAAACCTACCTCTAGCCACTCATATGGTAAACCTAGAAATTACCTGCGATGACATACGTGTCATTCCCAGCCTCTCGCAAAATGTACGAATGTGTCGAACTCGAATCTATCAAAGAAAGCAAGGTCAAAGACTGTAACGAGAAATTACCTACGATGACATCCGTGTCATTCCCAGCCTCTCGCTGTGCATACACCCTAGCTAGTCCTCCACCCTCGGGCTGAACTGCCACCACATGAGCTAAGTTCATCTGACCAAAATTCCTCAGCTAAAACTTACCTCGACCACGCCCATGGCCTCTCTGATGCTCAAACTCTCTAGTTGGAGCCTGTCTGCCCCTAGCCGAGTGTGAACAATTATGCCTCAAATGATCTCGGGAACCACATTTCCAATATACCCCAAAGGTACCCATACACTCGCCCGGATGGCATCTCCCACATCTAGTGTACTCAGGAGTGTGAACAATAGCTCCTTGGCCCTGATAGCCACGTCCATGGTTACCGCCCCTATGTCTCGAATCGGGCTGATACCTCCTATCTCTATGCCTCTTGGCATGCTCTCTGTCCCAATATGCATGTCTCTTATCAGAATCGGACTCACTAGCACGAGTACTCAAGCCTAAATTCTGCTCAATATCCTTGGCCCTAGAGACCAAAACATCAAACTCAGTGTAGTCGGAAGCGAGCATATATGTCTTCACATCCCTAGTCAAACCATAACGGAAGCGCTCACACCGTTCCCTCTCACTGGGAACCAACTCGGGAGCATACTGTCTCAACCTCACAAATTGTACCTCGTATTCTGACACTGTCTTACCACCCTGAACCAAATCTATGAATTTTCTCTTCTTTTCATCTTGATATCGGGCTCGAAGGTACTTCTTTCTAAAAGCTGTTCAGAAGAATTCCCAAGTGACATCTGCTTCTGCCATACCAGAAGTAACGGTAGTCCACCAAGCATACACATCTCCCTGAAGCAAGGAGACAACACAACCCAACTTACGGGTGTCTGAGCACTCCATCTGGCCTAAGATTCGTGTAGTGCTCTCGAGCCAAGCCTCTGAACTCTCGGGAGTCAAACCACAGAACTCAAATCCGCCCAAACTACAAAGTCTCTCAAGGGGTAAACCAGTCCCTGCACCCTGAGGTGGTGCTGCAGCATGTATACCGGCTAAAGCTGTCTGAAAAGCCTCGGCTATAGTCTAAATCAAATGTGTCATGTCCGCACCTGCCGGACCCTTACCAGCCTAAGCTCTATTACCCCCAACATTCGCCATATCCTGAGGTCCATTACCATCACCTCCAACATTCGCACCGGCCCGAGGTACATTATCTCCGACATCCACCCTATTACCATCCGGAGTAGGAGGAATATGAGGCACATCCCTGGGTGCCTGGTCACCCGCTCTAGGCCGTCCTCTCGGTCTTACCATAAAGAAGATAAAATCTAAACAATAAACACACTACATACAATAAAACATTGGGTCAGCAAGGGCAACGATCCAAGTGCTCAAGCTCTTTTAATCAAAACCATTTTCCAATAACAATACCTAGCAATTTGGACGCTCGACTACACTTCAACCAAAAGCAAGAACAATAAAACATGCTTTCACAAACCGTGCAATGGCAAACAAACCAAACAAACCAACTTACTTGACTTACCTTCTCGAGAGACCTCGTAACCGAGGCTCTGATACCACCAAATGTAACCCTCTCGTCCCGGCCTAGCCAATAGACCGAACCGAATGGGTCACACGGGGAAAACTGAAGCGAAACCCGTTAGGATTTCACTCCGATTAGCAACCCTATTTTTTATTTATTTATATTGTCTATATGCTTCATGCGACCCTAGGTGAGAAAAGCAAACAGCGGAAGGGCAACAAGAATACGAACCAAACAAATCAGACAAAAAGACAAGTTTTAGCCATTTACTTCGGGCCGTATCGATACACCTAAAGACCGTATCGATACGCTTTTAATGGTCAACTCCCCCCCAAGTCAGCTTTTTGAAACCGTATTGATACCCTCAAGGCTGGTATCGATACGCTCCCAACAATCAACACTCTAAAGTCAACTTCAGAGGACTGTATCGATACACTAAGGCCTGTACCAATACCCTCAATTTTTCGTCAAAATCTCAGATTTCCAGTAGCAAAAATGGTATCGGTTCACCTTCTCGTGTATCAATATGCTTGGCTTAAAGCATGAAGACCGTATCGATACAGCCCCAACCGTATCGATACCCCTTACTCGACAATGCAGAATTTTGCTAGTTTAAGCCAAAAAACAACACCATAACACCAACTTAAGACCTTTAAACATGCATACCACTTGAAGCAACCATGAAATACTCATTTAAAGCAGGTCAAACATACAACATGGTTCAATTCAACAAACAAAGTTTAACAAGTTCAAACAAGCATGTTTAACATTCTCAAGGGTCAAAAGCCAACCAAAACATGCTTCAACACTTTAAACATTGTAACAACAATAACAATGACAAAACATAGGAGTTTGGAAACCAACTCCACAACCTGTAAGTCTAGCACTCCCATTGCCTAAATATTATTACAACCATAAAACCATACTTTAAGCTTAGGAAAGAACTCCAAGAACTCCTCCCTTGCCCGCTTGCCTTCCGATGCCAATAACGATCTGCATAGTTGGAAAAAGAGAGTGTAAGCTTAAAAGCTTAGTGAGCGGAGCTCTAAAACACAACAACAACAATGTAGTTCAATATATATATATATATATATATATATAGTTTTAAAGAGAAAACCATTTAAGGAGGAACTACGATAAATGGAAACATAGACAAAACATGGTATGCATATGCACAACCATTTCTGGTGGGACTACACATTCACCGTACACAACAACTAGCATATTTCTGGTGGGACTATACATCACCGTACTCATCTACTAGTCACTTCTAGTGGGACTACATATCATTGTATTCAACAACAACTAACCATCACGCGAGGCTTGACATCAGCTACGACAACACAACAACATTAAAACGGGGATAAAAGCATTTTTGTATTACACACAACAACACCAATAAACGCATACGCCAACAATCAACAAAACAACGCAAAAATGGATGAAATTATGCTTGGGTTTAGGTTGGCCCCTAAGGGTCCACCCAAATCCCCAAGAAACATTCATTGAACATTTAAAGCCTCAAAAAAATTTCCACTCACCAGCTCAAAACCCGAAACAAGCTAACAGTTCTCCTTCAAGCTTCCGCAACTCCTGGTGTGACGTCTGAAGGACCCGAATCGTTATCCGCTGCTTCTACCCAAATCAAAACAAGGAATTAATACATCTTTCAACATTCGAACTTGCTGAAATCAATTCCATCAAAATCCGACAACAACAAGCATTCCCATTTCTATTCCATACTAACCAAAACCATCCTCAAACCTACTCAAACCTCAAGTCAGCCACATCCCCATTAATTTATCATCCAAACCATGTTCAAACACTCCAAAAACATCAACCCAACAACACAAAAACATTAGGAACCCTTCTTCACCATTTCTAAGCCAAAAACCCAAATACACATTAATCAAAATCACCCATTTTCTCAAAATCCGGGATTTCATGTTAAACCTAATATCTTAGCACTATTTTACACTCAAAACATCCTTTAAAACTCACTCAAACCATTGTTTTCACTAAAGAGCTTAAAACCCTTAAAACCCCAATTTTTACCCAAAATGGAGAAACTTGAGAAATCTCCCTTCTTTTGAAATGAAAGTGCTACTAGCAAGTTTGAAATGAAAAGGTGATTAAGAAATCAAGTTGCTTACCTTCTTGAACTTCCAAATGGTGAAGATTGATGAAAAATAGGTTGTGGCTATGGTGTTGGGGAGTTTAACGTGAAAAACCTTTAGGGAAGAAGGAGGGATGGCAATTTTGAAATAATGTATTTTATTTTAACTCAAAACCTATCTCCAAAACCCATTTGATTACATTTTACTAAAATACCTTTTTTTCTTTAAAGACTTTAAAATTGGTTTATGTTAAATTGTTTCCCCAAAATTGCTTAACCCTATCCGGCTTAACCCGACGTCCAAACCCGAGTATCTTTTGGGCCCCAAACCTGGGCATTACAAACTTTGATGGCGAACGAAGACCAAACCATCTGCCAACTTGTCACGTCACCGGACGATCAACAACCCTTGTGCATTACATTCCCGAATGGCGAAACGCCATTCGCACTTAAGACAAGTATGATTCATCTTCTACCAACTTTTCATTGCTTGCCGAGTAAAAATCCTCACAAACACCTCAAAGAATTTCATATGGTTTGTTTGAGTACAAAACCGCAGGGAGTATCTGAAGACCAAATAAAACTTCACGCTTTCCCTTTTTCTTTAACTGATATAGCCAATGATTGGTTATTTGATTTAATTTCAAATTCTGCTACAACTTGGACTGATATGACACGACTTTTCTTGACAGGTTTTTCCCTGCTTTAAGTAGTTATGCGCACACTGCCCCCGACATGGGCTCTCAGAACAAACGCTACTCCAGTACTTTTACGAGGGGCTAACCCCAATGGAAATGAAGATGATTGATGCAGCGATTGGAGGGGCACTTGTGAACATAACCCCAACAGCGGCAAAAATGTTAATATCTAAGATGGCCGCTAACTCCCAATAGTTTCACCCTTCAAGTGAACCATCTCGACGAGTTCACGAGGTAAGTACAGTTTTACTGGAATTGTTTTTGACAAATTAGCTGATATTTTTCAATCCTTTGTTGCAGATAAAAGAAGTACAGCTAGGCTTTGCAGAATATATACGAGTCCAGAGCATCCAACGGACTATTGTCCGATGGTTCAAGAAGAAGATACTGCGCAAGTAAATGTCATGGGAAAATTTCTGGGACCTTCCCAGAGACAATAAAACCCAAACGCCAACTCGTACAATCCAGGAAGAAGAGATCATCCGAACTTTAGTTATGCTCAAAACCAAAGGAAAAATCAAGCACATCAGTAGAGACAACCTCCTTAACAATAATATCAACAATCGAAGTCTTCATTGGAGTCCATTGTCGAATGATTGCCAATATCCCATAAGAATTTTCAAAATTGCACCGAGGCCTACCTACAAGAATTGGACAAGCAAATGAGTTAGTTGGCCATACAGTAGGGAGACTCGAGTCGTAGGGAAAGTTACCCTCTCAAACAGAGCCGAATCCAAGAGAAAATATGAATGCCATAACTCTATGAAGCGGTACTGTTGTCGAACCAAAAGCCACAGAGGAAGGCGTTCAAAATAAAAGTAAAGAAAAAAATCATCTCTTTACGCTACTCCACCTCCTTTTCCTTCAAGGTTGGTTAAACGCGACAAACAAATTGAAGAGAAGGAAATCCTGGATGTATTTCGAAAAGTGGAAATTAACATTTCACTTTTAGAAGTAATAAAAAGGTACCTCGATACGCCAAATTCTTGAAGGATCCGTGCACAAATAAAAGACGACTTATTGGAGTAGAGAAGGTAAATCTGGGAGAACACGTATCCGCAATTTTTCAGCGTCGGATACCAGCAAAATTGAAAGACCAAGGTATGTTCGCAATTCCCTGCAAAATCAGTAAGGTTGGTATTAAACGTGCTATGTGTGATTTAGGAGCCTCTATAAACGTTATGCCCCTTTCTTTGTATAACTCACTCTCTGCCGAGCCTTTGAAGGATACAAAAGTAACTGTACAGCTGGAAGATCGGTCCTTGATATATCCCGAAGGAATTCTTGAAAATGTCTTAGTCCAGGTAAATGAGTTTATTTTCACGGCGAATTTTTACGTCATTGCTATGGAAAACGACTGATCGAATTCCTCTTCAAAAATACTTCTCAGTCGCCCATTCCTTAGCACCACACATACTAAAATAGATGTAAGAAGCAGAATTCTTACGATGGAGTTTGACATCGAGGTTGTGAATTTTGATGTTTACAAAGCAATGTGATACCCTGATAATGTCGTCAGCATCAATTTTGTAGGTATTATTGAGCCTGACATTGAAGAATTTTTTGATTCTAACTTTGTAAGTGATATGTGTAGGGAAATCGAGGAATTTTAAGACGAAACCAGGGAGTTCGAAGAAATCTTTTTGACTAATACTGAATTACGCCTCATCCCATCCAAATCTAAACTTGTACCTTCAATTTTACAGGCACCATATATTGAACTCAAGAGGTTGTCGGATCACCTAAAGTATGCATTTTGGGGGGGGGAAAAAGATACATTGCCGGTAATAATCTCTAATAAGCTATCCAAAGAAGAGAAATGTGACCTTGTGACAGTATTACGCGCACATAAGGAGGCCATAGGTTGGACTATAGCTGATATTAAGAGACTTAGTCCCTCGACCTGTATGCATAAAATCAAGATCAAAGAGGGAGCGAAACCGTCACGACAAGGACAATGCTGGTTAAACCAACCAATGATGGAAGTGGTAAAATCAGAGATACAAAAACTCCTTGATACAGATGTAATTTAACCAATTTCTGACAGTGAATAGGTAAGTCCAATTCACGTGGTCCCTAAGAAAATCGGAGTAACGGTGATTGCAAACTCTAGAGGTGAGTTAATCACTACATGTAGAACTAATGTTTTGATATAATAATTGAAAAATATTTTGGACTAATTTGAAAGAATTTAAAAATTGGTTTTAAAGTCCAAACTACTTGAAATTATGTTTGAGGTATTTTAAGAGGTTTTTGACAAAGATTTTTCATGTTTTCAATAGCCAAACTTGACTTTTCACGTTACCAGTATCGATACGGTCATACCAGTATCGATACCATTTTGCCTCAGTTTGGCCACTGTCAAAACCCGTATCGATACAGCAAACCCTCGTATCGATACGGAGGGGTTCGTTTCGATACGCCACGTCAGCGTATCGATCCCAGTTTAACTACCCCAACAGCTATTTCCCAACGGCCATTTAAACGTCAAAGGGTACCGATACGCCCTCAAGCGCATCGATACGCCTATGCAGGCAAGAGCCCAACGGCTAGTTCCTATGAAGGCCGTATCGATACAGTTCCACGTGTATCGATACCGTTAGCTGTAGAACAGCATTTATGAAGGGAAATTAAGTCCTCAACGGCTCCAATTCATCCCCAACGGATAGTAACGGCTACAAACTCATTTGGGAGTATAAAAGGGACCTCCAAGCATCAAGAGAAGACTAATGCTCATATTGTCAAACATCAAATGATCAAAAAGTGTCTTAGTGCTTAAATTGTCAATTCTTGTATAGACAAACACTAGTGAGCCAAAGTCAAATTTGCTCAAGTGTTTTAGGTTTTGGGTGAGTGCTAAATTGTGCAAACAAACTCCTATTAGAGGGTTTTAAGTTTGCCTTATTTATCTCTTTGTAAAGAGGGTGTTGATCAAGGCTTTGGGTAGAAGCTTGATCGGTTGTAAGGGTTTCCTCCTAATCCTAGAAAAGGGGACGAATCAATTAGTGGAATTGGTTGAGAAATCCTTAGTGGGAAGCTAAGGTAGTGGATGTAGACCTTGGTTAGAAGGTTGAACCACTATAAATCATTGTGTCAATCTTTATTTTAGCTTCCTTAACCCTTCCACCCAAATATCCACCTCTCCACCACTTGGTGAGCTAAATTGGTTGATCGAATCGAGCCCCACACATCTCAACAATTGGTATCAGAGCTTGGCTCAATCGAAGGGGATTCACATCCTATTGAGAAGATCCGGCAAGCTCGATCAATATTTCTCCAACCGGCTCAATGGCATAATCAATAGACAAACCGCCTTTCTTCGACGGAAACCACTATGCCCATTGGAAGATAAAGATGAAATTCTTCTTGAAGTCAAGAGATTACAAGCTATGGGACATAGTTGAAGATGGTCCGTTCGTGCCTCAAGGAAGCAAAGCGGAATGGAGTGCCGACGATCGCAAGAAGATGAAGCTAAATTGCAAAGCCTTGCACATGCTCTTTTGTGCTTTTGGCCCAACCATCTATGAGAAGATGTCTTCTTGTGAGAGTGCCAAGGAGGTATGGGACAAGCTTGAAGTCACATACGAGGGGACCGATGAAGTCAAGGAGACCAAGATTGGGCTCCTAACCTTAGAGTATGAGAACTTCAAGATGGATCCGGAAGAGAACATCGAGAAGATGTTTGATAGGTTCTCCACCATCACCAAAGGTCTTAAAGGTTATGGAGAAGCCATCCCGGAGGAAAAGCTTGTCCGAAAGCTCATCTACTCACTTCCCGAGTCTTGGGACTCAAAGAGGACCGCCATCATCGAAGCAAAGAATTTGAAGACGTTGAAGCTTGATGAACTTATGGGGTCACTCCTTACTCATCAAATCATGAAGAAGAACAAAGAGGATGAGAAGAAGAGGGAAGAAATTAGAGCTATGGGAGAGAAGAAGATCAAAGGGCTAGGCATCAATGCAAGTGCCATGGCTCTCAAGTCCTCCACTTGCCATCATGTAGACTCTAGTGAGGAGGAGAGTGAAGATGAAGAGATGGCCCATCTCTTCAACAAATTTACCCGGTTCATGAAGAGCGAAATGGAAAAATCCAAGCATGAATCGAGGAAGAAGATGAAGGAAACCCACAAGTACAAAAAGAAGGGATCATCTTCAAAGCAAGCATATGTGGCCATTTGGAGTGATGAAGACTCCACCGATGATGAAGTAGCCCACCTATGCTTGATGGCCCTCAATGAGGGGGAGATAACTTCTAACTCATCCAGTTCAAATTCATATTCTTTTGATGAGTTACAAGAAGCCTATGATGAATTGGTTTTTGAGTTCAAGGCTTCATTTTCGAAAAATAAGAAATTGATTTCAAAGTTGAAAACCGAAAATGATTTGCTTTCTAAAACCAATTTAGAGTTTGAGGCAAAAATTAAAGATTTTGAGCTTAAAGTTTTAAACTTACAAAACTTGCTTCAAACGATGGAAAGAGATCATCAAAAGGAAGTTGATGATCTCAAAAAGGAAAAAGATTTGATTTCCAAAGAGCTTGAAAAGAAAAACAATTTTGGAAAATCAAATTTTTATGTTAGACAATCTAGTGCCCCTAGATTTATAAAAGGAAAATGTTTTAGAAGTGTTTGGGTCCCAAAAGGACTAACCACTTCAATTAAAAAGGATGACATTGAAAAATGGATTCCCAAGGGGACTAAAATTTGTGCCACTAACGTTCATGGATCCAAAGCAATTTGGATACCAAAAATTACTTGATTGTCTCTTGCTAGGTGTGATGGAGATGTTCAACAAGTCAAACATTGAGAGGGAGCTCCATGCACACAAGGAAGGACACTTGAAGAAGGAAGGCTTCACATCCTCCCTTGAATTCAAGTTTTGGTAAAAATTCTAGTTGTTTTTACTTTCATTTATTTATTTTAGTTTAAATTCAACTAGATGATCATATATGATGGACTAATATTTTCAATGATGCTTTGAGTAAGGAGGAGCCATTTTTAAACCAAATTCTTATTTGTGTCAAGGTTTTTACCTCTATTGTTATTTTGAAACTTAATGTTTTAAATTCTTTTTGATATAACAAAAAGGGGGAGATATGATTTTGAAAAATTGAATTTTCAAATGAATAAGGGGGAGCTTAATTTGATTTCACATCTTTAATCTCTTATTCACATTTTTAAAGTTAAAGGGGGAGAATCCCAAACAATTTTTCAAGTTAGTTTTATTATATCAAAAAGGGGAGATTGTAGAACTAATGTTTTGATATAATAATTGAAAAATGTTTTGGACTAATTTGAAAGAATTTAAAAATTGGTTTTCAAGTCCAAACTAATTGAAATTATGTTTGAGGTATTTTAAGAGGTTTTTGACAAAGATTTTTCATGTTTTCAATAGCCAAACTTGACTTTTCACGTTACCAGTATCGATACGGTCATACCAGTATCGATACCATTTTGCCTCAGTTTGGCCACTGTCAAAACCCGTATCGATACAGCAAACCCTCGTATCGATACGGAGGGGGTCGTTTCGATACCCCACGTCAGCGTACCGATCCCAGTTTAACTACCCCAACAGCTATTTCCCAACGGCCATTTAAACGTCAAAGGGTACTGATACGCCCTCAAGCGTATCGATACGCCTATGCAGGCAAGAGCCCAACGGCTAGTTCCTATGAAGGCCGTATCGATACCGTTCCACGTGTATCGATACCGTTAGCTGCAGAACAACATTTATGAAGGGAAATTAAGTCCTCAACGGCTCCAATTCATCCCCAACGGATAGTAACGGCTACAAACTCATTTGGGAGTATAAAAGGGACCTCCAAGCATCAAGAGAAGACTAATGCTCATATTGTCAAACATCAAATGATCAAAAAGTGTCTTAGTGCTTAAATTGTCAATTCTTGTATAGACAAACACTAGTGAGCCAAAATTGTCAAATTTGCTCAAGTGTTTTAGGTTTTGGGTGAGTACTAAATTGTGCAAACAAACTCCTATTAGAGGGTTTTAAGTTTGCCTTATTTATCTCTTTGTAAAGAGGGTGTTGATCAAGGCTTTGGGTAGAAGCTTGATCGGTTGTAAGGGTTTCCTCCTAATCCTAGAAAAGGGGACGAATCAATTAGTGGAATTGGTTGAGAAATCCTTACTGGGAAGCTAAGGTAGTGGATGTAGACCTTGGTTAGAAGGTTGAACCACTATAAATCATTGTTTCAATCTTTATTTTAGCTTCCTTAACCCTTCCACCCAAATATCCACCTCTCTACCACTTGGTGAGCTAAATTGGTTGATCGAATCGAGCCCCACACATCTCAACACTACATGAATACAAAACAGATGGCACGTCTGCATTGACTACATGAAGTTGAACTCCCTAACCCGTAAATACCATTTTCCACTCCATTTTATTGACCAAATGATTGAGCGGTTGGCTGGTAAATCTCATTATTGTTGTCTCGATGGATTTTCAGGTTTCTTTCAGATCCCAGTGGCGTCAGAATACCAAGAAAAAATGATGTTTACATGTCCCTTCGGCACTTTCGTCTATCAACGAATGCCATTCGGTCTATGTAACGCCCCCGCTACGTTCAAAAGATGTGTGATCAGTATATTTTTTGATTACATAGAAAAGGGAATTGAAGTTTTTATGGACGACTTCACAATATATGGTAATTCTTTTGGTGAGTGTCTTTTAAACTTAACGAATGTTCTGAAACGATGTCTTCAATACAACCTAGTGCTTAATTATGAGAAATGCCATTTTATGGTCAATAAAGGATTGGTTCTTGGTCATGTTGTTTTCTTTAAATGGATTACGATCGATAAGGCCAAAACTAATATAATTCAATCACTCCATACCCCACGACTATGAGGGAAGTTCGCTCTTTTCTTAGCCACACAGGTTTTTATTGCAGGTTTACCAATAATTTTTCTAAGATAGCGCAACCTCTTTGCAGTTTACTACATAAAGACAAGGTTTTCGACTTCAACGAATAATGAAAGAGAGCTTTCGACATCCTTAAAGAAAAGCTCGTTTCAGCACCTATAGTTCAACCACCCAACTGGTCCCTTCAGGATCATGTGCGACGCTAGTGATTCGAGTGTTGAAGCCGTACTTGGCTAAAAGATCGGCAAAGAACCTCATATGATTGCTGTTAGGTGTATAAAAGTATTCATTTTAGGACCTTTTATAACTCAATTATAGTTAGATTTAAGTTCAATTTAGATGCATTACTAGCCATACCTACACAACTTCATTGTTCTTATCACTTCTATGCTTGATATTCTTTATTTGAATATATTTGGTGGAAAAGGTATTGTTTTGGTATGTGTTTTGTGCATGTGCAGATTTCAATACCCACTGCTCGGGCAAGTATTGTCGCGGTATTAAAGGAAAGAGACATAATGGTGTGGAACCATCACTTGATGATCTAGACTAAGCCATCCTTTGATGTCAAGCCTTACTGAGGGACACTGACCCAAGAGAACAAGCCTTGCTGAGCGAGAAAGACTGATAGACAGTTGCCGATGCAATGATTAAGTCACTGTCGAGGCAATGCCCAGACATTGGCCGACATAAGATAAAATATGCAAAGTGGTATATGACTTGAAGAGCATAAAACGTTGAATTTTTAGAGATACTTTGCATGAAGATCGGAGCTGAGAAAGACCATGAAAAAGACAAAAGAAGGTTAAAGATAGGAAACCGATAAGGAGGAATAAAGTAATGAATTAAAAGAGATTTATCTCTTTTATGAAGTTATATTCAACTCCAACTTATCCTTCTATTCCAAGAAGGATTTGGTAAGGTCGTGCCCTATAAAGCCAAGACCAATTCGCCACCATCAATGCATCTAGAGATCGAGAGACTTAGGGGTTTAGTAGAGTGCTTCTTATCGCCATTATGAACTAATTCTTTCTTAGGATAAGGTTATTTTGTTTAGTAGTTGTGAGAAGACGATTGTAATTTGTTTAGGTTTTTGTTAATGCAATTTAAGTTCAAGGTTTGCTTATTCTTGGTATTTTACTTTTTCTTGCAATTGAAACGGGAGAGGATATTGTGATTGCATCTATTTGTCTAATATTGGGAGAGTTAGATTCACGGAACGAATAAACATGGTCTTTATCCCAATCGGTGAAGACTAATTCGACTTAGGAATAAGTACGAGTTTCAGCGGCTAAGAGAAGCGTAAGATTGATTGGTGTTCACCCTTGGTTCACGCTGGAAGGTATTATCAAGGCCTGCACATCAATAGATTTTTAGCTTAGGGATAAGAAGAAACCATTGAAGAACGCTTTGCCGAACCTTGAAGGTTGTCGCTCAATTTCCCAGGCAGTAGTTGTGTCCATTGTCGCGTCAATAGTTTTGCCCATTGCCGAGGTAATCAAGTTGACGTTTGCATTCAAAACCGAGACAGTTTCATTCAACGTCCACACTACGATGCAATATAATTCAACCTGCTCTATCATCATATTTACTCAATCTCTTAATTTACTTGCTTTCTTTATTTTAGTTGTTATCTCGACCAAACCATTACTTGTGTTTTAATTTTCTACAGTGCGAGATGATAATCTCTAGAAGTAGCACCAATCCCTGTGGAGACGATATCTTTTATACTATAACTTGGCGACGTGTATACTTGCACTAAAATTGCGACACTGAATACGCGCAACAATAGCCTATGCATCTAAGACACTAGATGCGGCTCAACAAAATTACTCTACTACTGAAAAAGAGCTTTTTGCTATTATTTTTGTCTTAGATAAATTTTGCTCATATCTTCTTGGTACTAATATTGTTGTTTATTCTGACCATGCAACGCTGAAATACTTGCTAAGCAAGAAGGAGGCGAAACCACGTTTGATCCGATGGATTCTACTCTTACAAGAGTTTAATCTTTAGATCAAGGATAAAAAACGCTGAAATACTTAAGCCGTCTCCCTATCACCCATTTTGATGAGCCAGTTCGAGAAAAGTTCCCTGAGGAACATTTATTTTTGGCGCAAGCAATGGTCTCTTGGTTTGCCGATATGGTTAATTATTTAGCCACATGAGTGCTTCCTTCATATCTAAGCCGTTCCAAGGTAAGCCGGATAAAGCGAGAGTCTCAATTTTTCATTTGGGATGATCTGTATCTTTGGAAGTATTGCTCGGATCAGGTAATTCAGAGATGTGTTCCTGAAAGCAAGGTAAATTCTTAAGTGTGGGTTTTACTGGCCAAATATTTTTTGCGGTGCGTATACATTCTGTAAATCCTGTGAAAAATGCCAATGCATCGGTAATTTAAGCCGTCGAGATGAGATGCCTCTTAATCCGATTCAAGTATGTGAAATATTTGATGTATGGGGTATTGATTATATGGGTCCATTTGTTTCATCTTTTGGTAATTACTATATAGTTTTAGCTGTTGATTACGTATCAAAATGGGTAGAAGCAAAAGATACTCGTAATAATGATGCTAGAACTACAACCGAATTTCTTAAAACTTTTATTTTTTCCAGATTCGGCACTCCAAAAGCTATAATCAGTGACCAAGGAACGCACTTCGTTAATCGAATCATAGAAGCTCTCATGAAAAAGTATGGCGTAACTCACTTGATTACCACGACTTACCACCCTCAGACTAATGGAAAAACGAAAGTTTCAAATCGTGAGATAAAATCAATTATTGACAAAATTGTGAAACCAAATAGGAAGGATTGGAGTTTGAAGCTGAACAATGCCTTATGGGCATATCGTACCGCTTACAAGGGTCATATTGGCATGTCCCCATACCGCTTGGTCTTTAGTAAGTCGTGTCATTTACCAGTTGAACTCGAGCATAGAACTTATTGGGTGGTAAAAGAATGCAATATGGAAATAGATACGGTAGGCGAAACCTGAAAACTTTATATCCAATAACTTGAAGAAATCTTCGCAATGCCTATGACAATGCCCGAATATATCAGGATAAAACTAAGGATTTTTATGATCGTCGTATTTTATTTAAAACTTTTACTATTGGGCAAAAAGTTCTGCTTTTTAACTAAAAGTTGAAAGTCTTTGCAGGAAATTTATGGACAAAGTGATCATGACCTTTTACCGTAACGCAAGTGTTTTCTCATGGCGCGATCGAAATTAAAGATGATTTGGGGTCTTATTTTGAAATCAATGGACAACGGTTGAAGTCGTACTACAAAAATTGTCAGCCTGGAGCGATTGAAGAAATCATTTTACAGGAACTTGTAGTCTAAACTAGGTCGTCGAGCTAAACAACGTTAAATAAAGCGTTGAATGGGAGGCAACCCTTTGTTAATTGATATCTCTTTTCATAAAATTTATTTTATTTTGAATTATGGGAGGCAACCCGCAAAAATATATGTGGTTGCTGATCGAATATATTTTTATATGTGTAGGAATTTTTGCTATCTAAAACATTTTGACGCAAGATAACAAACCCCCACCTAATTTTCATCTATCACCATCTCCTTATCCATCCCTTTCATTTAAATATAAATCCATCTTTATTCCTTATCTCACCCTGGCCCCACTTTTACCCTTTTGACCAGATGGAAATTTGAGTCTAAATCAATTTTTTTATTACCCCTAAAAGCTTTCACATGATCTTCTAACCCTTAAACTAGCATCTTCCACCATTCTCCTTTAACCTTCAATACACAAAACCAACCACCCTCAACCCTGTACAAACAACGACCACCAGTCACCCTTCACCATGGTTTAGACCCACGACCAAGCATGTCGTCTCCGTCAAGAAACAATGGTCAACACCGGTCGTTGGCGATTTGCGCCAATGCAGTTCGTGGTTGTCACTAGAGGCTCCGATTCGCAGCAAGGCCCTTTGTCGCCTCCTCCTTGTCGTGGCAGAACCGAGCGGCAACAAGTCAACACCACCCAGCTGGTCAAACTAGACCCAACCCCGTCCCCTCTGCTGGCCGACCTCCTCGATCAGTGGAAAAAAATAACGTTTTTGGGTCCTCTTATTCTCGACCACGGCGCACCCAGTTGGCCCCGTCCTCCCTATCTTTTCACTCCATGCCTACTATCGACTCGTCCGGCTCATCCCACCACCAGCAGCCAGCTTCGACCTCCCAATCACAGCGAAATACTAGGTGCACGGCTTCAATCCCTACTTCATGTTCCATGCACACTACCATGTCTTCTCATTCCATGCACTCGGCAAACCCGAATCTAAATTACGAGGTAAACTCTAATTTTTATTCGGTTCTGTAAAACCGAAATTGATTTTGATATAACACATAAACTTAAGGACCAATTTGCAAAACAATAAATTTTTAAGTACTCTTTAAAGTCTCACAATTGACAAGTATTTTAAAACAAAATAATATCTAAAGACCTGCTCTTAAACATATATAATTCCCTAAGTCTTTTCCTATGTTTTTCAAGCCTAAGTATGCAAAAACGCCCAGGCGTATCGATACCCTTATGCGTATCGATACCCTATTTTGCCACTAGAATTTTAATGGAGTTACCGTACCGATACGCCTTGCAACCGTATCGATACGATATTCATCTGGGCAACTGTTTTCATGAAACCGTACCGATACGCCTTGCAACCGTATCGATACGATAAGCACATCTTTGAAAAATCTGAGCATTTAATTATTTGACCGTTACTTGTCAGTTGGTTGGTTTCCCAATTTTTAAAAGATCGTTATACCGTACCGATACGCTTGGTATGCGTATCGATACGCTTTGTATGCAAACTTAACTTGGGATTCCAGTGAGCAAAAACCGTATCGATACGGCCTTCCGTACCGATACGCCCCTTAAAACCGTACCGGTACGCCTTCTATGCGTATCGATACGCTCTGTTTTCAAGCACAACGGCTCTTTCCTCTTTGATGCAGGTATCGATACGCCATTCCCGAGTACCGATACGGTAGGCTGCAGAGCTGCATTTAATGCGGGAAAATTGCTCCCAACGGCTCTATTGATGATCCCAACTACCCAAACGGCTAGAAATCAATGCAAGGGTATAAAAACAAGCTTCAATTGACCAGTCAACAAATTATTGAACCCACAAGCAACATCAAAGCAAAAATCCAAACCCTAGTGCTCTTCAAAGTAAAATTCTTGTACCCAACTCTAGTGTTTTTATTGTTATCTTGTATTGTGAGTTTGGGGTGATTGAAATTGTATTTGGGTAAACATTTGTCCTTTGTGAGGAATTATTTGAGTTTACCAAAACCTTCTCTTTGTAAATTGAGTGGATTAAGCTTTGGGTAGAAAGCTTAATCAATTTGTAAGGTTACCTCCTCATCCAAGAAAAGGGGAAGAATTCAAGTAGTGAATTGGTTGAAAATCCTTAGTGGGAACTAAGGTAGTGGATGTAGAGTTCATTTGGAGAACTTGAACCACTCTAACTACTTGTGTCATCTTTTATTTTTCACTCATTCCTCCCACCAAATTTTTAATTGCCAATTCACCCCCTCTTGGCCATTTGCAATTGTGTGATCAGCTCAACAATTGGTATCAGAGCTACACTTATTGGAAGGATTACAATCCTCTTGAGTCGATTCTAGGAGAGTTTGACCAACAACTAGTCAAGCAATGTCATCCACCTCCAACTCCAACCTCTATGAGTCACAATCTACCACCAAGCCACCATTCTTCAATGGGGATAACTACCCATATTGGAAGAATAGGATGAGGCTCTTTATCAAGTCCACCGACTACATGGTGTGGGATGTGGTTGAAGAAGGTCCATATATTCCTATGAAGAGAGATAGTGAAGCAAGACTTGTCCCAAAGGTAAAAGCCGAAATGACAGATGATGAAAGAAGAAGGATGCAAGTGAATGACAAAGCTCTCCATGTGATATTTTGTGCACTTGGTCCGGATATCTACCCCAAGGTGTCTTCAATCGAAAATGCCAAAGAAGTTTGGGATACCCTCGAGACAACATATGAGGGAACTAGTGATGTCAAGGAGACAAAGATTGGGCTACTCAATCTAAGCTATGAAAATTTCAAGATGGATCCCGATGAAAGTGTCTCCAAGATGTTTGATCGATTCTCGGTCATTGTCAATGGTTTGAAGGGGTTTGGCGAGATCATCCCCGAAGACAAACTAGTTAGGAAGTTGTTGTATTCTCTTCCGGAGTCATGGGATAGCAAGAGAGCGACTATTATTGAAGCTCGAGATTTGAAGACTCTCAAGCTTGATGCCCTTGTTGGATCTCTACTCACCCATGAGATTATGAGGAAGGGAAGAGAAGAAGAAAAGAGAGTGTTTTAGAAGAAGGATGTTGAGAAGAAGAAGGTTGGAATCGCACTTAAAGCTTCATGTCAAGAAAGCGATTCAAGTGAAGATGAAGATGAGGAGATGGCCATGTTGGTCAAACGGTTCACTCGCTTCATGAAGTCCAATCGTGGGAGAAAGTTTATTAGAAAGGGAGACTTCAAGAACAAGAGTAAGGAAGAGGAGAAGGACCAAATCACTTGCTATGAATGCAAAAAGCCCGGTCACATCCGTTCCGAATGTCCTCAATTGAAGAGGAAGAGCTTTGGGAAGAAGAACAAGCTCAAGGCTCAAAGAGCAACTTGGAGTGACGATGAGTCATCCGAGGAAGTGGCCAATCTATGTCTCATGGCCATTGATGATGAACCAAAGGTAAATTCCAACTTATCTAATTTTGATTTTACTTTTGATGAGCTTCAAGATGCTTATGATGAATTGCAAGAGGTTTACGATGAGTTAGTAGGAAAATATAAAGAATCCATTTTGAAAAACAAGAAAACCATTTTCGATTTGAAAAATTAAAATGAGACATTTTCAAAAACTAACTCCGAATTGGAAAAGAAAGTTTTGTTTTTAGTAAATCTTTCAAATGATCTTAAAACTAAAAATCTTGAACTTGAAAAACTTCTTTCCGATTTTCAAGATTATCACACAAAGGAAGTGGATAATCTTAAAACATCTATTGCTATTGGGAGAAACAATTTTGAAAAAGGAAATCCTTATAAATCCCAATATGTAAAAAGAAAACCCTTTATTCCTAAACAAAGAAACTTTAATAAGCAATCTATAGGTCAAAGAGTTAGGAGTGTTTGGGTTCCTAAGGAACTCATTATTTCTAATAATATGAATGCTATTGCTTCTTGGATTCCTAAGGGAACCAAAATTTTGAAGGCTAACACTCATGGACCCAAAATGATTTGGGTACCAAAAATCAAGGCCTAATTTCTTTGTTTGTAGGGGGAGCATTGCTACAAGGCTAAAGCTTCAAGCCAAAATTCTTGGTACCTTAATAGTGGATGCTCAAGACATATGACCGGTGACAAGATTAGATTCGTGGAACTAAAGCCAAAGAGTGGTGGAGTGGTGACTTTCGGTGACAACTCCAAAGGCCACATTGAAGGAATAGGCTCCATTGGTAATCACTCTTCTATTTTCATTGAAAATGTTTTGTATGTCAACGGTCTTAAACATAATTTGTTGAGCATTAGTCAATTATGTGATAAGGGTTTTAATGTTTTATTTGATAAAAGTGGTTGCAAAATTGTAAACATTAAAACAAATCAACTAATTCTCATAGTACATAGAATAGGCAATATATACATGGTGTATTTAGATGGCATCCATTCATCCCATACATGCTTAGTTGCACATGATGAACATGACTCATGGCTTTGGCATAGAAAATTAGGACATGCTAGCATGAGTGTCTTAGAGAAATTAATTTCCCTTAATCTAGTTAGAGGTTTACCCAAACTTAAATTTTCTAATGATAAAATTTGTGATGCATGTTCAAAGGGTAAACAACATAGAACTTCATTTAAATCCATTAATGATGTCTCTACTAGTAGATGCTTACAATTGATTCATATGGATCTTTTTGGGCCTATTAGAACAATGAGCTTGGGTGGTAAGCCATATGCTTTTGTGCTTGTAGATGACTATTCTAGGTTTACTTGGGTTCTATTCTTAAGTACAAAAGATGAGGCTTTAGAAAAATTCATCACATTTTCTAAAATAACTTAAAATTTCTCACATTAGAAGTGATCATGGAACCGAATTTCAAACTCTAGGTTTCGATGAGTTTTTAAATGAAAATGGGATTAGCCATAATTTTTCCGCACCTCGCACTCCTCAACAAAATGGGGTAGTTGAGAGGAAAAATCGAACTTTAGAAGAAATGGCTAGAACCATGCTTTGCGAAAATAATTTACCTAAATATTTTTGGGCAGAAGCCACAAATACCGCTTGCTATATTATAAATCGAGTAATGATTAGGCCGATTTTGAAGAAAACACCTTATGAGATTTTAAAATCTAAGAAGCCTAACATTAGCTATTTTCATCCTTTTGGTTGCAAGTGTTTTGTTTTGAATAATGGTAAAGAAAACTTAGGTAAATTTGATGCTAAAAGTGATGAAGCAATTTTCTTAGGGTACTCTTTAAACTCTAAAGCCTATCGTGTATTTAATAAAAGAACTCTAGTAGTTGAAGAGTCAATACATGTTGTTTTCGATGATAACCTCCTTCCAAGGAAGGAATCTTGTGATGATGATGATGTAGGAATCCTTGATGCCATTGATGGAGGACAAACGTCAAAGGTAGATGAGGTTCCAACTAAAGATGAGGATACACAAGATCCACCTCTTGAAGCCTTAAAGGGCTTGGCTCTTGAGGAAAAGGAGGTGTCTTACCCAAGGGAGTTCAACTATGTCAAAGGTGGTGAAATCTTGGGTGATCCATCCAAGGGGGTAACTACTAGATCCTCTCTCAAATTAATGAACCATGTTGCATTTCTTTCATGCATTGAGCCTAAAAATATTAAAGAAGCTTTAAAAGATGATTTTTGGATTTTGTCCATGCAAGAGGAATTAAATCAATTTGAGAGAAGTAAAGTTTGGACATTAGTTGAAAGGCCTAGTAATCAATCTACTATAGGAACTAAATGGGTATTTAGGAATAAATTAGATGAAAGTGGTAATATAGTGAGAAACAAGGTTAGGCTTGTTGCTCAAGGCTATACACAAGAAGAGGGAATTGATTTTGATGAGACATATGCACCCGTAGCTAGGATGAAAGCCATTAGGATGCTTTTAGCATTTGCGTGTTATAATAATTTCAAGCTTTTTCAAATGGATGTGAAAAGTGTCTTTTTAAATGGTTTTATAAATGAAGAAGTGTATGTTGAACAACCATCGGGTTTTGAGGATTCAAAATTTCCAAACCATGTGTTTAAACTAACAAAAGCTCTCTATGGTTTAAAACAAGCTCCTAGAGCTTGGTATGAGAGACTTTCAAATTTCTTAATTGAAAAGGGTTTTGAAAAAGGAAAGGTGGATACTATACTATTTATAAAAAGATATAACAATGACATCTAAGTAGTACAAATCTATGTTGATGATATCATTTTTGGTTCTACTAATGAGTGTTATTGTAAAGAATTTTCTAAGCTAATGCAAGGTGAGTTCGAGATGAGCATGATGGGGGAGCTCTCATTCTTTTTGGGACTCCAAATCAAACAAAGGAAAGATGGCACCTTCATAAATCAAGCTAAGTACGTGAATGATATGCTCAAAAAGTTCGGCTTGGAGAATGCAAAACCTCAAGCCACACCTATGAGTTCTTCTATAAAGCTTGCCAAAGATGAAGGAGGTAAGTGTGTTGATTCTAAGCTTTATAGATCAATGATAGGTTCTTTGCTTTACCTTACCGCAAGTAGACCGGATATTATGTTTAGTGTTTGCTTGTGTGCTAGGTTTCAAGCTAGTCCTAGAGAATCACACTTAGTTGCCATTAAGAGAATTTTTAGATACCTTAGAGACACACCTACCATAGGCCTTTGGTATCCTAAATATTCTTCCTTTAGCCTTCATGCTTATTTGGATGCGGATTATGGGGGATGTAAGATAGATAGGAAAAGTACTTCCGGGACATGCCAATTCTTAGGTAGTATGCTCGTATCTTAGTTCTCTAAGAAACAAAATAGCGTAGCCTTATCTACCACCGAAGCGGAGTACATATCCTTAGGGAGTTGTTATGCTCAAGTCCTTTGGATGAAGCAACAACTCTTAGATAATGGTGTTGAAATAGAAACCATACCCCTTAGGTGTGACAACACTAGTGCCATTTGTCTCACTAAGAATCCCATCCAACACTCTAGAACTAAACACATAGAAATTAGACATCATTTCATTAGAGATCATGTTTTGAAAAATGATGTTGTTATAGAGTTTGTTGACACCTTGAACCAATTAGCGGATATATTTACAAAACCTTTAGATAAAGAGCGCTTTTGGACCCTTAGGAGAGAGTTAGGTTTAACTAGCCTTTCTTGACCCCTTTTTAGGTCCCAAAATGTCAAAATTTGCTTGAAATTGTTTGTGATTCATGCTTGTGTTAATTTTATTCTTTTTGCTTCTATGCATGTTGCTAGGGGGAGTATGCATTAAGTTTAGCCATTAAAACTTGTTCATATGACATATACATGCATTTAGGGACGTTTCAAATTGGATTCTTGCACTTAAATCTGTCAAAACTGCATAATCTAGTAAGTGTGTATCGATACGGCTGCAAAGCGTATCGATACGGGTTGATAACTGGGAATTTTTGAGGATGAACAAGTATCGATACGGCCACGCGTATCGATACGGTACAAGTCAAGGGAAATAGTCAAAGCCAAGCGTACCGATACGGCCCCGCGTATCGATACGGTAGTATCGACGAATATAAAATTAGGGTTAAAGGGTATCGATACGCGAGTATAGCGTATCGATACGGCCTCGACAGAGAGGCTATTTAGGGCTGCAATTGTTAAAACGTTTTAAAAACTCAAAAACCCCTTTTCTCTCAAAAACCCTAGCCGCGAAACCCTATATAAACCCCCTCAATCCTTCAAATTTTACCATCAATCTTCAAAATTCCTTGAGGGTTTTTACTCTACACATCAAGGCTAAGCTTTGTCATCAATTCTTGTGCATTCACATCACCTCTTTCATCCAATCTAAGATTCAAGGTATAAAACTCCTCTTTTCTATTTTCTTTGATTTTCGTTTGATTTTTATTGTTGTTTCAACTGATTTTTTATACAAAACATGTTTAATTATTATGGGTTTCAACTTTTTCACAAAATATTTTTCAAAAATCAAAATTTTTCATTCGAATATATATTTTCTATTCGATTTTTTAAACTATTTTTTTTGTTTTTTTTTATTTTTTTTGGAATTGTAAATGTCTTTTTAAAATTAAAATTCTTTTTACAATTACCTTGAATTATTAGAATTTATTGGATTGAATAGGATGTTAATTGCATACATATTCGAATCCTTTTTGATGTGTTTTCAGGGTTATGGCACCGAAAAAGGGCACTAAGCGTCATCGTTCTACATCCAATCCTCATGAGGATGTCGAGGGTAATCCTACACCTAACCTTTCTCATATTATCCAATTAAGTTTTCTCGATGTTGGTGATATAGAACGATATAAACTTTTTCAAGGGATGAACCTTAGGGAAGAGTGTGTTGTGTCAATCCCATTCCTAAATTCAGCCCGTTTCAAATTTCAATACCTATCTTTAATTAAGCAATGGAAATTTTTACCCTTTTTGAGCATTCCTCATATACTATATAGGAATCTAGTCATCGTGTTCTTTTCTAATGCCGTATGCATTCATGATGAAGCTAGGGAGAGTGTCATTGCTATCGAATCTTCTGTTATGGGTAAAACTTTTCAAATTGATCAAAAAACTTTATGTAATGTCTTTGGTTTTGAAGATGTTGGTATTGATAATGAACAATCCTTGGGTATGGGTCCTTTAGGCTAAGCAAAAGTTTTAAATGCCCATAATCGTATCCTTCATTTACTTGTCTCTTGGTTCCTACGTCCATCGGGTGGGAAATATTCAACTATTCGTCAAACGGATGATTTTTGGCTTAGGTGTTTTATAGAAGGTAAACGTCCAAAGTTGTGTCAAATTATGTTTGCCGACCTTGTCTTTTTAGTTCAACACCGTCACACCAAACAAGTCTCATCCTTTTACTACTCAACGGCTTTGAGTTTTCTATTTCATTCCCTTGGCATTGATTGTTCACATGACTTTCCCGAAACCCTTGGCCTACCCATTGATGAGCGTTCTCTAGCTCGCTCCGGTTTTTCTTATGTTGATAATGAATGGGTTCGCACCCCTCATGATCCTCCACAAGATGCTCCGGTCGATGCCTCTCGTGCTTCTTCGAGCTTTAATAGTGCTCCATTTGATTCCTCCTCCATGGATACTCTCATGACTTTCCTAAATGATAAGTTCACCGCGATGGATAATCGTTTCACATCCTTAGAAGATCACATCCAAGGCATGGAAAAGAAGATAGACACCATGGCTTCTCGCCAAAACTCCATGGATATCTCTCTTACCGCCTTCCATGGTGCTTGGATCAATCAAAACCGAAGGAATCAACCCTCTCAAGAAGATGAAGAAGAAGATGACGAGGACGATGATGATAAAGAAGGGGACAAGTAGTTCGTGCATCTCATCTTAGGGCATTTAGTATTTTATATATGTTATTGCACTTTTGTTTTTTAGGATTTGAAGTTTATGCCTATTATCTATGTTTTTAGGATTTTAAAGTTTGGATTATGATGGTTGCTTTGAAATTTATGCATTTGAACTATTATGTTTATTTTGAAGTTTATGCATTTGAGCTCTTATGATTGCTTTAAGTTTAATGAATTATTGTTGCTATTATCATTATATTATCCTTGTATTATTTTTGATCTAACAAAAAGGGGGAGAAGGATCATAGAGTCAACGTTTTATTTTTGAAAATCTATCTTAAAGTAAGGGGGAGAAAGCTTTTCAAAGTGTCAAAAACTTAAAAATTTATTTATGGTTTTGTTATATCAAAAAGGGGGAGATTGTAAAACCAAAATTGATTTTGATATAACACATAAACTTAAGGACCAATTTGCAAAACAATAAATTTTTAAGTACTCTTTAAAGTCTCACAATTGACAAGTATTTTAAAACAAAATAATATCTAAAGACCTGCTCTTAAACATATATAATTCCCTAAGTCTTTTCCTATATTTTTCAAGCCTAAGTATGCAAAAACGCCCAGGCGTATCGATACCCTTATGCGTATCGATACCCTATTTTGCCACTAGAATTTTAATGGAGTTACCGTACCGATACGCCTTGCAACCGTATCGATACGATAAGCACATCTTTGAAAAATCTGAGCATTTAATTATTTGACCGTTACTTGTCAGTTGGTTGGTTTCCCAATTTTTAAAAGATCGTTATACCGTATCGATACGCTTGGTATGCGTATCGACACGCTTTTTATGCAAACTTAACTTGGGATTCCAGTGAGCAAAAATCGTATCGATACGGCCTTCCGTACCGATATGCCCCTTAAAACCATACCGGTACACCTTCTATGCGTATCGATACGCTCTGTTTTCAGACACAACGGCTCTTTCCTCTTTGATGCAGGTATGGATACGCCCTTCCCGAGTACCGATACGGTAGGCTGCAGAGCTGCATTTAATGCGGGAAAATTGCTCCCAACGGCTCTATTGATGATCCCAACTACCCAAACGGCTAGAAATCAATACAATGGTATAAAAACAAGCTTCAATTGACCAGGCAACAAATTATTGAACCCACAAGAAACATCAAAGCAAAAATCCAAACCCTAGTGCTCTTCAAAATCAAATTCTTGTACCCAACTCTAGTGTTTTTATTGTTATCTTGTATTGTGAGTTTGGGGTGATTGAAATTGTATTTGGGTAAACATTTGTCCTTTGTGGGGAATTATTTGAGTTTACCAAAACCTTCTCTTTGTAAATTGAGTGGATTAAGCTTTGGGTAGAAAGCTTAATCAATTTGTAAGGTTACCTCCTCATCCAAGAAAAGAGGAAGAATTCAAGTAGTGAATTGGTTGAAAATCCTTAGTGGGAACTAAGGTAGTGGATGTAGAGTTCATTTGGAGAACTTGAACCACTCTAACTACTTGTGTCATCTTTTATTTTTCACTCATTCCTCCCACCAAATTTTTAATTGCCAATTCACCCCCTCTTGGCCATTTGCAATTGTGTGATCAACTCAACAGGTGCAACCATTATTAATTTTCCACCATGTTTTTGGATGTATAGAAAATTTGGACGTTGGTTTTCACATGGGAACGGACCAGCCGAATATTGGGAGTGATTAGCCCGTTTTATCTCACTCGAACAACGAACGTCCTGAGTCACCTACATTCGCAGTAGGTTCGGCGAACAGTGCCATTCTGAACGAACAACCCGATTAGGAAGAGCGATCAAAACGTTACCGTCGTGGCCGTAAGTTTTCAGTTTCGATCGAGGAAGTTTTGCATGGGTATTTGCACTTTGATGGCGATGACTTGTTGCGGTTTCGTCCCATTCAACACTGTCAGTTTCAAGTCTGTAAGAATATTCCTCCCCCAAACTTTGGAAAGTTTACACTTACGTGAGTCTGTTATGCAACTTTTTGATGTGATTGGATGGACAACTTATCCTGCAATTCAATGTAACACGTATTATGAACTGGTTTTTGAATTTTATGCCACATTTTTATTCCATAAAGAACATGTTATCTCTGTTCATTCTCCTAAAGTTATATCGTTTCGCCTGCTTGGTCAATATTTTAGAATGCCCATTATAGAATTTAATTTTTATATGGGATGCGTGACTGATGTCACGGATCCTAGGTATTTGACTGCTTTACTTGAGATTTCGCCGGACTTTGACAATGATATTTCTTACGAAACTCTTACTAGCTTGGCGAGATTCCATTACGATCCTCGCGAGAAAAAGGGATGGGATATTCATAATTTGCGCTTCGCTACATACACTAGTTCCTCGCGTACAATTATTCAGGCCGTAACGACACTTCTTCCACTTTGAGTAAGGTTGAACTTTTCTTCTTATGGTGCATGCAAGTCGGTATGAAGGTAAATCTAGGTTTTTGGGTTTGCCCGCGCTTTTGAGCTTGTTGCACGAACCAAACGCACATTCATTCTTGGTCCTTACATCACTCACCTTGCATCTTGTCTCTTTCCTTCGACATTTGACCCTTCACAGTTTACTTATGTTTTTGCCATGGATGCGAGGTGTTTAGACACAATGGCCCTTCTTGCCGGCACTCCTGACGCACCATATATTGTTCCTCTGGGCACTAATATTTTGATATAATAATTGAAAAATGTTTTGGACTGATTTAAAAAGAATTCAAAACTATTTCCAAAGTCCAAATAACTTGAAACTATGCTTATGGGATGTTTTAAAGGTTTTACAATGTTTTCAAAAGCCAAACTTAACAAAACCGTCCAGGTGTATCGAAACACCCTTAGGCGTTTTGATACGGTGTATTCCAGTAGCAAAAACGTTTCGATACGGGTATCGAAACGGGCCTTTCCTGGATGAGATTTTTGCCCAGCGTTTCGATACGGGCTATGCCGTTTCGATACGCCTACGTGGCATCGACCACAACGGTCATAAACCCCAATGGCTATTTTCCAACTAACTTTTAAATGCAAAGCGTTTCGATACGGGCGTTTTGATACGGCCCATGGAGTTTCGATACGGATGCTCATCAGACTGCAACGGCTCTTTCTACTTAAAGAGCGTATCGAAACGGGTTCGAGCGTTTCGATACGGGTAGCAGCAGAACTGCATTTATAGTGGGAAATAAAGTTCTCAACGGCTCTAAATCAACCCCAACGGCTAGTAATGGCTATAAACTCATTAAGGAGTATAAAAGAGACCTCCAAGCATCAAGATATGGTTAATGCTTCAATTGTCAATCAACAAATGATCAAAAGTGTCTTTGTACTTAAATTGACAATTCTTGTATAGACAAACACTAGTGAGCCAAAATTGTCAAATTTGCTCAAGTGTTTTAGGTTTTGGGTGAGTGCATTATTGAGCAAACAAATACCTATTAGAGGGATTTAAGTTTGCATTTTTCCTTTCTCTTGCAAAGAGGGTTTGATCAAGGCTTTGGGTAGAAATTGTTGAGTTGAGAGGAGCTCGATTCGATCAACCAAAGTTGCTCACCAAGTGGTGGAGAGGTGGATATTTGGGTGGAAGGGTTGAGGAAGCTAAAATAAAGATAGACACAATGATTTATAGTGGTTCAACCTTCTAACCAAGGTCTACATCCACTACCTTAGCTCCCCACTAAGGATTTCTCAATCAATCCACTATTGATTCGTCCCCTTTTCTAGGCTTAGGAGGTAACCCTTACACACAATCAAGCTTTCTACCCAAAGCCTTGATTAAAACCCTCTCTTACAAAGAGATAAACAATGCAAACTTAAAACCCTCTAATAGGTGTTTGTTTGCACAATTAAGCACTCACCCAAAACCTAAAACACTTGAGAAAATTTGACAATTTTGGCTCACTAGTGTTTGTCTATACAAGAATTGACAATTTAGGCACTAAGACAATATTTGATCATTTGATGTTTGACAATATGAGCATTAGCCTTTACTTGATGCTTGGAGGTCCCTTTTATACTCCCAATTGAGTTTGTAGCCGTTACTAGCCGTTGGGATCAAATTGGAGCCGTTGAGGACTTTAATTCCCACCATAAATGCAGTTCTGCAGCTCCCCGTTTCGAAACGCTCAAACTCGTTTCGAAACACCCTTTAAGTAGAAAGAGTCGTTGCAGTCTGTCAGGGCACCCGTTTCGGAACACCCCCTTGTCGTTTCGAAACGCGTATCGAAACGCTATAGGCCCGTATCGAAACGCTTGCATATGAAAGTTGGTTGGGAAAGAGCCGTTGGGGTTTATGACCGTTGTGGTCATTTCCACGTGGGCGTACCGAAACGGCCTAGCCCGTTTCGAAACGCTGGGCAAAAATCCTGTCCAAGGAAAGCCCTTTTCGATACGAGTATTGAAACGATTTTGCCACTGGAATCCCCTGTTTCGAAACGCCCTAAGGTGTTTCGAAACACCTGGACAGTTTTGTGAAATTTGGCTTTGAAAAACATACAAAACCTTTTAAAACATTCCTAAAAATTGTTTCAAGATATTTGGTCTTTGGAAGTTTGTTTTAAATACTTTTTAAATCAGTCCAAAACATTTTTCAATTATTATATCAAAACATTAGTTCTACAATCTCCCCCTTTTTGATATAATAAAACTATCTTGAAAAATTGTTTGGGATTCTCCCCCTTTATCTTTAAAAATGTGAATAAGAGAATTAAGAATATAAATCAAATAAAGCTCCCCCTTATTCAATTGAAAATTCAATTTTTCAAACCATTTCTCCCCCTTTTTGTTATATCAAAAAGAATTTAAGACATTAAGTTCAAAATAACAATAGAGGTAAAAGTTGACAAAAATATGAATTTGGTTTTAAAATGGCTCCCCCTTACTCAAAGCATCATCAAAAATGTTAGTCCAACATTTATGATCATCTAGTTGAATAAACTGAAAATAAAACAAATAAATGCTAAAACAACTAGATTTTTACCAACACTTGAACTCAAGGTAGGATGTGAAGCCTTCCTTCTTCAAGTGTTCTTCCTTGTGTGCATGGAGCTCCCCCTCAATGTTTGACTTGTTGAACATCTCCATCACACCTAGCAATAGACAATCAAGTAATTTTTGGTATCCAAATTGCTTTGGATCCATGAACATTAGTAGCACAAATTTTAGTCCCCTTAGGAATCCATTTTTCAATGTCATCCTTTTTAATTGAAGTACTAAGTCCTTTTGGACCCAAATACTTCTAAAACATTTTCCTTTTATAAATCTAGGGGCACTAGATTGTCTAACATAAAAATTTGTTTTTCCAAAATTGTTTTTCTTTTCAAGCTCTTTGGAAATCAAATCTTTTTCTTCTTGAACTTTTTGAAGATAATTTTGTAAATCAAAACATTTTAATTCAAACTCTTCTAGTTTTGCTTCAAGTTCAAGTTTGATTTTAGAAAGCAAATCATTTTGAATTTTTAACTTTGAACTCAATTTATTGTTTTTCAAAATGTGGCTTTTAAAATCTAAAACCAAATCATCATAGGCATCTTGTAATTCATCAAAGGAATAAGAACATGAAGTAGATGAATTAGAAGTTACCCTTGAATCTTCTTCGATGGCCATAAGGCAAAGGTTGGCTTGTTCATCGTCGGTGGAGTCCTCATCACTCCAAGTAGCCACATGTGCCTTCTTCTTATGTCTTGAAGTGCTTGCCCTCTCCTTTCTCTTAGGTTCTCGTTTAAGCTCTCTCAAGGCTTTCTTCATGAACGGGGCACACTTCTTGAAGAGATGAACTATCTCTTCATCTTCATCCTCCTCTTCACTTAAGTAGACGTGATGACAAGTGGAGGATTTGAGAGCCATGGCACTAGCATTGATGCCAAGCCCTTTGATTTTATTCTCTCCCATAGCTCTAATTTCTTCCCTCTTCTTCTCATCCTCTTTGTTCTTCTTCATGATTTGATGAGTAAGGAGTGACCCCATGAGTTCATCAAGCTTCAAAGTCTTCAAATTTTTGGCTTCGATGATGGCGGTCCTCTTTGAGTCTCGTGACTCGGGAAGTGAGTAGATGAGCTTTCGGACAAGCTTCTCTTCCGGGATGGCTTCTCCATAACCTTTAAGACCATTAGTGAGGTGGAGAACCTATCAAACATCTTTTCGATGTTCTCTTCCGGATCCATCTTGAAGTTCTCATACTCTAAGGTTAGGAGCCCAATTTTGGTCTCCTTGACTTCATCGGTTCCCTCGTATGTGACTTCAAGCTTGTCCCATACCTCCTTGGCACTCTCACAAGAAGACATCTTCTCATAGATGGATGGACCAAATACACAAAACAAGATGTGCAAGGCTTTGCAATTAAGCTCCATCTTCTTGCGATCGTCTGCACTCCAGTCCGCTTTGCTTCTTTGAGGCACGAACGTACCATCTTCAACTATATCCCATAGCTTGTAATCTCTAGATTTGATGAAGAACTTCATCTTTGTCTTCCAATGGGCATAATGGGTTTCGTCAAAGAAAGGCGGTTTGTCGATAGATTGTGCCATTTGAGCCGGTTGATGAAATAGTGATCGAGCTTGCCGGATCTTCTCAATAGGATGTGAATCCTCCTCAATTGAGCCAAGCTCTGATACCAATTGTTGAGTTGAGAGGAGCTCGATTCGATCAACCAAAGTTGCTCACCAAGTGGTGGAGAGGTGGATATTTGGGTGGAAGGGTTGAGGAAGCTAAAATAAAGATAGACACAATGATTTATAGTGGTTCAACCTTCTAACCAAGGTCTACATCCACTACCTTAGCTCCCCACTAAGGATTTCTCAATCAATCCACTATTGATTCGTCCCCTTTTCTAGGCTTATGAGGTAACCCTTACACACAATCAAGCTTTCTACCCAAAGCCTTGATTGAAACCCTCTCTTACAAATGGCCCTTGAAGTTAGAATTTGTTTCTTCAGGTTTAACTATTAATTTATGATGATAATTTATTGAGAATGGTATTGTTTAACTATTAATTTTATAATCTGTGGTTCGATATCAGGCCTTCTGTTCCTTTCCATTTAAGTTAGAAATCTTTTAATAAGATTGTGTTATTGTGCTTCTCATATCAGGTGATAAACGACTTACTTGATCCAACTGGTCAAAATTTGCGGGTTAGAGAAGATGCTCAGGTCTTTTGCTCAACTTTTTTCAAGTTCTTGCATTGTGTTTGGTTTATGAATTCAGTCTCATTCTTTCAAAAAGTCATGCGTAACACAGACACACTATTCTTCACAAGTAATATGAGTCTAATGGATCTTCTTTTAAATGCATTTTCTTTTCGAGTGGACTCGGGTTGAGATTATCAGAAATGATTCCATAAAGTTGCTGATTTAAATGCTTGCAATCACTGTAAATCAGTTTCGTACTTTGCTTATGTCGGCATTACATTTCCAGGGAACTTATGTTGAGGGTATAAAAGAAGAAGTGGTTTTGTCTCCAGGACATGTCCTTTCTTTTATTGCTGCAGGGGAAGGTGCTTTCTGGGGTTCCTTTTTCTGTTTTCCTGCCTTTTTCCTTCCTATTTTTCACATGCTATATGAAATGAATGAGCTATTTGTGAGGGTTTTGTACTAAGTTCCAATGTGTGTGTTCGAGGACAGAGCATCGTCACGTTGGTTCAAATAACTTCAACCTGTTCAGTAGCCGAAGTCACACCATATTCACACTGGTAAACATTACTGATTTATGAACTTACTCATTTTCCTGTCAATAATTTGGTAACTCAAAACTGGTTGATTCATTATTTAGTTTATCTAAGGGATTTTGGATGTTTGGGTTTTATTGTTTCACTGCAATGGATACTTATGCTATATATGCCGTCTTTTAACCGTTGGCAAATTTGCAGATGATTGAGAGTAGTGCTCACGGTGATGAATATGATGGAGTGGTCTTCTCTCAACTTGTATGATTTAGTTCATCTGTCACTTTTCAAGAAAGAATACCTTTCTGAATTCTGATACATGGCTTGACTTGCTACTTTATTTGTTCCTTTGTCCAGAATTTGATTGATTTAGCTGGATCCGAGAGTTCAAAAACTGAGACAACTGGGTTAAGGAGAAAGGAAGGATCTTACATAAACAAAAGTCTTCTGACTCTTGGAACTGTAGGTCCTTGTATAAGCTTTTGTATAAGTATTGATGAATGTTTATTACTTGTCCTTGCTGCCACCTGCTGTGAATTCTAAAGTCAAAATATAGAACGCCTTGCGTATGTCCCTTAAATTACTCCGCAGGATTATAATTTCTGTTAAGCTGGTGGAAAATTGAATAGAGTTCAATTTTTTCCCCAACAGTCTCAATTAATTACTAATTAACATTCTGAAGCAGACAATAGTTTCTGGTCAAATAGGTCATTGCAGACTTGTTTTCAGTGGTTGGTATCTTTAATTACTGTTTTTAGTTTTACAAATAGATCCTCTGGTTTCTATGTGAAGGTAATTGGAAAGCTAAGTGAAGGAAAAGCATCGCATGTTCCATATCGAGACTCAAAGCTTACCCGCCTTTTGCAATCTTCACTAAGTGGACATGGACATGTTTCAGTAAGTTGATCATCTTATTTGTACATTTGTTCTAGTTATTTAGGTTTATTAGATTTCACCTCCCTCCAACCCAAAAAGAAGAAGTCATTTTCTTCCATCTTTCAATTATTTCTCTAATCTTATTATGTAATTTTTCAATGCAATTATTTCAATTATATCCTTATCAATATGCGTCAAAAATATATTAATCTATTTTGCAATTTTTTTTCTTTGAATTACAGCTTATTTGCACAGTTACACCTGCATCTAGTAATATGGAAGAAACGCATAATACCTTGAAGTTTGCGAGCAGGGCAAAGCGTGTGGAAATCTACGCTTCTCGTAATAAGGTTTCTATAGCCTATGCATTATATCTATTTGCTAGTTACATATACATACGATCCAATCTTACGCTACTTAAAAACTAAATCATTTCCAGATTATTGATGAAAAATCATTGATTAAGAAGTATCAAAAAGAAATTTCAGTCCTCAAACAAGAACTTGATCAGCTAAGGCAGGGAATGGTTGTTGGTGTTAATCATGAAGAACTTATGATCTTAAAGCAACAGGTTTGACATTTTCCTTTCCATTGTCATATTGTTCTATTTGATGGCACAACCATTTACAATATTCTTCATGCCGTGTTGCATGGGACAGCTGGAGGAAGGTCAGGTGAAAATGCAATCAAGATTAGAGGAAGAAGAGGAAGCCAAAGCTGCTTTGATGAGCAGAATCCAAAGGCTTACCAAGCTTATACTTGTTTCTTCAAAAAATTCCATTCCTGAATGTATGAGTGATTTACCAACCCATCAACGGAGTAATTCTGTTTGTGTGGATAATGTAAGTTTTTATCATAAATTAGGTCAAACAAAAATTTGATTTTTTTATATTGATGGTTGATTAAGAAAGACTGCACAAAAGAGCATGCGTGCGCGCGCGCGCGCACACACACATATATATATATATTTCCTGGAAACGGGTATGCATATCTATATCTATTTCACAGAAAAGGGGAATGGGCCAAGATGATGAAAAAGATGGAACAAAGTATGTTCTATAACCTGGAAATTTTGAGTGTTGATACTTAATACTTCAGCCATGCATCTGTTTCTCTAAATCTATGTCTTCTACTGATTTTTACAGCTATCTCAGTCTGCTTTTCTTTAGTCACTGGATTATCTAGTCATGAGAACTTTTTGAGGTCTTGGTTCCCTCTAGTAACAAAGTTACGATGTTAATTTTTGGCTCTTTTCCTTGGTTAAAAACTGGATGTACAGGATGATGGTACCTTACTTATAGATAGTCAGAATAAAAAAGATGCTCTATCTTCGCTTGAGGCACTTTCTTCTGATCCATCTTATGAGTTTAAACACCGAAGATCTTCCAGCAGGAGGAATAATGAGCTCTCACCAACTAGCAGTACTGTCACTGAGGCAACTCATATGGGTGATCTTGTTAGTGGGACTAAACTGCCGGCAGTAAGCTTCGCTCGCTTCATTAATTCCTACATTTTAAAATCTCAGTTTGTTATGTTTTGTCAAAAGGATTCCTTATATTTTTCCTTAATTGAAGTTCTCTGGTTCTAACTTGACATTTGGATGTTCTTTGACCCTCTTAATTATGGCTGAAATTTCAGTCCTCTCGATCTTTTTCTTTTCTTTTTTTTTTTGAAAAAATATTTTTATAATTGTTTTAAGTCTCTTGTGTTCTTGTTTAGTGTAGCCTCCTGAAAGACGTGCCTTAGGTTACTAGGTAAGGTTTTTGGGGAATGTAATATATGAATGAGCTATAAACAGGTCTTGCTAACTGTAGGCAATATAAGTGTGAAAATCATGAGGCCGATTCCTTTTCAATCTTCTTTAGGGTTACGCTTTTAGACATTTATACTTCGGTGGAGGAGCATCATTTCAGCAAGGGGCAGAGAGTATCCCGTTCTATTCCTTTTATAGTTTAGCTAGCTGCAGCTGAAATTTGGCATCCCTGGCCATTAACATGCACAGTTTTGTGTGAAGATTCTTGCGAATCATGATAAATAACATTGGATTCTCCATTATTGCTTCATTGAATTACAAACCAGAACTACCTTCTTCATTAATTCAATCTTTCTATTTTTCCTCAATAGTTGAATATGTAATGATATAAGGAAACTCCTCTGCGGTTATAGGGTGGGATGACATCAGACCAGATGGACCTTCTTGTTGAGCAAGTTAAGATGCTTGCTGGAGAGATTGCATTTAGCACCAGTACCCTGAAACGCCTGGTGGACCAGTCTGTAAATGATCCTGAGAGCTCAAAAACTCAGGTACTGTTTCCTGTCTTACATTTATAGCACATGTTAGTTTGAAGCTAATAATGTGAAGTGCGTGTTATCTAGACCAAATTTTGTTCTAGTATTTCAAGTATCTATCTATTCAATAGTAAATTTGCATACGTCTCTTAAGATCCTTAGTGTTTTTCTACATATAGATTGAGAATTTGGAAAGAGAGATTCAAGAAAAGAGGAGGCAAATGAGGGTGTTAGAGCAGCGTATAATTGAGAGTGGTGAAGCTTCAATTGCTAATGCATCATTTGTGGATATGCAGCAGGTAGTTCTGTCATCCTGTTTATTATATTGTTGTTTTCGGTAATATTTTCAAACTATTAGGGTTTTAATGCCCTTGGCCTTGGCTTAATCAATTCTAAATGCTTTTCCTGTTGCAACAGACAGTTATGAGATTGATGACCCAGTGTAACGAAAAGAGTTTTGAGCTGGAGGTGAGTGATTTGGTTCTTCTGATTTATGGATTTGATGGGAACTTTTCCGCCATTGATCAAGGCTTGATAAACAGTGATCTTTATTTTCATCGTGTAATCATGTTTATTCTTCTGCTTGATACCCCAGATAAAATCAGCAGATAATCGTATCCTCCAAGAACAACTGCAGAACCAGGTGAAAGCTTTGGGCTTAATGTCTTTTTTTCCTACATTCACAAAATGACTTGTTAACTCTCTGATATAGATTTTAGGGTAGCATTTGGTCGATCATTTACCTCTTGATGGTTTCTCTATTTATAATTATGCAACTATTTTGATTTATGGTTTTGTTTGTTTGCAGCGTTCTGACAATGAGGAATTGCAGAAGAAGGTGAAACTCCTGGAGCAGCGGTTGGCATCTCTTGCCAGTGACAAATTATCATTGTCCACCGAACATGGAAAATCTGAAGAATATTCTGACGAGTTAAGAAAAAAGGTTCAATATCAGGTAAATACATATTGCTGGAATTGTCCAACTCTTACTGGTTTAAATTTTCTGTTGTCACAAGTTTTGGCTGCTCTATTTTCATGTAGCAGTACTTCCTATTATTTTTCTTATATGAATTCACGAAATATTACCAACAGGCTTCCGCCAGAACTCATCATTACGAAAATTGCGAAGAAAATCATTTCAATCATGTGGTAATCATTTCATGAAATATTACCAACATGCTTCCGCCAGAACTCATGCTTCCTTGGGAATGTTTAACAAAATCCAAAGTAGTTACAAACTAAAGTTTTGCAACGCCATTTGATATCTTAGTCTAATGTGCAATATCTTTAAGGCATTTGTCTGTTCTTTTCTCCTATTGAATGTTGCTTCTACCTTGTTCCCCTTAGATGAGTAGCATTTTGGGTTGATTTTAAGACCCTTGTTATGAATCATAAGGTACACACCATTGCAAATGTTGAGTTTTTTTTTCTCTGTTCTTAAATAGTTCATCAAAAATTAAATTTTGATGAATGTTGTATTAAATGGTTCATAATGTGCCTTTTCATATTAATTATGCAGTCTTATAACATCCACCTGTTAAAAGAAAAGATTTGATTATCTATAGCTTAGTCTTTGTCTTCCTACCACCTTTGAACTGATCTAATACTAAGTTGTGCTTATCTATGCAGGAGACTGAGAATGAAAAACTAAAACTAGAACAGGTGCATCTTTCAGAGGAGAACAGTGGGTTGCGTGTCCAAAACCAAAAACTAGCTGAAGAAGCTTCCTACGCGAAAGAATTGGCTTCTGCTGCTGCTGTTGAGTTAAAGAATCTGGCTGGTGAGGTGACCAAGCTCTCGGTACAGAATGCAAAACTGGAGAAGGAATTATTGACTGCTCGAGAGTTGGCAAATGCTAGAGGCTCTGCTAATCAGACTGTCAATGGTTTCAACCGCAAGTATAGTGACAGCACAAGAACTGGAAGAAAGGGGCAGCTCTCTGGCCGCTCTCATGACCATTCTAGAGTAACCGGTGATGATTTTGAATCGTGGAATCTTGATCTAGATGATCTGAAGATGGAACTGCAGGCTAGGAAACAACGGGAGGCAGCTCTTGAAGCTGCACTAACTGAGAAGGAATTCATAGAAGATGAATACAGGAAAAGGGTTGAAGAAGCAAAGAAGAGGGAGGAATCTCTGGAGAATGATTTAGCTAACATGTGGGTGCTTGTTGCTAAGTTGAAGAAAGAGGTAGCGGCTAACCCTGAGAGTAAGCACCATACTAATGATCTGGATAATGCAGAAGATCCGAAAGCCAACAACACTGACAGTAACAATGTCCTGAAAGAGCGACAAGTTTCAGAACTGTCATCAAAACCAGCCAAGGAAGAACCCCTGGTTGTTCGGCTGAAGGTTTGTTGCTGTTTATATATTAATTATTGCATCCTCATTTGGTAGTTATTGTGCTTTGTTTTTTCTTTTCTTATGCTTGCCAAATCATGCAATTTAGAATTCTGAAACCATATTGTGCATTATTGAATAATATTGCTAATGTTCATAGGCTTAGGAACTTGTGGTTGATTCATTAATGGGAGACAGAAATTTCTTGAAAGAGCTTGCTGTGTATGATTATTTATTCATCATTTCATAATGTTATTGGTTTTAATAGACCACTGCAACTTAATGTCATTAATACTTATAGGCCCGAATGCAAGAGATGAAGGAAAAAGAGCTCAAATCCCTGGGAAATGGAGATGCCAATTCCCATATGTGTAAAGTATGTTTTGAATCACCAACTGCAGCAATTCTTCTCCCTTGTCGGCATTTTTGTTGTAAGTCACTTTCTAAGCCATAAATTGAATTCTCGAACCTTAATCAACTGTTTTTTTAATGCATATTTTTTATATTTGCAGTATGTAAATCTTGCTCGCTCGCTTGTTCCGAGTGTCCAATATGTCGCACGAAGATATCGGACAGGCTTTTTGCATTCCCTTCTTGATAGTTGATACAACCAATTTCATCCCTCCTAATGAAGGTCATGTAAATACTCTTCTTTTTCTATTTTCAGTATCTCACACCGATTCTATTCCGAAATAAAGTAGATCGAACCAAGATAAGTCCGATTACTCCCAAATCATGAAATGTTGACACTCTGATTTTGAACCATTTGCAGGGGTTCGTGATCACCGTTTGATATTTTCAATGTGAGAAGCGAGTGCAATTCTTTCATTAGATTGTCTGTATGTAGCTGTTTAGAAAAAAAAGGTATATCAATTCAATAGTTTGTTCTCTACTCGATGGCTGTAAAAATAAGAAAGTTAAAAGGTTATAAGGATTTAAGTATAAGAAAAGGTAAAATCACTATATCCAAAAGTTCAGAAACAAGATGTTGCTCTGTTTTAGAAAAGTCTTTTTGAACTTTCGATTTTCAATTGTTAAATGTACAGAAACAATGCATGCTTCCTATGGAGCAATTTTTCTTTTTGGTTTTTTAAGGACTCTATAACTTGGAAACGGTATCGCGAGTTTTAGCAATTTAAGATCGATTTTTTTTTTTTTTTGTCTTTTAACTATATTTTTGTAATTTTAAGAAACAAAAGTGTCGTAAAAAGAGAAAGCTGAGCAAATCGCGGATGAGATGGACCGGAAGGGGTGTTGAGGAAGGTTGCATTCTTTTAAAAAGTTAAAATTTTCACATAATTTTATATATGATTTTTATTGATGATATAATTTTACATCTCTTAAAATTCAGTAGTTTTATACCTCTTAAATTTCTAATTTATTTTTTTTAAATGTAGTCATTATTTCTGACTGATGGACGAACTTGAGGTTGGTTAACAAATGCAAAAAAATTCAAAATGTTAATGAACAATGTGCAACTCTATTTATAGATAATATTGTGATTAAAATTAGTTTAGGTTTCCTTACTATGTTCAAATTCACAATCTATCCCCTATACATCAAGTTGACATTCTTTGGTTAATTCGTTTTTATATCATCGTTAAATAGTTCATTTTGCATTAAGATGCCTATGTCGTGTTTTCTTAAAGATGTATTTTTAGACTCAATATGTCAATTGTGTAAATTGCATCATAGATTACTATTCAAAAAACTAGATCATATATTACTTAGTTATAGGTTATATCATTCTCGGGTACTCGAAGAATTAGGTATCTGGTTCTTTTGGGTATTACATATGACGGTCTGTGTCCCGACCCGCTTTAGCCGGGTACCTGCTATTCGGGTATCCGTAAAATTTGGGTACCCAAAAAATCGGGTAGCAGGTATCCGGTTCACATTTTTATTTATTTATTTTTAAATTTATAAGTTTTAAAAAAATCACGTAGTAAACACATAAAATTTAAAAGTTCATAATACATAATTCAAACAAAAATTAGTGATTTGAAGTTTGTTTTAAGATGAATATTTGGATATATATTAAAGTTTATCACCAAAGAGATAATAAAAATATTAATTTTATTTTTTTCTTTTGAATCTTGTATTAACAAATTAATAAAAATATATTTGAAAATTTTAAAACTTAAAAGTACATAATAAAAATATAAAAAATAATTTAGAGATTTAAATTTGATTTTAGGTAAAAGTATTAAGAACTTAAAATAAAATATATAATTTAAAACTAAAAAATAAATATATTAAAAGTACCATGTCGGGTCAATTGAATCATGTAATTTTGAATACCCTAATAGGTTTAATAACAAATATATTGTTATACCTTCGTCTAAAACTACCATGTCTCTGCCTGTCAACACCTCCGAAACTCCTAGTATCCAAATCACGCCTCAACAGACGAAACCTTATGGCCTGGAGCCTCTCTCATCTAGACTGCTATGCGATTGACATGATAACTATCAGGCCTGTCTGACTCACCAGCTAGGTCTACTATCTAACAGTCAAGTCTAGCTTGTCAGCCCGCGTGGCCAGATTGGAAAGTCTATCGGTTGAAACCATCAGTAGTTGTCATTAGGCCTAGCTTAGTCCCATTGTGTAGTGTCCCTCGACTATAAATAGCCATTGGGAGAAAGAGCAAGGGGACAACCAACTCTCCAAACTCAAGACTTTCGCATAATCTCCAGCATCGTTATCAGTGGCTTTCCGCCCACATTAAAATGGGTAAACCACCACCGATCGTCGTCAACCACCGCCTTCTTACATATCTATACTTCCATCTCCACTTTCATGTTCGGTGTATGACATTTTAGACATCAAAACATGTATTATTTTTTAAGTAGCAATTAAGTCACTCAATTGTATGTTTCGAAACAAACATATCACTTTTCTTTAAAAATAACAATACAGTCACTCAATTATAGGTTTAGGAACGAACATGTCACTCAATAAATATTTTATGACAAACAAGTCACTTTGTCAATAAAATTGAAGTAAAGATTTGGTATAATAACAATTTAAGTCATTGAAACTTATGCATTCTATTAATTTAGTCCTAATTTGAAATTATTCAATAAACTTAACACTTCATATTTAAAAATTTCATTAGTAGAGTGATTGTGTCTACTAGCAGGCAACGTTAAGGTCATAATGTGTCTATTCCATTAGTTTCTCGACTATCTAGTAGTTAAGTGACTATGTCTGTTGAACTATCATATATGTTCATTATCGGACTGATGGACAATAACATAGAGTGTGGTAAGTGGTCAGAGGGTGTGTCAAGATGGTGCAGTGTCAAAATTTTTAAATATTAAGTGTTAACTTCACTGAATTATTTCAAAATTAGGACCAAATCAATAGAATGTATAAGTTTCGGGACTAAAATTATTTTTATACTAAGTGTGGAGCCCGATAATCACACCCGAAATGCTTGTCAAGTGGTGGAGAAGTGGTGTTTTTGGGTGATTGTGGTGGAAGCAAAAGATGAAAGAATTTGACACAAGATTTAGAGTGATTCAGCTTTCTAACCAAAGCCTACATCCACTACCTTAGCTCCCCACCAAAGATTTCAACCAATTAACTAAGAATTTTTTCCCTTTTCTAAGATTAGGAGGAAACCGTTACAAACAATTCAAAGCTTTCTAACCCAAAGCTTGATCAAACAATCTTTTACAAAGAGAATTCAAAGCAAACAAAATTCCTCTCACTAGGTGTATGTTTGCACTCTTAAACGCTCACTCAAATCCTAATACACTTGAGCATACCTAAACAATTAAGCTCACAAGTGTTGTCTATACAAGACAATTGACAATTTGAGTACTAAGACATTTCTTGATCACATGATTGTTGACTTGAGGATCATTAGTTGTTTCTTGGTGCTTGAAGGTCCATTTTATCTTCCCAAACTTGATTCAAGTCGTTGCTGACCGTTGGGATTTAATTGGAGTCGATGGGGCTAATTTCCATGCAGTTTTTCCTAATCTGGTGCAGGGTGTATTGATACACGAGGTACTTGTATCGATACGACCTCTTTGGGAAAGAGCCGTTGAGCATGGAAACAAGAAAGCGTATTGATACACTTGAAGGTGTATCGGTACGGGCGTATCAAAACGCTTGATGGCGTATTGGTACGGGCGTATTTTAACGCCCGGGTTTTGGGCCTAGAGGTTTTAGAGGTTGAATCGGGCCGGTCAAGAACGGTTCGAATCTTTAAGGTAGGTTTACGGAACACCTAGTTCGGGATGCTTTAAAAATATGGAAAAAATATCTAAAAATCCTCATTTATTATATAAATGGTTATGGTGAAAACAATTTTACAAAATGTGATTTGGAAATATTACATTTTGGTGTAGTGACCAAATTGCAGTTTTTGCAAAAGTTGACTAGTAACTGTTTTGTAAAGGATTGAAACTTTGAATCTTTAAGGAGCTAATTTTACCAAATTGTTTTTCATCAGATTTCTCTTTAATTTGGGAGTTTTAATAATGATTTAATTAAATGAATTAAGAGAGAAATTCCATTTTGACTTTTCATAACTACTTTACGATATTTTTCCCTCTTTTCATTTTCTCTCAACTTCCACTCAGCCAAACACATTTCCCTCATCAAATAATCTCTGGTTTTCATCTCTTTTGCTGAGATTTCATTCTCTTATGGATTTCCAATCTTTACTTCACTAAAACCTTTTGTTTTCACCTTGGATTTTCAAGAAAACTTGCCCAAATTGAGGAGAAATCAGCCATTATAGGTAAGCTTCGTCCTTCTCCTCTAATGATCAGTTCTTTACTGAAATTCCCAAGTTATCAATCCTTTGCTGATGGTTTTTAAGTTGTTTTTATGTTATCAATGTGAAATGATTGTTAATTTCAAGATTCTTGATGAGATCTTGGTGATTTTCGTATTCCTATGTTAAGCTCTATTTTAAGGTTGATTTTTAATGTATTTTGGATGATATGTGATGTTGAAAATGAGGTTTTAACAAATAAATCCCGAATAGGTTTGGATTCCTAAGTTTTACATGTTGGATTTGTGGTTTTTGGGGTGGTTTTAGTGATCTGTTGTTGCTGGAGGTATAAAGACGTGTTTGTGATGATTTTTGGTGTTGATTGAGGTTTAGTAAAGATTAGAATTGATAAATCTTGGCTGTGCTTTGATTTGGGAAAGTTTGGAGGTGGTCTCGGTTATTTCAGATAGCCGAAAAGGTGTTTTTGAGTAATTCAGCGAGTTTGAATGAGTGGCTGGTGATTTCAATACACGATGATGCATTAATCCTCTGCTCTTATGTGTAATGAACATGAGAGATATCTTCGGACGCTTTTGGTGTTGATCTGGAAGTGCCGGAAGCCTAGGAATTGTTTCAGCAAACAAATGAAACATAATCGGTGAGTGCGAATGGTTTTAGAAGTCCTTGAGGGACAAGGAAACAAGGTTTGGGGAGTTAGGTTTGGTTTGAAACACCATCCTAAGTCCGGAAGTAAGTATGGCTAGTTTTTTTCTCGATATGTGGTTAATGCCCTAAATGCTTTTAACATGCTCTTGATTTGTGTTAGACAAAATCTTACTGTTTTATGCATGATTTATAACATGAAAAGATGTTATGTGATGATCCCATGTGATAACATGTCTATGAAAAGAGTTTTGAGATTTTGACTAGATGAAATGCATGAATTGTGGTTTTGAAATGGGATGAGAATGATTTGAGAAATGTTGCATCAAAACAATAGATGAGATGATGTTTTTAATATGATATATTGGCATAAATGATAAGTTTATTACCGAATATAATTGGTCGACCAATAGGATGAAAGTGCACTATAAACTAAAAATTCGTACGTGCTCTTTGGAGTCAGGCAATGGGGGTAGTGCCATCCCGATCCAAAGTGAGAATCCGATGATGAGAGATACCATCAGGGTAGGTCTTGGTGAAACACTCAAGCTTTGTAGCGAAGAGAGATACCGACATGAGAGTCCGGTGATGTGAGATTCCACTGGGGTAGGACTTGGCTTTATGTCAAGCTAATCCGCATATCCGAGTAAAGATGTAATATGAAATGCCAATATATATATGAGATTGTATTTGATTCACATGTACCAAATGTTGAGATGTTTTATGCTATGAGAAATGCATATGAGATTTGTGGTTTATGAAATGCTTTTGTTTTCATTAAGCATGAGTATGGCTTTGCCATGAGATTTGCATTGGCTAAATGCATGAGCTAGATTGAAGGTACATGTGTTTTTCAAATGAAGAATTGCTTTGCATGGCTTTGCTGAGGGAGTACAAGGGCAAGCTGCTCCTGATATGACAGTGTTAGTACAAGCTATTGCTGGAGCTTTTTGGGCGGCTGTAGCTGGAGCTTTTTGGGCGGCAGTAGCTGGAGCTCATGTGGCTGCACCTCAAGCTAGTGCTGGTGCGAGTTTGCCTCTGGAGCGACTCCGTAGCCTGGAAGGGGCTGAGTTTAGGGGGCTAACCCCTGAGGGTTCCGAGTCTTGGTTGGAGAGTACCAAGAGAATCCTTGGACAAATGAACGATAATGATGTCCAGAAACTGGGGTGTATTGTATCTTTGTTTCATGGTGATGCCTATACGTGGTGGACGACCACAATCGCTGGCTTGGATGAGGCTGAGGTATCTTGGACGTTCTTTCTGAATGCGTTCAAGAGGAAGTATTTGAGGGTCTGTTATCTGGACGAAAAGAAGAGGGAGTTTATGTCCCTAGTGCAGGGAAGTATGTCGGTAGCAGAGTATGAGGTACAATTTGTACGCCTTAGCCAGTATGCACCCGAGCTGATCCCTAGAGAACGAGAGAGATGCGAACTATTCAGATATGGGTTGGTGGCTGATGTGAAGACATATATGCTCGCAGCAGACTACACTGATTTTGATGTCCTGGTCACTCGAGCCAAGGATATTGAGCTGAATCTCGGACTAGCCAGTCGGACAGGAGGGTCTAGCTCAGGGAAGCGATCTGCGGATCGTGATCTTGGAAAAGATCGGTTCAAAAGACCTAAGGATAGAAGGTCACACACAGATGTGAGACGTGGGGGTGGTAACCCTGGAAGAGGTCAACAAGGGTTGAATGCTTTCATACGGACACCTGAGTGTAATCGGTGTGGTAGGAGGCACACTGGTGAGTGCTGGGGCAACCTTGGTACATGCTGGAATTGCGGTAATCGTGGGCACATAAAAAGGGATTGTCCACAACCGATGAGAGAGGGTCAGGCTCCGGTGAGAGTAGCTGAGCCACAGAGAGGCCGTGGGCGCGGCCGTGGCAACTTTCAGCTTAGAGACGAAGGTGCGAGAAATGTAGCACATGTGGTGGATGTTCAGCCTGAAGGTGGTGGCCAGGCCAGAGTGTATGCCCATCGAGAAGGGATGAATAACACGGACGTGATCGCAGGTACATTTACTTTGCAGTCTTTGTCATTACTTTCTTTGATTGATTCTGGATCTACACACTCGTACATATTGCGTGAACATGCCCAAATGCTTGGTTTGCCTGTTGAGTCTTTTGATGTGGGTATGCGTGTGACTAGTTCCTTTGGTGAGACGGTTGTTACAAGGAGATTGTATAGGAGATGTCCCTTAAAGGTGCAAGAGCATGTCTTTTTAGTTGATCTTATGGAATTGCCATTCTATGGATTCGCTGTAATCCTTGGTATGGATTGGCTTGTTGAGCATAGGGCCGTTGTGGATTTTGAAAATAAGCGAGTTTCGTTGAAACTTGTGGATGATTATGAGGTTGTGGTGGTGGGAGAAAATGTGAAATTCCTATCTAATATGGTGTCGACGCTTGAAGCAAGCCGGATGTTTCGCCAGGGATGCGAGGCTTATCTGGCCTTTGTTATGAATCCTAGTACAAAGAAGGTTCGTGTACATGATATGAGGACCATGTGTGAATTCCCTGGGGTGTTTCCGGAGGAACTACCTGGATTGCCGCCAAGTCGCGAGGTTGAGTTCGGAATTGAGTTGTATGAGAACACAACTCCGGTGTCCATTGCTTCCTATCACATGGCACCCAAGGAGTTGAAGACACAACTACAAGAGTTGCTCGACCGAGGCTTTATTCGGCCTAGTGTGTCACCTTGGGGTGCACCGGTCTTGTTTGTTAAGAAGAAAGATGGAACTATGAGAATGTACATTGATTACCGGTAGCTGAATAAGTTGACTATTAAGAATAAGTATCCTTTACCGAGGATTGATGATCTTTTCGATCAGTTTCGAGGAGCGGTTGTGTTCTCAAAGAGAGATCTGTGATCAGGATATTATCAGTTGAAGGTTAAGGATGTGGATGTGCCGAAGACAACTTTCCGAATGAGATATGGACATTATGAATTTCTAGTGATGCCGTTCATATTGACGAATGCTCTTGCTGCCTTCATGGATATGATGAACATGGTGTTTTATGAATTCTTAGATAAGTTCGTTGTGGTGTTCATCGATGATATCCTTGTGTACTCTCGTACCGAGGAGGAGCATGAAGAACATTTGAGGATTGTTTTGCAAGCGCTGTTAGAGAATCGACTTTATGCTAAGCTGAGTAAGTGTGAGTTTTGGCTGAAAGAGGTTGTTTTTCTTGGCCATGTGGTTTCGACTGAGTGGATTCGTGTTGATCCTCAGAAGATTGAGGCGGTGGTGAATTGGAAGCCTCCTAGGTTTGTTCATGAAGTTCGTAGTTTCCTTGGGTTGGCAGGTTACTACCGAAGGTTCGTGGATGGATTTTCTAAGATTGTTGCCTCTTTGACGAAGTTGTTACAAAAGGATGTTAAGTTTGAGAGGACGGAAGCGAGACAACAAGCTTTTGAGAAGCTAAAGGGAGCTTTGACGCAAGCTCCTATCTTGGTTCAACTTGAGTCAAGAAAAGAGTTTGTGGTGTATAGTGACGCATCCTATGTTGGTTTAAGGTGTGTGTTGATGCAAGAGGTAGGGTAGTGGCTTAAGCATCGCGACAGTTGAAAGTGCATGAGCGTAATTACCCTACGCATGACATTGAGCTGGCGGCAGTGGTTTTTGCTTTAAAGATTTGAAGACATTATCTATATGGTGAGAGGTGTACTGTGTACACGGATCATAAGAGTTTGAAGTACCTTATGTCTCAGAAGAAGTTGAATCTTAGGCTACGACGCTAGGTGGACAGTGGCGGAAGCTCTCTAAGACCTATAGGGGCTGTGGCCCCCACTAGAAAATAAATTATTCTTTCCAGTATATATATTATTGTATGTATATAGATTAAATTGTTTAATTTTCCCCCACCCATAAAGAAAACGTGTCCCCCAAAGGAAAACGTGTATGTTTGATTAGAATTTGGATCGACACGACGACATCTGATAAGTATTAGTTATTAAAAAAAGAGTGAATAGTAGAATAGTTTCATTTGTCATTTCACAGTAAAAAAATTTACTTTTGCAGGGCCCTTCATCTTCTTTAAGTTCAAAGCATTTTAAATATTAACTCCATTAAAGTTGAACTTGGAGGTAAATTTTTTAGAACTTTTTAATTCATGTTTATAATTTTGTTTTGGTTAATATTTTTAATTTAGTTGAAGGTACAAATCGTTTATGTTTTCAATTTAGTTCAGATTTTTGTCACTTTGTCTTCTTGTTTCGGTTCTAATATTTTAATTATGATATGATATCTAATTTATTTTGTGTTTTGGCTTCCTCCCGATTTATAGTTTCATCTTCACCATGAATCCATGATACTTTGCTTTCATTCATTTATATTTTCAATTCAGTTCAGATTTTTGTCACTTCGTCGTCTTGTTTAGATTACATATAATGATAGGAAAATTAAAAAGATTATTGTGCAACTGCAAGTGTATTAGATTAGGTGTTCCTTTTACTTTGAATTTAATATATGAACTCAAATCCTCTTTATAACAATTTTAACAAAATATCAATGTATTGTATGAGGATTGATTTGCTGTAGAAAATGTTATTATTAAGTATGAAAATAACAGATATGTTGATTTGGAACTAAAATCTAATTTAAAATACTTTTAGATTTATTGTCATTTTGTTGCTTTTGGTTAATGTCATCCTTTTATATTTGAACAAGTGACGAACCAATCAACAAATGTGTTTGTAATTTATTGCAACATAATGTTATTGATTCCAATAAATTAAATTTTTTTATGGTTATAGGTTGTGTGAACTCATGGCCAAACAAAAAAGACTAGATATTATTTTTTTCAAAAAAAAAGATGTTGATTAAGAAATTAGTACGTCATCGAAAACTCCAAGGCTTGAGCATCAAGGTTGTAGTCAATCTCCCTCTAAATCTCCGGTTGTTGAGGTTGAAGAAGTTAAACTTCCGTTAATAGATGGCCCCCTCAATAAATTACGGCGAGTTCCGCCACTGTAGGTGGAGTTGCTTAAGGATTACGACCTAACGATCGAGTATCATCCGGGGAAGGCCAATGTTGTGGTCGATGCTTTGAGCAAGAAAGTGGCGGTAGAATTGAGGGCGATGTTTACTAGCTTGAGCATATCGCGAGATGGTGGTCTTGTTGCTGAATTGCAAGTGAAACCATCTTTGGTTCAGTTGATAAAAGATAAACAGCTGCTGGATGATTCTCTGGTACCGCATGTTCAGGACATCGTAGAAGGAAGGCCTTCAGATTTCTGTTTCAATGATGATGGTGTTTTATGTTTTGGGAGTCGAATAGTGGTTCCGTATGATGTTGAGTTAAGGCGCACTATTCTGACTGAAGCTCATAGTAGTCCTTTCGCTATGCACCTTGGTAGTACGAAATGTATCGTGATTTGAGGGATGAGTACTATTGGGTGGGATTGAAGAAAGATGTCACTGAGTTCGTTAGCAAGTGTATGGTTTGTCAGCGGGTTAAGGCTGAACATCAAGTTCCTTCTGGGTTGTTGCAGCCGTTGCGAATCCCAGAATGAAAATGGGAGAGGATTATTATGGACTTCGTGTCTGGCTTGCCGTTGTCGCCAACGAAGAAGAATTCTGTCTGGGTGATTGTAGATCGTCTTACGAAGTGTGCACATTTCTTTCATATGCATACTACGTATACTTTGGATAAGCTTGTTGAGCTGTACATTGATGAGATTGTGTGTTTGCCTGGGGTGCCAAAATCTATAGTGTCGGATAGAGATCCGAGGTTCACAACAAGGTTTTGGGAATGTTTACATCAAGCTTTGGGTACGCGGCTGAATTTCAGTACTTCCTATCATCCGCAAACGGATGGACAGTTGGAGCGTGTTATCCAAGTGCTTGAGGATATGTTGAGGTGTTTGTGTTATTGAGTTTCAAGACTCTTGGGAGAAGCACTTGCCTTTGGTTGAGTTTGCTTATAATAATAGTTATCAGGCAAGTATCCAAATGGCACCTTATGAGGCTTTATACGGGAGGAAGTGTAGAACTCCCCTTTGTTGGGCTGAAACATGACAAAAGTTAGTCTCGATGACAGCTTTGTTGAAAGGAACCATCGAGAAGGTGAAGCTCATTTGTGGCGTTTGAAGGCAGCATTGGACCGACAAAAGTCTTACACGAATTTGAAGCGTAAGGAGATAGAGTTCGCAGTAGGCAAACGTGTGTTTTTGAAAGTTTCACCTTGGAAGAAGGTGATGAGGTTTGGCCGGAAGGGCAAACTGAGTCCAAGGTTCATTAGACCATATGAGGTGATAGAACGTGTGGGTCTTGTTGCTTACAAGCTGAGACTACCTCAAGAGTTGGAAAAGATACATAATGTGTTTCACGTATCCATGCTTCGGAGATATAGATCGGATCCGTCGCATGTTATGCCTGTGGAAGAAGTTGAGCTGAACCCAGACTTGACATATGATGAGGAGCCCGTTGAGATTCTGGATTCTGATAGTAAGGTTCTCCGGGGTAAGACTATCGAGCTGGTCAAGGTCTTGAGGAGACATCGTGGCATTGAGGAAGCCCCGTGGGAAAGGAAGGATGACATGGAGAAGCAATTTCCTTACCTTTTTCCACCAGGTAAATTTCGAGGACGAAATTTCTTAAGTGGGGGAGAGTTGTAACGACCGGATTTTGAGCCTAGAGGTTTTAGAGGTTGAATCGGGCCGGTCGAGAATAATTCAAATCTTTAAGGTAAGTTTAGGGAACACCTAGTTCGGGATGCTTTAAAAATATGGAAAAAAAATATCTAAAAATCCTCATTTATTATATAAATGGTTATGGTGAAAACAATTTTACAAAATGTGATTTGGAAATATTACATTTTGGTGTAGTGACCAAATTGCAGTTTTTGCAAAAGTTGACTAGTGACTGTTTTGTAAAGGATTGAAACTTTGAATCTTTAAGGAGCTAATTTTACTAAATTGTTTTTCATCAGATTTCTCTTTAATTTGGGAGTTTTAATAATGATTTAATTAAATGAATTAAGAGAGAAATTCCATTTTGACTTTTCATAATTACTTTACGATATTTTTCCCTCTTTTCATTTTCTCTCAACTTCCACTCATCCAAACACATTTCCCTCATCAAATAATCTCTGGTTTTCATCTCTTTTGCTGAGATTTCATTCTGTTATGGATTTTCAATCTTTAGTTCACTAAAACCTTTTGTTTTCACCTTGGATTTTCAAGAAATCTTGCTCAAATTGAGGAGAAATAAACCATTAGAGGTAAGCTTCGTCCTTCTCCTCTAATGATCAGTTCTTTACTGAAATTCCCAAGTTATCAATCCTTTGTTGATGGTTTTTAAGTTGTTTTTATGTTATCAATGTGAAATGATTGTTAATTTCAAGATTCTTGATGAGATTTTGGTGATTTTCGTATTCCTATGTTAAGCTATGTTTTAAGGTTGATTTTTAATGTATTTTGGATGATATGTGATGTTGAAAATGAGGTTTTAACAAATAAATCTCGGATAGGTTTGGATTCCTAAGTTTTATATGTTGGATTTGTGGTTTTGGTGATCTGTTGTTGCTGGAGGTATAAGGACGTGTTTGTGATGATTTTTGGTGTTTATTGAGGTTTAGAAATGATTATAATTGATAGATCTTGGATGGGCTTTGATTTGGGAAAGTTTGGAGGTGATTTCGGTTATTTCGGATAGCCGAAAAGGTGTTTTTGAGTAGTGCAGCGAGTTTGAATGAGTGGCTGGTGATTTCAATGCATGATGATGCATTAATCCCCTGCTCTTATGTGTAATGAACATGGGAGATATCTTCGGACGCTTTTGGTGTTAATCCGGAAGTGCCGGAAGCCTAGGAATTATTTCGGCAAACAAGCGAAACGTAATCGATGAGTGTGAATGGTTTTAGAAGTCCTTGAGGGAAAAGAAAACAAGGTTTGGGGATTTTGGTTTGGTTTGAAACACCATTCTAAGTCCGGAAGTAAGTATGGCTAGTTTTGCTCTCGATATGTGGTTGATGCCCTAAATGCTTTTAACATGCTCTTGATATTTGTTAGACGATATCCTACTGTTTTATGCATAATTTATAACATGAAAAGATGTTATGTGATGATCACATGTGATAGCATGTCTATGAAAAGAGTTTTAAGATTTTGACTAGATGAAATGCGTGAATTGTGGTTTTGAAATAGGATGAGAATGATTTGAGAAATGTTGCATCAAAACAGTAGGTGAGATGATGTTTTTAATATAATATATTGGCATAAATGATGAGTTGATTACCGAATATAATTGGTCGACCAATAGGATGAAAGTGCACTATAAACTAAAAATTCGTACGTGCTCTTTGGAGTCGGGCAATGAGGGTAGTGCCATCCCGATCCAAAGTGAGAATCCGATGATGAGAGATACCATTGAGGTAGGTCTTGGTGAAACACCCAAGCTTTGTGGGGAAGAGAGACACCGCCATGAGAGTCCGGTGATGTGAGATTCCACTAGGGTAGGACTTGGCTTTATGTCAAGCTAATCCATATATCCGAGTAAAGATGTAATATGAAATGCCAATATATATATATATATATGAGATTGTATTTGATTCACATGTACCAAATGTTAAGATGTTTTATGCTATGAGAAATGCATATGAGATTTTTGGTTTATGAAATGCTTTTGTTTTCATTAAGCATGAGTATGGCTTTGCCATGAGATTTGCATTGGCTAAATGCATGAGTTAGATTGAAGGTACATGTGTTTTTCAAATGGAGAATTGCTTTAAAATGGTTTTGAAGCATGAGGTAGAAAGAGCATGTTGTAGAAAATAGTTTTGAGATAGAGTTTTAAAGTTGCATTGTTGCGTTGGTTTTTTTAGAGCTTGCCTCACTAAGCAAATGTGCTTACGCTCTCTTTTACCAACAATGCAGATAATTGAGACACTTTTGGGCAGCAAGGAGGCTAAGGATATCCAAGGAAGTGAAAAGCTCAAGTATGGTGACGTTTTCTTATACTTTAGTAATAATAATTGGCAATGGGGATCTATGGTTAGTTTGGGAGATGTATTTTGGAACTCCCTGCGATTGTTGCAAGTTTATTATGGTGTATGTGGTTTGTAAATCCCCTTTACGGTTTAGTTTATGGTTTGTGGCTTTCGTATGATTTCCATGACTAGGAAGCATGTCTTTAGAACTCATGCATGGATGTTTGATGCTAAGTTTTGGTTCTTACCTCGTAATATCTACTATTGATGCTTAAATATGTTATTTGCATGTTGTGGTATGATTTGGAACATTTTCGGATGTGTTTGGGTGTGAAAAACCAGCAATATATGTAGTTGCAGGGCTGGGCGTATCGAAACGCTCTTATCTGTTTCGAAACAATGGCCTGAAATGGTCATCGGGTTCCGGAACGGGTAAGAACGTTCCTAAACGTTTTGGCTACTAGAAAGTCATGTTTCGATACGGGTCTCGGAACGCACCTGAGTACCGAAACGGTCAACTCAGTTTCGATACGACCATTTCGATACAAGGCTCAGCGTTTTGAAACACCCGACCGTTGGTCTGGATTTTGAACTGATTCAGGTTCTTGTTTCTTGCATTTTAGTCCCTGATATTTATGAATGCAATTGAATGAGTTTGGAATGTCTAATTAAGTTGATATTTGATATAGTGGCATGAAATAGGAATAATTAAATATTGGTAACCTTAAAATCTGCGAGGTCCTTGAAATTTATGAAATTTACGTTTTAGTCCCTAAAAGTCTAATTTGTGCAATTAAACCCCTAATTGATTTCCTATCGATGTGCCTTACCTTCCTATGATCTTGGGTGGTCACATAGGATTAATATTGCATTTAGAAAAGATAAAAGAAAAAAAAGGGTCGCCAATCAGAGTTAATTTTAACGAGTTGGCTTCGGTTTTCCCCGTGTAATCACCTCGGTTCGGGTCAACCGTCTAGACCGGGCTAAGGGGGTTACACGTATCGAAACGCTTGAAGGCGTATCGGTACGACCTTGTTTGGAAATAGCTGTTGGGGGATTTTGACACGTAGGCGTATCGAAACGCTAATAGGCGTATCGATATGACTCATTTGGAAAACTAGTCGTTGGGCATTTAAAGCATAAGGTATCAAAACGACCCTTTCCGTATCGGTACAACCAAGCCTGTACTGGTACAAGTTTTGGCAATTTTAAATTTGTTGTAGCTGAAACCCTAAGGCGTATCGAAACGCAGTATACTGTATCAATACAGTTGAGCTGAAAAACTTAGGTTTGGCTACTTTAAAACATTTCAAAACCTTTTGAAAACTCTTCAAACATATTTTCAAGTTGTTTGGACTTAAAATCATTTTTGAAATCTTTTCAATTTAGTCCAAAATTATTTTTCAATTATTATATCAAAACAAATATCCTAATAATCCCCCTTTTTTATATAATAAAATCAACTTGAAAAAATTGTGTTTGAGATTCCCTCTTTGTAAAATAAATTTTGAATAAGAGAATAAAAATTCGAAAGTAATTAAAGTCCCCTTATTCACACGAACATATAAATTTTCAAAGCATTATCCCCTTTTTGTTATATAAAAAATTTAGACAATTATATAAAAGCAACAACTAATTGAATAACTTCGATTCAAGCGATTCATGTACCCGTGGATGAAAGATTTAGACAACAAAACCATTTATCATCGCATCAATAATTAATTGATTAAAGCAACAACAAATTAGTCTAGTGGAATGAGATACTAAATTTCTTAAACAAAGTTCGAGATTCAAATTATGACGTTATGAAAAAAAATTGAGAGAATCGTTCTATAATAAACCGTTACAATATCTGATTTGAATTAATCAATTAATAATTTAAATACCGATAATTATATAAAAAAACTAATTGAATGACTTCGATTCAAGCAATTCATGTACCCGTGGACGAAAGATTTAGACAACAAAATCATTTATCATCACATCAATAATTAATTGATTAAAGAAACAACAAATTAGTCTCGTGAAATGAAATACTAAATTTCTTAAACAAAGCTTTAAATTCAAATTATGACGCTATGAAAAACAATAAACTGAGAGATTCGTTTTATAATAAACCTTTATAATATTTGATTTCAATTAATCAATTAATAATTTAAATACTGATAATTATATAAAAAACTAATTGAATAACTTCGATTCAAGCAATTCATGTACCCGTGGACGGTTATATTTGATTTTTGTTCGCTATTTACAATAAAAACACTAAGCCCAAACGTTTTTTAAAGGGTGGAAACATAAATGCTGAGCTAAAATTAAGCCCAAAGTTTAGCCCAGGAATCCCAATCAGTGGCCAAAATAACAATTCACCAGTACTACCTACGCGCCACGGCCTACTGTGTATGACACAGGCAAGGCCCACGTGCCACTTAGGGCCGTAAATGAGACGAGACAGATTACGAATTATTCGAGCTCAACTCGGTCAATGCTTGTCAACACTTAACTCGATCAGGCTCAATTCGAGCTTTTAACGAATCGAGTTGAATTATTTAATACCCGACTCGAAAAGCTCGCGAGCTATTCGAAAATATAATATACTAATTTTTTTAACTTTTTAAATTTAAAATCTAAAATTTTAAACCTAAAACCCTAAAACATAAACCCTAAGTATAAGTCCCAAATCTTAAGGCATTACTTGGTATGAAGAATGAAAATGAAGAATGATGGAAAATTTGTTAATTAAATGGTGGAGATTCATAGCCACCTTCTTACTTTGAATCTTAACTATTTGATTAACAAATTTTTTTACCTTTTTACATTTCTATCCTTCATACCAGGCAAAGTCTAAAAATTTAAACTCAACAACCTAAACATTTAAACCCTAAACTAACACTATAAAGCTAAAATTAACAAGTTTGTTTGCAAATTGTACATGTCGCGAGCTATTCAAATCAGACTTGGTCAAAGTTCGATTAAACTCAACTCGAGTGAACTCGACTCAAACTCGAACGACTCAAAATTTTAATGAGCGGAGTCGAATTCGATTCTGCTCATTTTTCACTAATAAAAACAGCAATAAAATTTACCTTCGGCGAGAAACATCGTCGTTGAAGGCCTGTAAAATGGTAAAGAAGGAAGGAAGGAAGACTTTACGAAGTACAAAGCAAACACTAAAAATGAAGTCGCTCAGATCTTAAAAAAGAAAGCGGAGGAGAGAATCGAAAAACTCTTCTCTTTTTCATTTAAACCCAATTCCCAAAAACATTCAAAGACGCTTCAGTTTGGTTTTAATATTAGATGTTGCATCAGATCTGAAGGTAATTTCTTCTCATCTCTTTCTTCAATTCCTAATTCCGATTCTTCTTGTTCGGTTTACGCTGTTCATATTTGTTTTAACGTTCGATTTGGTTCGATTCTGCAGAGAGTTGACAGTTGGAGAGGAAAAAAAAGAAGGAATAAAGAAGATGTTGACAAAGTTTGAGACGAAGAGTAATAGAGTGAAAGGACTGAGTTTCCACTCTAAGAGGCCGTGGATCTTAGCTAGTCTCCACAGCGGCGTTATCCAGTTATGGGACTATCGAATGGGCACTCTGATTGATCGATTCGAAGAACATGATGGCCCTGTTCGCGGTGTCCATTTCCACATGTCTCAGCCTTTGTTTGTCTCTGGAGGTTCAGATTTCATTTCCTTTAACCTCGGTTTTGATCCCTGCTTAATAAATCATATTGATTTGGTTATTTTAGTGATCTGTGTATTTAGATGTGAAATTTTGAGCTGTAGTGAGTTGTTAGATTAGCTTAAATTTTGGAGCCCTTCTTGCAACCGTATGAAATTTAAGGAATCTGATGTGTGATGCGGGATCTAGATTTAATATAGAGATTCATGTAGTTGGACTTGGTTTACAGCATTAGATCTGATGGTTTGAAGCAAATGAATCCCAACTGAACAATAGATAGAATTATATGCGATAAATCTGTGTTTGCGTGAATGCGTGTTACTTTATCCGGTGGTTTTACTTCTATGTATTCTACGTTGTACTTCCAAAGTATAGACTAAAGATCTATTTTTGGGATAAATGAATTGTTTTATTTGACGCCGCATATATTTAAGCTCCTAAGTGATGCTGTTGAGTTTATTAAATGAAATTTTCTGGAGTTGGTCAACTTGGGAAAGAATAACCTGGCACTGGGCAGCCAGCCCTATTATTGGCTCAAAAATTTTCATTAGTGTTATGATTTTCTTTTACAAAGCATATGGTTTTTGTGCAATACAAATTATACTAAAAATTGATTACTTTTTTTAAAGGGGATGACTACAAGATAAAAGTATGGAACTACAAGTTGCATAGATGTCTTTTCACACTTCTTGGACATCTTGATTATATTCGTACTGTGCAATTTCATCATGAGCATCCATGGATTGTGAGTGCCAGTGATGATCAGACTATTCGCATATGGAACTGGCAGTCACGAACTTGCATCTCAGTCTTGACTGGTCATAATCATTATGTTATGTGTGCCTCATTCCATCCTAAAGAAGACCTTGTTGTGTCGGCCTCCCTTGATCAAACTGTTCGAGTTTGGGATATTGGTTCCTTGAAAAAGAAGACTGCCTCCCCAGTTGATGATATTTTACGGTTGAGTCAGATGAACTCGGATCTTTTTGGTGGTGTTGATGCAATAGTTAAGTATGTATTGGAAGGCCATGACCGAGGGGTAAATTGGGCTGCATTTCATCCCACCCTACCTTTGATAGTCTCTGGAGCGGATGATCGCCAAGTGAAATTGTGGCGTATGAATGGTAATTAATGGAAAACCATGCCTTTCTCTCCAATTATGTTTAGTTTGTTATATATATTAATCAAAGTGTTTTGTTAATCACAATAGTTGGCCTGTTAATTTCTTTATAAAACTCTAATTGCTTTGTTTTCTTAAGTTCGATGTATGTTACATGGCCTTTGATATTTTAGCCAAGGTACCTCCACTCTTATAATATATTTTTTCGTAGCAGGGAATTTGGACCCCTGGCTTGTTGTTGAGTTGAGTAAATTGTTTATTTGTTTGCAGATACAAAGGCTTGGGAAGTGGATACCTTGAGAGGACACATGAATAATGTCTCATGTGTCATGTTCCATTCCAAACAAGACATCATTATATCTAATTCCGAGGATAAAAGTATTCGTGTGTGGGATGGAACGAAGCGTACTGGACTTCAAACTTTCCGTCGAGAACATGACAGATTCTGGATTCTTGCTGTTCATCCTGAGATGAATGTTTTAGCAGCTGGACATGACAGTGGCATGATTGTATTTAAGCTAGAGAGGGAGCGCCCTGCTTTTGCAGTGAGTGGTGATTCTCTGTTTTATGCCAAGGATCGGTTTTTAAAGTATTATGACTTTTCAACTCAGAGAGAGTCACAAGCACTTACAATTCGACGGCCTGGTTCCACAACTCTGAATCAAAGTCCGAGAACTCTTTCATACAGTCCTACAGAAAATGCTGTTCTCATATGCTCGGATGTGGATGGAGGATCTTATGAGTTGTATGTGATACCAAAAGACAACATTGGTAGGGGTGACAGTTCGCAGGAGGCAAAGAAAGGTCTTGGTAGTTCTGCTATATTTGTGGCTCGAAACCGATTTGCTGTCCTTGACAAAGGAAACAACCAAGTCTTAATCAAGAATCTTAAAAATGAAGTGGTTAAAAAGAGTGGCCTCCCAGTGCCCACAGATGCGATATTTTATGCTGGAACAGGTAATCTGTTGTGTAGGTCAGAGGATAGAGTAGTTATATTTGATCTCCAGCAGAGGCTTGTTCTTGGTGATCTTCAAACCCCTTTTGTGAGGCATGTTGTTTGGTCTAACGACATGGACACTGTTGCTTTGCTCAGCAAGCATACCATTGTCATTACTAATAAGAAGCTTGTGCACCAGTGCACTCTCCATGAGACAATACGTGTTAAGAGTGGAGCCTGGGATGACAATGGTGTTTTTATTTATACCACCCTAAACCATATAAAGTACTGCCTCCCCAACGGGGATAGTGGAATCATTCGAACGCTTGATGTTCCAATATACCTAACCAAGGTTTCTGGAAGTACAATATTTTGCCTGGATCGTGATGGGAAGAATAGGACCATAGTTATCGATGCTACAGAATACATCTTCAAGCTCGCACTGCTTCGGAAGAGATATGATCAAGTTATGAGTATGATAAGAAGCTCCCAGCTTTGTGGCGAGGCCATGATTGCTTATCTGCAACAGAAGGGGTTCCCTGAAGTGGCTCTTCATTTTGTCAAAGATGAGAAAACACGCTTTAAGTTGGCTCTAGAGAGTGGGAACATTCAAATTGCTGTTGCATCGGCTAAGGAGATTGATGACAAAGATCATTGGTATAGGTTGGGTGTGGAGGCCCTTCGCCAAGGCAATGCTGGTATAGTGGAATATGCCTACCAGAGGACAAAGAACTTTGAGAGATTGTCTTTTCTTTATCTCATAAATGGTAACCTGGAAAAGTTGTCCAAGATGCTAAAAATTGCCGAAGTTAAGAACGATGTAATGGGACAGTTTCACAATGCCTTGTATCTTGGTGATATCCAGGAACGTGTTAAGGTCTTGGAGAATGCTGGTCACTTGCCCCTTGCTTATATTACAGCATCGGTACATGGGCTACAAGATGTTGCGGAAAGGTTAGCATCTGAGTTGGGAGATGATGTCCCTCCTTTGCCAGAAGGGAAAGAACCTTCCTTGCTGATGCCTCCAGCCCCCGTTACATGTGGAGGTGACTGGCCTCTTCTGAGAGTCGTGAAAGGCATATTTGATGGTGGATTAGATAATATTGGCAGGGGTGCTGTGGATGAAGAGGAAGAGGATGCAGGAGGTGATTGGGGTGAAGATCTTGATGTAGTTGATGTTGATGGCTTACAGAATGGGGATGTTACTGAAATTTTGGAGTATGGGGAAGTGGCTGAAGAAAATGAAGAGGAGGGTGGATGGGACCTTGAAGATTTGGAACTTCCTCCTGAGGTAGACACCCCAAAGGTTTCTGGTGGTGCTCGATCTTCTATTTTTGTGGCACCAACTCCTGGTATGCCTGTAAGTCAGATTTGGATTCAGAAATCATCTCTTGCTGCTGAACATGCAGCAGCTGGTAATTTTGATACAGCAATGCGTTTGCTGAGCAGGCAACTTGGCATAAGAAACTTTGCTCCTTTGAAATCCATGTTTCTTGATCTTCACACAGGCAGCCATAGCTATCTTCGTGCATTTTCATCTACACCAGTGGTGTCCTTGGCAATTGAGAGGGGATGGAACGAGTCTGCTAGTCCTAATGTGAGGTGTCCACCTGCCCTTGTTTTCAATTTTTCTCAGTTGGATGAGAAGCTTAAGGCTGGTTACAAGGCCACAACAGGCGGAAAATTTACCGAGGCTCTTCGGCTCTTCCTCAGCATTCTTCACACAATTCCATTGATTGTTGTGGAGTCAAGGAGGGAAGTTGACGAAGTCAAGGAATTAATTATTATTGCTAAGGAGTATGTTCTTGGTCTGCAAATGGAGCTTAAGCGAAGAGAAATGAAAGACAATCCGGTGCGACAACAGGAGCTTGCTGCATACTTCACCCACTGCAACCTTCAAATGCCTCACCTAAGACTTGCTCTGCAAAATGCAATGGTTGTCTGCTCTAAGGCAAAGAACTGGGCTACAGCCAGTAACTTTGCCAGGCGACTACTAGAAACAAACCCCACAAATGAGAATCAAGCAAAGGCTGCAAGGCAAGTGATTCAAGCTGCTGAGAGGAATATGACAGATGCCGTCCAGCTGAACTACGATTTCAGGAACCCATTTGTGACATGCGGGGCTACTTATGTTCCGATTTACAGAGGACAGAAGGATGTATCTTGCCCATATTGCACTGCTCGTTTCGTGCCTAGCCAGGAAGGGCAACTGTGCACAGTGTGTGATCTTGCAGTGGTCGGGGCAGATGCTTCAGGGTTGCTATGTTCTCCTTCCCAGATACGATGATGATGAAGCTACAGAAAACTGGTACTCCTTTTGAGCTCTATCTTGCTGATCATTTTATCTTCAAAATCGACCTCATCGACCAATACATCTATGCATGCTAAAGGTCAGATTACTGAAGAAAAAGTTGGAACCAAGTTATATTGTTTTTGCTATTTCCTCTCCTTTGTCGTTTTGTTATATATATACATTCCTCCGATTAGAGTTCAGTATGATATGTTCATATGTAAGAATGAATTTGGAATTTGTAACTTTCAGGCTTTTCATGTTTTTTTGTTGTTTAGACGGGCAATGATAGAATAGTGACGGAGGGAGGCCTTGCTAAATGATTTATATGTATTTTCACAGGTAGGGTTGATTTATGCAATGATTTGGACTTCCCATTGGTTGCCACTAGACCTGTCTATTGGGTTGGGTTGTAGTTTGGTTCCAGCAAGTTTTCATGTCCAACCCTGAATTCGATCTAGCCTAATCCAAATGCCTATTTTATTGTTTATATATTATAAAATATTTTTAATACTTAATTTTTAAATGATTATTTTATATTTAATTCGAGTTCAGTTCAGTTCGGATCATGCTTGCCACTTGGTGGCACTGGAAGTGAATATATTTTTCCAAGGGAAAATACTTTATGTGCACTGACGGTAAAAAGAAAGTTTTATTTTTTTTAAAAAAAAATGGGTTTAATTTAGTATTTAGGGATTTAAGCTTTGTGCTCGCATGTATATATGGTCTTAATTAAACTGGAATACACCTAAAGGGCTTTTCAATTTGTACAATTTTCATTTTAGATATTTTTAGGAATTATGGGTATCAGTGATATGAATACACCTAAAGGGCTTTTCATTTTAAATACAACAAACAAACCCGGCGACTGAAGTCCGTACACGCTTTGATTGGCACATTCCCACAGAATTCAACATACCAATCTTCAAGTCTTAATAACAATGGAGAATAAGAAGAAAGAAAGAAAATTGAAGTGATAATAGTGTCTGTCCTTGAGATAAGGTTCTACTAGCACTATCCAATCAAAGCACCCTTTCTATTCCTAACACTGTTATGTTTATGAAGAGGGAGGGACATCCCATTACAATCTCTGCCATGTGTCCAGCAATTCAAGTGGGAAAAAAATGAGCCCCAAATCCAATTACAGCAGCATCGGCGTGGATTTGATTCTATTTCATTTCGGAAAAGATATTGTATCACGTGTACTAATAGTTAGGCATAATCAGTTGATATTTATTTTGTTATCTCGTTAATCTATCTTTATTTTAGACTATTAGTTTAGTTTTTTTCCCTATTGATAAACAATTACAACCACTATAAATAGGTAACAGTAGAATTGTAGTAAAGCTATTTTGACAATGTGCATTTTTGTGTTAGTGTCGATGGTATTCATCCTTCGCTGCTGATAATGGTGTTTGTTTGCATCTATTATAGAAACTAGAGTAAGCTAATCACATTAACAAACTTTTTCCGCTAAAACCATTAAAGTGCTCAAACTAATAGTTAAATAATAAAATAAGATTATACAAAGAAAAAGTTTTAAAAAATCCAATCAAACAACTTAATTTGGTTGGATCATTTTGTTCTTTATGAAATGCATAGAGATTAATTTGCCTATTTTCCGGTAAAAGGACCAAAATGCAATCCAATACATAGTACAAGGACTACTATGGTACTTTTACCTATGCAACCATTGAGTCCGTACACTTCTTTCCTTCTTTAGTTGGCATCCATTCTAGTCAACCAACCCAATCTTGCACATTGTATAATGGTCCTAAAATCCTTTATTTTGTAAAAGATATATATGATATGATACGATACGATATTCAATTGTCCATTTTAAAATTAGGTTATGGTATAATGGCTTTAAAATCATTGCAAGTAGAAACTCTCACAAGGCGTTTAGGAGGTGGGGCTGCCTCTAAAATTTGAAGTTTGAGAACAAAAGACAAGGAATGGGGCAAATCGTTTTAAGCTTTTTACATATAAATTATACTTCCATTCATATCACTCTAACATTGCTTGTCCTTTTCATTACTTTTTCTACAACTTACAACTTGTCTCTTGTCTTTGTTGGTGTTCTCCACTTCATAAAATAAAGTGTTGGTGCTGTTTTTGGTGATGGATTCAACTTCACATTATTTCTTGGAAGAGAGGAGACATGTTTCTTGCTTAGATGGAAATGAGTTAAGCTAATTGCTTTCGAGAGAGAAATAAAAGATTATTTTTAAACTAATGGAAAAGCTCATAAATAAAGTAAGATGTCCTTGTATTCTATGAGTATAATTTTTGGTGAACTCGTTTTTTAGCCGGAAGCTAACATGTCACACACACAACAAATTATGGGTTTCGTTTTAATAAATTAAATAAGTTTCTTTAAATCATTAAGGCCCTTGACATGGTCACAAGAGAAACATCCAACGAATTAGTGGGGTCATAATGCCTACAAAAATATTAATTAAAAAAAACTATGCTAAAATTGCTCTTTAACTCTCAGAAAATATATAATTTATTGTTACTTTTGTAAATTAAAAAAATTAAGGGTAAAGTACACAGACGGTCACTGAACTTTGGTAAAAAAAACAAAATGCTAACTAAACTTTCAAAAATCACAAAATGGCAATTAAACTTTATGTTTTGTAACAAAATGGTAACTAGACGTTAACTGCCGTTAAGTGACTGTTATAAATTTTGGTATAATAACACATTTAGTCCTTCATATTTATACATTCAATCAATTTAACCCTAATTCGAACCAATTCACTAAATTTAGCCCTCGTTATTTACGCATTCTTTCAATTTGGTCCTTAAAGAAAATTCCAAAGTATGGTAACATGATAAATAATTACAATTAAATTTTTAAAGGAACTCGAAAACTCGACTCGATTCGAATCGAAAAAATTTCAAATAAAATTTGAGTTGTAAAATATGACGCGTCAAATCGAATAACTCGGAGTTTTTTGACCCGGCTCGATCAAACGCTCATCTCTATCTTAAGATATGACGCGTCAACTAGAATAACTCGAAATATTCGAATATTTTAAATCATTTTTTCTTTTTAAATCGAATATTTAATAACTACTTTAAATATTCAATTTAATTTAAAAATATTCGATTTAAAAGAAAAAATGATTTAAAATATTCGAATATTTAATAACTACTTTAAATATTCAATTTAATTTAAAAATATTCAATTTAAAAGAAAAAATGATTTAAAATATTCGAATATTTAATAACTACTTTAAATATTTTTTCTTTTAAATATTCGAATATTTAATAATTACTTTAAATATTTATTAAATATTCGAATATTTTAAATCAATATTTTTCTTGTAAATCAAATATTTTTAAATTAAATCGAATATTTAAAGTAGTTATTAAATATCTGATGTGGTTTAAAAGAAAAAATGATTTAAAATATTCGAATATTTCGAGTTATTCGAGTTGACGCGTCATATCTTAAGATAGATGCGAGCGTTCGATCGAGTCGAGTAAAAAAATTTCGAGTTATTCGAGTTGACGCGTCATATTTTACAACTCAAACTTTATTTGAATTTTTTTTGATTCGAGTCGAGTCGATTTTTTGAGTTCCTATAAAAATTTAATTAAATATTAAAATATTTTAAATCAATTTTTTTCTTTTAAATAGAATATTTTTAAATTAAATCGAATATTTAAAGTAGTTATTAAATATTCGATGTGATTTAAATATGGAAATTTTAAATATTCTATTTTAAAAAATATTTGATTTAAAAGAAAAAATGATTTAAAATATTCAAATATTTTGAGTTATTCGAGTTGACGCGTCATATCTTAAGATAGAGGTGAGCGTTCGATCGAGTCGAGTAAAAAAATTTCGAGTTATTCGAGTTTACGCGTCATATTTTACAACTCAAACTTTATTTGAATTTTTTTCAATTCGAGTCGAGTTTTCGAGTTCCTATAAAAATTTAATTAAATATTCGAATATTTTAAATCAATTTTTTTTCTTTTAAATCGAATATTTAAAGTTGTTATTAAATAATCGATGTGATTTAAATATGAAAATATTAAATATTCTATTTTAAAAAATATTCGATTTAAAAGAAAAAATGATTTAAAATATTCGAATATTTCGATTTGACGCGTCATATCTTAAGATAGAGATGAGCGTTCGATCAAGTCGAGTCAAAAAATTTCGAGTTATTCGAGTTGACGCGTCATATTTTACAACTCAAACTTTATTTGAAATTTTTTCGATTCGTGTCGAGTCGAGTTTTCGAGTTCCTATAAAAATTTAATTGTAATTATTTATCATGTTACCATATTTTGAAATTTTGTTTTAAGGACCAAATTGAAAGAATGCATAAATTACGAGGGCTAAATTTAGTGAATTGGTTCGAATTAGGGTTAAATTGATTGAATGTATAAATATGAAAGACTAAATGTGTTATTATACCAAATTTTATAATAGTCATTTAACGGCAGTTAACGTCTAGTTACCATTTTGTTACAAAACATAAGTTTAATTGCCATTTTGTGATTTTTGAAAGTTTGGTTACCATTTTATTTTTTTATTAAAGTTCAGTGACCGTCTGTGTACTTTACCCAAAAATTAAATTACTTCTTCGTTAAATAATGTTGAGTTCTGATTATGGTCCACTTAGTTACTGCTTGTTATTCAAAATTCTTTATGACAAGGTAATTAATCTTTGATAATTATGGATGGTGGTGCTAGGTGGACTTGAACTTTCCTTAGCATTGGGGCATTTTTATTGAAATATTCTATTTTTTATATTTAATTACAAAATAACACCCATTGAATATTAATCCCGAATGTAATACCTTTACAAAGAAAGCGTATTTCACCAAAAGCACTTTTGACATACGTGAAAAAATGAGAAGTTTATTTGGCCAAAAACGCTTTTGACGTACATGAAAAAGTGGCACGAAAAGTGCTTTTGGTCAAGCGTGCTTTTCCAAATTCAAATTTGTTTTAGGTTGGTGCTTCATACTCGTGTAAAACATATCGATGTAGATAATAGCTCGAGTTCAGGTAACATTTGAAAGAGTATTTATCATTTTATTCTTTGTGAATCACATGAAAGCAAGAATAAGAGGGTGGAAGCATTCGATCCTTTTAATATTAAAATACATGAGACACCATTGATGCCACAAATCCCAATGCATATCGAAACTTTTATAATTTTTTAAAATTTTGGTCGTTGAATTTGAAACAATAGATTTGATCCTAAAATGATGTTTTTATAATAATTTTATATACACAATTTTATCTATTTAAACTTTAAAGTTTATTTCTTTTAAATTTTAAATTTAAATTCTAAACCATAAATATAAAGCGTTTGACCTCTCATATTTTCACGTAGACTTGAAGCGTTTTCCTTTTTCACTTTTCCACGTAGGCTAAATTTTTTTTGACCAAAAATGCTTCCCGTCTCACTTTGCCACGTATATCAAAAACGTTTTTGACGAAATGCGCTTTTACTGTAATATTTTTATAATTAAATATTAAAAACTAAATATTTTAGTAAAAGTGCCTAGCATTTGCCTTGCAACTCATAAAATAATATTATGTTCAATGTTGTAGGTTGATACATCCTTAAAATTTGGTTTAAGGATAGTCCGTACATATATAATATCTTGGCTTAAATGAAAAAAAAAATGCTTAAAGTATATATTTTTTAAACTTTAGGTGTCTAAATTAATTTTTTTTTGTAAAAATTGGTGCTTAAAGTTTTAAAGTTGCAATTTTAGGTGTCTTGTCGTTAATGGGCGTTAAAAAATTTAACCAATCAATGTTTGACACGTGTCACTAATTTGATTTTTTTAATTTTTAAATAAAAACACCAAAAAATATTTTTTTCATAAATTCCCAAAATTTTGCATTTTTTACAAAATAATCCCCAAATCCCTAAAATCTCCCAAACCCAAACCCCAAAATTGTCATTGCTTTCGTCGCCAGTCGCTGCCTCTAAGCCTACCCCTTTGGTCGCCGGACCTAGCCGGTTGTTTTTCCCATCACGGCGTCGTCAGAAACGACAAACGACGTGACAGCTGAACGTCGATTTTGCGTTCGACGTTGGACTGCCACGCCGTTCATCATTTTCGGCGACGCCGTGATAGGAGAAACGACCGACTAGGTCCGGAGACCAAAGGGGTAGGCTTAAGGCGGCAATTGGCGACGAAAGCGGCATCAATTTGGGGGTTTGGGTTTAGGAAATTTTAGAGATTTGAGGACTATTTTGTAAAAATTGCAAAATTTTGGGAATTTATGAAAAATTTAAAAAAAATTGTTTTAAGTTTTAAATTTTGAAAAAAAATAAAATATATATGCCACATGTCAACCATTGATTGATTAACAATTTTTTAACACCCTTTAACGGTCATGCACCTAAAATTACAAGTGTTGAAATTTCATGTACTTAAAATTATAACGGTTGAAATTTTAGGCACCTATTTAAAAAAAACTTTAAAAACTTAAAGTTAAAAAATATACTTTAAGCACTTATTTTTCATTTAAGTCTAATATCTTTGCCAGAACTTTTGTAATAAATTAAAAAGGAATTGCTGTTGTAGCGGCAACAGATGTGTTTTTCTTGAACTCCTTGATTGATATTGGGATTGGTAATAGAAAACCGCTCCCAACAGTTTCCGACCTAATCCAATCTGATACAGTCAGTTTTTTTAAACGAAATTTGAGTTTTGAGTTCAGGAAGAATTTGTCTTGTTCCAACCAAAGATAATTACGAGTATAATTATTTATATATTATTAGTTAGATTTCGATACAAAAATATGTAAAATATTAACATATTGTGTGCTGATTATGTCATTAATTTGAATTTATTTTGCTTTTATGTTAGATTAAAGTCATAGTCGAGATATACCAACAACTAGTTGGTTTAGTGGGACTATGCACTAGATCCCTTAAACAATGTCAGAAGTTTAAATTTTGGTGTTGTGAATGGAGAAAACCGAGTTTAGAGACTCCCATAGAGGGTCTCTATAAAACCCGATATGGATTAGTCGGCGAGTAAGTCAAAAACAAATGGTTAAACAAAAAAAAAGGTCATGGTCGATATGCGATCCGAGCCATTGAAATAAATCTGAAACATGTTGTATGCAGGACATCGTTCAAAGCCAGAAACATCGTTGGTAACTCCCCCGAATGGCTGGTGTAAATTAAACTCAGATGGAGCTAGGCATCTGGTGAATGGATTGACAATATCCTTAGGCTTTTTCTCGCACAAGTGTCACTTCCCAGATCCCGGCAAAAGACAAAAACGTGTAAGGGAACCGTTGCCCGTTCTTCTTGTCCCTGAGCTCCTGCGTATCTCGGGGAAAGCAGAAAGAAACCCATCAACTCATATGAAGCATGTATTTAGAAAGCTACCAACCCTTAAAACTTTCTACTTTATTTATTTATTTTTGAATTAACCACTAGTTGGTTTAACGGGATGAGGCGTTAGGTCCGTTAAATTTGGGTTGAAAAGGTCCCTACATTAAATATTTGTAAAACTCGATTTAAATTATTCGACTAATAAATCAAATATAGATTGTTAAAAAAAATAACATTTCTTTTTAGTTCAGAAAACATTTTTATAGAAACTTAGAGTTGAAAGGTCGAAAAGTCGACTGTTTTGGGAGAGATACAATTGCAAAGGACAAAAGGAAAGTGGAACACGGTCACTTATCGGTAGAAGTCAATATGAGTTGTAATTGATTGGAAGAAAGAATTTATAAATAGTTGCAATCAAACGGCTAAATTGAATAAAATATAAAATTTAGAGATAAATATTGTTACCAAAAAAGAGGAATTGAAGTTACACGTTTGTTTTTCAGTAGTTGAGAAGCACATAGTTCGAATTTTAGTAAAAAAATAAACTTCAAATGAAGGAGGTATTGACGAAGCAAGGAAAACATAAACGAAATCACAAAACAATAAAAACTTTATGGTTTTAATATTCAATTTTCGGTCATTCAAACTTGTTATTAAAGTTAAAACTCAAACTCAAACTCAAAATCTAAACCACTAATTTGAGTTGACTCAAATAACTCAACCAAATAATTTAAAATTTAAAATTTTAATTTTTTTCAAGTCGAATCGAGATTTGTTCACCCTAATAAAATTATACGAGAGTACTATTATTTGACACAACTTTATGATAAAATAATTTTTTTTCAAAAATATGTATTCTTAATGAGGACTCAAAAAAATCTTAAAAATTAAATTATTAGGATGGTAAGTCATGAATTTCAAATATAGATTGTAAAAGAATATAAAAGATAAAAAATTATATATATTGTATCTTTTTTACCATTACAGGTAGCATTGCTTTGCGGAAAAAATCATTAGCAGTGACACAATAATTGACTAAGTAGAGAATGACACTTATTTTATTTCAGTACTCGAATCTCAGTATTTACCTTAAAAATATAATACCTTTATATTAATAAAAAATATTATTATTTGATATAAAAAACAATTTCATGAACAATATTAAAAATGACGTCTAGTGTTTTATCTACCATATTTTATTTTTTTTAAAATGAACATGACATTTAATATTATTTGTGAAATTATTTTTTTATTGAAAATTGTATAAAATTATAATAGATAGATAGCTGTTTATCTATTTTAATTTTAATATTTTTTAGGTTAAAGGGTCACTTTTTGCCCTTGTAGTAGACTTAATTTATTGATTTCGCCTCTATGGTATTTTCGCATCAATTTAGCCCCTGAAGTAGTCCATTTGCATCATTGTTTGCCCATTGACTGACGGAAGTCAACATTGACCGTTATGATGGTGACGTGACAATTTAGGATGACGTGGCAGGGGGCAAAATTGATTTTTTAAACGAGTTCGAGGGTAAAATTGATTTTTGGTTGAGTACGAGGGCAAAATTGATTTTTAGGTAAAAATACGAATTTAAGAAAGTATTAAAATACTAAAATGATGTAAAAATAACAAAACATTTAAAAATATTTTATTAATATATGGCTAAAAATAATAAAAATCTAAAAATAAGTTAAAATATAAAATTAAAACATAAGAAGCTATTAAATTATAAATTATTAAAAACTCAAAACTTAAAAATAAATTTTACCCTCTAATCCTAATTTCTAAATTTCAAACTCTAAAATTTTCAAACTCTAAATTTCAAACCTTAAATCCTAAACCCTAATTAAAAATTTTATCAATATAAAGTGAGTATGAATAATAAAAGTATGTGTATAAATTTAATCAAGTAAAGGGTTTAAATTTTAGGGTTTAAGGTTTGTGATTTAGAAATTAGACTTAGAGTGTAGAGTTTAATTTTTCAGTATTGAGAGATAGGAGCACCAAAAAGGGTAAAAGAATTTTGTTCGGTTGAAAAAATCACATTAACCGTACTTTAGGACACTTTCTTCCTTACATTTTTTGAAGAGAAATGTTAGGCTTGATAGACTCGATTTCCTTCAACCGGTTAACTTGCCAAGTGGTGGAGAAGATGTAATTTTGGATGTTAGTGGTGGAAGCAAAAGATAGACAAAATTGACACACGATTTAGAGTGGTTCGGCTTTCTAACCAAAGCCTACATCCACTACCTTAGCTACCCACCAAGGATTTCACCAATTCACTAAGAATTCATCCCCTTTCTAGGCTAAGAAGACAACCATTTACAACATAGACTCACTCACCAAGTCTAGCAACCAAAGCTCACAACCCGAGCTTTGGGCACACTCTTTAAACAAGAGAATTCTAAGCAAACAAAATCCCTCTACAAAGGTTGATGTTTGGACACTAAAGCACTCACTCAAATCCTAGAACACTTGAGCATACATTGACAATTTGAGCTCACAAGTGTTTGTCTATACAAGGAATGAAAATTAAGCTCTAAGACAAATTATCATCATAATGTTGTTGACAATTGAAGCATTAGTCTTCCATGAATGCTTGGAGGTCCCTTTTATACTCTCAATTGAGCTTCTAGTCGTTGTAGACCATTGGGATTGAATTGGAGCCGGTGGGGTCTTTATTTGTCTCCACAAATGCAGTTCTGGACAGTAGGGTATCGATACTCGTGTCACTATATCGATACGGCCTTCTTGGAAACTAGCCGTTGAGCCTGCTTCAGCTTATGCGTATCGATACGCTTACGAGCGTATCGGTATGACATGCATTTCAAATAACCATTGAGAAAATGACCGTTAGGAGCGGTTAAGGCGTATCGGTACGTGATACAACCGTATCAGTACGTGACTAGCCGTTGGGGGGATTTTAAAGCACTCTGTATCGATACGGCAAAAGCGTATCGATATGGGTTTTAGCTACTGGAATTTCCCTATAGTTGAAACTATAAAGTGTATCGATACGGTGTATATGACATTAAAAATACAGGTTTGGCTACTTAAAACGCATTTTAAACCATTCCAAAGCCTTGTAAAAACCATTAAACATATTTTCAAGTTGTTTGGACTTACAAAACATTTTGAACTCCTTTTCAATTTAGTCCAAAATTGTCCATCACTCTTAAAAATAAGACAAGCATGTAATTTTTGGTATCCAAATTGCTTTGGATCCATAAGCGTTAGTAGCACAAAGTTTAGTCCCCTTAGGAATCTATTTTGCAATTTCATCCTTTTTAGTTGAAGTGATTAGTCCTTTTGGGACCCAAACACTTCTAAAATATTTGCCATTAAAAAATCTAGGGGCACTAGATTGTCTTTGGTAAAAATTTGATTTTTCAAAAGAGTTTTTCTTTTCAAGTTCTTTGAAAATCAAATCTTTTTCTTTCTTAAGATCATCAATTTTCTTTTGATGATCTTTTTTAATTGTTTGAAGCAATTCTTGTAAACTTGAAATTTTAAGTTCAAAATCTTTGATTTTTTTACTTCAAACTCTAAATTGGATTTAGAAAGCAAATCATTTTCGATTTTTAACTCTGAAATCAACTTTTTGTTTCTCGAAAATGAAGCCTTGAATTCAAAAACCAATTCATCATAGGCTTCTTGTAACTCACCAAAAGTATAAGAATATGAACAAGATGAGTTAGAAGCTACCTTTCCCTCTTGGAGGGCCATGAAGCATAGATGGGCTACCTCATCATCGGTGGAGTCTTCATCACTCCAAGTTGCCACATATACTTTATTTGAAGATGATGATCCATTTTTTTTGCTCTTGTGGGAATCCTTCATCTTCTTCTTCAATTTATGTTTGGATTTAGCCATCTCGCTCTTCATGAACCGGGTGAACTTTTTGAAGAAATGGTTTATCTCTTCATCTTCACTTTCCTCCTCACTTGATTCTTCATGTTGGCATGTGGAGGATGGAAGGGCAATGACATTGACATCATTGCCTTGCTTCTTGATATTCTTCTCTTTCTCCCTCTTCAAGGGTTGAGACTTCATCTCATGGGCGAGCAAAGATCCAACGAGCTCGTCAAGCTTGCCTTTCTAATCGGGGCTAAAACACTAAAAAATAGAAATGCTAAAAATAGGAATAACACTTGATATTATTAGAAATGCCCAGAAAATATCATATTCGTAAAGTAGAAACATAGACGAGCTCATATGAATGTGAAAAATAGATTGAATTAGTCGATTCGACCTGGAATTTATTGTGAAGACATCCACAACTATTTGCTTAGTCAAAACAACAATTCAGTTTGATCGAATCGTCTAGTTTCGTTTGTTTGTTGTGTTTCCATGTTGCATTTTAAGATTTATTGATTGGAATTAATCCTATTTTATTTACATTACACCTATTTTTTTGATTTAATTTTGATATAATACTAATTTGTATAGTAATAGTATAAATATATATTTATACTATTATTATATAGTATACAAATCTAAAACAAGTAATATTTTTTCACAGCTCCTTCAAGTTCTTTGCTTCTACAATTGTCGCCTTTTTGGACTCCCATAAATTGGAAGTGAGTAGATCAACTTTCAAACGAGTTTGTCTTCCGAAATCTCCTCTCCAAGACCTTTAAGTTGGTTGACGATTGTGGAGAAACGGTCGAACATTCTCGTGATGTCTTATTCCGGGTCCATCTTGAAGTTTTTATACTTGAGGTTGAGAAGACCGACCTTGGTCTCCTTTACTTCGTTGGTTCCTTCGTATGTGACTTCAAGCTTGTCCCATGCCTCCTTGACATCTTCACAAGAAGACATCTTCTAAGAGATGTTGGGGTTAAATGCACAAAAGAGAATGTGCAAAGTCTTGCAATTTAGCTCCATCTTCTTGCGATCATCCGCACTCCATTTCGTCTTGCTTCGTTGTGGCACAAACGAACCATCCTCAACTATGTCCCAAAGCTTGTAATCTTTGGCCTTGATGAAGAACATCGTTCTTGTCTTCCAATACGCATAGTTGGTCCCGTCAAAGAAAGGTGGCTTGTCGATAGATTGCACCATTTGATCGATTGATAGAATCGATGTATAGAGCTTCCCGGATCGCCTCAATAGGTGGTTAAACCTTCTCAAATTGAACCTCGCTCTGATACCAATTGTTAGGTTTACTAGACTTGGTTTCCTTCAACCGATTTAGCTTGCCAAGTGGTGGAGAAGATGTAATTTTGGGTGTTAGTGGTGGAAGCAAAAAATAGATAAAATTGACACACGATTTAGAGTAGTTTGACTTTCTAACCAAAGCCCACATCCTATACCTTAGCTACCCACCAAGGATTTCACCAATTCACTAAGAATTCTTCCCCTTTTCTAGGCTAAGGAGGCAACCAATTACAACCTACACTCACTCACCAAGTCTACCAACCAAAGCTCACAACCCGAGCTTTGGGCACACTCTTTAAAGAAGAGAATTCTAAGCAAACGAATTCCTCTACAAAGGTTGATGTTTGCACACTAAAGCACTCACCCAAATCTTAGAACACTTTGAGCATACATTTACATTTTGAGCTCACATGTAACACCCGTGTTTTGGGGTTAAGAGTTAGTCGGGTTAGTGGTCCGAGTCGGTAAAATTAAATTTAATCATTTTGACCATGGCTTGAGTTAATTGGGCTTTAAATAGTAAGGATGGACCAATTTGGTAATTGAGCCAAAATATTTTAAAAAGGAAGACAACCTTTTTGGTTTCAAAAAGGAACAAAAAAAAGAGATCATCTCATTTTTTCTCCTCTATCACGTTAAAAACCCCAAACCCACCCAAGCTCTCAAAATTCACTATTCCATTAAATTGCTTCTTCAACTCAAGGCCATTTTCAAAGGTAAATATATTTTTGGACTCTCCTCTTCATTCTCTACCTTTACATAGTTGTAAAATTTAAATCTATCATCTTTTGGAGTTTTAGGGTTTAAAGAAAGTTTGAGTTTTTATTGGGTTTTTCAATTTGTTTTGAAATATCAAGTTGGGTTTTGGTTTAGTCACCTTAAAATACACCTAATATGTTGAAATGAGTGAGTTTGGGTGAAAACCCGAAATGGGTCTTTGTGGCCATGTTTAAAGTGTTTAAAACTTGGTTTTTGGTGAGTTTTAGGATTAATTTGAAGGGCTGATGGTTTATGGATGTTAGGATGGTGTTTTGGAACCATTTGGGTGTCATTTGGGTGTTGGAAAACTTGGTTTTCAGCTAGGTTTAAGGGGAGCTCGAAAATGGACTTTTGGGTGTTTGTTTGGATTGAAATTTGTTGAAGTTTGGTCTGCACTTACAAGATGAGTTGATGACTGAGTTTTAATATTGATTGTGAGTAATGGATGTGTTTTGTTTTGCTAGAAACAAGAGGAGACATTGGTGGAGCATCGAGATCGAATCCGGGCGTTTATGAGGCTTGCTTTGGTTGCTAAGGAAGGGTGGTGAGTGACTTTAAATATGTTTTAAAGTTGGTTCAAGTGTGTGTAGTGTATGGGGTGGAATGTGCTTGGTAGGCCTTTCCTATGTGAGAGTTAAATTGGTAACTTAAATCCTCAAATTCTATTATGCTATTCATGCCATTGCCTACTTGTTATTGTGAAATGTGGTTTGATATGTATATGTGTATCTTGACATATGTATGTGATGAGTATGTGATGTAAATGGTGGATATGTGATGTGGTAAATGAAATTGGCACTAATTAACTTACCGGGTGTAAATGATCGATCATTAGGATTAGTGTGCACACAAATTGAGTCAAAACGTACGTGACCTTGATGGCGTTGAGTCATCAAGGAAAAGTACGGTGATGTAATATTCCACCGGAAATTTATTTATATTCTACGGGATGATGAGTAGAATCCCATCCGTAGGGCATGCGGTGATAAGTGGAATCCCGCCCATGCAAGGTCCAGTGATGAGTGTAATCCCACCGAGGTAATGTGGTTGTTGAGATTAAATTCGCACATCTGGGTAAACTAATAGTGGCCAATTGAACTTGTTCTGATAATTTGATGTATGATGTTGATGTATGATGTTTGAGCTTAGTATGATGTGAGATGCCATATTATGACTCTTGAAAGACTAGCTAGGTTGACTTAATGTTTGCCGATGTATGTGTGTGTGAAGTAAAGGATTTGCATGCTTGAACCCTGCATTGTTGATGTTTTCGATTTTAGAGCATCCTCACTAAGCTTCTAGCTTACGCTCTCATTTTCAACAATGCAGATCATTAGCGTGGTGTTAGCTCGGAGCAAGGCGAAAGGGGCTTTCCAAGTTTTTTTGCTCAAGTACGGTTAAACAATTATGTAGTAGTTTAGCAATGTGGCAAGAATGTGTTTTGTATGAGCTATGTATGACTTATATATGTGTTTGATGTTTATGACTTAACCTTGATTGTAAACATGTTATGTCTTGCCAAATGCTTGTGTGTTGGTATGCCTTATGAATGTTTAAGTTCACTTTTGAATGGCATGTAAACCTATTTGAGATGAATTGTGCCTTTTGGCTTTTAAGTCTTCAAGCATGCCTTACATGTAATGTTGCCCTTTTCGTGTAAATGTCATGAATGGATGATTCACCATATGTCTTGTGTGTTGAACTTGTTTAAATAGGGTCCATGCCTCTAGTTCATGTATGCTTATGCTGAGTGTTGTTTGGGGTCGTATAGGGCCTTTAGAATTGTTGAGAAATGCCTAAGTCTGGTTTTTGAGGGTTGTAGACAGTCCGTGTTTCGAAACGAGCTGGGCCGTTTCGGAACGGGTAAGGCTTCAGGGACCCCGTATCAGAACGTGTTTCGATATGGTTTGGCCACTGTGAACCCCTGTTCCGATACGGGTTTCTGAACATTTTGGCTACTGGAAATCTGAGAAATTGCCGAGATGAAAGCGTTTCGAAACGGGTCCAAGGGTTTCGAAACGGTCAAAATCTCGTTGACCACGAGAAGTTGACCGTGGAGGGTGTTTCGGAACGGTTGACCTCCGTTCCGATACGACCTCCTCGTATGGGCTTGGGGCAGTTGACCTGGTCAAGGCGTTTCGATATGCCTCAATGGTGTTTCGAAACGGCCTGTATAATGGATTAAAATTGGACTGTTTAAATGTTGTTTTGGGTTCAGATGTTTGTCTTCCGCATTTTATTCCGCTGTTATGATCACATAGGACTTAAATGTGCCATTAGAGAAGATAAGATTAAAAGAAAAAAATTAGGGTTGCTAACCGAGGGGGAACCTTAACGGGTTTCGCTTCGGTTTTCCCCGTGTGGCCTACTCAGACCGGTCATCCGGCCAGACCGGGACGAGGGGGTTACATTTGTTGTTATCAGAGCCTGAGGTTACCGAGACCTCGGGCAGGTAAGTGAGGTAAGATTGATGTGTAAAGTGATCGTATTAATTGGTGTGTTCTTTGCAATGAAATCTTATTGTTTGACTTTTCGTATGATGATTTGAAGCATGAGTTGTTGCGTTTGGTGTTGAGTCGTGTGCCCATTGCTACTATTACTTAATTTAAAAAGAGATTTTATTGTAAAGGGAGTACTTGAGCACCGTTGGACCCTTGCTTTGGCTAACGTAATCCTTATTTGTTTGTTGTTGTAGTTAATATCTTGCTAGCTGTACCATGTGACCACGTGGGAGGCCTAGGATGGTTCGACCGGAACCACGGGCAGAGGCTCCAGGAGTTGAGCCAGTAGTTAGAGTTGAGGCTCAAGTGGGAGAGCCTGTGGTTGGAGTTGGAGCTCCACCACCACCACCTCCTCCACCAGGAGCAGGAGGCGAGGCCGGGGCCGAAGGAGAGGGGCCTCAAGGAGGCCAAGGTGGCCAAGGACCGGCCGGAATAGACTTAGCTCCTTTGGTTCAGGCGATAGCCGGGGCATTCCAGGCTGCAGTGGCTGGGGGTCAGGCAGCAGCACATCATCAGGGAGAGGGCACTAGTTTGCCATTAGAGAGACTCCGGGGTCTAGGGGCCGAAGAGTTCAGAGGGTCTACTTCAGAGAGATCCGAGTTGTGGTTTGAGAAGACTGTCTGTATCCTCGCACAGATGGGATGTACTGGTGAGCGCAAGTTAGGGTGTGTTGAGTCCTTGCTTCAGGGTGATGCCTACACTTGGTGGGTCACCATCACTTCGGGTATGGATGAGGCCGAGATTACTTGGGAGTTCTTTGAGTCAGCATTCCGTAAGAAGTATCTGGGTCCGCGATACCTCGATGAGAGGAAGAGGGAGTTTATGGCTTTGCTTCAGGGGAGTATGACTGTGACAGACTATGAGATTCGATTTTTCAGACTGAGTTAGTATGCATATGAGCTTGTTCCTACTGAGGTGGAACGATGTAACCGATTTTGTTATGGGCTGAACGAAGAAATCAAGAGGTATACTCTAGCTTCGGACTACACAGATTTTGATGTCTTGGTCGTGAGGGCCAAGGACTTAGAGCACAGTTTGGGCTTAACCAAACGATCTGGTGGTTCTAGTTCGGGTAAGAGGTCTAGTGACTTTGATAGAGGTGATGCCAAGAGGCATCGGGACAACAGGTATCACTATGATCATAGGCGTGGTGGCGGTAACCACGGTAGGGGCCAACAGGGCCAGAGGGCTGGTGGGAAGTTGCCCACATGTGCTACTTGCGGGAGGAACCACACCGGTGAGTGTTGGGGAAATTTCCACTCGTGTTGGATTTGTGGAGCTAGAGACCACATTAGGCGTGACTGTCCACATCAGGTGGGACAGGCACCAGCTCAGGCTCCTGCTAGAGCCAATGACTTCCAGAGAGGCCACGGGCGCGGTAGAGGTAACTTCCAGCCGAGGAATGATGGTTAGAGGAACATAGCCCATGTAGTTACAGTCCAGCCGGAGGACGGAGGACATGCCAGAGTTTACGCTCAGCGTGGGGATCAGCATGACACCGATGTTATCGCAGGTAACTTCTCGATACAGTCTTTGGGTTTGCTTTCTTTGATTGACTCTGGGTCTACACATTCCTACATATTGAGTGAGCATGCACAGTCGTTGAACTTGCCTTGTGAAATGTTAGAGGTAGGAGTTAGTGTTACTAGTTCCTTTGGGGACACGGTGGTTGTTAGAAAAATGTACAGAAGGTGTCTGTTGATGGTTCAGGGACATGTGTTCCCAGTGGATATGATGGAGCTTCCTTTCTATGGTTTTGATGTAATTCTGGGTATGGTCTGGCTCACGGAGCATAGAGCTAGGATAGACTTTGAAACTAAGAGGATTTCTTTGAGGCTCACAGATGACTATGAGATTGTTGTGGTGGGTGAGAACGTGAAGTTCTTATCCAATGTAGTTTCAGTTCTAGAGGCTAAGAGGTTAGTTGAGTTGGGTTGCGAAGCATACTTGGCCTATGTGATGAACCCTAACATGAGTGAGGTTAGACCTCAGGACATCCGGACAGTGTGTGACTTCCCTAGTGTGTTTCCGGAAGAGTTGCCAGGGTTACCACCGGACAGAGAGGTAGAGTTCACTATCGAGACTTATTCTGATTCAGCTCATGTTTCGATTGCTCCGTATCGCATGAGACTGAAAGAACTGAAAGAGCTGAAAACTCAGTTGCAAGAGTTAACAGATAGAGGCTTCATTCGACCTAGTTCTTCACCTTGGGGTGCACCAGTTTTGTTTGTAAAGAAGAAAGATGGAAGCATGAGAATGTGTATAGACTACAGACAGTTGAATCAGTTAACAGTGAAGAATAAGTATCCTTTGCCTAGAATTGATGATTTGTTTGACCAGCTGAGAGGAGCATCAGTCTTTTCGAAGATAGACTTGAGATCGGGTTACTACCAGCTAAAGGTAAGAGAGGTTGATGTACCGAAGACGGCCTTTAGAACTAGGTATGGCCACTATGAGTTTTTAGTCATGCCTTTTGTGCTGACTAATGCACTGGCTGCTTTCATGGACATGATGAGTAAGATTTTTCATCAGTACCTAGATCAGTTTGTAGTTGTTTTTATAGATGACATCTTGGTGTATTCGCGAACTGAAGAAGACCATGACCGACACTTAAGACTAGTTTTGAAGACTTTACTAGATCATCAGTTGTATGCGAAGTTGAGCAAGTGTGAATTCTGGATCCGGGAGGTAGTCTTCTTAGGACATATAGTATCAGCCGATGGGATTAGAGTTGATCCGAAGAAGATTGAGGCCATTGTTGAATGGAAGCAACCGAAGTCTGTAACAGAGGTACGTAGCTTCCTAGGCTTAGCTGGATACTATAGAAGATTCGTAGAAGGTTTCTCTAAGTTAGCCGCTCCATTGACACAGTTACTTCAGAAGAGTGTTCAGTTTGAGTGGATAGATGCAAGACAGAGAGCCTTTGAGAAATTGAAAGAAGCTTTGACCCAAGCACCGATCTTGATTCATCTAGAGTCCGGGAAAGACTATGTAGTTTACAGTGATGCTTCATATGTAGGCCTAGGTTGTGTTCTCATGCAAGACAAGAGAGTGGTGGCTTACGCTTCAATACAGTTGAAGACCCATGAGCGCAACTATCCGACCCATGACATAGAGCTAGCTGCAGTTGTGTTTGCTCTGAAGATTTGGAGGCACTATTTGTACGGTGAGAAATGCACAATGTACACAGATCACAAGAGTTTGAAGTACATTATGACCCAGCGAGATTTGAATCTCAGACAGCGTAGGTGGTTAGAGTTGCTAAAAGACTATGATCTTACCATTGCGTACCATCCGGGTAAGGCCAATGTAGTGGCCGATGCATTGAGTAGGAAGATAGTTGTGGACTTGAGAGCCATGTTTGCTAGATTAAGCTTGTACGGAGATGGTGGCTTTGTAGCCGAGCTTCAGGTTAGACCTACTCTAGGTCAGTTGATTAGAGAGAAGAATCTCTTAGATAGATCTTTGGCACCTCACGTGCAAGATATAGCCGAAGGTAGATCTTCAGACTACAGTTTCAGTACCGATGGGGTTTTGTGTTTCAAAAATAGGATAGTTGTGCCAGAAGACATTGACTTGAGACGTACGATCTTGACTGAAGCACACAGTAGTCCATTTGCTATGCATCCTGGAAGTACGAAGATGTACCGTGATTTGAAAAATGAGTACTTTTGGGTTGGCCTGAAGAGAGATGTGGCCGACTTCGTGAGTAAGTGTTTGGTATGTCAGAGGGTGAAGGCGGAATATCAGGTTCCCTCAGGTTTGTTGCAACCGTTGAGAATTCCGGAATGGAAATGGGAGAACATCACCATGGATTTTGTTTCGGGTTTGCCTTTGACTCCTACGAAGAAGAACTCAGTTTGGGTGATAGTAGATCGTTTTACGAAGTGTGCTCACTTCTTGGCAGTCAATACTACTTACACTTTAGATAGATTGGCCGATTTGTACATTGGTGAGATTGTTAGACTGCATTGTGTGCCGAAGTCTATTGAGTCCGATAGAGATCCGCGGTTTACATCTCGATTTTGGGAGTGTCTACATACAGCTTTGGGTACCCGTTTGAACTTCAGCACGTCTTATCATCCTCAGTCAGATGGTCAGTTAGAGAGAGTTATACAGATCCTAGAGGATATGTTGCGTTGTTGCATCATTGACTTTCAAGGTACGTGGGAGAAGCACTTGCCTCTAGTTGAGTTTGCATACAATAATAGCTTCCAGTCGAGCATTCAGATGGCTCCGTATGAGGCCTTGTATGGCCGGAAGTGTAGAACTCCAGTTTGTTGGGCCAAAGTGGGACAGAAGTTGTTACCTATGCCGAATTTGCTCATGGGGACAACTGACAAGGTAAAATTGATTTGTGATCGATTGAAGGTTGCTTCGGATAGGCAGAAGTCCTATGCCGACTTGAAGAGAAAGGAAGTTGAGTTCTCAGAGGGTGATAAGGTATTCTTGAAAGTGTCTCTGTGGAAGAAAGTAATGAGATTTGGCCTAAAGGGGAAGTTGAGTCCGAGGTACATAGGACCGTATGAGATTGTGAAGAGGGTTGGCCCGGTTGCTTATCAGTTGCGTTTGCCGTCCGAGCTAGAGAAGATACACGATGTATTTCATGTTTCGATGCTCCGTAAGTATAGGTCCGATCCGTCACATGTTATGCCTGTAGAGGAGATTGAATTGAATCCGGATTTGACGTATGAGGAAGAACCAATTGAGATCCTAGCTTCTGACAGTAAGGTGTTGCGGGGTAGATCGATTGAGTTAGTAAAGGTGCGGTGGCAACGTTGAGGTGTGGACGAGGCCACTTGGGAGAGGAAGGAGGATATGGAAAGACAGTTTCCATATCTCTTTCAGTCAGGTAATTTCGGGGACGAAATTCCTTAAGTGTGAGAGAGTTGTAACACCCGTGTTTTGGGGTTAGGAGTTAGTCGGGTTAGTGGTCCGAGTCGGTAAAATTAAATTTAATCATTTTGACCATGGCTTGAGTTAATTGGGCTTTAAATAGTAAGGAGGGACCAATTTGGTAATTGAGCCAAAATATTTTAAAAAGGAAGACAACCTTTTTGGTTTAAAAAAGGAACAAAAAAAAAGAAATCATCTCCCTTTTTCCCCTCTATCACGTTAAAAACCCCAAACCCACCCAAACCCACTCAAGCTCTCAAAATTCACTATTCCATTAAATTGCTTCTTCAACTCAAGGCCATTTTCAAAGGTAAATATATTTTTGGACTCTCCTCTTCATTCTCTACCTTTACATAGTTGTAAAATTTAAAACTATCATCTTTTGGAGTTTTAGGGTTTAAAGAAAGTTTGAGTTTTTATTGGGTTTTTCAATTTGTTTTGAAATATCAAGTTGGGTTTTGGTTTAGTCACCTTAAAATACACCTAATATGTTGAAATGAGTGAGTTTGGGTGAAAACCCGAAATGGGTCTTTGTGGCCATGTTTAAAGTGTTTAAAACTTGGTTTTTGGTGAGTTTTAGGATTAATTTGAAGGGCTGATGGTTTAGGGATGTTAGGATGGTGTTTTGGAACCATTTGGGTGTTGGAAAACTTGGTTTTCAGCTAGGTTTAAGGGGAGCTCGAAAATGGACTTTTGGGTGTTTGTTTGGATTAAAATTTGTTGAAGTTTGGTCTGCACTTACGGGATGAGTTGATGATTGAGTTTTAGCATTGATTGTGAGTAATGGATGTGTTTTGTTTGGCTAGAAACAAGATGAGACATTGGTGGAGCATCGGGATCGAATCTGGGCGTTTAGGAGGCTTGCTTTGGTTGCTAAGGAAGGGTGGTGAGTGACTTTAAATATGTTTTAAAGTTGGTTCAAGTGTGTGTAGTGTATGGGGTGGAATTTGCTTGGTAGGCCTTTCCTATGTGAGAGTTAAATTGGTAACTTAACTCCTCAAATTCTATTATGCTATTCATGTCATTGCCTACTTGTTATTGTGAAATGTGGTTTGATATGTATATGTGTATCTTGACATATGTATGTGATGAGTATGTGATGTAAATGGTGGATATGTGATGTGGTAAATGAAATTGGCACTAATTAACTTACCGGGTGTAAATGATCGATCATTAGGATTAGTGTGCACACAAATTGAGTCAAAACGTACGTGGCCTTGATGGCGTTGAGTCATCAAGGAGGAGTACGGTGATGTAACATTCCACCGGAAATTTATTTATATTCTACGGGATGATGAGTGGAATCCCATCCGTAGGGCATGTGGTGATGAGTGGAATCCCGCCCATGCAAGGTCCGGTGATGAGTGTAATCCCACCGAGGTAATGTGGTTCTTGAGATTAAATTCGCACATCCAGGTAAACTAATAGTGGCCCATTGAACTTGTTCTTATAATTGTGATGTATGATGTTGATATATGATGTTTGAGCTTAGTATGATGTGAGATGCCATATTATGACTCTTGAAAGACTAGCTAGGTTGACTTAATGTTTGCCTACGTATGTGTGTGTGAAGTAAAGGATTTGCATGCTTGAACCCTGCATTGTTGATGTTTTCGATTTTAGAGCATCCTCACTAAGCTTCTAGCTTACGCTCTCATTTTCAACAATGCAGATCATTAGCGTGGTGTTAGCTCGGAGCAAGGCGAAAGGGCCTTTCCAAGTTTTTGTTGCTCAAGTACGGTTAAACAATTATGTAGTAGTTTAGCAATATGGCAAGAGTGTGTTTTGTATGAGCTATGTGTGACTCATATATGTGTTTGATGTTTATGAATTAACCTTGATTGTAAACATGTTATGTCTTGCCAAATGCTTGTGTGTTGGTATGCCTTATGAATGTTTAAGTTCGCTTTTGAATGACATGTAAACCTATTTGAGATGAATTGTGCCTTTTGGCTTTTAAGTCTTCAAGCATGCCTTACATGTAATGTTGCCCTTTTCGTGTAAATGCCATGAATGGATGATTCACCATATGTCTTGTGTGTTGAACTTGTTTAATATAGGGTTCATGCCTCTAGTTCATGTATGCTTATGCTGAGTGTTGTTTGGGGTCGTATAAGGCCTTTAGAATTGTTGAGAAATGCCTAAGTCTGGTTTTTGAGGGTTGCAGACAGCCCGTGTTTCGAAACGAGCTGGGCCGTTTCGGAACGGGTAAGGCTTCAGGGACCCCGTATCAGAACGTGTTTTGATACGATTTGGCCACTGTGAGCCCCTGTTCCAATACGAGTTTCGGAACATTTTGGCTACTGGAAATCTGAGAAATTGCCGAGATGAAAGTGTTTCGAAACGGGTCTAAGGGTTTCGAAACGGTCAAAATCTCGTTGACCACGAGATGTTGGCCGTGGAGGGTGTTTCGAAACGGTTGACCTCCGTTCCGATACAGCCTCCTCGTATGGGCTTGGGGCAGTTGACCTGGTCAATGTGTTTCAATACGCCTCAATGGTGTTTCGAAACGGCCTGTATAATGGATGAAAATTGGACTGTTTAAATGTTGTTTTGGGTTCAGATGTTTGTCTTTCGCATTTTATTCCGCTGTTATGATCACATATGACTTAAATGTGCCATTAGAGAAGATAAGATTAAAAGAAAAAAATTAGGGTTGCTAACCGAGGGGGAACCTTAACGGGTTTCGCTTCGGTTTTCCCCGTGTGGCCTACTCGGACCGGTCATCCGGCCAGACCGGGACGAGGGGGTTACATCATAAGTGTTTGTCAATACAAGGAATGGAAATTAAGCTCTAAGACAAATTATTATCATAATGTTGTTGACAATTGAAACATTAGTCTTCCATGGATGCTTGTAGATTCCTTTTATACTCCCAATTGAGCTTCTAACCGTTGTAGATTATTGGAGTCTTTATTTGTCTCCATAAATGCAATTTTGGGCAGTAGGGTATCGATACTCGTGTCACTGTATCGATACGACCTTCTTAAAAACTAGTCATTGAGCCTGCTTCAGCTTATGCGTATCGATAAGCTTACGAGCGTATATGTACGACATGCATTTCAAATAGCTGTTGGGAGCGGTTAATGCATATCGGTACGCGATACAACTGTATCGTTACGCGACTAGCCGTTGGGGTTTTTTTTAAAGCATTTCGTATTGATTCGGAAAAATCTTACCAATACGAGTTTTGGCTACTGGAATTTTCCTATAGCTAAAACCCTAAAGTGTATCGATACAATGTATATCGTATCGGTACGGTGACATTAAAAACACATGTTTGGCTACTTAAAACACATTTTAAATCATTCTGAAGCCTTGTAAAAACCCTTAAACATATTTTCAAGTTGCTTGAACTTATATAACATTTTTGAAATCTTTTTCAATTTAGTCCGAAATTGTCCATTTTTTACAAAGTTTTTTTTATATTTTTAATACTTTATAAATATTTTAAAATTTAATTATTGAATAATTTATAATTTATTAGCTTATGATATTTTAATTTTATAATTTTTACTTATTTTTAAAAATTTTAAAATTTTTATTATATTTTTAGTCATATATTAATAAAAATTATTTTTTATTATTAGTTTAATATTTTTGTATTTTACTCTTATTTTTTTTGTCTAAAAATCAATTTTGCCCCCGTACTCAACCAAAAATCAATTTTGCCCTCGAACTCGCTTGAAAAATGAATTTTATCCTCTGTCACGTCATCATAAACTGTCATGTCACCGCCGTAACGGTCAACGTTGGCTTCCGTTAATCAAGAGGCAAATGGTGATGCAATTGGACTAGTTCAAGGGCTAAATTGATACAAAAATACCATAAGGACGAAATAAATAAATTGGGACTATTATAAGTGCAAAAGTGGCCCTTTTAACCTATTTAAAAAAAATCATTGAGTTTGTGTCTATTGGTTCTGACACCGAATTCAATAAGGAAATCATAATAAATATAGATGAGTAGCTATTACGCAGAGTGAGTAGTTATTTGTTCTTTTATATATAAATGGACAGTTTTTAAAATTATATTTATATGATACATCAAAATAGAGAAATTATATTATAGGCTCGCCACGTCATCTATGGTCTCAACAAATAAAAAACATCAATTTCATTAATTTTTTACATATTATTTTTTTACCAAGTGAATCTACAATCGGTAAAAAGTGTTTTTAAATTTAATTTACAGTAAATATGAGTTAAGATTCACTATGTAAAAAATGACATGGAAAAAATTAATGAAATTGATGCTTTTTATTGGTTGGGACCATGGATGACGTGACGAGTCGGGCTTATGATATAATTTCTCAGCAATATATGTTTAATATTTGGTACAATAATGATGTTTGTACATATGTATATGTTTTAGTTATTATGTATTACATATTTTTTTATTCGAAGAATAAATTGAATATTTTTTTCTTTAAAAAATTAAAATATTTTTTATTATAATAGTATTAATAATTTTAATATTTAAAATAAAAATAACAATAGTAATTATTAATATTTAAAATAAAAAAATGCAAATTAAATCTATACCAACGGACACAGTCGTCGGTATAAGTATCTTATACAGATCTACATGATACATATACCGACAGACACAACTATCGATATAGGTATCTTATACAGTTATACATGATGCATATACCGACGGCCAAAATTGACGCTAAAAGGCTGAATCAATTGCGACAAACAAACCGTCGATAAAGGTAAAACTTATAGTGACGATCGAACCGTCAGTAAATACCCGTCGTTATATATGTGCTATATATACCGATGGTTGCATCCGTCGGAATAGATACACTAATTTGTCGAGGTAATTCATACTTATTCCACGGTTAGGTCCGTCGGTATAGGGTCCCAACATCTATACCGACGGTTTGGTATGTCGCTATAAATTTATACCGACTAGTATTTTACTGACGCCACTCTATCTATTGGAATATCTCTTTCGTATCTCGGTACATGGTTTTAGACCGTATACTGACGGAGTGTTAGTGTTTTACCGACGGTTTCTGTCCTTCGTTATATATCATTTTTTTGTAGTGTGAAGTTTTTAATATATAAGTGAGAATATTTTATTGTCATATATCTTTAATTAATATTCTAATTAAATAAATGATATACATGACAACATACTAAAATTACTTATGGAGAAAAAAAATTAAAGTTAATATATCAAACAATAATTCTTAATATACATAAATAACAATATTATTAGTTTACATGAAGGTTTTTCGACATAAATTTTGCGTGTAAATATTTTAGTGTGATACAAGATAATATATGTTTATAAATTTTAGCGTTTTATTAATATACACCGTATAAATAAACTGATCAAATTTGGTGCATCCAAAAATAACAACACACCTAAGTTTTTTAGGGGTTGTGATGTAGCTTTTTCTCTTTATAGAGAGAATCACAAACCTTTTCTTTTCATCTTTGTTTAGCCGGCAACGACATTAATTTTGATGTTGGTTGTTCACTGTCGGATTTTGTAACACCCCTTTCTCGGCCTAGTCGAGAACCGAGACGGAAAGTGTTACCGACGAACAACATGATAATCGATGCGATAAAAATTCTCAATCAGACAACACATAACCAATATTATACATACGTACATACATACATACATACATACATACATACATACATACATACATACATACATACATACATACATACATACATACATACATACATACATACATACATACATACATACATACATACATACATACATACATACATACATACATACATACATACATACATACATACATACATACATACATACATACATACATACATACATACATACATACATACATACATACATACATACATACATACATACATACATACATACATACATACATACATACATACATACATACATACATACATACATACATACATACATACATACATACATACATACATACATACATACATACATACATACATACATACATACATACATACATACATACATACATACATACATACATACATACATACATACATACATACATACATACATACATACATACATACATACATACATACATACATACATACATACATACATACATACATACATACATACATACATACATACATACATACATACATACATACATACATACATACATACATACATACATACATACATACATACATACATACATACATACATACATACATGAAATGAGTCTATACTAGCAATGCAATGTTCATATTCAATGACAAGTTTCCCTTGTTTTTTATTAAGCCTTGGATCGAATCAAGATAATAGATACGCAAATTCCTACGCCACGCCAAATCAATAAGTGGTTTAATCCCTTCGCATCGCCAATGACCAATACCACAATATCCCTCCGCCTCGCCAATGACCAATACCACAATACCCCTCCGCCTCGTCAAATCAATATAGGCCTTAGCCCTAGGACCGTAGTCCACCCGTACATTGAGCTCATGGATTCTATGGCATGCCAATTGTACCCAATGTCCTTTTGAGTCTATGGTTTCGATGACAACATCAATATTCAATGATAAATTCAGTGATCAATGTTTCAATGTTCCCATCTATAAGCAATTTTATAACATCAATGTCTATGTTTTCAATTACAATTTCAATGACCAATGTTTCATTTACCATATTTCGATAGCAATTACTATACAAATTTCGATACACGATGACAATGACAATATCCATGTTTGATGTACTTACCTAACTTACTGAAACTTAACAATATGTTCGTTTACCAATCCAAAGCAATATCTTTAGAGACAATGTTAGAGATTAAATTAGAATTGACAATAATGAGTTCGAGAAGGCTCCTCGCCTATTCCCGAGACTCCGACTACACTTACCTTGACAATCCAATGCTTTTACGGCTCTCGGATAACAACTCCTTTGTTCCTAGCTTTCGGTGAAGCCGATAGATGCTCTTTGTCGATTTCTTGAGCTAGGAATTCAATAGGAGTGTCTTAGAATCAATATTACGATATCGTAATCAAATTAACGATATCAAAATCAATAGCTAAGGCTAAAACAAACATAATCCAAGGATTTTCTATGGATGGCCAAACCTTAACTAAAGATTAAGCTTGATTTATCCATAAAATTCAATGATCGATTGAGGATTATAACTTACCTGAACGATATCAATGATTCGATAACAACAAAACAAAGAAAAATAAAGCTTGAAGCCAACTCTAATGGAGGTGCTTGCTTAGGTAGAAGATGAAGATTGAGGTGTTTGCTTAAGTTTAGTTTTAGGTGAGACTTGTATTTTGGCTATTCACATGCTTTAATTTAGGAAGCTTTCCTTCCAATGAAGGAAGCTTTCCTGATCATCCCACGTATGGGATTTTTATTTAAAGAGGGGGCAATTACAAGGTTAGCCCCTTAACTTACCATAGTCTCGATATTTACCTTCAAACTTTTGTTTCCTATAATTTAGTCACAAAAAAGCTTTTTAATGAATTCAATAAGACATGTACTCGATAGTTTAACTCAATTAGAGTCCAATATCTAAGTAATTGACCTCGTGGTCTACACTAGTATAACATTTAGACTTTATCGATGTAATGTTTCCGATCATCGAAACTCAATTCCGACTAGACTGGATTTTGGGGTGTTACAACTCTCCCGCTTAAGGAAAATTCGTCTTCGAATTTCAACCTGAACCGAAGAGGTGAGGGTATTGTTGTTTCATGGTCTCTTCAGGCTCCCAAGTAGCTTCTTCAACAATATGGCTTCTCCATAGCACTTTAACTGATGGTACATATTTATTGTGAAGCCTCTTGACTTTTTTTGCAAGAATATGAAACAGTTCCTCCTCGTAGGACAAATTTGATTGAATTTCAACAGATTCTGGTTCAATGATATGAGAAAGGTCGCGGCGATACTTTCGAAGTATCGATACATGGAAGACATCATAGATTTTACTCAGTTTCGAGGGAAACCGTAATCGATATGCCACAAAGCCAATTCTTTCAATGACTTCAAAGGGTACAATGAACCGGGGACTCAATTTTCCTTTTTGCTAAACCTCAAAACTTTCTTCCATGGAGAAATTTAAAGGAAGGCTCTCTCTCCTACTTCATACTTAATGTCCCTTCTTTTGAGATCTGCACAGGCCTTCTGTCGGTCAAAGGCAGCTTTCAAGCGATCGTGAATAATGGTAACTCGTTCTTCAGTCTCTTGAAGTAAGTCATGGCCCAACATTTTGCCTCCATCGAGTTTAGACCAACACAATGGTGTCCGACATCGTCTGGCATACAATGCCTCGTATGGAGCCATTTGAATTGAGGCTTGATAAATTTTATTGTACGCAAACTCAATGAGAGATAGGGATTTCTCCCAAGATCCACCAAAGTCGATGATGCGTGCTCGAAGCATGTCTTCTAAAATCTGTATTACCCTTTCTGACTGGCCATCAGATTGAGGGTGGAAGGTTGTGCTAAGATTAACTCTGGTGCCCAGAGCTCCTTGCAAGGTTCTCCAAAATCAAGATGCAAAACGGGGATCTCGATCAGAGAAGATGGACTTAGGTACTCTGTGGAGTCGAATTACTTCCTTGATGTACAATTCAGCTAATTTAGGAAGACCGTAGTCCATTCTAACAGGTATGAAATGAGCTAACTTGGTAAAACGATCTTGTAGCCCCTCGGGTTGGGTCACTGTAAACTGTGTAGTCTTTTCCAGACTCGGGTTGGGTCAGGACTGATGCGTGAGTCAAGACTTGTTTCAATTGATCGAAACTCCGTTGTTGATTCTCGGTCCAAACAAAAAGAGATTATTTCCTCAATAGTTTAGTCAATGGAGCTACTATTGTAGAGAATCCTTTTACGAATCTTCTATAATAGCCAGCAAGCCCAAGAAAGCTTCTGACTTCTCCAACATTCTTTGGTGGATGCCAATCTACAATAGCTTGAATTTTCTTCGGATCCACCTGAATACCCGAAGCCGACACAATATGTCAAAGAAATGCAACTTCGGTGAGCCAAAACACACACTTAGAGAATTTTGCATACAATTGCTTCTCTTGTAAGGTTTGAAGCACGATGCGAAGATGATCTCAATGTTCCGCAACATTCTTGGAATAGATTAATATGTCATCTATAAACATCATTACAAATTTATCAAGATAGGGTCTAAAGACTCGGTTCATCAAATCCATAAAAGTTGTCGGTGCATTAGTTAACCCAAAGGGCATTACCAAGAATTCATAGTGTCCATATCTCATACAGAAAGTATTATTTGATACATCACATTCTTTAACTCTCATTTGGTAGTAGCTTGACCTCAGATCAATCTTGGAAAACACGGAGGCATCCTTTAGTTGATCAAATAGGTCATCAATTCTGGGCAATCTTGATGGGCACTTTGTTTAACTGTCGATAATCAATGCATAATCGCATGGATCCATCTTTCTTCTTTACAAAGAGAATCAGAGATCCTCAAGGCGAAGAGCTCAGTTGAACCATGTTGCATTTCTTTTCTGCATTGAGCCTAAAAATATCAAAGAAGCATTAAAAGATGATTTTTGGATTTTGGCCATGCAAGAGGAATTAAATCAATTTGAGAGAAGTAAAGTTTGGATATTAGTTGAAAGGCCTAGTAATCAATCTACTATAGGAACTAAATGGGTCTTTAGGAATAAACTAGATGAAAATGGTAATATAGTGAGAAACAAGGCTAGGCTTGTTGCTCAAGGCTATACTCAAGAAGAGGGAATTGATTTTGATGAAACATATGCACCCGTAGCTAGGATGGAAGCCATTAGGATGCTTTTGGCATTTACATGTTACAATGATTTCAAGCTTTTTCAAATGGATGTGAAAAGTGCTTTTCTAAACGGTTTTATAAATGAAGAAATGTATGTTGAACAACCACCGGGTTTTGAGGATTCAAAATTTCCAAATCATGTGTTCAAACTAACTAAAGCTCTTTAGGGTTTGAAACAAGCTCCTAGAGCTTGGTATGAAAGACTTTCAAACTTTTTAATTGAAAAGGGTTTTGAAAAAGGAAATATGGACACTACACTTTTCATAAAAAGATATAATAATGACATCTTAGTAGTACAAATCTATGTTGGTGATATCATTTTTGGTTCTACTAATGAATGTTATTGTAAAGAATTTTCTAAGCTAATGCAAAGTGAGTTCGAGATGAGCATGATGGGGGAGCTCTCATTCTTTTTGGGACTCCAAATCAAACAAAGGAACGATGGCACATTCATAAATCAAGCTAAGTACGTGAACGATATGCTCAAAAAGTTCAGCTTAGAGAATGTAAAGCCTCAAGCCACACCTATGAGCTCTTCCATAAAGCTTGAAAAAGATGAAGGATGTAAGTGTGTTGATTCTAAGCTTTATAGATCCATGATAGGTTCTTTGCTTTACCTTACCACAAATTTATCAGTTTTATATTTCTAATCTATTTTTGTTAAATTGACAACTTTTTTAAATTGACAAATTTATAATTTTAATCCTCAAAACTTTTACATCTTTAGATTTCACCATCTTCTGCACACTTTTACCATCTAAATTTCAGTACCTTTTTCCAAATTTGAGGTAAAATTCATCCAATCCTACCCTTTGTGAATTTTTAGTAAAATTCATCTCCGATTCAACCCTACCCTTTACAAAATTTGACCCAAATCTGAATTTAAAAAAATGTAATCCAATAATATAAAATCAAAATCCTCACATTTGAATAATTTGATCTTTCCGACTCCACAACCATCAATCCATAGAAATGAAGAATATTAGAAACTATAATCGATAAAAACTTTAAATTGATATCCAATCATTAGCTGAGTGATCAAAGATATTTATGTTGTCTTATCTTGTGTAAGTTTAAATTCCGACACTTACTTTAGAAATGTAAATCATCTCCAAAATAAGTGCCAAAATTATCTCATTTTCCCCTTTTAAGTGCCTAAACAATTTTTGTCCCTTTTAGGTGCCCAAACTATCTCACTTTTCTCTTTTAGGTGTCTAAACTTTTTTTGCCCCTTTTAAGTGCCCAAACTTTTTTTGGGTCAAAGTAGGTGCCTTGGCTTGACCTTAAAAAGGTAAAAATGATAGTTTGGGCATCTAAAAGGGCCATAAAAATGTTTAGGGACCTAAAATGAACAAAAAATAATTTAGGCACTTAAAATGAAAAAAAAATAATAGTTTGGGCATTTATTTTGATTAAGCCTAAAATAAATTAAAAACGGTAAACTTAAATCATCTAGAGCATTTGAAAACCCCATGAATTACCATTAGTCGCATAAATATCAATTATCAACTAAAAATTAGATATAAGGTTTTTTTACTAAGTCAGGAGTCAGCTTACATTCAAACAAACAAAACAGATAACAAGAAGGTAGGCTCAAATATAGGCCCAAAACGAGAGAAGACAACATAGACATGAAACATAAACAAGTCCAAAGACCGGGAAGTTCCTGAAACCCTAGTAAGGAAACAAAGAGAGCAGGCGGCGACGGAGCCAATGGCAGTAAAGGGAGGAGCCGAAATCGTCCGAACCATGAAAATGTTCCACCAATCGGGTAGGCCTCGATGATTAGATAAATTCGACAGATATTTTAAGGAATTGGGTTGACAAAAACGACATAAGCTGGCGCAAGAGGCCGATAAGAAGGAGTAGAGCTTCAAAAAAGTAGATTCGCCGCTTGAGGAGCAAAGGACCACCAAAGAAGTCGCAACCAGAGGAACACTGCCAGGATGCCAAGCCGTCGGTCTTTCATCGGAAGAGAGAACGAGGGTCCAGACTAACCAAAGAGATGAATCTAAAGACCTACAATCAGAGTAACCAAACAAAAGAAGCCCACACGACAACCAACAAAAATGAAGAGAAAAGGTTTCATCACAATACAGACAGATGACGAGCAAATAAGTTTGTAACAGTACGAATTTAAAAAAGAAGAATTATAAAGGGGAGAAGATAGAAGAGCAAAGGGAGATCAAGAAAAATTTTCTCTGTCAAAACAAGAGAGCCCACACAACCAATTCCATTCCATAACGTGCTCAACAACAATCCCAGCTTTTAACCTAGTGTCAACAAATGACATCGTTTCCTAACTCTATTAACAAACCAAAACTCGTTGTTTCGTTAACAAACTTTAAGAGAAAATAAAGCAAAATTAAAACAATTAAAAGAAAATCATGAAACAACATAATTTCAACTTATGCTCATTACAATACTCCCTCCTTACAAAGGAATCTTTGACCTCAAGGATTAATTGATGTCGCAACATGAGCAAAAGTGTCGTAGCTCGATTTCCACAACCAAATGAGATGAAAAAAATCACACAAAGGGGCTGCCACAAGGTTTGTATCAAAATGACCATCAGGTACTTGAGATCCTTCAAAGACCATGTCTTCACATACTCGGAACTCTTCATTATCCATTATCTTGAGCTTGTGCTTATACAATGGGCAAAAAAACAGATATAGGCAGAAGCCAACCTGATGCATCTCCTAAGAGATATGAAAACCGCTCAGGCAAAGATAACCACTTTTGATTGCAGTGACATTGCTTAACAGCCTCCCCAAACACACTATAAAATCTTATAAAGTGACCATCAATATATTCGATATTGTTGTAATAGTCACATCCCTCCTTGAGATAATGTGCATTTTCTTCAAGGTTATCTACTCCGACTTCAAAAACATTCTTTTAGTAATGTGAGTCCTCATATGGCATGATCATCTCCCCAAAACTCAATCTATGAGCAGCAAAATATACCACCATATTGTGAATATGCTTCCCTAGTTCTAAAGCCTTTAGAAAATAATAAGCTTGTAGTGTAAAAACAATTTTAACTCACTAAGTAGCAATTTCCTCTTTTTCATTGCTGCAAAGACATCAAGTGTTTCTTTGACAATACCATGTCTCAAATAGCTCAAAATCAAAATATTACAAGTCACAGTATCCTTCCGCTCAATTTGTTCAAATGCCCTAACCAAATCACTCAAGCATCTGCACTTCGGATACATTGTCATCAACATATTCTCAAATTTTACAAAATCACATTTATGTACTCCAATCAATCCTTGGACAACTAATCTCAAACTTATAACACCTTAAATAATACTTCTTCCCATCACCAAAAGTCTAAATACTTAAGGATCATGGATTGCAACAAGTTTATCAACATTCAAAATCTTCACTGAGTAAATTCTTCTAAACAAAGATTAAATTAGAGAAGTGTTACTTGGGTTACCAGTATGTTCACACGTTTGGAATTGATCCACATTTGCCTTTGAAGCCTTCGGTGACTCTACCTCTCTTGCTGCCCCATTTAAACCAATTTGATTCGGATCAACAAATCTCTCAACTCTCTACCTCATTTCATTAATAATGTTGTTGGCACCCCGAGCAAACCTTTCCATCTTTGCTAACTTTATGGATATATTCTCGATTTGGACTGCCTTCTTTTTAATATATTCATGATTTGTAGTTGCATTTTCTTTCTCAAGAGTAGTTTCAGATTCTTCTATGATTACCCTTTGCCAAAAAACATCTAACTCCTTTTTGACTCCTCCTTTGACCCTTCTATGCAAGCCTTTACCTCCATAATTTTGGCTTGTAACATATCTACTTGGCCTTGGCATTTTTCAGTCTCCTGCTTCCATAATTCACGAGTTTCATTAAGTTGAGACTGCAAAATTGACGAGTCCAGATTGTGCTTGGTTGCCATGCCCTTTTCAACTTTGTAGTCATATTCCCACCGTACAATTAAAGGAAAAGAAACAATAATAGTTTTACTTCGACCCCCTGTCTTCAGTCCAAATGTTGTCAATGCCTTGTGGCTCTCATTAATTGGTGTACCCTTCTTTTTTTCGTTTGCACATTCAGTGGAAAATGAAAGAAGCATTTCTTGACAATGGTCATTTAGATCATTGAAAAAATACTCCCAAGTCCTCGTCTCTCACCTCGATCCTTAATGTAAAAATAATCATTACACCATTTTTTGAATAGAGGATAAAAGGATGGATCATATTTATCGCAAGCCCTTTTTCATATCAAATGGAAATGCTTGACATCCTCCTCAAAGATGTAAGTTGGAGTTGAATCAGTTTCACCACCAAACCACCGTTGTCTAGGTGTTCCAAGAGCATCTTTAGGAGCATCAGTTTCAAAATACCTATAATTAAAATGCAACGTAGCAGCAAATAACTTCTTCGGATGCAAAATAACTTTGTGACATGTTCGAAGATAATCTGCTTTTGCCATGAGCAATAGTCTAAACTCGTATGGGTCATCGCTCGCAATAAACTCAGCAATATGTTTTGTTGATGTTGGGTCCTCACCTTGTCTCAGAAAACTTTCATCGAACACATTGGTTGTATCTGAACCCACCGCCCTGGGTATATCTGAACCCACCGCCCTGGCCATCATCGATGAATCCAACACTACACCCTTAATCGATGACCATCCCAGTAGTCCCTTAGCCAAGTCCCCACACCTCTTGGAAATTGTAGCCTTGTCTTGTGGTTGTTCTAATAAACCCTTAGCTGAATCGTCATCCAACAAAGTCCCAAACGAATCATCATTTGTTCTCATAAACAATTAATCGAACATATGGTCTTCGGCAGAACCTGTCAACAATGGTTCATGTTTTATCTCCACCAGCTCTGTCGACACTACATCTTGAATCAATGGTGGTTTCAACGGACTGTCACGGAACTCCACCACATTTGAAACTTCAGTTGACGAGACTTGATTGTTCGGTTCTACACAATCGGTCACCAAGGAAAACTCATTTGATTCCTCGAGCTTTTGATCGAACCCAACGGAAACCCTTTCTTGGACAACCTTCAAATCGTTTCTAAATTCGTTTAGAAATTTATCAATAGCATCATCCAATATAACTTTAAATCCCACCAGCAGTTCTTTCGCAACTTCCTCAGTAAATTCTCTCATTTTGATAATTTAAACCAAGATCGTGAGCTCTGATACCTTTGTAACAGTACGAATCTAAAGAAGAAGAATTATAAAGGGGAGAAGATAAAAGAGCAAAGGGAGACCAAGAAAAATTCTCTCTGTCAAAACAAGAGAGCCAACACAGCCAATTTCATTCCATAACGTGCTCATCAACAATCCCAGCTTTTAACCTAGTGTCAACAAACGACACGGTTTCCTAACTCTATTAACAAACTAAAACTCATCGTTTCGTTAACAGACTTTAAGAGAAAATAAAGAAAAACTAAAACAATTAAAAGAAAACTATGAAACGACATAATTTCAACTTAGGCTCATTACAGAGTTGCACAGAAAGAAAAACAAACATAAGTAAGAGGGGGCTTCAGTGGCGGTCGAAAGTTGAGGAGGAGCACCGGTGGACTCGGCCCAATCGACCGTTCAAAGTTGGACAAGAGAGGCAGGGATGGAAAGACCGCAAACCCTCAAGAGCCTTTTCTGCTGAGCTTAAACCCTTACCTTGCAACACATCAAGGAATCAGTGAAGATTCCAAAAAACGCCAAAAGAAGAAAACTCTATCGAACAACAAAAGAGTTTCACAAGTGAAGACTAAGCTCGAGGAAGGTAGGAAGAAGATAAACGATGACAAAGAGATGAAGAAAATAAAGTAATTGGAAGAAGAACGAGCCCCGACATTAGCCAGAGCCAAAGGAGGAGAGTGACCTAAGAATTACAAAATGAAAGAAAAAATTGCCTCTGCACAGTTTTTTTACCATAATTTCTAGTTTTGGTGGTATCGATTGGTTACTGTATAAAATTAGATCAAGGTTTTCACTTATAAGTTATCAAACATTTATAAAACCAAAAACCTGGATGAACAATTTGAAAAGCTAAAGTAGCAAAATCAGAAATTAAAAAAAAAAGTTTATATCAATCAAAACCGGAAAGTAAAGATAACAAACATTGACTTGTTATTTAAACAAAAAAAACAGAAAACAATGAAAAAAATTATAATTTCCCACCGAAAATAAAATTATAATCTAGGATTTGGGAGCTGTTTTTGAACATTTTCTGCCTATGGGAGGATGAATGAGAATTTGCATCTAGTAGATTTTGAACTCATAATCGGTAGAGTGTCAACGGAGAGTTTTAAACGTTTGCTTTAGAGATTCACTACACCAAACTTGGCCTATTGCGGCACTTTTGGCGGCGTTTTTTGAGTAAACGCCGCTAAGTTTGAACATATAACGGCGTTTGTAAGAGAAATGCCACAAACTGATGAAATTAGCGGCGTTTTTGTAAAAAACGCCATAAATGCTTATACTTTAGTGGCGTTTATAAATAAAAATGCTGCAATAAGCTTATGTATAGTGGCGTTTGTATGTAAAACGCCGCAATAGGTATATCTTTAGTGGCGTTTTTTTATAAAAACGCGGCTATAGGTTTTAATAAAACGCGTCTTACAAGGAGTGATCTCCCCGGTTCACTGCCTCCAGCAAACCCTAGTGCCGCTCTCTTCTCATCCACAAGTTCGCATTTCCTCTCTTTTATCTTTCACATTTCTTTCGATTTATTTGAGTGGAACCTGCAGCTTCGCCATGGAATCGTACGAACTGAGTTACAAATCCACCATACAAGGAGTGATCTCCCCGGGAAAGTTATCGAACTTGAAGGGCGTGAGTGTTAAGGTTCTCTTCTTCTGGCTTAACATCGTTGAAGTGGTCCACGGTGGGGACGAGATGCAATTCTCGGTGGGGATCGCCTCCGCTAACTTCCCTATCGACAACTTCTACGAGTCTTCTCAGTGTGGGTGCGGATTCGACTGCAATCGGTTGAATGGCTTCGCCGCCTCCATTTGATTAGGTGAGTAGCTACTTATCATTTCATGATTTATAAGTTTAGGGTTATGTACTCTTAGGTTTCCAGTGTATTGGGATTGGGAAATCTATATATAGCTGGGCGATTTAAAGAACGCATTCTTCCACAACGCAGTCAAATTACGGGCTTTGAGAAGGTCGATTCAGGGGGCAAAAGTTGGTAATAGAGGTTGCATTGAACCTAAGAGGTTGAGATGCTGGTTATTCAATTTCTTTAACATTCACTTCAGCTGCAAACCATTTTTTCCATTTCCGGTATAAATTTCAAGACTTTGCGAATACCCAATTTTTCCATTTTCGATACTAATCGACCAGATTGCTTATCTCGTTTCGTTTCTTGTATTTGTTGTTGTTGAGAACAGGTCCCAACAGGACTCTGCTTCGAGCACTGGGTCGCCGCCAGTTTTCCGATGTCTAACTTTTGTACTATATTATATTATCTGAATCTAACTTCAAACTCAATAACGAGCTAGGCATCCTGAGGCATAGAATTGAATGCTTGGAGACATCTTTGAACCAAGCTCACATCGAAAAAGATGCAAATGCAAAAGAAATCAGTCATAGGACCAAGCTAATCACAGATATGGTTGCCCAACTAGCTTCAGAACGGGAACACATTCAAAAGCAGGTATTACCTTTGTGACATTTTTTCTTGGAAACGAAGAGATTTGATAAAACGTTCGGTTTAAATATGTGCAAAATGTTGTTTGCTGCTATCTTCATTAGTAAAAGAGAAGGAAATATTGCTGAAAAAGTTACAGAACAAGGGAAAAGCCAACTCAACAGCAGTCTATAACTCCAGAGATGGCGATGGCGATGAGATATCTGTTCCGAAAAGTGATTCAATTAAAGCTACGTGTACAAAAGCATTCGAGAATGCAGTTCCCTCAGCCACAAGTGTACAGGCAGGTACATTTCTAATCGAATTTAATGGTTACTCATTCTTTGAGAAAGTGAACTAGCGCTGTTCCTAGCATGCAGGTAGCAGAAAAAGGAAAGACAAGCTACCTTAAACTGTCATACATGTTGTTAGCAATTCTCATTGCACTAATTTCTGCATTAGCTGTATATTTTTTATGAGTGAAACATGCCATCTATGTTTTGCTGGCACACATTGTATATTCTTGCCATTTCTGAAGGTGTTTTACAGCGATAGTTTTGCGTTTTTGTTCTTGAGGTGTTTGATTGAGATTGGTTGCAATTATTTGTGTCTCTGTAACTTACTTTATGTGTGTGTGTGTGTGTTTTTATAAAGTATATGCCTAGGGCGGTGGATTTGATATGGTGATGCAGACATAATTTGTTGAGGGATGTTTACGATGACATGATGATCAATGGAGTGCAGCCAACTAGAGATACTTTCGAGGCTCTGATTATGGGAACCATGAGAGGGTCTCGCATGCAAGACGCCCTCTTTTTCAGAGATGAAATGAAGGCCATGGGATTAGTCCCCGAGGTATGTTATGCTCTCTTTCATCCTAACTAGTTTTTTTGCGGTTATTAGCTATGTTATGTTCAAATTTTTTCAAAAGACTTATAGTTAGTGCAAATTGTTTATTGATTCCAGTTTTAGTATCAACTTTATTCTATTAAATTTGGGTATTTTCATTATTGGTCGATTTCTTTAACTCCCCTAGACGTGTGCATGTTTCTTGACTCCTAATTAGTGGCTTCAATGCCTTGAATAGTAATATGAAGTTACTTTTGTGGTGGTTAAGTTAAAAAGGATGATATATCTTCTTTGTTTTGTCATGAGATATTTGGTAGCTTTTGAGCAACTCAATTATGGATTCTTTACAATATTGCAATTTACATGAGTTCCAAGTCCTTTTTACGTCTGTGATGTGCTGCTTGTGCATTCATACATTATACACACACATACTGTGTTATTCGGATTGGTATGTGTGTATATATAGTATGTTTTTCAGATTTGGGGGGTGAGTACGAGCCTAACAGTGTGTCTTAGAATAAGTAAATGTGTGTGCCAAATGCGCAATGATTCGTGCTGCTAAGAAACTAGAGGGTGTTAAACAAGCAATTTGAATTTGTTGGTGTCTCTCAAGCTGAATATAATCTTTTGCTTAGGTGCTATTTAGGTTGAATTATTGTACCATTGGATTATTCTGTTTTATCAGTTGTATGCTAATGAACTCTGTGAATATGTCAATGGAGATATTTTTTGTAATTTATTTTCTAAGTGATATTTGTAGGATATTGTTTTTTGTAATGATATGAGAGATGCAATGCTTAGGTTTCTTCTAAAATACAACCTATTCTAATAATGATATATTTTAGTTTCTTCTCATTACTTATCTGGATTGTTGTATATATTATGCAGTTGAGAAGAAGGCAAATCTAAAGGCACAAGCCTTGAAGGCTGCGAAAGCAGTGAAAACTGAACCCACTTTTAAGAAGAAGGCACAAGCCAAGGACTTTGAAAAAAGACAGGAGCCCCAAGTTATGCATGAGAGGAAATGGGAAACAAGAGTTCAGAAAGTTATGCATCAGTGCTTGTGTTGTTCTTCAAGGCGATTTGGTGATCTTATCTGCATTGTTGGCCTACAAGAGTTCAAGGTATTACATGTTCAAACAATCAAGGAATTAATTGAGAGAGGGAATGCAACAAGAAGCACTGACACTACTACCTCAAGAGTTATATATGGTGTACAACGGGAAGATGTCAAATTATCTTTTGTAGTATGCTATTTTGATTTTGGTGAGCTTTAAGAAAGTGTCTTTTTAGTTAATTTAGTATGAACTTGTGCTTGTTGAATTAAGAACACTTTGTCGCCCCTCGATAATTCAATAATTTTATTTATTGTTAAATTTATTAATTGTCTTTGCAATGCGATGATTTGGTTAATAATTAGTTATTTTGTGTTCGCTTTGATGATCACATTTAAAATTAGATGTTAGTTTATTCATTTGAAAGTTTAATTGATGGATTTTATTTAATTAATTAAAACAACAAAAATTCTACCACAAGCCACTCTTGCGGCGTTTTCAAAAAAAATGCCACTAAAAGTCTGTATTTTGCGGCGTCTTAAAAATCAAACGTCACCAAAAGTCAGTTTCTCGCGGCGTTTATTTTTCACAAACGCCACTATAGAACAGTTTCTCGCGGCGTTTATCTTTCACAAACGCCACTATAGAACAGTTTCTCGCGGCGTTTATCTTTCACAAACGCCACTATAGAACAGTTTTTAGCGGCGTTTGTAAATACAAACGCCGCTAAATGTCATGACCTTTTGCGGCGTTTTTTGTCCAAAAACGCCGCTAACTATTGCAACGCTACTTTAGCCGGCGCTTTTGCGGCGCTTCTCCTAGCGCCGCGAATGTTTTTAGTGGCGCTTTAAAACGCCGCTATAGAACAAAAAAAAACGCACAAAAAACCTGTTTTGCTGTAGTGATTATTGATAGAAGATGAAAGAATTTTAAAATTTTTATTTAGATCCAAGAGAAATAAATATTTTATTTTACTAATTTAAGAAATGATCACGTCGTCGCTCCATTATTAGTTTAATAAAAATATTAGAAAAATAAATTTTATTTGATCCGAGCGTAGTTTTAAATTACAACCCCAACATAAAATAACTATTGTATTATAATAGTTTTTAATGTCCCCAAAACACCGAATTGTATTTGTAATTTAAAAATGTAAGGATTTTTTGAACAAATTATGCCCACAAAAACAGTTAAGTAAATTCCACATCTGTAATTGTGACATTGCAATTGTATTTGCGACAGACGGTAACCATAAGTTAATATTAGGCTTAAGAGTATTATAAGTCTTTCAACGTTTGGAAGAAAAAAAATTAATTAAGCCCTTAAATTTTTTGCACCTAATTAAGTCCTTATACTCTAATTTTTTTATCAATTAAGACCTTTGATTATCATTTTTTGACGTTTTTTCTTGAGATATTATTGTCACATGATATACTATAGCTCTGTCATGTGACATTTGCATATTCTTTAGAAAACTATTTTTTATAATTTTTTAAATAAACTAAAAAATTCTAAGTGACAACACTGAAACACGATACGTTGCGCCAACTGGTCCAAAGAAACTGTAATGTTTAACGGTCAATGTTGGTTAGAGAGGTGAATTAATGAAATTTAAGAGTACTAAAAGGACTTAATTGGGTGCGAAAAAGAGTTTAGGGACTTAATTGATTTTTTTTTTCAAAAATTTAAAAGTTTATTTATACTCTTAAGCCTTAATATTATAACGTCGAAGTGTTATTTTATAATTTTTTTTAATAGTCCGACGATTAAAGAGAAAAACATCAATAGTTAGGTGAAGATTTGCGTAGTTTACCCAAAGATGATTAATCTGTTAAATGGCTATGGCTGCTCTAGAGTAGCTACTAGCTAGCTGTGTATATATATATAACACTTCATCTATCTGAATATACACACATACCATCTTTAACAATATCTCTCCTTCGCTGGTTCTTTTAAGTTTTAACAACATATATATAACATACCCCAAACCCAACATTCCTTGGCTCCAATTCACAGCTTTATAATATAACGAAAGAAGAAACATAAGAAACCCCAGGGAATTGGATTAGCTATGAACTAAAAAAAACCATGTCTGAAAACCCCATAAACACAAACCTGATCCTTGATCAAGATATATAAAACACATGATGACGAGGCAAGGAGGATTCGGGGCCAGCAGGAGGTGTGAGGAGTGCGGCAACAGAGCTAAGAAAGATTGTGGGTTCATGAGGTGCCGGACTTGTTGCAGAAGCAAAGGATTTGTCTGCCAAACTCATGTCACCAGCACTTGGGTTTCTGCCTACAGACGCCGTCCAAGACACCCACCACGGCGGAACCCTACAAGAATTACACACAATCCTTCTTCAGGTAAACCTACCGTGTGTGCCTCTTACATGCATCTATGTGACCTTAGCAGCCGTTTTCTCTTTCTTTACAAGGAGAGATAACTAGCTGCCATGTCTCGGACCCTCTTTTCTGTTGCTTTTCTGAAGTGTTCAAAAATATTCGACCTATGTGACCCGGCCCGATGACCCAAATTTAAAAAAAAAACAAGTATTTTTCTAAAAATAAATACTCGATCGTGTCGGATACCCGTTATTTTTTCGGGTACTTGAGCCGGGCCTGTGCCAAAAAATAATTTATACCCGAGTACCCGATCCGGTATTTTAAATATATGTATATATATTTAATTTTAAATTAAACTTTTATTCTACGTTGTTAATATTTTTACTCCAAAATAAATCCATAATATGGTTAGATAAAGAAAACAATGCATGTATGTATTCTGCTCTGCTCGTAATGCTAATGTGACTGAAACAATGTGCTAATTAAATTAATTTATAGTTTGAACATTGGCTGCTCAGTCCAACGCCCTCGAGTATGCCATAGAAATATTGAACCAGCTGCATGATAGATAGGTGATTGCTCGAAATGTTAAAGAAAACCGCTGCTGATGCCTGGTGGCTCACTTAGGAACAACCCTAATCTAATATTTAGGGGCACAAAGAATATACACCAATATAATTTTTCATTTCATGTTTGATATTTTTCAAATCTATATATTATTCTTGGTTTTTTAATATTTTATCTTAGGCTAAACTATAAAATAAGTGTCCAAACTATGTTTTTTTTTGTAATATGTGCTTAAAGTATTTTTTTGGTTGAAATAAGTGTCTAAACTTTTATTTTGGCTGAAATAGGTGCCTAAACTTTCATTTTTGGCTTATTTTAAAGTCAATTTTGGCACCTATTTGTGCAACTATTTCAACAAAAAACGAAACTTCAGGCACCTATTTCAGCAAAAAAATACTTTAGGCACCTATTGCAAAAAAAGAGGCATAGTTTGGGCACTTATTTTGTAGTTAAGTATTTATCTTAAAATAAAATTGTTTGATTTAAAAATATATAAAAAAATGAACCATGTACCCTATTACTCGATTTTACGAGTACCCGATATACACGGGCCGATAAATACACTACCCGAAGAACTGGGTACTCGACACCTCGGGTACCTAAAAGTCTGGGTACCTGGATTTGAACACCCCTAATATCACTCATTCTTTTATATTTTTAAAACTAATGTATGGAATTAGGGCTGTTCATTGTCGGGTACCCGGTTCATCCGGGTACCTCTTTTGTCGGCCTTGTACCGGCCCATTTTATTCGGGTACCCGTAAAACTCGGGTACCACGGTAATCAGGTAACGGGTACCCGGTTCTTTTTTTAAGTTTAAAATTTTTAAAATATTACATTGGAAACACATAAAATTTTAAAGTTCATAATACATAATTCAAACACAAAAATTAGTAATTTGAAGTTAGTTTTAAGATGAAATATTTGGATATATATATATATATATATATATGTATATATATATATATATATAATATTATAGTTTATCACAAAAAAGACATTAAAAATATTAATCTCGTTTTTTCTTTCGAATCCCAGTATGAGAATGTAATACATCTCTATTTAATAAAAAATATTTGAAAATTTTAAAACTTTAAAGTACATAATACAAACATAGAAATAATTTAGAGATTTAATTTTAGTTTTAGATAGAAATATTAAAGAATCTAAAATAAAAATATAATTTAAAACTAAAAAAATAAATATATTAAAATTATCGCGTCGGGTACCCGATAACCAAAAAAATTCGGCACAGACCCGACCCAACTACCCTGGAAAAATCCGCGGGTCGGGTAATATTTTTTAAGAATTACCCGGTATTTTTAGATTCGAGTCGTCGAGTCGGGTCAACCAGGTCAGGTATTTTTGAACACCCCTATTGGAATGAGTATTTTATCTACTTAAAAACACTTTTTGACAAAAAACATCATAAGTGTTTTTTAGCTTGGTTTGAAGAGTGTTTTTCAAAAAATAAAAATTTTAGTCTTTAGCCTTTCCAAGAGCACTTTTGAGTATAGTTACTCATTTATTCTCATTTATATCACTCAATCTTTTATATTTTTAAAAATAATGTCTAAAAATAATATTTTATCTACTTAAAAGTATTTTTTGACAATAATATCATATACTTTTATTTTTTAATCAAACAATACATAAATATTTTTCGAAAGAATTTCTCAGAAACACTTTCCCACTACACTTTTTAAAAGTAACCGATCTTTTTTTTTATTTTTTAGGGTTAGAAGTGAAGAATTTTCCGGCTGAAGTGACTTCTCAGGCAACATTCCGATATGTTCGACTGAGCTCCGGTGAAGATGCAGATGATCAATATGCTTATCAAGCGGTTGTGAATATTGCAGGCCATGTGTTTAAGGGTATTCTCTATGATCAAGGTCCTCATCTAGCACTTGGCGAATGCTACTCTGGAGAGACACATTGGCAGCAACAGGAGGCAAGTCAAATCGATGCTACTGCTGCGGATCTAACAATGGCTGCTACTGCAACAACAACCACAACTGTGACTGCTTTGGTTACTGCAGAATCTCTTCTTCCTTTTACATATGCACCTGCCTTTAATGCTTTCATGTCAGCTGGTGCCCAATTTTTCCTTCACCCAAAACCTTAGCAACTTTTTGTATACGAGGAAGAAGGGGGAAAATGCTTTGAAAAAAAACTTTTTGTTTGGGCTGGATCACTTGTAATTTCACTAGTATTGTAGTAAATATCTGATATTCATAAAGGTCAATTGCATATGAAGTTTCCATCTATGGTTCAAATTTCAAATCTAAATGAGTAATTAAAGTATTAATATCATATCACAACAACAAGTTGGTCTAGCGGGATGAGGTGTTAGGTTCTTTAAGTAATGTTAGGGGTTTGAATTCTAACGTTATAAATGAAAAGAACTGAGTTGAGACTTGGGAGGGTCGTCCTCATAACGAGCCTTTGCAAAACCCGATCTAGACTAGTCAGTTAATGAGTCGAAAAACAGTGGTTAATACAGAAAAATATTAATATCGTAGCAATCAAGGTCGTATATGTAACATGTTTATACATATTCTAAACCATTTGACAATACACAAGCACATTGCAAACATAGTGGTTTGAAATGGATCTCCTGGAATGAACACTATTCACTTTTCCACTGAACCACTTGTTGAGTTCAAAATCAAAATTATTATTTATACGATAGGTACATATGTATTTATAATTTTTATGATATAATTTCTCTTGCTCGTAGAAAGCCATAAATAACCATCTCTATATCTAATAATATATATAATAGAATCCTTGGTTAGGAGGACACGTTTTAGTTCATTAATTTACTCAAAATTTTTGGCACTTGAATCACCCATACCTGTAAATTTGCACGAGCTAAGCTCTTTAGACGTATAATGGACAAAAATCTTTTTTTGTGTGTTTATTTTATACATCAACATTAAAAAATTAAAATTAAAAATTTTACTTTAATTTTAAAATTTAAATCTTGATCCATAAACTTTAAAAATACACCATATCTTAAATTTTTTAAACTCTAATTATAAATTCTAGCCCTAAACTTTAATCTTAAACCCTAAACATAAAATCTTTTAGTGTGGAAACATAATAAAAGCACTGAAAAAAATAATAATATTTCTATTCATGTATAATTTAGTTTTCTTCTTTCTTTGTCACATATACGATGATGTTCAATAATGACATATATAAGATCTTTAAATAGGTGTAAAACTTTTTTAGTATTAATATTTAATTATAAACCTTGAATATAATATTGTATATGTAAGAAACATCAAATTCTTTATTATTTGACTTGATCCTAAATAATCTTAAATGATAAAAAGAAACCTATATGGAGGAGTAATCAAATGTAGTGCAATTCAGTCATTGATGATTAGAGACACAATTGACATTTTACATTAATTTTGATCTAAATTTGAACCCAACAAGTGTCCCAATGAAAAAATAGATGATGTTTATTTTAGAAGATACAAGTTTAAATCGCTTTATCTACAAGGTGTATGTCTATCGTTAAAGGATTAAGAATATGTATTAACAAATACTACCGTGTATAATTTAGTGTGTCTTCTTTAAATAGGTGTAAAACATTTTTAATATTAATATTTAATTATAAAGTTTGAATATAATATTGTATATGTAAGAAACATCAAATTCTTTATTATTTGACTTGATCCTAGATAATCTTAAATGATAAAAAGTGTTCCAATAAAAAAAACAGATAATGTTCATTTTAGAAGATACGAGTTCAAATCGCTTTGTTTACAAGGTGTATGTCCATTGTCAAAGGATTAAGAATATGTATGAACAGATACTACATTGTAATCACCCCTAGACCATTAAAAAAAACTTTGAGCTAAACTTAATAACATCTCAGTATAATAAAAATTTAAGGTAAACTATGCATATAGTCCCTCAATTATATATTACTTTTCATTAGATCGTTTGGATATAAAATGTTATAATTTGATCAATATAGATATCACAAATTACAAAGTAGTCCTTTAATATTTATACATTTTAATTCTAAAAATTCAACCTTCAATGTTTTAATATTACTCAATATAAATTTTAATCCCAACTATAATTCATTTTCTATTTTCTCTCTCCAAGGATTTTTCCTTCATTCAACCTTCACACCATCGTTTGCTAATTGCTACTACCACGAACCACCTAAAGTAACCCTTCAACCAGGAATTTAAATAAAGGTTTGTAATTGTAATAATAATTTTAACATTGTCCAAAACCGCGATACTCACAACTATTATCTTTGCAATAATATATGTTTTTTTTAAAAAGAAATCACCATCATGATACACAATGATTGTAATAGTATATCTTATGTCCGCAAGCACGCTAAACACAATCGAAACCGTAATTTAAATCTTTGCCTTCAGCATCCCTTAAATTGATCCCATCAACATCCTCACTAAACCAAAAATCACTCATCACAACCCCTAAAATTTGCCACCAACCAAAACTCCACCGAGCTTGAACTTCATCGGCAACTCGACGCTGTTAAAAGCCATCACGGTTAAATCCAACGAAAAACTCCAGTAAAAAAAGAAGATGATACATGTTAACATTCTTTCATTTTGTTTCCTGGGCAAATACCACAGTCAAAGAACATAAAATTAATTCAAATTGTTTGATAATGGATAATGGGCTATCAAGTCCAGCTTCAGCGCCAACGGGTTGCGAAAACCCCAAGCGTAAGCCCACAATCCGATATCAACTATGGCGCCAAAATCACCCACCGTTTCCCGCCAAATAAGGTACCATTTCCCCCAACAAGCAGCCAGTTGCAGTACCGTTCTTCTTTATTCTCACTTCAGTCTCTGAAAAATCTCCCCTCGCTTTTTTGCCTATCTTCTTTTCCTGGCCATGGCTTCCGATTCTTCCCCCGCTAATTTCAACAACGGTAACTCTCTATTTATCTTCGAAACCTTGATTTGTTTTCTATATTTCAAGTTTCATTTAATGGGTTCTTATTATTTTTAAACCTAAATAATTTTTTCAGGTCCTTCCTCTCCTGATGATTCCTTCTCAAGCCCCATCCCTAACACCTCTTCCCCAGCTCATCGCCGCCGGCGAGGCCGCCGTCAAGCCTCCACTCCTTCCTCTGCCGCCGCAACCCCACCTCCAAATCCTTCTCGTTTTGCTGGCTCGGCATCTACCCCAACTCCATCCCGGTCCACTAAGCGTGGGCGCCGCCCAGCCACATCCCCAACTCCCGCTGCCGCCGCCACTCCATCCTCCACGGACGATTTCCCGCCGCCATCTTCAGACGGCGGAGATGATATGGAGGAGGCGACCCCTACCTTCGTTTGGGGTACCAATATTAGCGTCCAAGATGTGAAGAATGCAATTCAAATGTTCATCAAGCATTTCAGGGACCCACAAGAATTAAGCAACGATATCTACGGAGAAGGGAAGTATACGAGAATGATACATAGAGTGCTTGAAGTTGAAGGAGAGTGGATAGACGTTGATGCTCATGATGTTTTTAATTATGACTCTGACTTATATAATAAAATGATGAGGTATCCCCTCGAGGTTTTAGCGATTTTCGATATCGTCTTGATGGACATCGTTAGTTTGATTAATCCTCTGTTTGATAAACACGTTCAAGTTCGGATTCATAATCTGAAGAGCTCTACTTCCATGAGAAATCTCAACCCTTCTGGTTAGTTTTCTTTTCTTCTGCATAGATTGTGCATTATTGTGTCTCCGTGTGTGTTAGATTGATTTGGGGTTTCTTTGTTTTGGTTGGTTTAGATATTGAGAAGATGGTGTCATTAAAGGGGATGGTTATTCGATGTAGTTCTATAATTCCCGAGATTAGGGAAGCAGTGTTCAGGTGTATTGTTTGTGGCTACCATTCTGATCCCGTTGTTGTTGATAGAGGTAACTGATCTTTGTGATGGTCCTTTTGCAAGTTTGGATTTTGAAGTAGTGCTGCTAATGGATTTCTATATTGGTCAATGGTGCTATCAGGACGAATAACTGAGCCTACTTCATGCTTGAAGCAAGAGTGTATGGCCAAGAACTCAATGACATTGGTTCACAATCGATGCAGGTAACTACTGGTTTAAATTTCAATAGGTTTTACTTAGGGATGGTTCCGTCCTGGTTATACTGTAAGCCAACTTCCTTAGTTGCATTGATGTTAGGACCTGCTCAAAATTTTAATTTCTTTTTTATAGGTGTGTTTAGACTTTAGAATCATATTATTGACTTCATTTTTACCTGATCATGGGTTCAATACTTCAGTTACTTTAGGATCAAACATTTATGCATATTTGAGTTATTCTGAGACCAAAACAATTCGGCTCTATTGTGAAAACATCAGGTTTGCTGATAAGCAGATTGTGAGGCTCCAGGAGACTCCAGATGAGATCCCTGAAGGAGGGACACCACACACAGTGAGCTTGTTGATGCATGATAAGCTGGTGGATGCTGGAAAACCTGGGGACAGGGTTGAGGTTAGACATTTGGGAAACTATGTTGTGTGATTACAAGTAGTCTGGCTGTTTTATTTGTTTGCTCAACTTTCTTGTCTATTGCATTAGGTCACTGGCATTTACAGGGCTATGAGTGTCCGAGTTGGGCCGACACAAAGAACTGTGAAATCTCTGTTCAAGGCATGTATTCTGTTATGCTTTTGTTAGATTTATAGCTCTCCAAGCATTTCAATATATATATTAAAAAAATCCTTTGCTTGCAGACTTACATTGATTGTCTTCACATAAAGAAAAATGATAAATCGAGAATGACAGCTGATGATTCTATGGAAGCTGATAAGGGCTCACAAAGGGTTGACGATGATGTCCAGTTTGATGAAGAGAAGGTCAAATAAATTGCCCATCCTTCTTGCAAAATTCAGTTATATTGGCTACTTGTCTCATGACCTTCTTCAATACTGCAGGTGGAAGACTTGAAAGAGTTATCCAAACAACCAGATATATATGAAAAACTAACTAGGTCATTGGCACCCAACATTTGGGAGCTCGATGATGTGAAGAAAGGTCTTCTCTGCCAGGTATTGTTTGTGATATTAGACATTCATTTTTTGCTCAGATAGTAATAGCTAGTTCTTTGCCTTCAATGTAGCTTTTTGGAGGGAATGCTCTGCAGTTGCCATCTGGTGCTAGCTTCCGTGGTGACATCAATATCCTTCTTGTTGGTGATCCTGGAACCAGCAAATCCCAGCTACTCCAATACATACACAAGCTTGCTCCACGTGGGATTTACACCAGTGGAAGAGGGAGCTCTGCTGTTGGATTGACTGCTTATGTTGCCAAGGATCCTGAAACAGGGGAAACTGTATGATATGCTTTTCTTACTCTTTCTTGCCTTGATGCTAATTAGAATATTGGAATTTGATGGTTGATTTTCATTAATGATTTATGAATAATTTCCAGGTTTTGGAAAGTGGAGCCCTTGTTCTGAGTGACAGAGGCATCTGTTGTATTGATGAATTTGATAAGATGTCTGATAATGCAAGGAGCATGCTGCATGAGGTTGGTTATGCATCACCTTGTTCCCCGTTAAGACATGATTTGTGCATTGGTCCAATGTTGAAGATGAGAAAAATGTGGATGCTAACAATGCTTGAGATGCCTTCCAAGTCTTGGCATTTCTAAATTTTAGGCTATCTGCAATTTTGCATGAATAAGTTGCTATATATTTGTTCTTTTGGGAGAAGTATTATAACAAGAATGAGGTGTCAAATATTTAAACTCGGGACTTAAACGCTTTCCATATTTTAACCATTCATTTTCTTATGCTATGAAAGTTGACATCAATTTGATTCACTGTACTTCAATTTCCAGGTCATGGAACAACAAACTGTTTCAATAGCAAAGGCTGGTATAATTGCATCTCTTAATGCAAGGACTTCAGTCTTGGCTTGTGCAAATCCTAGCGGTTCACGCTATAATCCACGTTTGTCCGTGATTGACAACATCCACCTGCCTCCAACCTTGTTGTCCAGGTAAGATGATGCCTACCAGCTCCCAAATTCTAGTGGTCTCAACTCTCAAGGTCTTTGATACTGTCATACAAGTATTGTCTTGCCCATGTTTCTTGATTTGGATGCTTAAATGATATATCTACGTTCTAATATTGTTGGGGTGTTGTTTCAGTAGTCTTTGTGGTTCTTGGCTTCAAATCATGTCTGTTGCTATAGCTAACTGTAATTTATTATCACTGTGTAGAAATAGGTGTGATATTGCTCAGATCCTTGTTATGCATGTATCTGTAACTATAATTCCATCCTAATTGGTTTCTGTTTCCCAGGTTTGATTTAATCTACTTGATTCTCGACAAGGCCGATGAACAGACAGACAGGCGATTAGCTAAGCATATAGTTTCTTTACATTTTGAGGACACAGAGGTTTGGTGAACTCTTATCATCTATCATGTTCAGGGTTTTTGTACCTTGGTTTTCAATTTAATTCCTTGCCTTTACTTGCAGATTGCTGAGCATGATGTCATAGATCTTGCTACATTAACAGCGTACGTGAGCTATGCTCGCAAGAATATTCACCCAAAATTATCTGACGAAGCTGCAGAAGAGCTAACCCGAGGATATGTTGAGATGAGGAAAAGAGGAAATTTCCCTGGCAGCAGTAAGAAGGTATGATATATCTAGTTTATTTGTTCCCTGTTTCTCTTAACATTGGTTTTCTTGTAATTGGTAGATAGATACAACCCTGTATTGCTATCAAGATTTTGCGTTGTGTATCAAGTATGATCTTGGCATGTCTGCTTGCTAACATTTTTTGACCTTTTTTTCTTCATTTCAATATGTCAACAGGTCATCACTGCGACACCAAGGCAAATTGAGAGTCTGATACGCCTCAGTGAAGCCTTGGCTCGTATCCGCTTCTCAGAATGGGTTAGTTAGCTCAGGTTTAGCTTAACTGCTATAATGATTTCATTATGAAGTATATACTGAAAATCCATTCTGATATTTGTAGGTTGAAATGAGAGATGTAACTGAAGCATTCCGGCTTTTGGAAGTTGCCATGCAGCAATCAGCAACTGATCACTCCACTGGTAATGTTTTAGCTATAGACCTTTATTGCGAATTCATTTCCCCCCATAAGAGCAATTTAAAATCCTTCCATTTCTTGCCTTTGTTTATTTTCTCTCTAAAGGAACCATTGATATGGATCTTATCACCACCGGAGTTTCTGCAAGTGAAAGGATGAGGAGGGAGAGTGTGCTATCAGCAGCACGTGACATAATAATGGACAAGCTACAACTTGGGGGACCATCAATACGATTGTCAGAGGTAAGCTGGTTTAGTAGCTTTAAATCTGGAAGCTTTCATTTAGTCCCAAAAATCAGCCAGCTTGATCACCTTACATGGTTAATCCTACAGTTGCTGGATGAACTGAAGAAGCAGAGGTCTGGCAGTGAAATCCACCTTCACGATGTGAGAATCCAAGCCCCTTTCTTCCTTTCACTCTCCTTAAAAATGGATATGATCAAACTGATTAACGCTTCTGTTTTCTTCATTCAATTCAGCTAAGAACCGCTGTTGCAACTCTAGCCAGTGAGGGATTTGTTGTTCTTCATGGTGACAGCGTGAAGAGAATATGAAGATGAGAAGTTACAAGAAAAACCCAAACCAGATATCCGGCTAATGTGCTAACTGTGGATGCTGCCTTGCGACTCTGTGAAGGGCATTTACTCTTTTATGGTATCACTAAGAGGAGTGTTAGGTATGTCATTAAGTAGTTGACTGGACATGTATCATATTCTCAACAGCTTCTAGTAATACATGGCTTATGCTTTTTCATTTCTCTTTTGTTTTAAAATATGGGTACATCTAGAGAATTTAATGAGGTGGAGTAAATTGAATAGGAAAAAAAGGGAAACTGAACCTAATTCAGTATTTAGGTTCAATCTTGTTAGATGATTCGATTGAAAATTATTAAGTGTTTTATGTCTCAGCCGTAGTAGCCTCACAATGCTTTGAGATTCGTTTCATGTTGACTGTAAATTAGATTTAAGGTAATCCCGTCTTTTTGTATGTAAATCCTGTTGCACAGCAGAATACTATCTTCATTCTTCATTCAAAGAGTTTTGCAATGTCTAAATTAACAATATCGTTAATTTTACCATTAAAGTTGATATCACAACTTAATAAATGAGTACTAAAAAAAATTAACAGATTTATATGTAAATCTTTTACCATCCCAATTATAATCCTTCATAAAATAAAATTAAATAACAATAAAATTATTTTATATACATATTTATAAATTGAATGCATGGTAAATTAAGGGAAGAAAAGCATTCCACTAAAGAGAAAAAATTATCCCCGCCCTTGTTTGAAAATGTATTTGTTACGGTGGTGTGCTTTATAGATTATTATTTATTTAATAATAAAATTGTTAATTTAATATCTAACCGATAGAGTTGTTAAAATGACCTGCAATTGAGTGCGTTTTTATACATAAAATTGATTTGTAGTGTTGTCGATCTTCCTTAAAGTTGGCTTGTAGTGTTGATGACATCCCATAGCATTGTAACAATGTTCATAATTCAACAAATAATTTTTGACGCACTTTATTTTACAAATTATTTTTTTCAGCATCATTATTTAGTCAAGAAAACCCGTAAGTGTGTTGGGAACAATTTCATGAGTTTTTTTTTTGATCAAATACTACTTCCATTTCAAGAGATCAAGATGAAAACATAGTAGCAGGGAAGACTGCAGGACTCCAGACAACCTGGGCCTGCTCAGTCTTCGCAAGTTTGGCTAGCCAGTCAGCTGCCATATTACAAGACCGATTGACAAAAGAAAAATTACAAGAAACAAACAAACTCTTCAATTCCTTAATATTTTCTTCAATGGCGGAAGTGTTTCAGTCCGATAGGTCTCCTGAAGACAGTCTCCCAATAACTGCTTTGTTGTCCGCTTCAACAATGACATTGTCAAAGGCATTACGGATTGCTATCCTTAGACCTAGTTGAATTGCAAGAACTTCAGCCGCTGCTATAGTAGAAGCCCAGCACGGAGCGGAAACCCCGAGGAGGTAAGAACCTGAACAATCTCGTAACACAGCTGCGATAGATGCTTTCCCTGAAGACAGATCAAAGGCAACATCGCAGTTGATTTTGATGGTCCCCAGAGGAGGAGGAACCCATGCCGTACTTTTCGGAGTATCATTCGATTTTGTAGAGGAACAATTTCATGAGTGATGAATCACAATGAGTTTCAGAGCATTTACACACAATGTTAAATCTCATTCGTGATAAGACTTGAACTCATACCATAAGATACTCCTAAAAATACTTGAACATAGAGCAGGCCATGACTCATGACTCCTCTAAAATTTAAAAAATTAAAATTTAGTCTTTAAGACTAAAAAATAATATTTTGGTAGTCATAAATTTTCTAAAATTATATTAAGCTTCAATTTTTTTTTGAATATTAGTATTAATTAAATATATCTTATAATTTTTAAAAAATCATATTAATCTTTTTAAAATTTTTAAAATTTTAGTTAGACTTCAAAAAATTTGAAACAATGTAAACTGGACCCTTTAAATTTTTTGAAAATTTAGTTTAAACCTCTATTTTTTTCAAACTTTTAAATTGACCCCTCAAACTCTTTCACCAAATTTTGCCACTACTTGAACACGTAATACTAATTATTGAGACTCTAACCATTTTTATCAAATTGATAAAATATCTAAATTTAGATATTGAAACTTTTATTATACCAAGTCATACATCGAACAATGATCAAAGTAGATAAAATGTAACAATAATGATTAGATTTATAAAAAAATAATTTAGTGATCAGAATATAAATATTTCAATAGTTTGATGACCAATAGCGTAAATACTGTAAAAATAAAACAGAGAAAAAAATTGGAGATACCATTGTTTCTGGTACAGAAATTTCTATAAAAATGAAAAATGTCCTACCTTTAAGTGCGGTTTAAACTATTGATTTACGTAATTGAAAGTAACCAATTAGGTTTACGACGAAACCTAAAAATCAATCACTCATCCAATTTGAGTACCTCTACAGGATAGACCTCAACAGAAAACTGAAGACTAACGACAGCAAGTAATTGAGTTCACAAGATAACTCGAAAGCTTTTATCACAAATAAATACTTAAAGTATACAATTTTTTCATTTATGTGCCTAAATTACTTTTTTGGTTAAAATAAGTACCTAAAGTATATTTTTTGGTCAAAATAAGTATCTAAAATATTATATTCGTCAATGTAGGTACCTAAAGTATTTTTTTTGTCAAAATAAGTATCCAATGCATTTTTTAATCAATGTCACATGTCAATTTTTAGAAATTAAATCAAAAATATTTTAAGTATTTGTTTTGATAAAAAATATATTTTAAATTCTTATTTGGCTTAAATATAAAATAGGTGCTCAAATTTTGCCACTTTTTGCAATAGGTGCCTAAACTATTTTTTAGCTAAAATAGGTGCCTAACGTTTCATTTTTGTCCATTTTGAAGTCAATCTGTCAAAAAAAAATTATCACCAAATTATAACTTGACATGTGGATTTTATTTTTTATTTTTATTTTCAAAACCAAACTGAAAAATAAATTAAATTAAAAAATATCCCAAATTTTAAAAAAATTATAAAACAGTCCCATATCCCTAAAATTTCAAACTCCAAATATCAAATTTGATGGCATTATCGTCGTTGATGGCCTCGTTGAACCTCACCTCCTCTGTCGCCGGTGTCTCTTGCCCATTTCCTCCAACTGAAAATTACACATCGTCGATAATCGGCGGGAGACGTGTCGATCAGACGTCGAACGGTTGGAGCGTTTCGTGTTCGTCGTTCGTCGTCCAATTGACGCGCCTTCTGTCGGTTACCCGACAATGAGTGGTTGGGGAAATAGGCGAGGGACTCCGACGTCGGTGGTGGGGAGGTCCCGCGAGGCTATCGGCTACGACAATGACGATAATTTTAAATTTGGGTGTTTGAATTGGGGACTATTTTGAAACTTTTAAAACCTTTTAGAAATTTTAAAAATATTTTATTTTTTAGTTTTTTGGGAAAAAATTAATAAAACAAAATAAAATAACACGTGTCTGATTGGGTTTAAAAAAAATTAACGACGTTACCTTAAAACAATTACGGAATAAAACTTTAGGCATCTATTTTAAATAAAAATGAAACGTTAGACACCTATTTCAACTAAAAAATAATTTAAACACCTATTGTGAAAAAGACAAAATTTAAACACCTATTTTTATAGTTAAGGCTACTAATTTTGATAAAAATAGTTTAATAAATAAATGAAAAAGTTTATGTTGTTATTTGTAATATAAACCTAACTCGAACGGTAAAAAAGGAAAAGGCTTACGTGGAAGATTGTGGTAGTGACTAGGGAGGGAGTAGAGGACGAAATCTCTTACACTCTACAACTCTCACCCGGTTTCCTCACTCTCTCTTTCACCGCGACCGTGTTTTTTGCTTTTTTACTACGCGCTGAAGTATTTAAACTCCACAAAACCAAATCCAATAGAAAATACTTTAAGAGATCCATCTCGCCCTGCTCTCTCGTGATCGGAAAATCAACCTAGTCGATACGGTGTAGGACTCAATGGCAGACCGTGGAGGATGCTGTCCTCCGATGGATCTCTTCCGTTCGGAGGCGATGCAATTGATCCAGCTCATTATCCCCGTGGAGTCCGCTCACCTCACCGTCTCTTATCTCGGCGACCTCGGTCTCATTCAATTCAAAGACGTGCGTACATTTTCTTTTTTACTTGTCAACACTTGTTCATTCTATTTCTTTGATATGCTCAGTTCTATCGGAATCTGTACTCTGTTTTTTGTTCTACTCCGGAATTGAACTCGATTTTCTGTGATTGAGTCTTTGATCGAAGTTCATAGAAACCGTAGACTTGAACTATGCGCCGGAAATTCTTTGGAATAGAGATCGGCCTATCGATTTTTTTTATGATTACTAATGCTAGGGTTTTTTTTTTGGTTTTATCCATCGATTCCTTTCTTTTTCTACTGTTCTTAAATAAAAGTTCATGAAAAGCTAGTTTTTATTTTCAATTTTTTAAGATTTGATGGATCAGTTGGTGGAGATTTAAGACTGATTTTTTTTTTTTCCTTTTATTTTTTCTGATGATATCTTACAGCTTAATTCGGATAAGAGTCCGTTTCAGCGAACTTATGCTGCTCAGGTATTTTCTTTACTTCTTTTAATAGTGTGATTGATATGTGAACTTTGACACATGCTGTTGCTGCTCATTCTTCTACTTTGTAGAACTTTAGTGTCGGGAATTATATACTAGTACCAATTTTCACTGGTTGAAAGTGTTGGCAATAAATAATATTACATCTCTTGAACCAAAACTACATCACCTAACCAAAATGTCGGTTTATGATTTGTTGCATGCTTTTTATAGCATATGCTGGTGTTTAAGGAAGTCCTAGAAGAGTTCAACTGATTTTATAGGATCTCAAATGATAGATGTTTGTTTGGAACATCTAACCCTACTGCCCTTATATTGGATTTGAATTTCTATAGTTATTGGAATGTTGTGATGTTATGTTTTGTTCCCATAATTTGCTCCTTTTCTTTTTTGCTTCCATATTGTGTTTTTGGTCATTGTTAGCTAACATCTCTTTCTCTTGAAGATTAAAAGATGTGGAGAGATGGCACGCAAGATGAGATTTTTCAAAGAGCAAATGCTAAAAGCAGGCTTCTCCACTTCAACAAAATCTGCGGCAGTAACAGACATTGATTTGGATGACTTAGAGGTACAACACCTATTGCTAGAAATACTTTCTTTTTCTATTTTTTCCCCCCTTGAATTCAATTTCTTTTATTTGTTGTGTTTTAGGTGAAACTTGGAGAACTTGAGGCGGAGCTGATTGAAATGAATGCAAATGGTGAAAAGTTGCAACGTGGTTATAATGAGCTGCTTGAGTATAAGCTTGTTTTGCAAAAGGTATGCCTTGTTTTCTTCCCTAATCAGGTGATTTTGTGATGGTTCACTTCCTACTTCCTACTAATATTTTTATATCATGAGAAACACTAACACATATGGCTGTTGCAAAGTTGTCAACTTTTCTAGTAAGGCTCTATATGTTTGGATGAGTAAAACAATTGAGTTCTCTTCTCAATGTTCCATTTGCTCTCAGCTTGTAATGCTTTGTAATTGTTGCATACATTTCTAACTTGTTTTTCTGTTTAGGCTGGTGAGTTTTTTGCTTCTGCTCGACTCAGAGCTACTGCTCAGCAGAGAGAAATAGGATCAAGGCAAATGGGTGACGAATCCATAGAAACTCCTTTACTGCAAGAGCAAGTATAGCACCATCGTTCTTTGAGCATGATGTACTATCTAATCTATATATAATGTCGTACCTTCACTTATAAAAATCTCCCTGTTTGCAGGAAACCTCAACAGATTTATCAAAGCAAGTCAAATTGGGGTTTATTACTGGTCTTGTTCCTAGGGAAAAGTCTATGGCATTTGAGAGGATTTTATTTCGTGCAACTAGGGGCAATGTGTTACTCAAGCAGGTTCCTGCAGAGGACCCTGTCACTGATCCTGTTTCTGGAGAGAAGGTGAAAATTGTTTTAATTGCACGAATGAGATATTTGAAGTATTTTCATCGCAAAATGCTGATGGATATCACATACATGCACATGAAAGAATGTTTCTTATGTATTTATGTTACTCAGACATGTTGATGCTGACAATTCATCATTTATTTGAAGATATAGGTTTTATGTTCTCAGCGAATGTTAAACAAAGTTATTGTGCAGATAATGTGCCATTTATTTGAAGATCTTAGATTTTATGTTCTCAGCGAGCATTGAACAAGGTTATTGTGCAGACAATGTGCCATTTATTTGAAGATCTTAGATTTTATGTTCTGGAAGACTGTTGAACAAAGATTATTTTGCATGTATTCATGACTAGCCACATACAATCTCAATGCTAAGTTAAAATTGATATAATTTTCTAGTTTACGAGACCAGTAACGCACTTGGTGTAGGATTTATAGTACAATCCACTCAAGTCATGCTTATATGTGTTGTTTAGGCCAGCTTAGTTTTCTGAATTTTGGACTTGTGAAGAGAAGATCAATTATCTAATCTTGTACCACGTTTTCTGTTGTCTTTGATTTGAATGTTAATTTGCAGGTGGAGAAAAATGTATTTGTGGTTTTTTACTCTGGAGAAAGGGCAAAAAACAAAATTCTGAAGATATGTGAAGCATTTGGCGCCAATCGTTATCCTTTTGCCGAGGACCTTGGCAAAGAAGGTCTCATGATTAACGAGGTATGGATTATATTTTATTTTAACTGGCTTCTGTGTACTTGTTGATGGTTTGGCAGACTGCTGCTTGCTTGTTTCACATTATATGTTTGTTCCTCCAGGACATCCCTGGCCTTCCAGTTAGGGGTGAGCAAAACTCGTCTCGACTCGAGGCAAAAATACTCGACTCGTCTTGATTTGATTCAAAATTTCATGGACTCGAGTCGAGAAAATTTCAAATAAAGTTTGAGTTGTAAAATGGAAATTCGAATAACTTGAAATTTCTAGTAATTAGTGGATTTATTTTTAAGTTCGAGACGAGTCCCTCGATTTTTTATTGATATATACATACCGATATATAAAAATATGAAGAAATATTGCCACATATGAAAAAATATGAATATATATATATGCATATCTTATATGATTAGAGAAAGCTATTTAAATTGGAATCAAACTATGCTATAACATGATAAATAACTAAAATTAAATTTTTATAGGAGCTCGAAAACTCGACTCGAATTTCTTCAACTCGAATCGACTCGAATTTTTTTGAATGAAAGTTCGAATGATAAAATTAGACTCGTCAACTCGAATAACTCGAAATTTTTTGACTCCGACTTGATCGAACGCTCACCCCTACTTCCAATTATATATTAAGTAGATTGTCTGAATATGCTCGTATGCTAGAGATCTTTTCTTGCACAAACCACTTTCAACTTTACTTCTTGATGAGGAACACCCCTTCTGCCCTTTGCTGTCTTGTACCAATTCTTTTAATGCATCAAGGAAACTTGAATCTTTATCATTTCATTTGTGACTCATAGGAATGTTGTTACCTGACTGATCTCTATGATCACTATAAATTTCAGGTTTCTGGAAGAATTTCAGAGCTAAAAACCACCATAAATGCTGGATTGTTTCTCCGGGACAATCTGTTGCGGACTATTGGAGATCAGTTTGAACAATGGAACATTAAGGTCTGTTTAAACTATAAGATGGTTATATTTTCTCAGTTTTTCAAAGGTTATGCTTATATTTCCTCTTGGACATGAGATGCAATTGCACTCTTGAAGTGTCAAACTGATGTTCTAAGTTCAGCGAGTAACCTCTATTTTCTTTAACTCCTTAAGGTGAAAAAGGAGAAATCAATTTATCACACTCTGAATATGCTTAGCCTTGATGTAACAAAGAAATGTCTTGTGGCTGAGGGATGGAGTCCTGTTTTTGCTGCAAAACAGGTACTAGTTTCCTGCTTCTTGTGCTTTACATTTATGTGTGTATTTTGATTGATTATGTATAGATTTGAGCTTTCTTGGTGCAGATTCAGGAGGCACTGCAGCGGGCTGCATTTGACTCCAACTCTCAAGTTGGAGCCATTTTCCAGGTCTTGCATACAAGAGAATCACCACCTACCTACTTCCGCACAAATAAATTTACTTCTGCTTTTCAGGAAATTGTTGATGCATATGGGTAAGTTCACAGTAAGACTGTTTAAACTGTTCCTGTGTTTCACAAGAAAAAGAAAACCAGATATCCATCATAAATTATGATAGATATATACATGCATACGCTTTTTAGGATTTTCGTGTACATTGATGTGGCCTTTTGATTATCTGCTTATATATGCATTTTTATTTGTTGCTTTCCACTTGTTAAATACAAGTATTGATGCCCTTTAGACTAGGGCATTAGGTGCTTACAGTTTATCTGTTGTTTTCCACTGTAATTCAGTGCTATGATTTTTGAAAGGGATAAGATTCAAAATACAGCTTGTTGATATTAAGGAGATACTAGGCAGTGGCGGAACTCAATGTTATTTATTGGGGGGCCATTTAAAAAAATTAAATTTAGGGGGGGCCAACAATATAAATTATATTATATGTTTTTAGGGACTAAAATAATTTTACCATTACCCCAACTTAAATTTTTCTATTTTTTAAAATTTTTGGGGGGCCGTAGCCCCCGTGGGTTTCCATTGAGTACCGCCCCTGATACTAGGGATGGCTTGATTAATAAACTATTGATTTTCGATCTGCATACGTCAGAAAATAGAGATCATAGTATAAGTTCTCCTCTTAATTTATTTATGAAGATCCTGAAGAGTTAAGGTTACTATTGATCTCAAAGAAGAGATTGTTCACTATTAATTTCTGTGTTATTTGACCAATATTTATTGATGTTGCGTTCTTGGTAAATTCACCTTATTACATTAATTTTCATGTTCTAATTTGCCAGTAAAGAACATAAATACAATTCTTTTTGTTGCATTTTATTCCAGGGTGGCTAAGTATCAAGAAGCAAATCCTGGCGTTTACACAATTGTTACCTTCCCTTTTCTTTTTGCTGTCATGTTTGGTGATTGGGGACATGGAATATGCTTATTCCTTGCAACATTATTTTTTATTGTCCGGGAGAAGAAACTTTCTAGTCAGGTAATCAAGAGTTCAATTTACGCAACCTTATGGCCTATATGCTGATATGAAAATATATTTGAGGACATATTCATTCCTTCATTGCATTTTTTCTTTAAGTTATAAAAGAAAGAAATATATTTTTATTCATACCCTTAAAGGATAACGATTACTTTGGAGAACCCTTCGCCCTAATTTGTACAAAATTATTTCCAAGTTTAATCTTCTTTGAGACTTATATAATGTTTTGTTTGTGTAAAAGTTCCGTATGTTAGTTTCCTTTTCACTTGCCATGTAATTGCTACTTCTTTCTGGGTCTCATCAAAATGATTAAATACTGAAGCAATAAGATCCGGTTATGTTTTTGTCGGGCTACTAAAGTTGTCCGTCTCCTAATTTCATATTGTTTTTGCATGGACTTTTTTGCTTTATTTTGTTAACATCAGAAATTGCTAAGGGTCATATTGATGTGTACTGTGTAGTAACATGACCTTGCCTTGTCTGAGCTTTTGGTTTGACGGGTTACTTTCCAAGATAGAAGGGCCTGTTTGTTTTACACTTTCACTTGTTTGTGATTGTTATCTTTATTGATCTATTGTCTCTATGTTTATTACCTAAGTAAATTACAAATTTTTGTAAACTGCAGAAGCTTGGAGATATAACAGAAATGACTTTTGGTGGTCGTTATGTTATTATGATGATGTCACTCTTCTCAATTTATACTGGTTTGATCTATAATGAGTTCTTCTCAGTGCCCTTTGAATTATTTGGCCGCTCAGCTTATGCTTGCCGTGATCTCTCTTGCCGGTATTTCACTTACACATGCAATGATACCAAATGTTATAAAAGCCTCCTATTATGGTACAAGTCCTTCATGACAGTTTTTTTACTGCTTTTTTTCACAGGGATGCTACTAGTGTTGGTTTGATTAAGGTTCGCGACACTTACCCCTTTGGGGTGGATCCTGCGTGGCATGGTAGCCGCAGTGAGCTGCCATTCCTGAACTCGCTAAAGATGAAAATGTCAATCCTTCTTGGGGTGGCACAGATGAACCTTGGAATTATTTTGAGTTATTTCAATGCAACATTCTTCAGTAATAGTCTGAACATCTGGTAAGTCTGATATGTCAATCCAGATCTTAGCTTTTGCATATTCTGGAGATTTTTACACCATAGCTAACTGAAAAGTTGTCTTTTCTCATATGTTGCTCAGGTTCCAATTTATTCCCCAGATGATATTTCTTAACAGTCTATTTGGCTATCTTTCTTTCCTTATTATTGTGAAATGGTGCACTGGTTCACAAGCTGATCTGTACCACATATTGATATACATGTTCCTCAGTCCTACTGATGAATTGGGTGAAAATCAGCTTTTTCCTGGCCAAAAAATAGCTCAGGTTATTTTCCGTTCCTTTTTAATTAATTAATATAATTTGTTGGATTAATTTACTTCTAACTTAATATCCTTGTTCACTTCTTTCCAGATTGTGCTATTATTACTTGCCCTGGTTTCTGTGCCATGGATGCTATTACCAAAGCCTTTTCTTCTCAAGATGCAACATGAAAATGTATTTACTGTTCTTTCTCAGTTTCCTGTTGAACCTATTTTAAGTTTTATTTTCACCCTGTTTCCTATCACTTATTATATGCGCCTTTTATTAGAGGCACCAAGGCCAATCCTATACACCACTTGAAAGCACAGATGAAACTCTCCTTTCAGAGGCAAATCATGATTCCCATGGTCATGGTCATGATCATGATCATGAGGAATTTGAGTTCGGTGAAGTCTTTGTGCATCAACTCATCCATACCATAGAGTTTGTGCTTGGTGCAGTTTCGAATACAGCCTCATACCTTCGATTATGGGCCCTCAGGTATGTCATTAATAATTTTAGTTGATGATTGGACTTCATTTGGTTTTGGTTGAAAATGAAATAGCACCGTCTCTTTGGTGAGCGTTGTTTTGTGCATGTGTAAACAACCGAGTATTTAAGTTGTTTTGTGCATGCATAATGATAATGTCATGTAGAATTGTGTTAACGAATGAGTATTTGTTTTGTGCATGCACAGTGTCATGTGGAAATGTGTAAACAACCGAGTCTTTAAGTCGACATATTTATACAAATGTTATTTTATATGAACGTTGTCCGGTTTGAGTAAAGCCTAAACTGCAAACTGCACTTTGTTTCTTCTTTCTTTTTTGCAGTCTTGCTCACTCAGAGTTGTCGGTTGTGTTCTACGAGAAGGTTCTTCTTCTTGCTTGGGGGTACATCTTGCACATTTTCCTTGCTCATACAAATTCAACCAGATATATAGGCCCTTTATTATCTTATGATATAAGCAAACAGTTTTTATAGGTCTAGGAGCATCATATGATATGGCATGATGATAATGCGCTGTTTGCTTCCTACAGGTATAACAATGTAATCATCCTCATTGTTGGCATAATTGTCTTTATCTTCGCAACCGTTGGTGTGTTGCTAGTTATGGAAACCCTTAGTGCTTTCCTACATGCTTTGCGACTTCACTGGGTAGAATTCCAGAACAAATTCTACGAGGGCGACGGTTACAAGTTCCTTCCATTCTCATTCGCATTGCTTGATGACGAAGATGATTGATGCGCTTGAATTTAATAATGAACTTTGAGCGTGGATAGGTAAGAAGTTATGTTGATTTTTTTATTTGAACATGACGAGAGTTTAGGAGGTTTTCTTAATCCGCCCAAGAACACTGTTTTTTTACCCTCCGGTTGATGATAGTTTGTTCTTAGAATCAATAAGTGGCCTACTAGTTGGGCTTGAGCAATGTTTTTTTGAATATGCTGGTGCGATGCAAGGGTAGCATCTGTTCAACTTTCTTAGTCTTTTCAAAGACGGCACACACAGCATGGCATAACTGGTGCTCAAACCCGGGTCCTAAGGGATGATAAACATCTACCTTTGCCACCAGGACACAAGGGGATGAGCTAATAACCTAACATTGTTAATTATGCTAATAACAACATTGATTACATATCCCCATCTCCCTCTATCGTGCTCTTAAAAAACCGATGTTAATATTTTAATCAAAATAGTTGATGGTTATGAATTATTTGAATAATACACTTCTAATTTACTATTCAATTCACGAGATGTAATTTTTGGTAATGTGATTATCGGAATATTTCTATGTTGTTTGGTCGGAGGAATATTTTTTATATTTATCATATTGATATAAAAATTTATGGAAGTTTTTTTGTTACACTTTAATTAAATTTTATAGTAACACACCATTAATATAATTAACATTAGATTATATTTGAAAATGGTATTGTCATGTCAACGTATAATATCATGTATTATTGTCACATCATATGAAGTGTTTTACCTTTAGTGAACAAACGATTTTTATCCACTTGAGGAGAAATTTTAGCTTAAAATAAAACATTAAAGGTCAAAATATTCCAGAAAAATATAAGCCAAAGTAATTATTTAGTTAAACGTTATGAATATTTTTCACATTATACCTATAAAAATATATCAATATATAAAATAGAATTACATTTCATTGACAATCCATCCTTAATTGTCTTATCCTTTTTTATTTAGATTATCCAACCCATGAATAGATTTAATTCATTAAATTGACAAAAAACCGGATAGAAATACGAGGATATAACAACGGTATCTTTATATGTAACCCCTAGACCCGGGTATGCGTTACGTCGAATTCTAGGAGGTCATATTAGGGTCATAAAAGTGACCCACAATAAAAATCTACATGAAAATATTTTTCTTTATATACATTAAAAACTGTAAAACAAACTTCTGTTCAAAACACCATTTCAGAAAACCATCTAAACATATAACAGTAGTTTGAAAAATATATTACAGAAACAGACTTAAAACGATACACGACATACATACCCACCAACTGTACTAGTACCGTACTTTGAAGCAACGCCGAGAGAACTCTAATATTGATGTCAATCACCATACCATGATGAATTTCATCTAACCTGCGATAGTAAGAACAACATGAGCTTGAGAAAGCTCAGTAATACATAACTACCAAAAGATGTTGTAAGAACATGCGAGTATATGGCAAGCTTAACACTGTCATGATGTTTCAGCAACAACAGACTTCAATTATGATTCGATATTTCAGTGAAGCGATATACAATGAAGATAACAAAATTGTTTTTTATTCAATCACTAAGCATTAGACGGGAGGCATATAGACCGAAAAATCAGAAGAGAAATGAATTACGAAAGTCAAACCGAGAGTTTAGTGTGTGTTCCAACAGTGCAAAGTTAACACATATGTAGAACTAATGTTTTGATATAATAATTGAAAAATATTTTGGACTAAGTTCAAAAGAATTCAAAACTATCTCTAAAGTCCAAATAACTTGAAACTATGTTTAGGGGATGTTTTAAAAGGTTTTCACATATTTTTAAAGCTAAATTAAACAAAACCTTCCAGGCGTTTCAAAACACCCTTAAGTGTTTCGATACGGGATCTTCTAGTGTCAAAACGTTTCGAAACGAGTCTTTTCTAGATGAGGATTTTGCCAAGCGTTTCGATACGGGCTATGCCGTTTCGATACGCCTACGTGGCATCGACCACAACGGTCATAAACCCCCTAACGGCTATTTCCCAACTAATATTTAAATGCAGATCGTTTCGATACGGAGACAGGCGTCTCGATACGAGTGTTTCGATACGGCCAAGGGCGTTTCGATACGGGTACTGCATCAGGCTGCAACGACTCTTTCTACTTGAAGGGTGTTTCGAAACGAGTTTGAGCGTTTCGAAACAAGGAGCTGCAGAACTGCATTTATGGTGGGAAATTATGTCTCCAACGGCTCCAATTCATTCATAACGGCTAGTAACGGCCACAAACTCAATTGGGACTATAAATTGAAGGCTGGGACACTTGAAGAAGGTTAGAGACTACATCCAAGCAACATGATCAAGAGAATTAGAGTTTAAGTCTTATTTTTACTATTCTCTTGTACATAGTCTTTAGAGAGAGTGCTTAATTGTAAATCCTTGTACTCTTGTGAGCTTAAATTGTGTAAACACCAACATTGTGAGGTATTTAGTTTACCCAAACAAATCCCTTGTAAAAGGAGATGTTCTAGTTTAGCATTGAGAGAAAAACTAGAGTTGGTTCTATCTTAGCTAAGTCCAAAAGATAGGGTTGTAACGGTTTCCTCCTAAATCGGGAAAAGATGACGAATTCATTGTTGAGTGAATTGGGAAATCCTTAGTGGTGTGCTAAGGTAGTGGATGTAGGTGCTTAGTTAATAGCCCGAACCACTCTAAAATCATTGTGTCACTTGTCTACCTTTATTTCGATTTTAGCCAATTCAACCACCAAACATTTACAACCCTCATTGACGGTTTCGGTGATCAATTCGAGCGTACTAAAAACTCAACAATTGGTATCAGAGACTCGTCTCCATCGAAGGACTAACATCCAGGAGTAAAGATCATTTGCTCGAAGTCCACCGTTCAAGAAAATGGCAAGATTTGAAGAAGGCCGCTCTATCTCGTGTCCTCCGCTCTTCGAAGGAGAAGCATACTTCCAATGGGCAAATATCATGAAATTCTTCATCAATTTTCAAGACTATGAGGTTTGGGACATCATTGAAGATGGGTATTTGGAAGCTCCAAAGAAGAAGAAAAAGAAAAGGAGTGCCACGACACGAAGGCAAAGTTAAACACCAAGGCGATGTACATTTTCCATTGCGGCCTTAACGAAGAAGTTTCCAAGAAGATCTCCACATGCAAAAGTGCTAAAGAATTATTGGAGAAACTTGAGAAGCTTTATGGAAACAAGAAGGGAGAAAAGAAAGATGATGATCAATCATGTGCAAACCTTCTCTCCAATCCAAAGGTGGATGGTGTTTTGGCTCTCAATGAGCCTAAGGTATCTTCTAACTCTAGTGAGCTTAATTCATACTCTTTCGATGAGTTGCAAGATGCTTTCGATGAATTATTTTTGGCATTTGAGACCATGAATTCCAAATTTAAGAAAATGATTTTAAAACTTGGGTTTGAAAATGATTTTCTTTTGAAAACAAAATTGGATTTTGAAAACCAAAATGAAATTTTGAAAAACGATTTAGAGTTTTCAAAAACAAGTAAAGAAGTTTTAGAAAAAGAAAATCTTGATTTGAAAGTTAAGCTTGAAAGCTTAACAAAAGAAAAAGAAATCATTTGTAACCCCATCGTCCCGGTCCGGGCGGCTGACCGGTCCGAACGGGCTACACGGGGATAACCGAGGCGAAACCCGTTAAGGCTCCACTTCGGTTACCGACCCAAGAAAACTTTTCATTTAATTATTATTGTAACACCCCCAACCCGGACCGGGAGCCGGGGGCGTTGCCGGAGGTCGGAAAACGGACATAACGGAACATATCAGACAAAAGTGGAAGCATTTCGAAAAACATGATATTACTTTAATCAGTATTTCTTATTAATGCGCACGCGGAATATGGGCAATCAAAAACTTTCTTACTTAGACACAATTATTTTTATTCATGTTACCAAATTACGAGCCAATTTAAAACTTTTATTATCGTTTTCGTATTACTATTACAATTAGGTCATAAAGTTGAATTCTTAATCAATCAATTACATGCCATTCGAAAACTTAACTAAATGGCCTAGGTGATTTACGATTTAATCCAAATTACCAATAATTAATCAATTCAATTTCATGCAACACATAATATATATCCATTTCATGGCATTTGCTTTCCTTTACTTAGGACCTTACAAAAATAACATAGCTTATATGCCCCTAAACATGTCAAGCTATCGACTATGGACAACAAAAAGGATCGACACAACCACTAGCTTGACTTACATTTTTATACACAAAATAATGAGGCTACCTACTTAAATACAAAACATGAATCTAGCCTCCTAACCAAGCATCACGGAGCATATAATTTCAAACACCATTTCAAACTTAAGTTACGACCAAACACAACAAAACGAATCCTTAAACAGACTTCAAAGCCACCATCTAGGAGTCTAAAGATAAGACTTAGATCGTACATATTTCAGAACTGTGAACTTGAGAACTTGATAACTTTGATCCAACGAAAGCTAGCTTTAGGGTCCGAGCTATCCTGCTAAGGTTGGGAAGAAGAAAACAACGGAGCGGTAAGTACAAAAAGTACTTAGTGAGGTAATGCTAAAACTAATTCATTCTTTGAGCTTAAGCGTGTTCAAGCATTGAGATTACTTAGATAGGTTTATTAACAATTCGGTTTCACCCAACTAGGCTTACATAAAATTCATACACATAGCATCATACATGTCATATCAACATTCATGGCACATGCTCGCATACATAACATATCACAATAATTCATCGCATGCTTGCACATAATTCGATCAACAGCATAATTCAATCCATTTTCAGCATACTCAATATCATGCTTAACAATTGAGTAAATCAAGATCCCATGTTAAACCATACATAGCATTTTTAACTTATCAAGACAAACTAACAAATTCACCATAGCATGTCATTCGAATGATCTCAACTTATCATTCAAAAATCAGAATTTCTCATTTCTTAATCACATATATTCGAATAGGGTCATTACCCAATTTCATGTAATCGAACTTATCAGTAATTCATATGCTTCGTATCATAATCGGAAACGATCAATGTCCACATAGCATAGCATTTCATATCATATCATATCATGCTAAGTCACACAATCTTTTATCCACTTTATAAGCTTATTTAACTCAACAAGTTCCATTCAATTCATGCACTTCATATCACACGGTAATTCATTTCATTTCTTTAATTTGGTTTCTTAGCCCAAGCATCTTATTTAATGTTTTGCCCATGGTAGAATAGTCGTAACAGAAATTCGAGCCATCGGAAGGGTAACACATAACGGATATAGTTGCCCGCGGCAACGTCAAATATTGCACAAAGCAACGTCAAAGGGGATGCCCATAGCATCGTGTGTCTCGAACAGCAATCAAGATCACACATCTTATCAAAAGTACACAAAGTACTATCAAAGATTGCACAAAGCAATATCGGACGGTGAGCTCAGACTCTAGGCATGCCGTTCTTATCTAAAACGTCCAATCGACCAAGGGCGTAATCTTGTTAGGTGATTAGTTCATTATTTCATTTAACATGTACAATTTTTCAGAATTTACTTTTCATGCTCATTCGATCATAACATCATGCATGACAGCAACATCATTCATACATGATCACATGCATTTTCAAGCATAGCATAATCATACCATAGGACAGTCCACATATCCATTTTATCAAGTATTATCAAGAATCCATTTCATGCTTTTTCATCATACAAATAACCACAAGGGCAGTCCACATTTGCACATACTCAAACAATTATCAAAATCCAAATCGAACATATAATTCATGGCAATTAACATCATATAAAACAGCCCACATATTGCACACAATCAAACATAAATCACAAGCTTCAAATCATGCATCCAATTTCCTTTATATCTCCTCCCCTTACTAAACACATTACCGAATATCATTTAGTCCAATTTCATGCATATAAAACATAAATTTCAGAAAATAAAGTGGTTCGTACACTAGTCCCAACCCTAAGATAAAATTACACTCACGAAAGTTACACTCACGATCCTTAAGCTTGATCTCGAATTGAGATGCCTTTGCTTCTTCCTTTCGAACGATCGATCCTAGCTTCCTCAGAAATTTCTTCGCTATTCCGATCTTGACTCTCAACATTAAACAAATATACACCATATTAGGAAGCAATTCAACCATAACTACTTCACAATTTCAAGCATGAACTCCTAATTTCAATTCTGACTTTTCATTAAGCTAGTTCGAGGACTAGTTAGCGTTTTAATCATAACTTTTTAATTACTAATCCAAAATTAACTTATCATATACCGTTGGAAAGGTATTAAACTCAATTTTACAGTCACGTGAACTTCATATTTTTATCTTATCCGAATTAATACAGTTTATTACTTAATTATACTCACTTCGGTAAATCTGGACAGCATGCACTGCCCAACTTTAAAAATTCATATCTTTCAATTTACATACTGAAATCGAGTTCCGTTTTCTCTCAATGATTCTAGACATATCAAAGTTTATACAGTATAAATTTCAGCTTCAAATACCTTATATCCGATTTTTGGTGAATTTCCAAAGTTACTGTTTTTACATTGAACACCACTGGACAGTTTTCTTAACTTATACTTTAAATTGAAAATACATTTAATCACACACTTGAACCTAAATTTCCTCCATGGTATGTCTTATTCTTCTTTTCCATGATATTTTTACAGTCCATATAAACTTTTAATTTCAACATTTAGGCACTCAATTTACCGATTTCCCCAAATCAGTCCCTAATCTCCAAACTTTCGATTTCATGACTATTTTTAGTTCTAATCAAAATATCATCTTTCTAACTCATTTTTCCAGCAACCAATAAACTTTTATAACAAAATATTCATTCCTTAACAAATTTCTCCTAGTGAAAATTTTCAGATTTTTAATCCTTAGTAAACTTTCCAAAAGCTCAAGATTTTATATTTTCTTTCAAAACAGTCCCCTTTTTACTCTATTCATGTGTTCTTGAAAAGTTTTCACATGTTTCCATATTTCATCTTGTTATTTCATTCAAGATTCATATATCTTCATGTTCACACAAATTTTAGGTTTGCATGCATGGTTTTCTTAACACAACCGAAAACTACAAAGAGTAGGAAACTTACTTTCTTTAATTCCTTGACAACATTAGCCACCTTCTTCAATTTCCTAGCTTAATCCTCCACCATGCAACCGAAAATTTCACTATTTTTAGCTATCAAAATGGCTGACTATTGAGCTTCTCTCCTCCCCCATATTTTCCTTTTTCTGCACGGCAAAGGAGAGCAAAATGAGGAAGGAAAACAAGCTTCCATCATTTGGATGATTTGATGGCTCTTTAAATTACCTATGAGCCCTTTTTACTAACTCTTTTATTCTTAATTTACTAAGGGCAGCCCCAAGGATATTTTATCCTTAACATGCAATTTTTACTATTTATAAGTCTTTTAATTTAATCACCAAATTGCCTTGTTATATACTTTATTGAATTTTATCAATTTCATCCGATTTCAAGGAGTATAAGGTTATTAAATTTCTTTTCGTATTCTTTTAATTCCACACTTTAGGTCTTGATATCACTAACTCAATTTCATTAGTTTACCAATCGGCTAAGCTACTTAATTCGAATCTAATTTCCTTTCTAATCCGAATTGGTGCACTAATTGCCCAATTCAGGACTTTAGGGACCAAATTGCATAATTCACAATTTTGCAAGCTCAATTTGCTTCTAAGAATAAATAAAATAATTAAATTCTACGGCTTTAAATTCTAGGACGGAAATGTGGGTGTTACAATTCCCTCCTCCTTAAAGAAAGAATTCGTCCTCGAATTCTTACCTGAACTGAATAAATGAGGATATTGCTTCCGCATCGTATCCTCGGGTTCCCAAGTTGCTCCTGTAACGTTATGATTCTTCCAGAGAATTTTAACAAGAGGGACGCTCTTGTTACGAAGCCTTTTAATTTCTCGATCGAGAATCTGAACAGGTTCCTCTTCATAGGAGAGGTCAGGATTAAGTTCAACTTCTTCTGGTTCGAGAATGTGAGACGGATCGGATCGATAGCGCCTTAACATAGAAACATGAAAGACATTATGAATCTTATCGAATTCAGGAGGTAGTGTAAGACGATAAGCGACAGGACCAATTCTCTCTATTACTTCGAACGGTCCAATGAAACGCGGACTAAGCTTTCCTTTCTTGCCGAAACGAAAAACTTTCTTCCACGGAGAAACTTTGAGAAAAACTTTATCTCCGACTGCATACTGGATGTCCCTACGCTTCAGATCAGCGTATGATTTCTGCCTATCAAAAGCTTGTTTCAATCGGGAATGAATAATTCGAACTTGTTCTTCAGTTTCCTGAAGCAGTTGAGGTCCCAACACTTTATTTTCTCCGAGTTCAGACCAACACAAAGGAGTTCGTTCAGATAATTCCGAGCTTTACATAGTCGAAAATGAGCATTGATGGCCAAAGAAGCTATGAACAAACAAATCAAAGATATTACTTGGAAAGCAAGACGCTATTTGAATGGTTTAGAGAATTTTCAGAATTGAACATTTTTAGATTTTGAGAATTTCGAGGGACGTACCGAGGTTCGGTTTCCGACTCAGAGCATCGACAACCACATTAGCTTTTCCAGGATGGTAATCGATGGTCAGATCATAATCCTTGAGTAATTCCAACCACCTTCTTTGTCTAAGATTCAGATCTCTCTGAGTAAGCAAGTACTTCAGACTTTTGTGATCGGTGAATAGCTTACACTTCTCACCGTACAAATAATGCCGCCAAATTTTTAGTGCAAAAACAATGGCTGCTAATTCAAGATCATGAGTTGGATAGTTTAGCTCGTGAGGCTTAAGTTGTCGAGAAGCGTATGCAATCACATTACCTTCCTGCATCAAAACACATCCAAGGCCGGAATGTGATGCATCACTGTAAACAACGAATTCTTTTCCAGACTCAGGCTGAATAAGAACAGGAGCACAAGTCAAGGCTTGTTTAAGCTGATCAAAACTTCTTTGTTGTCCTTCGGACCACTTAAATGGTTCACTTTTTCTGAGCAATTTGGTTAGCGGTGCAGCAATTACCGAAAATCCTTTCACAAATCTGCGATAATACCCAGCTAAACCAAGGAAACTTCGGACCTCGCTTACATTGCTCGGAGGTCGCCATTCAAGAATTGACTGAATTTTCTTAGAGTCAACTTTGATTCCTTCGGTTGAAATAACATGTCCAAGGAAAGACACTTCTGAAAGCCAGAATTCACATTTAGTGAACTTAGCGAATAGCTGATTTTCTCGGAGTGTCTGGAGTACAATCCGAAGATGTTGAGCATGTTCTTCTCTGTAACGGGAATAGACCAGAATATCATTGATGAATACGACAACAAACTTGTCGAGATGAGGCTTGAATACTTGGTTCATCAAATCCATGAATGCAGCAGGTGCATTCGTTAACCCGAATGGCATCACCAGAAATTCGTAATGACCATAACGAGTTCTAAAAGCAGTTTTGGGTATATCTTTGTCTTTCATCCTCATTTGATAATATCCGGATCGAAGGTCAATTTTAGAGAATACACCAGCATCTTTCAGCTGATCAAATAGATCTTCAATTCGGGGCAATGGATACTTGTTCTTGATAGCGACTATGTTCAATTGCCGGTAATCAATGCAAAGTCGCATCGTTCCGTCTTTCTTTTTCACAAAGAGAACTGGAGCACCCAGGGAGAAGTGCTGGGTCGAATGAAACCCTTATCTTCTAATTCTTGAATTTGCTTATTTAGTTCTTGCAATTCAATTGGTGCCATACGATAGGGCGTAATGGACACAGGATTAGTTCCGGGCTGAACTTCAATTTTGAACTCAACTTCTCGAATTGGAGGAAGTCCAGGGAGTTCCTCAGGAAAAACATCAACAAATTCAGATACAACAGGCATTTCTGTTAAGCCAAAATCTAGTTCATCTTGCAAGGCCATAGCAGCAAAAATAGATGTTGGTTTCTTGTCAATTAGCAGAATTGATTCTTTTCCTAATCCCCTTAAGTACAGTCTTTTATTCTGACAGTCAATCCATGCTTCATGTCTACCCAACCAGTCTAACCCTAGTACTAGGTCAAACTCACATTTAGGTGGAACATACAGATCACAGGGAAAAGGTACATTTCGAATAGACACAAGGCCATTCTTACAGATCAGATTGATTGGTAAGTCACCTCCTATAGGGTTTGAGACAATTAACCTAGTTTTAACAAATTCAGGCTTTAACTGTAACTTGTCGATCAGGTGAGAACACACAAAAGAATGAGTTGATCCCGAATCAATTAGAGCATAAACATGAGTAAGGTTTAGTTCAACCGTACCCGCAATAACATCCGGAGACTCTTCCTCATCCTTGCCACGGATATGATAGACTCGAGCTGGAGCTCGTGATTCCTGATGTGTGGTGGCTTTCGACTGATTGCTTCTGCCTTTGCCTTGATTCCCAGACTGAGCTTGTCTACTATTCTTGTTCCGATTGGATTGCACATGACTCGGATTAGCAGAGTTTTGAGCAGGAGCTTGATCTCTCATCACTGGACAGTCTCTGATATAGTGGTCACTTCCGCCACAAGAAAAACATAAGTTAGCCTGCTTTCGGCACTGACCAGGATGTGGTTTCTGACAATGCTGACAAACGGCAACCCTTTCTGAATTCCCAGGGCTATTAACAGATATGGCCGGGACAGAAAGTCTACTCACAGAATGAGGCTTCGGTGTGAAGTTACTACGAGGTGCTGGATTATACGAAGAAGTACCTTCTTTATAGCTTCTAGACTTCTTTGATTTCCAGTGAGACTTGTCATCACTCTTACGCTTCTTATCATGACGGTAACCGCTTTTCCTCTTTTCTGCGGTCCGAAACTTGGATTCCGTAGCAATAGCTCGATTTACGAGAGTTTGGAAGTCCGTGATATCCAGGGCGGTAAACATCGGACTCAGCTTCTCATTCAGACCGTCAATGAACATACGGCACTTTTCTTTCTCTGACTTGATGTACTCAGAACCATATTTGCAGTACTTACAGAAATTAGCCACGTACTGCTCTATTGGTCGACCCGCTTGCTTCAGATGCAAGAAACGCTTCCTTCGTTCGGCCAAGTACTGTTCACTGATGTATTTCTTCTTGAATTCGTCTACAAAGAATTTCCAGTTCACAGATTCAACTGGAGCAGTTAGTGTTGTAGTTTCCCACCAGTTCAAGGCTTCATCAGCAAGTAAGGCTACAACGCATTCGAGCTTATGCTCATCGGAGCACTGAAGTTGCTTAGTTAATATCTGAGTAGTTCTTTCTAACCAATACTCAGCTTCTTCAGGCTTCTCTTCAATAGAGCCTGCAAAAGTATAGGCTCGGTGCTGAGCAAGCTTTTCAATAGGAGCTCTGCTGGGGGCAGCAGCTTCCGGAGCAGGTTGTTCATGTCTCATGTTCGTCAAAAGCTGATCGAACATTTCTTTCATGCTCAGAAGACAATCTCTTTGAACATTCTAAACAGTCGGATTGTCAGTGTTCGTCCGAGGCTGAACAGAAGATTGTTGTCGAGTGTTATCTGGTACATGAGGGTTCTCCTTATCCGGAGGGTTTTCTTTCATACGAACACTATCCCCTTCACTTGAGGATTCTCGAGGACTTTCATCGTCTCGAGCTAAATGTGTCTCTTTCATTCTAATTCAGATCAAACAAAATTCAAGTTAGGATCAAGTCACAAGTAACAATATGTATGATCCCTAGGTGGCTTGACTCAACTAATGATGCACACAGAACACATTCGAGGTCTATAGGACCTATTACCTAAAAAGCTCTGATACCAACAAATGTAACACCCCCAACCCGGGCCGGGAGCCGGGGGCGTTGCTGGAGGTCGGAAAACGAACATAACGGAACATATCAGACAAAAGCGGAAGCATTTCGGAAAACATGATATTACTTTAATCAGTATTTCTTATTAATGCGCACGCGGAAGATGGACAATCAAAAACTTTCTTACTTAGACACAATTACTTTTATTCATGTTACCAAATTACGAGCCAATTTAAAACTTTTATTATCATTTTCGTATTACTATTACAATTAGGTCATAAAGTCGAATTCTTAATCAATCAATTACATGCCATTCGAAAACTTAACTAAATGGCCTAGGTGATTTCCGATTTAGTCCAAATTACCAATAATTAATCAATTCAATTTCATGCAACACATAATATATATCCATTTCATGGCATTTGCTTTCCTTTACTTAGGTCCTTACAAAAATAACATAGCTTATATGCCCCTAAACATGTCAAGCTATCGGCTATGGACAACAAAAAGGATCGACACAACCACTAGCTTGACTTACATTTTTATACACAAAATAATGAGGCTACCTACTTAAATACAAAGCATGAATCTAGCCTCCTAACCAAGCATCACGGTGCATATAATTTCAAACACCATTTCAAACTTAAGTTACAACCAAACACAACAAAACGAATCCTTAAACAGACTTCAAAGCCACCGTCTAGGAGTCTAAAGATAAGACTTAGATCGTACATATTTCAGAACTGTGAACTTGAGAACTTGATAACTTTGATCCAACGAAAGCTAGCTTTAGGGTCCGAGCTATCCTGCTAAGGTTGGGAAGAAGAAAACAACGGAGTGGTAAGTACAAAAAGTACTTAGTGAGGTAATGCTAAAACTAATTCATTCTTTGAGCTTAAGCGTGTTCAACCATTGAGATTACTTAGCTAGGTTTATTAACAATTCGGTTTCACCCAACTAGGCTTACATAAAATTCATACACATAGCATCATACATGTCATATCAACATTCATGGCACATGCTCGCATACATAACATATCACAATAATTCATCGCATGCTTGCACATAATTCGATCAACAGCATAATTCAATCCATTTTCAGCATACTCAATATCATGCTTAACAATTGAATAAATCAAGATCCCATGTTAAACCATACATAGCATTTTTAACTTATCAAGACAAACTCACAAATTCACCATAGCATGTCATTCGAATGATCTCAACTTATCATTCAAAAATCAGAATTTCTCATTTCTTAATCACATATATTCGAATAGGGTCATTACCCAATTTCATGTAATCGAACTTATCAGTAATTCATATGCTTCGTATCATAATCGGAAAGGATCAATGTCCACATAGCATAACATTTCATATCATATCATATCATGCTAAGTCACACAATCTTTTATCCACTTTATAAGCTTATTTAACTCAACAAGTTTCATTCAATTCATGCACTTCATATCACACGGTAATTCATTTCATTTCTTTAATTTGGTTTCTTAGCCCAAGCATCTTATTTAATGTTTTGCCCATGGTAGAATAGTCGTAACAGAAATTCGAGCCATCGGAAGGGTAACACATAACGGATATAGTTGCCCGCGGCAACGTCAAATATTGCACAAAGCAACGTCAAAGGGGATGCCCATAGCATCGTGTGTCTCGAACAGCAATCAAGATCACACATCTTATCAAAAGTACACAAAGTACTATCAAAGATTGCACAAAGCAATATCGGACGGTGAGCTCAGACTCTAGGCATGCCGTTCTTATCTAAAACGTCCAATCGACCAAGGGCGTAATCTTGTTAGGTGATTAGTTCATTATTTCATTTAACATGTACAATTTTTCAGAATTTACTTTGCATGCTCATTCGATCATAACATCATGCATGGCAGCAACATCATTCATACATGATCACATGCATTTTCAAGCATAGCATAATCATACCATAGGGCAGTCCACATATCCATTTTATCAAGTATTATCAAGAATCCATTTCATGCTTTTTCATCATACAAATAACCACAAGGGCAGTCCACATTTGCACATACTCAAACAATTATCAAAATCTAAATCGAACATATAATTCATGGCAATTAACATCATATAAAACAGCCCACATATTGCACACAATCAAACATAAATCACAAGCTTCAAATCATGCATCCAATTTCCTTTATATCTCATTCCCTTACTAAACACATTACCGGATATCATTTAGTCCAATTTCATGCATATAAAACATAAATTTCAGAAAATAAAGTGGTTCGGACACTAGTCCCAACCCTAAGATAAAATTACACTCACGAAAGTTACACTCACGATCCTTAAGCTTGATCTCGAATTGAGATGCCTTTGCTTCTTCCTTTCGAACGATCGATCCTAGCTTCCTCCGAAATTTCTTCGCTATTCCAATCTTGACTCTCAACATTAAACAAATATACACCATATTAGGAAGCAATTCAACCATAACTACTTCACAATTTCAAGCATGAACTCCTAATTTCAATTCTGACTTTTCATTAAGCTAGTTCGAGGACTAGTTAGCGTTTTAATCATAACTTTTTAATTACTAATCCAAAATTAACTTATCATATACCGTTGGAAAGGTATTAAACTCAATTTTACAGTCACGTGAACTTCATATTTTTATCTTATCCGAATTAATACAGTTTATTACTTAATTATACTCACTTCGGTAAATCTGGACAGCATGCACTGCCCAACTTTAAAAATTCATATCTTTCAATTTACATACTGAAATCGAGTTCCGTTTTCTCTCAATGATTCTAGACATATCAAAGTTTATACAGTATAAATTTCAGCTTCAAATACCTTATATCCGATTTTTGGTGAATTTCCAAAGTTACTGTTTTTACATTGAACACCACTGGACAATTTTCTTAACTTATACTTTAAATTGAAAATACATTTAATCACACACTTGAACCTAAATTTCCTCCATGGTATGTCTTATTCTTCTTTTCCATGATATTTTTACAGTCCATATAAACTTTTAATTTCAACATTTAGGCACTCAATTTACCGATTTCCCCAAATCAGTCCCTAATCTCCAAACTTTCGATTTCATGACTATTTTTAGTTCTAATCAAAATATCATCTTTCTAACTCATTTTTCCAGCAACCAATAAACTTTTATAACAAAATATTCATTCCTTAACAAATTTCTCCTAGTAATAATTTTCAGATTTTTAATCCTTAGTAAACTTTCCAAAAACTCAAGATTTTATATTTTCTTTCAAAACAGTCCCCTTTTTACTCTATTCATGTGTTCTTGAAAAGTTTTCACATGTTTCCATATTTCATCTTGTTATTTCATTTAAGATTCATATATCTTCATGTTCACACAAATTTAAGGTTTGCATGCATGGTTTTCTTAACACAACCGAAAACTACAAAAAGTAGGAAACTTACTTTCTTTAATTCCTTGACAACATTAGCTACCTTCTTCAATTTCCTAGCTTAATCCTCCACCATGCAACCGAAAATTTCACTATTTTTAGCTCTCAAAATGGCTGACTATTGAGCTTCTCTCCTCCCCCATATTTTCCTTTTCTTCACGGCAAAGGAGAGCAAAATGAGGAAGGAAAACAAGCTTCCATCATTTGGATGATTTGATGGCTCTTTAAATTACCTATGAGCCCTTTTTACTAACTCTTTTATTCTTAATTTACTAAGGGCAGCCCCAAGGATATTTTATCCTTAACATGCAATTTTTACTATTTATAAGTCTTTTAATTTAATCACCAAATTGCCTTGTTATATGCTTTATTGAATTTTATCAATTTCATCCGATTTCAAGGAGTATAAGGTTATTAAATTTCTTTTCGCATTCTTTTAATTCCACACTTTAGGTCTTGATATCACTAACTCAATTTCATTAGTTTACCAATCGGCTAAGCTACTTAATTCAAATCTAATTTCCTTTCTAATCCGAATTGGTGCACTAATTGCCCAATTGAGGACTTTAGGGACCAAATTGCATAATTCACAATTTTGCAAGCTCAATTTGCTTCTAAGAATAAATAAAATAATTAAATTCTACGGCTTTAAATTCTAGGACGGAAATGTGGGTGTTACAATTATCTTATCTAGATGCATCATTATGTCCTATGCGAAAAAGGCAACAGCGGAAGAAACAAGCGAGGCAAACAACCAACAGCCCAACAAAACTTAAATTGCAGGCCGTATCGGAACGCCCAGAGGGTGTTTCGATACGCCTTGACTAGGTCAACTGGCCAAAGTCAACCCGAGGAGACCGTATCGAAACGCTGGTCAACCATATCGATACGCCCTCATCGGTCAACTTCTCGCGGTCAACGATACGAAGACCGTTTCGAAACGCCTAGGGTCGTTTCGATACCCTCAATTTCTCGTCAAAATCTTAGATTTCCAGTAGCAAAAACGTATCGAAACGTCCCCTTTGCGTACCGAAACGCCTGGCCTGAAACAAGAGGCCGTATCGAAACGGGAACAACCGTTTCGATACACCTGCTGCGAACAGACAAGTTTTAGCTGGTTTATGGAACAAGGCTGCCCCAAAACACCAACTAAAACCTTCCCCAACACACATACATCACTCTAAGGCAAAACCACTCACAACGAGCATGCTTAACACACTTCATACATATAAAAGCCATACATAGATATGAAGCATCATTTCAACCAAAGATTCATACATTGCATTCAAGATCACATGCTTAGAAAAGAGCATACACTTAAGCATTCATAAAAGGCACAAGGCCAACATTCACAAGCATTCAAGGTAAGCAACATAGACATGGTTTACAATCCAAAACATGGCATCAACAAGCCATAACAACATCAACATATTAAGGAGTCTAAACATGCTCCTAAAACAACATCAACATACATCAAAAGCTCAAATCCCATTGCTTGACTATTACATTTTCATAACTTAAAATCCATACTTGATAAAACCAAAAGCTTAACTAGCGCACTTGGAGGACCTCCTCTTGCACAAGCAACCCACGAACTAAGGATCTGCATTGTTGAACAAAAGAGAGCGTAAGCAATAAGCTTAGTGAGGGTAAGCTCGTAAAGCAAACCTCGACAATGTAGGCTCCAAGCACGAGCATACAACCACGGTAGAATGCATGATCTTACCTTCGAACCACATGAATCAAAATATATGATGCATGAACATAAACTCAACATCATGCCATGCTCAACAACTCATAAGCTCAATACATGGAAATACATAAATCAATATATTAACAAACACATTCCACAGTCCGTATTGGCAACACATATATCACTCCATATTGGCACCTAGATATGACTCGAATACGCGGATAACCGTTGAAACTCACATCCAACCACAACCATTACCTTACAATGGGATTACACTCATCACCATTCTCACGCGGAGGGGATTCCACTCATCTTCACGCCCCGTCGATGGGATTCCACTCATCACCGACTAACATATATATATAAGAAGATTTCCGGGTGAACCCGTACTCCATCTTGATGACTACCATCACCAAGACCACGCACGCATTTTGACTCTCGTGTGCACACTAAACACCCTAATGATCGATCATTGTACCCAAGCATACTAGTGCCAATACTAAACACAATTCATAACCTTTCACAACACCATTTCATATCAACTTTCGTGCTTAGCACGTACTCACCATGACTTACCGTCATGCACAAACCACATGCATATAACAATGCATCAAAACCATGCCTCAACATACATGTATAACACAATATACATATCCATATTAATCACAATTAATATGAGGCATACACAATAATTAAAGTTCAACCAAAGTCTCTAACTAAAGCTTGGGATTAGACTACCAATCTAATCCCAACTCTAGGTGGGTCTACCAAGCCCAACCTAGTCCACATGCTTGAACCAACAATTGAAAACCATTTAAAAACATTTAACCACTCACCGACTATTCCAAGCTTAACCACACTAGCCGATAATGCTCCCAACGGTTCCGGATTCGTTCCCGAGGCTTCACCAACACAAATCCTTGCTTCTAATCATCCTAACACAATCAAAATAACCACAAATCAGTTCACAAATCAATGTAGCAAACCCGGAACAAAAATCAAAATAACTTATATAACCTCAACAAATCAAAAACTTAAGTTAAAGATAATAAAAATGACATTTTTAATCAAAAATCTCAAAACTCCAAAATACAAAAACCATGAGCTTTATGAAAAATAATGGTACAAGCTTGTAGAGGAAAGAGAGGACAAGTCGAATACGGGCTTACCTTTGAAAAATCACTAAAGATGAAGGAGAATGGTGATGGAATAGTAGACTTGGGGAAGGGGAGTTCTTTTGTCGTGAAAATGAAATGGAAGAGGAGAGAAGAAGATGATGAATAGTTTGGGTGTTTTGAAATAAGGGTGTTTTTATTTTACAAGTCAAAATATTTACCACTTTGCCATTAATGAGATGGCAATCTCAAAAATTCTAAAATCCATGGAATTGAGCTTTAAATCAAAACAAGTCCAACATAATTTATTTGTTTTGAAAACCCGAGGCCCAAAATAATATTTTATTATTTTAATTCACCCGACCCCCAAACCCGGGTGTTACAACTCTCCCCCACTTAAGGAATTTCGTCCCCGAAATTACCTGACGGAAACAGATACGGAAACTGCTCAAGCATATCAGCTTTCCTCTCCCACGTGGTCTCTTCCACGCCTCTATGTCTCCACAACACCTTGACCAACTCTATGGTCTTGCCACGAAACACCTTGTTGTCAGAAGCAAGTATCTCAACTGGTTCTTCACTGTAAGACAAATCCAGATTCAGTTCTATCTCCTCAACAGGCATAACATGAGACAGATCTGATCTATATCTCCTAAGCATCGACACATGAAAAACATCATGGATCTTCTCTAACTCTAAAGGCAATCTCAAACGGTAAGTTACTGGCCCAATCCGCTCAACTATCTCATACGAACCAATAAACCTCGGACTCAACTTGCCTTTCCGGCCAAAACGCATTACCTTCTTCCACGAAGATACTTTCAGAAACACATTCTCACCCACTGAAAACTCAATCTCTTTTCTCTTCAAATTTGCATAAGATTTCTGACGATCGGAAGCTGCTTTCAAATGATCACAAATCAACTTCACTTTCTCGGTAGTTCCCTTAAGTAAATCTGGCATAGGTAACAATTTCTGACCCGTTTCAGCCCAACAGATCGGAGTCCTACATCGTCTACCATACAAAGCCTCATAAGGAGCCATCTGTATACTAGCCTGGTAACTGTTGTTGTAAGCAAACTCAACTAAGGGCTAATGCTTCTCCCAAGAACCCTGGAAGTCAATCACACAACAACGGAGCATATACTCTAAAATCTGTATCACTCGCTCTGACTGTACATCTGACTGCGGATGGTAAGAAGTACTGAAATGTAAACGACTACCTAAGGCACTATGCAAACAACTCCAGAACCTCGCTGTGAATCTCGGATCTCTGTCTGATACAATAGACTTTGGAACTCCATGAAGTCTCACAATCTCGCGAATATACAAATTCGCCAACTTGTCTAAAGAATCAGTGGTGTTCACTGCTAAGAAATGGGCACACTTAGTGAATCTATCCACTATCACCCAAACAAAATTCTTCTTTGAAGGTGTCAATGACAACCTTGACACAAAGTCCATAGTGATTCTTTCCCACTTCCATTCCGGAATTTTCAAAGGCTGTAACAAACCTGAAGGAACCTGATGTTCTGCCTTCACACTCTGACAAACCATGCAACGGCTCACATACTTGGCTACATCCTTCTTCAAACCAACCCAGAAGTAATCACTCTTCAAATATCGGTACATCTTAGTACTACTCGGATGCATCGAAAAGGGACTCGAATGTGCTTCGCTCAAAATCAGACGTCTCAACTCAACATCTTCAGGTACTACAACTCTGTCTCTGAAACACAACACATTCTCCTCACTGAAACTATACTCGGTCAGTCTACCTTCGGCTATGTCCTGAACATGAGAAACTAAAGACACATCTTGCAACTGTTTCTCTTTGATCATCTGAATCAAAGAAGGCTTCACTTGTAACTCTGTAATCAAACCACCATCACCAGACACACTCAGCTTGGCAAACATAGCTCGCAACTCAACTGCAACTTTTCTGCTCAACGCATCGGCTACTACGTTTGCCTTACCCGGATGGTACTCGATAGTCAAATCATAGTCCTTCAACAGTTCAATCCATCTTCTCTGCCTCAAGTTCAACTCTCTCTGAGTCATCAAATACTTCAAGCTCTCATGATCAGTGTAAACTGTGCACTTCTCACCATACAAGTAGTGACACCAAATCTTCAACGCAAACACAACTGCGACTAACTCAATATCGTGCGTAGGGTAGTTCTTCTCATGCACCTTCAACTGTCTCGAAGCATAAGAAACAACTCTTCTTTCTTGCATCAGAACACAACCTAAACCTACGTAGGAAGCATCACTATAGATCACGAACTCCTTCCCTAAAACTGGTTGTACTAACACTGGAGCATTCGTCAAAGCTTCTTTCAATTTCTCAAAAGCCTTCTGTCTCGCATCTGACCACTCAAACTTAACTCCTTTTTGCAACAATTTAGTCAACGGAGCAGCTACTCTAGAGAAACCATCTACGAACCTCCTATAGTAACCAGCTAATCCTAGGAAACTCCTAATCTCTGTCACTGACTTAGGTTGTTTCCACTCAATAATAGCTTCAATCTTCGTCGGATCAACACAGATACCTTCAGCTGATACTACATGGCCAAGAAACACAACCTCTCGAATCCAGAACTCACATTTACTAAGCTTAGCATACAACTGATTACTCATCAACCTCTGCAAAACAAGTCTCAAGTTCTCATCATGTCCTTCTTCTGATCTCAAGTACACAAGAATGTCATCTATGAAAACAACTACAAAACGGTCTAGATAGTCTCGGAAAACTCTGTTCATCATATCCATGAAAGCTGTTGGTGCATTCGTGAGTCCAAACGACATAATAAGGAACTCATAATGACCATATCTAGTCCTAAAGGTTGTCTTCGGAACATCACACTCCTTTACCTTCAACTGATAGTACCCTGATCTCAAGTCTATCTTCGAAAACACTGAAGCACCCCTCAACTGATCAAACAAGTCATCTATACGAGGCAACAGATACTTGTTCTTTACTGTCAACTGGTTCAACTGCCTGTAGCCGATACACATTCTCATACTGCCATCCTTCTTCTTCACAAACAACACGGGAGCACCCCAAGGCGAACTACTAGGCCTAATAAAACCACGGTCTAACAACTCCTGAAGCTGGCTCTTCAATTCTTTCAACTCTTTCGGAGCCATACGATACGGAGCAATAGAAACTGGAGTAGACCCTGAAACAGTCTCAATCACAAACTCTACATCTCTGTCAGGAGGCAAACCTGGTAACTCTTCTGGAAACACATCCGGAAAATCACAAACTGTTCTGATATCTTTCGGTCTAACCTCACTCATATTCAGATTCATCACATACGCTAAGTAAGCCCCACAACCGGAATCCATCAACCTATGAGCCTCTAAAGCTGACACCACATTCGACAAGAACTTAACGTTCTCGCCTACTACTACTACTACCTCATAGTTATCGGAAAGCTTCAACGAAATTCTCTTCGTCTCAAAATCTACACTAGCTCTGTGCTCAACCAACCAATCCATGCCCAAAATAATATCAAAACCATAAAACAGAAGCTCCATCATATCAACAGGAAACACATGACCCTGAATCTTCAGCGGACACCTCATATACATCCGTCTAACTACAATTGTCTCACCAAAAGAACTAGTCACATGCATACCTACATCTAAGATCTCAACAGGTATGTCTAACTTCTTTGCATGCTCACTCAAAATTTAAGAATGCGTGGAACCCGGATCAACTAAGGAAAGTAAAGACATGGACTGTAACTCGAAATTACCTGCTATCACATATGTTTCATTCCCTGCCTCCCTCTGTGCGTAGACTCTAGCTGGTCCACCGGCCACTGGCTGGACTGCCACTACATGAGCAAGATTCCTCAGTGCTTCTATCCTAGGTGCATCGGCCCTCGGCTGGAAGTAACCACGACCGCGCCCACGGCCACTCTGATAGTCAAATGCTCTCACAGTAGACTGTGCCAAATTCGGTGCTTGTGCCTCATGATGCGGAAACTCTCTCCTAAAGTGGTCTCTCGACCCACAGTTCAAGCAGGCATGAAAGTTTCCCCAGCACTCTCCTGAATGTTGTCTCCCACAACGAGTGCACTCGGGCAAACGCCCTCCAGCTCTATGGCCCTGATGGCCTCTACCATGGTGGCCACCGCCACGCCTATGGTCAAACTGATGTCCACTGCCCCGATGCCTCTTAGCATCACCACGATCAAAGTTGTTGTGCCTCTTCCCTGAACTGGATCCTCCCGAACACTTGGTCAGTCCCAAGCTATGCTCAATGTCCTTGGTCCTAGCGACCAAGACATCAAAATCAGAATAATCTGAAGCTAAAGGGTACCTCTTAACTTCCTCATGAAGCCCATATCTGAACCGATTACAACGGTCCCTCTCAGTAGGAACCAACTCTAGAGCATACTGACTCAGTCGGACAAAGCGAATCTCATAATCAGTCACTGATGCGTCTCCCTGAACAAGAGCCATGAACTCCCACTTCTTCTCATCCAGATATCTCGGCCCCAAATACCTCTCCCTGAAAGCAGTCTCAAAGAAATACCAACCAATCTCGGCCTCATGCACACCGGTAGTAATGGTGATCCACCAGGTGTAGGCATCACCCTGAAGCAACAAAACTTCACAGCCCAACTTGCGAGCACCAACACATCCCATCTGAGCTAAGATACAGACTGTCTTCTCCAACCACAACTCTGATCTCTCAGGTATAGATCCTCTGAACTCATCAGCCCCTAGGCTACGAAGCCTCTCTAAAGGTAAGCTAGCATCATCACCTCTTGGCTGAGCTGCAGCTTGAGCTCCGGCAACTGCGGCCTGAAACGCTCTCGCTATAGCTTGAACTAGCGGAGCCATATCTATTCATGCAGGACCTTGGCCACCCTGACCAACCTGAGGTCCCGCTCCCTCAACTCCAGCCTCGTCTCCCTCACCAGGCGGAGGAGGTGGTGGTGGTGGAGGAGCTCCGACTCCAACAACAGTCTCTTCCACATGAGCCTCTACTCCAGCCACCGGCTCATTAACAGGAGCCGCAACTCGAGGTTCCTGACGAACAAACCTCGGTCTACCTCTAGGCCTCGACATACGCGCTCACAGATAACAACTACAACACAACAACAACATACAAGATTGGGTTAGCAAGGGCAAGGGTCCAAGTGGCTCAACTATGTTCCCTCACTTAAAAATCCTTTTTCCAATGTAATAGAAGCAATGAGACTCTACTCAACATGCTTCAAACAACACTCAAACATCAAGCATACTTGATAAACAAGCAAACATACTTACATGGAAAGCAAACACCGTGCAATTGCAATACAAGAATTTAACTTACCTCACTTACCTGCCCAAGGTCTCGGAAACCTTAGGCTCTGATACCAACAAGTGTAACCCCCTCATCCCGGTCTGGGCAGCTGACCGGTCCGAACGAGCTACACGTGGATAACCGAGGCGAAACCCGTTAAGGCTCCACTTCGGTTACCGCCCCAAGAAAACTTTTCATTTAATTATTATTTTATCTAGATGCATCATTATGTCCTATGTGAAAAAGGCAACAGCGGAAGAAATAAGCGAGGCAAAAAACCAACAGCCCAACAAAACAGCCCATTTTAAACTTAAACTACATGCCATATCGGAACGCCCAGAGGGTGTTTCGATACGCCTTGACTAGGTCAACTGGCCAAAGTCAACCCGAGGAGACCGTATCGAAACGCTGGTCAACCGTATCGATACGCCCTCATCGGTCAACTTCTCGCGGTCAATGATACGAAGACCGTTCCGAAACGTCTAGGACCGTTTCGATACCCTCAATTTCTCATCAAAATCTCAGATTTCCAGTAGCAAAAACGTATCGAAACGCCCCCTTTGCGTAACGAAACGCCTGGCCTGAAACAAGAGGCTGTATCAAAACGGGACCAACCGTTTCGATACACCTCCTGCGAACAGACAAGTTTTAGCTGGTTTATGGCACAAGGCTGCCCCAAAACACCAACTAAGACCTTCCCTAACACACATGCATCACTCTAAGGCAAAACCACTCACAACGAGCATGCTTAACACACTTCATACATATAAAAGCCATACAAAGATAGGAAGCATCATTTCAACCAAAGATTCATACATTGCATTCAAGATCACATGCTTAGACAAGAGCATACACTTAAGCATTCATAAAAGGCACAAGGCCAACATTCACAAGCATTCAAGGTAAGCAACATAGACATGGTTTACAATCCAAAACATGGCATCAACAAGCCATACCAACATCAACATATTAAAGAGTCTAAACATGCTACTAAAACAACATCAACATGCATCAAAAGCTCAAATCCCATTGCTTGACTATTACATTTTCATAACTTAAAATCCATACTTGATAAAACCAAAAGCTCAACTAGCGCACTTGGAGGCCCTCCTCTTGCACAAGCAACCCACAAACTAAGGATCTGCATTGTCGAACAAAAGAGAGCGTAAGCAATAAACTTAGTGAGGGTAAGCTCGTAAAGCAAACCTCGACAATGTAGGGTCCAAGCACGAGCATACAACCACGGTAGAATGCATGATCTTACCTTCGAACCACATGAATCAAAATATATGATGCATGAACATAAACTCAACATCATGCCATGCTCAACAACTCATAAGCTCAATACATGGAAATACATAAATCAATATATTAACAAACACATTCCACAGTCTGTATTGGCAACACATATATCACTCCATATTGGCACCTAGCTATGACTCGAATACGCGGATAACCGTTGGAACTCACATCCAACCACAACCATTACCTTATGGTGGGATTACACTCATCACCGTTCTCACACGGAGGGGATTCCACTCATCCTCATGCCCCATCGATGGGATTCCACTCATCACAAACTAACATATATATATATATATATAAGAAGATTTCTGGGCGAACCCGTACTCCATCTTGATGACTACCATCACCAAGACCACGCGCGCATTTTGACTCTCGTGTGCACACTAAACATCCTAATGATCGATCATTGTACCCAAGCATACTAGTGCCAATACTAAACACAATTCATAACCTTTCACAACACTATTTCATATCAACTTCAGTGCATAGCACGTACTCACCATGACTTACCGTCATGCACAGACCACATGCATATAACAATGCATCAAAACCATGCCTCAACATACATGTATAACACAATATACATATCCATATTAATCCCAATTAACATGAGGCATACACAATAATTAAAGTTCAACCAAAGTCTCTAACTAAAGCTTGGGATTAGACTACCAATCTAATCCTAACTCTAGGTGGGTCTACCAAGCCCAACCTAGTCCACATGCTTGGACCAACACTTGAAAACCATTTTAAAACATTTAACCACTCACCGACTATTCCAAGCTTAACCACACTAGCCGATCAAGCTCCCAACGGTTCCGGATTCGTTCCCGAGGCTTCACCAACACAAATCCTTGCTTCTAATCATCCCAACACAATCAAAATAACCACAAATCAGTTCACAAATCAATGTAGCAAACCCGGAACACACACCAAGCACAAAACACATGTTTTCAAGCTAAAGACAACCTCAAAACCTTCATTCTCGAGCAGCCCTGAAGCACAGTCCAAAACCAACGATTCCAACACTTATATTACTCCCCAAAGCTTCCAAAACAACCCTTATACGTAGCCTAACCATCAGCCAACAAATTCCCACACAAAACACATCCAAAACTCAACATTTCAACTCTCTAAAACCTCCTTAAAACCCAATTTCGGGAAACACCATAAAACCTTGTAAAAATCGAATATGTTGGACCTTTTAAATTGCAAATAATTTATATAACCTCAACAAATCAAAAACTTAAGTTAAAGATAATAAAGATGGCATTTTTAATCAAAAATCTCAAAACTCCAAAATACAAAAACCTTGAGCTTTATGAAAAATAATGATACAAGCTTGTAGAGGAAAGAGAGGACAGGTCGAATATGGGCTTACCTTTGAAATATCACTAAAGATGAGGGAGAATGTGATGGAATAGTAGACTTGGGGAAGAGGAGTTCTTTTGTCGTGAAAATGAAATGGAAGAGGAGAGAAGAAGATGATGAATAGTTTGAGTGTTTTGAAATAAGGGTGTTTTTATTTTACAAGTCAAAATATTTACCACTTTTCCATTAATGAGATGGCTATCTCAAAAATTCTAAAATCCATGGAATTGGGCTTTAAATCAAAACAAGTCCAACATAATTTATTTGTTTTGAAAACCTGAGGCCCAAAATAATATTTTATTATTTTAATTCACCCGACCCCCAAACCCAGGTGTTACATCATTTCTAATAATTCTTCTTGTCGCATAATGGCAAAATGCTCACATTGTCATTATCATGGTCATTCTATACATACTTGTCTTATAAAGAAGAGACAATCTTATAGAATTATACAAGTATGGGTTCCTAAGGGAACTAAAGACATTGTGACTAACGTAAATAGATCCAAAGCAATTTGGATACTAAAAATCAAGTGAGTGTCTTTTGTAGGTGTGTTGGAGCAATGGCAAGCAAAGCAAAATCAAAGAATGCTCAAATCACACATGAGAATAAGATTGGGTAACCTCTAAGCTTAATGCTTTTATTTTATACATTTGGTTATCTAACTTTTGTTTAAAGTCTTGAATTATTTGTTAAGCCTAACAATGATGCTTTGAGTAAGGGGGGCCATTTTAAAATCAAAATTCTTAATTTTGTCAATTTTTCACCTCTATTGTTATTTTGAACTTAAAAGTATTTTGAATTCTTTTTGATATAACAAAAAAAGGGAGAAGTAGTTTGAAAAATTGAATTTTCAAATGAATAAGGGGGAGCTCAAATTAATTTCAAAATTTTCATCTCTTATTCACAATTTTAAATTTAAAGTGGGAGAATCCCAAACAATTTTCAAGTTGGTTTTATTATATCAAAAAGGGGGAGATTGTAGAACTAATGTTTTGATATAATAATTGAAAAATATTTTGGACTAAGTTAAAAAGAATTCAAAACTATCTCTAAAGTCCAAATAACTTAAAACTATGTTTAGGAGATGTTTTAAAAGGTTTTCACATGTTTTTAAAGCCAAATTAAACAAAACCTTCCAGGTGTTTCGAAACACCCTTTGGTGTTTCGATATGGGGTCTTCCAGTGTCAAAACGTTTCGAAACGAGTCTTTTCTGGATGAGGATTTTGCCAAGCGTTTCGATACGGGCTATTTCGTTTCGATACGCCTACGTGGCATCGACCACAACGGTCATAAACCCCCAACAGATATTTCCCAACTAACATTTAAATGCAGATCGTTTCGATACGGAGACATGTGTTTCGATACGGGTGTTTTGATACGGCCAAGGGCGTTTCGATACGGGTACTGCATCAGGCTGCAACATCTCTTTCTACTTGAAGGGTGTTTCGAAACGAGTTCGAGCGTTTCGAAATAGGGAGCTGCAGAACTGCATTTATGGTGGGAAATTAAGTCTCCAACGGCTCCAATTCATCCCTAACGGCTACTAACGGCCACAAACTCAATTGGGACTATAAATTGAAGACTGAGACACTTGAAGAAGGTTAGAGACTACATCCAAGCAACATTATCAAGAGAATTAGAGTTTAAGTCTTATTTTTACTATTCTCTTGTACATAATCTTTAGAGAGAGTGCTTAATTGTAAATCCTTGTACTCTTGTGAGCTTTGTTGAGTTGTAAGGTGCTCGATTCGTTCAACCGATGTTGCTCACCAAGAGGTGGAGAAGTGGAATTTTGAGTGTAAGGGTTGTGGAAGCTAAAAAGAACGGTGACACAAAGATTTAGAGTGGTTCAACCTTCTAACCAAGGTCTACATCCACTACCTTAGCTTCCCACTAAGGATTTCCAATCAATCCACTATTGATTCGTCCCCTTTTCTAGGCTTAGGAGGAAACCCTTATACACCAATCAAGCTTTCTACCCAAAGCCTTAATCAAACCCTCTTTAAAAGAGAAAAGAAATATGCAAACTTAAATCCCTCTAATAGGTATTTGTTTGCTCAATAATGCACTCACCCAAAACTAAAACACTTGAGCAAATTTGACAATTTTGGCTCACTAGTGTTTGTCTATACAAGAATTGACAATTTAAGTACAAAGACAATATTTGATCATTTGTTGATTGACAATTGAAGCATTAACCATATCTTGATGCTTGGAGGTCCCTTTTATACTCCTCTTTGAGTTTGTAGCCATTACTAGCCGTTGGGGATGTTTTGGAGCCGTTGAGGACTTTATTTCCCTTCATTAATGCTATTCTGCAGCCTTCCGTATCGATACGCTTGGAACCGTATCGGTATGGCCTTCATCAGAAACTAGCCGTTGGGCTCTTGCCAGCCTAGGCGTATCGATATGCTTGAGGGCGTATTGGTACGGTATGACGTTTAAAAGACCGTTGGGAAATATGACCGTTGGGGTTGTTAAATGGGGATCGGTACGCTTACCAGGCGTATCGAAACGATCCCTCACCGTATCAAAACGGCCAAGCCTCTTTCGATACGGGTTTTGGCAGTGACCAAACTGGGCAAAAAGGTATCGATACGGGTTGAACCGTATCGGTACGAATAGCTTGAAAACTTAAGTTTGGCTATTTAAAATCAATAAAAACATTGCCCAAAACCTTTTAAGATCCCTCAAACATAAATTCAAGTTGTTTGGACTTAAAACTAAGTTTTAAATTCTTTTCAAATTAGTCCAAAACATTTTTCAATTATTATATCAAAACACTAGTTCTACAATCTCCCCCTTTTTGATATAATAAAACCAACTTGAAAAATTGTTTGGGATTCTCCCCCTTAATTTTAAAAATGTGAATAAGAGATTAAAGATATGAAATCAAATAAAGCTCCCCCTTAATCATTTGAAAAACCAATTTTTCAAACCAATATTTCTCCCCCTTTTTGTTATATCAAAAAGAACTTAAAACATTAAGTTCAAAATAACTATAGAGGAAAATTTTGACAAAAATAAGAATTTGGTTTTTAAAATGGCTCCCCCTTACTCAAAGCATCATCAAAATGTTAGTTCAACATATATGATCATAATCTAGTTGAATTAAAAAAACATAAAACAAATAAAATAAAAAACAACTAGATTTTTACCACACTTGAACTCAAGGGAGGATGTGAAGCCTTCCTTCTTCAAGTGTTCTTCCTTAGTGTGCATGGAGCTCCCCCTCAATCTTTGACTTGTTGATCACTCTCCATCACACCTAGCAAAAGACAATCAAGTAATTTTTGGTATTCAAATTGCTTTGGATCCATAGACGTTAGTAGCACAAAACTTAGTCCCCTTTGGAATCCATTTTTCAATGCCATCCTTTTTAGTTGAAGTGGTTAGTCCTTTTGGGACCCAAACACTTCTAACACATTTATCGTTTACAAATCTAAGGGCACTAGATTGTCTTACATAAAAAATTGATTTTCCAAAACTATTTTTCTTTTCGTGCTCTTTAGAAATCAAATTTTTTTCTTCTTGAACTTTTTGAAGCAAATTTTGTAAATCAAAACATTTTAGTTCAAACTCTTTGAGTTTTGCTTCGAGCTCAAGTTTGGTTTTAGAAATCAAATCATTTTGAATTTTTAACTTTGAAATCAATTTATTGTTTTTCAAAATGTGATTTTTAAATTCTAAAACCAAATCATCGTAGGCATCTTGTAATTCATCAAAAGAGTAAGAACATGAAGTAGATGAATTAGAAGTTACCCTTGAATCTTCTTCGATGGCCATAAGGCAAAGGTTGGCTTGTTCATCGTCGGTGGAGTCCTCATCACTCCAAGTAGCCACATATGCCTTCTTCTTATGGCTTGAAGTGCTTGCCCTCTCATTTTTCATGGATTCTCTCGTTCAAGCTCTCTCAAGGCTTTCTTCATGAAAGGGGCACACTTCTTGAAGAGATGAACTATCTCTTCTTCTTCATCCTCCTCTTCACTTGAATCAACATGATGGCAAGTGGAGGATTTGAGAGCAATGGCATTGATGTTGATGCCAAGCCCTTTGAGCTTCTTCTCTCTCATAGCTCTAATTTCTTCCCTCTTCTTCTCATCTTCTTTGTTCTTCTTCATGATTTGATGAGTAAGGAGTGACCCCATGAGTTCATCAGGCTTCAAGGTCTTCAAATTCTTGGCTTCGATGATGGCGGTCCTCTTTGAGTCCCATGACTCGGGAAGTGAGTAGATAAGCTTTCGGACAAGCTTTTCTTCCGGGATGGCTTCTCCATAGCCTTTGAGACCATTGGTGATAGTGGAGAACCTATCAAACATCTTCTCGATATTTTCTTCCGGATCCATCTTGAAGTTCTCATACTCTAAGGTGAGAAGCCCAATCTTGGTCTCCTTGACTTCATCGGTTCCCTCGTATGTGACTTCAAGCTTGTCCCATACCTCCTTGGCACTCTCACAAGAAGACATCTTCTCATAGATGGTTGGGCCAAATGCACAAAAGAGGATGTGCAAGACTTTGTAATTTAGCTCCATCTTCTTGCGATCGTCGGCACTCCACTCCGCTTTGCTTCGTTGAGGCACGAACGGACCATCTTCAACTATGTCCCATAGTTTGTAGTCCATTGACTTTATGAAAAACTTCATCTTGGTCTTCCAATGGGCATAGTAGGTTCCGTCGAAGAAGGGCGGTTTGTCGATGGATTGCGTCATTTGAGCCGGTTGGTGAAATGATAATCGAGCTTGCCGGATCTTCTCAATAGGATGTTAATCCTCTTCAATTGAGCCAAGCTCTGATACCAATTGTTAATTTGTAAGGTGCTCGATTCGTTCAACCGATGTTGCTCACCAAGAGGTGGAGAAGTGGAATTTTGAGTGTAAGGGTTGTGGAAGCTAAAAACAATGGTGACACAAAGATTTATAGTGGTTCAACCTTCTAACCAAGGTCTACATCCACTACCTTATCTTCCCACTAAGGATTTCCAATCAATCCACTATTGATTCGTCCCCTTTTATAGGCTTAGGAGGAAACCCTTATACACCGATCAAGCTTTCTACCCAAAGCTTTGATCAATCCCTCTTTACAAGAGGAAAGAAATATGCAAACTTAAATCCCTCTAATAGGTATTTGTTTGCTCAATAATGCACTCACCCAAAACCTAAAACACTTGAGCAAATTTGACAATTTTGGCTCACTAGTGTTTTTCTATAAAAGAATTGACAATTTAAGTACAAAGACAATATTTGATCATTTGTTGATTGACAATTGAAGCATTAACCATATCTTGATGCTTGGAGGTCCCTTTTATACTCCTCTTTGAGTTTGTAGCCGTTACTAGCCGTTGGGGATGTTTTGAAGCCGTTGAAGACTTTATTTCCCTTCATTAATGCTGTTTTGCAGCCTTCCATATCAATACGCTTGGACCCGTATCGGTACGGCCTTCATCAGAAACTAGTTGTTGGGCTCTTGCCAGCCTAGGCGTATTGATACGCTTGAGGGCGTATCGGTACGGTATGACGTTTAAAAGACTGTTGGGAAATATGACCGTTGGGGTTGTTAAATGGGGATCGGTACGCTTACCAGGCGTATCGAAACAATCCCTCACCGTATCGAAACAGCCAAGCCTGTTTCGATACGGGTTTTGGCAGTGACCAAACTGGGCAAAAAAAGGTATCGATACGGGTTGAACCATATCGGTACGGACAGCTTAAAAACTTAAGTTTGGCTATTTAAAATCAATACAAACATTGCCAAAAACATTTTAAGATCCCTCAAACATAAATTCAAGTTGTTTGGACTTAAAACTAAGTTTTAAATTCTTTTCAAATTAGTCCAAAACATTTTTCAATTATTATATCAAAACACTAGTTCTACAAGCTTAAATTGTGTAAACACCAACCTTGTGAGGTATTTAGTGTACCCAAACAAATCTATTGTAAAAGGAGAGGTTCTAGTTTAGCCTTGAGAGAAAAACTAGAGTTGGTTCTATCTTAGCCAAGTCTAAAAGATAGGGTTGTAACGGTTTCCTCCTAAACCGGGAAAAGGGGACGAATTCATTGTTGAGTGAATTGGGAAATCTTTAGTGGTGTGCTAAGGTAGTGGATGTAGGTGCTTAGTTAATAGCCCAAACCACTCTAAAATCATTGTGTCACTTGTCTACCTTTATTTCGATTTTAGCCAATTTAACCACCAAACATTTACAACCCTCATTGACGGTTTCAGTGATCAATTCGAGCATGCTAAAAACTCAACAACATACAATGTAACAATGCAATGAACATTTTATTTCAAAAACATATGTTTCAAGTAGCAGTAGTGTTCATTTTAATTCTCTATCTATCCTCTAACCAAACTCTAGTATGCAGTTCCCCAGAACTGCATCTATAGGGGGCGTTAACACATGCCCATTGAGCGTAGGTGCCAGCCTAAGGAGATACCTTAAATACAATAGGAATCACCCTAGTCGAAACATAAGAACCTAAAACGGTAGGAATTACTAGCTGGATAAGGGCTGAACTTGCGGTAACTTCACACTTTATCTCAAGTACCCAGTAACAGTCTAGGCAGTGATAACAGTAATCAGTAATAGCAGTAATCGATAGTAATTAGTAGTAATCAGTAATAACAGTAATTGGTAATAATCAGTAGTATTCGGTAGTAACAATATATATAAAGCAAACTTTAGTTTTCAGTGAAACGGTAACCATAGAGCATGTTTTTCATATCAGATGCAGAGGTATATTTTAGACAGATAAAAGTCATGATTCAGATCGGGAGACAATCTTGGGTTAAGAACGGATAAAATATTCATGTGCACTTGAAACACACTAGATGGAACAACTTATTTTTCTGAGATACTTGATATTTACAAGAAAAAAGAAGACACTAAACTTTTGTCAGTTTTGAACTGATTTCAGTAACGAGGTCCCGATTAAAAAGGGACTTGGTAGCCAACATCACTAACCAAGCATTCGGGAAATGCTACATTAAGTTCATTTAGGAAATTAGATATACTAAGGATGTTTTAATCATTTTGGCCAATGAGGGCTTTTTAGTCATTTTACTGTCATGGGTAATTTTGTAATTTATCGTAATATTGATAAAATGATGATTTGCAAAATTTAAGATTTCCAACGATTTATCGAGCTTCAAAATCCATTTGAACTAACATATCCCAACCTTGCAGTACTAACCAAACATTCAGGTGTATGCACTTCACGTGTACCATTTCCTTATACCGACTGTATCGTATATCTGAACGGTTGTCTTCATTGTTTCACCACATGAATTATCACTGAGTAGTTGAACTTATATTTCGTGCGAAAAATCTTCCAACCTTATATCAATATCAGGAGTGATTGACGTACATGAGCCATGGTCCATAACCTTTAGGGGCATTTCAGTCATTTTAAGCTTCATTGGCATTTCCAGAATTTTATCAAAGGCAATTTACTTATTCCAGTCAAGAGGGTATTTTGGAGGTCAGGTAGGGTCGGGTTTTTGGCCCACCCGCACCTGACCCGAAAATAAACACTCTAAACCCGCATCCGACCCGACAATATTCTTTAAAAAATTCGACCTGACCCGAAAATAAATATACTAAATCCGACCCCGACCCGACCCGAACTAAACTATATAAAATAAATTAATTTTAGGGACCTAATTGTAAAAAATAATTTTAAGGGACTTAATTGTAAAACATTATAATTTAAAAGACTAAATTATAAATAAAAATTCAATTTTAAGGACTTAATTATAAAATATATATATAAGTGTATTATTATAAATATCCCTAAAAAATTTAAGGGAGAATTACACTATTAGTCCCGGGTCGGGTTGGGTCGGATATTTTCCACCCTAAACCCGAACCCGACCCGACCCAAACCCGATTTTTTCATTAAAAAATATGACCCGACCGGGCCGTGTCGGGTCGAAACCCGTCGGATCTGGGTAAAATGCCCATCTCTAAGCTCAGGATATATCCATTATTTTTGTCAATTAAACCATTTATAGTATTTCAATCATTTAAGTAGTCGAGGGTGTTTCAGTCATTCAGGTACTTCCGATATTTCCAAACAATTCATTCATTCCAGAACTTGAGGGTTTAGCCATCACTCCTGTTAACTTAGACATTTCGATGACTGAGGATACTTCAATCCTTTTGGTCATTACGACCATTCCGATTATTTTAACCTTAATAGTATTTCCAATCCTGTTAGTCATTTCCATCGATTCAGTGTTTTGAGCTACTTGATTAATTCATACGTACGAATAGCTTTTCGTAAATCTATCTTCGGAGATTTATTCAAAATTCAATGAAACCTATCACTTAACAATCTCTAAGGTTTAAATCTTGTTACCATAATTTTCCAAGTAGTTTAAGGTTTTTCAGACGAATCAAGTCGTTTTACCAAATCTAGTGTAAATTTTCAGATTGCTTTCAAAGTCAAGGGTAATTTCAGTCATTCTTTTATCGATCATTCACTGAAGTTGGAATTCTTACTGATAATCAATTCTTTATTCGAGTCATTCGGTCTTAACCAATTTATTATCATTTTACCGTAACAATACCACTTTAAAAAAATAATCAACCGATCAACCTTAATTGTTCATACATTAACCAATTACCAACATGTTCCATAAGCATGCATGAGGTAGTAAGGTGTTACCTTGATTCCTTGCTATATCGATCCACCATTGAAATGACATTCAAACACTCTCGAACCCGTATTCTCTACCTCTAAAAAACAGAGATATGTGAATACCTTCAATTACACAAATTTCAAAATTAGTCTTTATTTACATTGCTCTTAACTGAAATTAAACACATAAGCAAGCTCGGGTTCAAAGTCAGATTCAGAGACATTCGAGTTGAAATTTTGCAAAAATGACATAAAAATGGACTCAGGATGTCAAAAACCGTAAGATAGGATTTTTAGCAGAAAAAATTGACTTTTTGGTCAACGCTAACGTCAACGGTCAACGGTGACATCATCGGTCAAATCTTGATGTCAGCATTCAACTGGTCAATGGTCAACGCTGATGTATAACGGTCAACCGGGTTGACTCGGGCGAGTTGACTCACTAAGTTAACTCGGACGGGTTGGCTCACTGAGTTGATTCAGACAGGTTGACTCGGTCAACGATTTGACTCAGTCGGGTCGGGTCGGTCAAACTTGGGTTTGTTGGGCTTAATAAACAAGCTGACCCAACTCTACAATAGCAGGCTTGGTCAATTACTGGACTGGTTGGGGGTATTGGGCCAGTTTACTAACTCGGTTCAAGGGCCAGGCCGGTCCGGTTTGAGAGCCACCATCCCATGCAGTTGGAATTCGCCTTGGACGGCGCGTGACGCCCACGCGCGGCCTCAAACCGGTCGAAAAACACCAGAAACGCAGAAAAACGACCTTGAATTTAATCCATTTCAACCAGAAATCAAAATTAAGTCTGAAAACTCACCGAACTTACCCAAACAGAAGAAAAACAATTGGATCTCACGTAGCTCCGATGAGCTTCGAAATGCCAATTAAACAACGATCAACGGTGTGGGTTTTTTCTCGGCTCGGCCTGAAGGGCTCACTCGCGACGACAGCATGATGAATGGACCTCGAACGGTGCTAGAAATGACGAGGACGGAGGAGTGACGCTTGAGGTCTCTTGTCGAACCTTTCGTTCAATTTTTACGACGAACGACAATGAGGCTTGGCGAGTGGCGTATAGGGCTAGGGTCGGCGTGCGACGACGAGCATGGTGATAACGACAGTACACACAACGAACGGCCGATGAGACCTCGCTGGGGGTTCGAACGGTCAAAAAGAAACGTGGTTAGGTGGGAGATGAAAGGTCGAGTTTTTTCAGATATGGTTTTGGGTGGGTAGACCGAAGTAAATGAACCTTAATGGGTTAGGTAAGATATTTCCAACTTGTTTATTATTTTATTTTTCTTATAACCAAACAACACAATTTAAATTAAACCTGATGCAATTGATGACCAAGAGCTCTATAGCTCAATTGGTTGGGTACTTGGTTCAAAAAGCTTTAGGGTGTGGGTTTGAATCTCACAATTAACAGTCCGCCATTTTCTCCTCTCTTTTTTTTATACAGATAATCAGAAACAACTTAATAATAAACTAATGCATCTTATATTTAGAAATGGCATTGAATCTATTGGTTAAGGCTTGGGCTACCACTCCAAAGGTTAATGATTTAATTCCCCTTATATGAAAATTGTCATTTTTTTATTTTTTATTTTATTTCATTTCATTTCATTTTATGCATTTTTTATACCAATTGTTTAGGGTGTTACATTATAGGAAAAAAAATTCGATATGCGGTGTAAATTTTAGTTTATATAAGCCTTTTAGTTTTACGAGTTAAAGGTTTGGTTTAGGGATTTATATTTTTAGAATTTATAATTTAAAGTTAGTGTTTAGATTTTAGAGTTTAAGATTTAGATTTAGATTGTAGGGTTAGAAATTTAAATTTTGAATTTTATAGTGTAAAAATATATAACATTGTGTAAAATAAATTATAAACAACTTGTTTATCAAAATATAATTCATCTCTACATTTCCTTTTTTAATAGTCATAAGGTATTTACAAGATAGAATTTGTTCGGCTCTGTTTGGTAAATAACAGTTTGAGCCAAAATTAGAAGTTTGAGCTAATATTAGAGGTTTGACCAATCAAATTCGCTAATTCAGATGTTTGATGAATATCATATTGGAATAGTATGAGCCTTTTCAAAATCAGAGGTTTTGACATAAGAGTTATAAAGACCATTTTACCCTTAATAGTTATAAAAAATCTCTAAATAACCCAAATTTTAATATTTTCTATTTTAATTCTTCACTCTGACTTATCTACATTGTGACATTTGTAAACTAATAATTATTGTTTTTTTTCTTTTTATTCTCACACATTTATATTTTTATTTAAATTTAATAGTTAATTAAATTGTATTAAAAAAATTATATAATAAATTAATATATATCTTTCAAATATACTTAGTAATGTTATATTAAAAAATATTTTTCATAATCAAATTAATTAAACAAGCATCGAATATAATCATGTCCTTATATGTTATTTTTCTTGTTTAAATAATTAAATAGCTATCAGTTAATTTTACCAAACACTTTTATACAATCAGCTAATAAAATCTGATAGTCAAATCAGCTAATGTAATTCGCTATCAATTAATTGCCAAACAGGGCCTTAATATTTTTCCTCAACTCTTTGATAGTGCACACACACTTTATAGAGAAAATTACTCGAACTCAGATCTCCTAAAATGAACATATTTTCTATTGAGATCACTAGTTAAGTTCAATATCTCTACATTTCTAAATAAGATTCATTATTCATAACATTACATGAGAACTTCGAATCCGATACACAGACTTGTTAAATTTAGAGTTTAGGAAGTTAATTTAGGATTTGGAATTTAGGGGTTTAGATTATAGAGTTTAGAATTTAAAGCTAAAACTTATGGTTTTAAGATTAGATACTTAGAATTTAAATTTTTAAAGAAAGATTGTATAATTTTTTATACATCGTATATTGAAACATGAACTTGTTACATTACCAACGTAAAAAAGAGATAACGTCACCTCCCCTAATAAAATATCACCCAACGAAATGGACTAATTATGGGGCTTATCGAGCGAGTCGGTTGTGAATTGAGTAGTGTTCGCTTCGTGCTTGTTAAAAAATATCGTTGTTCAACTCAACTCGATGCTCGTTAAGCTCGATAAAATTTTGCTCGACTCGTGCTCGTTATAAAATCTCGTTGCTCGACTCAACTCGTTGCTCATTAAGCTCACCAAAGTTTCTACCTTATTTTTTTAAAATATAGGTAAAATCTAGTTATCATACTATTAGAGCTTAATATAAACATAGAAATTCAGGGGGAAAATGTGAAGTCTGACAAGATAAATAAATGAATCTGCCATGACCGAGTTAGTGATGAAGTCGATATTCGAGTATAATACTCTTTTTAGTTTCTCAACAATCTTCAATGAACAAGAAAGGAGAAAATGCCTTGGAGATTGAGGTTTTAACTTTCAATCATATTTTTTTTATTATATGGGAAGTAGAAATTAAAGACTTTTCATGTTTTTGTACTTTTATACATAAATTAATAATAAAAAATAAAAAATTTAATAAAAAAAAAGAAAAGACTCATTATTATAATTTAATTTCTTACTAATATAAATTAAAATTTTCAATTCTCGAGAAATAAAAAAAGTTTTAGAAATTTAAAACCAAAATTTTATGGATACCTTACAATTCACTACACTTTTTTAGAGTTTTCAATTAGTATTTAAACTTCTTAGAACATAATTTTTAAGGTAACCACAAAAAAATCATAAAAAATATAAAAAAACGAGTTGCTCACGAACTTATTAAGTCGAGTTGGGTCTTGCTCGACTCGACTCGGTAAAATCTCGAGTCAAGCTTGATTACAAATTAAGTCAATTCGAATCAGATATTAACCGAGTTTTGACTGAATTGGGCTCAAATTGTTCGTAAGCTGCTCAACTCAATAAGCAGGGCTAATTTAACCTGAATTTTAATATCGATAAAAAAGCAATGGGAGAGAATGTGACTTGATCTATAAGCAGTAGCAACAAAAGGATAGATTAGATTTATTAAATATTAGGAAAACTAAAGAAAGATAGAAGAAGAAGAATTCATTTCATTGAAGAATCCCTTGCTTCATACATCAGTAAGAGAGGTTATTTACACACAAGCTTTACAAACTTCTAACTGTATAACAAACTAGGTTAACACCTGCCAACCTTGTAACTACCTAACAACCTCAGATATAAACTAAATGAGATGCAGCTCCATGAACCACAGTGCTGCTACATCACTCACACTGATCTTCATTCAACATGCTCTCTGCTCTTTCCAACTCCAACTTTTTCAGCAGATAACACACCAAGCTTGCGGCGAAACTCAAAGAAGTATCCTTGGACAATGGTTTTTGTAAACCCATCTGCCACTTGATAAGCAACAGGAACATAATTCACCACGAGTTTACGATCAGCTACTTTCTCTCTAACAAAATGAACATCGAGTTCAACGTGTTTAGTCTTCGAGTGATAGACAGGGTTGGCACTCATAGCAATCGCCCCAGTGTTGTCACTCCAGACCACAAGAACAACCACCATTGATACCTTTATATCCTCCAGTAAAGCTTGCAACCAAGTAACCTCTGAGGCAACATCAACAAGCCCTCGATACTCAGCCTCAGTGGTGGACCTAGACACCGTTTTCTGCTTTTTGGAATTCCACAACAACAAATTGTTGCCAAAGAAGACACAATTTCCTAACACCGATCGCCGATCATCAAGAATCCCTCACCAGTCAGCATCAGTGAATGCTACAAGCTGACATGGTCCTCGCTGAGGAGTGAAAACAAGGCCAAAATCGAGTGTACCATTTAGATAACAAAGCACTCTTTTAACTGCTACCATATGCTGCTCAGAAGGCAAATGCATAAATTGTGCCAACTTGTTGACACTGTAAACAATGTCATGCCGCGTATGGCAGGCATACAGTAACGCACCCACCAGACTTCAATATTCAGTTGCATTTTTCAGTGGACTCCCAGCATTATCCTAACTCAGTTTAGGGGTTGTAACCATGGGCGTTGGTGTAGCGGTTGCATCCTGCATCCCAGCTTTAACCAGCAGCTCCATGAGATACTTACGCTGACTAAGAACCAATGCATCACTTGCACGTCTGACTTCAATACCTAGAAAGAAACTAAGCTCCCCAAGATCCTTAAGGGAGAACTTGTCACTCAACTGTCGACACCACATCATCAATTGTAGCTGTAGAAGGACCAGTGACAATAATGTCATCCACATATACTAGCACATACGTAACTTCACCATTATTGTCACGAGTGAACAGAGAAGCATAAGCCCTGGACCCTCAAAAACCAATGCAAACAAGGTGATCTCGAAGCTTAGAATACCAATTTCTGGGCGCCTGTCGAAGCCCATACAACGCCTTCTTCAGCCTACACACCAGTTTGGTTCCATCATCAACAACCCTTTCGAATCCTAGTGGTTGATCCATAAAGACCTCCTCATAAAGATCACCATGCAGAAACGCATTGTTCACATCAACCTGGCGCAAACTCCAATTGTTGGTCACATCAAGAGAGAGCATAACATTAACAGTTGTCGGTTTAACAATGAGGCTAAAGGTATCCCTGAAGTCTTGACTAGGAATTTTAGAGTAGCCCTTGCCTACAAGTCGGGCCTTATAGCGTTGAACAGAACCATTAGCATTACGTTTGATATGAAAGAGCCATTTGCAGCCTACAGTGGATCGCCCTGCAGGTAAACCAACCACCTCCCAAGTGCTATTCTTCTCGAGAGCACTATATTCAGCTAACACTGCCTGAGTCTAATTATCAGACTTCAACGCTTGATGAATTGTACTAGGCTCAGCTTCTCCCTCAGAATGCATAGCCACATACACTTTGGGCTTAAAAATGCCGTGTTTGCTCCTAGTTGTCATTGGATGAAAGCCCAACTTTCATCCCTCACATCTTCTAAAGGTGATACAACAAGTTCAACTGACTCACCGACAATCGTTTGAGATTGAGCCACCACATTATCAATCAAATCTTGAGGTTGTTGACCAACATGACCCAGCCCAGGTTGCTGATCCACGTGATCCATCCCTAACTCATCATGGACATCACTCATGACTTCCTGATCGATATGAGAGTTGGACCGAGAGACATCTGCATGCATGGAGTCGGTTGACATTCCATGCATAGACGTAATATGTGAGCTGGCTAGAGTAGTATTGCTGACCATAGGGTCTGGAGCAATCGATGGAGTAGGGGACACACGTGAAACATGAGGTGTAGAAGAATCTACATTCGTACTACAGCAAACTTTCTCTGCACCAGGAACAACAGACAACTTCCCAGGAGTAGGATTCCAACACCTCTGCGTGATGCACCCTTGTTGCTGAAAACCATCCGCAAAAGGAAAATGCTCCTCATCGAAGATGACATGCCTGGAAACAAAAACACGTCCATCAGCAGACAAACATTGATAACCTTTGTGATGACTACTGTAGCCTAGAAAAACACAAGGCTGAGAACAATAGTCCAGCTTGTGATTGTTATAAGATCTCAAATGAGGAAAACATCTACTGCCAAATACTTTCATGACTCAGGGATCTTGTTGTGCAACATCTCAAAAGGAGACTTGCCATCTAAAACTGAAGTGGGCAATCTGTTGATCAAATATACAGCTGTAGTCACTGCAAATGACCAAAAACGAAAGGGTAATGAAGCTTGTGCCATGAGAACCAAAGCTAACTCAATTATGTGGCGATGCTTTCTCTCCACGACACCGTTTTGCTGTGACGTATGGGGACAGGACAACCGATGCTTAATGCCATTAACTTGTAACAATGCTGATAGCCCCATGTACTCTCCTCCCCAATCACTTTGAAATTCTTTAATTGTAGCATTAAACTGATTCTTAACCAATGCTTGAAACGGCTGAAAGGCATGAATAGCTTGATCTTTGGATTTTAGCATGTATAACCAGCAAAATCGAGTCTTGGCATCAAAAAAGGATATGTAGTACTTAAAGCCATCAACAGATGTTATATGAGAGGGTCCCCATAAACCAGAAAAGACAAGTTGAAATGGCATAGCATAGGTTGTTGTAGAATCAGAGAAAGGTAAACAATGGCTTTTGCCCATTCGACATGGTACACAAACAGTAGAATCTTTATTATTTCCAGAAGAAAATACAATATCAACAGTTTTACATGCTTGCATAAGAGATTTGTGAGCAGGGTGACCAAGCCTCCTGTGCCACAGATTATAGGCAGTCGACCCATGTTGTGTGCTAGCCAAGTTGGCTTGAATACAAGAATATGAACGCTGACATTGTCTTGAACCATCAAACTCATAAAGTCCACCAACTTCTTTTCCTTCTAACAACACTGCACCACTTCCTTCTTCGTGAACCAAACACTTGGAAGCATGAAACTCGAAGTAGACAAGGTTATCTCTAGCAAACTTCGAGACAGAAAGCAAGTTCTTAGTTAAAGAAGGAACATGAAACAAATCTTTAACCAATAATGTACGAGAAGTAGTATTGAAAGAAGATTGAGCAACTTTAGTAATATTTAAAGTGTCCCCATTTCCCACAATCAGCTTACCAGGACCATTGTAATCCGTCCCATGTACAACCTTGCTTGCATCTGGTGTAACATGGTTGGTTGCCCCAGAATCAATCACCCAATTATCATAGTTGCTGTTTTCATTCGAGTCTGCAAGTGGAGAAGAAGAACCCCTGCAACATGTGAGACAGGAAGGATTTTCAAGAGAACTAACATGAGCACTGAACTGTTCTTCTCGTCCATTGCCAAGGCCATTGTCAGCAAGAACTCCAGGAAAATTCTGATTAAACCTTTGCCAACAACGATCGACCGAGTGGCCATTCTTGCCACACAATTGACATTGCAATCGCACACGTCCACGACCTCGACCACCAGAACGCCCCCCAAACTGTTGAGGGCCATGTGCATAATGTTGATGTCTATGATTGCAATTCTGAGCAAAATGTGATGTTTGAGAGCGACCCTTATCATCATATGTAGAATCTTTGCCTTCTTTGCGCACCTGGGCAACAGTAGCAAGTAACGGCAACTGAGCTTGAGTATGAAAACCTTTGATTTGGGCTTCAGCATCAATCAACACCCTTTTTACCCCATCCAATGTGAACAGATCTTTACTTGCTGTAATAACCGCCATGAAAGGCTGATACTCAGCTGGCAACCCATTCAAGATCGTCGCAATTTGTTCAAGATTGGACACAGAACTCCCACACGCAGCCAATGCATCACATACTTCTTTGATTTTGGTAAGATACACTCGCATAGTATCTTCTCCTTTGCGAAAGGCATGGAGCTTACAATGAAGACTCATGGCAGTCGTTGTAGACTTGTTCGCAAAGAACTGCAACACAGTACTCCATACAGAAGCAGCTGTTTCGGCTCCAACAAATTCTGGCAAAAGACTGGAACTAATCATGGACAAAAGCCAAGATGCCAACGCACTATCTTGAGCTACAAACATCTCATAATCATCATTGGACACCATCTGACCATCAGTACCGACCATCGTTTCTGGAGGAGGTTTAAGAGCACCCGTGAGAAGCTTCTCCAGCTTGTGACTTCGAACAGTCAGCAGAACTTGTTGTTTCCACAACAAGAAATTCATTTCATCCAAGACCACGTTGATTCGTTTATTGGTGAACATTTTGGCACCAGTAGATAACTCCTCAGAACTGGTTTCAGGCATTGAAACCTTAACCAGAAATCAAAAGAAAAACAAAGAAGAAAGAAAAGCTAGCGGAAGAAAGGCTCCAAGATCTATGGCGAAAGATACCATATTAAGAAAACTAAAGAAAGATAGAAGAAGAAGAATTCATTTCATTGAAGAATCCCTTGCTTCATACATCAGTAAGAGAGGTTATTTATACACAAGCTTTACAAGCTTCTAACTGTATAACAAACTAGGTTAACACCTGCCAACCTTGTAACTACCTAACAACCTCAGATATAAACTAAATGAGATGCAGCTCCATGAACCACAGTGCTGCTACATCACTCACACTGATCTTCATTCAACATTAAAACTTGCGTTGAAACATTTCCAGTCTAATTTCAGGGAGGAGAAGGATGGAACAATAGCTAAAAATTTCATTAAAAACGGTTTAATTCATTAAAACTTGCACTAATAAACATTTCAATTGTTTTTACATGAGTTTTCTTTTTTTTTAAAAACTTAAGGTAGAACATCAACGTCCCGAATTAATTGTGAAACGATATATACAAGCAAATGAATGACCCTATTGAGAGTTGGTATTAACGGCAGCAACGGTTGAAACCATGGAATCTACTCCACAAATATTGCGACCCCTGCAGATCTTGTAGAACCCATTCTCTCCCCACTTCTCTCCCCACGAGTTCTTTATGATCCAGTATGGTTTCTCCTTCATTCGAACCGGAGCATAACCGGCTGAACCATACCCCACCAGCAACACCCCATGGTCAAGGCGTTTGGAGCAGATGTACGGGCAAGACACTCCCCCCGTGTACGTCTGCATGAATACCGCATTGATAGCCACTGCATTCCAACAAAACAATAATTGAATCGAATTTGCAAGCGGAAAACTATTACTAAATCACCAAAAAAAGTCTTAGTCCCCAAGAATTTACCTAACACATTTACTTATCGAATAACTTGATCATCAAGTCATCTTAACCAATAAAATTATGTTGAAATCCAAATTAACCATCAATTAAAAACAATGCAAAGTTGGATGACTGAAATCCTCTTGATTCCCCGTGAAGGCAATATGAACGCCGACAGTATTGCCAAAATCACGGTGTCTCAGGCCAACAGACCCCCTATTGTAAATTTGTTACTACCTAGTTTCATGTCCTAGCCTCCTAGGCCTCTTTCAAGTAAAAAATGAAAAGTTTACTACCTACCATGAATGTTTATATTCATTTACCTGCAAGAGGGCCGTTCTTGACAAGATTAGCAGCGATCTGATCCTCATCTAAAGAAACAACACTGAAGTTGGCCACCTTTGCGGCGATCTTGGTCTTGTCGAATTTGCAGGTCCCCCGGTCAGTGCCGGTGTAAGGGTAGTCCTCCTCACGCATAAGTCCACCAGCTTTGAGGGTATACTCAAAAGCACTGTTCATTAGCCCACCATTGCATCCAGAATCACATGAACCTTTCTCTTCTGGATCACACTGCAAAATTGTGTGCAATGTAAAGTAAACAGTTGAAATTATATTTTCCGCACAATCAGTACTAATTAAAAATAAAAAAAGGGGGTTAAAAATCGAACCTCGTGATCGCAATCGACGAGCTGTTGCTCGCTGAGGCTCACAAGTTTCCCGGTTGCCAAAAAGTTAGCACCTTCCAAGGCTCCTGTTGTGCTAAAAGACCAACATGATCCGCATGAACCCTAATCAACAAACCCAAGCATAAAATCCGTGAATGCATTAGATGAAATCGAAACGTACAAATTTGAAATTGTTTCAAAAAAAAGTAAAGACCTGATTTTTGACGGGTGAGACAGCTCCTCTTTCTCTCCAGTCGAAATCTTCGGGCAGACTATCGGTAGGCAAAATCGGTGCCTCGGTCGCATCTTTAGGCAATCTCAATCTCCTCAATCCCAGATACGCCTTCCTGAACTCGCCCGGAGTCAAATCGGAGAACTGAGTCACCCCGTGAGTCGCAGACGGGTCAAGCTTCTGATGACGCGCCGCTCGTCTCAGGTTATACTGGAAAACCTTGAACCTATAATCGTGCTCCTCCTGTGACCCGTACGATTTCTCGAACCGCTTCTTGAACAGCGAGAAGTGATGCTCCGCCGTCAGCAGCGATGGCTCAGCTCCATCGTGACCGTCCGTTACTTGCTCGATCAACGGATCAACCTGGAATCCCCCCGCGGAGAAAGTCTCCGTACAAATCACGCCAACTAAAAAAGAAGACAAAATAACAAACATCGAAAGAACAATGCGATATTCCATTTTCCCCTTCTTTTCTTAAACTGAAAGTTTTTTTTTTTTTTTTGTGGGAAACGGGGAACGAAGGCGCGTTATTTAAAGGCAAATCAATGGCTGGTTGGGGGTACTACAAAATTTCAAAACTAACAGTCATGGGGATATTTTGGGGATTTTTAATATCTTTAATTCTAGTTGAGTCCCTTAACTATGTTAAATTTAAAATTTAGTCTCTCTATTTTAATGTAATATAATATGGTCCTCCCACTTTTACGACTCATTAGTACGTCCAAATTGATAATATTGCTAGCTGTTGTCATTAAAGTGTTGGCATGAATTTTTTTTTACTACTAATCGATCACATAATTAGGACGACATGAAAATCCAATCAATCATGTTTAATTAATAATAAACATTTACATGTTAGTCAAAAGTTGAATGTCAATTTAAAAAGGCAAAATGACAAAAGATGTCCCCAACGTTTGCATGTTTTGTCATTTGGCCCCCTAATCTTTTTTTTGGTCCAAACATGCCCCCAACGTTTACTTTTTTTGTCATTTAAGCCCCTATTCTTTCTTTTGGTCCAAATATACCCCAACGTTTCATTTGTAGTCCAAATATACCCCCAACGTTTCAATTTAGTCCAAATATGCCCCCATTAGATGGAAACTGTCAGTCAACTGACGTTCAACAGTTGATGCTGACTGGACTTGCCACGTATTAAGATCTGCTGATGTCACGTCAAAAATTTTTTATAAGCTGTTGACCGTCAGTTGATTGACAGTTTACATCCAACAGGGGCATATTTGGACTATGAATGAAACGTTGGGGGGCATATTTGGACCAAAAAAAAGAATAGGGGGCCAAATGACAAAACAAGCAAACGTTGGGGGCATATTTGGACCAGAAAAAAGAATAGGGGGCTAAATGACAAAACATGCAAACGTTAGGGGCATCTTTTGTCATTTTGCCATTTAAAAAATACATCACTTTTAACAAGAACAGCCGATGACCATTATCAATTTAGACCTATTCATAACAATATAATAGCATATGATCAAATTATTCCGAATCAAAGTAAAGAGATTAGTCAGCTAAGTCATTAGTGTAATGGCAATGCTTGTATTGTTTTTAAGTCTATAATTAACACTTAGATCCATGGTTTAAACCCTGTACGATCACGATGTAGTGTAACAAAAGAGTAAAGAGATTAAATTCCAAAATTTAGTTTAGTGGAAGGGCTGAAATCATAATTAGACCATTTTAAAAAAGGTTGCTTAAGAGCAAGGGAAGCAAAGGCCAATGGTGAGGAGTGGAGTGTTGGAGTTGGTTTTAGGGTTTGGGCTGTTCTTTAGCCGTTAAAATGAAATTAGATTCCATGAAAACAGGGAATTAGTTGGATTAGGATTAGGGATGGCAATGGATCGGGTTTGGATCGGATTGTATAGAATCCAAGTCCGAATCCGTTATAATCGGACTCGGATATTTTTTTCGGATTTAGATTCGGATTTTTTTCAAACGGATTTGGATCGGATTGTTTTTGGATCGGATTTTTTCGGATCGGATTCGGATTTCTTTCAACCGCATTTAGATCGGAGTTTTTGAATTCAGATTAAATTGTCATCCCTAGTCTTGACCCAAGTCTGAGGGGTAGATTCGCGAATTTTATTGTATTTAGGATATATTGTTTTTTGGCCCTTTAATGATTTTATTTTAGTGCAAATCAGTCCATAATTTTGTATATTTAATTTCTTACGGATTTAATTTATGCTATTTAATTCTACACTTGTTATTTTTATCCCTTATTTGTTGACTACATTTAATTTTTTGTGTTTATTATTTATGCTTTTAATTTACTTTCTATTTTAATTCATAATTTTAGCATAATATATCATAACTTTATCTATCGATTGCACATTACTTACTTCCTTAATTTTTAGTAATTCATTGATATTTATATTTTTTTGTTTCTCCATTGTATTTATTTTATTGTTTGTTTATCTATGACTTGATCTTGCATTTATCTTTTTCATATTTATTTATACATGCATATGATATAAATAGATATATTACACTATATTAAGGTTAATTAATATATATAAATCATAATAAATATTATTATTATTTAACTTACATTCTTAACACATTTATATTTTTATTATCAATTTTAATATATATTTATATATAAAGTTAATTTTATTTTTACCATTATTCCAAATTACCTAATATATACATTTATGTTCTCGTTTAAAAAATATATGTAGTTATGTTTCTTTTAATGTATTTAGTTTAACTTTTTACTTTATTTATGTTGTCTTCTTGTTTTATTGTAAATATTATACATGATATTTTGTTTTAAGGAATTAAAAGTCCTAAATGTTTTGATTCGGGCTCGGATATGGATCGGATGCGTCGGATTCGGATCGGACATGGATTTGGATCGGATTCGGATTCGGATCGGATCTTGGCATGATCCATATCCAACCCATCTCCTATTAGGACTCGGACATTTTCCTCGGATTCGGATTCGGATTTTTTTTAATCGAATATGGATCGAATAAATTCCTTCGGATCGAATCGGATTCGGATCGGATTCGGATTAAATTGCCATCCCTAATTAGGATTGGCCAGTTTGGGTTCGGTTCGGTTATCTTGACAATATTTTGGGCTTTTACTTGACCATTGTTTTGTTTTGTTTTGTTTTGTTTTGATTGATGCCCTGTAATAACCGTTTCAATAACGTTGGTTTTGTTTGCCTCAGCAGTTTTGGAACTGTTGAGTTTGTTTTTTAAATTTTGAATTACACCAAAAATTTGGATTACGCAGGACAATATATAGGATATGAGAAATTGATGTTTTCGGATCAAGAAACGTAAGTTAATCCTTTTTAGCTGGTATTTTAATATAATTCATCCTATTTCATTTGGTTGTCCTCTCAGTTTTCTAGGATTTTGTCCTGACTAATTTGGACTGACTCGCGTCGCACACTTAATTTTAGTTGGTAAGTCTTTTAGCGATTTTTTTATATATATAAAGTCTCAAACTCAAATTTTACTTAAGAAATATTAAATTACTTACCACTCGGATCAACCTGTTAATCAATTGATCCTATTTTTTAATACATATGAATGAATAAATCATTGGTTAAAGGTAGTTGAAGTTGTTTCTTGCCGGCCAAATCAAGAGAAGATGACGAATACCTTTATTCCCGAGCCTAATTGCTTGCATCATCTTTTACAAGAGGAAGACAAAAGACAGATAAACAATTGTCAAATTTATCTATTTATTTTGTTTTAGTATAATAATAAAAGTAACCGTTTAAACTTTTGTGACATGTAATTCAAGATGGATACATAAAATGTTTTCAATGTTTAAATTTAAAAATAAAAACAAAACATTTTAAAAGATGTAAATTTTATATTATAAAAATAAAACAACAATAATGTTTCATGTATAAAAAAGTCAATTTGAAAATATTTTGATAAAAATTAAATTTCACTTAAAAAAAAAATTACTGGTACAAGAATATACAATGATACAAAGTATTCGAAACTGTGTTTAAAAATACAAAAATTTATAAAAATAAGTATTACCCATTAATTATTTTTAGTTTTTTAAAGTGTCCATTAAAATAAATTTAGTGACTAATTCCTTTTACGTTTTGTTGGCTTATATAAAAATTAAATGATAATAAAAGTATCAAAATTTAAATCATAAAAGCTGAACATACCAAACAATAATTAAAAATCAAATCTCTTTTGTGATAGAAGTGGCATCTATTAAAATAATACTAAAAGTTGGCTTCGCAATAGTTTTCTTTAAATGTTATTTAAATGACAATTTTTAACTTTTTGATGCTAAAAATATTAGTTTTAATTGATATATAATTGCAATACCAATTAAGTGATAGTCAATATTAATAATAAGTTTAATTTAATAAGAATTTGAGGTCTATTTCAACGTAGATATGTCTTTATCTGATTGAATTATTTTACTAATCAATATTAAAAAATATTATTATATCAAATTTAGCAATTATATGAGAATATTATTTTTCTAATGTCAATTTAGTAATATAATATATCATAGAGGACATATTTATTAATTCAAAAGTTCCTCTAAACTTGTGATTTATAATTATATATATATATATATATATATATACACGCCTGCGTTTCACGTGGATTTACGCGTTTAACTAACTTTAATTAATTAATCATATATCTTTATTTCATGTAATAAAAAGGAATTAAAATACTTTATACTAATCTATAGCTTATCAATAAAATTTTATTTGATATATTAGTGGTGGAAACTTTTAATTTTCACAAACGGCTTAATTTGAGGGTTTAGAGATTTAAATTTAGTAGTTTAGAATTTAGTGATTATGGATATAATTTAGAGTTTAGGGCTAAAATTTAGGGTTTACAAGTTAAAACTTAAATTCTCAACATATCACCCTATAACCTAAACCTTAACTCTAAACCCCAAATTACAACCCTAACCCTTAAATTATAACCATTACCCTTAAATTCTAAACTCATATGCCCTAAACCGAGTTCTTAATAAATTCAATTTTTAATAGTTTAATTTAGAATGAAAGTGTAATTCAATATTTATCGGACTTCAACTCAGTTTTTAATTTTAATATGATAATAATATTTTTTTCTTATTTAATTTAACGTATACTTTTTATATACATTAAATCACATTTTAAAAAATAATATATAAAACATATGGCTATTTTTAATTCGTTTGTGCAGTTAAAAAAATCACAGGACCAATTTGTATAAAAATAATAAGTATGAATGTATAGTGGTAGCATTCATATGTGAGAATTTCAAGACTTACAACGTCACTCAAATTCTTTATTATTTAATATTATTTTATATCTACATATTTTCTCTTATAAATTAATTACCTTTCACGTTGCCCATCCTCGTATAGCGTTCAAGGAGTTGACTTCTAATACGATCTAATCTCTGTATTCGTATATGGTCTGAATATTCTTGTTCTTGTTCTTGTTCTTGTTCGTATAAAACCAACGGCACAGTGGTCTCAGAAAACTCAGATCTCAAACATGAAGTCTCTTTCTTCCTTTGTCGTCATTGTTGTGGTTTTGGTTCTGAATTCAGCAGTGTTCTGTCATGGCGGAAACACCAGCGTCTATGTTAGGAAGGTGGAGAAAACTGTGGACATGCCTCTCGACAGCGATGTTTTTCGAGTTCCCCTGGGCTACAATGCACCTCAACAGGTTCATATAACACAAGGAGACCGTGACGGAAAAGCTATGATTGTTTCATGGGTGACCCAGGATAAGCCAGGTTCCAGTGCGGTTCTTTATTGGAGTGAAAACGGCAAGCTAAAGAAGAAGGCGGAAGGCAAATTCAATACCTATAGCTTCTACAATTACACCTCCGGTTATATTCATCACTGTACCATCAGAAATCTGGAGGTAAATTTCACTTCTTTCTACATTCATAGCCTCCCGTTTACTGTTCTACCTTATGCCTGTAACATATATGGTGTATGTATGCTGTGCTGAGTACTTAAAGTTCGTAACTGGTAGCAGTATCGGCGTGTTAACATAATCGAGTCTCGATGGGGATCCTTCGATTTCGGTTCTGAGTTTTTTTTTTTTTTGGTTATTGAATGGTTCTGCAGTATAACACCAAGTATTACTATGAGGTTGGTTTGGATCATACTAGGAGAAAATTCTGGTTTACAACTCCTCCTGAAGTTGGTCCCAATGTCCCATACACATTTGGCCTCATAGGTAACTGAAAGCTAAGTTTATACTTTATATATACGTATACATATACGTAATCGTTGCTCATGTATGAGAATTTGGAATAATTATGCAGGGGATCTAGGGCAGACTTTTGATTCAAATAGCACATTGACTCACTATGAGCAAAATCCACAGAAAGGCCAGACAGTATTGTTTGTTGGGGATCTTTCCTATGCAGATAACTATCCCTTTCATAATAATGTGAGATGGGATTCCTGGGGAAGGTTTGTTGAGAGAAGTGTTGCATATCAACCATGGATATGGACTGCAGGCAACCACGAAATCGACTTCGCCCCTGAGATCGTAAGCATTCGTTCTTTACATGGTTTCGATTTTCAACTACTTCGGCCTTTGGTAACAACATGATGATGGTTCCTCCTCTTGCAGGGTGAAAGTGAGCCTTTTAAGCCTTACACTCACCGGTATCATGTTCCTTACCGAGCATCGAACAGTACTGCTCCCTTTTGGTACTCGATAAAGAGAGCTTCAGCGTACATCATAGTCTTGTCTACGTATTCGGCCTATGGTATTTGATATAAATCTTCTGTGTAGTTATACATATGTATGCTGGATCCATCTGGTAACTTGTCAATCATTTTACTACAGCAAAATACACTCCTCAGTACAAATGGCTTAAAGCAGAGCTGCCGAAAGTTAACAGGAGCGAAACACCATGGTTAATAGTTCTTATGCATTCCCCATGGTACAACAGCTACAACTACCATTACATGGAAGGAGAAACCATGAGAGTAATGTTTGAGCCGTGGTTTGTGCGGTACAAAGTTGATGTCGTATTCGCTGGCCACGTCCATGCCTACGAACGATCTGTAAGCTCTCCGCCTGTATTATTAGGTTCTAGACTTGATTGATTACTGATTCATGTATATTACAGGAACGTGTATCCAACATTGAATACAATGTAGTAAACGGTATATGTACTCCCGTGAAGGATCAATCCGCGCCTGTATACATTACGATCGGCGACGGAGGGAATCTTGAAGGCTTAGCAACCAAGTAAAGATTGTTCTTCTCTTAGTATGTGATTGTGTCATACATCATTATTACAATGATCTGAATGTTGAATGTTTGTTTTCCCCCCGAATTTTCAGCATGACCGAGCCACAGCCGGCTTATTCGGCGTATCGTGAAGCCAGTTTCGGCCACGCCATGTTCGATATCAAGAACCGGACTCATGCTTATTATAGTTGGCATCGTAACCATGATGGAACTGCAGTTGAAGCTGATTCGATGTGGTTTTTCAACAGATACTGGCATCCAGTTGATGAGTCTTCAGCCGCACAATGAGAATTTTTTATTATTATTATTAGTCAGGAGAGGGAATACAGCTTTGTAATTTATTTTTATTATTGTCTTTAATTAGGAATTAGGATATGCAGCTTGTTATAGACGACTAAAATCTGATAATAAATGCTTATTTATGATACTAATCATAAAATTTAACGATTGAAATATTTTAAATAGTTATATTATAAAGTTTTACGGTCAGATTAATAAAAAAAATAGAGAGATCAAGGGAGACATACATCTTGTGAATACATAAAACCAAACACACTCCCACTGACTGGCCTCAAAACAGTATAATCAGGGCATAATTTTTCAAATATTATAAATTTTAAATTATTTATCTATTTTTAAAAATGTTAAATTGATCAATCGAATCAAATATGGCTAAGACGGGTGAATTGACTTTTTAAAATTGGAAAGAACAAATTGAAAATGAAAAATTTAAGACAAGACAATTTATAGTGGTTCAAACTTAGAACAAGCTCTACATTCACTACCTTAGCTCTCACTAAGGATTTTCAATCAATTTCTCTAGAAATTCGTCATCTTAGGAGAAAACCTTACAAATCGATTAATCTTTCTACCCAAAGATTAACCAAGACTCTCTCAAATATAAAAAAGATCGATAATCTGAAAAATGCCTTTCACTAGGTTAATAGATTGCTCAATTACACTTAAAAACTCCCCAAACTTGAAATAAGATAATACAATTGAGGATTAAACAAGTGAGGTACAAGGATTTGACTTTAAGAGCTCTAGAGTTTGGATATGTGCTTGAATTGTTGCAAGTTTGTTTAATAGTTCTTGTTGTACCTTTTGAGTCTTGTTTATATACCATTACATTGATTTCTAGTTGTTTTGGTGGTTGAGATCATCAATTGAGCCGTTGAGCTTTATTTTTTCCGCAATAAATACACTTATGCAACCTACTACATCGGCACTCGAACTAACCATATCGATATTTGTCTCAAAATAGAAAGAGTCGCTGTACACATTTAACAGGGGCGTATCGATACGCTATAAGGGTGTATCGGTATGGGTATAGTGTAAAAATAGGGGCGTATCAATATTCTATGACCGCATCGATACGAATTTTGCTCACTGAAATCTTGAGGAAATCTTTTGTAAAAAGTGTATCGATATGATATATGGGCGTATCAAAACGGTTTAATGACCGTTTGAATTTTGCTAAAATCATAACTGACAAGCAACCGTCAAAAACTTTAAATGCAAAGATTTATCGACTCGGATCAAACTGTATCGATACGGGGACTACCGTATCGATACGTTATACCTTAAAGTTAATCTCAGGTAAAATATCGTATCGATACGAGTATAATCATATCGGTACGCTTTAGTCAATTAAAAATCCAGAACCTAAAAACCGTATCGATACGATTATAGCGTATCGATACGCCTTGGCGTATAAGTTGGTTTTGGGCTGTAACACTTAAAATCATTTTGGTTCAAGTTTGCTTGTCAATTTGTGAGATTTTAAAATACTTAAAATTTTATTTATTTTTACAAAAAGGTCCTTAGACACTTTGTTATATCAAAATCAAGTTAGGTTTTACAATCTCTTCCTTTTTATATAACAAAATCAAAGTAAAATTTTAAGTATTTTGAAAACTTTGGAAAGTTTACTCTCCTTTAATTTAAGATTGATTTTCAAAAAATTTATGTTTTACACTTCTCCCCTTTTTGTCAGATCAAAATCAATGCAAATATTTAAGGATATAGACAAAATATAACAATGAAACACAAAGTATAAGCAAAGCATAATTAAAGCAACATAATAACATTAAAATTCAAAATAAAATCCAAAGCAATAATAGTTCAAAATAACTTCAAGCTTAAATCCAAACTTAATCCTAAGAATAAAATCAAAGCATAGGGTTCCTAACATAAAGGTGCATAAAAAAGGAAATCTTAATATAATATGTAATGAGATGATATGCTCAACAACTACTCATCATTATCGTCTTCATCCTCATCCTCTTCGTCTTCATCATTTATGTTGGCTTGAGATTTTAGAGTATGATTGAGCCAAGCACCATGGAAGGCGGTGAGAGAGACATACATGGAAGTTTGTTGTTGTTCAATGGCCTTGACTCGATCCTCCAAAGATGTGAAACGAGTATCAATGGCCACAAATTCGGCATCTATGTTATTCCCTAAGGATGTGAATTGCTCATTGAGATACGTGTAGAGTGTCCACAACTTCTATATTTTGTACACATTCCTGCCCTTATTATTGTTGTTCTTAAGCTTGTTTAGGTGCATTGCATGCATAATAACAATATTTGCTCTTTTACCATGCTTTTGTTGAACATTCTATGTTTGGTTAAGAAAAGATACTGTTTTAGTTTAGTTTTCATTTTCAGGTGATGTAGCTATGTAGAGGAGGAGAGGACGGGAAAGCATGGAGCAAAAGGAGCTGTACTGAAGCAGTTCCAGTTGCCACCAAGGACGCCGCCGCAGCAGCATTGCCGCCGAGTGTCGCCCAGGCAGGAGTTAAACCGGCTTATCCAAGATGAGTCGTGATTAAAAGAGGACAATTTCCTAAGTCCAATGAGCCCAGTCTTGCAGTTTTCTAAAGCCTGTAGTGGCCTGAAGAGCTGATTGAAAACTGATAAGTATGAGTACTTATCTTTACTTGCTGGAGAAGGCAACGTCCAAAGAGTCCACATTCATGTAAAAAACGAGTCAAAATTTAATGTAAAGTTACTTTAAGGATTTCTACTCCAAGGAGTACTCAAACTCAGGCCAAGCCCTATATATACCCATGTATGTGAGGGTATAGATGCATAACAGAGAGGTAGAAAGATAGATTAAGTGGGGGTATTGGAGGTCGCGACCCAATTCTCTCTTAGGGTTTAGATTTTTGTATGTAAAGTAGTTGTGAGAAACGATTGTATAGTTTAAGTTGTGTTTTGCAATAAAATACTCTCAAGTTTGCTTAGTTCATGTTCTTCACTTCTTTAATTAGTTCACTTGAAGAAATCCATTTGTTGGGCACAAGAGTGTCAAACTCACGAAAGAGTTAAGCACGGTCTCATCATGTCGAGGTGTTGACTAATTCGACTTAGACATAAGTTAGAATTTCAGCAGCTAAAAGGAGCAACCAAACATCGACTGCCTGTGTTAGGTTTACGCTGAGATTGCTAGGTATTGCCTACATCACGTGGTGACAGAATCCTTGCCTAGACATAGGAAGGATCACTTCAGAATTGCTCTGCCTAACTTAGAGTATCTGCCATACTTGCCTCCGGGACTTCTCTCCATCTCACTTACCGAGACAACGAAAGTTGCAAGAGCAGGGTTCCGCCGTGGCAGCGAAAGTTGCTGCAGCCTCAATCCGCCATTACCCGCCAAGGCAGTAAATCGTGGCAGCGCAGAATACACTTAGGCTTTACAACGCAGTTTACACACTACTGAGCTGTAACTACCTGACCCGATCTATCAACCTTACCTCTCCCTATCCCTATCTTAATTTACTCGTGTTTTTATTTTTATGTTTAGAAATTTAATTGTGCAAATTACTATTTTCTTGTGCAGGAAAACACTCATAGTAGCTGCTCCAATCCCTGTGGTAGATGATATCTTTTATACTATAACTTGGCAAGAGTGTGCACTTGCGCTCATAAATAGAGAACACCTAAAAGGCTCTACAATACGCCATGAGTCCATCCATGAAAGTTTGAGCTTGTTGGACTTGTGGACCTTGAGAAGCGACCGAAGGAGATTGATCTTCTTGAGGAGGAGGGCGAGCAACACAAACCCACTCATAATCAATGTACTAAAAGTGAGCATGAGTAAGGGAGTGTTCGTCAATAGGCTTTCCTAGAGGCTCGGCGGCATCATGGGACAATCGATCTCCAAAGAATGAAATAAGAAGCTCAAAGTTGTGCCATAGAAAAAGGACTTGACTTGATCGGTGTGACGGTGTTGGACAAGATAAACCAAGTCGGCAAACATAATTTGGCAAATATTTGGGTGCTTACACTCTCAGAAACAACGGAGCCAAAACGCATCAACTTGGCGAATGTCAGAGAATTTCCCACCGGAATGACGAATCCACTAAGAGATAGTGAGATGAAGGATACAGTCATGAGCATCAAGGACGGTGATGGAGCCAAGTTTTCAAACTCAAAAACATTGCATAAAACGGTTTGATCAATTCGAAGCTTTTTGCCCATAAGATAGGAGTCAATGGCAATAACACTCTCTCTAGCTTGGTCATGGATACATTGGGCATTAGTAAAGAAAATCAAAACAAGATTTCGGTACATAATCGGGGGAACACTTAAAAAAGGTAAAATCCGACATTGTTGTAACAACCCAAGATATTTGAACTTAAAACGTTCGGAGTTTAGAAAAGGATTGAAACAACTCGTTCATCCCGAATTGGAAAAGCTTGGTATTGTTTATAATGGGCCATAGCCGAGGGGGATAGAAAACTGTTTTGAAGAATAAAACCAATGTTTGGTTTAGTAATACCCTCATTGTCCAAATTGGGATTGGATGAACTAGAAGCCAAATATTTTCTTTGTCCCTTTTTCGGTGCCATAATATCCTGAAAAACATCAAAATCATTCGAAAATAATGTATACAATTATCAATACATTCGATCTAAATATCATTCCAATAATTTAAGGTATTGAGAAAAATACTATATTTTATATATTAAAGTCATATACAAGTATAAGTATGAATTTCGGTAAAAATAATTTTGAAAAACATTATACTAAAATATACGATGTATTTATATATTCGAAACAAAAAATTTTAGATTTTAAAGAATTTTTACAAAAACTTCAAAACTCATACTATAATAATACTAAGTATACAAAAATTACTGGAAAACAATAAAAAAAACTAAACGAAAATTAAAAAGAAAGAAAAGGTTTTTTATACCTTGAGTAATGGATGTGGATGAATGAAGGATGATGAATGCACCAATTTGATACCAAAGCTTAGCCTTGATGTGTTGATGAAAAACCCTCAAAGAATTTTGAGTTTGGTGTGAAAAATCAAGGGGATTAGAGTGGTTTTTATAATGAAAAATGGCTAGGGTTTAAGAGGAAAAAGAGATTGGGTTTTAACTAAAGTGAAACACCCATTTAATGCCCTATTTAAACTCCAACGTCTTAGCGTATCGATACGCTGATGTGACGTATCGATCTACCGTATTGGTATGGTTTTCATACCGTATCGATACGCGTGATCGTATCAATATAGTTAAAACTGTATCGACTCCTATTAAGCAACTCGTATCGATACGCGGTGACCCGTATCAATACCCTTTTATCATAAATGCATTTTTTAGCTAACTTGAGTTCAAAAATTGGATTTTAAACGACTCTAAATGCATGTGTATGATGAATGAGCAACATTTATGGACTAAAACATATACATATTCCCCCTAGAAACAAGCATAGATGCGTCAAGAGGCAAAAATGCATAAACAAGATCATCATTCAAAATCAAGCAAATTTTTGACACTTAAGGGCTCTAAAAGGTCAAGATAGGCTAGTTAGACCTAACTCTTTCTTAAAAGTCCAAAAAAACTACTCCCTCCGTCCCACTTAAGATGTCCATTGTTGACTTTTCACGCAGTTTTAGGAAGAAAAAGTTTGTGTAAGAAATGTGATATAAATTAATTAAAAAGACAATTTTACCCTTAAAAGTTAAAGTTTGTTTTGTTGGAAAACTAAAAGAAAGGATAGAAAGGGAAATGCACATTGTAAAAGTAGTTGATTTTTTCAATGAGACATTTTAAGTGGGACAATTTTAAAACACAAAAGAGACATTTTAAGTGGGACGGAGGGAGTATTTGTCTAATGGTTTTGTAAAGATATCCGCTAGTTGGTTTGAGGTATCAACATATTCTAGAACAACATCATTTTTGAGGACACGATCCCTAATGAAATGGTGTCTTATTTCTACGTGCTTGGTTCTAGATTATTGGATGGGATTTTTAGTGAGACATATGGCACTAGTGTTGTCACACTTAAGGAGTATGGTACCTACATCCATTCCATAGTCTAGAAGTTGTTGCTTCATCCAAAGGACTTGAGCACAACAACTTTCGGCCGATATATATTCTGCTTCGGTGGTAGATAAGGCTACACTATTTTGTTTCTTAGAGAACTAAGATATGAGCATACTACCTAGGAATTGGCAAGAGCCGAAGGTACTTTTTCTATCTATCTTACAACCCCCATAATCCGCATCGGAATAAATATGTAAGCTAAAGGAAGAGACTCTAGGATACCAAAGGCCTAAACAATGTGTGTCTCTAAGGTATCTAAAGATTCTCTTAATGGCTACAAGGTGCGATTCTCTAGGGCTAGCTTGAAACCTAGCACACAAGCAAACACTAAACATGATATCGAATATACTTGTGGTAAGGTAAAGCAAAGAGCCAATCATTGAACGATAAAGCTTAGAATCAACACACTTACCTCATTCATCTTTGTCAAGCTTAATTGATGAGCTCATTTGAGTGGCTTGAGGCTTCACATTCTCCAAGCCAAACTTCTTGAGCATGTCCTTGATGTACTTAGCTTGATTGATGAAGATGACATCCTTTCTTTGCTTGATTTGGAGCTCCAAGAAGAGTGAGAGCTCCCACATCATGCCCATCTCAAACTCACCTTGCATTAACTTAGAGAATTCTTGGCAATAAAATTCATTAGTAGAACCAACTATAATATCATCAACATAAATTTATACTACTAAGATGTCATTTTCATTTCTTTTAATGAAAAGTGTAGTGTCCACCTTTCCTTTTTTCAAAACCTTTTTCAACCAAAAAATTTGAAAGCCTTTCATACCAAGCTATAGGAGCTTGTTTCAGACCATATAAAGCTTTAGTTAATTTAAAAACATGATTTGGGTAAATTGGATCTTCAAAACCGGGTGGTTGTTCAACATACACTTCTTCATTAATAAAGCCATTTAAAAATGCACTTTTAACATCCATTTGAAAAAGCTTGAATTCATGATAACATGCAAATGCAAGTAGCATCCTAATTGCTTCCATTCTAGATATGAGTGCATAAGTTTCATCAAAATTGATTCCCTCTTCTTGAGTATACTTTGAGCAACAAGTCTAGCCTTATTTCTCACTATGTTACCACTCTCATCAAGTTTGTTTCTAAAGACTCATTTAGTTCCTATAGTAGACTTATTACTAGGCCTATCAACTAATGTCCAAACTTTACTCCTCTCAAATTTATTAAGTTCTTCTTGCATGACCAATATCCGAAAATCATCTTTTAATGCTTCTTTGATATTTTTAAGCTCAATGCATGAAATAAATGCAACGTTATTAAGAAATCTAAGATAGGGTCTAGTGGTTATCCCCTTGGATGGATCACCCAAGATTTCACCATCTTTGACAAAGTTGAGTTCCCTTGGGTAGCTCACTTCCTTTTCACCAAGATTCATGTCCTTCAAGGATTCTATGAGAGGATCTTGTGCTTCTTCTTCTTTGGTTGGAACCTCATCCACCTTTGATGATTGTCCACCATCATTAGCTTCAATGATCCCTACATCATCGTCATCACAAGAATTCTTCTTCGGGAGGAGGTTATCATCGAAAATCACATGAATAGACTCTTCTACAACTAAGGTTCTTTTATTAAACACACGATAGACTTTAGAGTTTAAAGAGTATTCTAAGAAAATAACTTCATCACTTTTTGCACCAAATTTACCTAAATGATCTTTTTCATTGTTTAAAACAAAACAGTTGCATCCAAAAGGATGAAAATAGCTAATGTTAGGCTTCTTTGACTTTAAAATCTCATAAGGAGTTTTCTTTAAAATAGGCCTAATCATTACACGATTTATAATATAACAAGCGGTGTTTGTGGCTTCCGCCCAAAATACTTAGGTAAATTATTTTCACAAAGCATGATTCTAGCCATTTCTTCTAAAGTACGATTTTTCCTCTCAACTACCCCATTTTTGTTGAGGAGTGCGAGGTGCGGAAAAATTGTGGCTAATACCATTAGAGTTATAAAAATCCTCAAAACCTATATTTTGAAATTACGTTTTGTGGTCACTTCTAATATGAGTTATGTTTTGACTAAGGTCATTTTGAGTGACTTTTGAAAATGTGATGAATTTTTTTAAAGCCTCATCTTTTGTACTTAAAGAGAGAACCCAAGTGTATCTAGAGAAATCATCAACTAAAACATAAGCATATGATTTTCCACCCAAGCTAGTTGTCCTGATAGGCCCAAAGAGATCCAAATGAATCAATTGTAAAACTCTACTAGTTGAAATATCATTTATGGATTTAAAAGAAGTTCGTTTTTGTTTACCTTTAGCACAAGCATCACAAATTTTAGCTTAGGTAAATGTAATGTGTCCATAAGTCCTATATTTCATGCACATTCTAAATCTTATTATTACTATTTTTAAGCACATTTAGACATAAGTAGGTGCATACATAGCATTTTACAGTATTTCATTGCTCTGCCTTGCTTTTATGAGTTATCATTTATTTGGTGAACAAGAGATATTGTTTTAGTGTATTCTTGTATGTAGGTACTAACTGCTAAAAGAGAGAACTGAGGAGCTGATGGCACAAGGCTGAGGAAGCATACCTAGGAGCTGTACTGAAGCAGTTCCAGCAGAAGACAGTTGCTGCCGAGTACCTGCCGAGCAGAGTTGCCGCCGACCTTGCTGCCCACGGCAACTGACTATGGAAGTTGGAAAAATCGGAGCGCGATTTGAAGATCTAAAAACCCTAAATCTATCACCGACATCCATTTGATTTTACGACGTCTGAAGCAGCAGCCAGGGCTGCCGAAGCAAAAATCTCAAGATTACTTGCGGGCTAAGGCAAATGAGATAGAGTCCATATTCCACACAAAGAAGTAGGTATTTAAAGTCATATTAAAGAAGGAAAGCTACTTTCGAGGACTTCTACTTTAAGGAGGACTTAACCTAGTCTTGAGTCTATAAATACCCATTGTACTCCTAGTTCAAATCATCCTAGGTTTTCTATAGACTTTTCTTGTGTTCTTTGCAGCCGCCATGTTCTAAACTCTATTTGGGTTAGGGTTATTTTGTAAACTAATGTGAAATGGTGTTTAGGGTTTTGAGTTATTTTTCAATAAAATATTCCGAGTTTACTTAATCTATTGATATTCATTCTTTCAATTATTCTACACCATTCAGTTGAGAGAATCCATTTGTCGGGCACGAAAGAGCAAGGCTCACGAAAGGGTTAAGTACGGTCACAACGTGCTGAGGCGTGACTAACTTGGTTCCACACCAGTCCACAAGTTTCAGCGGCTAAAAGGGATTACCAACCGAGATGACTAGTCTGTGTTAGGTTGACGCTGAGATTGCTAGGTATTGCCTACGTCACGTTAGCTCTCGAGCATCCTAACCTAGAAATAGGAGGGATCAATGTCAACTTTCCTGCCGAACTTGGAGTATCTGCCAGACTTGCCGCCAGGACTTTTTTCCTTTTCACCTACCGAGACAGTACACCCTTACAGTGGCAGTGACCCGCTGCGGCCGCGTGATAGGGTCTTAGCTTGCCGCTCGCCATACCCGCCGAGGTAGCATATCGTGGCAGCACAAAATAACTCATACCTTTTACAACGCAGTTTTCACACTAAGTGGCAGCATAACCCTCATGCTCTATCAACCTGATCACCTTCTTTACTACTTGTGTTTTTATTTACTTTTCTATCTCGACCAATCATTCACTTGTGCTTTTATTTTACCATTGTGCATGAACTACGAAACAAGACAAGTTGTCCAATCCTCGTGGGATTCGACATCTTTTATACTATAACTTGGCAGGAGTGTGCACTTGCGCTCTCAAAAAAAGGAAACACCTACACGCCTTACAAGTTTTTGGCGCCGTTGCCGAAGATTGGTAACGGCGAATTTTGTTTTTCAATTTATGCACCTTTTATTTACTTTTTATTTTATTTTTATTTTTAATCGAAAAAAAAAATTATCGTGCCCTTTGCAAGTGCATGACCAGGGCCAACCCTAAGGGAAACCTTATCATTTACGACGATCTCGAGCGAGAAACGAGAAGGATTAAAAGGGAGCTCAAGGAAATTCTAAAGAACAGAGGAGATAAGAGCAAAGCAAAGGAAGAAACCATGGTAAACGAGGACCCACCGAACGATGCCATACATGGCAGGGGCGGGCAACACGACTTGCCGCCCAGAGGACCACAAGATCAACAAAGGCAGGACCCTCTGATCCACCCAGGCCGCCCCAGGTTCGAACAACTAGAGATTACCTGGAACACGAGTTCTAAAGGTTCGAACCAATCGTGAGAGAACCAGACATAGGGACAGACCATTTCGAGCTAAAACTTGTCATGTTCAACATAATAAATACACTAGGGCACTTTGGAGGGACTGCCACAGAAGATGCTCGGTAGCATTTACGAGGATTCCTAGACATATGTCGAGCATTCAAAATACATGGGGTTCACCAAGACGTACTACGGCTTAGGCTATTTCCCTATTCACTGAGGGATAGAGCGAAACAATGGTTGAATAACCAGCCAGCCGCATCTTTTAGCACATGAACGAAACTCTGCAAAGACTTTCTAAACCGTTTCAGCCCGTCCAATGTCACTGATAGGATGTGGAACGAGATCATAGCCTTTAGACAAGGGGATGATGAGCCAATGTACGAGGCATGGGAGCGGTACCAACAGATGTTGAATAACTGTCCGCTACATGGTCTACTGGCTTGGACTCAGGTATCTATATTCTATAACGGGGTTAACTACCCAACTCGGATGATGATAGATGCCTCGGACAACGGGATCATCCTAGATAAACCTCCAGAGGAAGCACTGCGGTTGCTGAACATGGCCGCTAAAAATGATTACAAGTACCCTACTGCCCGACGAGGCGGCACAAGGCGGCCAGCCACTACAAATGAGGTAGAAGCCTCAGATTTCATAAACGCCCGCCTCGACACTCTGACGGAGCTGGTGATGAAGATTGTGCAATCCCCTGGTAATGTCCATGAAGTAAAAACTGTTGAGCCATTCTGCGGCGAATGTGGGGGCGACCACGATTCCTCTTCCTGCACTACATCTGCAAACTATATGGAAGGATACGAGAGGAATAACAGACCTACTCAGAACACCTATAATCCTGGCTGGAGGAACCATCTCAACTTCTCCTTGAGCAACCCGAAGACAGCTACAAACCCACAACAGCTACAGAAAGGATACCAGCAGAACCAGTCCCGGCAGTAGACTCAGCCGTCACAGCACAATAGTTCACTAGAAGAAACTCTGCAAACTTTTATGAAACAAACTGGTGAATTTATTATTCATACAAATAAATTTATTGAAAAATTTGAGTCTTTTATGGACAAGACGGAGATGAAGATGAACAACAAGGAGGCTGCCATAAAGAACCTGGAGACCCAATTTGGGCAGTTCACCGAAATCTACAACAACCGGACTATGGGTGCATCATCTAGCAGCTCGCAAGCAGCCAAACCCATCTATGAGCATTGCAAGGCTATATCAACAAGAAGTGGGAAGCAGTTAGATGAGCACAAGATGGTAGAACAGCCAGAAGTGCAAACGGACCAGATAAATAAGCCTGCCCCAGCAGCACCAACACTAGCCGCCCTCGCAGCAACACAAGCCGCACCAGCAGCAAAACATGAAAGCGGCCCTGAAAGGGATGATCCTCCCCGAACTAAGCCCCCAAGCAAGGAGAAAATAGAGGACATCCATCTACCAGCACCATTCCCCCAAAAGCTCAAGCAACAGGAGCACCAGTTCAGAAAATTCTTGGATATTCTAAAACAGGTGCATATTAATATACCTCTGATAGGAGCCATACAAAGCATGCCAAACTGCGCCAAGCATCTCAGAGACATGGTTTCTAAGAAGTAGAGGATAGGGGAATTCGAGACAGTCGATGTCACTGAAGAATGCATGGTTATGCTGCATAACAAGCTACCGCCTAAGCAGACAGATCCGGGCAGCTTCTTTATCCCATGCATGCTAGGCAGCAAACACGAGACCAAAGCCCTGTGTGACTTAGGAGGCAGCATCAACCTGATGCCAAAGGAGGTCTTCGATAAATTAGGTATTGGGCCTGCCAAACCCACCTCTGTCATGCTTAAACTCGTTGACTACTCATTTGTACAACCGGAGGGAAAAATAGAAGACATCTTGGTAAAGGTGGGCAACCTAATTCTCCCTGCTGACTTTCTCATCTTGGATTGTGAGGCCGACGAGAAAGCCCCTATCTTTCTTAGGTGACCCTTCTTGGCCACAGGCAAAACACTTATAGATGTGGAACCCGGGGAGCTGACAATGAGGGTAGAGGACCAGACCATAAAGATGAACGTGCTACAACCCTCAGAGGAAGAAAAAGAAAGCCCAAATGCGAGAGTTGCCAAGATCAGTGTGGAAACGGGCTAGGGCAGCAGCTACCGCGACAGGCCCAAGGGCAGACTTAAGAACTCCATAACAAAACATCTGAAAGAACATGAGGACCCCCAGGAGGGAAAAAAAAGCCAAACGACCTCAGGAAGTGGTTATGTCTGGGAGATGCACCCAAATGCACTCCCAACATAACTTAATCTTTATTTTTATTTTTATTTTCATGCATTAGGATTAGAGTTTATTTTATTTTAGGAATTAGATTAATTTTCAGAATTTTATTGTTAAGAAATTATTTAATTATTTTGATTATTTCTATTTTTATTTTAGGATCAAGAATAAAAGAGCAGGATTAAGAAAAAGGCCTAGTAAAAAGCCCGCCCACCAACCTGCCAAGACAGCAGCCCGCGCAGCAACATGTAACGGCTAGTTTCCAGCGGCTCTGAAAATAACGGGCAGAAAAATCTGTAACGTGCGCTAGAAAATCGGACCGTTGAGCATTTAATGCCGCCCCGACACTTCTCGGTAGCCCATATATATACACCTCTCACTCACTTCATTTTACTTTACTTTCACCTTTTTTCTATCTTCTATCTGATTCCCCAGCTCTCTCACAACTTTTATTTCTAGTTCAGTTAAGTACAACCGTTCACATGGCCACAACATCAACCCAAAAACCCATCTATAAGAAGTTTTGCTTCAAGGAGGACGAGGAGAGATACAGAGAAAAATTCTCCAAGCAGGTAATATGGGAAGAACAAGGCTTCCATTACATGCGGCAAATGGGAGACCGTGGTCTAGAGCCCGCCTTTTTCCGAACCATCCACTACAAGGGATGAGAGATGTTCGCTCAGCAACCCGAGATAGCGAACATCACTATCGTCAGGGAATTCTACTCTCATCAGCCCTGCCCGGAGAAGCCATTCGTCTACGTCCGCGAGGAGCCAGTCAAACTCAACGCTGCTGTCATCAACAGCTATTACGGCCTCGATATAAATGACAACCCTCACGAGGATTGAAGGCAGTCACTGACGGCTACCAACTATGATGAAATCAAGGCTAAACTCTGCAAACCAAACACACCATGGCTGGGGGGCAAACATGTAGGATCTGTCCAATGCTGCCACCTACTGCCTGAAGCTATGTTATGGAACACATTTGTGAAAAGGCGTCTGCTGCCCACATCACACAACTCAACAGTTGACCGGCCGCGCCTCGCCTTAATTAACAGTATCCTGATAAATCAGCCGATCAACATAGGGGAAATTATCTACACGGAAATCTACAACTGCTTCAAGAAGAAGAAGGCCAGGTTGTACTTCACATCCCTCATCACAGGTCTCTACACCAACTTTCGAGTCCCAGCAGAGCCCGCATATGAGCTTACAACTGCCAAAGAGGGCTGAACCAAAAATGTCTGCATTCAGATGATGCGAGATGCGGAAAAAGAGCCAGTGACACAGAGCCAGCCTTCAGCCACATAGTTCGAAACTCCAGCCGCCCCCGACAGTACTAACGCTGCCCTAGACAAGGAAGTCATCCCGCTGCTGCACACACTTCTAGAAAGCACAAAACGGATAGAGCAGTAGCAGTTGGCCTTCATGAACTATGTGGGGGAGGCCCAAGAAGCCCTTGTGGCTTATTTTATGTAAAAAATTCCTGGTGATGAGCCCACCATGTCGCCTTATCCTGAGGAGCTTGCAGCAGTAGCCCGAGCATAAAGAACTCCACCAGCCGCCGCTGCCCACCAGACGCCCTCTCCTACACATTCCCTGCATTACTCAGCTGCCACCCAATCCAACACAGTGGCAGACTCCCCTAAAAGGCACCAGCAGAATCTCTCCCCTGCCTGCACAGCCAACACAGTGGCAGACACCTCCTCATTAGAGAAGATTGAGCAGTCGCCGCTGGAGCCAGAAACAGCAGTGGTAGCAGCAACAGCAGCCATCCCAATGGCATTCATCCCTCGGACTGCACCCGTGGAGGAAGGAACCAGGAAGAGAAAGCGGCACATAATAGCCGAAGAACCTGTGGACTTCGAGACGGAGTAAGAAGGGAGCGATGCATCTCCAAACGCTTCTCTTGCCAAACCGCAAGAAGAGCCACATCATACGTTAAAGAGAGTCTAGCCGCCGCGGAAAGCAAAAATCTCACCTACTAGAACAGCCGCAAAGGCATCTACCGGCCGCCGCTTCGTCATCCACACTTCTTCCTCCTCCTCAGCTGACAAGAATCCAACCTCCTCTCACCCCTCAGCAAACTTTTAGTTTATTTTCTTTTCCTTTCTTTTATTTTTATTTTCGTTTATTTTTATCTTTAACTTGTATTTTTCTTGTATTTTGTATTTTATTTGATTTGTGCATTGAGGGCAATGCCCATCTCGAGTTCAGGGGGGATAGCTCTCGTATCATGTTTTTAGGCATCTTTAGTTGCATTTAGGTTGCATTGTACTTGCCTTAGTAATAATCAGAAAAGAAAAGTTTGCTATGACTTGTGCCTATGATAGGATAGCCGACTAAATTATTTTTGCACCTAATAAAAATTGAACTTAATCTTGGGAAAAAAGTATGAAATATGACTTAGAATTTTTTTTCTTTATGCCTGGAAATGTTAAACATCTCTGTTACTTGTTGAATGTGTTAGAATATTTGATGAACATTGCATGTTTGTTTTTAGAATTCTTTGCAAAATTCTAACAATGATTACAGGTAGCCGTCGAGGCAGGCAAAAGAAACAGAAAAATGCAAGAACGGTCACGACAGCAGAATCGAAAACAAGGAATAGTGTTGTTTACCCTAGAGGTGCCTGTAACAGGCTCAAGGAAGAATCATGTGTGAGGACACTCCACTGCTATCAAAGTCCATGAATCTGAAAGCCTTAAAGTGACTGACAAATTAGCATGAGTGAATGAAAGCCTTCACGGGATGACTCTACTCCAAGGGTTCGGGGTTTTGTAGTTTGCTCCTATCTCAACGTAAGACCTGGAAGAGTAGTTGTGATAAGCTAAAGCCCTCACTGCCATGATTAAAATTATTGTGCTTAAACTGTGCTGCCTCAGCAGCAACCTTTAAATCACAGCAGCATCTTTGTTTAATTATTTATTCAGCGTATTCAACTCATTTACAGATATGCACACACCATATAGGCATGGGAAATTTAAATTATGAGTTATGTTTCTGCTTATTTCCCTTCACTAACTTAATATAGGTGCCACAGCCTTGAGGCAGAAAATCGGGTTAAATTCTGAGTTATTTTTCTACTTCTTTTTAACTATTATTAGAGCAAGTATTTTAGGTTGCATTGCTTGAGGACAAGCAATAGTTCAAGTTTGGGGTGTGTAAAGTGTCCATAAGTCTTATATTTCATGCACATTCCAACTCTTATTATTACTGTTTTAAGCACATTTTAGACATAAGTAGATGCATGCATAGCATTTTACAGTATTTCATTGTTTTGCCTTGCTTTTATGAGTTATCATTTATTTGGTGAACAAGAGATACTGTTTTAGTGTATTATTGTACGTAGGTACTAACTGCTGAAAGAGGGAACTGAGGAGCTGAGGGCACAAGGCTGAGGAAGCATACCTAGGAGCTGTAATGAAGCAGTTCCAGCAGAAGACAATTGTTGCCGAGTACCTGCCGAGCAGAGTTGTCGTCGACCTTGCTGCCCACGGCAGCTGACTATGGAAGTTGGAAGAACCGGAGCGCGATCTGAAGAGCTAAAAACCCTGAATCTATCGCCGGCATCCATTTGATTTTCCGACGTCTATAGCAACGGCCAGGGCTGCCGAAGCAAAAATCTCAAGATTACTAGCGGTCTAAGGAAAATGAGATAGAGTCAATATTCCACGCAAAGAAGTCGAAATTTAAAGTCATATTAAAGAAGGAAAGCTACTTTCGAGGACTTCTACTTTAAGGAGGACTTAACCTAGTCTTGAGTCTATAAATACCCATTGTACTCCTAGTTCAAATCATCCTAGGTTTTCTATAGACTTTTCTTGTGTTCTTTGCCGTCGCCATGTTTTAAACTCTCTTTGGGTAAGGGTTATGTTGTAAACTAGTGTGAAAAGTATGTTTAGGGTTTGAGTTATTTTTCAATAAAATATTTTGAGTTTACTTAAACTATTGCTCTTCAGTCTTTCAATTATTCTACACCAGTCAGTTGAGAGAATCTATTTGTCGGGCACGAAAGTGCAAGGCTCACGAAAGGGTTAAGTACGGTCACAACGTGTTGAGGCGTGACTAACTTGGTTCTACACCAGTCCACAAGTTTTAGTGGCTAAAAGGGATTACCAACCGATATGACTAGCCTGTGTTAGGTTGACACTGAGATTGCTAGGTATTTCCTACGTCATGTTAGCTCTCGAGCATCCTAACCTAGAAATAGGAGGGATCACTGTCGACTATCCTGCCGAACTTGGAGTATCTGCCAGACTTGCCGCCAGGACTTCTTTCCGTTCCACCTACCGAGACAGTACACCCCTGCAGTGGCAGTGACCCGCTGCGGCCACGTGACAGGGTCGTAGTTTGCCGCCTGCCATACCCGTCGAGGCAGCATATCGTGGCAGCACAAAATAACTCATACCTTTTACAACGCAGTTTTCACACTAAGTGGCAGCATAACCCCGCCTGCTCTATCAACATGATCACCTTTTTTACTACTTGTGTTTTTATTTACTTTTCTATCTCGACTAATCATTCACTTGTGCTTGTATTTTACCATTGTGCAGGAACTACAAAACGAGACAAGCTGTCCAATCCTCATGGGATTCGACATCTTTTATACTATAACTTTGCAGGAGTGTGCACTTGCGCTCTCACAAATAGGGAACACCTACATGCCCTACAGTAAACCTCTAACTAGATTTTGGGAAACCAATTTCTCTAAAACACTTATGCTAGCATGTCCTAGTTTCATATGCCATAACCATGCATCATTTTCATTTTGAGCAACTAAACATGCATGTGATGTATGAATGTCATCTAAATGCACCATATATATGTTATCTATGCGATGACTAGTGAGCATTATCTTATTTGTTTTAATGTCCACAATTTTGCAACCATTTATATAAAAAAGAACATTAAAACTTTTATCACATGATTGACTAATGCTAAACAAGTTATGCTTTAGACCGTTGACATATAACACATCTTCAATGAGAATAAAGAAGAGATTACCAATGGAACCAATACCCTCCATATGGCCTTTGGAGTTGTCACCAAATGTCACTACTCCACCACTTTTTGGCTTTAGCTCCATGAATCTACTCGTGTCATCGGTCATGTGTCTTGAGCATCCACTATCAAGGTACCAAGTGTTTTAACTTGAAGCTTTGTCCTTGTAGCAATGCTCACCCTACAAAAAAAATTAGTTCTTGGTTTTGGTACCCAAATTATTTTGGGTCCATGTGAGTTAGCTCCCAAATACTTGGTTTCCTTAGGAATACAAGAAGCAATAGCATTAATATTATTAAAAACTACTAGTTCCTTAGGAACCCATACATTTCTAATCATTTTACCTTTAGGATGCCTTTGAGAGCTTCTTTGTTTGTAGCCATTAAAGTTCCTCTTTACATAGTTGGGTTTTAAAGAACTTGCTTTTTCAAAATCTTGTTTCCCAACTACATTAAGAGAAGCCTTAAGCTCATTCACCACTTTGTGGTGATCATTATGAACTTTTGAAAGAAGATTATTTAAATCAACATTTTTAATTTGAAAATACTTTAAATCTTCTTGTAAAACAACAATCTTCACTTCGAGTTCCGAATTGGTTTTGGAAAGGTGTTGAGTTGTGTGGGGCTCGATTCGATCAACCAATGTTGCTCACCAAGTGGTGGAGAGGTGGATTTTTGGGTGTTAGGGTTTATGAAGCTAAAACAAAGATAGACACAATGATTTATAGTGGTTCAACCTTCTAACCAAGGTCTACATCCACTACCTTAGCTCCCCACTAAGGATTTCCAAACAATTTCACTAATTGCTCTTCCCCTTTTCTAGGCTTAGGAGGTAACCCTTATACACAATCAAGCTTTCTACCTAAAGCCTTGATTGAAACCCTCTCTTACAAAGAGAAACAAGAAGCAAACTTAAAACCCTCTAATAGGTGTTTGTTTGCACAACTAAGCACTCACCCAAAACCTAAAACACTTGAGCAAATTTGACAATTTTGGCTCACTAGTGTTTGTCTATACAATAAATGACAATTTAAGTTCTAAGACAATTCTTGATCATTTGATGTTTGACAATATGAGCATTAACCTTCTCTTGATGCTTGGAGGTCCCTTTTATACTCCCAAATGAGTTTGTACCCGTTGCTAGCCGTTGGGATCATATTGGAGCCGTTGAGGACTTTAATTCCCACCATAAATGCAGTTCTACAGCTCCCCGTTTCGAAACGCGTGAACCCGTTTCGAAACGCTTTTTAAGTAGAAAGAGCCGTTGCAGTCTGTCAGGGCATCTGTATCGAAACACCCCTTGTCGTTTCGAAACCCGCATCGAAACGCTATAGGCCCGTATCGAAACGCCTGCATTTAAAAGTTAGTTGGGAAAATAGCCGTTGGGGTTTATGACCGTTGTGGTCAATGCCACGTAGGCGTATCGAAGCGGCATAGCCCGTTTCGAAACGCTGGGCAAAAGTTCTGTCCATGGAAAGCCCGTTTCGATACAAGTATCGAAACGATTTTGCTACTGGAGCCCCCTGTTTCGAAACGCCCTAAGGTGTTTCGAAACACCTGGACAGGTTTGTGAAGTTTGGCTTTGAAAAACATGAAAAACCCTTTTAGAAACTTCCCTAAACATAATTTCAAGTGGTTTGGACTTTGGAAATGTTTTAAATACTTTTTAAATCAGTCCAAAACATTTTTCAATTATTATATCAAAACATTAGTTCTACAATCTCCCCATTTTTGATATAATAAAACTCACTTGAAAAATTGTTTGGGATTCTCCCCCTTTAACTTTAAAAATGTGAATAAGAGAATTAAAGATATAAATCAAATAAAGCTCCCCCTTATTCATTTGAAAATTCAATTTTTCAAACCATTTCTCCCCCTTTTTGTTATATCAAAAATTATTTAAAACATTAAGTTCAAAATTAACAATAGAGGTAAAAAAAATTGACAAAAGTAAGAATTTGGTTTTAAAATGGCTCCCTTTACTCAAGGCATCATCAAAAGTGTTAGTCCAACATATATGATCATCTAGTTGAATTTAAAAAGAAATAAACAAATGAAATAAAAAAAACAACTAGAATTTTACCAACACTTGAACTCAAGGTAGGATGTGAAGTCTTCATTCTTCAAGTGTTCTTCCTTAGTGTGCATGGAGCTCCCCCTCAATATTTGACTTGTTGAACATCTCCATCACACCTAGCAAAAGACAATCAAGTAATTTTTGGTATCCAAATTGCTTTGGATCCATGAACATTAATAGCACAAATTTTAGTCCCCTTAGGAATCCATTTTTCAATGTCATCCTTTTTAATTGAAGTACTAAGTCCTTTTGGGACCCAAATACTTCTAAAACATTTTCCTTTTACAAATCTAGGGGCACTAGATTGTCTCACATAAAAATTTGATTTTCAAACATTATTTTTCTTTTCAAGCTCTTTGGAAATCAAATATTTTTCTTCTTGAACTTTTTGAAGCAATTTTTGTAAATCAAAACATTTTAATTCAAACTTTTCAAGTTTTGCTTCAAGTTCAAGTTTGGTTTTAGAAAGCAAATCATTTTGAATTTTTAACTTTGAAATCAATTTATTGTTTTTCAAAAGGTGGCTTTTAAAATCTAAAACCAAATCGTCATAGGCATCTTGTAATTCATCAAAAGAGTAAGAACATGAAGTAGATGAATTAGAAGTTACCCTTGAATCTTCTTCGATGTCCATAAGGCAAAGGTTGGCTTGTTCATCGCCGGTGGAGTCCTCATCACTCCAAGTAGCCACATGTGTCTTCTTCTTATGGCTTGAAGTGCTTGCCCTCTCCTTTCTCTTAGGTTCTCGTTCAAGCTCTCCCAAGGCTTTCTTCATGAACGAGGCACACTTCTTGAAGAGATGAACTATCTCTTCATCTTCATCCTCCTCTTCACTTAAGTAGACATGATGACAAGTAGAGGATTTGAGAGCCATGGCACTTGCATTGATGTCAAGCCCTTTGATTTTCTTCTCTCCCATAGCTCTAATTTCTTCCCTCTTCTTCTCATCTTCTTTGTTCTTCTTCATGATTTGATGAGTAAGGAGTGACCCCATAAGTTCATCAAGCTTCAAAGTCTTCAAATTCTTTGCTTCGATGATGGCGGTCCTTTTTGAGTCCCATGACTCGGGAAGTGAGTAGATGAGCTTTCGAACGAGATTTTCCTCCGGGATGGCTTCTCCATAGCCTTTGAGACCATTGGTGATGGTGGAGAACCTATCAAACATCTTCTCGATGTTCTCTTCCGGATCCATTTTGAAGTTCTCATACTCTAAGGTTAGGAGCTCAATCTTGGTCTCCTTGACTTCATCGGTCCCCTCGTATGTGACTTCAAGCTTGTCCCATACCTCCTTGGCACTCTCACAAGAAGACATCTTCTCATAGATGGTTGGGCCAAAAGCACAAAACAAGATGTGCAAGGCTTTGCAATTAAGCTCTATCTTCTTGCGATCGTCGGCACTCCATTCCGCTTTGCTTCTTTGAGGCACGAACGGACCATCTTCAACTACATCTCATAGCTTGTAATCTCTAGATTTGATGAAGAATTTCATCTTTGTCTTCCAATGGGCATAGTGGGTTCCGTCAAAGAAAGGCGGTTTGTCGATTGATTGTGCCATTTGAGCCGGTTGATGAAATAGTGATCGAGCTTGCCGAATCTTCTCAATAGGATGTTAATCCCCTTCGATTGAGCCAAGCTCTGATACCGATTGTTGAGTTGTGTGGGGCTCGATTCGATCAACCAATGTTGCTCACCAAGTGGTGGAGAGGTGGATTTTTTGGTGTTAGGGTTTAGGAAGCTAAAACAAAGATAGACACAATGATTTATAGTGGTTCAACCTTCTAACCAAGGTCTACATCCACTACCTTAGCTCCCCACTAAGGATTTCCAAACAATTTCACTAATTGCTCTTCCCCTTTTCTAGGCTTAGGAGGTAACCCTTACACACAATCAAGCTTTCTACCCAAAGCCTTGATTGAAACCCTCTCTTACAAAGAGAAACAAGAAGCAAACTTAAAACCCTCTAATAGGTGTTTGTTTGCACAATTAAGCACTCACCCAAAACCTAAAACATTTGAGCAAATTTGACAATTTTGGCTCACTAGTGTTTGTCTATACAATAAATGACAATTTAAGCTCTAAGACAATTCTTGATCATTTGATGTTTGACAATATGAGCATTAGCCTTCTCTTGATGCTTGGAGGTCCCTTTTATACTCCTAAATGAGTTTGTAGCCGTTACTAGCCGTTGGGATCATATTGGAGCCGTTGAGGACTTTAATTCCCACCATAAATGCAGTTCTGCAGCTCCCCGTTTCGAAACGCGTGAACCCGTTTCGAAACATTCTTTAAGTAGAAAGAGTCGTTGCAGTCTGTCAGGGCATCCGTATCGAAACACCCCCTTGCCGTTTCGAAACCCGTATCGAAACGCTATAGGCCCGTATCGAAACGCCTGCATTTAAAAGTTAGTTGGGAAAATAGCCGTTGGGGTTTATGACCGTTGTGGTCAATACCACGTAGGCGTATTGAAACGACATAGCCCGTTTCGAAACGCTAGGCAAAAGTTCTGTCCATGGAAAGCCCATTTCGATACAAATATCGAAACGATTTTGCTACTGGAGCCCCCTGTTTCGAAACGCCCTAAGGTGTTTCGAAACACCTGGACAGGTTTGTGAAGTTTGGCTTTGAAAAACATGAAAAACCCTTTTAGAAACTTCCCTAAACATAATTTCAAGTTGTTTGGACTTTGGAAATGTTTTAAATACTTTTTAAATCAGTCCAAAACATTTTTCAATTATTATATCAAAACATTAGTTCTACAAAAGGGAATCGTTTTGGTTTTTCAAATCGGAAATCATTTTCTTATTTTCAAAACTGATTCTTTGTACTTTTCAACCAACTCATCGTAAACATATTGCAACTTATCATATACATATTGAAGTTCATCAAATGTAAAATCGAAAGTAGATGAGTTAGGGTTTACCTTAGGATCATGATTCATAGCTATGAGACAAAGATTAGCCACTTCATGCTCCTCTTCATCGGATGATGATTCTTCATCACTCCAAGTGGCAACATGGGCATTTTGCTTTTCCTTCTTATCGAACCCTTTTTTTCTTTTGTTAAGAGCAATATGATCTTATGTGTCCCGGCTTCTTGCATTCATAACAAATGAGTTGATCGATTTCCTCTTTTTTGTTCTTGTTCTCAAAGTCTTTTCTCCTTTGGAACTTTCTTCCTCGGTTGGACTTCATGAACCGAGAGAATCTCTTGGCTATCATAGCCTTGAGATGCCTTGAGATCAATTCCTTGCTTCTTCTTCTCCACCTCTTGCTTCTCCACCCTTCTCTCTTCTTTTTTCTTTTCTTCTTCCCTTCCTTTCTTTATGATCTTATGAGTAATGAGATATCCCACCAACTCATTGAGCTTTAAGGTCTTCAAGTTCTTGGCCTCGATGATTGCAGTTCTCTTCCTATCCCATGATTCGGGAAGAGAGTAAAGAAGCTTCCGGACTAGCTTATTTTGGGGAATGATCTCGTCGAAGTCCTTGAGACCATTTACAATGACGGAGAACTGATCAAACATCTTGGAAACTCTCTCATCCCGCTCCATCTTGAAATTCTCATAAATCAAATTAAGGATCCCAATCTTGGTCTCCTTTACATCGTTGGTGCCTTCGTAGGTGGTCTCTAGCTTGTCCCACACTTTCTTTGCACTTGTGCAAGATGACGTCTTTGCATACATAACGGGTCCAAGTGCACAAAATATGATGTGAAGAGCCTTATCATTCACTTGAAGCCTTTTTCGATCTTCATCGGTCATTTCCGCTCTTGTTTTCGGAACTAGCCTTCTTTCTTCATCTCTCTTCATCGGAATTGTTGGCCCATCTTCCACTACATCCCAAAGAACATAGTCATTAGACTTGTTGATAAGCATCATTCTATTTTTCCAATAAGGATAATTATCCCCATTGAAAAATGGCGGCTTGGTGATCGATTGTGACTCGAGGAAGTTTTGGCCGGAGGTGGATGTCATGACTTGATTCGAAGGTGGATTGATCTTCTTCTAGGATCTTCTCTTGTGGGTGTGAGTCCCTCAAAGAGTTAGGATCTGATACCAATTGTTAAGTTGTTCAATTGAATCGAATATGGCCAAAAGGGGGTGAATTAGCTTTTTAAAATTGGAAGGAGCAAATTGAAAAATGGAAAATTCAAGACAATGCAATTTATAGTGGTTCAAGCTTAGAACAAGCTCTACATCCACTACCTTAGCTCTCACTAAGGATTTTTAACCAATTTCACTAGAAATTCGTCTCATTTTCTCAGATTAGGAGGAAACCTTACAAATCGATTAATCATTCTACTCAAAGATTAACCAAGACTCTCTCAAATACAAAGAAGATTAACAATCTGAAAAATGCCTCTCACTAGGTTGATAGACTGCCCAATTACACTTCAACACTCCCCAAATTTGAAATAAGATAATACAATTGAGGATTAAACAAGCGGGGTACAAGGATTTGACTTTAAGAGCTCTAGAGTTTGGATATGTGCTTGGATTGTTGCAAGTTTGTTCAATAGTTCTTGTTGTAGCTTTTGAGGTTTGTTTATATACTCTTGCATTGATTTCTAGCCGTTCTGGTGGTTGAGATTATCAATTGAGCCGTTGGGTTTCATTTTTCCCGCAATAAATGAACTTCTACAATCTACTGTATCGGTACTCGAACAACCGTATCGATACTTGTCTCAAAACAGAAAGAGTCATTGTGCACATTTAAGAGGGGTGTATCGGTACATGTATAGTATAAAAATAGGGGCTTATCGATACTCTATGACCGTATCGATACGAATTTTGCTAACTGGAATCTTACGAAAAACTTTTGTAAAAAATGTATCGATATGCTATATGGGCGTATCGATACGGTCTAACGACCGTTTGAATTTTGTTGAAATCATAACTGACAAGCAACAGTCAAAAACTTTAAATGCAAAGATTTATCGACTCAGATCAAACCGTATCAATACGAGGGACTACCGTATCAGTACGCTATGTCTTAAAGTTAAGCCCAGGTAAAATATTGTATCGATACAGGTATAACCGTATCGATACGCTTTTGTTTATTAAAATTATAGAACCTAAAAACTGTATCGATACGCCTTGGCGTACAAGTTGATTTTGGGCTATAACACTTAGAAAAAATTTGCTTGAACACATTATTTGACTTAGAATCATTTTGGTTCAAGTTTACTTGTTAATTTGTGAGATTTTGAAATACTTAAAAAATTATTTACTTTTACAAAAAGGTCCTTAGACACTTTGTTATATAAAAATCAAGTTAAGTTTTACAAAAACTGGAAAAATAAATTTTTAAAACCTATAATGTTTATTATGATAAAAGATTTATTTATAAATCTAAATACTATTTTAACTTTTAATATAAATAATTTAAAATTTATAATCTATCGTAAACAAATATTATAAATTTAATGTTTAGAATTTAATAATAATTTTATAAAATAAATAAATATTTTTTATTGCTAAATTAAGTAGGAAAATAATTTTAGTTTGATTTTAAAATTTAATTGCAATTTAAAAATTTATTTTGTTAAAATATATTAAAATTTTAATTTAACTCGGTGACTAAGTATCTTAGTCACTCCCTTGAGGACATGTATTCGAATCCCTTTCCCACGTGAATTTTATTTTATTTTGTGTCGGTAGGTTTGCGTAAGATAAATAAATTTTACGTGCTTGAACTCTAATGAAAGAGGTCCAAGATTCAAATCCTACCAATGTTTTCTGAACAAGAAATTCCACATCAGCATCGGTTTTTTAATGACACTAAAACGAGAAAGAAACAATAATTCTGTGACTACGACCCTACTAAGTTAAAAAGGTTGTTATAATCAACTTCTACGGTACTTGGATTATTCGATCAATGGGAACCAAAAATCATTTACACATGATATTAGAACAGTGAAACACAACAAGGTTTGATAGAAAGCCAAAATGCCACTGGAGGGAGATAGAGTTCAAAATAAGAGGAAACAGAGAATATGAGTAGGACGAGATTGAACGCGCTTCCACGCGCCGTCCCCCAGAAACCCATCCGCGATTGGCGACGGCTCAGACAGGGTGTTGGTTCAGTCTTCCCACCAGCAGTCGTATGTAGCAAGTCGGTGTTCGAATTTTCGTCCTCAGAATCAGCTCGTCGGTGCCGGTTCAAGAAAGACGCTCTCCGGTTTGGTGGCTCCCTTCGTAACGTCGCGTATGTGGTCCTTAGGGGTGCCGGCGGTTTTCATCGTCGTCTTCACCCAAGCCAATCTTTTGGCTCGTCGGCGTTGCTTCGTAGGGCCAAATCGCGCTCTGGGTGTGAGTCTCTTAAATTTAGTTGCTGGCACTCTCGAAACATTTACGGCGTACTGGTCGAGGCTCCCAATATCTTGAGGTCGGGTAAGAGAGAGGCGAATTCGGGGCAGAAGAGAAAGGTTGGCTGCCAGTTTGGTTAGAACATCCACGGTCGATGGTTCTTGGTTTGACAGCCGTGTACGGAAAATAGGTTGGGCTGTCAGGCTAGGAAATGCGACTGATGTCCGGTTGCCGCTGCTCAGGTTAGTTCTCCGACCACAGTCTGGTTCTGGCCTACCTGCCGGAGTTGGTCCAGTAGCAGCTCAGGCGGTACCTCTTGGAATGAAGTTGGAGAAGGGCAAGATATCATGGGCATATTCGTCCTTTCCCGTGGGGACAAACCACTTTCCATTTTTAGTAGAGATTGACTTTTCTAAAAGGAAATGGTTGATGGGCTATCTGCTGCACCTGCAAATTCTCGGATCTTTTGGGATCATGTTTCTTTTCTTTCAGGTTTATCCCGGGTTTTAAAGCCCCACTTTCACCATTTTGTTAAATCCGAGTGATCTTTTTGCTATATTGGCAGTTTTCAAGCAGATTTCGGCGTACGAACAAAAGCTTAGTCCATTGGTTCCCGCCTCTCATGATGTTGCCCTTACCATGAGATTTGTTTACTCCCCCGTGAGAGTTTCACATCAGGATCGTTATTATTGGGCTAATTTTTTCATGGGATAAGGAATTTTGTTGGGTCTTGGATGGATGTTGAGCCCCGGGAGCTGAAGGTGTGCAACTTTGGATGGGATCTGGGCAGTTTATATCCTCCGTTTGAGATCCGTTCGATGTGGTTCTATTTTATGGTCGTTCAGTATGCTAGGTTTAAGTTTGCTTGACCGGGTAGTGAAGCCAGATCAGATAGGGTTACGGTCTCCTGCGGTTTTGGTGACAAGGCCCAATCCTATGATGGAATTGGGAGCCTGCCTCCAGATGGAGCTCTCCCATACGAACAAGAGTTACGTTTACGCCCTTTCTGATCCGAGGAAAGGTCAGGGAGCCTGCAAGGAGCCTGTTTTTGTTTTCGGGTATTTTGCCAGGAAAGTTCAGGGAACATGGTTCTCCGATTTTGTCCGAATAATGTTCACTGTGTCGATTGCCTTGATAAGGACCGTTACTGGTGTAACGGAAGCCTGCCTCTAGATAGAGCTCTCATGCGAAGGCTCAGTGGTTTTAGCTTGTTTGGTAAGACAGAGAACACGTTTATTCCCTGCGTTTGATTTTCATGGTTGGTCTACGCTGCCGATGAATCCCCAAGGTCAATGGTGGATACGGCCCTTCTCTCTTTTCGATCAAGGAGTTTATTATCTTGTTTTTCAGTTATTAGGATTGTGCCCTGGTCAAATGCCTTTGGCTATCGATATTTTGATGTTTGTTTTCTTTATTTTCGGATGTAGGTCTGTAAGCATCTTCGAAGCTTGTCTACCCTTTGCTTTGTCTTAATGAAATGCAAGTTATTTTCTGATAAAAAAAAATCAATGGGATCCAATATTCAAACTTTTTTTCAGAAAATATTTTAGAGAGAAAACCAGTTTCCAGAGCAAACAACTCAATAGCATGTTTTCACCATACAGAATATTCAACAAAATATCATGGAACGGCTACCTGTATATGTTACAAAGTGCAAAAAAACTTGTTAACATTCTACAGAACTTGCATTAACATCAAAATGCTCATCTCATATTCTCATTTCCCCCCCTAAAAGTTGGACCTGATAAAATATGCTACAAAACTGGTAACCTGCTGCTAATGGAATTAACCTTGAAACCACCTTCTAAGCTTCTTAGAACCTTGTTTTTCAGCCTCCAGTGTTGATTTCGGATGTGAGAACTTAGATTTGTATTGTTCGATTAGCATATCAAGTTTGTCTACCACATCTCTCCCTGATGGTTCTTTATTCCTTCTTGCCCTTTTCCTTTTCGAATTCGCCTCTCCTTCCTCCCTCTTTGCCTTCTCTTGTCGCATCCTCTCTTTTGGCTGAGAAATTGCTTCCACCTCTTTCGACTTTAATTTGCGGGTTTCGTTAACATTTGTTTCAACCTTTTCAGAACTTCCAACAGCAGGCTTTCGGCCGGCTTTGCGATCCTTGGGTTTCTGATTTGATCCTTTCACCTTCTGATTGGAGCCTTCCAAATTTTCTTTCGAAGATGGTTTTGTCTTTTCACCGGTCAGTTTATGCTTTGGCTTCTTATTAGCTGGGCCTTCTCCGGTGGCAACTTTGTTTTCCATCTCGGCCTTTTTCAACTCTGAATGCTTCGTTGCCCTTTTCTCATCTCTAGATTTCCGTTTTCTGGATTTGTTAGGCTGATCGTCAAACGGATTTGATTTTGCTTTTTGATGTGCATTGTTCGAATTATCACTAGCATCTCGTTGCTGAGCTTGTAACTTTGCTTTCCTCAGCTTCAATGTCTGCACATTATCAATGGCAAACTCGACCACTGGGCGATGCTCAGGACCAAACGTTTCTACAAACCAATGGCTTTTTAGATTATAAATAGAAAATAAACTATATAATTAACCATTTTTCCCCTAATAAGATATTGAGGGAAAAAATGACAAATCTAGCATCAAAATTACAGCCATCATACAAATGAGATAACAATAGGGGCATTACCTGGATTATTGTTGAGAACCCTCAAAGCAACAAGTGCATGCTGATGTTCCGTAAACTCAACAAAGGCAACTCCACGGGACTGGTTTTTAACAACAATCTTTCCCTTCTTCACAGTTTTCAAGAACTTGATCTGCATTTCCGCACGAGTAATATCAAATTCAAGACTTAAGGTAGCACTCTATACGCAAAAAACTATAGTAAAGAGTTAAAAGGGAAAAAACACAAACTTTAATAACAGATTAACAAGTTCATCTAACCTGTCGAATTACAGGTGTTTGCTTTGTAGCTCGTGAGGTAACTGCATCAATACAAAGTTGTTTCAATTTGTTTTCAGTCATGGACTTCGGCAAATTATATATAACAAGTCTTGTCCTTGAAACATGGAAATTCGGAGATTGAAGCTTGGTCATCTTTTTTTCATGTAACCTGCAGGGCATCCAAAACGCCTTAGAATAAATAATATAGGAAAGTTAAGTTTCACAAGAGAATCAGCAGGACCATCAAGAACTATCATTATCGAGTTGCTTTCAAAAGTTAAAGCTAATTCAAGGATTTTGCAACATACTCGAACACACTTTTTTCATATAAAAAGATTAAATGTGAAACATTCAGGAAACATCTACCTGGCCCTTATCCTTATCTACTATTCTGTTTTTACCATCCATTTAAATCATTCCAGGTCAAACCAAAGACCTTTTAACTACTAACCAGTCAAGATGATAGCACCCGTTTGCATTGCACAGCAGATAGGTGGAAGAAATTTGTGTCAGTATCCAAGTTATAATATCAGGGGAAACAAATAAAACTAATCCTTACATTTTGCGTTTTTCCATATCACTGGCCGAAACATCTTTAGCTGCGGGTGCCCCCTCAACTATAAGCCCTTCCTATTAAGTCATATAAACGAGAATGTCAAAACTATGCCACAGCCCACAAACAGATTAAATTAATGGAAAGTCAATTAATTGTCAAGTAAAGCAACCTTTGCCAAGTAAAGGTTACGCTGGTCATGTTCCTCAGCTTTGGCCTTCTCCAATTCTTTATTATGTGCTGATTTCCGATCCAATGCCTTCAACACTTTGAGCTGCCTACCTTTGAGGAAAATACCCAAGCCAGAAGCAGCATTTGCTGCTGAAACAGCTGCAACAGCAGCATCTATAGTTTTAAAATTGAGAAAACCAGTTCCTCTCGGTCGCCTGCCAGGGCAGCAAAAGAACAATAAGTATTTGCCAATTTAAAGAAGTACGACAGTAAAACATTTCAAACTATTTAGAGTCAATACTTGGTAATTGGATGGAGGACTGGAATAAAGGATTGCACTTCCCCAAATGCAGAAAACCTTTCTTTCACTTCTTTATTGTCGATGTCAAACGGAAGGTTGCTTATGAAAATTGTTCTCTGCAACTCATCTTCACCATCTGTTTCTTTATTTTTGTCAGATTTTTCAGGTTTAATCACATCTGATTCTATTGCAGATTCAACAGGTAACTTATCTTGCACATCAGTGGTTTCATCTACATTCATCTTGTCTTCCCCATTGGGAAGAATGGCATCATCTTGGAGAGGAAGAGAATCCTTAGAAGTGGATGTCACCAAGTTATTCAGCACTTTCCTTGCAATGTCTACTTCCTTATCAAAATCTACTGCTATTGGGATCCTTTCCATCTCTGAAATATTCGAGTCATTTGAAGCAATACCATCATCACTATCATTATCCCCACCTATATCTTCCATATCGATGCTACTACTATCAGTATCACTTTCCTTGTCTCTTTTATTCAGCTGCCCTGTAGAGCTATAGCAATGAGATAGATATCCTACTGCAAACTTTAAAATGTAAAAGATGAAATTTTACTAAAGAATTTATCAAGAAAATGGCATGACACATAAACAACCAAGTACAGATGAGAAGAGATGAAATGAAACACATCAATTACAAAGCGAATGCATAACATATATATGTGGAACAGCACTACATACTTAACATAAACATATAGGATATCTCTACTGTATATACCGTGCTTGTGACTTGTGAGTGTGTATGCTAGCATGTGATACAAAAACATACATATAAATTACCTGAATATGAAACTGTAAGAAAAGCATGCATGGCAGAAGAAACTTATTGCATTTGCACATATGCAATTAACTTCCTAAGTAGTTAAGACCCTACTTAATACTTCTCAAGAAATCTCTAACCACGTGCTTATCTTCTCCACTTCTAAGAAATAACTTCTTTATTTGATAATTGATATGGATCGTGGATTATTGATCCCTAAGGTTAAGGCCACTCATTCACCTCTGGATGAAACAGCCAACGGCTCAGAACTCAGAAGAAACAAGATAATAAACATCTTTGACGAGTAGACAAATTTTAGTTAAGGACACAAACCATCATCTGAAGCAACAGCAGCATTAGCACCAGCACTGTAAAGTTTCTTTGGAACAGCCCAATCAACAGCTATAGGTCTTTTACAAAATAATTTCCCATTGAACTTTTGAATGGCCTGATAATGAAAAATATTGTAAAAACAGGTAGCAGAAAAATTCTCTATATAGGTAAAAAAGGATAAACCAGAAATAGTACATTTTCTGCATCCTGTTTAGATGTGAATTTGACAAAAGCAAAACCCTTGGATAACCTGGAAAATAAGGGGGAAACCATTATGTGACTATGAAAAAATACAAAATTTAATTGAGAAATTTAAATGATTTTCTATGAAGAGAAGATACCCCGTTTCAGAATTTAGTGGAATAAATACATCCCACACAAACCCTGCTGCTGAAAACATATCCTTTATCTCATTTAATTTAGCCTGCAACAATGTGAATAAGCTACTTTAGAAGTGAAGACTTCTGAGTTGCAAGCAGCAAAATCAATTATTGGGATAATCATAATACACAGTTAGCATCAAGCAACCTTGAAAGGAAGGTTTCTGATAATTAGCTTCCACTTTTGAGTCTTAGAGCCCTGGATCACAAGTACCAGAGAGAAATAATTAGATCTCAGATATAAATAGTAGTAAATAGTATAAACTCAAAAATAATCAACTTAAATAATTTCGTCAATCAATCATTCTTATGCAAATAAATAAAAGCACCACAGCTTTGTCATGGTTACTTTACCTCACCACCCAGCTGGCGTGCCCAAACAATGCCTCCATGTATCTCTTTTTGGTGTAACATTGAAACAGCGGTATGAGCCAATTTGACACTTGTGAAAAGCACTGCTGAAGCATCCATTTTGCATCCATCTTGTGCAAGACCTAGTAATTTTTTAATTTTATGGCTTGCAATTATTCCGCAACAATTAAAGTAATCCTCAAATAAAAACTTGGATTATCAATCAATTTCAATCCAGAAACCATATGTCATAGCTTTTGACAAAGCATAACTATTGTCAAATTTGGAAGCACCATAATAGTGCAATATTATAGATTTTTGGTGAATGGATATAAAGTATGCACAGAGAGGAATTATAGAAATGGTCTATACACATGCAAATGACAAGCTTGTGGTACAACAGATGTCACAACCAGCCAGCTTATTCAATAATGTATACTAACAATGTCGAAAGTAGGAAATTTTCTAGTTCCCTCTCAAATTATCCAAGAGCGTTCTTCAATTCTCAAAAATAACATTAGTCTACTTCTGAGCTTTCACTATTTCGGGTTTCGTAGGGGGTAAAAAGAACAATTTGATTAAATTGTAGCAAAGAACACCTTTTTTTGCTTACCATGTTGTTCAAGCTCTTCTATTGGAAGGGGATAAGTTACAGCACAGACAGTGCCAATCTCCTTTGCACGTCGGTGGACATCTTCCGCCATCTTAGCATTATGAAGACCACCAAATATAACAGTCCTAGCAACCCTTCATAACATAGAGAGAAGAAAAGAAGGACATGCCTTGATGTGTCAGAGAGTGAACATCATAATTTTAAAGTAAAAACCAAAAATGTATTTAGCAAACAAAAAAAAAAAAACTAAACTAAACATGCATAAAAAATGAAAACAAAAAGAAGTGTGTTTTATCAGAAATAACAACATAAAGCATTCTAAAGATTCATATCAATACTGAAAATTAATTCAAAGTTGACTGCGAGTCCATATCTCATTCCAAATTTTACTAAATTAGCAAGCAAATTTAGTACCTCTGCTTCTCTGAGCAATTCTCTTTATCAGCTAGATCAGAACAAAGTGTTGCTGGCTTTCTAGGTTGCACAGGTTTCTCTATGTTTGCATTCAAAATAACAACAATAAAACAAGTCACTAACGAGAATTAACAACAAATTACTATAACTGAATAACAAAAGCTTTTGTAACCTAGTTTCGGCAGGCTTGAACCATGCTCTTCTACAGTTGAGGTAAGACCACCTTTGTCATTCTTTGTCTCCGTCGCATCATCTGAGACAACCAGTAATTAGCATTCGGATAACACACGCAAAACATTCCAGAATTATTCTGAAAAACCCAAACCTTGGGTTGTCTTTGACCGCCGTTGCTCCAATGGAGCACGGTGCATTGCATGTTTAACTGCGACTTTTCGACCTCCAACAGAAGAACCATTCTTCAACTCAATAGCACGGTTGGCGTCTTCAGCAACAGCACTGTCAAAGCAATGCAAACACACACAAAAAGGTAAACAAGAAAGTTAAACTCCAAACGAAACATGAATTCAGTCCAACCATAAGCTCTAAAATTCTGGAACAAAACAAAATAACAGCATTAAACCAAAAAAAAAGAGAATAAAATGAACCTCGATTTTAACTTACAATTGAACAAAAGCGAAGCCACGATGTTCAGTTGAGCCTATGAACAAAGAACATATCAGTATGCTTATGAAACAGCGATTAGAATCATGATGAAAAATTGAAATAAAACCGTACCTTTCTTTGTAACCATAAAACAACGCCTAATTGGACCGACATCGCTAAATGTTTCTTCAAGCTGGAAGGAAAAAACATAGCATTTACAAGTGTTTTAAATTTCTATATATACAAAGAAGAATTTAAGACATGGTTGTGAAGCTAAATTTCCAGAAGGGGAATACCTGAGAGTTGGTGAAAGAGTAAGGCAAGTTCGTGACGAAGACGGTGGAAGGTGAGTGTTCGGATTCGGGTCTTTTCTCGGATCTCTTGTTTTTCCCCATTGATGGCTGCTGAAGAACAGAAGTGGAATGAAAACTTCCGAACCTAAATTCCAAAAGCCTCTGCTCTTTGTAATAAGCGTGTGGGGTTTATAATTTTATCCTGCTCGGGTCGGAAATTAAAAAAATTAAGGCCTGAAATACGTTATGAATTATGATCCGGGTATTATTTATGGGCCTATTTTGGATCCGCCGTGCTTTTTCTATAAACTTGATCCAACCAGTTGATTTCTCAAAATATATTGCAGTATAAACTGGTGTTGGTTTATTCTTTGGATTATTATCTCATACATTGGCAATGAAATTTTTTGTTTCCACAAACGCCTAATTTTAAGGTTTATAGTTTAATATTTTAGCGTAGGGGTTTAATATTTAGAGTCCATGATTAGAATTCAGCGTTTAGGTTATAGGACAATATTGTTAGGGATTTAAGTTTAACATATAAATCCTAATTTTTAAGCTTAAACTCAAAATTTTATCAACATCCCCTAAATTCAAAATTACTACATTTAAACTCCTAAACCATAAACCTTAAACGGACTCCCTAATACCTAAAGGATTATTATCATATGCACTGGCGGTGGAAACTAAAAGTTTCCACAAGCGCCCTGATTTTAAGGTTTAGGGGCTTAGTTTAGGGTGTAGGGTTTAGGTTTAGGGGTTTAGAATTTAGGGATAGTGGTTAAATTGTAGGGTTTAGGAGTAGAATTTAGGGTTTAAGGGTTGGGTTTGGTTTTTAGGATAATATAGTTAGGATTTAGTTTCAACTTACAAACCTTAAATTATAACCCTAAATCCTAAATTCTAACCACTATCCCTAAATTCCAAACTCATGCACCTAAACTCTTAAACCCTACACCCTAAATTAAGACCTTAAACCCTAAAACTAAGGCGCTTGTAGAAACTTTCAGTTTCCACTGCCAGTGTATAGGATAATTACTCATACATGAATCTAAGGCGCTCGTGTAAACAAAGTTTTCCACAAGTGTTTGTGCATGGAATAATTACCCTTATTCTTTTAAGGGTAATTATTTCATTCACCGGCGGTGGAAACTAAAATTTTCCACAAGTGCCTTAATTTTAGAGTTTAAGAAATTATTTTAGGGTATATGGTTTACAGGTTTAGAATGTAAGAATAGTGGTTAAAATTCATGGTTTAGAGTTTAAATTTAGGGTTTATAGGTTAAAACTTAAATCCTCACAGTATTACTCTAAAAACTAAACCCCGACGTCTAAACCTAAACCTTAAATTCTAACCAATATCCCTAAATTCTAGACCCAACACTTAAACCCCTAAACTCTACCCCTAAAATGTACATATATTTAATTTATCTTATCCATTTATTAGTATTTGTTTTATTCTTTCAAAATATATTTCAACTATTATCCAATATTATATTTTATTTTGAATTTTTATCAAATATTTATTTTGAATTTACAATTATAATCACAATCAATATAAATCTAATAATTACAATTATAATCAAACTTATAATTAAAATACATTTGGAAAGAATCCATACCTTATAGGACTTAAATATTAAATAAATCTGAAGAAAACTAACATATAATTTATATAGGATGAACTTGAACTCGAACTTTCAAAGTTTTTAAAAGTTCAACCTTTGTTAAGTATGTTAAGTCATATTATGTTAGCCTTGTTTGGCAATTAGCGGATAATTGATAGCGGATTACATTAGTTGATTTAACTAGCGGATTGTATTAGCTGATTGTATAAAAATGTTTGGTAAAATTAACGGATAGTTGATAGCTGTTAGATTATTTAAACAAGCAAAATGACATATAAGGACATGATTATATTCAATACTTGTTTGAATAGTTTATTAGTTATCAATATTTTTTAACCCCCTCATCCCGGTCTGGCCGGATGACAGGTCCGAGTGGACCACACGGGGAAAACCGAAGCGAAACCCGTTAAGGTTCCCCCTCGGTTAGCAACCCTATTTTTTTTCTTTAACTTGATCTTTTCTAAAAGTTCATTTAAGTCCTATGTGATCGAACAGCGGAATGAAATACATGATACAAACATTCGAACCCAAAACAGCATTTAAACAGCCTAATTTTAACCTTTTAAACAGGTCGTTTCGAAACACCCTTGAGGCGTATCGAAACGCCTTGACCAGGTCAACTGCCCCAGAGTCTATACAAGGGGCCGTATCGAAACGGTGGTCAACCGTTCCGAAACGCCCTCAACGGTCAACTTCTCGTGGTCAACGAGATTTTGACCGTTTCGAAACCCTCAGACCCGTTTTGAAACGCCTTCATCTCGTCATTTTCTCAGAATTCCAGTAGCCAAATCGTTCCGAAACCCGTATCGAAACAGGGGCTCTCAGAGGCCAAACCGTATCGAAACGCATTCCGATACGGGGTCCCTGAAGCCTACCCGTTCCGAAACGACCCAGCCCGTTTCGAAACGCTGGCTGCCTGCAACCTTTGAAAGACAGATTTTTGGGGAATTTCAACAAGTCTAATGGTCCCATAGGACCCCTAAAGGCACACAACACCAACAAACATAGTCTAGAGGCATACATCTTATGTCAAGCATACTCAAACACACTCAAGGCATAAATATAAACCATCATACATACATGACAAATTCACAATAGCCTTTCATACAAATCATGCTTGAAGACATTAAAAAGAACCAATAGGCATCATTCATCTCAAATAAGTTTACATGACATTCAAAGCAACTTAAGCATTCATAAGACATCCGTCATACTAGCATTTGGCAAGATATATCATGCTTACAAAACCAAGTCAACCATAGACATACATCAAAACTCAAATCAACAATACCTATCACATTGCTTAACTACTACATTCTATCATTTGAAATTCATACATTGAGCTAACCAATAGCAACACTTGGAGACCTTTCCTTGCCCTTGCCACCCTCAAGCTATTGATCTGCATTGTCGAACAAAAGAGAGCGTAAGCATAAAAGCTTAGTGAGGGTAAGCTCATAAAACAAACCTTCGACAATGCAGGGTCCAAGCACAAGCAATTTCCATAATGAAATGCATGATCTTACCTCCGATCCGCAAAAGCCAAAATGAACATGATGCATGAACATATAATCAACATTATGTCATGCTCAACATCTCATAAGCTCAACTTACAACGATACATATCTCAATGCATTAACCACATCATATATCGATTCATAAAGGGCGTCACATTTCGTATCATATAAGCATATATGCATAATCTCATATTGGCACCTAGTTATGACTCGAATACGCGGATAACATGTTGGAACGCATTTCCAACATAATCATTACATGCGGTAGGATTACACTCATCACCGGCTCTCGCGGAGGGGATTCCACTCATCCTCACGCCCCGTCGATGGGATTCCACTCATCATCGACTAATATAAATATTTCCGGGCGTACTCGTACTCCTCCTTGGTGCCTTAACGCCACCAAGGTCACGCGCGTTTTGACTCTCGTGTGCACACTCATCCTAATGATCGATCATTGTACCCAAGCATACTAGTGCCAATATTAATTAAAATCCACAACCTCTCATCACATCAATTTCAATATAATTTCCGTGCTTAGCACGTACTCACCATGATTCTCCAAAATCATGCAACCACCTCATAACCTTATTTCACAAACCAACACTACATGTATATCATCCAACAATTATCACATCATATATCCACATTATATTTGTCATCAACATGCATATTATCAATGCATTAAGCCATACTTCAACATACATGTATATCACATTATACATAATCATCATGAGGCATAACAACAATTAAAGAGTGCATCCAAGGTCTCTAACTGAAGCTTAGGATTAGGCTACCACCTTAATCCTAACTCTAGGTGGGTCTACCAAGCCCAACCTAGTCCACATGCTTGAACCAACCACTTAAAAACCAATTTAAAAATATTAACCACTCACCTCCACCTCCAAGCTCAAATACCAAGCAACCATGATCTTCAATTTCTAGATTTGTTCCCAAGGCTTCACCAACTCAAAACCTCGCTTCTAATCACCTCAACACAAGCAAAACAACCTCAAATCAACTCAAACATCAAAGTGGCTAACCCGGAATACAATTCAAACATCAAACTCAACATTTCAAGTCATGATTAAACCCCAACTTTATCAAATTCGAACAGCCCATAAACCTTGATCAAAACCCAAGTTTCCAACACATTTTATACCCACAAATGATCCCAAAGCAACCCCCAACCATAGCACTAACATTAGCTCACCAATTCCAACCTAAAACAACCCCCAAAATGCCGATTTTCGTGCTCCTTCAAATCCTACCTGAAAAATCCATTTTCAATCATTCAAATGACACCCAAATGGTCCCAAAACATCCTCCTAACATACATAAACTATCAGTCCTCTAATTTCAACCTAAAACCCACCAAAAACCAAGTTTTAGACATCTCAAAAATTGCCTCAAGAACCCATTTCGGGTTTTCACCCAAACCCAACCATTTTAACATATCTTAAGCATCTTAAGGTGGTTAAATCAAAACCCAACCTAACATTTCAAGACAAGATGAAAATCCCATAATAACCTTAACTTTCATTAAACCCTAACTTTTCAAAAGTTGGTAGTTTTAAAATCTATAACCATGAATAGATAGGAAAAGAAGATGAGAGTGGGAAAGTGTTTTTACCTTTGAAAATGGCATTGAGATGAAGTTGGAAATTAATGGAATAGTGTTTAAGACAAGGGGAGGGGTTTGAGAGCTCTTCCACGTTGGGTGTAAGAATGGGGGGAGGAGAAGACCATTTTATTTTTTTGTTCTCTTTAACTTTCAAAAAGTGGTCTAGCTTTATAAAACATTTGGGTTAAATTGCCAACTTGGTCCCTCCTAGATAATTAAAACCCAATTAACTCAAGTCAAGGTCAAATTAATTTAATTTAATTTTACCGACTCGGACCACTAACCCGACTAACTCCTAACCCCAAAACACGAATGTTACAATTTTATATCTAATTAATATTAATTAGATCTATAAAATTATTTTTAATATAACTTTTCTAAACATATTCGAATGATTTGTATAATAATTTATTATTTATATAATTATTTTAATATAATTTAATTAATTAATAAATTTAAATACACATATAGATATGTGATAATAAAAAGAAAAAAAGTAAATAGGATAAGCTTATAAATACGCTGAGAAAATATTTAATTTACGTTATTTTGATATTTTTGGTAACTGGTAAGGGTAAAAGAGTCTTTACAACTCTAATATGAAACCTCAAATCTCAAAAAGCTCATATTATGAGCTTTTTCAAAATTAGCAATTTCACCCCAATCCGTTCTTTCAATCTGTTGTTCACCAAACAACAATAGTAGCAGATTTGACTGATCAAACCTCTAATTTTTGCCCAAACCTCTCTTTGCCAAACAAAGCCGTTAAAAAATAACATTGAGCGCTTAAGCATGCTCGATCCCAAGTTCTCTTTTATATTGTACCAACAATAATATCAATTAAGCTATTATTCATCAATTATAAATTTAGTTCATGTTCTTCATATTGATATTTTAAGTCCTTATAATTTAGTTACATTATCATTATATCATTACAAAAATTATAAAACTTAAAAGTATAAGAACTAAAATTAATCAAAATTAAATATATAAATTAAATCTAAAACTTAAATATATTACAAATACTAATAATAAAATTTGAAATTTTAAAAATATATAAATTAAAAGAAGAAGAAAAACACTAAATAGTCATAGAAGTGTTAGTAACGGTGTGCAAGCTATAGTAGAAAAGCTAGAAGGTGAGCAAGTATATTTCATCGGTTCACCAAGCTGTTCATCTTTGTTCCTTTCTTTTTTTTAGGTCATAAGTTCTAGACTTACTAGAAACACCTTATTCCTTTCCTTAGAGTCACAATTCCCCTCCCCTCTAAGTAGGGTTAGGATTAGAATTTGTAAAACAAAAAAAAGCTAAAAGGTGAGCAAGCATAATTGACCGGTTGGCCAAGCTGCTCATCTTTGTTCCCTCATTTTCCTTATGTCATGAGTTCTAGACCCACTAGGAACACCCCCTTTCTTTCCCTAGAGTCCCCCTTCCCCTTCCACCTAGGTAGGATTAGGATTAGAATTAGGATATGTAAAAAAAAAAAGCTAGAAGGTAAATTGCATGATGCCCCTTAGGACAAAAATCATATGTCCATTTTTTGTGTCCCTTTCTATGCCCCAATATTAAAAAACACTAAAAATTAAATTCTAAGCCCTAACCATAAATTTTAAATCCTAAACCATACACCCTAAAAGTACAACATACCTCAAATTCCCTAAATCTTAACCATATAATCTGATCTTAAACTCTAAACCTTAAACCTAATTTTTAATATTGAGACATAAATAGAGACACAAAAAGAGTGGAGGATTTCTATTCTCTAAATTATCACTCAAATTTTTATAGGCAAAATGAAATTATTAATAAAACTTGAATCTTAATTTTTAGGAAAGTATTTATAAGTACTCAACTAACTGATTTAATTTAGGTAAACATTCAAATTCTAAAATATTTTATCAAGTTTTCACAACAAAATAAAATGTAGAGTTTGAATTTTGGATCAAAGTCTTATTATCATTTAATTATTATGATAACATATCTATTAATTTTTTTATTAAATAAAGAGGTATTATATTCTTATATCATGATTTGAACTTATACAAAATGAAGACAATATAAGCATTCTTAATCATTAAGCTAATTAGTAGATCTCAGCCTATCTACTAATTTTAACCAAGTTTTCAAATATCATTTATATATTAATCATATTGTTTTATCAATTTAATCGTCAATTTAAATGTTAAATATTAACTTAGATCTTCATTGAGATCTACTGATTGACCTAGTGGCTAAAGATGTTTATATTATCTCATCCTATATGGGTTCGAATCCCGCTATGGGAATGTAAAACCTCTCTGTTTGATAAAAAAAACTTAGATCATCATTAATAATCCCTTTGTCCCACAAAGATTGTTCCTTATCAAAAAAAATTTGTCAAAAATTTTCAACTTTGACTTATAATTATTTAAAATTTATTATTGATAAAATATATATTTTAAAAACTTAGTAATTTTTAAATATGCAATTTATAAAATTTAATTATTTAAAATATTTAATATAATTGTAGTTAAAGTTTAAAATTTTTAATTTTTAAAAGATTATAAGGGACAATTTTCGTGAGACAAAAAAAATATTAATTTTAAACACTTGAGAGCTCATTCAAACATGAAAGAGATAAAACAAAATATTATAATAAGTCCCAACGGCTCATGTAGATGTATTTAAAGTAGCTTTTTCAACTTATATATGAGTTGATATTTAATGTTTAAATATACATTTAAAATCATATTACATTTCGATTTGATTGATATATCTACATATATGACATAAAATCAAACGCTTGAAATTAAAAAGGGGTCAATAGCATATACGAATATAAATATAAAAAAAAATGATGTGAGAGAAAATAAGGGCATTATGTTGGATAGGATAGCTAAAGGAATGGGGAAAAGAAAAAGAAAACCAGAGGTAGCCATTGCTATTTGCTGAGAGTTGAGAGAGACAGCAGAAGAAGGGGATTGAGAGTGAGAGAGATGGAGGGTTTTATTTTTAGGTCCACCAACTGTTAGTTAAGACATAGAACTCCTTAACCAAACATATCTTCAACAACAAGAAGATGATGAAGAAGAAGTTGTAAGAATTCTGAAAGGAAAAAGAGACAGCTTCTCCAAAAAGGAGATGACTAGTTACAGTCGTACAAAGTGGAAAAGGCTATCATGGTATAATATAGGCCATAGGGTTCAAAGTTTTCAAGTATGTATGTGTGAATCTCTCACACGTGGGGTTTGAATGGAAATGACGGTGAAAAAAAGGAGCAAACAAACAAAAACTAAAGTATTAATCCGTATAATTCATTCATTGCTCTGAATTATTATTACTATATTTGGAGCAACAAACATCAAAGTGTTCGGTTTCTTTTTCTTAAGGATTTTGTTTGGTGTCTTTGAGAATTCTTTGTTCTACATACCTCAAACAACTGTTACTGGTTTCCAGGTATTTTTTCTACTCATGTTTATGCCTTCTTTTCTTAGGTCTTTCCCTTTTGTGTATGGACAGGATGATCAAACATAAGAAAGTTTTTTGTTGGGAATTTACAGATTTTGGGGTTTGTCTAGGTCTTTGTTGTTGGGTGTGTGTTTTTGTTCCTCATGTTTCCCCTGGTTTTAGTTTAGTTTTATGTTCATAGGAGTTCGAGTTCGGACGGTGTAGATTATAGATTGCTTATCTATAAAATTTTAAATCACCTCATGCTTAGAGAATCTCCAGCTTCTCTAAATATGCTCAAGATTGTTCACGATGGAAGTCGTTTCGATTGCTTGTTTCCAGTTTGCTTCCTGACAATGTAATTTGACTTGAACGGAGCAAGGAAAGTTTCAACACAGAGAGAAATATGGCTACTTATTACAATGGTTTCTTTGATCAAAGAGATACTGCTCCGAGTATCTATTTAAGAGAATCAATGTCCGGTTCGTATCTAGAGGGATCAGTTCTCATTGGTAATATGATGTTATATATGAGTTCCGGGTCCTATTATGATGCATTTGCTGGGAATTCTAACCAGCAAAACAACCGCATTGAGATTCCGGCTGTGGAAGCTTCGGATTCGACTTCACAGCAGCAAGGAATCTTGTCTAACCTCGGTGGCTCTCGAGTCGGGGAGCACGGTTTTGGTGCTTGGAGGGATGGTAGAAATGAAATGCTGGCTATGCAGCAGCCAATGGCAGGTACTTCCAGCATCATTCACAGTGGTCAAGGATTATCCTTAAGCCTTGGTACCCAGATCCCCTCTGGAATTCAAATCCCTTATCAAAATCTCGGTTCGGGTTTTTCCGGTGGTAATCAAGATTCAAATAAAGGGGAATTGTCTGCATATGGAATGTCAAGTATGGCAAGAGCTATTCCTGATTCCAAGTATCTCAAGGCTGCACAACAACTGCTTGATGAAGTTGTTAATGTTCAAAAGGCTCTAAAGCCGCCCGATGGAGTGAAAAATCGAAACTCACAAGAAATTTGGATGAAGAATTCCGAGGAAGATGATGGGGGATCAAAGAATGTGCCTGCAAACCAGCAGGAATCCTCCATGAACTCTCCAAAAGAGCTCTCACATGCTGAAAGACAAGAATTACAAAGCAAGTTAACAAAGCTGCTGTCCATGTTGGACGAGGTAAACACATTTTCGTGTAAGCTTTTCAGAGAAACACTTGCAGCCAGAGTCCTACTTGAAAGTTTTCCGTCATGGCTTCAAAATGAAGCTTTGTATAAGTAGAACTTCCTTCTTTTCTGTTTGATTTATTTGTGTTACTTTGTTCTTTCAATTATATCTATTCTGTTTCATTTTCTGTTTGTCTAATGTCGAATGGTTGTTACTTCAGGTCGATCGAAGGTATAAACAATATTATCATCAGATGCAGATTTTCGTATCATCATTTGATGCGGTAGCAGGGTGTGGAGCCACTAAACCTTACACTGCACTTGCGTTACAGACTATATCTCGCCACTTCCGGTGCTTGCGAGATGCAATTAGTGGGCAAATTCAGGCAACACATACAAGTCTCGGAGAACATGATACTTCGGAAAACTGTAAAGTAAGGATTACTCGTCTGCATTATGTGGACCAGCAGCTGAGGCAACAGTGAGCTCTTCAGCAGCTTGGTATGGTGCAACAACATGCATGGAGGCCTCAGAGAGGACTCCCCGAAAGTTCTGTTTCAATACTTCGTGCTTGGCTGTTCGAGCATTTTCTTCATCCGTAAGTTTAGACATAACACTCCCCTCATTTGATTTCTCAGTGTCATACTTATTGCTATTTCGGTTGTCCTCCAGCTACCCGAAGGATTCTGATAAGATCATGCTAGTAAGACAGACAGGCTTGACTAGAAGTCAGGTAATCTGTAAACTGCTCACCGTACTAACATATAAATGAAGCAAATTGTTTGATGTAATCCGCAAACATTGGTCGGGAAAGTGTTGTCAAGTTTTAAATTAGTGGCAGAATTGGAAGAAGTACGAACGAGCTTGTGTATTAGTCTGTGCTGTATCTCTTTAGACACATCCGATAAATGATGTCATCATTTCTATTTATATCTTTCATTATTGATGCCTAAATGATATATTTGCACCTGCCCAGGTTTCGAATTGGTTCATAAATGCTCGGGTGCATCTATGGAAGCCTATGGTCGAAGAAATGTACAAGGAAGAATTTGCTGATGCAGAAATGGACTCTAATTCTTCATCTGATAATACGGTCGAAGCAGCAAAAGGCAATACAATGAGTCTGAGGACAGAGGCGAAGATCTGCAACAAAGTGGGAGTTCATCAGCGATAGAGAGATGTAGCAACGGACAGCTGATGGATTCCAAATCCGACAATGCTCATGATGTAGATATCTCAGGATCAACTACTGGAGCTGGTTTCCTGAATGTCACATGTGGAGAAGTTGAAACCGAGTATGTGTTACAGAAGCTAAGGGAGGAGGAGAGGCTTACTACGGGCGACTCTAACATCCCCGATTCAAGTGTTCATCTAGATAGTGGTAGTCACCGGTTTATGACAGCCCCTGCTTACAATGTGTCGGGATTGGGGAGGTTTGGCGGTGGAAATGGTGTATCTCTCACTTTGGGATTGCAACATTACGAGGATGGCAGCATAAGCATGTCAGGTGGAAGTCATCATCAAAATTTCATTGCAATGAGAGGGGATGAAATGTACTAAGACAACATCGGCAGGAGTCGAAACAGCAGGTTTTGAATGCATAAACCCTAGTAATCGACAACAGGGGTTCAGTTCCTCTCAGTTTTTACATGATTTTGTATCATAAAATGTACTCACTGCTGATTTAAACTTACATTAATCTTCATGTATTTTCTTATGGAGAGGAACCTGAAGCACCAGAAGAAGCGACACAGATTCTCGGCTCCGTTAGAAAATGGAAAACTATAAAAACATTTATTTCTTATTCTGCATATTTGTAAAGATACATGATTTTTTTTAATATGGCTAAAGGGAACATATGTATATGTACAAATTACAATTAGTGCAGCTTCAGGGATCAAAAAAATAAGGTTTGGAATGAAAGGTAGGAATTGGCTTGTTGGAGGTGCAGGTGGACATGATTTTCAAATTTGTGCTCTGCGTTCATTTTGATATTGACATCACATGTGGAAAATTCTCACTTTTGATTGGTGTCAATAAGCCAAAAAGACTATAGTAGAACAAAAATCATGAAGATATACAGAGCACAGTGGAGCCTGAAAACTGGAAATTTCATGAAGAGCTTCTATAGAAACTAATAATAATAAAAAAAAAGACTATTAGTCAACCAGAATATACAATTTCATTTGGTTCAAATTCTGAGTAACATTTTCATATGAATGAATCATAAATGAGGGTTCAAAAAAGAGAACTGCTTTTAAATAAATTTCAGTTTAACCCAATTGCAAAAGTAGAACAAAAAAGTTTGATCCAATTGTATACTAAGAAGCATCTAATAAATCCTCCTGGGCTCCAAAGGGAAAAGTCACCTAGAACTGTCAAAAAAGGTGATTTCTATAGTAGCACCGAATTGGTCAATATTGCTTTCATATGAAACTTACCTACATTGCTTTTAAAAGTGTATAAACAAGGAAATATGTGTATGGACTGAATGGCTACAAAAGGAAGCAATTACTTGTGTCTATGGTTAGCCGCCTCGCCATGGTTCCAGCATCTACCTGAAAATATTGAGAATAGAAGTTGGAATGCTAAAACCAGTAGAAAATATATGGTAATCGATTTGAATAGAAGAACTAACCTTTTGTACAGAGACCTAATATCTTCTCTTAACAATGGACTTTCCAGAAACAGATCATTGCACTCGTTCATATTAACAGTTTCCATATCAAACACTCGGTCACCAGAATACTTGTTCCACTCAAACCACATCTTTGCAATTAATTCCTTCTTGAAACAAGTGGCATGATCCTCCTCTTCAGGAGAATCACCTGCTATCAGTCTATATGAATACACTTTCTTCTTTTGTCCAGGGCGAAATGCACGGCCTATGGCTTGTCGGGTCACAGATGGATTAAGATGAACATCCAAGATTATAATTCGTGATGCCCCAACCAAAGAAATTCCTTCTCCACAAGCCTTGATAGATCCAAAGAAAACTCTAGCATCGGGAGAGTTGTTGAAGCGATCCATAGACAACTCCCTTTGTTCATTACTTGATTCACCAGTGATTGAGAAAATCTCAGTTCCTGGATGCCAACCCTTCATTTTCACAGATAATCTCTCCAAAAATTTCAAGGGGATGAGATACTGACTAAAAACAAGGAGCTTCTCCCTGGCCGACTCACATAAATTTAACATATTAAGAAAGAATTTTGCTTTGGCTCCTTCTTTGATATCTAATTTGTCTAACAAGCCATCTATCTTGTCATCTATAGTATCATCAGTTATGTCAGACTTATCAGAGAAAGAACCCAGTTTTGGATGTAAATAAAGAGCACTACCAACAGATGAAATCTTGAACCTCCTTTGATACCTTTTTAACTTCTGAACTTCATCCATCTGTCTGTGACTAAGACCAAGTACAACAGTGAAATCAACAAGTCCAGGAAGCTCATCCAAAAAATCGCCTTTGTAGTAATGAAGAACTTTGCTGGTCATCTCACGTAGATCATGTATGACCGAGACTTTTCTCTCAAAATTTTCATCCTTCTGCAAAGTGTGCTCCACTGAATCATAAAAAGCTGCATCTGCTCCACCTTTGAACTGCTTCCTCCCTCCAGGTATTTGTACCTTGCTCATTACTCGCCTCATTATTAATTTCGAAGAGTCTGACCTAAGAAACTTCGGCCGGACAAGGTTCAATACGTTAAATACCTCTTTGACATGATTTTGATAGAGAGTTCCTGAAAGTACAACTTTTCGAGGTGTTTGGATTTTTGCAAGGGATTGTAACACATCTGTGTTTTCATTCCTTGGTGTGTGGCCTTCATCCAAAATTAGAATCGAAGGTGCTTTGAGCAGTATCTCCTGGCAAGAAACGGAAATCTTGCCATTTCCAGCATCACAAATTATGGTAGCGAATTGCTTGTACCCCAGAAAAAGGATACTCTTGCACTCTACCCATTGCTTCAACACCTCCAATTGCTGAGACCTATTTTCAGCTTTCACAGAATAAAAATCCAGCAGTTGAATATCCTCTACTTGCCACCTTTGGAACTCCTTTTTCCATGTAGCCAAGATACCTTTTGGAAGAACAACTAGTGGTTTAGCATGTGGATATTTGGCTAGGAAACTTTGCATGAAGCTGATAATCATAAACGTCTTTCCAGATCCAGGTGCATGGGCCAGGATGCAGCCCCCAGGATTCTCTGTAACCAAATTGCTCAGTAGAAAATTAAATCCCTCTAATTGATGAGGTTTCATTTGCTTCATATGTCTTGGATGAGCAGCTATGCCAGTGACTGTTAAATCACCTTCAGACAACTTAATTCCAACAGTTTCAGTCGACCCTCTATATATTGCATTCCGTCCTTCTACTGCATAAGTACGTGTACTCTTTTTAACCTGAATAAATAAAAAGAATAAAAAAAAGTCCCGGACGATGAAATCTTTAGCCAAGAACTGAACATATAAGGCCTATAAGAATGAGATGAAAGATCATAAGATTGATTTACCTTGTTATACTGGATCTCAATTATGGTCTCAATTCCTCTCTCAATAACTCCACAAATGCGACACACATAACCAATATCATCCTTCAATACAAAAGAATGGTCACAGTCCTCATCTTCTGACATCTGTTCACTTGAAAGATCCTCAAAACCATCCTACCAAAACATCGTAAGTCATAATGAATATTGGAAATGCTACGGGATAATTAATTCTCTAAAGTTCAATAACTGTAACATTATAATGATTCTAATATGTAAAAAAGAGGTTTCTTATTCTACATGAAGGTGAGAAGCATGAATTATGTGTTATGAACTCTTATCCTACCACAAACTTTCATGACACTGTATGCGTACGAACAAAGTTAGACAAGGTACTAATTCCATCTAGCAAAATTGATATTCTGCGTTTTGCTCAGTAATTTTTTCCACTCACCTATCAACCTAAACCTAAAGAATCTAACACATCGGAATGAGACCAAGTTAACAACAGATAAAAACACAAAATCCAAATGCCTGGTTGTCTCTGCAATTTCAAGAAATAAAAAAAATCAAAATAACTGCATCAGGACGTTTGCACAAATGTTAGCCCAAAACAGAGAAGCATAACATTTGGCGACACCTAGAAAGAAGACAACGGGTATCCCACCAATTACTTTTGACGAGTCAGAAATACCTTGGAAATCTCTAATGCCATTGACATCTCCTGCCAAATATCTCCTAAACCATCATCTCCATTCTCCCTTTGAGTATCAGCATCTTCCTCAACACCAAGATAAACACCTTCATCCTTCTGGAGATCAGTTTCACTGGTTAACCTGACATTTTCTTTCAGTTTACTTCTGTTTCTCCTAGACTCCCCAACCTGAAACACATCAATTACACCAACCACATTAAGATTGGATAAAAATAAAATATAAAAGAACATGAAACATACACAAAGAGCTTGAAGACCATAACTATTAAACTCAAAATACACTCAAGTATGAGTATTCTAAAAGCATCAACTCGAAACACCTATGATCAATCGTTAATATAAAGTAACATTGAACATGTCCCAAATATGATTGAAATGAAACTAGCAAACAAATTAAGAGAAAAATCTGAATTAGACAATAACATATATTTGCATCACTTGGTAGTGAATATGTGGTTAATTTCCTCTCAAAAAAAATATGTTTAAATATTTAGCCTCTTAGACCTTGCTGTGCACCCACAACTTTCTAAAGTATTTTTTCCCATGTCATCCTATTTGACCCTTTTAACATGCAGAACAAGTGAGGAAGCAACACTACTCCCCGAGCTTCATTTCAATTTGCTCAAATCCCAAACCATACCATTTCAATGGGGGACGGAGAAGAAACTTTATCTTTGTCAAAAATGGAAAGACTAAAAACTTACTCTTATCTTTGTCACAAACACACATACAAACAAGAAGACAATCCAATATTTTATTCATGGGCACTGGTGTAAGATTCCATAGATGTCCTCAAAGGCTAATCATTAAACCTTGTAAAGGCCTGGAGATAAACTAAAAGATGATGACTAAAGAGCTAATGTAAATATTCGAATGATGTATTCCCCCACTTTCTTGTTGGGTGAATGTGGGTTGAATTAATCATTATCATGCATAAAAGAACTAATACATAAAGGCTTATAATTTTGAACATGCAAATTCCACATTTCAAGAAATAGGTATGTAAATTCAATATTCGTTGTAACTTTTATATCCCTATTTCAACCCTCAAACGCACAACTCAAAATATAAATATGTACACAAGAACATACCGTTTTCTCCTTCGAGGAAAGCTTACTCAATACAATATCCTGAGAAGGGTGCAGTGGCCTCGGGTTTTTGTTGTCTTCATCCTTCTTGATATCAATTTCACTGGTTAGACTAACATTTTCTTCCAGGCAGCTTCTGTTACTCATAGACTCCCCAACCTGAAACAAATCAATCACACCAATCAAATTAAGATTGGATAAAAATAGAATAAAAAACATGAAACATACACTTTAGAGCTTGAAGATCATAACCATTGTACTTGAAATACAGTAGATTATTTTACATGTATTAACCCAAAAGACCTATAATCAACCATCAAATAACAGTGGCATTAAAATGTCCCCAATATGATTGAGATGAAACTAGTAGATAAATTAAGAGAAAAATCTGAATTAGACAATAACATATATTTGCATCACTTAATAGGGGATTATATTGTTAATTTCCTCTGAACAAAATTATACTCAAATGGATAGATTTAGCCTCTTAGACCTTGATGTGCATCCACAACTTTCTAAAGTTCAAACTATCACTCATGTCATCTTGTTTGACCGTTTAACATTCAGAACAACAGGTGAAGAAAAAATAGCCCCTAAGCTTCATTTCATGTTGCTCCGTCTCAAACCATGCCATTCGATGAGGAACAGCAAAAAAGCTTCATTTTTCTGAAAATTGAAAAGACTAATCTCCCTCTCTTTCTGACAAACACACATACAAAAAGGAAGATGATCTAATATTCTATTCATGGGCACTGGCGTAAGATTCCATGGATATCCTCAAAGGTTAATCATTAAAACTAGTAGAGGCCTAGAGATAAACTAAAGATGAATAAGAGCTAATGTAAATATTTGAATGATGTATTTCCCCACTTCCTTGTTGGGTGAATGTGTGTTGAGAACTAATTTATTGTCATACACAAAAGAACTAAAACGTAAAGGCTTATAACTTTGAACCTCGAAATATGCAAAGTAAACAAAAAGGTTCTTTTTAAAAAAAACATAAAAAAAAAACTAATATATGTAAGTTCAACTTTACATAAAATAGATATGTACATTCAGTGTTCGTAATGACTTTTACATCCCTATTTCAATCCTCAAACGCACAACTCAATATAAATATGTGCACAAGAACATACTGTTTTCTCCTTGGAGAGTAATATCCCAGATGGTTTCTTCAATACAATTTCCTGAGAAGGGTGCAGAGGCCTTGAATTTTTGTTGTCTTCATCCTTCTTGAGATCAATTTCACTGGTTAGACTAACATTTTCTTTCAGGGAACTTCTTTTACTCATAGACTCCCCTGCCTGAAACAAATCAATCACGCCAATCAAATTAAGATTGGATAAAATTAGAATAAAAAACATGAAACATAACACTTTAGAGCTTGAAGATCATTACCATTGTGCTGGAAGTACCCTCCCATACGAGTATTTTATAAGTATTAACTCAAAAGAACTATAATCAAACATTAATATAACAGTGACATTGAACATGTTCCCAATTGGTTTGGTCAAAAAAAAAAAAACATGTCCCCAATTGGATTGAGATGAAACTAGTAAGTAAATTAAGAGAAAAAATTGTATTGGACAATAACGTATATCTACATCACTTAGTAGTTGATTAGGCGGTTAACTTCCTCTGAACAAAATAAAAATTTCTGCAGGGTAAATTGAGGTCCTATGGCTTCCTCAACAATTGATTTTCATTATATGTTTTTCATTACAAAAGGTTACTTGACATATAATTATATTTAAATGGATGATTTAGCCTCTTCCACAATGAGGGGCATCCACAACTTTCTAAAGTTTCTCTCGTGTCATCTTGTCAGATACATACTCATGTCTGACACACTCGAGTCTGAGTAACATAATGTTTAAATTCAATTTTTATAGCATCTTCAGACTCACAACTCAAAATACAAATATGTGCACAAGAACATACCATTTTCTCCTTGGAGGGTAATACCTCAGACGGCTTCTTCAATACAATTTCCTGAAAAGAGCACAGAGGCCTCGGATTTTTGTTTTCTTCATCATCTGAATCCAGAACCACCACAGGTGGCGCTGTTGATGTGATACAACTTCCAACTGAGTGATCCTCCAAGTCAATCAAAATATTCCGCGACAAATGGGCAAGCTGTCGACTTGGCACCTTTGCAGCCTCTTTCCTCTGGCATTTTCCGGCATCTACTGACACATTGGAAAGACATGGATGCAAAGCAAGTATTTTGCTCACCAAAAGTGCATTCGAAGAGAAAAGGGCTTCAATTTCTTTTGTAACACTTCCATATTTGCCACCAGAATTGTGGGATACAAGCATATTAGTGAATGCAAATGGGTCGGAAAAATCAATAACATTCGGAGAGACCTTTGGCTCCTTTTCAGTTCCATCAAAAGGATTTGTAGTGGCTTGCACGCTATCATATTTTTTAAAATCACTGGACATTTTCTTCCTTTTACGACTATTAGAACAATACTCTGTAAAAAAAATCACCGAGAAGATAAACAAGATTATCATAAGACAGACAAAAGTCAAACAAACAGGACGGACGCAGAACTTTATGTTATGGTACAAACTTATAAAATTTTAGTGAATTAGGGGAGGAAAATAGATTTTCAATAGAAAATATATAAAAAAATTTTAAAAATTTTTAAAATTATATATAAATTTTAAATTTTTAGGATGTGAGTGGCGACCGCCCCTCCAGCCCTCTCTTGAACAACATTATTTTTTTTCTTCTAAAATTTATATTTCAAATGTTTATACAACTGGAATACAAATCAAAAGGCGTTTCGACTTCCATAAACAGAACAATAATATTCAAGTTAACGGAATGCGGAAAGGCAAAAAGAATTATAACTTTAAAATCTAAATCATAAAATTAAAAGTCTAAAACCTTAAATACTAAACATAAACCTCAAATTCTAAACCTTATAACATAAACACATAACCTATAAACTTTAAACTCTAAACCATAAACCCTAAATTAAACTCATTTGTGTAATTTTCCGCCGCCAGCACCGCTGGTGTATAAGATAATAATCCTTAATTTAAAAGGAAAATAAATCAAACATGTTAATTTTTTAATACAATATTTAAACTACGCATAATCTTAAGATCCCTAAATCGGAAGCAATTGCACTTAAACGCATTCAACTCAATGTATCCAAAACTCAGTCAACTAAACATTATTGATTAAACATCTGTGAGTAAATATGTGATAACTGATACCGTTTGAGCGTCCGTAATTTGTTGGCGTAAGAGGCTCCATTAGCTCAGATCACTCAACTGAAGTAAATGCCGCTGCTAACAATTTAACAAAAAAAACGAGCATAAGCAAAATAAGAGGAACGCTATAATCATATTCCGAAACCCTAAACTTGAAGAAATGTAAATAGATATATAAAAAAATTGAAATTGATATGATCTTACATTTTACTGATTAAAGGAACAAAAAATGAAATGTACGCTCGAAGGTATAAAATGTGTGTTCTATATATACAGGTGGCGTGACAGGATTTGGTAATAGCCGTCGCTCCCGGACGTAGTGATGAGGGCCAGTAATAAATTAACACGCGGCGAGTCCATAACGGAATGTACGGTGTGGGGTACTGCGTACGGAGCGAAACGTTTTAGGTACAATTATGCTTTTAGTCCCTGTATTATGACAGCATTAGATATTTGATCGATTTATTATAATTTGGAATAATTTAGTCTATTTGATTTTTTTGACACATTAATCAGACAACTTTATTGATAAATAAAATAAAATTAGAATATAAATATAATAAAGATTTTAAAACATCTAAAACAACAACAACAAAATTATAAATCTAAAAAGAAAAGATAAGTGATGCACCAGTCAGATTAGACATTCCCTCTTTGCACCAAAGAAAATCTTTACGGTTCATGGTAGAAAAGGGTCATGCAGGGCCGTTCCTGGGGGTGGGCCATGAGTGCAACGGCCTAGGGCCCACCCCTATTCAGGGGCCACAGTTCATAATTATCAATATTTAATTTTAATGATAATTTATTTTTTCTAATATTAATTATTATGGTCTAATTTTTTAATATTTGTTATTAGAGGTATATTATTAATTTTTTAATATTTGTTATTAGAGGTCATTTTTTAAAAATACTTGTTATTAGAGACCCAATTTTTTCAATATCTGTTATTAGGCATACTCTTAAAATTCAACTTTTTCAACATTTGTTATTATGGATCTTTTTTTTGCAATACTTATTATTAGGGGCCTAATTTTTTTTAATGCTTGTTATTAAGAGTCTACTCTTAAAAATATAATTTTTGTCAATATTTTTTATTAGGACTCTAATTTTTTCTCCAATATTTGTTATTAAAGCTCATTTTTTCAATATTTGTTAATAGGTACAAACTATTAAAAAAAATTCATTACTTGTTTTTAGAGTCCCATTTTTGTAATATTTTTTTTATCAAGAGTCTACTCTCAAAATTTAAAATTTTCAATACTTATTATTAGGGCCTAATTTTTAGGTTCGCCTGTGGGCCACCGAAATCTCAAGAATGAGCATGGGCCCATGGGAAGCTGTTAAAACACGAACTAGAAGAAATTTCAAAATCAGCAATAACCTTTTACGCCTATTCTAAAAAATGACGATTTGCTATAGATTACATCGGCAAACAACTCAAAAGGGGATCAAACTCTACGTGACCACCGATAAACATGAATCAAAGACAAGCAATGTGAGGGTCACCGTACGAACACCAAACACCTGCAAAAATAACCATAGAAACGTGCCATAAAGGCAGAGAAAATGTGTCATAGAGGTAGAGGAAAGCGCAATAAAATGCGCGAAAAAACAAGACAAATAAAACGAAAACAAATAAAATATGAATCACTGGCAGTCGACAACCAATAAAAAACTAGTGTCGCCGTTGATTAAACATAAAAAGAAAAAAAACAAGCCGCTATAGTTTGAGAGAGAATGAAAAAAGTGGCTAGAATTTTTTGTGTTTTTGGCAAAGAATATGATATTGTTAGGCTCGATGATCACTCAACCGTTGCTTGCCAAATTGTGGAGAAGATGTAATTTTGTGTGTTTGTGATGGAAGCAAAAGATAGAAGATTGACACACGATTTAGAGTGGTTCGACTTTTTAACCAAAGCCTACATCCACTACCTTAGCTACCCACCAAAGATTTCACCAATTCATTAAGAATTCTTCTCCTTTTCTAGGCTAAGGAGACAACCATTTACAACCTAGACTCACTCACCAAGTCTAACAACCAAAGCTCACAACCCGAGCTTTGGGCACACTTTTTAAACAAGAGAATTCAAAGCAAACAAAATCTCTCTACAAGGTTGATATTTGCACACTTAAGCTCTCACCCAAATCCTAGAACACTTGAGCATACATTGACAATTTGAGTTCACAAGTGTTTGTCTATACAAGGAATGAATCATCGTAATGTTGTTGACAATTGAAGCATTAGTCTTCCATGGATGCTTGAAGGTCTCTTTTATACTCCCAATTGATCTTCTAGCCGTTGTAGATCGTTGGGATTGGATTGGAGCCGTTGAGGTCTTTATTTCCCTCCATAAATGCAGTTATGGGCAGTAGAGTATCGATACTTGTGTCACTGTATCGATACGACCTTCTTGGAAACTAACCGTTGAACCTATTTCAACTTTTGTGTATCGATACGCTTACGAGCGTATCGGTACGGCCTGCATTTCAAATAGTCGTTGAAAAAAATAACCATTAGGAGCGGTTAAGGCGTATCGGTATGCAATACAACCGTATTGGTGCGCGACTAGCCGCTGGGGGTTTTAAAGCTCTCCGTACCGATACGACAAAGGCATATCGGTACGAATTTTAGCTACTGAAATTTCCCTATAGCTGAAACCTTCAGGGGTATCGATACGATATACACCATATCGGTATTGTAACGTTAAAATCATATGTTTTGGCTATTTTAAAACATTTTAAATTATTTTAAATCTTTGTAAAAACCTTTAAACATGGTTCCAAGTTGTTTGGGCTTACAAAACATTTTGAAATTCTTCCCTATTTAGTCAAATTAATTTTTCAATTATTATATCAAAATATATATATTAACAGATATTTTTTTATTCCCTTTAATTTTCTAATGTTATTAATAAGTTCAAATTGATACACCATTAGTTGTTTTCATTAAAACAACTTAAACCATCCACTTGACATGTAAATTTATGTCAACAAAGCTTGTGGTGTTCTTAAAAGGGATTTCACTTCAATTTTGATTGAGATTAGGTATCGAGTTTGATCTCGGGTAAGTCCTCTCTCATACCCTTATAAAAAAATATAAATTTATTATTAGCTAAACATTATTAATTGGATTTCTTATTCACCCTTAATGTGTGCAAGAACAGATTTAGAAATTTACACTTTGTGATTAATCGACCGCCAACAAATACAATCACATTCAAGTTGATAGTAAATTTAATAAGGGATCAAAAGCTACATTCAAAGGTCATAAAGATTCAAATTATATAATTATTAGTACATAAAATGACAAAATAAACTTAATTTTTGAAAAAATAAACAATGATAATTAATAATTATTAAAAATAGGTGTCTAATAATTTATTCTGTGGTCCATTTAAGGTCTCCTCGTCAACAACTGTTTAAAAAATTTCGCCATCTAATCAAAACATGACATGCGACTTGTTTTTTTTAATTTCTGAATTTCTTTAAAAATCTCTAAGTTTTAATTATTTTTCAATCAAAACCCTAAATCACATCTCCCTCACCGTCCGGCATTCCCCACACGTCAGTGGTTCACTGTTCACCGCCCAAGTGTTGGGTACCTCACCGTTCGACATTTTCCACCCTCTAGTTGTCGATCGGAACCCAATTGACCTCTTTTTTCTTCATTGTTTTGTGTTTGTCGACGGTGAAAATCGGCGGTTCATTCGTCGATTTTTGACGACGAGATGATGAGACTTTCGGTAGAGAGGGTCTGATGAAGACAAGGGTGGCCGGTAGGGGTGTTCGCGGTTAACCAAAATACTATAACGGTTAACCTATAAATTATGTTCTTAATGCAAAAGTTATATGTTCTTAATGTAATTAGAGGGAAAATACATAGAGAATGTGCCTAAGAATGGATAGAAAATTAAGGATTCATTCTTAATGGTTAACTAACGGTTAACCGTGAACACCTCTAGTGGCCGGTGGTGGTTGAACCGGTGGCCGGAGTGGATGAATTTGAGGATTTAGGGTTAGGGTTGAATTTTTTAAGAGAAATTAAAGATTGTAAGGTTAATTATTATATTTTTCTATTTTCAGATTTTAATTTTAGAAGATGATAATTCATGTCACGTGTTTGAATTTCATTGGATAACGAAAAAAATAACACCTGTCACAAAAAAACTTTAAATGAGCCAAGAATGAAACGTTAAGTACATATTTGGCCCAAAATATACTTTAGACACCTATGTGAAATAAAAAATATAATTAGAGCACTTATTTAACAATTAAGCCGTAAATAAACAATACCAACAGCACAAGGATTTCTGGTATATTTGAACAATCGGAAAGGAGCTTGTTATTAAAAATCCACTCTTTCTGATTCCATCACCAAACCTCGAATTATCACACAAATTTCAGTCATGATTTTCCTAACCTCTTTCCTCGATCTAGAGTGTATCCTCGACTGTGTTTACTTTACCTTTTCAGTTTCTTTTGCCGTTTTTGTTTTCAGTATTTTTTTCTCTTGTAAGTTTCTTTATTATCAATAAATGCTACCGATTAAAGTCAAAAAAAAAAAATCATGAGCCTATGAAAGCAGTTGGGACACATTCTAACCAACATGCAAATAGTAATGTAAAAAACCGAGAAATAAGATTAGCAGCACTACAATGCATATATGTATTAATCACACTGTGTGCACTGATATAACTTATTGAATTTAGAAATTGAATACCCCACACAAGAGACCAGGAAGGAGAGTTCAGATGAAATAGTCGTTACATAGGGAAATGCTGCTGATATTTATAGATATATGTATTTTTTTTATTGAAAAAAAAACAAAGAAGAAATGCTTGCCTCTTCCTGAATTCCCAGAATTTATGATCCTAGTTATCAAGCAGCAGTGTTTTTATCGACCATTCAGCCCTTGGAACTGTGCAAACATTGCAGACCCCGAGTGTTCAATGCTAAGATCACCTCCGGTTGATGGATTCATTTCTGGCTGAGCAGCTGGACTGATGGTTTCCGATGGTGGGGTGACTGCTGGAACAGGCGGTGTGGCTGCCGCCGCGTTCGATTGTTTGTTTTCCTCCTCTGATTTACCCTCCGAGGATGATTCTTGCAACTGCAGAGCATGTTCCAGGTTCCATAAAACATCCCCCATTGAAGGCCTGTCAACACCATACTCAGCCAAGCATTTCTCGGCCGCCTCGGCGAATTTGTTCATCGATTCGGCATTGATGGCACCCACAAGGTGGGGATCGATGATTTTCTCGAGCAGGCCCTTCCTCTTCCATTGCATTGCCCATTCGGCTAAGTTAACTTGCTCTCTCGGCAACTGTGGGTTGATGGCAGGCCTCGCGCACAAGGTCTCGAGTAGGACGACGCCGAATGAGTAAACGTCGGATTTTTCGGTCAGTTGTTGCCTCCTGAAGTACTCAGGGTCTAAGTACCCGAAACTGCCTTTCACTGCGGTGCTAACATGATTCTGCCCCATAGGTGTGTCTTTTGACAGCCCGAAATCCGCTACCTTGGCAACGAAGGCATCGTCGAGCAATATATTGGTGGTCTTAACATCACGGTGAATGATGCCTTGCGCGGTACCGGTGTGAAGGTAGTGGAGTCCGCGAGCTGCTCCGATGCAGATCTCAAGCCTCTGCTTCCACGACAACGATGGCAAGTTTTTCCCGTACAAGTGATCCCTGAAAGGTCCATTGGACATGTACTCGTAAACCAGGATCATTTCGCTGTTCTCGTCACAATAACCAATCAGTGACACCAAGTGCCTGTGCCTCAGCTTTGACAACATCTGGATCTCTGTCTGAAACTCTGTGATACCCTGCTCGGATTGCGGGTTCCCTCTCTTGACGGCAACTTGGGTTCCCTCATCAATCGAACCTAAATACACATTCCCGAACCCACCGACCCCGATTATCGCACTCGAGTCGAAGTTGTTGGTTGCTTCTTGCAACTCAGCCAAAGAGAAGTAACGACCTAAGCCTAGTGATGATGAGTTGAAGTTGCTCTTTTGAGAAGTACCTGACTTGCTCAAGAAGCTACTGTCTCCGGCATGGAGTGGGAGTAGCCATGAAGAAAAGCTATTCCTCTTTTGCCAATCTTGGGGTCTTCTCTTCCATCTAATAACCATTGCACCGAGACCCACAAAGGCACCGAACATCATAGCGAAACCGACTACGGCCACCGTACCCTTGTTGCTCGAGCTCTTGCTTCCATCGACACCGAATTCCCCATCCAAACTATCGACCGAGTTGCTCATTTTCATCACCTCCAAGCCATTAAGAATTGCATTAGTGGTTCCGGTATCCTGGTTCAACGGACCGATCTGAACAGTTAGCGCCTCGGAGAAGGTGGAAGCATTCACCACTATATCTTTGTAGTATGGAACAGCCAGCCCAAGTGTTATGCTCGACAAATCCAACCCGGAGATAGCCATTTTACCGTTGATATACACATTGAAATACAAGTCATTGAGTGTCTTGCTAATAATGTCGCAGAAATGCAACCTGAGCAAATAATCAAACGCTTTATCAACTTCCATCTCCCATGTCACGTTGAAGTTCGCCTTTATCGTGCTCGCATCGGCCAAATTCATCTCGATGAGGGAGGAATAAACTGTCGGCGGTGCAATCCACGGGGTTAGTGTCGCGGGGTATTTGATTGCACTTGTTGAAGTAGAGGCTTGTGTAGCCAAGACTTTATCCTTAAGATAATCAGTATCGGGTATCCAAGTCCTTCCTAGGGTGTCATTTTGTGGTGTAATCAAAGGTCCTCCCATGTTCAACCTATAAACCACTTGGTAACCATGCTTGGACAAGCCTTTGAAGGCATTAACCGGGGAAAGCGACGACCCCTCGTCCGCAATCAAAGTATCTGGAGCCGAAACGACCTCGATGGCATTCACGAAAGCGAAGGAGTTGGTCATGGGAGAGAACTTGAGAACGAATCTAGGGTCTTCCACGTTAAGAAGATACTCCTTGAGAACAGGTATGCTTCCGTTGATGATCTTGAAGTTATGAAGGATAGAATAATGATTCGCGGACACCGAGAAGGTAGACTGTTGGAGATCATACTTGCTATCCTTTATGGCATAGAAGTAGAGGCGGAGCCAATGGAAACCGGGGCTTTTCAACTCGAAACTGTAGGTGGCTTCTTGAGGGAAAACCTTGGCCGTCAAAAACAAAGGCGAAGGGAGATTGACATTGGAGGCAGACACTTGAGCATCATCCTTGGTGTCAAGAAACTGAGCGGCGTCTTTATCGGTCTTGAACGACCTTCCATCGGGGAGCTTCGGCGCATCGTTGGTGCCGCAGTCGATGAGGATGTTGTCCGTGGGATTGAAAGGACCGGTGGCACCGGCAACAATAGTGGTGGGGCAACAAATGAAGGTGAAAAAGAACACAATAAACAGGAGGATAGCCATGGATGAAGATGGTGGTGGAGGGGACAATGGGGAAAAGGAAGAAGGAAAAAAACTGGGATTCATATGTGACATTGAAATTGGTTTCTTTCCTATCTCCGTCCCTCCTGGAAGGATGGGGGTGGGGGATGTTTCAGGAAGACAATGAACAAAACAAAAAGGCCTTCGGAGAAAATAAGGAAATGATGTTATTTTTTTCTTAAAAACAGGGGTTTGTTTTCTTTTGTGTTTATGCTTTGGATATCAATGGTGGAGAACGGATGGACAGCGGAATTGGATTTGCGAATCACAAATTGTGAGGGCAATGATTTTTGGGTGTTTTTCTTTAGATGAGAAATTGTTGCTTTTGCTCTCCATTTTTAGCCATTTTCCGGCTTTGGACATGCTCAATGGTTTCTGCCCTTTCTTTTAATAGTGGATATTTTTCCAACTTGCTTAACTGAATCTTAACTGTCACTCTCAAATAATCTCATCTTAAATTTTAAAATAATAGATTGGACCACCTATAATTGAATAAATGTTAAAAAAAGGAGTGAGTTCGACTGTAGAATGAATAAGGTGTTGGCTCTCGGTACTCAAAAATGAAAATTCCAAAATAAATAAGTTTCCGTTTGTTTCTCTAATATATTTTTTTAATTATTATTAATTCAAAAAAATTTTCTAAAGAAAAATCCAAAATGATTGGATCCGAAATTAAAATAAGACGATAGTAATAAATGGTCAAATAAATTGCATGATTTGATGAAAGCATTCTGCCTGGTCTTGGACTTTTGGGAAGTGGGGCAAACGAATCATGGCCAAAGCTCTGAGAAAAACAATTGACGTACAAAAGGATCCAAAATCAATTAGCCATACAGGATTACATATTTGAACTAATTCGTGTATGAATGCAATCCAAGCAAGAAACAGGAAACAGATCGGTCTGTACAAAATAAGAATAACATCACTAATGATGATATATACTATATTATATTTCATTGTTTAAAATATTTCTTCCTGTTGTTGACCCTACTTTCTTTTCGCCTATAATTTCCATTTTCTTCTTTACAGTGCGAGTTCCATAAGATACCCTGCTGAAAAAATTACTTCAGAATTCTTCAAGAATTGACATCCTGCACCACCATAAAGGCAGAGGAGAAGAAAATCAGAATCTGTACAACATTAATGCAACAAGTCTCAACGGCTCCCGTTAACAGGTTTGACTCATTTTCGGATTTGGATTATTATTTTTATGGTCAAATCACGTTTGGTCGAGTTTGAATTCAAGGTTAAAAGTAACAGGTGTCCAATACATCTACTCCTTCAAAAGCTCAGACACAAAAGACAGCCTGTGGTCGCAATTTCGCAATTGTGAGATTATTAAGCCGGTGAAAGGAAGTTTTATATGTAAAGCCGATGAAAGGAAAAATGAAAATAATTAGTACATCGTCAAAGAGATACTAACCTTCAAACAGCAGATAAGAACTTCAGATCTTGCTAGATTTGGTCCAGAAAAATCCCTTTTTCCGGTTAGAATGATTCTCTGAAGGGGATCTACTTCCCTTGGATCCGAAGGAAAAGTGTCTCTTCAGGAAAGGCTTGCCCAAGGAGCTTTTCATGCTTGAACTGGAGGCCTTACCGTCATGCCCACTACTTTTCATACGATTAAATACGATAGGATCCACATCCATATCACTATCAACGACCCGGCTCCTTGATGTTTTGTTGATTTTGGCCTTAAAATCCATTTCAGCTTTAAATGCTTTCTCAGATAACTTATGTGTCTTCTTCTCCCCCAAAGTGCATATTGGACAAGCAGGATCATACTTGTCAATTTCAGGCGTCATACTTTCCAAACATTCAGCATGGTAAACATGGCCACAGGTTAGTACAGCAGCAACAGAAAGATCATTGCTAATGATAATCTTCTGAGTGCTCCACAAAGATTTTTCTGATAACAGCTTGGAGCAAACACCACATGTTTGCAGATCAACGGACGGTGATTCTGTGGTTCGGCCACTGGATTTGCTTATTCTCTCGCGATGAAAACCCCATGTGTCGTTATCAAAAGACCACCTTTCCCTACGAGATGCAGGCAGTTCAGAAAAGGCATGCATAGACCAACCATCAGAAGAACCACCACGAGAGCCCCCAGTTGATTCATTGCTCCATGAAGGCATTACAAGCCTTTCCTCACCAACTGAGTATCTGTTAGGTGACTTTAATCCCAGAATTCTGTTATCGGATACTTGACGCAATAGATTATGTCCAGGAGACCTGAGAGGCCACTTTGTTATTGTTGAACTGGTAGGATGCACATGACTCTGCGAAGACATAGGGGATGTTGCCAAGGAGGAAGATGATGGCAAAGAAAGTGATAACTTGGAAGGAGAAGGGTAAGAGGCCGCAGGGGATTCTATTGACTCCTTCGCCTGAAACACAATCCACATTTCTCAAAACAATGTGATATGAAGGAGATGCATGAAACTGCCTCCTGAGGGGAAAGAGTTTTACCTGCTCTAAGTTCACATCAACAGAGATATTTCTTGAAATAGATTGATCTGAATAATATATGTAAAAGAATGTTAGAATGGTTCCAAGAGGACCTTTCTTAACCAACAACATGATAGAATGGCACGACCAACATTAAACAGATGACATTTTTTCCCCATGAATGAAAACAAGGAGACAAGCGAGAAAATCTCAGGTCCAAAGCTCTGTGCCCTCTACCCAAAATTTCCCATGAATGAAAACAAGTAGACAAGTGAGAAAATCTCGAGTCCAACTGTCCAATGCTCTCCGCCTTCCACCCAAAAATAAAAGGAGTCCCTCTAGAGTCTAGACTACATACATATCCTGTTCATAGAAATGTTGGAAAATTTTATTGCATCCATCCTTTACAAGACTCCGCATGAAACCAAAAAATTAATTAAAATGAAGAATTGACACACTCTTCGCACAATTCATACAAGGTGAAAAGACAAAGGCCGGAAGAATGGCCTTGCAAAATTGGCCAATGTCCAACCAACAGGTCAAGGTTAATCCAGTTGTGCACGCAACTCCTTCACTAAAAATTATTTTCAGGATATTACCAGATGACGTAACCTAGTACATTTACAGAAAAAAATGGTCTGCATTTTGAGAAGGGAATCTCAGAAAAATTTCACTTTTTAAGTTAATTCATACATTAAATCTCCCTTCCATGACATGTAAGGGTTTGAGCTTGTTATTTTTCATATTTTTGCTCAGAACTTAGAAGCTCCTTTCTTTGTTTATATTCCTCAAACTTTTTCATTCACTGCAAGTTATTACCTATCTAATTCAGTCATGCTCCCATATGGTAAAGTGACAACAGAAGTAGTTTACCTGGAGCATGAGTTCTCACTTGTCCAGCAGTTCCTTCTGAAGTTGGGGACTTTTGCCACGCACGAGACTGAAAACTCTCAGACGAAATTCCATCCTCCGATGCACAAGCAGATTCATATTTGATCTCTGATCCATCATTCCGACTTACTACATCTGAGAACCAACTTATAGAAGTGTCTTCACCGGCTACACGCCCTCGGTTATCCCAACGAAAACTCCACGACGGTGAATGCCTAATATTCCTATGTAAAACATCACTACCTGATCCATTTACAATAGTTTTGTCTCTAGCCGCAACACAACAAGCAGCACCCATGATCCACCCCAATATAAACTACTTCTCTATCGGTATTCAAACAACCATCATCCACATTATCCAAAAAACGAACTCAACCGATATTAGCATCAGCGATATTATAGAAGGAAAACCACCGGCTTCATACACCTTTGGTTACAAACACCAAAAAACAAAATAGAACATCAATATGATTGCTGATAGATTATTAAAAAAATACTATTAAATTCATTGCATCTGATTTTAAAAGAGGAATCTATCTAATCCTTAATTAAAGCTAAATTAGATGTCAAAACAGAAGGAATAGAAGAAAAAAAAGCCGAAATGAACCAAACACCCACCAAAAAGGAAGTCTAAACCAACCAAAATAACTAAAACAATTTCCCCTTTTTTTCTTAAAGAAAAATAAAATAATTACCATTATTGATAGTAAAGTGAACTTCAATCAGTTAACAGCTAATAAGTTGAGAGACAAAGTGAAGAACAGTCATAGTATGCCCACTAACTCACTCAAAACTCAAGAGAAAGAAAAAGATAACACAGAAACAATTTACCAAAATATTTTAAAAAAATGTCAGGAAAAAGCAAGCATCTAGCAATTAGCTTCTTTCTATAGACTAAATAAGAGTGAATTCAATTACAAAACAACATATTAATAATTGCTATCATTAATTGGGGGAAAATTAAAAACCCTAAAAATAGTAAAACGAACAAAATCGAAATCACTATAAAGGTGAAGAAGAGATCCGAAATAAATGCCAAAGTAACAGTAACTCCCGGTCCAGGTCAAGATATAACCACAGCAAAAACCATGAATTAAATCTAAATCTAAAGCATCTATATTAAAGGAGCCAAAAAAAGGAAGTTAAATTTTTAATAAATAAAACTAGATTCTTGTGGTGCGTTAGATAGCCGGACTATCAAACAACTCTTCCACACCGGAACCGGAGGCAACCGAACCGTACCTGACTGAGCTCCGATAGACGGCGGCGTATTTGTTAATAGAAAGAAAGCAGAATGTTTTAAAATAAGGCTGCTTGCTTGTGCTTGCTTTTAAGTTTTTTTTCTTTCTCTTTCTATATCTTCATTTTTTTGGGTATTTTCAGGGGCGAAAAAGAGGAAAAGAGTGAGGTCGTCTAAGACGGCTTTTAACGTTGTTAGACTCTGTTTAGCTTCTGTGTCAAATTATAGTTTTAGTCCCTCTACTATTCCTAAAATCTAAGATTTATTTCTTCTACTTTTATTTTTGCATAATAATATTATTAAAAAGTCCAATTTATAATATCATTAGTTGTTACTATTAAGGCGATGCCATTATTTTTTTTGTTAAAAAACTCGATCATTTAGTGATTAAAGTCTATTAAAAGTTTATTTTAATCTCTCTATTATGGGTGGACAAAACTCAACTCGACTCAAAAAAAAATTGAATTATTTGACTCGACTCGAGGCGAAAAAAACTAACTCGTTTTTGCTCAACTTGTAATTACATAAACTCGGCTCGAAAAATTTTCAAGTAAAGTTTGAGTTATGAAATGAAAATTCGAATAACTTGAAATTTTTAGTAATTAGTTGATCAATTTTCATATTCGGGTCGATTCAGTTAATTCTGCATGATATACTATGTATATCACGTGAATATATATATATATATATATATATATATATATGCATATAAAAAGCCGTTAAAATTAGAATCAATATGTGCACCGCTCAGCTCTAAATAAAATTTGTACAGAAACTCGAAAACTCAAATCGAATTTCATAAACTCGATTCGGTTTAAAAAAATTTCAAATAAAGTTTGAATCGTAAAATAGAACTTGCAAACTTGAATAACTCAAAACTTTTTTTACTCGACTCGATCGAACGCCCAACCCTACTCTCAATTATAAAAAAGAATATTGTACATGTACTATACCTAAAAATTTATTTTAGTTTTTATGTTGTAAAATAGTCATTTAGTCCCTATACATTTGAAAAGTGAATATTTCGGTCCAAATTTTTAAGTTATAATTAGTTGACTTAAATATTTTGGTTTAAACACTCTTTAGGTCCTCTCAATTTTAAACTTGAACAAATTAATATCCCTCAAAACATATTTTTTATGAATTTCTACAAAATTTTTAAGCACCTGTGAATTCTAAATGCACATTAATTTATATTCTAACTTAAATTATGTTGTCTCGTTACAACAATAATTTTTTTTTGACAATTATTACAATAGTATTACAACTACAAAATAAAACATAAAAATTATTTAATTGAAAAATTATATTAATTTTTTATAGAATTTTTTATCATCAAAGTATAATTTTTATTAAGACGAAACATAAACATAGTTAAAAATCTCTCCAAATTTAAATTGGAACAAAAGAGTAAAGTACGGTAATATATAGAACGAAACACCAAGAAAAAAACACGAAACAAACAAACACACATAGACCTAGGGGTGAGCGTCCGATTGAGTCGAGTTAAAAATTTCGAGTTATTTTACAATTCAAACTTTATTTGAAAATTTTTCGATTCAAGTCGAGTTTATGAAATTCGAGTCAATTTTTCGAGTTCCTATACAAATTTAATTATAATTATTTATCATGATATAGTACAATTTGATTCCAATTTAAATAACTTTCTCTAATCATATAAGATATGCATATATATTTCTTCATATGTGACCTATATTTCTTTATCTTTTTTATATCGGTATATATATATATATATATCAAGAAAAGTTGAGGGATTCGACGCGAACTTAAAAATCAAGCACTAATTACTAAAATATTTCGAGTTATTTGAATTTCCATTTTACAACTCAAACTTTATTTGAATTTTTTTGAGTCGGGTGTATGAAATTTTAAGTCGAGTCAAGTATTTTAATTTTTTGGAATCGAGTTTTGCTCAGTGCTACATAAACCCGGTTCACAACGCAACACACCTCAGACTAAGCAACGGCATAAAACACCCGCAACAACAAACAGAAACCGAAGCACCTACATTCGCCACTCAAGGAAAGCAACCTCATGCTCGCATCAGCCCCCATCGCCCAAAACAACAGCCCCCTTCTTACAGACCCAGCAAATGAAAATGCAAGACAACCACTCCCCAAATCGCACACCCAACACAACAACTATCCCGAGAAAATCACACACGATCAACCCTTTCCTTCACTAATGCATCCGCAATTTCATTCGTTTTCCGAAATACTCATCCTAATGCCATAGCTGAATCGGATTCAACAATCAATTTGTCAATATGGCACCATCTCGAAGTAGAAAACAAAGATAAGGCACATTCCATTGCATGAAGCTTCGTCTCATTCGATTTTATTATATTTAAAGGATCCGAATAAGCTGCGAGAACAAAACCCAAATCAACAATAAACACACCCTATAATCGGCCAAACCCGGCTTACCACTAGCTGCCCCATTAATATTAGGGAAAACTACCTAAATAGTACCTCAGCTATTGGTGCGTTATCGTTTTGGTGCCCCAGCTATTTTTTTGGCAAAATGGTACCTAGCGTTACGTTTCGTTTTCAAAATGATACTTCCACCGTTAAAAAATAACGAAAAAACTTATGTCGATTTTTTTATTTCCACATCATTTTTTATTTTTAATGTTTTTATTTGTCCAACCAGAAGGTGACACATGTCACCTTCTGATTAGTTAAACAAAACAAAAAAATACAATAGCATCATTTGTTGTTGGTGGGAATCGAACCAGGGACATTATGCATAAAAACTAAGCACTCAATCATTAAGCCAAGCAAACAATAGTGATTAAAGCTAAACAAAGAAATATTTAACTTAACCAAAGTTACAACCTCAAAATAAAATAAAATTGCTACCATAAAGAATCGAACTTGGGACCTCTTGTAAAATGAATATTGTGCAAAGCCACAAAACTAAGTTAATGATTCATTTAAAAGTTATCGGAACTAACATTTAAATTTCGCAACCACTAAACTAAATAAATAAATATTTATTTTTGTTATAAAACTAAAAAACTAATATTAAAACATTTCTAAAAAATAAATTTATAATCTTTATTTGAAATAAAATATAAATTATTTTTTAAAATTATTTATTTTTAAATTTATTATTTTAATTTTTACATTATCTAATATAATATTATAAAAACAAATATTTATTTTATTTTTTTAGTTTCCAAAAAATAGAAAATAATTTTTTATTTTAATTTTTACAGTATCTAATATAATATTATGAAAATAAATACATAGACGTTGTTTGGTAAAGAGAGGTTTGAAGCATAATTAGAGGTTTGACCAGTCAAATCTGCTAATATTGTTGTTTGGTGAATAGCGGATTGAAAGAGCGGATTGAGGTGAAACCGCTAATTTTGAAAAAGCTCATAATAAGAGCTTTTTGAGATTAGAGGTTTGATATTACAGTTGTAAAGACTCATTTACCCTTACCAGTTACAAAAAATCTCAAAATAACCTAAATTAAATATTTTTTTCACCCTATTTATAAGCTAATCCTATTTATTTTTTTCTTTTTTATCATCACATGTTTATATGTGTATTTAAATTTATTAATTAATTATATTATATTAAAATAATTATATAAATAATAAATTAATATATAAATCATTTGAATATGTTTAGAAAAGTTAAATTAAAAATAATTTTATAGATCTAATTAATATTGATTAGATACAAAATATTGATAACTAATAAATTATTCAAACAAGTATTGAATATAATCATGTCCTTATATGTCATTTTGCTTGTTTAAATAATCTAACAACTATCAGCTATCAGTTAATTTTACCAAAACATAGAACTAATGTTTTGATATAATAATTGAAAAATGTTTTGGACTGATTTAAAAAGTATTTAAAACAATTTCCAAAGTCCAAATAACTTGAAACTATGTTTAGGGACATTTTCAAAGGGTTTTACATGTTTTCAAAGGCCAAACTACACAAAACCGTCCAAGCGTTTCGAAACACCTTAGGGCGTTTCGATACGGGGGATTCCAGTAGTAAAAATGTTTCGATACGAGTATTGAAACGGGCTTTCCCTGGATGAGATTTTTTAGTAGCGTTTCGAAACGGGCTATTCCGTTTCGATACGCCTACGTGGCTTCGACCACAACGGTCACAAACCCCAACGGCTATTTCCCAACTAACATTTAAATGCATGTCGTTTCGATACGGGACTAGGCGTTTCGATACGTGTTCCGAAACGGCCAAGGGCGTTCCGATACGGGTGCCTCATCAGACTGCAACGACTCTTTCTACTTAAAGGGTGTTTCGAAACTAGTTCGAGTGTTTCGAAACGGGAAGCTGTAGAACTGCATTTATGGTGGGAATTAAAGTCGTCAACGGCTCCAATACAACCCCAACGGCTATAAACTCATCAAGGAGTATAAAAGGGACCTCCAAGCATCAAGATATGGTTAATGCTCATATTGTCAATCAACAAATGATCAATATTGTCTTAGTGCCTAAATTGTCAATTCTTGTATAGACAAACACTAGTGAGCCAAAATTGTCAAATTTGCTCAAGTGTTTTAGGTTTTGGGTGAGTGCTTTAATTGTGCAAACAAACACCTATTAGAGGGATTTGTGTTTGCTTTTCTTATCTCTTTGTAAAAGAGGGTTTGATCAAGGCTTTGGGTAGAAAGCTTGATCGGTGTATAAGGGTTTCCTCCTAAGCCTAGAAAAGGGGACGAATCAATAGTGGATTGATTGGAAATCCTTAGTGGGAAGCTAAGGTAGTGGATGTAGACCTTGGTTAGAACGTTGAACCACTCTAAAATCATTGTGTCAATTATCCTTTTAGCTTCCACACCACCTCCACCCAAAAATCCACCTCTCCACCACTTGGTGAGCCATATCGGTTGAACGAATTGAGCTCCTCACAACTCAACAATTGGTATCAGAGCTTGGCTCAATCGAAGTGGATTCACATCCTATTGAGAAGATCTGGCAAGCTCGATCACTATTTCATCAACCGACTCAAATGGCACAATCAATCGACAAACCACCTTTCTTTGACGGAACCCACTATGCCCATTGGAAGACAAAGATGAAGTTCTTCATCAAATAAAGAGACTACAAGCTATGGGACATAGTTGAAGATTGTTCGTTCGTGCCTCAACGAATCAAAGCGGAGTGGAGTGCCGACGATCGCAAGAAGATGGAGCTAAATTGCAAAGCCTTGCACATCCTCTTTTGTGCATTTGGCCCATCCATCTATGAGAAGATATCTTCTTGTGAGAGTGCCAAGGAGGTATGGGACAAGCTTGAAGTCACATACGAGGGAATTGATGAAGTCAAGGAGACCAAGATTGGGCTCCTCACTTTGGAGTATGAGAACTTCAAGATGGATCCAGAAGAAAACATCGAGAAGATGTTTGATAGGTTCTCCACTATCACCAATGGTCTTAAGGGCTATGGAGAAGCCATTCCGGAGGAGAAACTTGTCCAAAAGCTCATCTACTCTCTTCCCGAGTCATGGGACTCAAAGAGGACCGCCATCATCAAGGCAAAGAATTTGAAGACTTTGAAGCTTGATGAACTCATGGGGTCACTCCTTACTCATCAAATCATGAAGAAGAACAAAGAGGATGAGAAGAAGAGGGAAGAAATTAGAGCTATGGGAGAGAAGAAGCTCAAGGGGCTTGGCATCAACACCAATGTCATAGCTCTCAAGTCTTCCACTTGCCATCATGTTTATTAAAGTGAAGAGGAGGATGGAAAAGAAGAGATAGTTCATCTCTTCAAGAAATGTGCCCCGTTCATGAAGAAAGCTTTGAGAGAGCTTGAACGAGAATCCAAGAAAAAGGAGAGGGCAAACACTTCAAGCCATAAGAAGAAGGCATATATGGCTACTTGGAGTGATGAGGACTCCACCGACGATGAACAAGCCAACCTTTGCCTTATGGCCATCGAAGAAGATTCAAGAGTAACTTCCAATTCATCTATTTCATGTTCTTACTCTTTTGATGAATTACAAGATGCCTATGATGATTTGGTTTTAGACTTTAAAAATCATATTTTGAAAAACAATAAAGTGATTTCAAAGTTGAAAATTCAAAATGATTTGATTTCTAAAACCAAACTTGAACTTGAAGCAAAACTCAAGGAGTTTAAACTAAAATGTTTTGATTTACAAAAATTGCTTCAAAAAGTTCAAGAAGAAAAAGATTTGATTTCCAAAGAGCTTGAAAAGAAAAACAATTTTGGAAAATTAAATTTTTATGTAAGACAATCTAGTGCCCCTAGATTTGTAAAAGGAAAATGTTTTAGAAGTGTTTGGGTCCCAAAAGGACTTAGCACTTCAATTAAAAAGGATGACATTGAAAAATGGATTCCTAAGGGGACTAAAATTTGTGCTACTAATGTTCATGGATCCAAAGCGATTTGGATACCAAAAATCACTTGATTATCTTTTGCTAGGTGTGATGGAGAGTGATCAAAAAGTCCAATTTATGAGGGGGAGCTCCATGCACACTAAGGAAGAACACTTGAAGAAGGAAGGCTTCACATCCTCCCTTGAGTTCAAGTGTGGTAAAATCTAGTTGCTTTTGTTTTCATTTAATTTATTTTTATTTATGTCAACTAGATGATCATATATGTTGGACTAACATTTTTGATGATGCTTTGAGTAAGGGGGAGCCATTTTAAAACCAAATTCTTATTTTTGTCAAAATTTTTCCTCTATAGTTATTTTGAACTTAATGTTTTAAATTCTTTTTGATATAACAAAAAAGGGGAGAAATGGTTTGAAAAATTGAATTTTCAAATGAATAAGGGGAGCTTTATTTGATTTATATCTTTAATTCTCTTATTTACATTTTTAAAGTTAAAGGGGGAGAATCCCAAATAATTTTTCAAGTTGGTTTTATTATATCAAAAGGGGGAGATTGTAGAACTAATGTTTTGATATAATAATTGAAAAATGTTTTGGACTGATTTAAAAAGTATTTAAAACAATTTCCAAAGTCCAAATAACTTGAAACTATGTTTAGGGATATTTTCAAAGGGTTTTACATGTTTTCAAAGGCCAAACTACACAAAACCGTCCAGGCGTTTCGAAACACCTTAGGGCGTTTCGATAAGGGGGATTCCAGTAGCAAAAACGTTTCGATACGAGTATCGAAACGGGCTTTCCCTGGATGAGATTTTTAAGTAGCGTTTCGAAACGGGCTATTCCGTTTCGATACGCCTACGTGGCTTCGACCCCAACGGTCACAAACCCCAACGGCTATTTCCCAACTAACATTTAAATGCAGGTCGTTTCAATACGGGACTAGGCGTTTCAATACGTGTTCCGAAACGGCCAAGGGCGTTCTGATATGGGTGCCTCATCAGACTGCAACGACTCTTTCTACTTAAAGGGTGTTTTGAAACGGGTTCGAGTGTTTCGAAACGGAGAGCTGCAAAACTGCATTTATGGTGGGAATTAAAGTCCTCAACGGCTCCAATACCACCCCAACGGCAAGTAACGACTATAAACTCATCAAGGAGTATAAAAGGGGCCTCCAAGCATCAAGATATGGTTAATGCTCATATTGTCAATCAACAAATGATCAAATATTGTCTTAGTGCCTAAATTGTCAATTCTTGTTGTAATCACTAATTTTGTCCGGACCTTGAACCCCCTTTATGTTTGTGTTGTTAGTGGGCTTATCGGGCTATTAAGAAATTTAAAAATTTAAAAAGAAAGATCAAAAAAAAAAAGAAGAAAAAGAGAAGAAAAAAGGAAAAATAAATATACATATGTCATACATATTATTACCTTACTATTAGGAGTGTTATTTAGTGTATTTATAAGTGCATGTGACATATTAGATATAAGTAATTTAGTAATAATGCTTGAATGTGTATATGTTGCCTTTTAGGATTATTATTATTCGTAGCATTGTTATGTTATTAATAAAAAAACTTAAACATTACTATAATACTTTTTTATCCTTCATTAGTAAGTATATTTGCTAGGTTTGTTATTATTTATTATTATTGTTTTTATTAACTTTATTAATATTATTATAACATGATTAAAATAATAATAATAATAATAATAATAATAATAATAATAATAATAATAATAAAATAATAAAACATAAGTAAAGAAATAAAAGCCCAAAATGCATTGAATAAATAATAATAATAGTCCAAACTTAAAATAAATATACATGTTGGCCTGGTAAGCCCAAATAAATACATAGCCCAAAAAAATGAAGAAATCCTAACGTTCCTTGTTTGCTGCTTCAGCCGCCACCAGCCTTAGCCGCCAGATCTGCTTAGATCTGACGGTCCCAATCCATCCCGCAAAGACAAACCCTAGAGGAGCCCTAAGGGTCTGGCGCCGCACACCTCCAATGCCGTTGGATCTGGAGGCAATCCAACGTCCCAAACCGCATCAAAGAGCGAAACCCTAATGAGGGTGACCTTGATCCGCGCCGCACATACTCCCCACCGTTAGATCAAGGCTCAATCGAACGGACCTGAGATCCCACGCGTTGTCCCCTCGTCTCCCCACGCGCCCACGCGCCCGTGCCGTCTGACCATTGGCCTGCCGCGATCACGCCTTGGTCTCCTCCCATTTCCGGCAATGTCGACATGCAACAGCAAAACAGAGGTGGTCAGTGACCCAAAAACAGCAACAAAAAGAACAAAAAACAAAAGTGATAAATTAAAGTCAACCAAGCAGATTAGAGACACCAGAAAAATATCAGAGAGAGAATCGAAAATATATACCAGAGAGAGTATCAATCAAAAAGGGAGGAGGGCAATGAGCATCAAAATAAAAAGGAGTGAGCACCAAGAGAAAAAAATCAGTGAGAACGAGAGATTAGAGAGAAAAAAACATAGATACATTGTAAACAATCCGGAAAAATTACAGAGAGAAATCAATAAAAAAGGCCTTCAAAGGTATCATTTTTCTTATTTCCATTTCTCAGATCTTGCATGCATCAAAACCAAAAAACGAGATAAAAAAGAGATCGAAATATATACCTACGTCGGCGGTTTGGCTTCCAAGCGCTTCACCTCCTTCTACTTCGAGCACCGTCCGGCAACAACCCCTTAAAGGGTGAGCCGCCACGGTTAGGGTTTGAACGAGGGAAGGTTTTTTTGAGGGATTAGTCTCTGGTTTTTTTGGAAAGAGAAAAAGGGAGATTTTGGGGTTTGTTTAGGGTTCTGAAGGAGGAGAGGGACGTTCGGTTCACGCCGGCGTTAGGTTTACAATGACCGGTGAAGTTTTCCGGTCCCGTTCGACAGAGGGGAGGTGTTTTTGGATTTCGGTTTCGAGAAAACAAAATGGCAAAAGGGGCATAATGTTTTTTAGGGTTTTTATAAAGTTTTAATCTCTTAAAAAGGGTTTAATTTTTCTTTAGTCCTCCCGCGTTTTTACATTATCTTTCAGGCCATTCTGCTTTTTGAAAGCATGCATATGGTCCCTCGATGTTTTTGAAAGTTTTTAATCTTGTCATTGTTTGGTTAAATCAGTTTTCGAGTGGGTGATTCTCACTTTGGTCCCTGCCGTTCAATGCATTTTCTAATTTCCCCCTAAGTTTGTTCTCATAACTTCAAATGGGATAAATCCCTTTCCAGTCTTCAAACCTTCAGTTTCTATTTGATTTAGCCCCTTTATCAATGGAAAGTCGCTTAGCCTCATTAATTCGTGCACGTTTAGATTCCATTTTTTTATCCATATCTTCATACTGATGTTCGGCATGCTTGTGATGTGTTTGTACTGGTATGTTTTTTTTATGTGGATGCATGGCATGGCTTACACGATTAAATGTGCGTTATAATTTTTATATCAAGCGCACGTCATATATGTAATACTCGCATGGCTATATGTAAATGTATTTCATATGTGATTCTCATATAGTTTATTTCATGTTTCGTGGTTTTATGAGTGCGTACATCTACATACTTGTCTCGTGGGTTTCATGTTTCTTAAAATCGTGTAGTTTACATGGCACCTTGAATTCGTACGCTTACCTTTTTTTTGTGTTACTTTTTGGTTGTATCATAACTTGCCTTTTTGTTTAATCATGCAATTTATTTGTTTCGCTTTCTTTTTTAAAGTTGCATACGAATCTAAATTACAATGCGATTGTCTTTTTATTCGGGAACGAACGAGGCCAGTACCAGTCGTAGTGGTGGTGGTTCAGACGTTCTTTCTCGAATATTAAGGCTTTTAAAATTTACTCGCTCGTATAACCAAATTTCGATATGATTCGTCACTTTAATTCGCAAAATTTAGTATTAATTAAGCGGTAATGTTTTTGGTACTGATTTCCGGGCACGATGAGGGTGCTCATCCTTCCCCGCGTGTAACCGACTCCCGAACCTATTTTCAAAAAGAATCTCTGGTTTTATTTCGGTGTCCAGTCTACCATTTTTAAATGGCCGGTGGCGACTCCTCTATTTTTTTATAAATCCGACTAATTTTTCGAAAACCAAATCAAAACCCGGTCCGTCCGAGCGACAACCGAGGTAATGTGTATTTTTGAAATTTTTTAGTCGCAACAGATGGCGACTCCGCTGGGGATAAAATTTTGTTTTCAAAAACAAAAAAGAGGGTCGAGCCAAAAAAAAACTTTACCGCTCAATTAATATTAGAAGTTACGAATTAAAGTGACCGAGTCGATCGATATTTGTTTATAAGTGCGAGTTTATTTTAAACGCATTTAAAATTGGCATTTAAACCCGTTCATTTAAGTGGGGGGAAAACGCTAGTGCTTTCGTGGGGATATTGTTCCTCCGTATGGGCCTAGCAAGTACCTTCGGGGCTCGAATACCCTATATCTTCGTGGGAATATCGTTTCTCCGTACGGATATAGCTAAAGGGTCCCCTCGAATTGAACTCGGTTGAGAGGAGCCTATAATGGGTGATGACCGGGGGCCTTGCTACCCTTAGAAGGGGACAGCGAGGACAGTTCGAGTACCTCCTAGAACCAAAACTGCATGTAGAGAACTAGATTGCCCACCCTTTTTAGAGCCATGCGGACAACCTAGGTTTATTAGACGGGATAAGTAGGGTTGCTTGCTTTCATGCTTGCCTTTTTCTTATCATGTTTATCTGACACTAACGATTATTCTTATGATTTTTTTTTTGCATTTATTCTCGCATGCATATCATAACATAAAGGTGTTGAGTCAAGGTGGTTTTACCCGATCAAGGGCTATCATTATGGACGAGAGGTTGCTAGAAGAGATGATGTCAATTAGCGAGTCCGACATTGGTCAGAGTTGAATCAGAAGGGATAAAGGGGCAGTTTACCGAGCGAACGCACAGTGTCGGGTCATTTAATACCCACCATCGAAGAAGGCACAACTTTACTCCACCCCAAGGAAGTCAAGCAAGATCGGATCTACTCCGAAGATCTAAAGTCATGAAACTACCCGACCGAGTACAAAGAGGCGGTCAGAAAGAACATGGCGACCGGAAAGGGCATGGATTAGGTCAAGAGATGGATTCAGCTTCGAGGAAATAGCTTGTTTTCCGGGACTTGATACCAGCAGTTTTAGAGGGTCTTGAATTGCTAGAGAAGAAAGCAAATCCGGCCCTAGCATTTTTGCCGAAATTTTCATTTCCTTGAACATGATTCGGGGGCAAGAAGGGTACTCGTAGGACTTTTGCTATGACTATCTTGTAACGAGGATCCTCCTTTACGTTCAAATGAAAGTTGACCTAAGGGGAATCACCTATATGACCAACGCCTTTGACTTGCATACATTTGTAACATTTGTTTCATACATCATTTCGAAGCAACATTAAAATTGTCAGCCATGCACCCATCTCATGATCATGCATCTGTTGATTCGAGTCCATAATACATACATCATTGGACATTAAAATTTGCTTAAGGCATTTCATCGCACCATTACTAATTGGGGAAAACACTCATGTCAGATAGAGAAAAGAGAGAGAAAATGGACAAAGGAACATTTTCCAGCCAATACCGCTTCGGGAATGTGAACAACCTGGTGAGAAGGATGGATGAGCTCGAACAGTTCCACCAACAGTTAGTGTGGAACCAGAAGGAAACAATCGCATGCGTGAAGAAGTTCCAAGATGAAACCAAGGAACAATTTGACGAGTTGAAGGCTATGATCGCCACCCTGACCAAGAAAGGCAAAACCCACAAGCCCAAAGAGAGTATGGACGGGGATTCCGATATTGTGATGGAGGAGGTCTTATCTGAAGAAGACCAGGCTGTCATAGGCCAATATGAGGTGCATTGTTCCCATTCCGAATGCCCTATTGAGTTGGCTCTAGACAAGATCGAGGATTCACTGCGGAAAATCCTAGATGAAGAATAGGACCGGAAGCAGCAAGGACGGGTGGAGACCGCCAGGAGTGCCACAGTTTCGAAGCCCCGGGGTATGAATAAAGACCCTCTGAGCTCAAGGAAGGCAAAGAGTGCCGAGAAAGGGAAGGAAAAACTCACCCCTCTGCTGACATACTCCCGAGTCTACCGCGTGGATTAGGTCTGAAGACGGCAATCTTTTGAAAGGGTAGTTTTTTAGAAGACCTTGATCTTCAACATAGTTTAGGGTTTTATGTCTCCATGCATCGTGTCTGTTTTACCTTTTGTTGTCGGATCTTTCCTTCGTTGAGGTGCATGTGTAAGTTTGTACTGTTGGCCTGTAATAGCTAGCATCTTCTGTAAGGGCTTTTGTGATGTCTGTTTGCTTTATTTTCAATGAAGGAGACTTTTGCAAGCATTTTATATTCCTTAATTTCTTTTAGACATTTTATTTATTCTTTATGGTTACAACCTTATTGTTTTTCTATTAAAAAACATACATGTATATATTTTTACAAAAAATGACCTTAATACTTTGAAAAGAAAAAACCAAATGTTGTGGGAATGATACGAATGGAAGCACCATCTGTTCTACTCAGGCCAAGAGAGGGGTGACAACGAGTGTTTAGGAATAATGGGCCACTCCCATTGAGTGAATTTTCCTCTCAGGCATTGTTGTCTAAGGTTCTTGAATGAAGTGATAACCCTAAAACTTCTACCACCTGAAGACCAATTTTGATATCAGTATGGGAGGACATTTGGCATTCCTTCAATTCCATTCACATAGAAAGAAAATAAAAAATACCCATTGTTATCCCCGTTTGAGCCTATCAAACTTTTTTCTTCTGATTGAACCCAAACCAAGGATCACCCCTACACTGGGGTAGAAGAGGATAGAAGTTTGCGGATGAATGAATGACATTGGATCCTAAATATGCTATGAAGACGATGCCTCGTGAATTAAAGGGCAATAAAAGAGAATAGATGCATTGAATACATTTTCGGTTTGAGCAGCAAAAACATCAAAAGAAAACAACGAAAGAAAAGTCGGTTCTCAAAGAGTTACCCAAATCAAGTCAAAAGTTACCGACATAAAAGTTGAAGAAATCAAAAGCAAAGGCACTAAAGTGAAAAGTGCAATTTTGAAAAGAGAGAGAAGCGGATAAAGAAAAGGGGCAAGAGGATTCCCTATCCAAATGAATCTCTGCTTAGATGAGCCTCGAAAGATTGTTCACCTTTGATCAAAAGCCTGCACTAATACAATGCGAAGGTGCAATTTGACCCGAAACTACGCTTGATAAAAGGAAATGAACTCTAGGGTGAAAACCCCAACAAAAGGGGCAGTCTAGAGCAATCCAGAGAAGCCGGAAAAGAAATAGCATTTCATCGGAGCATAATTGAGACTTCTAGTTGGAAAAATTGATCCTTGGTTTCACCACCCTTAAACACTTGTTTGGGCCTTTTTACCCTTTCTTTCGTAGCCGTGAGCCTTAGCCTACATTACAAGCCATAAAAGACCACTTGGACCGTACACAGACGGATAATTTTGTCTTCAGATCACATCCCGCCTATCGGGGTTAACCTTTCTTCAAGGATTGCCACACTTCTAATGCCTGATTGAGATCAGGAGAGAGGGAAGGATGGGGCATGGTGAGTTAGTGAGCTAAAGAGAGCCACTTTTAAATTGGGTAGAAACTAGGAATGGGAGTCGCTCCTCTCGGAAGCCTAATAGCCCAGAAAAGATTTCATATGTGCATCCCTGCAACATTCGGAAAATTTCACTCGGGTCAACCTTTTTCAAAGACCCCAAACTTGATTTTCACTTGACATGATTCTTTAAAATGTATATTTACAAAATAAAATTATTTTTACCCAATCACTTGCATAAGTCTTCTACATGGGAATGAACAAGCGGATTGACCGTGGCCCGAGGTAAAGCCATCAGTACCCAGAGGGGCACCCTCGGAGGTTCAAGCATTACTAATACCTCTAGTTGAAATATCAAGACCGTCTTCGATGAAATGTTGAGCTACGAAGTCGAACTTCGCTAAGAAGTATTAGAATAGAACATGAGGGTAGAAATTTTGACATTGAGAATCAGGGAACAGAAGTTACCCTCAGAGCCTGAGCATCTTGCTGGAAGGAATGCCCCGAGAAAGACCGTGTGCGCCGCGCACCAAGATGAGATAGTAAGTATCGTCTGAAATCAACTCGACAAAAGGCGACGAAGACATGCCTAAGAAAAGATGGAAGATAGAAAAGAAGAAGGAGAAAAAGAAGAGAAGCCGAGACGAGGACCCCAAAGGCACTTCGGGGCAAAGGAGCGAAATTCAGAAGAGGCGCTCTTGACCACGAATTTAGAGGAACAAGGGCCAAAAATTGGTGGCATCTTTGGACAGAAGACACCATGTAAAGAAGCCGACATTAACCAGAGGTCAGTCAGAAGGTACGTAAGCCTAAAGAGTGAAGGCAAATAGAGACAGGGCTCTATGGAAAATGAGAAGACATGGGACACCGTAAAGATGTGAAAAATTTTAAGAGTCAAAAGTTGAAGTTGACTTCAGGATGAAAACTCAAAGGAGTACCCAAAAAGAGAAAAAGAAGAAGAAAGAGGACAAAGAAAAGAGAAGACACAGTGAAAACCCAAAAGACACTTTGGGATTGAGGCAAAATTCAAAAGGAACGCTTCAGATCACAAACTCATGACGAAGGAGGCAGAAACTCAAAGCCAAAAAGATTTTAAGAGCAAAGGAGGCAGATACTCAGAGCTCAGGGCAAAGGAGACAGAAACTCAAAGCCCAAGAACTTTTAGAGCAAAGGAGGCAGATACTCAAAGCTCGTGACAAATGAGACAGAAACTAAAAGCCAAAGGATTTTAGAGCAAAGGAGACAGATACTCAAAGCTCGAGACAAAGATATATGAAATCTGCTCATCTATTCGAGCATTTGGAAAATAGAACTCGCCTATCCGTTTAGGCACTTGGAGAATGGAAATTTGTCTATCTACTCGGGCAATCAAAAATTAATAAAAGTAGAAGAAGAGAAAGAAAGAAAAAAAAGAAGGAAAAAATAGAAGAAAGAAAAGAGAGAGAGAGAGAGAGATGGGTTCAAAGTGAAAACCCGAATGGGCACTTTGAGGCAAACAATTCCAGAAGTGGATGAGACGAAGAAGAACAAGGGTCCGGTAGAACCGAGAAGAGAGGCAATCAAAACAAGAAGCAACACCAAAGGACACGATGTCAATAAAATTAATATGACTAAATAACTTGCGAACCCATGACATGCATCACGAGTAGTTAGGCATCCCTAGGTTAGGAGCATGCTCATACCATCATAGCATTTTATCTCTTTCCACAGATTCTTGAAAGACAAATTGAATACCTCTCGGGATGAGGAGAAAATGATAAAGCGAGAACTAAAAAGGATTTCAGGCGAAGCCTTTCAAGCCGCCGCTCCAGAATGTCAGGTGAAGCTTTCATGTTCGCCACTCAAGGATTTCAGATCAAAGCTTTCAAGCTTGCCGAAAGATTTCAAGATGAAGGATCCTACAGAGAAAGGGTCCAAACAAGCTCTATATAGGAGGAACTTAAAGTGTCAGGATCTCAAAAGCGGAGGATCCTACGAAGAGGGGACTTGTAGATCCTTGGTTTTAGACGAGAGTTCAATAGAGAAGAAACTACTACTCGAAGAGTACGCTAAGGAAGAGGAGTTTTGTGGAGAAAGAACTCAGAATCCTAAGGCTTCAGGTCTCAAAAGCAGAGGGTCCTACAGAGAGAGGACTTGGAGACCCTTGAAATACGAGGACGAGAGTTCTATGAAGAAAGAACTGCCACTCGAAGAACACGCCAAGGAAATGAGTTCTATAGAGAGAGAACTCATAAGGCTTCAAAAAGGAAATTACTCGGTGTAGCGCGTTGCAGCTCCAGGAGAGTAAATCGTCCAACAGGGAAGTTGGACAGATATAGTTATGACCAGTTTGCTTTACGGCCGTGAAGGGAAAGCAAATCCACTTGGATGTCCAAGTTCGCCTTTTTACCGCGAAGAGGAGGCAAAAGTATTTGGAATTTTAGCTTGCTTTTTGACCGCGAAATGGACAACTTGCTTTTAGACCGCGAAGGGAAGGCAAAGTTGTTTGGATGACTGACTTGTTCTTACGGAAAAGAGAAGACAAAGATATTTGGAATCTGCTCATCTATTCGGGCAATTGGAGAATAAAACACGTCTATCCATTCAGGCACTTGGAGAATGGAAATTTGCAAAAAAAAAAAAACTCTATGTCTACCTATTTGGGGCATCCGGAGGAAGAACTCATGATCAAAAGGCGTTGGGAAGAGGAGTTGCTTGGAATCGCGTGGCTGCAGTAAACCGTCCAATAGGGAAGTAGGACAAAATTAGTGCTTATGGTCTTTGCTTTATTCTTGTTCCACAAGTATAAGCAAAGAGGGGCAGCTGTAATCACTAATTTTGTCCGGACCTTGAACCCCCTTTATGTTTGTGTTGTTAGTGGGCTTATCGGGCTATTAGGAAATTTAAAAATTTAAAAAGAAAGATCAAAAAAAAAAGAAAAAGAGAAGAAAAAAGGAAAAATAAATATACATATGTCATACATATTATTACCTTACTATTAGGAGTGTTATTTAGTGTATTTATAAGTGCATGTGACATATTAGATATAAGTAATTAAGTAATAATGCTTGAATGTGTATATGTTGCCTTTTATGTTATTAATAAAAAAAACTTAAACATTATGATAATACTTTTTTACCCTTCATTAGTAAGTATATTTGCTAGGTTTGTTATTATTTATTATTATTTTTTTATTAACTTTATTAATATTATTATAACAGGATTAAAATAATAATAATAATAATAATAAAACATAAGTAAAGAAATAAAAGCCCAAAATGCATTGAATAAATAATAATAATAGTCCAAACTTAAAATAAATATACATGTTGGCCTGGTAAGCCCAAATAAATGCATAGCCCAAACAAATGAAGAAACCCTAACGTTCCTTGTTTGCTGCTTCAGCCGCCACCAGCCTTAGCCGTCAGATCTGCTTAGATCTGACGGTCCCAATCCATCCCGCAAAGACAAACCCTAGAGGAGCCCTAAGGGTCTGGCGCCACACACCTCCAATGCCGTTAGATCTGGAGGCAATCCAACGGCCCAAACCGCATCAAAGAGCGAAACCCTAATGAGGGTGACCTTGATCCGCGCCGCACATACTCCCCACCGTTAGATCAAGGCTCGATCGAACGGACCTGAGATCCCACGCGTTATCCCCTCATCTCCCCACGCACCCACGCGCCAGTGCCGTCTGACCATTGGCCTGCCGCGATCACGCCTTGGTCTCCTCCCATTTCCGGCAATGTCGACATGCAACAACAAAACAGAGGTGGTCAGTAACCCAAAAACAGCAACAAAAAGAACAAAAAACAAAAGTGATAAATTAAAGTCAACCAAGCAGATCAGAGACACCAGAAAAATATCAGAGAGAGAATCGAAAATATATACCAGAGAGAGTATCAATCAAAAAGGGAGGAGGGCAATGAGCATCAAAATAAAAAGGAGTGAGCACCAAGAGAAAAAAATCAGTGAGAACGAGAGATTAGAGAGAAAAAAACATAGATACATTGTAAACAATCCGGAAAAATTACAGAGAGAAATCAATAAAAAAAGCCTTCAAAGGTATCATTTTTCTTATTTCCATTTCTCAGATCTTGCATGCATCAAAACCAAAAAACGAGATAAAAAAGAGATCGAAATATATACCTTCGTCGGCGGTTTGGCTTCCAAGCGCTTCACCTCCTTCTACTCCGAGCACCGTCCGGCAACAACCCCTTAAAGGGTGAGCTACCACGGTTAGGGTTCGAACGAGGGAAGGTTTTTTTTGAGGGATTAGTCTCTGGTTTTTTTGGAAAGAGAAAAAGGGAGATTTCGGGGTTTGTTTAGGGTTATGAAGGAGGAGAGGGACGTTCGGTTCACGCCGGCGTTAGGTTTACAATGACCGGTGAAGTTTTCCGGTCCCGTTCGACAGAGGGGAGGTGTTTTTAGATTTCGGTTTCGAGAAAACAAAATGGCAAAAGGGGCATAATGTTTTTTTAGGGTTTTTATAAAGTTTTAATCTCTTAAAAAAGGGTTTAATTTTTCTTTAGGCCTCCCGCGTTTTTACATTATCTTTCAGGCCATTCCGCTTTTTGAAAGCATGCATATGGTCCCTCAATGTTTTTGAAAGTTTTTAATCTTGTCATTGTTTGGTTAAATCAGTTTTCGAGTGGGTGATTCTCACTTTGGTCCCTGCCGTTCAATGCGTTTTCTAATTTCCCCCTAAGTTTGTTCTCATAACTTCAAATGGGATAAATCCCTTTCCAGTCTTCAAACCTTCAGTTTCTATTTGATTTAGCCCCTTTATCAATGGAAAGTCGCTTAGCCTCATTAATTCGTGCACGTTTAGATTCCATTTTTTTATCCATATCTTCATACTGATGTTCGGCATGCTTGTGATGTGTTTGTACTGATATGTTTTTTTTATGTGGATGCATGGCATGGCTTACACGATTAAATGTGCGTTATAATTTTTATATCAAGTGCACGTCATATATGTAATACTCGCATGGCTATATGTAAATGTATTTCATATGTGATTCTCATATAGTTTATTTCATGTTTCGTGGTTTTATGAGTGCGTACATCTACATACTTGTCTCGTGGGTTTCATGTTTCTTAAAATCGTGTAGTTTACATGGCACCTTGAATTCGTACGCTTACCTTTTTTTTGTGTTACTTTTTGGTTGTATCATAACTTGCCTTTTTGTTTAATCATGCAATTTATTTGTTTCGCTTTCTTTTTTAAAGTTGCATACGAATCTAAATTACAATGCGATTGTCTTTTTATTTGGGAACGAACGAGGCCAGTACCAGTCGTAATGGTGGTGGTTCGGACGTTCTTTCTCGAATATTAAGGCTTTTAAAATTTACTCGCTCGTATAACCAAATTTCGATATGATTCGTCACTTTAATTCGCAAAATTTAGTATTAATTAAGCGGTAATGTTTTTGGTACCGATTTTCGGGCACGATGGGGGTGCTCATCCTTCCCCGCGTGTAACCGACTCCCGAACCCATTTTCAAAAAGAATCTCTGGTTTTATTTCGGTGTCCGGTCTACCATTTTTAAATGGCCGGTGGCGACTCCTCTATTTTTTATAAATCCGACTAATTTTTCGAAAACCAAATCAAAACCCGGTCCGTCCGAGCGACAACCGAGGTAATGTGTATTTTTGAAATTTTTTAGTCGCAACACTTGTATAGACAAACACTAGTGAGCCAAAATTGTCAAATTTGCTCAAGTGTTTTAGGTTTTGGGTGAGTGCTTTAATTGTGCAAACAAACACATATTAGAGGGATTTGTTTTTGCTTTTCTTATCTCTTTGTAAAAGAGGGTTTGATCAAGGCTTTGGGTAGAAAGCTTGATCGGTGTATAAGAGTTTCCTCCTAAGCCTAGAAAAGGGGACGAATCAATAGTGGATTGATTGGAAATCCTTAGTGGGAAGCTAAGGTAGTGGATGTAGACCTTGGTTAGAAGGTTGAACCACTCTAAAATCACTGTGTCAATAATCTTTTTAGCTTCCACACCACCTCCACCCAAAAATCCACCTCTCCACCACTTGGTGAGCCATATCAGTTGAACGAATCGAGCTCCTCACAACTCAACACAAACACTCTTATACAATCAGCTAATACAATTCGCTAGTCAAATCAGCTAATGCAATCAGCTATCAGCTAATGTAGTCTGTTATCCGCTATCATCTATCCGTTAATTGCCAAATAGGGCCATAGTTATTTTTTAGTTTTTTAATTTTCAAATAAAATATGAAAATAACTTATTATTTTATATTATCAAATATAATATAATATCCGATTATAAATAATTTTACAAATAATTTAAAATTTATATTTTATGCCAAATAAAGATTATAAATGTAATTTTTTAAGAATATTTTAATATTAGTTTTATAAAAAAAACAAATATTTATTTATTTAGTTTAGTTGTAGTGTATTTTAACTTAAATATTAGTTCGATTCTTTATAGTAGCAATTTTGTTTTATTTTACGACGGTAACTTTGGTTAAGTTAAATAATTTTTTGCTTAGCTTTAATCATTATAAGTTGCTTGGTTTAATGGTTAAGTGCTTAACCTTTTATGTATGATGTCTTTGGTTTGATTCCCACCCGTTGTTTTATTTTACGACGGTAACTTTGGTTAAGTTAAATAATTTTTTGCTTAGCTTTAATCATTATAAGTTGCTTGGTTTAATGGTTAAGTGCTTAACCTTTTATGTATGATGTCTTTGGTTTGATTCCCACCCGTTGCAAAGGAAGCCTTTTTATTTTTTTTAGTTTTGTTCAATCAATCAGAAGGTGACACGTTGGACAAATAAAAACATTAATAAATAACAAATAACGTAAAAATTAAAAAAATTAACATAATCTTTTCCCTTAATTTTAAAAGGCGGTAATAGCCAAAAAAAAAAAAAAACTTCCATCCGAGACAAGAGTTAAAAACTAAAAGAAACACGTAAAGTCAATGACAGTACCACTATTGTGCTTCACTAAAACATGAATCATATATTGAGACTTACCCGATCAAAAGGTTGTAACTTAATTAGGAAGAATACTTCTTCAATATGTAACCTCTTATCATTAAAAACAACTTCGTTTCAGTAGTAAATAATTAGGAAGAACTCTTCCTCGTTCCTTATCAATACCCATAACTTAATTTGGAAGGACACTTTCTCAATTGGTAACTTTTTATCATTAAAAATATTTTCTCGTTCTTAGAATTTTTAGATTTGGAATGAGAGAAAGAGTCTATGTTGAGATGATCACACAATAGCAAATTAGTCAAGAGGGGTGAATTGGTTATTTAATGAGGCCCGTTATATTTCAAAAAAATGAAAGGGAGCAAAGCGGTAAAATAAAAATTGAAGACATGAGAATTTAGAGTGATTCAAGCTTAGAATAAGCTCTACACCCACTACCTTAGTTCACACTAAGGATTTTCAACCAATTCACTATTGAATTCTTCTCATTTTCTAGGATTAGGAAGAAACCGTTACAAAACGATTAAGCTTTCTACCTAAAGATTAATCAAGATGACTCTTTACAAGAGAAGTTTTTGGGAACTGAAAAATACCTCACAATAGGTGAATAATTGCCTAAACACAAGTTCACACTATTTCCAAACTTGATCAAGAATGAATACAATAAAAATTCTCAATAGGGTTACAAGAATTTAACTCTAATAAACTCAAAGAGATTGGATTTCTGCTTGATTATGCTTGACTTGTTCAATAATTGTTGTAGCTTTAGAGGCTTGCTTTTATACCTTCTCATTGAATTCTAGCCGTTTGAGTGGTTGACATCATCAATAGAGCCGTCGGGCTCTCTTTTTCCCACCATAAATGCACTTCTGCAACCTACCGTTTCGGTACACGTGGTACCTATATCGATACTTGTCTCAAAACATAAAGAGCCGTTGCAGGTAATAAAGAGGGTGTATCGATACGCGAGAAGGTGTACCGAAACGTATAAGGGGTCGTATCGAAACAACTATAGGTCGTATCGATGCAATTTTTGCAAACTTAGACACTGTCAAACTCCATATCAATATACCACTAGGGTGTATTGGTACGGGCAACTGAATTTTAAAAGTTTGCTGGTTTTATCTATCTGACAAGGCAACGGTCATATAATAAATGCAAAGATTTGAAAATCTTAACCCCGTATCGATATGATATAGGTCCGTATCGGTACGCTAACAAAAACCTTAAGCCCAAATGAATGTCGTATCGAAACATGCATATCCGTATCAAAACACCTGTATCGAAACGTAAAATTTCAATAGCCAATTAAGATGAGGCCGTATCGAAACGCTGAGATAGCGTATCGAAACGTTTGCGTAGTTTTGTAAAGATTGACTTTAGAAAGACAAAGCCGTATCAAAACACTTATATAAATGTCAATAGTTTTGACTTGACTTTGAAACATTTTGTTAAGTTTGACTTAGAAAATTTGTGAGGTTTAAGTTTTGACTTAAAAATATTTTAGGTTTGAAATTCTTGTCAATAGTTGAGATTTTCACGTACTTAAAAATTTATTTATTTTGTAATTTGGTCTTTAAAATATTTGTTATATCAAAATCAAACATAAATTTTACAGTCTAATTAAAAACATATATAAATGTCATAATAATTAAATTTCATTAAATTTATTAAAAACTATTAATAAATAATATATTTTATTTCATTTAAATATATAAAGTCACAGTTGACACATATCATGTGCTAATGAAAAAGATCAACATGACGTCAACTACTGTCCCAATGGTTAAGCCATTAAATTATGAGACTGTATTTTCAAGGTTGAATCCGTCAAAAACTTAAATTCTTTTTCTATTTATCCAAAATAATGTCAAAATCATCATAATTTTGACCCAAATATTACTTTGGAATTTTTTATTCTAACAATAAAGATGCTCAAAGATTATTTTCGGATATAGAGATGATCACTGTTCAAAAAGTAAAAATTCATAGACCACACCCTGTTTTTTAACAGTGTTCTTGAATTTAGGGTACTGTTCAAAAACCGATTCCAAACCCTCCCCTTTCTAACAAATATAGTCTGGCACGTAGCGTTATTTTGGGAATAGAGCACCGTTCAAAATCGGGTTCCCCACCCTTAACTTTTGAACAATGCAATAATTGGTGCATGGTGCCTTTATTATGGTAAAATACATGTGGCAGAAGCTGGGTAGGACATCAACTATTCAAAGTCGGATAGCCCTCCTTATGCTTGTGAACAGTGCCCGTGTATTATTGACCGGCTGCAGGGTGGCAGGTGAAGATTTCAGCTTTTATGGTAAATTTTTTTATTGGATGAATGAGAGTTGGTTTGTGTGGTTAAAATTGAAAGGGGTTGGGGATAAATAGGGGTTATGTTGAAGATAGAAGAGGAAGATAGAAGAAGAAATGTTGTAAGTGTGTATTTTATTTGAGAAAATTATGTTAAATTAATTTTTTATTTGTAATGTAATGTATGTATGTAGTTATGGTTTTTGTTAGTTTAATTTTTTAATTTTATATTTGTTAGAATTTTAAAGTTAATGTTTGAAATATTAAAATTTTTGTGTTAAATAGGTTGTTGAGGAGAAGAAATTTTGTGAAAAGTTTGAGAAAGAAAGATTTGAAGAAATATAGTAAGTATGATGAAATTTTAATTTGGTGGTTGAATTTTTTAAACTTGTGAAGAGATTAAGTTTTTGTTGTTTGAAAATTTCTATGTTTGAATATTTGTTTTGTTGTTAATTTAATGTTAGATTTTATAATATTAATGTTCAAAATGTTTATATTTTGAGTATATTGGGAGTAAAATGAGTATTTTTAGAGTTGATTCAAAAAATTAGTAAATAAATGAATAGTTCATAATAATCTTTAAGTTGAGTTGTTTTAATGTTATATTAGTAGTAGTAGTAGTACTTTTTTTAAAAAAATTTATTTGTAATTTTTTAAAAAAAACTTAGGAGTTTATATAGTAAAAAGTATTAACGTTTTTTTAATTTAGGAGTTTGTAAAAATATTTTATGTTTTTAAAATTTTATTTGTAATTTTATAGAAATTGTTTTATTTAAGAGTTGTGTTGAAAATTAGTAAAAAATATTAATTTTGTTTAATTTTGTAGAAATTGTTTTATTTAAGAGTCTTTTAGAAATTAATGAGTAGTTTGTAAAAATATTAAAATTGTATGTAGTAAAAAATATGGATATTACTAGTCTTTTAATAGTTGAATTAAAATATAAACAAAATTAATTTATAATATATTGTTTAATTTAGAAAATTGAGTCTCGGGTTGTAATATATTCATACTTGTCATGTAGGATGGCTGAGCAAGCTCATCTATTGAGATTCCAGGATCAACACATTAGAAGTTTACCGGTTCCCGAGATGGTATAATTTTGTTAATAATTGATTTATTAGAAATTCAATTCAATTATGTTAATAATACTATTTGGTTTAGTTTATCCCTTTATTTATTGATGTGTTAATGACAGGATTTTGAGGATACATTTAGACATCACCCGACCATGGCGAAAAATCCTTCGCACGATCGAATCATTGAATGGTTGCAACAGTCTGGATTTTATTATGTGACATTCCTTCGAGGGTACAAGTTGGTGCCCAGGTTGATTGCTGCTCTGATTGAGCGTTGGAGGCCGGAAACTCATACGTTCCATATGCCGTGTAGGGAATACACGATCACACTTGAAGACGTTGTCATGCTTATTGGGGTGCTGGTAAACGGGGCACCATTGATCGGGGCACCATTGACCGGGGAACCCTCGATCGACCAGACTGAAGTTAGACCTGAAGCAATTTGCGGTTATTTTCTTGGGAAGGTGCTGAACAAATCAAATTTGTCAGGAAGTCGTGTGAAACTGAGTTGGTTGCAAAAAGAATTCAATCTCAGTGAATATAGTTCGATTGATGTGGTTTATAATGCCAGTCGAGCTTATATTCTGCAGCTCATTGGCGGTATATTGATGCTGGATAAATATGGCAATCTTGTACATACACGGTATCTACGCTTTTTGAGGTACCCGTGGGAAGCTGCTCAATATAGTTGGGGATCGGCCATATTAGCGTTCTTGTATCATGAGTTGTGAAAGGGTGCTAAAATAGAGAATGATCATAATGTTCGAGGTATTGGTGGATGTTTGTTGTTGCTGCAAGCATGGACTTGGCAGCGACTTCCGTTTTGGACACCGATTACTCGAATACCGGTACAGTTCTCTCTTGTCGCCAGGTAATTATCTTGATTTTAAGTTTAATTTTTGAGGTAATTTTAAATTATTTTTTTATTAATTAAAACATTATTTGTGAATTGTATGCAAATGGTGCGAGAAAAAAACACACATGGGATTGGCGAACAACAACTTGAAAGTATTTAGAGCGGAAATTGATTTGTATTGTCAGGAGCGGGTATGTGGTTAACTGTATTTTTTTTTTTACAATTTAGTAAGATAGATATTAATTAATAGTTTTTTTACATTATAGTTAGGTCTTATTATAATAATAATAATTAATTTTGCAGTTTATTTGGATGTCGTACAACGATGATCGCATATTTGTACCAGATGAACTGTTGAAGGATTCTAACAAGTGGTGTACGGTTACAACGTTGATCCACTTTGCGATTGTCGAGTTCCACTTTACCAACATGGTGGTTAGGTAACTTGGCTTCCACCAGCCTATTCCGTATCCCCACACTGAGCATGATTATTTGCACAATTATGATGGACGCAGCAAGGCAGATGATTTTGATTTTCAGAGGTCAGGGTACCTAATTTATTTTTTTAATAATGGAAAGCCTTACTTAACTTCGGTCGAAGAACGGGAACAATGTCGAACATTTAAGAAAAAAATATGGCGGTAAAGCTGAGTCTTCCAAGACTGCAGCAACGGCCGCATCTCAAAATCTCGTTTGGTCTCAAAATCCCGAAGGTTGGCCAACAACTTGGGAACAACCACAAGTGGGCTCGCCAGTTATTTGGGAAAAAGAACCGGCCCTAACACATCATGCATGAGAAATGGGCCCAAGCTCCTCCGATACTCACAGGTTTGTTGATGATGTTTTATACACACCCGAGTTTATTCCTCCACACTTACCTCGTTACTCAAACTTTGAACAGAGCATGGATTTTCAGGAAATACAAGATTTCCTGAATTCACCAGAGTTTTTACCTCGTTACTCCACGGGTTGCGTGGACACGTACACAATACCGCCTCCTATGCCCTCGGTGAATGAGAAGGATGCTGGAGAGGTGGATGCTAAAGAAGTTCATGAGGAAGAACTGAGGCTACAACGTAAGAAGACCAAAAAACACACCTATTTTTCGACCATATCCGCTCATTGTCAGAAATTACGTAAGCGGATGCAAAACAAAAAATGATTTTATCTTTATTTGTGTAATAACTTATAGTACTGATTGAATTTGAATATTAAATTTTCACTATGTGTTTTGTTTTTTAATTATTCGTTGTTTGGTTAAAATGTGATATAAATGGTATATTTTGGCCTAAATAGTGAAAACGTAGTAAATGAATTTGAAACGTACTAAAATTTTGTATGCTATTAGAAATATTGTTTTCAAGGTTTCTGTTAAAATTTGGTAAATTTTAGAAATGGTTTGATATATCAATTCGAATAAAAACAATTTTGAATAATTTATGAAATGGTCACTAAATAGTGAAATCGTTTGGTAGATCAATTCGGACAATATTTTAAATGCAAACATTATATTTTTCAAGTACAAACATGACAAATCATTGAGGCATGGCCACATATCTTGGTTCATTGGGACATTTTGATTTCGAATGGCCTTCACCCCCTACATATGCTGCATCTCTTGCGTTGGCCCTTCTCTCTGTGAGGAAGATCCATACTCGTGTAGATCCGAGCCGATCTAGGTCGCCCAGTTGGCTTTCTACGGAGTGTCGGATCCGGTAACCATTTATCATGCTCCACTGACGGCCGATATATAAAATTTTGGGTCGATGGGAACTCAATTTTGTAAATTTCTAACATTTGGCTAAGACTGAAGCATTCATCAACATATGTGTACGGGTCAACGTTGACGAACATACATGCTGCAACTGCATGAGCACATGGATATCGCCACGCTTGGAACTCGCCACAGTCACACCAGTTACGTCTGAAATCTACTCAAAATACGTTCGAGTGGGGGGGCTCCGTGTCGGGATCTGGAAGCAACAACATCGAAAGTCTGATTATGGCGGTCGAATGTGTGAACCACCAATGCCGTTGCACTCTTCACATTTTCATACATTTTTTCAACTATTGTAGTAGCCCATCGTTGTCCCCTATTTATTAAGGACTGCACCTGCTTTCCTTTGACGGCCCAAACCTTAGCCAAACGGTAGTATGTCTCTGTTACCAAGCTGGCTATTGGGAGATGACGTGACTCTTTGAGTACTCCATTAATGCACTCCACAAGGTTGGTAGTCATTTTCCCGTATCGTCTACCACCTTCATCATATGATTGGGCACATCTCTCTCTCTCAATGTTGTTGGCCCAACTCCAAACACGCTCGCCATATTTCATTAAACCCGTCATCTTCCTTTCAAATTCTGGCTGTAGTAATTGATACCCTGTGCCATAATATTTGTTTGACTTAGCATCAACATAAATCAAAACACATCACTGCATACACATATATAACAGAATTTGAAAGAATGAAACTTACCCATGCTCATAATCTCATTGCGAAGGTACTGATTTTTGCACCTTTCAACGACATTCTTTCCGATATGACGAACACAGTATGCAGGATATGCATGGGGAGGTGTCCAACGACTTCCCTCTCGATTAATTGCTGCTTTGATACCCGTCCCTGAATCAGAGATAATACAAACCCTGTCTTCTCGGACCACATACTCACGCAAATTAGTCAAAAAGAAATCCCAAGCTTCAGTAGTTTCCCCCTCAACAATTGCGAATGCAATCGAAATGAAATTGCTCTCACCATCTTGCATAACGACAACCAGCAGTATGTGAGAGTATTTCCCGTAAATCCACGTTACATCCACTTGGATCATACGTTTACAATACGGAAAGCCTTCAATGCATGGCTTGAAAGCCCAGAACAGTCAATGGAAAAATTTATACCTTTGAAGCAATTGCCCTTGTCGGTCGCACGCATCATTTGTTTGATACCTGACTATGGTGCCTGGGATGAATTGTGTCATTGCCATCAATAACACTGGTAGCTCATTATACGATCTGTCGTAATCACCGTACATTGAATGCAATGCCTTATCCCTTGCACACCACCCCTTCTTGTATTGTATTTGATATTGAAATAGTTGTGCAACGGTTGCTTGAATGGTTGAAGCTGGAACCCTTGGATTTGCTTCGACCAACTTTATCACGTGATGGCTTATTACGCTGGAGTCTAATTTGTTGTGGTCCTGGTCGATGACTGTTCGTAAACATGTGTGATTGCCATTGTACTTCGTGACCTCCCAACGACCATTCTTCTTAAGCTTCGTTACACGAATCTTCTAGTTGCACCCTGATCCGTACTTCACACACTTCGCAAGGAAAGTTTTCGTGTTGGATTCTGCAACCGCATAATCTACATGTTGTCTAATGTTATACTCTTTAATTGCCAATATAGCTTCATCATTTGCCTTAAATTCTAGCACCTCAAACAAGTCGCCATTCTTACTCGAACTTAGTTGGGGCATATCTAGAAATTGTGGCGCCCTCATCGCATCGAAATCCACCAAGTGCATATGAGTAGGAGCTTCGTATAATGTAATGTCGCCCCCAGTCGGAAAAAATTCTCCAACACCAAAGTAAGGGGCTTTACCAACGTTATTCGAGAACAAATCAGGATCCCAATATCTTCATCTTCGCTGGAATCTTCTAATGATTCTCCCCATCGGCCACGTAGGTTTGCAATATTAGCATTAACAGTCGGCCCGTACGATGGAGCATATGTTGACGGCCCACCTTCATGAAATCCACTAGATGTCCCAGTTGCCAACATTGCAACAAAACTGCCTCCAGACATATCAATTTCGTTACCGACGCTCATTTGACTAGATTCCCCGGTTGCGTTTCTAGAGGGGCTGGGAATATCAAGCATCTCAGCAAACAACTCGACATTTCGAATTCCCATTGACTCATGATCTACGATCATAACTTCCACATCTTCCTTATCTTCGAGAGAAATCACGGAATATATGAATGGATTCGAACATGTCATCCAACGGTACCGCAAACTATGAATCGGAGCTCCAATTTTCTCCGATATCTCCTCTTTCAATACTCGAAGTGTGATTTCTTTGTTAATTCTCATCTTCGTAGGCCTCTCCGAATGAAATACGATACCAACATCAGATTTTTACCATTTGTTCATTGTAATGGTCAGTCACAAAACAGCTGTTGTTACTCATTTTCTCTGCATATTTGAAAAAAGATTTTACAATTAATTTTCAAATAACATCAAAATTATACAAATAAAAAAATAATATTTCAAAACAACTCACATTTTTTTCTTCCAACTTTCTTCTTCTTCTACTTCTTCTTCTCCCTCTTTACTTAAATTTCTAGTAAACGGTTTTCTATCAAATTACATTCTTCAACACTAGCACAACCTATTTAAAAAAAACCCAACTTGAAAGTTTCCCTATAATACCCCTACACGGAAATTAATATTCACTAACAGATTTCCAATCAAAAAATTACACTACCCCTACATAATTTAAAATTATTATAACAATCAAATTTTTTTTACTACCATGCACCTACACCACACATCACTGAAGCCTACACCTGCACCTATATCACATCACTGAAACCCTACACCTGCACCTACACCACTATTATTACACATCACTGAAACCCTACACCTGCACCTATATCAATTAAAATAATTATTCGAATATTTTTTCAGTCTGAAAAGACTGATCACTGAATTAAAATTAAGTTATATTTTAGTACATAATTAGTATAAAATATTTTTTAAATAAAATTAAAATCTCTAACCTAAAACGCTAAATATTAAAATTTAATTAGCTCTAAATGTTTAATACGTAAACCCTTATATCTCATATTTATAATATTTAATATTGAAATAATTATTATTCATTATTTTATTTCGATAAAAAATATGTGACCCCTTTTAATTTTAACCACACAATACCCACCTCACATTCATCCAATTTATAAAAAATCAGACATTAAAGTGATAGAACCTGCCACCCTGCAAGCCAATATTATTGCACTGTTCAAAAGCTAAGGGTGGGGAACCCGATTTTGAACTATAGACTTTTACCCAAATAACACCACGTGTCTTTTACCCAAATAACCCGCTGATCGCCTTTAATAAAAATCAGGCACTTCCCAGCTTCTGCCACGTGGATATATTCCCTCAATAACTTCATCTACCAATATTATTGCACTCGCTGACTGCTTTTGACCCAAAACACGGGTACTGTGCACAAACTTGGGGAGGGGAACCCGACTTTCAATAGTGTCTGCCCTACCCAGCTTGTGCCACGTGGCAGCAACCCCAAACCAAAATCGCGTGATATGCAGCCCATTTTTAAACAGTACCCTAAATCCAAGAACACTGTTCAAAAACAGGGAGTGGTCTATGGTTTATACTTTTTGAACAGTGATCATCCCTATATCCGAAAATAATCTCTGAGCATCTTTATTGTTGGAATAAAAAATTCTAAAGTAATATTTAGGTCAAAATTCCTCATAGCTTATTTACTCACTTTTAAAATATACATTGAATAAATTATTCTTTTTTTCAAGAGGGATCAATTTGCTTAATTTTAAAATTGACACAGACTTAAAAATTGTCTAAACCAAAATATTCAAGCCAACTACTTGTAGCTTTAAAACTTAAGATCGAAATATTCACTTAAAGAGAGAAGACAATGAACTTTTAGATACAATACAAATACTTATAATAAAGGGTAAACTATACTAGTCACTAATATTATGTTTTTTTTCTTGTTTTGGTCACTGAACTATTATATTTTCTATGTTTCAGTCACTTAATTTTTTCTGAAAAATCATCACTAACATTATATTTTTCATGCTTTGGTCATCGAACATTAAAAACTAACGACGATACTAACATGGATTTATTTTTTTATTTATTTTTATTGGTTTGTAATTTTATCTCTCCTCCACATATTATTTTTTTAAAATTCATTTTTCTTGAAGTTATAAAATTTTATTTTTTAGTGGGTTCGAATCTCTTTCCCTACGTTAATCTCATTTTATTTTATGTTGATAATTTAGTATAGGGTAAACTACATAAATGACCACCATATTATTGGTAAAGTCGCGATTTGACCACCTTACTTTTTTAAGCAATTAAACCACCTAACTATTTAATTGGTTGCAATGTGACCACCAGCCGTTAGAAACTAACAGAAGTAGGGACTTGACATTTAGTAAAATCGGTATAATTACGTATTTGGTCCCTACTATTTGTACATTTTATCAATTTGGTCCTAATTTTAATAAATAAAATAATTTGATTATTTAATTAGACGGTGACACGTGTCACCACCTTATTGGAGGACTTTATTTATATATTTTAGTATACATATTATATATAGGGATGGGCATTTTACCCGATCTGGTTGGGTTTCGACCCAGCCCGACCCGATCGGGATCAATTTTTAATGAAAAAATCAGGTTTAGGTTTAGGGTAGAAAATATTCGACCCTCGACTAATTGGGTAGCTTTCCCCTAAATTTTTTAGGGATATTTATAATAATACCCCTCTTTATATTTCTTTTTATAATTAGGTCCTTAAAATTGAATTGTTATTTATAATTTAGTCCTTCAACCTATAGAAAATAAATTAATTTTAGGGACCTAATTATAAAAAATAATTTTAGGGGACTTAATTGTAAAAAATTATAATTTGAAGGACTAAATTATAAATAAAAATTCAATTTTAAGGACCTAATTATAAAAGGAAATATAAAGAGGGTGTATTATTATAAATATCCCTAAAAAATTTAGGGGAAAACTACCCAATTAGTCTCGGGTAAGATATTTTCTACCATAAACCCGAACTCAACCCAACTCGAATTTACCCTTAATAAAAACCCGACCCGACCCCGATTTTTTCATTAAAAAATCTGACCCGATCGGACCGGGTCGGGTCGAAACCCAACCGGATCGTGTAAAATGCCCATCCCTATATATAATATGTATACTAAAAATATAAAAAATGATGCATAGAATATTATAAAAAAGGCTAAAGGGTGACGAAAGCTAACGTTGACCGTTACGGTGGTGACGTGACAGTTTACGACGACGTGGCAGATGGTAAAATTAATTTTTCAAGCAAGTTCGAGGGTAAATTTGATTTTTAGTTGAGTACGAGAGTAAAATTGAGTTTTAGGTAAAAATATGAATTTAAGAAAATATTAAAATATTAAAATAATTTAAAAATAATAAAACATTTTATTAATATATGGCTAAAAAATAAAAAAAATAAAAAAGTCTAAAAATAAGTAAAAATTATAAAATTAAAATTTCAGAAGCTATTAAATTATAAATTATTCAAAAATTAAAACTTAAAAATAAATTCTACCCTCTAATCCTAATTTCTAAATTTTAAACCCTACAAATTTCAAACTCTAAATTGCAAACCTTAAATCCTAAACCATAGTTGAAATTTTTATCAATATAAAGTGAGTATGAATCATAAAAATATGTGTAGCAAAGGATTAAATTTTAGGGTTTAAGGTTTGTGATTTAGAAATTAAACTTAGAGTGTAGAGTTTAATTTTTTAGTATTGAGAGATAGGAGCACCAAAAGGGTAAAATATTTTTGTTCGGTTGAGAGAATTATATTAACCCTATTTTAAGATTCTTTCTTCCTTACATTTTTTGAAGAGAAAGAAAACCAAAATCGTTTAATTTTTTTTATGAAGGTTTTTATATTTTTAATAGTAGTTTATAAATATTTCAAAATTTAATTATTGAATAATTTATAATTTATTAGCTTATGATATTTTAATTTTATATTTTAATTTATTTATTTTAGATATTTTAATTATTTTATTTTATTTTAGTTTTAATCATATATTAATAAAAAATATTTATTATTTTTTTAATGTTATTTTAATATTTTAGTATTTTACTTTATATTTTTTGTCTAAAAATCAATTTTTCACTCGTACTTATCTAGAACATCAATTTTGCCCTTGAACTCGCTTCAAAAATCAATTTTGTCCGCTGTCACGTCATCATAAACTGACACGTCACCACCGTAACAATTAATGTTGGCTTCCATCAGTCAAAGGGTAAATGGTGATGCAATTGAACTACTTTAGGGGCTAAATTGATGCAAAAATACCATATGGGAGAAATCAATAAATTGGAACTACTACAAAGATAAAAGTGACTCTTTAACCTATAAAAAATAAAATAATAACTTTTAAAATCAAAATGGGGCGAGGCAGTAGGGGTGAGCAAAACTCGACTCGAAAAAATCGTTATTTTTTTTCAATTTTCGAGTTATTCGAGTCGAGTTATTCGAGTCAACTCGATTAACTCGATTTTTTTTTATTTCGAGTCGGTTTGAAATTTGCCCAACTCGAAAAACTAAATTTTACAGTTTTGGCAACTTAGTCACTGATTTCATTTTTCTTCAATTCCTCCTTCATTTTAAGTCCATTTTTGACCAAATTTGAACCACGTATTCCTAAACCAACGTAGAATACATATTTATCTTCAATTTATATTTTTAAAAATGAATTCCATATTTTTTTAATTCAGCCCCTTAACTTTGTATGATTTTCTCATTTCTTCAATATCTCCTTCGTTTTAAGTCAATTTTGACCAAATTTGAACCGCATGCTCCTAAACCAATGTAGAAACTAGAATACCTATTTAGCTTCAATTCATATTTTTAAATTAAATTTCCTACTTTTGTAATTTAGCCCCTCAACTTTGAATGTTTCCATTTCTTCAATTCCTCTTTCGTTTTAAGTCTATTTTTGACCAAATTAAACCACATGATTCACTAACACTATATAATATCTATATAACTTCAATTCATATTTTAACAAATATTTTTTTTCAATTTATCCCTTTAACTTTATATTTTATTCAATTTGATCATTCAACTGATTTTTTGTAAAAAAAATTTCTTTACATCAATTCATTGATTCATTTATACCCCCATCAATACTTTATCCCCAAAAGTTTCTTATTTAAAAATAATATTATAAATATATTTTAGAAGTTTAGATGATATTTTTTATTAAATAACATTACAAATCTAACTTATGCATGTGAAAAATAATATGAATATATATATACACATATTATATGATTAGAGAAAGTCGTTTAAATTAGAATCAAATCGTACTATAACATGGTAAATAATTACAATTAAATTTGTATAGGAACTCGAAAACTCGACTCGACTTGAATTTCATAAACTCGACTCGAATCGAAAAAAATTCAAATTAAGTTCAATTCGTAAAATATGATGCATCAACTCAAATAACTCGAAATTTTTTAACTCGACTCGACTCGCTCGAACGCTCACCCCTACGAGGTAGAACAAACATTTATCATAATTGCCTGGTTCCACCGCACACATCTATAGTTTCTGACAAACGCATCCATTAAAAGCGGTTCGGTGCGAATCTATGGAGCGGTTTGGGTTTTGTCATCATTGGAGGAAACAAATTAACATAGACATTAAAAATTTAAATCACAAATTTTAACATAAAAGGGACTAAAACCATAATTAGATCAACTCCTTTTAGAAGTCTTTCTTATTTGTCAGCCGTTAAATCCCTTTTTTTTACGGAATTTGTATTAAACTTAGAGATGTCAAACTTGACTCAAGATTAAAATCAATTTAGTCGACTCGAGATTTGATATAGACCCGAACATAAGGGATTAAACTTGATAGGAGCCTAAAGCAAACTAAACCGAATGTTTTATACTAAACTTAGAGATGTCAAACTTGACTCGAGACTCGAATCAAAAATCAAACTTGACTCGAGACTCGAACATGAGGGTTTAAATTTGATCCGAGCCCAAAGCAAACCGAACCAAATGTTAGCTGGATCGAAAATAATCAGAACAAAAAATAACTGAAATCGAAAAGCAATCCAAACCAAAAACAATCGCGATAATGTTATAACATTAAAAGGGTAAATGCGGGAAGAATGGTTCATTTTTTAGTGAATTTTTGGAGAGGCTTAAAAGTTTTAGTACTCTTACAATTTAGTCCTTTAAAGCAGATTTTTAGTTTAATTAAAATGTTTTGTTTTATTCCATTTCCAATTAAGTCTTCAAATCCATAACGAAACTTCCAATTGAGCCTTTAAGTCTTATTTTCTTTCAATTAAATCCATTAATAAGTGTTGGAAAAAAATTTATAATTATAATTTAAATTTCCCATTGTTGATATTTACATTGATCATTTTTTTAATTTAGCTATTAACTAGTTGAACAAATATATATATATATATATATATATATATATATATTATTTTTGAGTTTGCTGGTGGAAAAGAACTCTTTGATAAAATCGTAAGAAATTTAATTTCCTATCTCACAATTATAATTTATAATAGATATTTTTTTATCTATTTTAATTTATGTTCATTTTTGTTTAGAAAATACTCTAAATATTATTAAAGATGATTTTTTATAATTATAATTATAATTATTATTTTTTACAATAAGTTGTGCAAATTTAAAAAAAAAATTACGACGCCCACAATGACCGCAATAACCTCCGTTATGTCCGTAACCGCGACGCGACCGCGAAAGCTATTTAAATCGCTGGCCTGGGTTCGGGTGTTACGTAATAAATGTTCCCCATTGTGGAGAGAAATCGCCCATTCTTGGAATATTCTACGTGATAGCATTGCTTGGTCCATTGGCAATGGCACTATAGTTGGAGCATTAGATAATGTCTGGATTCCACGCCTGGGGCAAAATAACAATGCGGCAGGCACGGAATTGTTGTTTTCTGATATTGTCACACCCTCGGGTGACTGGGACATAGGCAAGCTTTCCACCATCTTTACAGCAGAAGCTGTACTCTTGTGCCTTACCGCTGGTTCGGGCCATCGTGAAATTGCGAGAGAAACCATGGGAGTTTTCAGTCCAATGGACATCCAGACAATGCAACTCCATTGCAAATGCATTACCAACATCACAGCACGGCATGAAGAACCCCCTCCTGCGATTTTACAGCTTTTAGATACTGATATTTCTAGTTTATGCTTGTCTTAGCGGTTTCTTTCATTTTCATTCAACCCCGATTCTCTCTTTTTTCTGCAACATTTTCCTCCTCCTCGGCCACCATTCGCGATTGAGCTGAAAACGGGGATAGCATCCCGCTATCGCCGCGACAACCGCTATCTTGTTATTTTGCGTCCGCAACAGCCCGCTATCGTTGTGATTCCGTTGCCCACCATGATTTTCTTCGATTGCGGTTTCGGACGGTGGAGCAACCGCAATTTCGCGGCCGCTATCGCAGTTGCGCTCCGCTATTTGAAACCCTGCAGAAGGCATCAAGCTTAGTGGCTAAGGCGTAGCCAATCTTTAAGATGAAGGCCAAGTTAAAATCATATACACCTCATAAACCAAGCCCACCATTCGCAACATGTTGACATAGAACTTCCCAGTTGATGAAAGACATTTTCGGAGACGTAGTGGAATCCCATATGAACTTTCGTATTAGCTGTTCGATATCCTCACATACCTTACGAGGGAGAAGGGAAGTTTGCATGAAGTAAACAAGAATTGCTGCTAAAACTGATTTAGCTAGAGTGATTCTGCCGGCCCTGAAGAGAGATTGTTCAGCCCATCCACTCAGTCTAGCTCTCATTTTATCTAGAATAAAGTCAAAGTCTGAGCATTTCAGACGACCATGTAAGACTGTACCCCGAGGTATTTTCCAAGCGATGTAGCCATTTGGAAACCCAAAAGCGAGGTAATATCATCTTGAATGTCAGTGCTTGTATGTGAGAAAACATAGATATGGGTTGTCTACTTGCTTACCCGATGTCCAGAGGATGATCCAAACGCATGCAGAATATTTTTAATTACTGTAGCTTGCGCTACAGTTGCCTTAGCATATAAAATGAGGTTATTGACAAAGAAAAGGTGAGAGGTTGACGTACCTCGCCTACTAAAGCGGAATGGTGTCCAACTTCCATCTGATACAACTTTTTTAATAAGATGAGTTGGTAGGATCTCTCCTTACTCATGAGATCGTGAAACAAGGGAGAGAAGAAGAAAAGAGAAAAAGAGAGAAGAGTAGTCAAACAAGAGGTAGAGAAGAAGAAACAAGGAGTTGCTCTCAAAGCCTCTCTACCACAAGAGGAGAACACTTCTAGCGGGAAATAAAAGTTTGAAGAATTGGCTATGATAGCCAAAAGATTCTTAAGGTTCATGAAGTCTAATTGTGGTAGAAAGTTTTCAAGAAGAAAAGACTTCAAGAAAAAGAACAAAGAAGAAGAGAAAGACCAACTCATTTGCTATGAGTGCAAGAAGTCGGGCCACATTCGCATTGATTGCCCTCAACTTAAGAAGAAGAACTTTGAGAAGAAGATGAAGCTCAAGGCTCAAATAGCAACTTGGAGTGATGAGGAGTCATCATCCGAGGATGAGGAGCATGAAGTGGTCAACATTTGCCTCATGGCCCTTGAGGAGGAATCTATGGTAAACTCTAACTCATCATCTCTTACTTATGATGAACTTTATGATGCATATGATGAGTTGCAAGAAGTTTACGATGAATTGGTTGAAAAATATAAAGAGTCTATTTTGAAAAACAAGAAAAATATTTCCAATTTAAAATCTCAAAATGGGTCTCTTTCAAAAATCAATTTCGAATGAGAAAAGAAGGTTTTATACTTGATAAATCTTTCAAATGAGCTTAAAAAGAAAATTCTTCATGTTGAAAAAATTCTTTCCGATTTCTAAGATTATCACACAAAGGAAGTGAATAATCTCAAAACTTCTCTTGCTATTGGGAAAATGGTTTTGACAAAGGTAGTTCTTCAAAAATCTAATACGTAAAGAGAAAGAATTTTAACTACAAACAAAGTGGCTCTCAAAGGCATTATAGAGCTAAGAGGATTAGAAGTGTATGGGTTCCTAAGGAACTTGTAGCTTCTAATAATATTGCTGCCATTTCATCTTGGATTCCTAAGGGAACCAAGTTTTTGGGAGCTAACACTTATGGACCTAAAATAGTTTGGTTACCAAAATTAAAGAACTAATCTTTGTTTGTAGGGAGAGCATTGCTATAAGGTCAAAGCTTCAAGTCAAAACACATGGTACCTTGATAGTGGATGCTCAAGACATATGACCGGAGATAAGAGTAGATTCATAGAGCTCGAGCCAAAGCATGATGGAGTGATAACTTTCAGTGACAACTCCAAAGGCCATATTGAGGGCATTGGATCTATTGGTAATCACTCATCTATTCTTATTGAAAATGTATTGCTTGTCAATGGTCTTAAACATAATTTATTGAGCATTAGTCAACTTTGTGACAAAGGTTTTGATGTTCATTTTGATAAAAATGGGTGTAAAATTGTGAACATTAAAACAAATAAAATAATGCTCATTGGTCATCGCATAAGAAACATTTATATGGTGCATTTAGTTGACATACATTCATCCCATGCATGTTTAGTTGCACATAATGAGAATGATGCATGGTTGCGGCATATGAAACTAGGGCATGCTAGCATAAGTGTTTTAGAAAAGTTAGTTTTCCAAAATCTAGTTAGAGGTTTGCTCAAACTAAAATTTTCATTAGATAAAATATGTGATGCTTGTGCTTAGGGTAAACAAAAGAGAAACTCATTTAAACCCATTAATGATGTTTCAACTAGTAGGGTGTTACAATTAATCCACATGGATTTATTTGGGCCTATTAGAACTATGAGCTTGGGTGGTAAGTCATATGTGTTTGTATTGGTAGATGACTTTTCTAGATACACTTAGGTTCTATTCTTAAGTACTAAGGATGAGGCTTTAGAAAATTTTATCACATTTACAAAACTTACCCAAAATGATATTGATCTTAAAATCTCACATATTATAAGTGGTCATGGAACCGAGTTTCAAAATATGGGTTTTGAATATTTTTGTAATGAAAATGGTATTAGTCATAATTTTTCGGTTCCTCACACTCCTCAACAAAATGAGGTAGTTGAGAGGAAAAATAGAACTTTAGAAGAGATGGCTAGGACCATGCTTTGTGAAAACAATTTACCTAAATATTTTTGGGCGGAAGCTACTAATACGGCTTGTTATATTATAAATAAAGTAATGATTAGGCATATTTTTAAAAAAACACCTTATGAGATTTTGAAATTAAAAAAGCCTAACATTAGCTATTTCCACTCTTTTGGTTGTAAATGCTTTGTTTTAAACAATGGAAAAGACAACTTAGGTAAATTTGATGCTAAAAGTGATGAAGCAATATTTTTGGGTTATTCCCTAAATTCTAAAGCCTACCGGGTATTTAATAAAAGAACTTTGGTTGTTGAAGAGTCTATACATGTTGTTTTCGATGATAACCTCCTTATGAGGAAGGAATATTGTGATGACGATGATGTAGGGATCATTGAAGCCATTGATGGAGGACAAACATCAAAGGTGAATGAGATTCCAACTAAAGAAAAATTACAAGATCAACCTCTTGAAGCCTTGAAGGACTTGGCTCTTGAGGAAAAGGAGGTGACATGCCCAAGGGAGGTCAACTATGTCAAAGGTGGTGAAATCTTGGGTGATCAACCCAAGGGGGTAACTACTAGATCCTCTCTCAAACTTATGAATCATGTTGCATTCATCTCATGCATAGAGCCTAAAAATATCAAAGAAGCATTAAAAGATGATTTTTGGATATTGGTTGTGCAAGAGGAACTTAATCAATTTGAGAGAAGTATAGTATGGACATTAGTTGATATGTTTAGTAATCAATCTACTATAGGAACTAAGTAGGTATTTAGAAATAAACTAGATGAGAATGGTAACATAGTGAGGAACAAGGCTAGACTTGTTGCTCAAGGTTACACTCAAGAAGAAGGAATTGTATTTGATGAAACATATGCACCCGTAGCTAGAATGGAAGCTATTAGGATGCTTCTTGCATTTGCATGCTATCACGATTTCAAGCTTTTTCAAATGGATGTGAAAAGTGCTTTTCTAAATGGTTTTATAAATGAAGAAGTATATGTTGAACAACCATCGAGTTTTGAAGATCCACAATTTCCAAATCATGTTTTCAAACTAACTAAAGCTCTTTATAGTTTAAAACAAGCTCCTAGAGCTTGGTATGAAAGACTTTCAAACTTTTTGATTCAAAAGGGTTTTGAAAAAAGGCAAGGTGGATACTACACGTTTCATTAAAAGATATGTCAATGATGTCTTAATAGTTCAAATATATGTTGATGATATTATTTTTGGTTCTACTAATGAATTTTATTGCCAAGAATTTTCTAAGCTAATGCAAGGTGAATTTGAGATGAGCATGATGGGAGAGCTCTCATTTTTCTTGGGGCTCCAAATCAAGCAAAGGAAGGATGACACCTTCATCAATCAAGCAAAATACATAAAAGACATGCTCAAGAAGTTTGGCTTGGAGAACATAAAGCCTCAAGCCACTCCAATGAGCTCATCAATAAAGCTTGACAAAGATGAGGGAGGTAAGTGTGTCGATTCTAAGCTTTATAGATTTATGATTGGCTCTTTGCTTTACCTTACCGCAAGTAGACAAAATATTATGTTTAGTGTTTGTTTGTGTGCTAGGTTTCAAGCTAGCCCTAGAGAATCACACCTAGTTGTCATTAAGAGAATTTTTAGATACCTTAGAGATACACCTAGTTTAGGTCTTTGGTATCCTATTGATTCCTCCTTTGACCTTCATGCTTTCTCCGATGCGGATTATGGGGAATGTAAGATAGATAGGAAAAGTACCTCTAGAACATGTCAATTCTTAGGTAGTATGCTCGTATTTTGGTTCTCTAAGAAACAAAATAGAGTAGCCTTATCTACCACCGAAGCGGAGTACATATCCTTAGGGAGTTGTTGTGCTCAAGTTCTTTGGATGAAGTAACAACTCTTAAATTATGGTGTTCAAGTAGATTCCATACCCCTTAAGTCTGACAACACTAGTGCCATTTGTCTCACTAAGAATCACATCCAACACTCTAGAACCAAACATATAGAAATTAGACATCATTTCATTAGAAATAATGTCTTGAAAAATGATTTAGTTCTAGAATATGTTGATACCTTGAACCAATTAGCGGACATTTTACCAAACCTTTATATAAAGAACATTTTTGGACACTTAGGAGAGAGTTAGGTTTAACCAGCCTTCCTTAACCCTTTTAGGTCCCAAATGACAAAAAATGTGCTTGAAATTATTTGATGTTCATGCTTATGTTGATTTGCCTCCTTTTGTATCTATCTTGTTGTTAGGGGGAGTATGCAACTATTTTAGTTTATATAACATGCTCATATATCATTTACATGCATCTAGGCTTAATCTAAGTTAGCCTCTTGGATTTAAAACTACCCAAAATGCATTTTATGGAAAAAGTGTATCGAAACAGGTACATCTGTTTTAATATAGGCTAGATCTAAGATGGTTACAGTAATGAAACGTATCGAAACGGGCTCTTTGTGTTTCAATACGGGTTCGCGGTGTTTTTCTGAAACATGGTCAACCTGTATCGAAACAAGTCTCGTACCGAAACGGCTCGAAAGCGTTTCGAGACCCTCGTTTCGATACGCCAAGTGGCGTATCGATACGCGTCTACGCAAATTGTATTAAATAGCCTTAAATGAGTATCTAACTTTAATTAAAACACCAACTCTTTTTTTTCTCAAACCCTAACCGAAAAAACCCTATATAAACTCCTCAAATCACTTGATTTTTTACACAAAAACCTAAAATTTATTGAGGGTTTTCAATCTACACATCAAGGCTAAAGCTTTGCAAGCAATTTGGTGCATTAATCATCCCTCATTCATCCATTATCCCATATCAAGGTATAAACCTTTTTTCTTTTTAAATTTTCGTTTGATTTTCTTTAATGTTTTTACTCAATTTTTGTACAAAATATATACATATAGTATGAGTTTTGAAGTTTTTGCAAAAAATTTTTAAAACTCGAAATTTTTTTGTTCGAATATAAAAACTATATCATATATTTTTCTTCACTGTTTTTTGAAAAAAAAATTTACCAAAAATTTATTTTATATTTATATATGTTTTTAATCTATATTGTATAGTTTTTTATCAACACCTTGACTATTGGATTGCCTATTGGACTGAATTTGGTTGATTTATGCATACATATATTTTTGTGTCTTGATTTATTTCCATATTTCGAATATGGGTTCTAAGAAGAGAGTACGAACCGATGAGGCTGGTGGAAGTTCTAACATCGATGACGATTCCTCTCGTCCCAACCTCACTCTACTCTATCAAAAGAGTCTTCGAAACAAAGACGCCCATACCAACTTCAAGCTCTTTCAAGATCATGCAATCCGTCGTGAGTGTATTGTCTCTATACCCTTTTTGGATTCCGAACGATTTCAATTTCGCTATCTTCATTTATTAAGGCGTTGAAATTTCTTATCCTTTTTGAGCTTACCCGGTACTTTGTACCGTAACATGGTTCTTCTCTTCTATGCCAATACCCAATGTATCTCCAATGCCGATCATTCTCAAGTGATTTCCATTGAGTCCTACCTAATGGGGAAGAATTTTCGGGCTGATCCACAAACCTTGGTCAATGTTTTCAGGTTTGAAGATGATGGTATTTCGGATGAGAACTCGTTGGGACATACTCTCAGTGGCTCCGTCATGGTTCTTGATGCTTATGATCGCATCCTTCATCTCATGGTCTCGTGGTGGTTTCGTCCATCCGGAGAAAAGTTCTCCCACATTCGGCAAGTCGACGATTTTTGGATTCGTTGCTTTCGTGAGGAATGTCGACCAAATCTTTGCCAAATCATGTTTGCCGAGATGGTGCATCTTGTTCAAAACCGCAACTCGGATCTTGTCACTTCCTTCACTTATGGCACCGCCTTGAGTTACTTGTTCTCAAAGTTAGGGATCGATTGCTCTCTTGACTTTCCAAAATCTCTCAAGGATCCCATCGATGAGCACACTCTTCTCCGTTGCAAGTTTCATTTTATTGATGGAGAGTGGATTCGTGTTGAGCATCCTTCTCAAGTTGCGGCCCCCGAACCTCAACCTCAAGTTGCTCCACCAAACAATGAAGCTCTCATGACTTTTCTCACTGAGCAATTCAATGACTTACGAACCCACATGAACTACGGTTTTTCCGCTATTTACACTCGCTTCACTTCCTTGGAGGGACGTGTCCAAAGTGTTGAGAATCAACTCACTTCGATTGAAACTCAACAAGCCTCAATAGATATGTCTTTTACCGGCTTCTATAGCGAGTGGAGACAATTTCGAAGGAGCACCGCCAATGATGAATGTGAAGATGACGATGAACCTTAGATCTTTGCATTCCATTGCATATCATCTAGTTTAGGATTTCCCTATTTATGAAACTATCTATATTTTTGCTTTAAGACCTATGCTTTGATCTATTGTTTGGATATTATGTTTCGATATTGTGGAATTATTTTGCTTTGGTTTATTATGCTTAATGAAATTATGTTTCTTTAATTATGCTTTGTCTTGTGCTACATTGCTTTATCTCATGATTATATTCCTTCATTGATTTTGATCTAACAAAAAGGGGAGAAGGGTTAAGCTAATTTTTTTTAATTTTTTTTCAAAACTTAGCTTCAATTTAGGTGGAGTTTACTTAAAAATTTACTTTGGTTTTGTTATATCAAAAAGGGGAGATTGTAAAACCAATGTTTGGTTTTGATATAACAAATAATCTAAGGACTAAATTGCAAAGTAAATAAATTTTTTAAGTACTCAAAATACTCACATTTGACAAATAAAATTTATACTCCCTCCGTCTCATTTAAAATGTCCCTTTTAATTTTTAAAATTGTCCCATTTAAAATGTCTTATTAGAAAAGTCAAAAGATAACAACACTTATGTTTTCTTTTCTACCCTTTACACATTTTAATCTAATAATCATTAAAAAATAAAAGTTCAAATATGTTTCTGCCATAAAAACAAAACTGCCATAACTTCAAAACTAAATGCAGAAGAGGCTTGTTTCATAAGAAGATGATTTTTTTTTCATTACAAATAATTTACAACAAATACACAAAAGCATTTTATATACTCCTGTAACTTCAACACAATCACCATTTTACTTGAGTTGTATACTCCATAACTCAAGTTTACAAAAAAGATTAGCAAGATTAAACAAAAAATCACAAAAGGTCAATAGCAGTACCTAAACTAGAACATTTATTGCACTTATGGTTGAAGTTGAATCTGCAAAAGAGCTTCTTGCACAATACTTCGGTCACAATGGAGTTGAATGGGAAGTTCATCATTTTTTTCTAGCCTTTGCTTACCCATATGAGGCAACCTATAATTATTTGCTCCATTAACCTTCATAATTTCGATCATACATGATTGCAATGTTAAAAAAACATTGTTCAAACTTTTCGATGATAACTCATTAAATAATTTTTCTACAGCTCTCACAAATTCATCAATGTTTGTAGGATATTCTTGATGCTGCAAAGATTGTATTGCTCTAAAATATTCGAGATCCAACACATTTAAATCGAGGCTGTTTGGAGGTTGAAAAATAGCTGAAAATTAAAATCACCCACACTTACAGCTTGCAAGAATTGCTCATCATCAATGTCAATGTGAGGCTTTGCATTGTCTTGTTGAATGAAAATTCTCTTGTCATTAAAATTAGGCCATTTAGCTCTAATAGCTGGTAGAACCTTATCAATCAAGCATGACCTTGTTACATCTTTAGTTACTGATAATATAAGCTTAGTCTCTAAGGTTCCAACTTGTCTATTTTTACTATTTCATCTTGCTGGTTCTTTGAATATAAATGGAAAAATTCCTATTTTTCCAGAAAATATACAATTAGAAAATTGATCAAAGCGAGGTCGAGCCACTACAGCTAAAAACATTACTTTGGTGATAAACCTTTTGCTTTTGCAACTACGAAAAGGTTCAACCTCTTGTGGATGAAGATAGTATCGTTCTGATGTTTTTGATAAATAAAATAAATTTTTATCAATATGCACTATATTATACATGTCAATAAACAAAGGATTTGTGGTGATAGTACCTGGCTCAAGCATTGATAAGTATAAATACAATATGGCTTTTTTGTTTGTATCAGTCAAATAAGGCTTTATAACATTAGTGCGTGGCTTGATGAAACCTTCTTTAATTCGACAATGAAGAGTAGACTTTAACATGTCTAAAGCTTTGACCATCGAACGAATATTTGTCCATCTACGGAGTGAAATTTCTAAAATATGATCCATATTCATAGAATTTCTCTTCTTTGTCCTTCGATGATACATACTACCAACATCAATTATTATGCCTTGCTCCACAAATCTTTTTACTTTTTTTCACAATCTACTCACAGTCTTTGTAGAAACTAAGAACATAGCTGAAGTTTGACTTATGGAGCCTTTTGATAGCTTTTCATTGTTGCTATGTTTTAACATAGTTTCAATCAAAGCTTGTCTTTGCTCTTTACTTAATTGCTTATTTCGCTATCTACTATTTTTTTTATACTAGAAAAGACTCTATTCTGATATTTGTATCTTCAGAATTTTTTATGGAAGATAAGAGAAAATTTTCACAGATATTAGTTCAAAGCATAAAAAAGACAATAAAATAAAAGAACGATGGTTTAATCTTGTTAAGTGGTTTAAAAGTGATGAAAAAGATTTTAAATGGTCGCCTAAAATTCGGTGCGAAATTTTTGGCTGAAATTTTGGCAATTACGTTAAAAATTTAAAACAAAATTTTAGTGAAACTTAATTTGGCGCTGATTATTTAGTTGGGTTAAAATTATGTTTTGGATTGTTTACCGCTATAAACAACAGTTTGACATTTTAGAAGACAATTTTGTCATTTGATGTATTTAATATGACTTGGCATGTGGTCAATTTGACCTCCTAAAACTATGTGCTTGGTCAATAATGAACAAAAAACATGGGACAGAGGGAGTACTTAAAATGTTTTTAACTCAAAACTTAAACCTCATAAATTTTTCTAAGTGTTTCAAAGTTTAAATCCTCAAAATTGCTCAGGCATTTCGAAACACTCCCAAAGTGTTTCGATACGTTTTCCCACTAGAAACACTCGTTTCGATACAGACTAATCTACTTCGAGACAAGGGTTTCGAAACGGGCTTGCCCGTTTCGATACAACCTTCATCTGGGCTTTTTTTTTTTAAGTGTCGTTTCGAAACGGCTCATACTCGTTTCGATACAGGGGTTAAGTATTTTCAAAATCGAGCTTTAAATGAACTAGTCGTTACTTGTCATAGCCGAACTTTTGAAATTTTGGTTATGTGTTTCGATACACCCCTTTGCTGTTTCGAAACACCAATTTACAGTTTCAAAACGTTTCGATACAGCCTATAGCCATTTCGATACGACCCCTTTTTTACACTTAAAGGCATTTTACAGTTTCAAATTGTTTCGGTACGGCCTATAGCCGTTTCGATACGAGTCCATTTTTACACACAACGACTCTTTTTTTTGTATCCGTTTCGATATAGGGTCTCGTGTTTCGATACGAGTAGTTGCAGAACAGCATTTATGGAGGAAAGAGAGAGCCCTAACAGCTATATTGATGATCTCAACCACTGAAACGGCTAGAAATCAATGAGAAGGTATAAAAGCAAGCCTCAAAAGCACCATCAACAACTATTGAACCTCAAAGCAACATCCAAGCAATACAATCCAAACCCTAAGCACTTATTGTTAAATTCTTATACCCAACTCTTAGAGTTTTTAGTGTAAAACAAATTTGTGAGTTTGGGGAGTGTTTGTAATCTATTTGGGCTATATTTACCTTGTGAGAGATCAATTGTAATAGCCAACATCTTCTTTGTAAAGCGAGAGTCTTGTGGTTTAATCTTTGGGTAGAAAGATTGAACATTTGTAAAGGTTGCCTCCTTAGCCTAGAAAATGAGAATGACAAATTAATGGAGAGTTTGTTGAAAATCCTTAGTGGGAGCTATGGTAGTGGATGTAGAGCTTGTGTAGAAGCTTGAACCACTATAATTGCCTTGTCTATCATTTTTAATTGTTCCATTTTGCTCCCTTCATTTTTTAAAAGTGCCAATTCACCCCCTCTTGGCCATATCAGTTAATTCGACCCACTCAACAAATCTCCTCTCATAATTTTTAATAGTTCTTATTAAATCTCTCAAAATTATTAAAAGTTTTAGTTAAAGCCTCAAAATTTTTGAAAATTTTAGTTTAAATCTCCAATTTTTTCAAAAATTGAAATTGCCCCCCAAAACTCTTACCCCAAATTCCACCACTATACATACATACGTACATCATAAACCCTAATCAAACTTTGATGCAAAAGGATAAAATCGACAAAGCGTGCATGAGTTTGCACCAGATTAAAGAAGAAGGAGAAGATATTGAAAAAGTCACCTGCCATTGAAGTTGATAAAAGAAAAGCTGAAACCATGAGAGAAAGTAGAACAATCTTCTGGTTATGCATGTTTCACCAATTTCTTCTCACTAATCTTAATTTCAAACCTGTTTTCTCATTCAAGACAAGAATATGAAGCAAATCAAACCTTATATATATATATTTTGCAGACAACATTACAGTTAGTGGCCATAGAGTTGGAGTGAAAGCAATGATTGTATTTTCATGTGAAGAATTATTATTATTAATTGAAGTTGAAAGATTCAGAAGCTATCTAACTTTCATATTTACCAAAACTCACATTTCCTAGAAGTCAAGGATATGTAATTTTACCAAGAATTTTACATTTCTTCTTATTTAGAATTTAAACCTTGTTTATTAAATTTTAATTCATTTAACATCCTTACTATTGTGGCGGGAAGAATTTTTAAAAGAAAAATAAAACACTCTTATTTACATTGCATCTCTACTTATGGATGCACAACTAAAATATATTAATCACATCAAATAGTTAGATTCTAGAGATGAATGATTTTCAGTAGGTGTCACACTCTAATTCAATAATCTTACCTCAATTAACTATATAACCCACTAACACATTAGACTAATAAGTCCTCCGCCCCCCCCCAACCCTCAACAAAGAAAAGTAATTTCCTTAGCCTTTCTTAGGCTTCTTTCGGCGCAGATTATGAAATGGATGTTTGTCTGAAAATGAGTGTTTGACAGAAGCTAAATTTTTCAACTTCTGCATTTTTTAAGTAAAATCTAAATTTCAAAGGGTTCTTCTTGCCTGGCGTGACTGTTCGACGTTGTTTTTTATTCAACAGCTCAATGATCGCTTAAAAAATATTCCCAAACGAACCCTTATAACAATGAGTGATTAAGAGGTTTATTTTTTGGAAAATATTTTGATATATCAATTTGTGTAGAGTTTTGGAGTTTAGTTTAAAGTTTAGGTGGAACTTAGGATTTAGGGTTAGAAATTTAAGTTTTGAATTTTATAGTTTAAATAGGAATGATTGTGTAAATTTTTTTACACGGTTTGTGTATTAAAATATAACCATTAAATTTTTAATATATATGTCATGTTTGGCAATTAGCGAATAGCTGATAGCGGATTACATTAGCTGATTGTATAAAATTGTTTGGTAAAATTAGCAGATAGCTGATAGTTGTTTGATTATTTGAACAAGCAAAATAACATATAAGGACATGATTATATTTGATACTTGTTTTAATAATTTATTAGTTGTTAACATTTTGCACCCATTACTTTAATTAGATTATGACAATTAATTTTTTAATATCATTATTGAGCATATATATATATATATATATATATATATATATATGAGGATGTATATATTAATTTTTTATTTGTGAAATTATCTTTTAATATAATTTTAATAATTATTAAATTTATATGTATATATTAATTACTTTAATTAGATTTTAAAATTATATTTTGAATATAATTTTATTAATTATTAAATTATATGTATTTATTAATTTATATATTAATTTCTTATTTTTGAATTTATTTTTTAAATTTTATTAGTTAATCAAATTTATGTTATTTAGAGAAACTTTTATAATTATCAAGGACAAAATAGTCTTTACAAGTCTTTTATCCAAACCTCTAACTCAAAAAGCTCCTAAAATGAGCTTTTTTCAAAATGAGAGGTTTCACTTCAATCCGCCACTACAATCATCTATTTATCAAACATCTAAATAAGCATATTTGACTAGTCAACTCTCTAAAAGTGCTGCAAACCTCTAATTTTAGCTCAAAAGTTATTTACCAAACAGAGCCTAATTAAAGTACAAATTCGAAAAGACAAACCTACAAAAATTAAAATAGACTAATCACATGAACCAATCATCCATCCTAAAACCATCAAAAAAATAGCCACTAAATGATAAAAATAAGTCTATACATAAAAAGTGTTAAAATATTCAATCAAACAACCAGGAAACATAGAAATACGAACAAACATAAATCATTATCAGCAGTAAATGATAAATACTATTAATGCTAATATAAAAATAAATATAACAATGACAACAGGTTGATAGCTGACTTTATCATATCTCAAGTACGATATATTTGAGTTGATTGCGAATAATAAATTGATCACTATAAAAAAACAACCTGATGGCCCAAACTAAAATTAGATCAACAACAAGATAACCAAATAAACATCAATCATAGAGGCGACTTCAAACCCAACCTTAAAAAATAAAGGCTAAACGAGTTATTTTGCCCCCGAATTCGACCCAAATTAGAAATGTTGCTCCTCACGCAAAAACGGGTTCATTTAGGTCCTCCAGTTCGCACATTGTAGCAAATTAGCCCCTTGACTAACGTTGGCCGTTACGGTGTTGACGTGGCAATTAACGTTGCTGGCGTGATAGTCAATTGTGCTGACGTGGCAGTGTATGTGTGATGATGACATGGTAGAGGGGCAGAATTGATTTTTTAAATCGAATTCGAGGGCATAATTGATTTTTTTTGCTGAGTTCAGGTGCATAATTCATTTTAATTGAAAGTTTGATAACTTATTTAATATTTAAGCTAAAAAATAATAATTTAAGAAATTATTAAAATTTTAAAAATGAATAAATAATTTGTTTAAATTTAAATTAATTTAATCGATTTATTTAATTTTTGAATAAAATTAGATAAATAATTTAGTTTTTCAAGTTGAACTTTTACCAATTGAATATACGAAAAATCGATTAACAAATTGATGTAAATATCCTTTGGGTTCATGATAATTTTAAAATAAGCAAAGTGAGAACTCTCATATAAAATCAAAATATTCTTCAATTTTAAAAAAATCCATAAACTTAATAAAAATAAATAAAATATTTTAAAATTTATTGAAAATAAAAACTAATATAAAAAATCAAAATGTATTTGAGATTAAAAATGATAAAATATAAATATAAAAATTAAAAAAATGTTTATAAAGTATTAAAATCGAACACTTTCATCAAAAAGTCTTTGACTTCATCAGTCTGAGTATTACCGTTCGTTAAATAAATTTTCAGTGGAATCAACATTGTATTAAAGTAACAATAAAACTCAATTTTTTCGCTTTTCTACATCAAATTGATGCTCATTAATATTTGATGTAGAAAAATAGAAAAACGAAAGAATTTTTTTCTTACTTTAACACAAGGATGATTCCATTAAAAATATGCTCAAGGAATATTAGTAGGCTTAGCACAGTCAGAAACAATTGACGACTTTTCCGATAGTTTATAAATATTTTAAAATTTTGAGTTTTTATATTTATAAATTTTCATATTTTTAATTTTATGTTTTTACTTAATTTTTTAAATTCATTATAGTATTTTTATTTTTTAATATTTTATAAGTATTTAAATATTTGTAATATTTTAGTAATTTATTATTTTTTAGCTTAAAGATTAAGTAAGTTATCAAACTTTCAATTAAAATTAATTATGCCCCTGAACTTGGCAAAAAAATTAATTTTGCCCTCGAATTCGGTTTAAAAAATCAATTCAGCCCCTTTGCCACATCATCATCACACATGCACTGCCACGTCAGCATAGTTGACTACCATGTCAGTATAGTTGACTGCCACATCAACACCGTTAACTGCCACATCAGCACCGTAATGGTCAACGTTGGTCAAGGGGTTAATTTGTTGCAATGTGCGAACTGGAGGACCTAATAGAATGCGTTTTCGTGCGAGGGGCAACATTGCTAATTTGGGTCGAACTCTGAGACAAAATAACTTGAAGGCCCAAATCAATATGAGAGAAACAACTCGAAAGCCCAAATCAAGGGTAGATCAATAAAATAATTAAATTTTGTCAACCGTAAAAGCGACGTCAAATTCAACCTTAAAAAATAAAAAACCGTGCAATAAGAATAAGAAAAAACTTCAACTATTTTCATTAGCAAATGGAAGAGTTATTAAATAACATAACACAGAAAAAAATTTGAATAGCATAACACAAAAACTAAAATATACAAAATCAAAAACTAAAAATATGAAGAAAAAATAAGATAAAAAGAACATAACAAAACCTAAAATAAAGTATGGCCACTCATCTAAAATTCTAAGATAAGAGCAAGTTTTTTTAAACCGTACAATATTATTAAACTGAGATAAGATATAGAGTTTTAATTCTGGTACAAACAATGGGAAATTTTAAACGAGGTAATATAATCTCAAGCTGAAAAGCAGTGGGTGAGTTGCAATTAGAAATGTTAAAAAAATATGTAACATTTTTTTTTGGACGTGGATAACATTTTAAGATTAGGAGAGAGTAACATTTTAAGTTGTAACCAAAATGTTATTAAAATGTATAATATTTTAGGTTATATTGATAACATTTTAAATTGAATGTGAATAAAATTTTAAGTTATAATTTAAAATATTATTCATGTTCAACTTAAAATATTATATATTTTAATAACATTTCCAGTCGCAACGAATTACGTTATTTTAGCCACCGATAATATCTGCCCTACAAACAATATTAAAAAATGTGTAGCCTTTGTAGGAGTTGATTTCTTGGTCTTGGGACGGGTCAAAAGGATTAATTACAATGCCGTAAAATAAACAATTCATGGAAAACAAGGATAGCGCACAAAATACCATTTGCAAAGACGATGGTGGAGAATAAAGATAAAAAGGGCACTTTGAGTGGTTATTATTTTCTAATTGAATATTAATATATACATCGTATAAATTTTAATTGGGTAAACTACACTGGTAGTCACTGAACTTTTAGGGTGCTTTCAATAAGGTCACCGAACTTTTAAAACTTTCATTACAGTCACCCAACTTTTAATTCGCTTTCAATAAGGTCACTGCCGTCAACCACAGTTAAAAAAGCTGACGTGGCATGTTAAATGTAAGGGTAAAATACAATGTTAGTCACTAAACTTTTAAGAGGCTTTCAATATGGTCACCGAACTTTTAAAAATTTCATTACTATCACTCAACTTTTAATTCTCTTTCATTATCGTTAAAAAAGCTGATGTGACATGTTAAGTTTAAAAATAAACGTTTTCCCACCATATTTTCTCTCCCCTCTTATTTTCTTTCATCTAAATATGTCTCTTTCTTCCATATGAATCAAATTATAATTTTTTGGTGAAGGTCGTTACTTCTCTAGTAACACATCAAGGAAAATATTAATGTATCTAGACATGCATGCGACATGTGTGAGAACAAGAAAAATATTGGGAGACATCCGATGATGGAATGATAAAGAAATAACTAAAATTTTGCTCATAAAAATCCTCTTTATGCTTCAGGCCCGACATTTACTGAGTCATGCACTGGATAATGAGGACTTCGAAGGAAAATATTAATGTATCTAAAAGATAGACATGTTTGGATGGAAAAAATAAGACATGGAGATAAAATAGGGTGGGAAAAATTTTATTTTTAAACTTAACGTGTCACATCAGCTTTTTTTTAACGGTAATGAAAGCAAATTAAAAGTTGAGTGATGGTAATGAAAGTTTTAAAAGTTTGGTGACCATATTGAAAGCCTCTTAAAAGTTCAGTGACTAACAGTGTATTTTACCCTTACATTTAACATGCCACGTCAGCTTTTTTAACTGTGGTTGACGACAGTGACCTTATTGAAAGCGAATTAAAAGTTGGGTGACTGTAATGAAAGTTTTAAAAGTTCGGTGACCTTATTGAAAGCGCCCTAAAAATTCGGTGACTACCAGTGTAGTTTACCCTTATTGAAAGCGAATTATTTTCTAATTGAATATTAATATATACATCGTATAAATTTTAATTTACATAATTTATATATCAAAATAATTTCTTTTTGTCATGTTCTTCACTTTTAGAATATATTATCCCCTCAATTAATTATCTTAATTATATTTTAAAGTCAACTTCCTAATAAGAACTAGGATCAGATTTATCAACAAATGATAAAATACATAATTGAAATGCTCGATGTCTTCAACCGAAATTAGCTCCAATGAAGGGTGTAAGGTTTCTTTGAATTAGGGAAAACAAAAATCGAAAAAGATGGACATTTTAATACGATCGATTTTAGAGTGGTTCGACATTCTAACCAATGTCTACATCCACTACCTTAATATCCACACTAAGGATTTTCCAATTCACTAACTATAAATTTTTCCTTTTTCCATGCTAAATGGCTAACCTTTACATCCCTATCTTTTCACAAGCTAAGCTAAGATAAACTAAAACATATCCTTCAATTATGAGGTCCTGACATTTGTAAACAAAATACTTCTCTAGGTGGGTGTTTACACTTTTTGACTCACTAAGATTAGACTAAATAATTACAAAAGATAAACAAAATATACAATGAAAAACTCTACTCTCTTGATCTTTAAGCTTGCATGTCCATTCTCTTATTCTTTAATTGTTCTTGACTTGTATTTATAGTGTGAAATGAAAAACCAGCCATTGAAAACTTGTCGTTGGGAGCTTTAATTTCAGCCATAAATGCATTTCTGCAACCTTGGTATCGGTACTCAAAAGTGAGTATCAACATATACCAAAACAAGAAAGAGTCGTTGCACATAAATGCAGAACATAGCGGTACACGATACATTTGTATCAGTACGATACTTTGAGTATCAGTACGGAGGCTTCCATCGGTACGCGAAGTGCTTTATAAAAATCAAAATATTTTTGTGTATCAGTACAAGGAAAGACCATACCGATACGAGCAATTAATTTTTTTACTTTTAAACATTTTAAAAATTTTGTTCAAAATCTTTTTCAAAAACATGTATTTTTCAAGTTGAATAGATCTTGAATTAATTTTGTAATATTTGTTCAAATCCAAAAATATTTTTTATTGAGTTATATCAAAATAAATATCTCAACAATAACTTTAATATGCTTGAATTAGCCTTAGCAATGGAGGTTTAGGTTGGATTTATGTATACATCATAATCCACATATATAATTTCTAGGCATGCCTGCTGCTTTAATGGAGCCTGAGTGTACATAACAGATTATATGTTTATGATGTTATTTCACATGAAAAGCATGTTCGAACACTTACAATCAACCAAATTTCTGGATATTTGACATATGATAATGTCTCGCTTAACTTGGAATTGGTGATTTAATAATTATATAATCTAGTTGAAGATCAGCTCTGTATACATATCATACAACAATGAAATCAATCCTGCAGTGAAATCTTTGTTCGAGATTCATTGTGTTGTTGAATTAATCCCATCAACAATGAAACCTACTTTCAGAAAATTCAACACATTGTACAAGAATAAACAAATCCAACAACTTCGAAGTTCCAACAAAACACATGTATAGACAAAGAAGCAGATACCGATCGAGTATCGAGATGAATATGCAGAGGAATCAAGATTTATAGAGTTGTTGATGTTGATGAAGCTGGAGGTTCGCACGGGGAATAAGAGCATCTGAAGGAAGAGATGAGGCTGGAATGTTGGTAAGAGGTATTAGAGGCCAGACATGCGCCGGACTCTTCAGTCCCTGCGACTACGAGGTCCCGGATCGAAGTACTTTGCTCAACTTAATCTCCAGCCTCTAGTACCTCTCACCAGCATTCCAACCTATCTCTTCCTTGGTAGGCTCTTGGCATCCTTGAGAACCTCCATTCCCTCTTAGAAACATCAACAGTCGAAGTTCCTGCGTTCGCTGTCTGCTCTACCATAAAAAACTTTCTTTCCCTGAGAAATCAGAAAATAGAAGATAGAATCCTGAGTTCAGTAGGAACCAAGAACAAAAATTAGAACTGTGTCTCAGACACCTACTCATACGATTCGAAACAAAACTCAAAATCAAGCTGAATTACAAAACTCGTGACAAAATCGTACTTGGAAAATTGATCCAAGCTTTTTCAACGCTTTAGCTCGTAAACCCTGAACTTCCTTGGGTACAAGAGGGTCTGCAAGTACCTAGATAACAAAGATCGATAGCAAAAGATACCAAAATTTGCATTGATTTTCTGTATGAATCGCATAGCTAAGGTTAAGGAAGAAAAATGTTTAGTTCTTACTGCTAAGCAGACATTAGTTAAAGTTGCTTCAATATCTACCACATTGACCTTCCAAAGGGATTGAAGCATGGCATCCTTTTTATCTTCGAAGGTTTTCATTAAGTTTTCTTCTCCGTTTTCTCCTTGGGTCGCTTTCTTCAGCTCTTCTTGTATCTGAATTAAATTAACAGCACCTACAAAAAGAAGATAAACATGCCCGTACTTGCCCCATTTTCATTCGAAAATTTTGAAGTTCGATTATGGAAAAGGGCCTTGAATGCCATCAAACAAGATCCAAGACCTTTAAATTGCAGAACATTGTACCTGAAGCTGCGATTACTTGTGATTTCACACGGTGCCCTTTATCGCGCACCCATTCAGCTAAAAAGGGTACCTTCATATACTTTTCTTTGCCGAGTTCCCTCGCACCTTTCCTCCTGTAAACATATCCAATAGTACGTAGCATTTCCTGACCAAAAGCTGAAGGTATGGAAAAAACAAGTTAATGGCAACAGTTGATATGAATGAAGCAAAATGAGATGGTAGTTATGATAAACTAATCGTAATGGTAGAAAGAAGCTTACCGACTTTCAAAAGTCGTTGTGCTTCAGAATTTGCCCAATCAATGAACTCGTCGGTTTTACCATCAACGAACGGCTGAAGCCTCTGTTTCAGTGTTATGATAAGCCTTATTTCCCTATCTTTCTGCAATTCCTGCAGGGGAAAAGGAATACAAGTGTAATTTTGAAAAGGAACACATTTAGAGTAGAAAATGAAAGGGTTTTACCGCCAGCTTTTCCTTAAGCTTTTGGAAACGAGCTTCCTTATCTAGTGAACTATCTTCAATTTCAAGTTCAACGGATGCCAAAGTAGCCATTTGTAGTTGTCCGACATATTCGTCAAAGTATTCACTTCCGAAAGCCATTCCGAACACGGCTGCAGGATCCAACATGGAGTCCCTGTCACAGTAAAAAGATGAAGTAAGCTTGAAGGAACGAATAAGGAATATCGATCCCATTTCTTTTATAAGAACATAGGTTCGAAAATCAGGATTCGAGGATATAGACTTACGGTTGTAATCCTGCCTTTCCATGTTTGTTATATTCTTCACGTTTTTCAGGATCACTTAGAACCTGGTAAGCCTCAGAGAGTGCCTTCATGCATATATAATTAAACACCGAAGATAATTACCATTACATCATAGGAAATGAAGATGAAGAACATGTTTTCCATACTATGGTTTTCGATTAGAGCAGTTTCGAAACGTTAAAACTGATAGCTTACATGAAATTTCTCGTCGGCTGTTGGATCTCCGACGTTTTTATCGGGGTGAACCTGCCTTGCCTGAAACACGACACGTAAAGGAACCACACAAATAACAAATCAGAACATTTGCATTACCCAGTTTGAACTTTCAACGAACATCTGAAGGGCACTTTTGACATCCGAGAAGAATCCAAATTCCAAAACAATAGATTCATCTTTTAAGAAAAATAAAAAGAAACCCAGAAACGTAAACATGATGTAGATTAAAACGAGAAGCTTACTTTTCGGTAATAAGCCTTCTTGATCTCAGCAGCGGATGCATCGACATCGACACCCAATACATCGTAATATGAAGTATCGCTCATCATTGTTATAATTCAAATAAAAAACAGCAGCAACAAGATCTCTATTAAGATTGTAATTTAAATCAAAGAATGGGGTACTTCAGAAATTAAGAATCAAAAATAATCAATTCATATATAAATTAAGCAAATTCAATGAGAAATCATGAATGGGGAATTTACAGTGTGGGATGAGGAGATTTGCAAGGAACGGGAAGATGGATAAAAATCTGGAGATCTGACATCGATATAACAAGAAATATAGTATGAAATCTAAAGACGGATGTGAAACGAAGATTTTACGTGGGGGGTGTTCAATGCTTACACGTGTGGGAATGTGAATGGCAGTAGATCATGTATAGAATGTTTATGTCCAGTACAGGAAAAACACTGCTGCAACGTCATCCCCATGTTGTCGATAATGGACGCGGAGAAACAAACGTTGTACTTTACAAAAGTTCCAATGGAAGCTTCCTCTCCATCATCATCTAGAGGAAACCAAGATCAAACGTTAGCTATAGAAGACCGGCAAATTCGGCCAAATATTCTCTTTGGGGAATTATCTGGGAAAATACCCCAACCGGTAACATTTGAAAAAATACTCTCATTTGGCCTACGTCAGGTAAAATCGCGTCCTGCAAGGTGCGATATCTAAAATCACGTTTTTCACTGCGCGACTTCAGTCCGATGTGGATTATATTATCCGGTTTTGAATTTATAAAAAAAATATTGAAGTCGCGTTCTGTAGGACGCGGCTTCCTCGAAAATTTCAAACGACTCGTCACGAATTTATCGAATGATATGAAGAAGTCGTGTTTAGCAGAACACAACTTTTGCGTAATTCTGTTGTTTATACAATTTTGGATATGGTTGTTTAGGGTAAATTTACATGGTTTTGGCCTTTTGGGGATAATTTTTCATGATTTTAATGTTTTACCTCATAGTAGTGATGTTTCTCTTCAAAACAGTGTAAAAATCGGTATATATAAAGTATTAGAAACGTTGTTTAAATCGCGTTAAAAACGCTACCTTGCCATGTTTCCTTGATTGAAGAAAATGGGAACATGGGTTGGTAGGATTGTTTACGGTTAATTTGCATGGTCTTGGGGGATAATTTTTTATGATTTTAATGTTTTATCTCATAGTAGTGATGTTTCTCTTCAAAACGGTGTAAAAATCGGCATATATAAAGCATAAAAAATGGTGTTTAAATCGCGTTAAAAACGCTACCTTGCCATGTTTGTTTGATTGAAGAAAATGGGAGCATGGGTTGGTAGGCTTGTTTAGGGTTGATTTGTATGGGAATTTCACGTTTTTTTGTTATTTAACTTTGACGCCGTAGTACGGGAACACATGTTTACAATGGTGCAAAAATTGACGTGTAAAAAAGACATCCTAAAGAGTGTAAAAATTGTGTTAAAAATGCTATTTTGGTATATTCCTTTGTATTAATAAAATGGAAACATGGGTCGATATTCATGTTTTAGTCGATTTTGTTGTTTTAGTGTATGTTCGTGGGTTTTTTTTTGTTATATAACTTTCACGTGGTAGTACGAGAACACATGTTTAAAATCTTACGAGAACACATGTTATTTAGGATTAAAACATTAGAGTTGCATATTACAATTGGTTGATTCGAGGCCGGCTCTTAAAAGGACATTTTCTGATGTCGTGTCCAAGGTTCCTATAACTTCCACACAACTTAGGTTGGCCGGTCGGTTCTCGAGGAACCATATCCTCCGCACATTAAATCCTAGTTGACTTCGGGCGACCTTTTTTGTTGCGTTGTAGGGATTCATTTGGCCGAATCTTAGGTTCATTTTGAACCACATCAAGATGATGTTCATTTCCGATCGTAGGAAACTCGGATCGGTATACCTTGAAAACGTTTTCAAGTTTGTATACAAGATCAACGAGTGTCATTGCATCGAGATGAATAGATGCACATGCAGCGAAGGCGTGAGCACACGGGTACTTAAATGTCTGAAAGACTCCACAATCACATGTTCGCTCTTGTAGATTAACAACATAGTTGTGGTGCATAATTCCTTCAAATGGTCGTGAAAATTCAGCAACTGTAAACTTATGTTGGTGACGTGAGAAACATGTGGCACCTATCGCGTTTGCTTACGCACGGTATATCTGAAAATTTTGTTGGAGATCTAGATGGAACTTGTGGTCACCTGCCATCCAGTTCATAGCTTGTTTCCCGAGGGTTGCAAAAAGGGTAGCCAGTCGATAATATGTTGCCTTAACAACTGATGTGATAGGTAAATGACGTGTTCCCTTCAAAGACGAATTGATCGCCTCAGCCAAGTTCATCGTCATGTGACCATATCGACGACCCCCATCATAACATCGCAATCATTTCTCCCTCGGGATATCAAGAAGATGGTCATATCCAAATTGATTTCTATCTCTCAACTCTTGTAGCAGCTCCTGAACCTGCTCTACTCGATGTGCGTTGCCTATTCAATAGAAGATAGAATAATTAACGAGAAATAATAATAATTGGCAATGTAATTTATAATTTTGAGAGTGAAAGGCGTACCCATGCGAAGAACCATTATACGCTCATCATTGTTCTTAAACCTCTGATAGTAATTTGCATCAATGTGCCACAGACAGTACCGATAATGAATATATGGAGGTTCCCAAGACGGTCCCAAACGTTGGATTGATCCCTAGATTCCTGCGCCTCTGTCTGAAATAATACATATTCCGTCAGGTCTTGCCCTTAGTACCCGGCGAAAGACATGGGTTCGCAAGTTGGTAAGGAAAAACGTCCCCAAAGGGATATCTTCCTTTTCAACAATGGTGAACGCTACCGGAATGCATTTTCTGTTGACGTCTTGTGCAACTGCCACTAGTAAGATCTGGGTGTATCTGCCGTACAAGAATGTATCGTCGATCTACAGCATCAGTTTGCAGTGGTGGAATGCTTTAACGCATTGCGGAAATGTCCAAAAAAGGTAGAAAAATTTGTGCTCCCAGAGTACGACACGATCCCTTTCGTATCTTGGCACTGTCTCAAGTTCAACAATAGTTCTTGGGTTGTATTTCTGCATACAGTTGAGCCACGTTCGCAACTCGTTGTAGGATTCCTCCCACTACCCATACAGTTGTTGGATGGCACGATATCTTACATATCACACCTTATCGTAACTAACAGTGTGCTTGTAACATGAAGGGATCGATCATATACATATCGGCACAAAAACACGTGAATTTGCTTTCACGAGTGGCTTGATATGCTCAGCTAGCACGTGCACGTCCAAGTTAGGATGGTCTTGATTGAGGCTTCCCACGGTGTATGTATGGGGTCCTTCGTATCTTGTTATCTAACAGAGTTTGTTCAACCTCTTCAAACATGATACACAGACCCTCCATTTACATCCAGAATTCTTGTTGGCGCATTCAGCAATATATTTTTCCGCTTCAGTTTTATGCACGATGGACGTAACTGAGTTGCGTATGTTGTAATGCTTGATGGCAGCCTCCACAAGTTTTTTAGTCATGAAGACCATCCCAACATGCAGTTCACCATTATTACGTTCGTTCAACTGTTCCAACTGTGGGTATTCTGGAAATTCTGTATCGTTGAATCCTTTCATATCCACTGTTGTAAAGTGGGATGGTGGATCGTAATACGCTAAGGGTGTGTGAGTTCCAGTTCCAGTAAAACTACCCGAGGCAACAACGTCCACAGGTTCGTCCTCTGGAATATCCTCCGTAACATCGGGGCCAAGTTCATCCTCGGCAATCTCAGGCTCGTCAAGGTCATTTGGTTCTTCTGGAAATAAACCCATTTCATCACCTTCGGGGCTGGGTTCGCTCAGTGGTTCCTCATCCCCTTCAAAATCGTATAGTTATGATTCATCAGCAACATGTACCCTGTTAGGTTCTACAATCAGAACCCGATTAGGAGCCCTATGTTCAATATCTTGGTCGACATCAGCAGCGCATGAATGTCTCCCCATCGATGAGAAATCAACTGTGTTTGGCTCACTGGGGATATAAGTTGAGTGACGTCCGGAAGAGAAGTTGTCAAACTGGTAAAACTGTTCATGGTAGGATGGTCCCATAGATGATGATGGCCTTACACCCGAGATATAAGTTGAGTGTCGTGTCGCCCGTATGAGAAATCATCTATGTTTGTCTGACTGGGGATATAAGTTGAGTGGCGTCTGTATGAGAAATCATCTATGTTTGTGTCAGTGGGGATATATGTTGAGTGACGTCCGGAAGAGAAGTGGTCGAATGGGTTAAACTCTTCATGGTAGGAGGACCTAGTAGATGATGACGGCCCGACATTGGCACTGTATGGATTGTATGTTGAGTGCTGGGGTGGAGGCATATTCAGGTCAATATCGAACGTAGCTAGAGAAGAATGCCTTGGCCTCGAGCCAGAAGACAAGGAAGCCTGGTCATTGCGTGCACTTAGTAAGTTGAAGTCTTGTCGCAAACTCGATGTCGGACTATTAGCATTTGGGTCAAATTCAAGATTTGTATGCATCCAATTTGGAACAACGGTTTAGAATCTGACGTTTCGTTCTGAAAATGTAACAAAGAGCTCTAGGGGCCATCCCATTGAATACTGCATATGGGTGTCGATCATCATTTACACATCTTCGTCGTATTTTACATCGAATATTGTGAAATAAAGGGGATCTATTGACGAAGGTAGTCGATACCTCAGTGATGTAACTCCTTCCAAGAAGTATGTGGAATCTTCCTCTTTAGTGCTTGTTTCAGCCTTTCATACGTTACTCCGTTCAAAATTTACAGCGTAACATTGTTGGTGGATTGGAATATGACACCGATTTCGGCATCTGGGATCATCTCACCATCATAGTGAACTAGAGCATCAACTTTTTGTGGCATTGTTGAAATGATGAAGTAATTTTTCTTCTTCGCAGACGAAATGCTTTGAACGTTTGGAAGAAACAAGTTTGTTACTTGTAAAAAAAATCCTCCTATTTAAGAAAATGAGAGGTGACGAGACGTGTGAGTAGAGACAAAGCGTAACTCGCGTCGTATAAAACGTGAGTTGTGCCAACTTTGCAAATTCCTGACGTGTCAGAAGAAATTGCGTCGTATAAAACACAAGTTGTGCCAGCTTTGCAGTATACGTACCGTGTAAGAGAAAATCGTGTTTTATAGAATGCGAGTTTTGCCAGCTTTATGATACCTATGATAACTCGTGTTTTGTACAACCCGCTTTGCAGTATACGAGATGGGAGGTGACGTGACGTTTAAGCAGAGAAAAATCGTAACTCGCGTCGTATAAAATGCGAGTTATGCCAACTTTGCATATTCTGGACGTGTCAGGAGAAATCGCGTTGTATAAAACGCGAGTTGTGCCAGCTTTGCAGTATACGTACCGTGTCAGAAAAAATTGCGTCGTATAGAATGCGACTTCTTCAGTATATATATACACCAGGAAGGTTGGAATTTACTTTGTAAAGACTTCAATCGATATAATATGTCGAGACGAGAAACTATTACAGCTTTGGTATACTACAATGGTCAGATAATCGATGATGCATCTTTGGGCGTCGTTTTTTAGTCCTCAAGTGGTATATTGCTTCCGCTGCCATACAACTTATCGTATAAGAAGTTGATGAATGAATTGAAGAAACATGTTCCACATAGTCCTGGCAAAAAGATAGAATCATTGAAGTACAGAATGCCGACGTTATTAGAACCATTAACGTACTCATTATTCCATATTATGGACGATGTTGATGTGGAAATGATGGTGGAATCTCACCATCAGTTTTGTTCAGGGTGGGCTCTAGAGATTGAGCTTTATGTAATGTTTTTTGATGATAGTAATGTTATCGGGGTCAGAAATAATATGTAAATTTTATTTATATTATTAACGTTCTATGAAGATTCGTTAAAACGTGCCAATTTTAGTATCATATACACGACTTTAACAAATTATTTTGACATTTTTCTACCGTTTTGCTGGTACCCTGACAAGGCAGGCAAAATTGCGTCCTGTAAAACGCGAATTCTCTCTCCTCAGACAAAATCGCGTCCTGTAGAACGTGATTTTGCCAAATTATTTCGACTTCGCTCAAGCCTATATATGTTTTGGCGGAGTTACAAAATTTTTACACTACTCAAACAATTTCTACAAAAATTCTGTTGTTAAACCTACTTTTACACTTCTTTCAATGAGAAAATCATAAGAGATAAATTGTTTGAGTTGATTTCAACAAGAGTTAAGGAGTCTACAAGCTCCAAAATTTATGCGTTGCTTGCCAAAGTTCCAGTGAATGAGCCCGACCCAGAAGAACAATACATGCTAACACTATCCAATCATAAATATATGCGCAAGATGTTTCGGGCATACAAACGTGCCAGAGGTATGAACATCGAGCTTAGTGTAATGTTTGATGAGGGCTCCAGTTCATCAACAGTACTTAAGCTTGAAGACGAGGACGCGGTATTTACAAAAAAATTATAGGAGACAAGAGGTGCCATAGTTTGTCCGGGTTGTTGGACATAATCATCTTCCACGACACATATGTCGCCAACACCGCTACATGCGAGCTTTGACCAGCAATATCAAATGTCACACCTCAGCATGCATTTTCAAATATTATGATTTGTCGATCGTCTTCAAGAAACACAAACGATACACATATCGCACCACAACTAGTATCCTACCAAATTCATCTACTAATCATGTAAATACACCCACGAATCATTAAACAAGTGAAAATATTCACCAACGTTCGTAAAGGGGGCTATATATAGACCAACTCTCGTATCTATTGGTAATTGAATCGCGTTTTACAGAAAGAGACATTGGCCAGAAAAATCATGTCTTACACAATGCGACTTTACCAAGATTCTTGACGTGTCAGGAAAGTCGCGCCTTACGAAACGCGACTTTGCCAGGATTCCTGACGTGTCAGAATAGTCACGTCGTCCAGAACGCGACTTTTGGACTATAAATACCTTCCCGGTCGACCCAATCCCACACCACTCGGTCGAAGAGAAAAAACTGCATAGTAGTGCTTGAAGTTTTCGATTGTAACTACTAATTCCAACAAATCACGTATCTGGAAAATTTATTACCAAATTAATTTTCCAGATATAGTGATTTTTCTATATTTGTAGTTGCATCTATATGTTGAGTAGATGTTAAGTATTCGGTATTTTTGTTCACGAGGATCGACAACAACAAATCACATTATCTGGAAATTTGAGGTCTTTTTCAATGGCGGGCAAGTTACAATATCCAATAAACCTCCAAGATTCAAGACAAGCACAGGGTCTTGACCTTTTGTTCGAGCCTAGGACCCCGCATGCAACCGGAGGAAAAGACCCAACCATCGAGCTTGAAGAATTTCATTGAAAAAATTGTAATTTGTACCCCTAAACATGTGGTAAATTGTAAATTAGTGTTCTTAATAGGAGACATGCATTGATACAATATTGTGAAACCTATGCTTAATTTTGATATAATTAAATCATTAAAGATCAAATTGAAAAACTTAAAATTGTTTTTATAAGTCCCTTAATAAGTTTTAAAACACCAACACTTTAAAACTGATTTGAAAAACTCAAACTCAAAATATTTTCTAAGTGTTCCAAGGCCAAACTATTGAAAACCCGTCCAGGTGTATCGATACGCTTCCAGCCGTATCGATACCTTTTTAACAAAGTTGGCCACTGGAGGAATGCGTTTTGATACGCCCTTAACCGTATCGAAACACTGTATCGAAACAGATTGAATCTGTATCGATACGCTCCTTTGCAAAGTCTGAAAGAGTTTGAATGGTGTACCGATACGGATCCACTCATATCGATACGGTTTTAACGAATTTTTAATTCAGATCGTTTTAAATGCTTTCGACCGTTGGTGTCAGTTGTTAGGTAACCAAATTTCAAATTGGCAGTTGACCCGTATCGATACGGCAAACCCTCGTATCGAAACGGAAACTTCCAGTGAGCTAAGTCGAGAAAAAGGTATCGATACGGTCTCATCCGTTTCGATCCCCCGTATCGATACGCCTACGTGCATTTCAATACCCCCTATTTATTGTGTACAACGGCTCTTTCTTTTTTGAGACAGGTATCGATACGGCTCCCCGAGTACCGATACGGATAGCTGCAGAAGTGCATTTATGGTGGTAAGAGAGGGTTCCAACGGCTCTATTCAATTCCCCAACCACCCAAACGGCTAGAATTAATAGAGGAGGTATAAATTGAAGCTATTTGAAGGCCGGCAACAACTATTGCATTAAAGACAAACATTCAAGCAAAAATCCAACCTCAAGTGTGCTAAATTTCCAATCTCTTGTAATTCCCAAATTGTGTTGTATCCAATTCTTATTCTATCTTCAAATTTGGGTTGAGTGTTGTACTTCTAGGGACAAATTTGTATTTGACAGATATACTTCTTGTCTAATTTCTTCTTTGATTATTGGTGAGGGTTTGGTCAAATTTTGGGTAGAAAATTTGATCGGTTGTGTAAAGGTTACCTCCTAAGCCTTGAAAAGGGGAAGAACAAATAGTGAATTGTTGAAATCCTTAGTGGTAGCTGAGGTAGTGGATGTAGAGTTCATTTGGAACTTGAACCACTCTAAAATCTCTTGTTCTTCATTTTTAAATTGCCCTTTCACTCCACAAAGTTTTTAAATCCCAATTCACCCCTCTCTTGGTCTTGATCATTCAATCGATCCACTTAACAATTGGTATCAGAGCCTACCTCTTTGAAGGATTCACAACCACAAGAGGAGTTCTTAGGAAGAGTGAGATCAACAAAAAATCAAGCCATGGCTTCTACCTCTGGTTCGGGCATGTATGAGTCACAGTCCACTACAAAACCTCCCTTCTTCAATGGTGACAACTATCCATTTTGGAAAAATAGAATGCGCCTCTTCATCAAGTCTAATGACTATTTAGTTTGGGATGTCATTGAAGATGGTCCTTATATTCCATTGAAGCAAGATAGTGAAGGAAGGATGGTCTTGAAGAAAAAGGTGGAGATAAGTGAAGAAGAAAGGAGAAAGATCCAAATAAATGACAAAGCTCTCAACATGCTCTTTTGTTCATTCGGTCCAGACATCTATTCTAAAGTGTCATCCATTGAGAGTGCCAAAGAAGTGTGGGACACTCTTGAGACTACCTATGAGGGAACCAATGATGTCAAAGAAACTAAGATTTCTCAATCTTAGTTATGAAAATTTCAAGATGGAGCCCGATGAGACGGTGTCCAAGATGTTTGATCGTTTCACCATAATAGTCAACGAGCTCAAAGGATTTGGAGAGATCATACCGGAAGACAAGCTTGTCCGGAAGCTACTTTATTCACTTCTCGAATCTTGGAATGGGAAGAGAACCACCATCATAGAGGCTAAAAATTTGAAGACTCTAAAGCTTGATGAGCTAGTGGGTTCTCTACTCACTCATGAGATTATGAAACAAGGAAGGGAAGAAGAGAAGAAGAATGAAGAGAAGAGAGTAGAGAAGTTAGAAGTTGAAAAGAAGAAGAAGATGGAAATAGCTCTTAAAGCTTCACTACTTGAGGAAAGCTCTTCTAGTGAGGAGGATGACCTTGGAGAATTGGCTATAATAGCCAAGAAGTTCTCTCGATTCATGAGGTCCAATCGTGGAAGAAAAATTCAAAGAAAGATGGACTTCAAAGGTAAGAACAAAGAAGAAGCAAGTGATCAAATCATTTGCTTTGAGTGCAATAAACTCGGTCACATACGTTCGGAGTGCTCTCAACTCAAGAAGATGGGCTTTGAGAAGAAGAAGAAGCTCAAAGCTAAGCTTGCTACTTGGAGTGATGAGGAGTCATCGGAGGATGACGAACAAGAAGTGGCCAACCTTTGCCTCATGGCACTTGAGGAAGATTTCTCCATGGTAACCTCTAACTCATCATCTTTAGATTTTGCATATGATGAATTAAATGATGCATATGATGAGTTACAAGAGGTCTATGATGAATTAGTTGAGAAATATAAAGAGTCGGTCATTAGGAATAAGAAAATCATTTTGGAGCTAAATGAGAAAAATGACTCACTCTCTCAAGCTAATTCAAAATTTGAGAAAAAGATATTAGGGTTGAAAGATGAACTTAAATTTTTTCAAGATGAAAATGTTGACCTTAATAATCTTTTGTCTCAATGTAATAGTGAACACCAAAAGGTGTTGGATGAGCTAAATAAGCTCAAAGAGTCTTTTAAAAATGTTGGTAATGTCAAGCATGAAATAGGTGAATCTTCAAGAACAAACCAACCTAAGAAAAAGACTAACTACTACAAACAAGGTAGCTTTTCTAGACATAGTAGAACTAAAAGAATTAGAAGTGTATGGGTTCCTAAGGAACTTGTAAAATCTAACAACATTATTGCTATGTCTTCTTGGATTCCTAAGGGATCCAAGGTTTTGGGAGCTAACACTCATGGACCCAAAATGATTTGGGTACCAAAAACAAAAGCTTAATATCTTTGTTTGTAGGGGAGCATTGCTACAATGCCAAAGCACAAAGTCAAAACTCATGGTACCTTGATAGTGGATGCTCAAGGCATATGACCAGAGACAAGAGTAGATTCATGGATCTAAAGCCAAAAAGTGGAGGAGTGGTGACATTTGGTGACAACTCCAAAGGCCACATTAAAGGTATTGGCTCCATAGGTAATCACTCTACTATTCTCATTGAAAATGTCTTGTATGTCGATGGTCTTAAACACAACTTATTGAGCATAAGTCAATTGTGTGATAAAGGATTTAATGTTTTATTTGATAAAAATGGATGCAAAATTGTTGACATTAAATCTAATAATATTATGCTCATAGGTCATCGCATAGGGAACATATACATGGTGCATCTAGATGACATTCATACATCTCATGCATGCTTAGTAGCACAAAATGAAAATGATACATGGTTGTGGCATAGGAAACTAGGACATGCTAGCATTAGTGTTTTAGAAAAACTAGTTTCCCTTGATCTAGTTAGAGGTTTACCCAAGATTAAATTTTCAAATGATAAAATTTGTGATGCATGCTCTAAGGGTAAACAACATAAGTCTTCATTTAAATCCATTAATGATATTTCTACAAGTAGATGTTTACAACTAATCCATATGGATTTATTTGGGCCAATTAGGAATATGAGCTTGGGTGGTAAGTCTTATGCATTTGTACTTGTTGATGATTTTTCTAGATTTACTTGGGTTCTATTTTTAAGTACTAAAGATGAGGCTTTGAAAAAATTCATCACATTTTCAAAACTAACCCAAAATGATATTGAACTTAGAATTTCACATATTAAAAGTGATCATGGAACCGAGTTTCAAAATTTAGGGTTTGAAGATTTTTTAAATAAAAATGGTATTAGCCACAATTTTTCGGCTCCTCGAACTCCTCAACAAAATGGATTAGTTGAGAGGAAAAATAGAACTTTGCAAGAAATGGCTAGAACTATGCTTTGAGAAAATGATTTACCTAAATATTTTTGGGCGGAAGCCACAAACACCGCTTGCTATATTGTTAATCGAGTAATGATTAGGCCAATTTTAAAGAAAACACCTTATGAGATTTTAAAATCTAAAAAGCCTAACATTAGCTATTTTCACCCTTTTGGTTGCAAGTGTTTTGTTTTAAATAATGGAAAAGACAACTTAGGTAAATTTGATGCAAAAAGTGATGAAGCTATTTTCATAGGATATTCTTTAACCTCTAAAGCCTATCGAGTATTTAACAAGAGAACTTTAGTAGTAGAAGAATCTATACATGTTTTATTCGATGATAACCTCCTTCCAAGGAAGGATTCTTGTGATGATGATGATGATGTAGGAATCATAAATGCCTTTGATGGAGGACAAACTTCAAAGGAGGATGAGATTCCAACAAAAGAAGAGGACACACAAGATCCACCTCTTGAAGCCTTGAAGGACTTGGCTCTTGAGGAAAAGGAAGTGAGCTACCCAAGGGAGTTCAACTATGTCAAAGATGGTGAAATATTGGGTGATCCATCCAAGGGGGTAACCACTCGATCTTTTCTTAAATTAATGAATCATGTTGCATTTATCTCATGCATAGAGCCTAAGAATATTAAAGAAGCATTGAAAGATGATTTTTGGATTATGGCTATGCAAGAAGAGTTAAATCAATTTGAGAGAAGTAAGGTTTGGACATTAGTTGATAGGCCTAGTAATCAATCTACCATATGAACTAAATGGGTCTTTAGGAACAAGCTAGATGAGAGTGGTAACATTGTGAGAAATAAAGCTAGACTTGTAGCACAAGGTTACACTCAAGAAGAGAGAATAGATTTTGATGAAACCTATGCACCCGTAGCTAGAATGGAAGTCATTAGGATGTTGCTTGCATATGCATGTTATCATAATTTCAAGCTTTTTCAAATGGATGTTAAAAGCGCGTTTTTAAATGGTTTTATAAATGAAGAAGTGTATGTGGAACAACCACCGGGTTTTGAAGACTCAAAATTTCCAAATCATGTTTTCAAACTCACTAAAGCTCTTTATGGTTTAAAACAAGCTCCTAGAGCTTGGTATGAAAGACTTTCAAATTTTTAATTGAAAAAGGTTTTGAAAAAGGTAAGGTGGACACTACACTTTTTATAAAAATGACATCTTAGTAGTTCAAATTTATGTTGATGATATTATTTTTGGTTCTACTAACGAATGTTATTGTCAAGAGTTTGCTAAGCTAATGCAAGGTGAATTCGAAATGAGCATGATGGAGGAGCTCTTATTCTTTTTGGGACTCCAAATCAAGCAAAAGAAGGATGACACCTTCATAAATCAAGCAAAGTACATAAAGGATATGCTCAAGAAGTTTGGCTTGGAGAATGCAAAGCCTCAAGCCACACCTATGAGCTCATCTACAAAGCTTGACAAAGATGAAAGAGGTAAGTGTGTTGACTCTAAGCTTTACCGTTCTATGATTGGATCATTGCTTTACCTTACCGCAAGTAGACCGGATATCTTGTTTAATGTTTGCTTGTGTGCTAGGTTTCAAGCTAGTCCTAGAGAGTCTCACCTTATAGCCGTTAAGAGAATCTTTAGGTACCTTAGAGATACTCCTTGTTTATGTCTTTGGTACCCTAGAGACTCCACATTCAACCTTCATGCTTATTCGGATGCGGATTATGGGGGATGCAAAATCGATAGGAAAAGTACTTCGGGAACTTTTCAATTCCTAGGTAGTATGCTCATATCTTGGTTCTCTAAGAAATAAAATAGTGTAGCCTTATCTACCACCGAAGCCGAGTACATATCCTTAGGGAGTTGTTGTGCTCAAGTCCTTTGGATGAAGCAACAACTCTTAGATTATGGAATTAAGGTTGAAACCATACCCCTAAAATGTGACAACACTAGTGCTATATGTTTAACAAAAAATCCCATCCAACACTCTAGAACCAAACACATAGAAATAAGGCATCATTTCATTAGAGACCATGTCCTTAAAGAAGATGTGGTTATAGAGTATGTAGACACCTTAAATCAATTAGTGGATATATTTACAAAACCTTTAGACAAAGAGCGTTTTTGGTCCCTTAGGAGAGAGTTGGGTCTAGCTAGCCTATCTTGACCTTTTAGGACCTCTTTGTGCTTAAAATTGCTTGATCTTGTGAAATTGCATGTTTGTGTGTTGTAACTCTTGAAAATGTCCATGCCTATAGCTAGGGGGAGTATGATTCTATTCAAATATGCTTAGAACTGTTCATTCATCATTTGCATTCCTTTAGGAGGTGTTAAAATCGAGCCTATAGTTGTTCTTTAGGCCTAAAATGTATTTCTGGGCATAGGGTATCGATACGGCCCTACGCGTATCGATACGAGTACTTCATTAGCTTCCCAGACTTTATTTTGCCTTAAACGGGTATCGATACGGTTAAACCCGTTTCGATACGAGCTTCAATCGTTTCGATACGGATTTCATCCGTTTCGATACGATTCTTCAACGGGCAGTTTTATTGGAATTACGTTTTTACCCCCATATCGATACACCCTCAGGCGTATCGATACGTGATTGCGCAGACAGCTTTTAAGTTGGCATTTAAAGTCTTCAACTTTTACCAAAACTAAAATTCTCAAAACCCTAAAAACCCTAGCCGTTTTTAACCTATAAATAGGCTCTTCCTCCCTCATATTTTCACACCACAACTCAAAAACTTCAAGAGGGTTTCAAATCAAGCAAAGCTCTAAGGTTTTTCTCATCAAATTTGGTGCTAGGCTTTTCTTCATTCTTCTCTAATCCCTATCAAGGTAAAACACTTTCTTTTTCTTTTTTAATTTTTTTCTGTTTTGTTTTTCTATTTGTCTTCTTAACAAAATTTTATTTTTCAAAATTTCTTCTTCAAATTTTATTTTGCAAAACTTTTTTTTCCTTGATCTTTTTTTCTTTCTTGTTTTTCTAGTTCATGGCACCCAAGGAATCTAGGAAGAGACCTCGTGTTACTCAAACCGGTGAATCATCTAATCCCGGAGAGGTTGCTCGTCCAAATTACACCCAAATCTATGAACATTCCTTTGAAACCACCGGAGCTCTCACATATTTTCGTAAATTCGAAAACTACAAGATTCATTCGGAAAGGGTAATATCTATTCCTTTTCTTGATTCAGAGCGATTCAAATTTGAATATCTTCCTTTGCTTCGTCTTTGGAATTTTATGGATTTTATCTCTATTCCCGGGGTTTATTACCGTCTTTTGGTTTTAATCTTTTATGCTAATGCCAAATGTCATGCTAATCGTAATGGGGTTGTTACCGGAGTTAGTTCCTATCTCATGGGCAAGAAAATTCTCCTTGATGTAAAATCTATATGTGAAGTTTTTAATTTGGAGAATGAAGGCCTTGATGATAAGAATGCTTTAGGCCATGTTCTTAGTGGTTCCGTCACCGCCCTCAATGCTCAAGATCGGATCCTCCATTTGATGGTCTCTTGGTGGTTTAGGCCTTCCGGAGGAAAGTACTCTACCATCCGTCAAGTGGATGACTTTTGGATTCGTTGCTTCCGTGAGAGAAAACGTCCAAACCTTGCTCGTATCATGTTTGCGGAGATTGTTTACCTTGTGCAACATCGCCACACCTCTCTTGTCACCTCCTTCACCTATGGTACGACCCTAAGCTATTACTTTGTGAAAAAGGATATTGATTGCTCGTTTGACTTCCCAACTCCCCTCACCGATCCTATTGATGAACGCTCTCTTGCACGGGGTAAGTTCCATTATTTTAATGGTAGTTGGTTACGTCTTTCCGAGCTACCACCCGAGGCCGCAGCAGAATTGGAAAATCCTCAAGCTAATCAAGCTCCTCCACCTCCTCCTCAACCTTCCATGGATGCTCTTATGACCTTCCTTAATGAGCAATTCATGGGGTTGCGCACGGATATGGGGAATCGTCTAACCGCTCTTGAAACAAGCTTTGAAACAAGGATGACGAACGTGGAGAATCGTCTAACTTCTCTTGAAAGCGGTCAAAACTCCTTGAATATTTCTCTCTCCGCTTTCCATGATGAGCGGCGTAATAGCATGAGGAATGATGATTCAATTGTAGATGAAGATGAAGATGATGAAGAAGGCGATGATGATGCCTAGTAGCTTCTCCTTGCATCTCATGCATATCATCTAGGATATTTCTTTTTATGCACCTTTGTTTCATGTTCTTAGTACTAAGTTTGCTTTATTATTAAACATATGCTTTGAATTTCTGTTTTGTTGGATTTTTAAGTTAATGTTATGCTTTTTTATAAGCTTAATGATATTTATGTTGCCTATTTATACCTTTGCCTATGCTATGCACTTTACTTTGTCTCATTTTTTTTGATCTAACAAAAAGGGGGAGAGAGAAGCTCACAACACTTAAAAACTTTTTGATTTTCAACTTAAAATTTACCTAGCTTATATTAAGGGGGAGTTAATTTTGCAAAGTTTTTCAAAGTGTCAAAAATTTTAAGTTTGAGTTTTGTTATATCAAAAAGGGGGAGATTGTGAAACCTATGCTTAATTTTGATATAATTAAATCATTAAGGATCAAATTGAAAAACTTAAAATTGTTTTTATAAGTCCCTTAATAAGTTTTAAAACACCAACACTTTAAAACAGATTTGAAAAACTCAAACTCAAAATATTTTTTAAGTGTTCCAAGGCCAAACTATTGAAAACCGTCCAGGTGTATCGATACGCTTTCAGCCGTATCGATACCTTTTTTACAAAGTTGGCCACTGGAGGAATGCGTTTCGATATGCCCTTAACCGTATCGAAACACCGTATCGAAACAGATTGAATCTGTATCGATACGCTCCTTTGCAAAGCTGAAAGAGTTTGAATGGTGTACCGATATGGATCCACCCGTATCGATACGGTTTTAACGAATTTTTAATTCAGATCGTTTTAAATGCTTTCGACCGTTGGTGTTAGTTGTTAGGTAACCAAATTTCAAATTGGCAGTTGACCCGTATCGATACGGCAAACCCCTGTATCGAAACGGAAACTTCCAGTGAGCTAAGTCGAGAAAAAGGTATCGATACGGTCTCATCCGTTTCGATCCCCCGTATCGATACGCCTACGTGCGTTTTGATACCCCCTATTTATTGTGTACAACGGCTCTTTCTTTTTTGAGACAGGTATCGATACGGCTCCTCGAGTACCAATACAGATAGCTGCAGAAGTGCATTTATGGTGGTAAGAGATGGTTCCAACGGCTCTATTCAATTCCCCAACCACCCAAATGGCTAGAATTAATGGAGGAGGTATAAATTGAAGCTATTTGAAGGCCAGCAACAACTATTGCATTAAAGACAAACATTCAAGCAAAAATCCAACCTCAAGTGTGCTAAATTTCCAATCTCTTGTAATTCCCAAATTGTGTTGTATCCAATTCTTATTCTATCTTCAAATTTGGGTTGAGTGTTGTACTTCTAGGGACAAATTTGTATTTGAGAGATATACTTCTTGTCCAATTACTTCTTTGATTATTGGTGAGGGTTTGGTCAAATTTTGGGTAGAAAATTTGACCGGTTGTGTAAAGGTTACCTCCTAAGCCTTGAAAAGGGGAAGAACAAATAATGAATTGTTGAAATCCTTAGTGGTAGCTGAGGTAGTGGATGTAGAGTTCATTTGGAACTTGAACCACTCTAAAATCTCTTGTTCTTCATTTTTAAATTGCCCTTTCACTCCACAAAGTTTTTAAATCCCAATTCACCCCCCTCTTGGTCTTGATCATTCAATCGATCCACTCAACAAATATTACATCCGAATTACAAATGTAAATTATATTTATACCCCTAAACACGCGGTCAATTATACCCTTAAATATGCAGACTAAAATAATTTACATATGAATTGATATAGACGAGAAGTGCAATAGTTTGTCCCATTTGTATGGCCGACGAGAGATGTGTCGTTGCGGTAGACAAATGGCAAACGATAGTTGTCAACAACAATGTTACATACGCGGGTCTTAACATAGCTTCGAAAATACCGATAATGGTAGCAGCTTTGACCCAACCACGCGTTTTCGGATATTGTGATTTGTCGATCATCTTCAACAAATGCACGGTACAAACATCGCACCATAACAATTGGTATCCAGCTACAACTGCATATACCCACAACTCACAATACAAACGTGAGTTTGCCAGTAAGGTTCGTAAGGGAGGGAAGGTATAAATAGCATAAAAATCGCGTCGTACACAACGCGTACTTGCCTGACGTGTTAGATAAATCGCGTCTTATAGAACGCGTCTTTGCCTCCAAAAAAATTATTCGGAAGATGATTTTCCGAATATTGTGATTTGTTGTTATTTGTAGTTGCATATCTATGTTCATTAGTTGTTAGCTATTTCGTACTCTTGTTCACGACGATCGAATAAAATATAAACTAATTAAAGAATAAAAAACACAAATTTAAAAATATATATTAATTAATTATTTAACTAAACAAACCCAAATAAAATACAAATTGTGATTAAACTAAAATATATATAAAAACAAAACAAATATCGAGTTCAATATTTTCAAATAAAATAAACAAAAATAAAATACAAATCGTGGTTGAGCGTCGTCACCATCATCACAACGATCATCATCATCATCATCTCCGGTTCCAGCAGCTGCAGTACCACTCGTTCCACTAGGCCCACTTAGGTAGAAAATCGACTGTGGTGGCGTTTGTTGGACATTCCCGAATCCAAATGCGGCTGACATCGGGGGGAACGACATCAAGGGCACATAGGGCATATAGTCTGCGAGATAGCTAGAGGCACCACTCATCATCGCCGAAAGTTGAGCAAAGTGGTCTGACATAGAAGAATGTGTTAAATAACCTTGACTTGAACTTTGCGTCAACTGTGGCCGCATCGGCGGTGGGGTAGCATCTGATGGTGGCCGTGGCGGTGGCGGTGGCAGTGCTGCGGATGAAGGGCCAGCACCGGAGGTGTTCTGTGCTCCTCTCCCCCTCGAACGCTGAGACCGTGGGCGATTTTGTTGTTGGCGTCGATACACGACCGCTGCCTCCTCTGGAGTCAAAATAGACGGCTTCCCATTCGCCCTAAACCACTCGTCATAATCATCGCTCACCATCGTATCAAACAAACGATAATCAGTCCGAGGTTGCCAGTGTTGATTGAACCTATCCCTCCAGTGAGCGATATAAGACTGGTGGTGCACCGACCAATCAACCTACAAGATAATCAAACAGTTGATTTATTCTTTTTACATATAAATTACGTTGGATTTAATAAAAGAATGCGGTAACTATATAAATATGTATTACCTCGAGCTTCCTTTGTCGAGTGAGTTTGTGCAACTCATCCAATTTTGGAGGCTTGGTTGGGATACCTTGGAAACAACCAAATTGCCGTAGGACGCGGTCCGTCGGTTGCTACTCAACTGTGGCATAGCAGATGAGTGGTACAGTGGCTGTCCAAACAAACCTCGTCTCGTCCGAAAATATCGGGATGCAAAGCTGCAAGTCCGTATGAGAGTACGACGTCCATAAAAACTGTAGAATATATAAAGCGTATATTAGAAAAAAGGAATTATGTATAGTTAAATATAAAATTCCAACTTCAAATAAATACACCAAAGTGTTACCTAATCTTTTGAAAAATTCTCAATATCTTGTCTGATAACTGCCAGGCCCTTCGCAAAACCAACATGGGTTAAAGGAGCGGTCCACCTACAAAATAAGAAGATAATTTAAATTAATTATAATAATATGTCTATTAAAAACTAGGCTTAATACAACTTTTCCCCCTAAAGTATACCCGATTTCCCAACTTGCCCCCTAAACTTCATTTTGCCCACCTTTTCCCCTTAAACAATTCGCCGTTACCCATTTTGCCACATTCCGTTACCCTTTTCTGTTAAAAAAAATCGGTCAATAACATCCTACCACGTCATCAACGGATTGAGTAAGTCAATCCGTCTGGTTTTATTTAAAGGGTAAATGACATGTCAAGTCTGTCAGGTTTGTTTTTTTGTTCAATTTAGTCACTGAAAAGTCTATTTTTACCTTAAATTGACCCCTATTTGTTTCTAATTTTTATAATTTAGTCTATTATTTGTTATTATTAATAATATTATTTTATTAAAATGTTAATATTTAATAAAAACAAATATTTTAATACTAAATTAGTAATTTTTTAGATTCGAATTCCAATTAAATTTTAATTATTAATTCTAATTTCACTATATTTGAATTATAGTTTTTGAGTAAAATTAAAATTATATTCGAATCATGTTCGTATTATATTTGAATCATATTCAAATTATATTTGAATCATCTTCTAATTATATTCGAATTATTAATTCGAATTTTGCTATATTCGAAATATATTTTTTGAGGAAAATTCAAATTATATTAGAATTATATTTGAACCATGTCTATATTATATTCGAATCATATTAAAATTATTTTCGAAATATAATTTGAATATGATATTTCCAATGTAATTTGAATATGATTCGAATATAATATGAACATGATTCGAATATAATTCTAATATAATTACATGTTTTTTCAACTATTATATTCGAATCATATTCAAATTATTTTCGAATCATGTTAAACATGTAATTATATTCGTATCATATTCAAATCATGCTCGTATTATATTCGAATCATATTTAGAATATAATTTGAATATGATTCGAATATAATATGAACATGATATGAATATAATTACATGTTAAACATGATACGAATATAATTACATGTTAAACATGATTCGAACATAATTACCTGTCAAACATGATTCGAATATAATTACCTGTTAAACATGATTCGAATATAATTACATGTTAAACATGATTCGAATATAATAGTTCAAAAAACATGTAATTATATTAGAATTATATTCGAATCATGTTCATATTATATTCAAATCGTATTCAAATTACATTCGAAATATCATATTCAAATTATATTTCGAAGATAATTTTAATATGATTCTAATATAATATGAACATAATACAAATATAATTACCTGTTAAACATGATTCGAATATAATTACATGTTAAACATGATTCTAATATACTATGAACATGACTCGAATATAATAGTTGAAAAAATATGTAATTATATTAGAATTATATTCGAATCATGTTCATATTATATTTGAAATACATTCGAACTATCATATTCAAATTATATTTCGAAAATAATTTGAATATGATTCGAATATAATATAGACATGGTTCAAATATAATTCTAATATAATTTGAATTTTGCTCAAAAAATATATTTCGAATATAGCAAAATTCGAATTAATAATTCAAATATAATTAGAAGATGATTCGAATATAATTTGAATATGATTCGAATATAATACGAACATGATTCGAATATAATTTAAATTTTACTCAAAAACTATAATTCAAATATAGTGAAATTAGAATTAATAATTAGAATTTAATTAGAATTCGAATCTAAAAAATTACCAATTTAGTATTAAAATATTTATTTTTATTAAATATTAACATTTTAATAAAATAATATTATTAATAATAACAAATAATGGACTAAATTATAAAAATTAGAAACAAGTAGGGGTCAATTTAAGGTAAAAATAGACTTTTCAGTGACTAAATTGAACAAAAAAAACAAACCTGACAGACTTGACATGTCATTTACCCTTTAAATAAAACCAGACGGATTGACTTAGTCAATCCGTTGATGACATGGCATGATGTTATTGGCCGATTTTTTTTAACGGAAAAGGATAACGGAATTGGGCAAAATGGGTAACGACGAATTGTTTAAGGGGAAAAATGGGCAAAATGAAGTTTAGGGGGCAAGTTGGGAAATCGGGTATACTTTAGGGGGAAAAGGTTGTATTAAGCCTAAAAATTAACAACTCTTTCCTTAACTTCGGGCTAGCGAAAAAACATGTGGAGTAGACTGTAGAAGCTTAGGGCGTAAAAACGACATTCTCCACCACGCCCAGGACTTGAGCAACACCAAACAACCACCGATTTGGCACTTTTTAGGATCGGTGTTCTTGCAGAGCTCCTTAAATAGAGTGGCTAAAACTGCAGATCTCCAACTCAGTTTACCAGCTTCTTCAAAATTCTACAAATGACCAGATCGTATGAACCTTGTCATCAATACCCCGCCGATCATCTGTAAAATATAAGTGCGAGCATATGCCTACAATACGAATATATATATTACCATATGTTAAAAAATTATTATTTCAATAATATTCACTAAAAAATATATTTACCTTCTTCACTTCTTCACTAGCGTCAACGAGTACGTTACCAAAATTATCACTCAGCCATGCTAGTCGTATTTTTCTGCCGTAGCCCCTAGCCCACTCAAACATAAGTCGAACCAAGGATCTGAACCGGGACCACTAATAGCCTCTCCATCAACAGGAAAACCTAGGATATGCGACACATCTTCTAAGGTAATCATCACTTCTCCGCAACCAAGGTGGAATGTGTATGTCTCTGGTCTCCACCTCTCCAAAAGAGCGTTTACCAAATCAACGTCTATTTTTACACCTCCAACAATTTTGGATGTGTGCAAAAACCCGACCTGCTCTAAGTACGGTTCTATCAGAAGGTTTGGTAATGTCGTCATCCGGTTGTAAGAAACCTCTAAACGTCGTTCCATACTCTAAAAAAAATAAACACATAGGTATAAATTAAACTATATAAAAAATATCAAAAATATGTATCTACTATTAACAATATAGAATAAAATTGTCAAAAATAAAACGAGATAAAACTTACATATCTTCGACGATAATCGAACACGTGATTGTGATGCAATCTTATCAAACCCTCCATTATATCAATCACGAGAAATCAACCAAGAAAAAAAATTGAGAGAGTTAATTTTTTAGGTGTGGGGTAAATGGTTTTGGGTGGGGACAATTTATAGTGGATATCGCATCGGTTGGGGTGCGATTACTGAATCAAAATCGCGTCCTGTACAACGCGATTTCAGAAATCGCGTCTTACACGACGCAACTTCTTTATAACCATATCACGGTAATTTAATTTTCAACTGTTCCAACTTATTACCGCGGAAATCACGCCTTACACAACGCGATTTCATCTTATCGCGACGAGTCGGTTGAAATTCGCGAGGAAGTCGCGTCCTACAGAACGCGACTTCAATATTTTTTTATAAATTCAAAATCGGATAATATGATCTACATCGGACTGAAGTCGCACAGTGGGAAACACGATTTTGGATATCGCGCCTTGCAGGACGCGATTTTGCCCGACGTGAGCCAAATGGGGGTATTTTTCCAAATGTTCCCCTTTAGGGGTATTTTCCCAGATAATTCCCCAAGGAGGAATATCTGGCCGAATTTGCCATAGAAGACTGGACTCTTAATTTTATAAATTTCATTTGATTTTTAAAAAAATCTAAATAAAATTTGAGTTATAAAATAAAAAATTCGAGAGCGCGACTTCTTTATAACCATATCGCGGTAATTTAATTTTCAACTATTCCAATTTATTACCACGGAAATCGCGCCTTACACAACGCGATTTCATCTTATCGCGACGAGTCGGTTGAAATTCTCGAGGAAGTCGCGTCCTACAGAACGCGACTTCAATATTTTTTTATAAATTCAAAACCGGATAATATAATCCACATCGGACTGAAGTCGCACAGTAGAAAATGCGATTTTGGATATCGCGCCTTGCAGGACGCGATTTTGCCTGACGTGGGCCAAATGGGGAGTATTTTTCCAAATGTTCCCCTTTAGTGGGTATTTTCCCAGATAATTCCCCAAGGGGGAATATCTGGCCGAATTTGCCATAGAAGACTGGACTCTTAATTTTATAAATTTCATTTGATTTTTAAAAAAATCTAAATAAAATTTGAGTTATAAAATAAAAAATTCAAATAACTCGAATTACGTATTAATTAGTTGATTAATTTTTAAGTTCGATTCGAGCTTCTAATTCTGCCTTATATTATATATATGATAAAGTACATCAATGATCACTGAAGTTAATTTTAGTCACTGAACTTTTAAATTTTTTTATTGGGGTCACTCAACTTTTAATCCGCTTTTATTTTGATCCCTCCCATAAAAAACGATGGCACGTTAATTGTCTTTCTTCCCTATTTTCTTCTTCTTTACTTGCTTGCTCTGTTTTTCCTCCATAATTGAAACCCTGTTTTTCTCCATTTCTTCTTCTTTTATTTTGGTCCTTATACTCATGCTAGGAAATTCTTGAATACAATATTTCTCTTTCTTGTCTTCTAGTTCATTCTATTAACTATTATTGATTAAAATAATATTATTTTGTTCCTCTTCAGAATGTTAATTTTATTTTCAGGTGGTTATTGCATTATTCATCTGTAATAACAAAAATTGACTGCCTACAAAAGAGATTGTAATTAGGGGTGAGCGTTCGAGCCGAGTCGAGTCAAAAAATTTTGAGTTATTCGAGTTGATGCGTCATATTTTACGACTTGAACTTAATTTGAATTTTTTTCGATTCGAGTCGAGTTTATGAAATTCGAGTCGAGTTCGAGTCGAGTCGAGTTTTCGAGTTTCTATACAAATTTAATTGTAATTATTTACCATGTTATAGTACGATTTGATTCCAATTTAAACGACTTTCTCTATTCATATAAGATATGCATATATATATATATATATATATATATATATCTTCATATTATTTTTCACATGCATAAGTAAGATTTGTAATGTTATTTAATAAAAAAATATCATCTAAACTTCTAAAATATATTTATAATATTATTTTTAAATAAGGAACTTTTGAGGATAAAGTACTGATGGGGTATAAATGAGTCAATGATTTGATGTAAAGAAAAAAATTACAAAAAAATTCAGTTGAATGATCAAATTGAATAAAATATAAAGTTAAAGGGCTAAATTAAAAAAAAGAATAAATTTTTTAAAAATATGAATTGAAGTTATATAGATATTATATAGTGTTAGTGAATCATGTGGTTTAATTTTGGTAAAAAAATAGACTTAAAACGAAAGAGAAATTAAAGAAATGGGAAACATTCAAAGTTGAGGGGCTAAATTACAAAAAGTAGGAAATTTAATTTAAAAATATGAATTGAAGCTAAATAGGTATTCTAGTTTCTACATTGGTTTAGGAGCATGTGGTTCAATTTTGGTCAAAATTGACTTAAAACGAAGGAGATATTGAAGAAATGAGAAAATCATACAAAGTTAAGGGGCTGAATTGAAAAAATATGAAATTTATTTTCAAAAATATAAATTGAAGATAAATATGTATTCTACGCTGGTTTAGGAATACGTGGTTCAAATTTGGTCAAAAATGGACTTAAAATGAAGGAGGAATTGAAGAAAAATGAAATCAGTGACTAAATTGCAAAACTGTAAAATTCAGTTTTTCGATTTTTCGAGTTGGGCAAATTCCAAACCGACTCGAAATCGAAATTTTTTCGAGTTAATCGATTTGACTCGAATAACTCGAACAACTCGAATAACTCGACTCGAATAACTCGAAATTGAAAAAAAAATATTGATTTTTTCGAGTCGACTCGAGTTTTACATTTTTTGTGTGATTATCGTCATCTAATACAACCAACAAAAAGCAATTGAGACAAATGAACGAGCAAGATTCCACATGCAGGTCTTCTCCATTGATCTAAACTTAAAATAATAATACATTAATGCTGCATTTTTTGTGTGATTATCGTCATCTAATACAATTAACTCGATACCGTTTTTGTTAATTGATGTTCTTTTATGTTGCACGCCGATAGTGTAAGTATCTTACTTAAAATAAAATCATCATTATTGTCCTACCAGAGAAAGTTTGTGTTACTTATAATCTTTGTCCTACCAAATTGACAATGGCATATTCATTCATGGTTACCAGTAAAATCATCATTATTGCCTGATAATTTTTTTATTGTTAAGTAAATAGATTATATTTTGTAATAAATTTCATTTTTTTGTTTTTATGAATTATAAATTCTGTTTGACATCTCTCTTCTTCCCCTTGTTTTCTGTAGGTACTTATTGATAATTTAGGTATAATGCAAAGAGAGTATCCTTGTTCAGTCTAGAGTCAAGGTCAATTTTAAATAGAAGAAAAAAGAAAATTAACGCGTAACATCAGCATTTTCACCGGAAGTTAACGTGAGGGACTAAAATGAAAGCGGATTAAAAGTTGGGCAACTTCAATGAAAATTTTAAAAGGTCGGCGACCAAAATGAACGCGCCCTAAAAGTTCGATGACCACTGGTGTACTTTACCCATATATATTGTATATGGGTATAGAAAGTAGTTTAAATTGAAACTAATTGGTACCATAACATTATAAATGTTTACCACTAAATTTGAATAGAAACCCAAACATTTCGATTCGACTTGATTCAACTAGAATTTCATAAACTCGACTCAAAAAGTTTTCAAATAAAGTTTGAGTTATAAAATAGTACTCGTCAACTCGACTAACTCAATTTTTTTACTCGACTCGGTCGAATGCTTACCCCTAATTAGAGGTCAAATATAAAATATGATTGAATTGTTAAATCATCAATTTAAGATTTTTTTAGAAAATATTAATTTAATATTTAAAAGTTAAGGTTAAAGATAACTTTTCTAATTTTGAAATTAATATCAACCTAATAAATAAAAATATTGATCATGACTTAATTTGTCTATTTACAAAGTTGATAAAGATTTTAAAACACATTTAAATTGTTCAAGAAAACATTTAAACTCAAAAAATATGAGTTCATGACTTAATTTATCTAATTTCAAAAGTAGTAAGGACTTAAAATGTAAATGCATCTAAAAATCAAGGACAGAACTTAATTCACATACTATTCCAAAAAAAGAACTTAATTCACTTTGTTTGAAAACTAATCGAACTTTGAAAATAAATAAATCTTAAAATTAGGGGACATGACAAAATTTATCTAATTTGTTTGAATAGCAAAATTATCTTTTTTAATAGACAAATTTATTTAATTTTAAAACAAACATATACTTTAAAAAAATAAACAGAATTTACTTTTAGGGAAATGAAAAAAAAAATTATCTAATTTTTTTAATAGCAAATTTATCTAATTTTAAAACAAACATAAACTAAAAATAAAAATAAAAAATTTACTGTGTCATAAGTTGGGATGCAATCTTCTTCGATCCAACTCCACTGCCAATGCGGCACTCATCGGTGTTTTTCATTTATCGGATTCATGAGCAATTATTGAATGAAGAGGCCAGTTTAGAGCATCATTCTCCCTTATAAATGCTTCAATAAAAGAAAATTTATCAACAACAGATGGAGTTGTGCCTTCATAAACCACTTTATTCCTTGTAAACCAAATAACCAAAATGTAATCAACAAAACTTTTTCATAGAAAGTTTATCCCTTATAAATTCTCATATAGAAAGTTGCCAGTGCTACATTGTGAAGGTTAGGATCTTGCATGCACTCACTGTTATGATATCCACGTAGTAGTTTGTAGCCACTCTTCACAGAAAAATGAAAATCAACACCCCAACTATCAACTATTAAACACAGCCAAATAATTAGGCTGTAAAATTAAACGCCAGCATTGCTTTGCAAGTAAAGCAATGTTAAAATGACTTAAATCACCCTAAGGGCCTTAAGACGAGCAAGTTGGCTCCAAGTGCACCAATTTGGCCATTATTTGTTCCAAAGCATGGCATAATGTTTTAGACAATAGGAAGCATGGCATAAACTGGGATAACTTGAAGAACGCTTTTAACTAGGACTTCTTTTTTCCCCCATTAAAAGAAAATGAACACCCCAACTATCAACTTTCTTATTAAAACGATCCATAAAATAATTAATATCTCCTTTTTACTCATTCTTACCATTGTTGGCAGCCCAAGATATTTCTCGGGGTTAGATGAGGCCCTTACCCTTATTAGATTTCTAACTTGATCCTTAACAACAACATTTTACATTACTACTGAAAAAAATAAGTGACTTATCATCATTTACCTGTAGCCCAGAAGTATTGCAATACATAGTCAATAAGAATTTCATATTTTTAGCACCCACTATCGAACCCTGACTAAATAAGATGTTATCATCTGCAAAAAGTATATACCCAATTTCGAATTTGCATCGTCCTATTCTTGCAGCTTGCACAGTCTCGTTTCTGTTAGCATCATTCAACAACACAGACAAACCTTCGGCACATATAATAAACAAGTAAGGACTTGGAGGATCACCTTATCTCAAATCCCGCAAAGGCTGAAAAAATAATCATCGGACTCTCCATTCAGACCAACTGTATATGTAATTGTTCTAACACATGTCATAATTAAATTAACCCACTGCTCGGCAAAACTCATTTGCAGCATCATCCCTTCTAAAAAGAACCATTTTACTCTATCGTATGCCTTACTCAAATTAGCTTTTAGTGTAAAAAAAATTCCCGCTTTCCTGTACGTTTTTGTTGCAAAGAATTCAGCACCTCATACGCAATAACAACATTATCCGAGATTTGCCTCCCGGGAATAAAAGCACCGTGTTTCTTGTCAATACAAGCATCTAACACTATTGACAACCGACATAATAATACTTTCGTCACAATTTTATATAATACATCGTATAATCTAACTTACCGAAACTGAGACAACTATTCAGGCTGATTCACTTTTGGAATAAAAACGATATGAGTGTTGTTAATTGAGCTCATCTCTGATTCTCCATTCAATAATGACAGGCAATAAGATGTAACTTCAGCACCAATGACATTTCAGTATTTTTTATAAAATAAAGCAGGAAATCCATCAATACTTGAAGTCTTCAAAGCCGCCATGCTTTTGGTAGCGTTTCATATCTCGTCATGGTTGAATAGGAGCAAGCAAAGTTCTATTCATATCATCTGTAAATGAGACGAGACAGATCGCGAGCTACTTGAGCTCGACTCGGTCAAAGCTCGACTCGATTGGACTCGATTTGAACTCGAACTCGGCTCGAGTTTTTGACGAGCCGAGTCGAGCTACTGGATACCCGACTCGAAAAGCTCACGAGCTACTGGATACTCGACTCGAAAAGCTCACGAGCTACTCGAAAATATAATATAGTAATTTTTTATTTTTTATAATTTAAAATCTAAATTCTTAAACTTAAAACCATAAATATAAACCCTAAACATAAGTATTAAACCCTAAAAATCTAGATCATAAATTCTAAACCCAACAATCTAAAACTCTAAACCCTAAACTAACACCCTAAACCCTAAAATTAACAAGCTTGAGTTTACAAAATATGTGTATCAAAGTTTTTTTCTTCATAGGACTTTAAATGAGACATGATAGATGAAGAGTTACTTGAGTCCAATGCGATCAAAGATTGGTCAACACTTGACTCGATTGGGCTCGAATCAAGCTCGAACTCGACTCGAGTTCTAAACGAGCCGAGTCGAGCTCAGATTTCTCAGGCTCGTTAGAAATTACTCAAGCTCGAACTCGACTTGAAATCTTAACGAGCCGAGCCGAGCTTAGCACTACTCGAGCTCGACTCGGCTCGTTTACACCCCTATCTGTAACTTTCGGTTGGACTTTCTCAAACGCCTAAACTTATAGTAATTTATTTTAGAGTTATATTTTGATACACATGTCGTGTAAAAAAATTATACAATCATCTATATTTAAGCTATAAAATCTATAAAATTTAAAACCTATATCCTTAAGCCTAACATCCTAAAACCTACACCTTAAACCATAAACTCTAAATTATAATCATAAACCTTAAATTCTACACCCTAAAACCTAAACCCTAAATCATAATCCACACTCTAGAATCCCTAAAATTGAAAAACTTGTGTAAACCTTACAAACTTGTGTATCAAAGTATTTTACTTTATTTTATCGATAAATGAATGCATTTGTCTGATTTACTAACTCCATATCTCATTTATAAATTATTACAATAATAAAAAAATCAATACAATTCATTTTTAGTCCCTTTAAAAATAAAAAAAAGTAATCTATTACAATAATAAAGTTACACTCTGATTCAAAAATTAATGAACTTTCCTATCTACGTCCCCGTAGAGCTTTAGTCATTTATTTTTTTGCATAATTCTTAACTAGGGACGATTATTTGATCCGGACCCGACGAGTTCAGACTTGATTTGATATGGTCGTTTTTTATATTAAAAGAATTTGAGGTCGGGTCAATTTCGGGATTATAGTGAAAATATTCAACCCGACCCGAAATAATAGTTTAATTTTATTCTAAATATTTAGGGATAATTGCTATAATGCCCGGCTCTTTATATATTTTTTAATTACCTCTCTCTATTTGTCTAATAAAATAGAATAATTATTATAATGTTCACTCTATATATGTATTTTTTTCAATTAACTTCATATTTATCGAATAAAAAATTATTTATGTCAGGTCGGGTTCTGGTTTTTATTATAAAACTCGGGTCGGGTGGAGCATCATTGAATGTCAAGTCAAATTCAGGTGGAGATATTAAATTTTCAGATCATGTGCGAGTCAACCGAAAATCCGACCTGCCTTAACTTATGACCATCCCTGTTCTTAACACACACAATAATTTGATTTGCGAAGGTTTAATGTCTTGTTACATATCTTACGCGGATCATTGGATATTTAAAATATTCAGTGTACAATATTTATATTAGACAAATTCTTCTCTATTCATAAATCAAAGGATATTGAAGGTTTAAACATGTTCGATCTCACGTCATGTACATTATACCAACACTAACCAAACTATATTCAATCGATAAAATTATGGACGATTAAAACATTATAATTTATATATAAAGAACGCTAAAATTATTATCACCACTATAGTCTTTCTAATCATATCAAATAATTGTGTGTATACACACTTAGTTTCTTCCATGTAAGTGTATCCTTGATTTGTTGAATTATTGCTTACTAACAAAATTTTCAACTAGATCGGAACTATATATATTTTTAATAATATGCTGACTGAATTTACTAGAAAGTAAAATAGAGAAATATTTTAAACGAAATGGTAATGTAGCAGAAAAATAACAAAATAAATGAAAACTACAGAGATTAGAAAACAAAACATCAGACCAGGAAAATATGTCTAGTGAGCTACAATGACATGAATGAGATGAAAGACTGAAGAAAGGAAGTATGAAACAAAACTCTTTGTCTCTATCCACCTACACACTTAAGGATCTAAGAGTGGTGAGCGAAACCAACAATCTTGTCGGCTGGTTCACAATCGACAAACGAACTGCAAAAGGGATCAAACTATTGAAGACTGCCGACAACCACAAATAAGTGTCGAGGGTCGTGAGAAAATAATTTAGAACGCAAATCTACAACAAACGTAGACAAAAACATGACATAAGATAGAAGCGTACCACAAAACATATATAAAAACGTGCCACAATTTAGAGAGAAAGTGTAGTACAAAACCAAATAAAACATATAAGAAAATCAAAACTTAAAAAAGAAAACAAAAATTGAATATAAAAAAATAATGGAACAACACTAAAATTAATATCAACGTCAATTAGCCAAGCAATAGAAATAGAAGAAGAAGAACGAGAGAGAAAAAGGATAAAACCCTAAAAGAAAAAACGACTAGTTAAATTAGGATTATTTATAATCGAATATTATATTGATCCATAACATTTTTCCATTAAATACAACTATCAACTTTCATAACAATTTTAACTTGCGAGGTTAAGATTTTTATAATAAGAATAATAATTTGAATTTTTGACATTTAATAAAAAAAATAATATTGAAACAATTATCTTCGTGATAAGTCTATGTAGTATTTGTTTTTAATTAATCAAATATCAATAACTATAAAAAATCAATTCGTCAATTAATACACGTTTTTGTGCTCTTCCATCCTTTATTCCTTTACATCTTTTTCTTTTAAATATAATTGAACACTAATATATAATTTGAGTAAAAGTAAAACGCATGGATGCAATTAGAATGGCGTGCAACGGCAATGGGCTTTTTCGAGGTTCCATAATTATTTATTTGCCCCACCCAACATCATTATTAAAATATTAAAAAAAGTCAAAAAGAGAAACTTTGTCCTATTTGAAAATGGAAACATATTAATATTATTCGAAATCTACAATAAACAAATACCATAAATAAAATAAAATAAAATAAAATAGTGGGTAAAATACACCCACATGTCCCTTTTTTTAACACCCCTGCATGTGGCTTAATTATAAGTTTAATAATAATAGATTATTTTTCTCTAAAAAGTAATATTTAGTCACTTAATTATAAGTTTGGTAACAAATAAATTATTTTTCTTGAATTAATAATTTAGTCACTCAATTAAAATTTCATGACAAATATATAGCTAATTAGATGTAACTAAATTGTATGTATGGTAACAAATAAGTCATTTTTTCTTCTAAAAGTAACAATTTAGTCATTCAATTAAAATTACGTTATAATCAAGTCACTCTACCGTTAAGATTAAAACAGACAGTTTGGTATGATAATAGTTTTTGTCCTCAAAACATATATATTTTATTAATTTAGTCTTAATTCAAAACAATTCATTAAATTTAGGGACATATTTGACGAAAAAATTAGTTTGATGACCAAAACAGGAAAACATGTATAATTTGGCGACCACTCGTAGTTTTCCCTTAAATTTAACCTCATATTTAAAATTTTCATTAGTGAAGTGACTATGTTTGTCCTAATGAGTATGTTCCGTTAGTTTGTCAACTGTTTAATAGTGAAGTGACTATGTTTGTCAAGCTATCATATTTTTCGATTATCGAATTGAGGGATAGTAACATGAAAAGCGACAAGTGGTCGGAAGGTGTGTTAAGAGAGTGCAATGTCAAAAAATTTAAATATAAAGAGTTAAATTTATTGAATTAGGACCAATTTGATAGAATATAACATTTTTGGGACTAAAACTACTATTATACTAGGCCATGTTTAATTTTTAACCACAAAATAATATGTTTGCCAAAAATATTAAGTGGGTGACTAAATTATTATTCAAAAAAGTTATTTATTTATAACATTTTTAATTCATTACTTTAAAAAAATTGTTCGTCATTAAACTTATAAATAAATTACTTGCGGTGTAATTTACCCATTCACCCATAAATAGTACCGTATTTACTAACACACCGCCAGCAGAATCTTTAAACTAATTACACTTGTCAATATTGCCACGCAGATTCCTGATTTCCTGCACTCGTTGTTAAGGTCTACATTTGCATCGACTCAGATAAAAATGAAATAAAATAGCTTACTATTATTTTTTTTAATTAACTACAGGTTTATATTGCATATTACAAAGTTTATTATAGATTCCATCTTTTCAATTTAATTTACTCTGTATTTTATTCGTGATTATTTTTTAATAAATACCAAAGGCTGAGGACTTAATTTAAAATCTGTAACAACTAGAACAAAGTATACTAGTCTAAGGTTTTTTTAATATATCAGTAAAGAAATTTTTTTTATATAAAAGTTAATAAAAAGAACAATATATTTAAGCAATAAATAATTTTATGAAATTATGTGTATTTAAAAATAAAATATAGTAATTCAAAAATTATAAATAGACTAATGCACATACATGAGGAGGGTCTCTGGAATTAGAGTCTTTGGTTGTGGGATTATTTTTGTTTTGGCTTGTTTAACTATTTCATATGGATTTGTTTTGTAAGTATTATCATTTGCACTTTTCTTTTTTTCATTTAAGTTTAGGGAAGTATTTTAATGAGACAAATGATAGTACTCCTCTCTTTACCTAAAAAAATAATTATAAATTTTTGTGTTATATAATATATAAGATGCATTAGAAAACTCTAACATCGAGTGACAAGTTATATAAAAAATAAAATTTATGTATTTATATATTCAGGGTAGGATCAATGGAGGGGCTGGAAGGCTCAAAGAGGCAGTTTTTTTTATCCGAAATAACTTTCATTAAAAGCCAAAACAGCAAAAGACAACAAATCACACGTGCTTCCAACCATCCATGCAACGTCCATGCATGAGGGAAACTGTAACCCCTAAACCCGGCCCAGAAGGAATGGGCCGAATTTAAAAAATAGCGATTGGAAACTTGTCCCTCAAGAAACAATTTAGGTTAAAAATATTTTGTAATTCAAAAGAATCGATTACATAAGTAAAACTCAACAAATACTCCGATTAAAATAAAACTCAATCTTTTAAACGATGTTCCGATAATTAATTAAAAATCCAAAAGTAACTTCATAAATGCATGCATTTAATAACACGCAAATTAAAAACTGTTCCAATGTCCATATTACACAAATATCCAAACAATATTAAAACAACAATTCTGAGGTAATAGAAAGGTTCGTACTGAATAATAATTTATCTGAATAAACAAGAGATGCTCTAAGTACCGATCGCCTAAAAAGTCTGAGATATCTGAAAAGTAAAAACTAAGGTGTGTAAGCTAAAGAGTTTAGTGTGTCTCTAAAGTGCAAACGAAAACAAAACAAATCAAAACAATATTTTATTTTTCTGATAAAGACTTTTCTGAAAACACAACAAAACCGAATCATGATGATATGATGTCTGATGCACATGAATCATAATACCCATCTCCGATACACCGAAAAGTAAGGTTCCCCCAGAACCTACTTTCTCCATCGTCACCATCCGAAGTGGAACTCAGCCCGAAGGGTGGAACCACTGATCCGAAGCGGAATTCAGCCCGAAGGGTGAAACCACTGAACTTCCCCGAACAAATCCAAAACCATATACCCACAATGATATGATGCAGATTTTAAAATCTGAGTCTCATCCGAAACTTGAATTATAAATATGATGTTTTACGATTCCGAAAATCTGATATTTCACTTAAATCACAGTATGACATGTTATGCATGATGTCTGAAAACATTCACCCAATCACAACAGAGTATGCACACAAAATGTACAAAACATTTACTTATATTAATACCAGAAAAGCATATAAAATTTATAGCATAGAAAGAAACACACAAGTTTATAAATCAGGAAGAGACACACCTTAGCAACAGTAGCTCTAATGCCGAGAAAAACACGTATCACGCTCAGATCTAACTGAAACAGGACATGAAGATCTCGGAGAACGTGTACGGTCGGTCTGTACAACTGGAGGTAACTCGTCGACCTCGAAGACGTTATCACGGGTTCGAATTAGACAAAACGGGCAGCGGATACGGACTCAGGACGTCGAAAAGGGTCAAGAGGAACGTTTCTCGAAAAAGTCAACTCTGTCAAAGTCAAAGTCAACTGGTCAAAGTCAAACTTGGTCAAACTGGTCCAAGGTCAACGGTCAACTCCGGTCAAAGTCAACTAGTCAAACTGATACTAGTCAACAGGTCAAGCTTAGTCAAACATATCAAAGTCAAAACTGGTTCGGGTTGGTCAAAGAGTCAACGGTCCGGTTCAGCTCATATTATGGGTCCAATTCGGTTCTAGAATGGTTTAGTTCACAAAACCGGTTCAGTCCGGTTCAAGTTATTTGGCTCACTGGTTCGGTCACACAATCTGGTTCACCATCTGGGCTTACATCCAAAACTAGGCTCCACAATTACACACACATGGGCCTCTCGATCCGGGCTCAACCCACCCTCACTCACACAACTCATCCCATAACACATTGTTGTAACCAAATGTTAGGGTTTATAGAACCCCTTGACGGCGCAACACAACCTGGCGACGGTGGAGATTCTGACGACATCGAACTTAAATATGCACGGCGGCGCCACACTCTAATTCGACAAGGAGAGGGGCGGTGCATACGGTGGCGCAAGGAACAGACGAGAGGACAATGACGGTGCAAAGAGAAACCATAAGGTTTCACCCACGTTCCTCGCGATAAACGGTCGGCGAGGGTGGTCTGATTGTTGGGGTTTACACGCGGGGCAACGGGAACCCGTTGGCGGTGGTCGTGCGAGCCACGAACGGTGATGGAGGCTTGGTCGAAGCTTCACCGGTGCTTGGCCAATGAGGAGAAGGTGGTGGAGCTTTAAAATCGAGAGAGGGGGAGAGGGAAATAAAGGGTGCGGCTGACAGAAACAAAATGAGAGAATAAACGATTTTAGGGCTGAAAAACATGGTTAAATATCACAACCAAAAGGGTAAATTACATGTATGGTCACTGAGCATTTTAGGGTTTACATAATAGCATCAAAGCTTTACCCATATTACAAAATAACCCCTCAAAATTTCTAAATTAAGCCATAAAATTCTGATTTTGTTCAATTTGACCCCTTAATCAAATTAGGGTTTTAAACTAGAAATTCCCAAAACTTAGGGTTTCAAATTAGGGATTTTAAAATTTAGGTATTTTTAAATTTGGAAAATTTGGGGTGTTACAGAAACGCACAACCAAAACCAACGGAAAACAGCAAAACCTAAAGAAAACAACTCCATGACCCATGGATCACCTTGAAACAGTTCAAAGGGTCCAAGGACAAAACCAAACAGAAGCAACAGAAGACAAGCCATCTAAGATGGAACAAAAAGAGAACCGAAAGGCAACCCTGATTCGCAAGACAATACATGGACATCCAAAGACAACGCCGGATCCTGTAAACTCTGCAGCTCCTCTAACAATTCTAGGGACTGACTTGCACCATGAGAGCTCCTCTCGAACACTGGGGGGGGGGTAAAATAGCAAACTCCGATCACCTAAGAGCTCCTTTCAGAGACAGGCTCCCTCACCGTAGGTGTAGGGTCTTGTCAAGGCAAAAACGGTGTATTGCAAGGCAGCAATCGAAAGGCCTGATCCTGTAAACTCTGCAGCTCCTCTAACAATTCTAGGGACTGACTTGCACCATGAGAACCTTGGATCATCCGCTTGGTGGTTACAACTGGTGATCCACGGGGAAGGATAGAGCATGATCACCACCCATCGCTCCTTCCAAACGAGGGTGTCGATGTTGAGAGGCTTCATGGTGAACGCGGATAGCTCGCACCGGAGCTACCCGCTGATCCTAGGAAAAATTTGTCGTTGGCACCCTGAGTCGAGGATTCGAACAAGTCCGGAAGTTCATCATCGTCACTAATAATTGTTTCTTCGTTAAGGTTCATGCATTCATCCACGATAAAGGAAGGGGTCGTCGTGATTTTTTTTCCCGAAAGGGTCAATACCAAGCTCGATAAGCCCCACTTCATCCACCATGATCCGGGTTTGTTCTATAGCTTGTTTACGCTGTGTCGCCTATTTGACGAGAGTTGGGCGTTTAACTCCCTGAGATTTCCCCATTTTGTCTCGTTCAATCTTGCAATAGGTCGTGGAAGTAGAGAGGAAAGGATTCGGGAACAGAGCAAGTTTCAAAAGATCTTCATCCGCAGCAAGGCCTCTCTCCCCTACGCACCAATTCCCTGGGCCGACTTGAACTATCTCCTCTTGAATCTTGTTCCAAATTTCCCTTCTTTTAAGCGAGTAAGAGGATCCCATCAGTTCATCCTCCCTTTTGCGTTTGCAATGTTTGGAGACAGCAATTGCTTTGAGACCCTCAGCAATAAAATCCCCCCACAGCTCATCGTGAAGCAAGGTAGGTGGGCTTGGACCTTTGGGTAACGTTGAAAGCTTGTCCTTGGCAGGGGGAGAATCCTATCGAGATTTTGTGTGCAGCTATCAATGAGAGAAGTTTCCATAAGGGGAAACACTTCAGGATTCAAGTTATCACCCTTTTCCTTGAAAGGTGAGTTGTCGTTGACTTGAGGAGATTTCGATGTGACTAATCCTAGGACTAAGGATTTTGGTGTCATCTCCGAGATGACAACACCAGCGTCCAAGGAGGACATTTTCGGATGGAGGGCTTGTTTGTCGTTTCCCTCATCGAGAAGAGCCTTACCCTTTGGCTTGGTGGCTGTCGGAGCCTTAATCGAACCTAGTTTATGTTGTTTGCCAGTGTTAGCCCTCAACCAAGGACCATATCGGCCAACCGTCTTAAACATGGAAACGTCGAACCAACAGTCCTTTTCGTTGTGGCCAATTCTTCCGCATTTGAAGCAGAACAAAGGCATCCTCTCATATTTGGAGTTAACTTCGATTGGAGTGACCTTTCTTCGATTGAGGATGAAACCATGTTTTAGTGGATCTTTGATCCGCAGTGCCACTCTGATGCTAACTTCGTCATTCCATTGGATTTTTCCTTCTTCATTTAAGGTTGAGCCATAGAACGCTGGAAAAAGATTGCCGATTTTCTTTATATTTTCCTGAGTGATGAGAGCAATAGGCAAATCGTGAACTTGAACCCAGAATTCCTCAAGTTCGAAGTCAACCTCTTCAAAAGTCTTGTCCGGTAGCCATTCCTTAAGGATGAGAGGGCGGTCCTGAATCGACCATAGACGTTGTCCCAGAATTTTCAACCTGTCTTATGGGTTTGGAAAAACGAACAAAAACATATTCTTTCCAAGATCATGACATTCTATATCTGGGCACATCCATGCTTTCTTAACAATGGCATTGACAGTGAGAGATTTAAATGGAGAGGCAGAGAGAATCTTACCTACTAAGGTGTGATTCTTGATGGTGAAGTTAACATCATTGTCCTCGTTAAGATCAAGCTCAACAGTGTCATCCCTAGATAGGTTTTCCGAAACATGGTGGTTAGGGGAAGAGGTATTTAAAGCATTAAAACTCAATTTGTAGGAGGATGAACTTTGATCCATGGGATTTGGAAATAAATGCAAAAGGACAGGTTTACTAACTAGTTGGAGGAGAAACTGAAAAGAGTCAACGTAGCTATAAGAGCGAGGGATGGCTTAGCAGCCTAAAAGCTTGCCGCCGAGAGAAATGAAAACCAACAAAACAGAAGGAAAACGAATGAGAGACAAAAAAGAGAGGGACTGACAGTGACTTAAGCCAAGACCTTACTTATGAAGCTATTCAACTTTTGGACCAGAAAAAATCATTGTCATCTTAGAATAAGAGGAAGGGGTTGCCTGAGCTCTAAGAGTGGGAGTAGGACAGAGAGGGAAGGTTGAAGTTTGTCTGTAAGTGGAAGAAGTTGTTATCATAGAAATGTACATGCTCAAAAAGGCAGTTGTCTCTCCTAAAATTTTAAATTTACATATGATTTAAATTTTTTAGAAGTTTTGTATATATTTTTTATTAAAAATATATTTTTACTCTTTAAAATTTTATAAGTTCATCTCTTTAAAGTTATAAAGATTTACTCTCTTAACATAAAGTTATGTGTTTGTTATTGTATATATTCATATATGCAATATATTAAGATAAAATTACAAGGGGAGTTTTTAATGAGTTTCTATTTCATTTCAAAATAAACATATTAGGATAAAATGATAAATTTGGATAAACTTAAAGTTTAAATAAAAAGCTGATTCAAAGTAAAAATTAATATATACAATCTGGGAAACAAATCAAATCAAATCCATGAAAGATTCCTGTAATAATCGGGAACTATTGCCATATTCCATTGTATATTTCTATATATTCGTTTTCCTGTAGTGTACAATGTTGAATTCTCCACAACAAGATTGAATTCAAAGTAAACGAGAAAGACAAATTTCAAGCACTTCAAATTTGGACTCTTCTCTTTGGATTTATTCTGGTTTTTGTTGATTTTACTTCGTGTTTTTACAGGGCGCGTGCGTACTTTTGATCGTTCTATCTGGAAATTTGATTACCGGCGGCGCCGCCGTCTTGACTCTTCTCGCTGGAGCGTAGATGTCCGGTTCATTCGATCGATTCGCTTGGCCTTGTGAGTTTAACATTTAACAATTTTCGTTTCTTGAACTAATTTTACTATTTCTGCTTTATCGTATTAGGTTCAGTTTGGTTGCTTAGAAACTCCTGGTAGTGTAGACGAAGAAGAAGGGAAATCGATTATTGTTTAGGATTTCAGATATAACATTGGAAATTTTGATCATTATTTTCATTTATTTATTTTTGTGTCTTACTTTGGTAATTTTACTATGCTTTGTTGAGTTTTTTTTTTTTTGAGGTTTCTGAAGAATTTCAGAAATAGATGAGAAGAGAAAAGAAACTTAGAATTTGATTTTCGCTTTGAACTTTTTCTTATTGTTTCTTTATCTTAAAACAATGCTTGTTTGCAATTGTAATTGTAATTCTCCTGTATATGTTATGAGGCAGGCTTTGAAGGGATTGCGGGTAGTGATGACAGGAGAGAGAGAAAATCTGATTTTGAGAACTCAGAGGATGAAAGGCGCACAAAACTTGTTTCCTTGAAACAGAAAGCTCTAAATGCATCTACTAGATTCAAGCATTCTCTCAAAAGGAAGGGTAGTAGAAGGAAAAGTGATGGCCATGTCAGCTCTCTATCCATCGAGGATATTCGTGATATTGAGGAGCTGCAGGCAGTTGATCAATTTCGACAAGCTTTGATTATGGAAGAATTGCTTCCAGAAAAGCATGATGACTATCACACGATGTTGAGGTGCCCTCTTACTACTTTTTCTCATATTTCCCCAGATAGTTGTTTATCATTATTCTTTTTAATACTATGATCCGAGTTTAATTGGTTTTGTTCTCTTGTCAAGTCAGCCGTGAACAACCTCTATATATGCTGTATTGTTATTTCTGTGATGATTCCTGAATGTTATTTGATTTGTTAAAATTTGACCCGAATCTAATTGGCTTTATAAGAAAAACATAAGAAGAATTCTGAGTTTTTATTGTGCTCTTTGTTTAGCTTTTAAAACACAAATTATTTGCTTTCTGCTTGCTCATGTATTCTTTCTTTATTTCTTGAAAGCTTCGGTGCTGTTTCTGCTTCTATCGTCTCTTTTAGTTGCTTTGCCTACTTTTACTGATGCAACATGTAATAATCAGTTCTAGTTTACTTTTATCTAGGTTCTTGAAAGCAAGGAAGTTTGATATTGATAAAGCGAAACACATGTGGGCAGATATGCTCCAGTGGAGGAAGGAATTTGGTGTTGACACCATCACGGAGGTAATTATTGTTAATTGTTTGCCAGAAGTAGTATAGGTTCTAATCAATGTTTTTCACTGCATTTGTATCCTTGTTTTCCAGGATTTTGAGTTTACAGAGTTGGATGAGGTTTTAAGGTATTACCCTCATGGTTATCATGGTGTTGATAAGGAGGGAAGACCTGTGTATATAGAAAGATTGGGAAAAGTTGATCCCAACAAACTCATGCAAGTTACAACCTTGGATCGGTATGTAAAATACCATGTCCAGGAATTTGAGAAAGTCTTCAGTGTAAAGTTTCCTGCTTGTACAATTGCTGCAAGGAGGCACATTGATTCAAGCACAACAATTTTAGATGTCCATGGTGTGGTATGTTTTTTGTGATCATTCATTGCGTTGTTAATACATGTATATTTGGATGCTATGCTGTAGCTAAGTGATAATTGTTTTTCTTTCATCTATTATTAGGGCTTTAAGAATTTTACCAAGTCTGCAAGGGAACTGATCATGCGGCTGCAGAAGATTGATGGTGACAACTACCCTGAGGTCTGCAAAATCAATGTGCTGGCATGATGAATTATGAAGTCATGCTTCTATTAAAGTTTATATATTATATTATGTTGAGCAAAAATTTTATGTTGACTTTTTACTTTTGCAGACACTTCAGCAAATGTTTATTATCAATGCTGGACCTGGGTTTAGGCTGCTGTGGAGTACTGTGAAGACATTTTTGGATCCCAAAACAACCTCAAAGATCCATGTAATTTACTACTTTTCTGCAATATTTTTTTGAAATTGAATATACATTTTTTTGCTGTTTAATTCTCATTCCCTTTATTTGTTTGTGATTTGTAATTACATGCATGTAATGTGTGCATTGACTTCAGGTTATTGGGAACAAGTACCAGAGCAAATTGCTTGAGATAATTGATGTCAGGTAAATGGGCTTAGAACTTCAATGACATGGTTTATTGTTGTCTATCTTTATTTTACTCTATTTTTCAATACAATTTTTGCCATCATTATCTGCGTTTAAAATATACATTATTTTACTATCTAGAACTTGTTTGTTGCATCCTTCTATCAAAATCCTTATGTTGATATTTAAATTCCTTTCAGCGAGTTGCCAGAATTTCTTGGCGGTAGCTGTACTTGTGCAGATCATGGAGGTTGCCTTCTCTCTGATAAAGGGCCGTGGAGAAATCCCGAAATATTGAAGGTTATAAACTGGCCTTGGTTTATGATATGTTGTTGGTGCTGTTAATTCCAAGGGTTTGATCAGCAATTTTCTTCTTTTCCTAACAAAGAAACACACTATTTCTTGTGTTTTTTTTTCTTAGTTGGTTCTTAATTCTGAGGCACGACATCCCAGACAAGTTGTAAAAATTTTGAATAGTGATGGGAAGGTCATTGCTTATGCTAAGCCACGTCTTCCAATGGTAAATTTTCTTTCTAACTTGTAATGATCCTTTTATTCTGAAAAATGTTTGACATTCCTGTTTTGACTTTTGAGGCAAGATTTTTGCATTATCTCATTGCATATTGTGCTGTATGAAGCAGTTGAAAGGTAGTGATGCATCAGCGGCAGAATCTGGATCAGAAGCTGAAGATGTTGCATCCCCAAAAGCAATGAGGAACTATTCACAGCTTATGCTGACCCCTGTTCGTGAAGAAGTGGGTTTTTTTTGTCATTCTAATCCTTCATATCGGTTATGTAATTGAAGTATATTGCTTGTTTCTTTTAATGTGTCAGATAACAGTCATTATGAGTATATATACATGTTGGATACAAGAGAAGTTAATATAGAATTCTGCTTTTGGAGCACTAAATGCTTTGAGATGCTGAAGTCATCAGTATAAGACTGGTTATAAAGTATGACTATTTTTGCTTCTTTTTTATCAGCTAGCTGCATTTTTGGTGTTTTCTTTGTTTTGTTTGGTTTTCAATAAACAGTATGCTTTGATCAATGATTATCACGATGACTTCATCATTCATTTAATCATATTCTACACCCAAGTTTAGTATCATTGGCATTTTTGGCAATGTCGCTAATCCTCTTCTCGGGTTTTGTAATTCATGCAGACTAAGGTTGTTGGGAAAACAAGCTATGCTGGTAACTTCTCAGGCTATGATGAATATGCTCCAATGGTTGACAAAGTTGTTGATGCTACTTGGAATAAACAAACCTCCCTCCTGACGCCTTCTGGTTCCGAAGGTTAACAAATATAATCTTTTATACCGTGATACCCTTTTAGATACTACGTATTTCTTCTTAAAAGCATGCTTAGCTCGTTTGTAACATGCTTAAGAAAATGAAATGCTATTTTCCAATTCAGGTGCATTAACATTGCCTGAAACTCCTAATACCCCAGAAGGAATTCGAGCTCGGTATTTGCTGACTCTTATGGCTTTTTTCATGTCACTTTACACTCTGCTGCTCTCGGTAGCCTTCAATATAACCAGAAAACTTCCTGGCACATTTTCTGGTACTCAACTAACCCCTGACGCAACTCAAACGGAGGAGCTTCCCCCATCTCCACCTCTTCCTTCCCAGACAGATGCACTACCTTCTGTGCTCAAGAGGTTGGTTGAGCTCGAGGAAAAAGTTGATACACTACAAGCAAAGCCATCTGAGATGCCTTATGAGAAAGAGGAATTGTTGAATGCTGCTGTATGTCGCGTTGATGCCCTAGAAGCAGAGCTAATTGCTACCAAGAAGGTAACTGATGACAATCTTAATTTTGTTATTTTTTTTTACCAAAACATTGCCCATATTTATGTTTGAGCTTCCTAATCCATTTCCACCTAGTAGGTCATTCAAACAAATGGAACTAGAGTGATGAATGTCTTAACTTCAGTACTTTATGTACGAATTGTAGTAACCCATATTTTCACTAAAGCGTCCGATGGTGCTATCATTGCCATTTTGCATTGGTGCAGAGTTTTTTAATATCTTCTTTTGATGTTGCATTGCTATCATGTCCTAATCTTTTTTTTATTTTTAGATACTTGTAATTATAATCATTCTTGCTCACCTTTTCTGAGATCTTAATTCTCATTTTGCATATATGTTCGGTATTGAACAGGCTCTCCATGAGGCTTTGATGAGGCAAGAAGAGCTTCTTGCTTACATAGACAGTCAAGAAGAAGCCAAACTTCGGGTACGAAATTTCATTTGTTTAGATTCATTTCGTTGATGTTCTGGGTGATAATTTTTTATATGGTTATGCCTAATGCCAATGTTCTTACCATGCTATGGTTATGACTGATTTTCCATCTCTGTTTCAGAAAAAGAAGTTTTGCTGGTGATTTGCCTTTTTCCCATGGACAGACCACAAATCCCACCTAGTGTTTTGCACTCATTTCTTTTATACAATTCGGTCAGAATTCAATGGAATACAAATCTTCTTCTTTTTAATAAAGTTTAATTGAGTACAAATCTGGTTTTGGGTTTCCATGTGAAATTGCTGCATTTCTTATGTTAAAAGGTTCAGAATTTGGCTTTTAAGGGTTATTTTTAAAAATACAATTGTAACCGTTTACTGCAAGAAATTGCAAGGGGGAGCAGTCTATACACAGTGATCACTCCACCCCAATTTTTTATTTTTTTACATCAGTTAGTTCTCCACACTTGTGGCTACATTTTTAAACTTTTAAACAACACATTGCAACTTGGACCAGACAAGATCAGTGTATGAGACAATAATTGTTCGAAAAAATACACAAAAGAAAAGAAAAAAAAATATACCCCAAAGATTATTTTGCAAACCAAAACAATATTCAAAAGGAATTCATCTGTTGGGTGTGAATATCACCATTGCCATTTGCCTCCCAACATCAAGTTTTCAGCTTACCAACGGAATGGGTTCTGCAACCATAATCCAATAAAATAAGATCTGTCATCTATATACATACTCCCAAATGAATATATATACATGCGTAAAATTATTCATGTTTTTAGTTTTTGGACTACACTACTTTGTATGGTGTAAAGTTTAAAGATTTAGTTTATAGGTTTAAGTTGCCGGGTTTAAAATTTAGGGATTATTTGTAGAATTTAAGTTTAAGTTAGGGTTTAATTTTTAAACAGTAAATATGCAAGTTTGTGTAAATTTTTTACACAACATGGGTATAAAAAAACTGCTCTTACACAATAGGATAACTTTTCACAGGGGCAGAGCCATTGTGAGGATGTAAATTCTCTTCCCCAAACTATGCCTCCTTTGGTGCCTCATTTTAAAAAAAAAAGTAAATTTATGGTTTAAGGTTAGGGGTTGTGGTTCGGGTTTAGGGTATTAAAGGTATGGTGTGTTTTTTAGGGTTAAGGATGTGAAATTTAAAATTATGGTTTAGAATTTAATTTTTTAGTGTTTTTTAGTATGAGGCATAAAACGGGCATGATTAGGGGCAGAGGATTTTTGTTCCCATTGTGGAGCCTAAGGTCATGGCTCCCCTAAAATTTGGTAAACCAATTTTTAACCCTTTAAAAGTTTTAAATTTTTTAATTTGGCCCCTTTAAAAAATTTAAATATATTATTATATTTAAAAAATTGAAAATTTTGCAATTAAGTATTCTCCTAAATTTTTTAAAATTTCAAATTAAATCTCAAATTTTTTTTGAAAACTTTAAAATATCTAAAATTTTGAAAATACGTTCCCTCAACCTCACTTTTCATGTGATCTTGGATTTAACCATATAATTGTATTATATATGTGAATAGAACATGAAATATAAATGGTAAAAGCTTTGATAACTTACAAACTTCTTCTTCTTCTTTTTCTTGTCAATGTATGTTTGAAGTTCCTTGTGTTTATCAATGGCTTCCTGAAGTGCCTGCATATTCAACAAAGGAAACACACATAATTAAAATTCAAACACGGAGAAAAAAAAACATGCCCGCGTCCTTCATCGGATTCTTCAAGATTTTTGAGTTTTTAAACTTAACCAAGCTTGTAAGTACCTTGTTAGCTGCAGCTAGCTCTTCTTCCAGGACGCAGACCTTCCTTAATGCCTCATTCAGCATCTTCTCTTTCTCCGGCGGCATGGTTGCCGGTTTCCGCATGAGAAAACTCACCGCCTCTTCCAATTTAGCCATGCGTTTCTTCATGTCAACGTAGTCATTGCTCGTGACAGGCGGCACACGCCCCGTGATCATCGGCTTTGCGTGGCCATACAAGGCAGCTTCGCTTAGCTTCCTCGGCATGTTGCGAGACAAGCGAATCATGGCCACCATACTTATAACGAAGCTCATTAATCCTCCCAACATGTTGCTGCTCATTCCTTTCCCTTCATCCTTCACTTGGTAACAATCTGCAGTATTGGCCAAGAAAACAAAGTGACGCTGTTACAACAATATCAGGGTGGTCCATCAAACTATTTGTATTATACGTATTTAGCAAAACACATCTACCTTTGGAAATGCCAAAATTTTCATCTTCCACTGATTTAGGCCAAAAAGAATCGATCCCCTTGTCGACAATCGGAATACATTTGTCGTAGGCAAAGGAACCCTGGCACTTTTTCTTGATCGGAGACTGCAATACGCCAATACATATAAATTGATGTGTTAAAAAACTACAACCCCTCGTTTCTCTGCATTGTTTGACATATTGAGAAGACTTACTTCAATCACAGGAGATAGTGGTGTGTTCTCTGCATGCCATTCAGCAGTGCCCGTAGCCGTTTTGGCATCGATGGAACGGTTCATCTTCGTGTAGGAAATATGAACAAACAAAGTTATTTAGGCATTAATTTGCAGGACATAATGAGACTTGGGATTGTAAGTATGGAAGTGGTAGAGACTGTACCTTTAGACACTCTTTGTCCTCAATGCCTGACATGTTCCTCATTTTGCGCTTGAACTCACCGTTTTGTACTCTCTAAGGCAATTAATTATGTCAAGAAACAAATCAAAAACATTACATTAAAAAAAACAAAACAATCTTTGGGTGAAATGAATGAATTACCTTTAATATTTCAGGATCATTCCATGGACCCTTGTCTGAAACCATGCAGCCTCCTTTGTCTGCACAGTTACAGCTACCACCCAAAAACTCCGGCAGCTCACTGTCGGAAAAAAACCGAACGAAGAAATGTTTTAAACATTGAAAGGTGTTTAAATAGAAACAACTATGAATGTGATCGGTCGAGAAGAGACTCACCTAGCATCAATCACTTCCAGCAATTTGCTCTGGTATTTGTTACCCAAAACCTGGTGAAATGTAACACAAAAGTTGTTTGGTCATCAACATTATAATTATATCTAGCTTCCAGTAATTTGGTGAATTTATATACTTACATGGATTTTCGCGGTGGTCTTCGGGTCGAGGAACGATTTAACCGTGCTCCATAGGAGCCTAAACCCAGAGCCAGCATTGATGATAAACATTCGGTTCAGAGTCTGCAATATTATATAAGCATTGAAATAGTATCGCCTTCACTGAAAAAAAAAACTTTGTTGCTAACTGAGGTTAAGAAGTAAGATTACCTCGGGATAGTTGTCGCCATCGATCTTCTGAAGGCGCTGTAGGAGCTCCCTTGCAGCCTTGTTGAAGCTTTTAAGACCCTGAAAGTTTTAATTTATTGTAACACATAGGCATTAGAACTGCAATAAAGCAAATTTTGGTGATATACATATATATATATATATGTGTATATATAACATATTTCACATACCACTCCTTCAACATCCAATATGGTTGTGCTTTGATTAATTTGCCTTTTTGCAGCAATGGATGCAGCAGGGAACTTAACAGAAAATGTCTTCTCGAACTCCTTTACGTGGTACTTCAGATATCGGTCGATCGTCGTGACTTGAATCAGCTTGTTAGCATCAACTTGACCGAGCCTTTCGATATAAACAGGTCGTCCATCTTTATCAACTCCATGATATCCTTGTGGATAATGCTTAATCACTTCATTGTATTCCTTGAAATCAAAGTCCTTAACCACGAAACCGCACCCGAAAGAAGCAAGTTCAGAATGCAGATCATAAAGTTGCAATATATATATACATAGAGCAGTGTGATTCAATGATTCTTGTGTTTACCTCCATGATTGTATCAGCCCCAAAATCCTTCCTCCATTGGAGCATATCGACCCACATTTGCTTTGCTTTATCGAGATCGAATTTCCTCGCCCTCAAGAACCTGCATCCAAACCTAATGAGCAGTTGAAATATCTAACTACCATTGAAATTCAATGAAAGATTGTGTGACCTTAGCATCATATGATGATCATCATGTTTAGAAGGCAGTAGTTCATCTAATATAAGTGCTTGGCGGAAGGCGTCGACGGCCTGCAATTCTTCGGCATCAATGTTGTCGTCTATACTTCCGGCGGACATAACTCTGCTATGTTTTCTGGTTTTCTTTTTAAGAGAATGCCTGAACTTGGTCGAGGCACTGACTGCCATTTTCTTAAAAGACCCAAGCCTTCTCTTCCTTTCATCCTCAGAGATCTCTATATCAGATTTTTCAGGACCTGCATAAACATGAAGCCATTAAAATTATTCATCATTCGAAACCGGACTTAATCCAATTAGTTCATGCAAGTCCTTCCGCGACATCTCGTCATTAAACCGTAAATGACATCGAATATTCATCCAAATCTAGCATTAGTGTATGAATCAAAAGAAGAAGAAGAAGAAGAAGAAAAACTTGAAGAAAACTCACTCTTTTTAGCCAAGGTGTCAGCCATGATTACAATGTTGCAATGTCGTTCAAATGACTCTGGCCAGCTCGGCTTGCACCTATAAACACATTCAAATATCCGAAATTAAGCCATGGAAATAAGATTTTCTGGGAAACCAAACACTGGAAATCAAAATTTTGTGCAGGATGAAGGAGGAAGAGAAGATGTACCTTATGAGAGCAGGTGGCTGAGGACTAATAGAGAAAGGGAGAGTCGTGTGTATGTATATATATGTATATATATGATCCGAATATATATATTGAATAAGTAATCCTTAAGAGATATGTACTAGAAAACGGCATGCCATGATTGAGATTTGACAGATTTAGTTGTTGTGAAAACATATAATCTGTTCTACCGATATGCATGCCATGCCACTCCTTTCAAACCTTTTTCACAGTCTTGTTGTCTCTTTAACTAGAGGGTTAATGTACCTTTTGCTTCGATATGCAATTTGGTCCCTAAACTTAGTTCCGTGTAAAATTTGACCCCTGACTTTGACATACAATTTGGATTCAACCCTTAATCATTCAAAGAAAATTATCCAGCATTAACAATTTTAAGTATATTTGAGGACCTATCTTTTTTAAAATTATATAATTATACATAAGTCAATTGGCTTACATGAGTGGTGCTCCACTAAGATCTTTCTTTTTACTGCTGGTGTTAAGTGCTAATAACAAACAATTCTTTTCGTTTTTTTTCTTGGTATTCATCAATGAAGTTTTTTTTTTTTAAAAAGTGAAGATTTTGTCAACTTTAGCACTAAGAAGCTACATGCGAGACATGACTCTAATATTTTAACTTCAAAAAAATTAGTCCAACTGTCCAAAAAGAGATTTATTCCAAAGGATATCAAAACTATTAATTATATTTATCATGCGGATTATTATTTAATAATAAATTAGTATATTAATATCATACATAAATTGTATTTTGTACACCGGATGAAAATGTTATTATATTTATACACTTTACTTGAGCTTATATAAAATTTAGAATCTTAACTAAATTTAAAATTATACACATATATAAAGTAGACAATGGAATATTGAACTATGTATTAAAAAAAGACTATAAAAGAGTTATTCTGAGACAATTATCGGTTGGACAAGGTGACTCGGGCGGGGTCAATACCATAATAAGGACAATAACACATAATTTATTTCGAAGAACTCCAATCCATAAAAATAAATTAAGAATTTTTATTTGTCATCTAAATCGACGATAAGGAGTCTTGATGACCCGTTTTCAGAATTTGGGCATACATAGGAAAGATGAGAGAAATAAATAAGAGAAGAAAAGAGAAAAGAATGGAATGAAGAAAAAAGAATTTTTTTTTATAATAATACAAAACGATATTATTTTGGGTGAATTGGAATTTTTAAAATGTCATTTTTAAGTGTTATTTGCCATGTCATAAATTTATTAATTATTTAATAATTGAGTTATTAAAATAAAAAAATTCAAAAATTTAATGATTAATTAATTTTTTTTTAATTTCACCTTCTAAAATGGGAATTGAAAATGAATGACGAAAAAAAAGTAAAATGATAAAAGACGCACCCAACGTTTGCATGTTTTGTTATTTAGCCTTCTATTTTTTTGGTTTAAATATGCTCTCAATGTTTCAATTTTGCCCAAATATACCTTCGTTGGATGAAAAATATCAGTCAACTGACGATCAACGGCTGATGCTGACTGAACTTGCCATGTATTAAGATCTGTTGATGCCACAACAGATTTTTTTTAAAAAAATTGTTATACCTTTCTTTATGGTGACACGTGGCCGACTATCATGATGCCACGTGATCGACTATCATGTTGACACGTGGTCGACTATCATGTTGACATGTGGCCGAATCTGATGACAATACATGGCAAATATAATGCTGACACGTCAATAGAACTTAACACGTGACAAGTTCAGTCAATATCAACCGTTGACTGACAGTTTACATTCAACATGTATATATTTAGATCAGATTAAAGCGTTGGGAGTATATTTGAACAAAAAAAATAGAGGCCCAAATAACAAAACATGCAAACTTTGGGGCATCTTTTGTCAATTTGCCAAAAAAAAAAGAAGCAATTTAACCTTAACACTCTTTTTCTCTGCCAGTAGCAGTCAACAAACTTAAGGTGCTGCATTTTCATCACCGATGGCGGCGACTACTCACAACCTCCTCTCCCACTCCCCATCTCTCCCCAAGACCCTAAACCATCCTTTGAAACAAAACCCATTTCCCCAACTCTCCATTTTGCCCCTCAAACCATCCCAAAATCTCTTCAAACGCCATTCTCTCTCCCTCCAAGCCCTGCTCTCTCCCCAGAACCCCACTTTTCAACACTGCTTCACGAAATCCCCAGATGGGTTTCTCTACTGCGAGGATGCCAAGGTTGAGGACATCATGGGAAAGCTCGAAAACAGGCCTTTTTATTTGTATAGTAAGCCTCAGATTACCAGGAACGTGGAAGCTTACATTGGGGCTCTTCAAGGCTTGAAGAATCCCATCATTGGGTACGCCATCAAGGCCAATAATAATTTGAAGATTTTGCAGCATTTGAGGAACTTGGGTTGCGCTGCTGTGCTTGTTAGTGGCAATGAACTCAAGTTGGCTCTTCATGCCGGCTTCGATCCAACTAAGTAAATTGCTTACTCTCAAGTCTGAACAATGCTTGTTGTTGTTGTTGTTGTTCTTTGCAAACTACTTGTGTTTTGTTTCCCATTTGGATACAAAAGGATACAACTTTCTCAAATTTACAATCCCCAAAGCAGTGCCTTTGCACCTTTTGGCAAATTTTCATAAAAGTAATAGCTTTTGAGATTCTATGTATATTGTTTGTTACTATTTGAGTAGGAATGATTTGGTGGTTCTTGCTTGACTGTTTTTTTATATGTATGTAGTTTGATTGGTGTTTATATCTGAATTTATAGGTGTATATTTAATGGAAATGGGAAGATACTGGAGGATTTGGTACTAGCTGCCCAAGCAGGTGTTTTTGTGAATGTGGATAGTGAATTTGATCTGGAGAATATTGTTGCAGCTGCAAAAATTGCTGGCAGGAAGGTTAATGTTCTGCTTCGGATCAACCCCGATGTGGATCCTCAGGTAATGTTTTGGTTGTACTAATAAGTGTTAACTATCTGGACATTATGATGTTATGATCTACTAAAAAAAATTAATTTTACAACAGAGCATATAACTTTGACTAGATTGATTAAACTTGGTTTCAAGCTCCCCTTAGCAAATATAGGTGGATATAAAATTGGTTTAAAAGAAAATGAAACTTGTATTGTATTGTAGTCATTGTACGGCACAGTTATCTTTAGTCCCTTGGAAGCAAAATAAATGAAAAATGGTACGGCTATGGATGGTTTTCTCTTTGTAAATATTTGCTTATTGAAGTCTGACCAGCAGAAATTTCATCCCATTTTTAGGACAACCAACAATACTTATTGACCTCTACTATTCTATCTCCATTCCCATGATGTCTGCTTAGAGAAGGCCACTAAAGTCTAAGGTTTTAGAGATGCTAGGAGCTTGTTTCTGTCCGAGTTTTAGATTTCTGTGTCTGAAATGATGACTTGGCTATTAACTCTGTAGGTCCATCCATATGTTGCTACTGGGAACAAAAACTCTAAATTTGGCATTAGGAACGAGAAGCTGCAGTGGTTTCTGGATGCTGTAAAGGCGCACCCTAACGAGCTGAAGCTTGTGGGGGCCCATTGTCATCTTGGTTCAACCATTACCAAGGTATGCTTTTTTTTTTTGCTCAGCATTACCAAGGTATGCTAGTTAGACATGTTTATATGTTTTTAACTTTCTGCAAGATCAGCAGTTGTTTTAAAGTTCTTTTTCTTTGTTAATGACCAAGTTGACTTGTGCAAGATTAGCTTGTACGACTACTTGTAGTTCACGAATTGCACATTGATGCTATTGCTGCTCATGCAACTTCTAATTTGGAGCCCTTACACAATGTTGTTCAGGTGGATATATTCAGGGATGCTGCAGTTCTTATGGTCAACTATATTGATGAAATCCGTGCACAAGGTTTTGAAGTTGATTATCTGAACATTGGAGGCGGTTTGGGGATAGATTACTACCATAGTGGTGCTGTTCTTCCCAAACCAAGAGATCTCATTGATACTGTAAGGCTCGGACTCTAAATCTTGGAACTTGTTGTTTCAATGCCTATGGCCTATTCATGTATGAATTATTTGGCCGGCCGGTGTTAGAAATAAGAGATCCAGACCATAATGATAGTAATCGCACTTTGGCTGGAATCTAAGTTGTTCACTTTATGTCATTCTTTACATGCTTTATCAGCTTTTATAAATTTAGTTTATACAATAAAGTAGAAGTGCATCCTAATTCAGTTCATATGCTTTCTATAACAAAATTTCCTTCATTTTCCAAATAAATGCTACGATACTTATCGTGGTCATTATCCTTGGTTGGCTATGTTTTCAAGTATCAAAATTCCTATGTTAGGAACGATAACTTTTGACTAATAATGTGTTTTTCTTGGTGGTGGTTGGTGTAGGTCAGAGAATTGGTCCTTTCAAGAAATCTTAATCTCATCATTGAACCAGGGAGATCACTCATTGCAAATACTTGCTGCTTAGTAAATCGTGTTACTGGAGTCAAAACTAACGGAACAAAAAATTTCATCGTCATTGATGGCAGTATGGCTGAACTTATCCGTCCTAGTCTTTATGATGCTTACCAAGTAAGTATTGGTAAACCTTGTCCATACTGCAGAACCCAAAAAAATCCCTTCTTAAAGTGGAAACCATATGCTAGCATCTTCTTATTTGAAAGGCTTAGTTCATCTTGCTTTGTATCAATGACTATCATCATTTATCATTTTCAAGCTTTGACGAATTCATGCCGATATTTGTCTTACTTGGTATGTCTGCCGTCATTTATCAAGTTTGAATTTTTGACAAATTTATGCCGGTACAGTTGAAATGTATCGAACAGCATGTTTTAACTGTCCCAGTCCTTGGTGCCATTGGTTTGAAGTTGTGTTGAAGTAGTTGATTATTGGCTCAATCTCACCTCCTTCATCTATCTGTTTAATCTATGTCGCAATGCATATGTATTTAGCTTCCGTTTTAGTAAAATTTTTAACAAATTTCGCTGTGTATTCTGAATTGTACATTCATATACCCATAACATTCTCAATGGACCCATTCATGTTTATTTGCAGCATATAGAACTGGTTTCTCCTACACCTCCTGACGCAGAGGTTTCTACATTTGATGTCGTCGGCCCTGTTTGTGAGTCTGCGGATTTCTTGGGAAAAGAGAGACAACTTCCAACCCCTGCTAAGGTATTTGTTTTTTCTACAATGAGATACCGGAGCATCAACTGTTTGAGATTGCATCTTCTGAAGTTCCATTTTTGCAGGGGACTGGCCTGGTCGTGCACGATGCAGGTGCATACTGCATGAGCATGGCATCAACATACAATCTCAAGATGCGCCCTCCTGAGTACTGGGTAACGAACTTCAACCTTGTCTACGTCGCAAGTTTGTCACATTAAACGATATAAATGGGATTTTCAAACTCTATTGTTTTCAGGTCGAAGAAGATGGTTCAGTGGCCAAAATCCGGCATGGGGAGACATTTGAAGACCACATTCGTTTTTTCGAGGGTCTGTAATCCAGTTAAAACAAGTAAGATTTGAGACTTGAAACCGGATATTGTTCTGCAAAATTCATGGTTATGTTGATGTACTTCCAATTTTCATTTAAGAAGCAGCTAAAATTGGTATAACAACATTGTTCCAAGTAGCCACCATGAATGTAGCCATTAGCCAACAGGAAAAAAAAACAACTGAACCAGACATGTCTTTCAACTGTTTAGTAGTATTTGATTCAGATTCTGATTGGAACAATTCTAGTCCAAGTGGGGAGGCAGACATGATTTTGATAATTATCCAGAAATATAAAATAAAAGACAATTATTCTCAAACACAACACATGACTTGAGGGATTTTAAAACCCATCTCGCCATACCAACCGTTACTAACAGCTGTTCTTAATTCTTATCCTATTAAGATTAATATATAGAGAGTTATTATTTCATGTACCCAGTCCCAGAGTGGGCGAAAAACTTAACAAGCATTCATAATTTTACTTTAAAAATTAAATTTTAAATCTCTAACCTTTAAATTTTAAATTAGACGCCCTTGTGAAACATAAGTTTTTTTACTATTAGGGTGCGTTTAGTTCACGGAAAAGATGATTATATGTGGGAATAAGATTACTGAAATGTAACATTACCTGGCATATTGTTGGGAATGTTATATTCTCTTGTTTGGTTTATTTGGCAGGAATGTAAGAAGACAATGTTTGGTTGGAGGAATATAATATTACTTAAATGTATATTTTATCAAGTTATCCTTGTGATATATATTGGCAAAATAACAGATTTACACCGGTGTAAATTGTAATTAAGTTTGAGAAAACATAACTTATTTATAACGGTGTAAATATGTTGAGATTATTATATTAGAGTTAAAATTTTAAAGTTTAGGTATCAAACGATATTAGTTTTTAAAAAGAAATTTAAAAAATACGATGAAAAATTATACTTTTTAATTTTTAGGGTTTGGGGTTTACGTATCAAACGATATTAGTTTTTAAAAAGAAGTTTAAAAAATACAATGAAAAAATATATTTTTAAATTTTAGGGTTTAGGGTTTGCGTATCAAATGATATTAGTTTTTAAAAAGAAGTTTAAAAAATACGATGAAAAATTATACTTTTTAATTTTTAGGGTTCATATTTTCATATTGTACGGAAAGACTAAGCTAAAATTTCATATTTTATGAGGGTAAATTTGTCCTAAAGGAAAGGAATTGTTAAATACCAAAAAAATTAGAGGGAATAGGATTCTCGGTATAAAGCCCAAAAAGCGAAACTGTTGGTAATGTTGTATTACCCCTAGTGGGAATCTTTAGAAACCAAACGCGGGTTTAAGATTCTGAAAAAGTTTATTCCCCTGTAAATCTTCTTTTTCGCGATCCAAACGCAGCCTTAATGCATGAATTATTTTAATGAGAAAAATGTCAGTTTGTGTTGATATTCATGTCCGAATAATTCCGGATTTATGCGATGGGAATTTCAGCATCTAAACGACATAATTGTTCAATGAAACAAGGTTAGCATACATTCCAAAACCATGAAGACATACGGGCATATGTGTGTGAGTGGTAATCAACAGTCGTAAACTATTCTTATCTGAATAAAAATCCAGTTCCACAAAACAATATCTGCAAATCTGAAACAGGAATAATCCTCCTCTGTCTTTTTCTTCAAAACACTCAGATAAAAACAAGCTTCAGATTCGTTCCTTTCTAACGTTTACACCGGGTTTTGTTAGGACGGCGACGGGAGACATGGAACAGTTTTTTTTTTGCTTGTCCCAATCCAACTTGATTTATATCTGTCGGATTCGGGTTATTTTGTCGGGTAGTTTTTTTTTTGCATGGGCAAGGATCAAAGTTTCAAGGGTTTATCATTGATGATAAATGATACAAGAACCGTAAGGACTAAGGATATTTCATATCATGATTAATTAACCATGTACATAGCAGTATACAGTAACGAGAGGGAAAAGGCAAAATCAAAAGCCTTCAAAAACAATCATTGAAAAAGAAAAGGCTTCACTCCAAATCTTTGCAAATCACATACTACCTTCTTCTTCTTCTTCTTCTTCCCTCAGAAGCTTTTTTTGCCTGGCAATAAAAGCCTCCACCGTGTTTCGAAACTGTTCGCTGCTTAATCCGTCTTCCGGATACGAACTCTTCACCGTTTTCTCATTGGAATCACTGTGTTTTATGTACTTTTCCGATCTCGATTTCTTCAGTTGCTTGCAAGCTTTGTTGCAGTTCTTTCTATTAAGATTCTCCGATTGAGTTCGTCTATAGCTCTTGATCGTCCCCTTTGATGTTGTATGCACATGGAGACTCAATTTTCTCTCTTCGTCCACACTCTTCTTGCTTTGTTTCTCCCTGTACTCGATTCCGTATCGATAAATCATCTGGTTTTTCTTGCTCTTTTCGACGAATTCATCGTAGAGATCAGTCCCGGAAGTCCGATCTTGAGGCGAAAACTGGCCGGCCTTCACAAACAGAGTGATGACTATAACGTTCCCGACTATGAACACGAAGCGAGGGCTCACGAGAAACAGCGATAAGCCCCGGAAATACTCACCGGAACTTTTAAACGCAACGGGGAGATGAAATGTGAACCTGGAGATCAAAATAAGAACAACACAAAACTCCAGGAATCTCAGCAAGCTTGCCACCTTGCGCAACTGACGATGCTTCAATGTTGCATTCCGCTTCTCGAGTTTTACGTTGAATGCATCCATTTAAAACAAAAAAGAAGAAAAGGGATTCGAGGAAAATTCTAAGCCAGCAAAGGGTTCATGGTAGAAACAGATTTGGTGATGAAATTCGAGATTAAGAGAGAAGATGAAGATTGGGAGAAAAAACAGAGGAAACAGAGTGGGGTATATTTGCTCTGTTTTGTAGTTTGTATGGGATTAAATTCTTCTATCTTACACTTTGTTCTTTGGTTTGGGAATATTAATGTTATTGAACATAAACTCACAAGGACTGTTATTTATAGAGCAGAGGAATATAGACTTTTTACTTTCTTTTTGTTTTGAATTATTATACAAAAACTAAATACACAAAAAAATGTTAATAAATGTTTTATTTATTTATTTCCTATATTTTTAAATGGATTATATCCCGTTAGTAAATTGCTAACTTTGCAAACGAATTAAAACACATTAAATAATTGTCCATGAAAAATAAAAGATTTAATTTAAAAATAAATGTTCAAATTATATTCTTTTAGGTGTAATTTTTTTTATTAAAATATGTGTCTAATATTTTTACCTTTATTATTTTAGGTGTCTAACTTTTCATCCCATTAACACTCAATCATTACTTGACACATGACTTTGATTTTAATTTTATTTATTTCTTTTGTAAATTTATTTTATTTATTTTAACTTAATTTTTTTAAAATAAAATTTACAAAATAACCCAAATTTACATAACTCTAACCCTAAAAAATCAAATACTAAACACAGCTATCATCGATTGTCACGACGCCGCTTATCATACCTGTTGAAAGACCCCCACGATTATTTACTTTATATTTTTATCGTCAGAAATCGACGAATGACGTCCTAATCAAATGTGAAACGTAATAATCAAAGATGAATGACGGAAAGAAATGACAAATAACGAACAGATCATTCAACAAGAGGAAGGAATTTCATTCCTACGATGACAACATGTAAACAACCCGTTTTTGGATTTGTGTTGGGAATTTTAAAATTTGGTGTTTTTTTTAAATTTGATAAAGTTTGTGTTTTTTTAATTGAAGTTTTTTTTTTAAAATAAAAAATATTAAAGAAATTAGAAATTGAAACATGTTGCATGTCATGTTTTAATTGGTTACGAAATATTTTTAACGTCAGTTAACGGTCAGACACCTAAAATTAACCAAGTGAAACATACAAAAAAAATTAAACACATAAAAAAGAGATATAGAACACTTATTTTTTAATTAAGCCAAAAGAAAAAGATGAATTGGAGTTAAAATTTACAAGATCAATGAATCAAATGATGACATGTGTGTTGAGATCCACTAATTGGCTTAGTGTCTAAAATGTTCATTTTGTTATTTTGTATAGGTCTAATGATTGTTGGATCCTTCTTAATTATTTTCAAGAAATCTTTTGTCTTACAGGCATGATTGCCACGTCGATCGACAGTTGAGAAAGACCATTTCCGGGGCCTAACTGTAGGGCTATCTTTTACCCTTGACATACTCGTTATGAGATTTTGGACACCACACATTTTTTAAAAGAAAAGTAGACACGACTAGAGATGGGCACGGGTCGGGTTTTTGCCCACTCGAATTCGACCCGAAAATATATACCTCAAATCCGGACCCGACCCAACCTCATACTTGAAAAAATCTGACCCGACCCGACCCGACTTGACTCGAAAACTATATACTCAAACTCAACCCAAGCTATTAAAAAATAATAAATTTTATGGACTTAATTGTAAAAAATAAATTTTAGGGACTTAATTGTAAAAAATTTAAAATTTAGGGACTTAATTGTAAAAAAGTAATTTTAATGTCCTAATTGTAAAAAAAATATAAAGAGGGAGTATTATTGTGAATATCCCTAAAAAATTTAAGGGAAAATTACACTATTAGCCCGGGTCAGGTCGGGTCAGATTTTTTCTACCCGAGCCCGACCCGACTTTACCCTTTAAAAAAACCCGATCCGACCCAACCCGAACCCGAATTTTCTATAAAAAAAACCGATCAGTTCGGGCCGGGTCGAGTAAAATGCCCATCCCTAGACGCGACATGAGAATGTAATATCTTTTTATTTAATACAAAAAATAATGATATGTATTCTATTTGTGGAATTATATTTTTACTTAGTGTATCAAAAAATATTCTTTTTATCTTATATTTAATGGGAAAGTACTTTGATACACAAGTTTATGTAAACTTTAATTTACACAAGCCTTTCAATTTTAGGGTTTTAGTTCAAGGTTTAGTGTGTATAGTGTAGAATTTAAGGTTTATGGTTAGAATTTAAAGTTTAAGGTTTAGGTTTTAGGGTGCTAGAGTTTGAGATTTTGGTTTTAAATTTTATAGAAGGGTTGTATAATTTTTTTACACAGCTTGTGTATCAAAATATAACTCATATTTAAAGAAAATGTATTTGATACACAATTTGTGTAAATTTTAGAGTACACAATCTTGTTTATTTCAACCTTATATCTTAAAGGAAAATACTTTGATATATAAGTTTTAGTTTACACAAGTCTTTCAATTTTAGAGTTTAAAGATTTAGATTATGGTTTTGGATTTAGGTTTTATGTTGCAATGTGTACAATTTAAGGTTTATGATTAGAATTTATAGTTTAAGGTTTAAGATTTAGGCTGTAGGGTGTTAGGGCTAGTATTTAAGTTTTAGATTTTATAGCTTAAATATGAAAAGTTGCTTTTTTTTACACAGCTTGTGTATCAAAATATAACTCAATCTTAAATGCTAAACTCTAAATCATAAATTATAAACTTATAATTTAAAATACTTAAGTCTAAATAGGACAGATGGCATCAAATCATTCAAAATTACATTATCTATGTATCAAATAGTTTTTTCTTCAAATTTATAATATCAGTATATCAAATGATGATTTTTATTTCATTTGCAAAATTATATTTTTTTGAAACAATGTATACTTTTCTTTATCTTGTATTCAATTTATTTATTTATTTTCCTTTTGGGTTTGAATTTCTTTTGAAAAAGAAAGGCACGTTTTAATTATATTCCTCCTACTTTATAGAAAGAAAAAGGAAAATTATGGGTTTTGTTTTTCCATAGAATTATTGATCCTTTCTCATTCTCAACACTTTCAAAGTACTTTAGTTTATAATGCTTTTCCACCATATCAATATCGGATTTAATCAATTAATTGAGTTGATTTGTTTGGAAATTAATGGCTTATTTTGTTTGATGACAATAAGTAATGGTTTAACTTTAATTTTAGTCCCTTTATTTTTCTAATGTTATTAATAAATTCAAATTAATAACATCGTTAATTATTATCGTTAAAATAATGACATGTTTTCTAAAAACTAGTAACAAAGCACAATTTTAAGCATTTTTTAGACATATAATTTTTTTTATTAATTCAATACAATTGATTAGGTCTGCACGTAGTCCTAACTATGTAAGAATAGTTAAAACAATCGTATTATCATTTTAATGGTAACAACTAACTATAGGGAGGGCAATAAGTAAAATGACTTTGAACCCTTTTGCTTTTCTTAAAAATTAATAATTCAATATGAATATTTATCTATGTGGATGTCTATCATAATTAGAACTTTATCTAAGGAGATTGATTTACTTTATCATTAGAAATATTATCTCATTTAATTAGAGTTGAATGTAATATGTACTTCTTATGCCTATAAATAGATGACTTGATGAAGGCATTGTACACAAGTCTATATTTGAGAATAATATAAATCCCTCTCTTTCTCTCATCTCTTTGTTCTCCCATTCTTGTTCTTTGTTTTTATTATTATTCTTTGTTATTTTATTCACAACACGTTATCAACACGACTTTAATCAATTGAAGTCTTCATTGTTTGAATCCAAAAAAAGTTATTGGAAAGAATTCGATTCTAGGATAAACCAAAGATAAGTTTTTTCTCTCTCTTCATTCTTTTAAATTACCGATTGTTTTTTCTTTATATTTTAACTTAAATTTTTTTATTTAATTTTTTTTGAAAAGTTTGGAAGTATGTTTGATTTTATTTGAACATTGGAAAGAGATAAATTTGTGGCTTCTTACAGACCAAAAGACGAATCGACAGAAACGAAGATGTTGCATTTGGTGTAAATTACGTGTGTTTTCTCTTGTTCCTAAAAGGGTTAATTAGCGGTATACTTATTCATACTTTTACTTATATGATTATATTTGATATTTTTCATATTATTATTTATGTTATTTTATTTGGTAAAAGTTAGTATTTTTAACCGTGCTTTGAGTTTTACATGATATGCTTAAATGACTTGGAAAGAGATGTGATATAAAGGGACTATGAGAAGCTATCTCGGTCATATGTTATGTCTCCATTGTCCACGAGAAAAAAAATCAATATCAGTAAATTTTGGTTTTATTTTTATTCTTTATATTATTATTTTAAAGTGCGATAAATCATGATGATTTTGAATTTACAAGAAGATTATTATAAAGTCTATATTTTCTTAAAAGCAATATTTCTTCTTCGTCGAAAAACTCTGTAGAACTAATGTTTTGATATAATAATTGAAAAATGTTTTGGACTGATTTAAAACATTTCCAAAGTCCAAACAACTTGAAATTATGTTTAGGGAAGTTTTTAAAAGGGTTTTACATGTTTTTCAAAGCCAAACTTTACAAAACTGTCCAGGCGTTTCGAAACGCCCTAAGGTGTTTCGAAACGCCCTAAGGTGTTTCGAAACAGGGGTCTCCAATAGCAAAAACGTTTCGATACGAGTATCGAAACGGGCTTACCCTGGATGAGGATTTTGCCCAGCGTTTCGAAACGGGCTCTACCATTTCGATACGCCTACGTGGCATTGACCACAACGGTCATAAAACCCCAACGACTATTTCCCAACTAACATTTAAATGCAGGTCGTTTCGATACAGGACTAGGCGTTTCGAAACGGGTTTTTCGAAACGAACAATAGCGTTTCGATACGGGTCCACGTCAGACTGCAACAGCTCTTTCTACTTAAAGGGCATTTCGAAACGGAGAGCTGCAGAACTGCATTTATGGTGGGAATTAAAGTCCTCAACGGCTCCAATTTGATCCCAACGGCTAGTAACGGCTACAAACTCAATTGGGAGTATAAAAGGGACCTCCAAGCATCAAGAGAAGGCTAATGCTCATATTGTCAAACATCAAATGATCAAAGATTGTCTTAAAGCTTAAATTGTCATTTATTGTATAGACAAACACTAGTGAGCCAAAATTGTCAAATTTGCTCAAGTGTTTTAGGTTTTGGGTGAGTGCTTAATTGTGCAAACAAACACCTATTAGAGGGTTTTAAGTTTGCTTTGTTTATCTCTTTGTAAGAGAGGGTTTCAATCAAGGCTTTGGGTAGAAAGCTTGATTGTGTGTAAGGGTTACCTCCTAAGCCTAGAAAAGGGGACGAATCAATAGTGGATTGATTGAGAAATCCTTAGTGGGGAGCTAAGGTAGTGGATTTAGACCTTGGTTAGAAGGTTGAACCACTATAAATCATTGTGTTCATTTCCATTCTAGCTTCCTAAACCCTAACACCCAAAAATCCACCTCTCCACCACTTGGTGAGCAATATTGGTTGATCGAATCGAGCCCCACACAACTCAACAATTGGTATCAGAGCTTGGCTCAATTGAGGAGGATTCACATCCTATTGAGAAGATCCGGAAAGCTCGATCACTAGTTCATCAACCAGCTCAAATGGCACAATCTATCGACAAACCGCCTTTCTTTGACGAAACCCACTATGCCCATTGGAAGACAAAGATGAAGTTCTTCATCAAATCTAGAGATTACAAGCTATGAGATATAGTTGAAGATGGTTCGTTCGTGCCTCAAAGAAGCAAAGCGGAGTGGAGTGCCGACGATCGCAAGAAGATGGAGCTTAATTGCAAAGCCTTGCACATTTTATTTTGTGCTTTTGGCCCAACCATCTATGAGAAGATGTCTTCTTGTGAGAGTGCCAAGGAGGTATGGGACAAGCTTGAAGTCACATACGAGGGAACCGATGAAGTCAAGGAGACCAAGATTGGACTCCTAACCTTAGAGTATGAGAACTTTAAGATGGATCCGGAAGAGAACATCGAGAAGATGTTTGATAGGTTCTCCACCATCACCAATGGTCTTAAAGGTTATGGAGAAGCCATCCCGGAAGAGAAGCTTGTCCGAAAGCTCATCTACTCACTTCTCGAGTCATGGGACTCAAAGAGGACCGCCATCATCAAAGCCAAAAATTTGAAGACTTTGAAGCTTGATGAACTCATGGGGTAACTCCTTACTCATCAAATCATGAAGAAGAACAAAGAGGATGAGAAGAAGAGGAAAGAAATTAGAGCTATGGGAGAGAAGAAAATCAAAGGGCTTGGCATCAATGCAAGTGCCGTGGCTCTCAAGTCCTCCACTTGCCATCATGTCTACTCAAGTGAAGAGGAGGATGAAAATGAAGAGATAGTTCATCTCTTCAAGAAGTGTGCCCCGTTCATGAAGAAAGCTTTGAGAGAACTTGAACGAGAACCTAAGAGAAAGGAGAGGGCAAGCACTTCAAGCCATAAGAAGAAGGCACATGTGGCTACTTGGAGTGATGAAGACTCCACCGACGATGAACAAGCCAACCTTTGCCTTATGGCCATCGAAGAAGATTCAAGGGTAACTTCTAATTCATCTACTTCATGTTCTTATTCCTTTGATGAATTACAAGATGCCTATGATGATTTGGTTTTAGATTTTAAAAGCCACATTTTGAAAAACAATAAATTGATTTCAAAGTTAAAAATTCAAAATGATTTGCTTTCTAAAACCAAACTTGAACTTGAAGCAAAACTTGAAGAGTTTGAATTAAAATGTTTTGATTTACAAAAATTGCTTCAAAATGTTCAAGAAGAAAAAGATTTGATTTCCAAAGAGCTTGAAAAGAAAAACAATGTTGGAAAATCAAATTTTTATGTAAGACAATCTAGTGCCCCTAGATTTGTAAAAGGAAAATGTCTTAGAAGTGTTTTGGTCCCAAAAGGACTAACCACTTTAATTAAAAAGGATGACATTGAAAGATGGATTCCTAAGGGGACTAAAATTTGTGCTACTAACGCTTATGGATCTAAAGCAATTTGGATACCAAAAATTACTTGATTGTCTTTTGCTAGGTGTGATGGAGATGTTCAACAAGTCAAGCATTGAGGGGGAGCTCCATGCACACAAGGAAGAACACTTGAAGAAGGAAGGCTTCACATCCTCCCTTGAGTTCAAGTGAGGTAAAATCTAGTTGTCTTTAATTTCATTTGATTTAATTTTTTTTTGTCAACTAGATGATCATGTTTGTTGGACTAACACTTTTGATGATGCTTTGAGTAAGGGGGAGCCATTTTAAAACCAAATTCTTATTTTTGTCAAAGTTTTTACCTCTATTGTTATTTTGAACTTAATGTTTTAAATTCTTTTTGATATAACAAAAAGGGGGAGAAATGGTTTGAAAAATTGAATTTTCAAATGAATAAGGGGGAGCTCTATTTGAATTAATATTTTTAATCTCTTATTCACATTTTTAAAGATTAAGGGGGAGAATCCCAAACAATTTTTTAAGTGAGTTTTATTATATCAAAAAAGGGGGAGATTGTAGAACTAATGTTTTGATATAATAATTGAAAAATGTTTTGGACTGATTTAAAAAGTATTTAAAACATTTCCAAAGTCCAAACAACTTGAAATTATGTTTAGGGAAGTTTTTAAAAGGATTTTACATGTTTTTCAAAGCCAAACTTTACAAAACCGTCCAGGCGTTTCGAAACGCCCTAAGGTGTTTCGAAACAGGGGTCTCCAGTAGCAAAAACGTTTCGATACGAGTATCGAAACGGGCTTACCCTGGATGAGTATTTTGTCCAGCGTTTCGAAACGGGCTCTGCCGTTTCGATACGCCTACGTGGCATTAACCACAACGGTCATAAACCCCAGCGGCTATTTCCCAACTAACATTTAAATGCAGGTCGTTTCGATACGAGACTAGGCATTTCGAAACGGGTGTTTCGAAACGAACAATAGCGTTTCGATACGGGTCCACGTCAGACTGCAACGGCTCTTTCTACTTAAAGGGCGTTTCGAAACGGGGAGCTGCAGAACTGCATTTATGGTGGGAATTAAAGTCCTCAACGGCTCCAATTTGATCCCAACGGCTAGTAACGGCTACAAACTCAATTGGGAGTATAAAAGGGACCTCCAAGCATCAAGAGAAGGCCAATGCTCATATTGTCAAACATCAAATGATCAAAGATTGTCTTAAAGCTTAAATTGTCATTTATTGTATAGACAAACACTAGTGAGCCAAAATTGTCAAATTTGCTCAAGTGTTTTAGGTTTTGGGTGAGTGCTTAATTGTGCAAACAAACACCTATTAGAGGGTTTTAAGTTTGCTTTGTTTATCTCTTTGTAAGAGAGGGTTTCAATCAAGGCTTTGGGTAGAAAGCTTGATTGTGTGTAAGGGTTACCTCCTAAGCCTAGAAAAGGGGACGAATCAATAGTAGATTGATTGAGAAATCCTTAGTGGGGAGCTAAGGTAGTGGATGTAGACCTTGGTTAGAATGTTGAACCACTATAAATCATTGTGTTCATTTCCATTCTAGCTTCCTAAACCCTAACACCCAAAAATCCACCTCTCCACCACTTGGTGAGCAATATTGGTTGATCGAATCGAGCCCCACACAACTCAACAAACTCGACTATAGACTTCTCCCAATTTCAAGTTACGAAAATTTGTCTTGATCCAAAAAGTTTTATGAGAGGCATTCCCTGAAGTGAATGCAAAGCATGATGTTTATTCCATGCAATTATCAATGATGGAGCATTCCCTGAAGTGAATGCAAGTATGATGTTTATTCCATGCAATTATTGGAACTGTTTTATTCTCTGAAGTGAATGCAAACATGGTAAATCATTATTCAATTAGAGACATAATTTCGATATAATCCAAGTATATTGGCTGGACATCCCGTTCTGCGAGGCTACTGGTCTCAAATGAGGTTTTTAAAGAACCTTGTGGACAGGTTTAACAATGTCGCGTACGAGGATTAAATCTTTGTTCTCTGTGATAAGGATATGTGAAAAAGATTTCAAAGGCCCACTGGCTCTACTCCATTCCCTGAAGTGAATGTGAGATTATATTATGGAAAGATTAAAAACCACATTAGAAGTTGTGATCGTGGTCCAGGCTATGAATATAGACATGAAAAATATGGTCATTTTAAGAATACTTCTACCCACTGGTGGTGAGGTTATAAGGATGATAAGAGCGATAAAAATCATTCTAAGAAAGTGGAACTTTATTTATTACCAATGTAATTTTATAAACCATTGGTCTCATACTTATCGTACGTTGAAAGAATCAACAATGATTGAATGATAAAGGAAAGAAAATAAAAGCAAATTCTGTTTGCGAAAAATGACAAAGATGATATTGGTCCAACTTATTTGGACATTGTTAGTCCAACTCATTTGGACGTTGTTGATTTCCTTATAACTCTCGAATGGAATAAATCATCTTCTAATTATTTTCATAACTTTGAAGTGAATTAATTATCTTTTTATTTATTTTGCTTTATGTTTGTTTACTTTATACATTAATTATTTACATTTTATATTTATATCCATGTTAATATTTATATTTATATATTATTTATTTTGTTTAACATGATTACTTATCAAATATAATTTATGGTGACGATTTATGCTTAGTAGAAGCATGAGATATATTTTTCCATTTAAATGCAAGGAAAAAATGTGAGTACTATATCTCAAAGTACTAAAAGTATTGATGCTCCAGAAGAGCAATAAGTTCTTGAGAGAAAACACATTATGAAAAATGTATAATTGCGAATATTGCAATAATTACCGCTAATGGTAATAATAACATCACCACTAGAAGTGGAAATTTTAAGAGAGCAATATGAGTTCACAAAATATTATTTTTGGAATTATAGATAACATATGTTATCAATTGGCATTTGAAATAAGCCAACATGTATATAAGTTCCGGTAGCCAAAAAGTTAGTTGAAAGCTCTAAAAGAGCTATATATTGCTACCAAAAGATAATTTCAATTGAAAGCTCCGAAAGAGCTAAATATATTCTTATTTAATGGAACAAATTTTGATGGTCGTACTAGATATGTACGAGTGACATTGAATTACATGTTATGGTAAACAAGAAGTTTACAAATTCAGAGATATATACACACACATATATAGTTGGCATGATCGGTTAGACCATCCCGATCAATAATGGTGCAGAAATTATTGAGATTTACATGCACGTGTATTAAAAGAACTTGTAGTTCTTGGGGTGCTTATTCTCAAAGGAATTGATTAAATTCCACTTATTAAAGAACATGAAGTTCTTGTGTTGCTTAATGGAATTGATTAAATTCCACTTACTAAAAGAACTTGAAGTTCTTGTGTTGTTTATTCTCAAATGATATAGTTGATCCCACTTATCGGAAGAATTAGAATTTGAAGTTCTTGTGCTGAAATTGAGACTGCATGTCTTACATATCTAAACGAAATATGGGCCCATATATCCACAAATGTATAAAGTTTTATACGATTTTAGTAGATGCATCTATTTGTTTTATCAACTTACAACCAGAAGTTTGTAAGATTGATTCTAAAAGGATTTAGATTATGCAATTAGACTATTCGTTTTGCAAAAGCTTGTGGGTTTATATTTTAGGCTATATCGGGTGTTGCAAAGCCTATTGATTATGAAAAATATGGTTTAGCAAATTTTTAATTGGATGCCTCCTATTTAATAGCTAAATTGTGAGAACAAAACATTTATTATTTATATGGTATTTCCATATAGCAACACTTAAACGCATCAAGCCAACGAGTTATAATAAACTCCCCATTATGATTTGACTTTTGGTCAAAAGTCATATTTCCTATTTTTGAATTTTTAATTGTGTGATATATAGTTGAATTGCTCCACCATAACGCACAAAATGGGCAAGTAAAAATGGTTGAGAATATATATTGAGTACGAGTCTCCTTTTATGTTTAAATTCTAAACATTAATTGGATAATCATTTACTGATGAGAGAATAATCAGCTGGATAAAAAAGGAAATGAATTATCATTATCTAGATCCTCGAATATAACTAAAAGTTTATAAGATAATTAATGTTATTTCATGTCAACTACCAGACATATTTACTGACCCAATGAGAGTAATTAAGTTTCATATATCAGTTGAAATGCTCTAAGTTTAAATTACATGTTAGAGCAAGTGGATGTAAATCATGCTTGAAGCATGATAGTTGAAATGGTTCCAATGATCAAAATTCTCGTAAATGAAAAGTATTATGAGATTGTCATATATTGGAGGCGGGTGCTCCTAAAGAGACCCAAGACATAACTAATAATAAAACTCTTGAAGAGTTTCAGGTACCTAAAATAAGGATTTAAATCTTGAAGAGATCTCGATGAGTTATGTCATTAAGAGAATGGAACTAGAAAATTAGAAAGTTGTCGACAACGATTTTACAAACAATTTTACATAAAATAGTTCTATAGAAGTAGAGAAAGAAATCGAGGATCTTGTATAAAATCTATCCAGAAGTATAGATATTGAATTGACCGATGTTGAAAGACGCTTTGAACTTCTAAAATAGAAGTATTTGGACCACCAGTCCAAACATCTAAAGGTGTATTGCAAGTGAGGCACAAATAAGTAGTCGTAAATACGACTTGAACTATGATTTATGAAAAGTTTTAATTACTTCATGGTGGATGCAATTACTTTGGCAGTTATGAAAAATTTTGCATGCGTCTAATTATTTGTGGATCCATATTTATCCTTGAAGGATTTAAAATGTTAGAAGCATTTGGAAATTTCCGAGGAAATTTATTTATACATGTCTCATGAATATTTTGGCGCATTTGGTATAATAGCCTTAGTGAATACTAATTGAGAAAATGCTAAAAGAATGATCAAATTTTCTTATGTATTTTATAAAGGAGTTTGGATCAAGATCTATTATGATAATTTTAGAACTCCTAAAGAGCTTTAAATTGGAAAATCATGAAGTACTTTCAATACAAGTACTTGAATCTTGACATCAAGTTTATCTCGACCTGAAGGTCGAGCATTTTTATATATTTCTTTTTGTCTATGAATAGGCATAAGCTGAAAGAATCTTAAAGAAGATTCAATATGAATAGAGCATATCTATTGAGTATCCCAATAGTTGTAAGATTGTTGGATGTGAATAAAGATAATTATATCTTTTCTTGGTCTTGAAGCACTATATATTAGTTGGTCAAGAAATATCTATGAATATACAAAGATCATTATATTTAGATCTTCAAACATTCGTCGATGCCTTCTCAAATCTTGTAGAAATAATTGTTATGTACAAGGCAAGCCAAAAACGTGTTTGACTAAGACCATTAACCCAACATATTCAGAAGATATGTGATTTACTTTTACAAGATATGATACAAATGCTATCTTGTGTAGAGATAATGGAAGGTGGATACATCATGAAAAATATTACTCCAAAGTTTCATCATCGCTATCTTTAGAAAATAGTATTCAAGGTTGAATTATGAAGATTCAAAGATCTTTAGTAGTGTTTTCATGAGGGGGAGTAAATACGTGCTGCACTCTTTTTTCCTTGACCGAAGTTTTGTCCCAATGAATTTTCCTGGTAAGGTTTTTAATGAGGCAACATGTTATGCGTATCAAAGATGTGTGTACTCTTTTTCCTTCACTAAAGAATTTTTTTTCCCAATGGGTTTTTATCTTAGTAAGGTTTTAACGAGGCACATTATCTACATAGACATCCAAGGGGTAGTGTTATGAATATTTATCTATGTGGATGTCTATCATAATTAGAACTTTATCTAAGGAGATTGATTTACTTTATCATTAGGAATATTATCTCATTTAATTAAATGTCAATGTAATATGTACTTCTTATGCCTATAAATAGATGACTTGATGAAAGCATTGTACACAAGTCTATATTGGAGAATAATATAAATCCTTCTCTTTCTCTCATCTCTTTGTTCTCTCATTCTTGTTCTTTGTTCTTATTATTGTTTTTTTATTATTTTATTCACAACATTTTAGTATTTTTATTAAATGAAAATTTTATGATTTTGTCCTTAAAAATTTAATATTGTATCTCAACAAGTAATACCAAATACTTCATCTTCACAACTAATGATGTTATCAATTCGAATCTACTAATAACATTATAAAAATAAATTAATCAAATCTAAAGTAAAGGAACTGTATCCCTTCAGGAAAATGGAAAGACTAAAACTATAATTAAATCCAAAATAATTTATTATATAGAGAAGCAATTATATCTACCTTTATTAAAACAGATCGTTAAATCGAATAAATTTTTTTACTAATCGATTATTGCATTTAATAACAAAAATATACGTTAAGTATTTTTTATTTTAAATTGAATAATAAAACCGATCATTTAATAAAGGCGTGACCAATTTCACCGTCAACATTAGGGTGTGCATAATTAATCATAATTGTTAACCGTAATCGTTAACCGGTATAACCGTTGTATTTTATAGGTTAATTAACTGAATCATTGAGGTTAAGCGATTTCGGTTAACCAAACCGTTAAAAATAATGGTTAATGGTTACGATTACAAATTTTGACAAATGGTTAACCTATAGGTTAACCGTTTTTAAATTATTTATACATATGTAAATCGGTGAAGGCATTGAGTGATATGATCATAGAGTTAACTTTTGTGGCTTGTGGTACTAACTCATTGAAGTTTTATTTACCTTATGTTTTTCTATGTTAGTTAAAACATTTGTCTTTAGAATTTTGATGGTGTATTTCGATGTCCTTTTAACCCCCTCGCCCCGGTCTAGTCGGCTGACTAGTTCGAGTAGGCTACACGGGGAAAACTGATGTGAAACCCGTTAAGGTCCCACCTCGGTTAGCAACCCTAGAAAATTTCTTTTAATTAAATCTTGTCTAAAGCCATATTATTACCTAAGTGATCACGACAGCGGAAAACTTTCAAGAAAGAACCACAATCGAACCTAAAACCACATGTTAAACAACCCAATTTAAAGCCACAGAGCAGACCGTATCGATACACTAGTCAAGGGTATCGATACGCCTTGACCAAGTCAACTGCCATCAGTCAACACGGGAAGACCGTATCGATACAGCCCTTGGGCGTATCGATACACCCTTCTCGGTCAACATCTCGTAGTCAACGAGACAAACCCGTACCGATACGCCTAGAGTCTGTGTCGATATGCCAAAGTCTCACCAAAATCTCAAAATTCCAGTGAGCATTGGGCGTATCGATACACCCCCGAGTATCGGTACCCCTAGCCAATTATGTGTCCCAAAGTGTAGGACCGTATCGATACGGCCCTTAGGCGTATCGATACGCCCTGCACTGCAAGACACTAAATTGCAGCAAAACAACATGAAACTCAACTCTAAAAGCATTTTAGGACTTCCCTAGCCACATACAAGCATCCATTCAACATTCCACAACCTAGAACTAGCATGAAGAGCAATTTAGATGATCAACGAGACACATACATCATGGTATTCACATAAAGTTAGATATTGCATAAATAGGCATGCTTAAAAGCTCAAAAGCCAAATGGCACATGTCTGCACATATAAGGTTTTGCATTCTCAACCAAAAGCAACATAAACGTCCAAGGCATAACCTCTCACCACAAGCATTCAACAAGTCATAGCATGGTTTACAATCCAAAGCAAAACATGAACAACATTCAACATCTATGAGTCATACAACGCTCATACAACACATAGTAGCCCCATTGCTAAACTACTACTTTATTTACTAAACCATACTTGAGCAACTACAAAGCTTGGAATGTCCCTTCGCCTTGCTCCTTGCTAACACCACGCTACTGATCTGCATTGTCGAACATGAGAGCATAAGCTAGAAGCTTAGTGAGGATGCTATAAAACCAAAAACAACGACAATGCAGAGTTCAAGCATATGATCCTTAACATCACATACAACATACATAGGCATCAACATAGCAAACTAGCTAGCAACACAAGAGTCAATAATATGGCATCTTACTTCATATTAAGCTCAACAAGATAAAAGCAATTATCTCAACATAATAACCACAAGAGCAAGTACATTGGCCACTCTTAGTTTACTCGGATATGCATATTTACTCTCAACTACAACATTACCTCGGTGGGATTACACTCATCACCGGACCTTGCATGGATGGGATTCCACTCATCACCACATGCCCTACGGATGGGATTCCACTCATCATCACATGCCCTACGGATGGGATTCCACCCATCATCACGTATAATATAAATAATTTCCGGTGGAATATTACATCACCGTACTCCTCCTTGATGACTTAACGCCACCAAGGCCACACGCAAATTTGACTCAAACGTGTGCACACTAATCCTAATGATCGATCATTTATACCCGGTAAATTAACTAGTGTCAATTACTTTTAAACCACATCACACATCCATCAATTATAACACATATTCATCATCACACATATCAATGTATATACACACAAAATCAAATCATGCCTCACAAGATCAATATATGCATAAACATCTTAAGCTTGTAAACACACAAGAAGTTAAACTATCAATTTAACTTCTACCTTGGAATGGCCTACCAAGCTCATTCCAATACCTCCACTACACACACTTGAACCAATTTAAAACAATTGAAAGTTTCACTCACCACCCTTCCTTAGCAAACCAAGCAAAAGTCAACTCAAGCATCCATTATCTCCGGAATCGATCCCGATCCTCCCCCGATGTTTCCTCTTGCTTCTAACCAACCAAAAGACAAGTATTACTCAACCGAATCAATGCTAAACTCATCCACAAACCCAACTCAAAATCATAAGTCAAAACTTCATAGATTCAAACTCAACTAACCCCAAAACTCTCATTTTCGTGCTCCCCAAATACCCAGCTGAAATCCACCATTTCCAACACCCAAATGACATCTAAAGGCTTCTAAAACACTTCCCTAACAACCCTATACCATCATCCCTTCAACCCAGCACAAAACAAACCAAAAACTCAACTTTTGACACTTTGAAAAATCCCCAAAGACCCACTTCGGGATTTTTCCCAAAATTCTTCCATTTTAAGATATTAGGTGTATCTAATTGAGATTAACTCAAAACCTAACTCAACAACCCAAAAACAAATGAAAAACCCATTAAAAATCCATACTTTCATCAAACTTGAAAAACTTAGAAATTTAAAATGATGATGGTTTTGAAATCTAAAACCATGGAAATGCTTGGGATGATGAGGAGAACTCAAATATGAAATTACCTTCGAAAAAGCTCTTGAATTGATGGAGAAAATGGATGGAATAGTAGATTGGGGTTTTGGGAGGGTTTGGGTTCTTTCCAACGTGAAAAGCAAAAAGGGGGGAGAAGATAACTTTTTTTTTGTTTTTCTTTTTTGATTCAAAAAGCTTGTCTTCTTTTTGTTTTGACTTAATTACAAGATTGTCATTACTTAAATTTTGATCTCATTTAAATTAAAACTAAGGTCTAATTAAATTAAATCGGTTTTGACGACTTGAACCAAACACACACATCTAACTCTCAACCCCAAAACACGGGTGTTACAACTCTCTCCCACTTAAGAAATTTGGTCCCCAAAATTACCTGACTGAAAGAGATAAGGAAACTGTCTTTCCATATCCTTCTTTCTCTCCCAAGTGGCCTCGTCCACCCCTCGACGTTGCCACCGCACTTTTACTAACTCACTTGATCTACCCCGCAATACCTTGCTGTCAGAAGCTAAGATCTCAACTGGTTCTTCATAATAAGTCAAATCCGGATTCAATTCAATCTCTTCTACAAGCATAACATGTGATGGATCTGACCTATACTTACGGAGCATCGAAACATGAAACACATCGTGTATCTTCTCTAGCTCGGATGGAAAACACAACTGATAAGCAACTGGGACAACCCTCTTATAACGCCCCGGTTTTGGGCTCAGAAGTTTTGGGCGTTGACCGGTTCGGTCAAAGTGCTGATCGAATATATAAAGGTGAAATTAGGAAAGCCTAGTTCGGGTTGCATTAAAAATATGGAAAATGTTCTAAAATCCTCTTTTAATATATAAAAGTGAACTGTGAAACCAATTTTGCAAAATGAGGTTTGGAAGGGTGACATTTTGGGTTAGTGACCAAAATGTAATTTTTGAAAACTGTGTGACTGTTTTAAAAAGGATTGAAACTTTGAATCTTTAAGGAGCTATTTACCCAAAGGGGAGTTTCTCCAGATTTTCTAGAATATTAAATGATTTATTAATGGTTTAAAATAAAAGTAAAAAGGAGGGGAAGATATTTTTGTCATTTCTAACTAACTTTCCAAATTTTCCATTTCCCATTTTCTCTCATCTTTTCTCTCAAGCCAAACACATTCTCTCCAGATCTTTTCCTCTGATTTTTGTCATCTAAATATCATATTTCAATCCTCATTTGATCTCTAATCAATCCTTCATCAAAACCTTTGTATTTGCTACTTGGATTTTCAAGATTTTGGTTCCAAAAAGGGAGAAACTCAAGTTTGGAGGTAAGAACGTCCTTCTCCTCTAAACTCTCAGTTCTTTACTGAAATTCCTAAGTTCTCAATCCTTGATTTGTGATTTGTTAAAGGCTTTTCAATTGAAATCTTGATTTTGGCTTAAAATGCAAGATTTGCTTGATTTTGGTGAAATTTTCGTGTGATCTGTTTGGGCAGTGTTTTGAAGTGTCAAATTGATGTTAAATGAATGCTAAATTGATTAGAAGTTGAGGTTTAATTAATGCAATCCCGGATAGGTTGAATTTCCTAAGTTTTGCTTGAGTTTTTGGTTGTTTTTGGAGTGATCTTGGTGATCTGTTATACCTGGAGGTATGAGGACGTGTTTATGATCATTTTGGATGTTAATTGATGTTTAAAAATGGTTGGAAGTGATGGATTTTGGCTGGGTTAAGTTTCGGAAGTGTTTGGTGGTGATTTCGGTTGTGTTTGGTAGCCGAAATGTTGGATTTGTGATGAGCAGCGAGTTTAGTTGTGTTGCTGGTGTTTTTAATGCATGATAATGCATTAATCTTCTGTTGTTATGTGCTTGAAACAGGGGAGGAAGATCCGTGAGCATTAGAGGTGTTGTGGAAGGTTTCGGATGCTTGGAAGGCTTGTTGGCTAGCCTTGTTTTGTGTAACGGTGAGTGAAGTTGGGTTTTCAGCTTTTAAACCAAGGTTTGGAGGTTTTGGGAGCTTAGTTTAAGTCTAAACAACTTTGCTAAGCTCAAGAGTAAGTATATGGATTTTCGCTCTTGGTTTGTGTTGTGAATTGGCTTTAAAAGCAATTGTGTTTGGTGGTTGCAATGCATGTGATTTGCATGGTTTATATTCTGTTTTGAAAGCATATTTTAAGCATGGTTTAATGCTGGTTTTGAAAGCCATATGTGAAGGATGCTCAAGGTAAGAGATCCTTAGTTTTATACATTGAAAATGTGGTTTTGATGCATGGTGTTGCATGTTGTTCAATGGCTTTGTGTAATGCTTTAAAACAGTAGATTGATGATGGTAAATGATGGTTTTTGCATTATGATTATGCATGTGAATCATTGGACTAATGTGGTAAGTTGGTTATATTGGCAAGTGATGTAAATGGTTCTTGGTTTCTTTGATCGGATATAGTTAGCCGGCTATAGGATTGGGTGCACCGTGAATAAAGTCGCCTTGGAGGTGGAGTGGTTAAGAGTGAACCGGTAAACTCCCTTCAAGTATCCTAACGAGATGGTTAAGGTCATAATGGAGGTTGAATGCCCATTCGAGGACCTTGGTTAAGCAAAGGTTATATGGTGGTTAAAAGTCTATATATGGGAACCTTGTGCTTGTTAAGATCACAATGGTGGTGTAAAGTCCATGTGTGGATCTTGTGTTGGGTGTCCCGGATCTCGTTAGTGATGTTATACAACTACCAATCGGTGATGCTAAGGTTGTATGGTGTTTAAAAGTCCATACATGGGAACCTTGTGCATGTTAAGGTTATATGGTGTTTAAAAGTCCATACATGGGAACCTTAGGAAAGTTAAGGTTGTATGGTGATTAAAAGTCCATACATAGGAACCTTGTGAAAAGTTAAGGTTGTATGGTGATTAAAAGTCCATACATAGGAACCTTGTGAAAAGTTAAGGTTGTATGGTGTTTGAAAGTCCATACATGGGAACCTTGTGAATGTTGAGGTCAAATGGTGTTTAAAAGTCCATTTGGGGACCTTGGATTGGTAGTGTGTATGAAGCGTGGGGACAACGCTTGTGATCCGCGTATCCGATTGGATGTTGAGTTGAAAAGTGGATGTGGTTGATCACTTGGGAGCCAATATAATGTTCTTGATTATGATTAAGCATGAGATGCTTGAAAAGATGCATGGTTGCATGAAAAGTGTTTAATGCTTGTGAATGCATGTTTACTTGTTAAGTTGAACAAGTGTTGATTATCATTTGGTAAATGATGCATGTGTGCATGAAATCTCTTTAATGCATTGGAGTCTTGTTAAGACTTGTTTTAAAAGGCATGTGATGATGATGTTGTGGTTCATAAGTTGCCTTTGTTTAATGCATGTGTTGGATTGATTGAGTAAATGGTTTTAAAGGGTTTCTTGCTTGGAATGATTTTCAAGTATAAGAAAGGTATGTTATGAAATGGAAGTGTTTTCCAAGGTATGAATTTAACTTTGCATATGGTGTTTATGCATGGAATGGTTAAATGGATGATTTTGCAAATTATGCTTTGAAAAGGTTTTCTTAGCTTGCTAAGCTAAGGGTTGGTTTTCATGTTGAGCAATGCATGGTTTAAGCATGTTGTTGAAAAGGGGTTTTCAAACTTTGCTTGGTAAATAAATCGAGTTGCTTTTCAAAGAGGTTTTATGACTCGCTGCATTGATGGTGTTTTGGTTTTGAGCATTCCTCACTAAGCATTATGTGCTTACACTCCTTTTTGTCCATCAATGCAGATTCTTGAAGTTTGGACAGCGAGAAGCAAGGGATTCAAGGAGGACTCCATTTGAGATGTATGTCTCGGTGAATAGCTATAGTTAATAAAGGCATTGGGGTAGAATCTCTTGGGTTGATGTTTATGTGTTCGTATATGTTCGAACAAGGATGGTTATATGTTGTTGTTAATGTTGTTGGATCATGTTTTGGCTTATGTGAGATGGATTTGGAGATTTTGTGTTTAAATGGTTGCTTGTGTAGGAAGCATGCCTATAGAATTGGGGCTTTACGTATATGATGATAATATGTTGAATTGTTGATGCAAGTATGTCTCTTATATGTTGAATCGCATGATGGTAAAGTTTGGTGGCTTTTGGAGTATGTTCTGATGGTTAATTGCGTGTTTAAGCATGTCTTTTTCTGCATTATGTGCAGGGCGTTTCGGAACAGGGACTACCGTTTCGGAATGGATGCCCTGAATCAGCCCAGGCGTCCGAAACGGTAGACACCGTTTCGAAACGAAAAGCATTCTGCCAGCCACCTGTTTCGGTACGCGTTGCGGAACGGCCCCGCGTTTCGAAACGGGCTCTGCCAGTTTCGGAACACGTGACCGTTGGGGGCTGACAGTGGCAGTTAAATGTTTTGGAATGTTTGCATTTTGGTCCTGAAGCTTGTTTGTGCAATTGTATGAGTTTGGGATGTCCGTTTAAGCTAAATTTGGCAGAGAAGCATGAAACTTGATTAATTTTAAGTTGGTAACTTAAAATCTGGTTAAGTCCTTAAAGTTTTCAGAATTTACAGTTTGGTCCCTAAAGTTGTTAATTGTTCAATTGGGTCCCTGTTGATCTCTGATGTTTATGATCTTCGAGTATGTTGTTGTGAGATCACATCTAAGGTTAACGTGCAATTAGACAAGATTAAAAAGAAAAAAAAGGGTCGTTAATCAATGTTGACTTTCGGGTTGACTTTGGTTTTCCCCGTGTGACTTTCTTAATTCGGGTCAACCGTCTGGGCCGGGTTAAGGGGGTTACATTTGGTGGTATCAGAGCTAAGTTGCGAATGCTTGGGGAAAATGGTAAATTGTTGTGATGTGTGTTGATGTTTACCTTGTTGTGTGGATGAAAATTGGTTGAATGTTGGTTGAAACACGTGTTTCTGAGTAAGTTGTTGATATTTGCAAGCATGCTTTGTGTTTAAGAATCTTGGTTGAGCTTACGTGGATATATGCTGATGTTGTGAGTTGGTTTAATGCATGATGAAAGTGAAATGAGTATGTTATGTGGATAGTATGCTGTTGCAAGTGGATGCTATTTGATGAAAGCATGATCGAAGTATGTTGTTTGATATGCTTGATGTTGTGATATCCATGTTCGTGTTGACTGTTATGTCATGTAATAGAGGGGGGATTCGGGATACCCATTGCCTTATTATTATAGCTATTGTGTTATTTTGGAGTTGGAGTTTGAATCCTTGCTTAAAGCTGGTCTAACTGGTTTGTTTGTTTTGTTGTGATTGTTTGTTGTTGTTAGTAGTATGGCGAAGTCGTTGATAGAATGGCAGTTGGGTGAGATGGTTGCTGCCTTAGGGCAGGTTGTTAAGGCTTGGAATTCACCCTTCTGTAAAGGTGTTTCGTCTCAGTCTTTTGTGCCTGGAGTTGAGGTGGTAAGGCAGGAGGAAGAAGCTGGTTCTGTGATGAAGAGTTCATCACCTGTTGCTCAAGAGGTGTTGGGAACATCTCAGGCTGTAGCAAGGGTAAAGTCAGTGGATGTGCTGGCTGTAGGATGTGTAGGTTTGCCGAGGCAGCGTTTGTTGGATTTGGGTGCTGTGGAGTATCATGGTTCTTCACCTGAGACATTTGAGGCTTGGTTGGCCAGTGTGATTCTGATTCTGGATCAGGAAGGTTGTGATTATGCTTGTAAGTTGGGAAGTGTTGTCTCTTTGATGTTGGAGGATGCATGTGTCTGGTGGACATCTGTGGCGGTGGCGTCACATATCCATGATATTGACTGGGATTTCTTTGTATCTGCCTTTTATGAAAGGTATCTTGGAGAGAAGTTTCCAAGGGTTAAGCAATGTGAAGGTAGTGCTGTTGTGGAGCAAGTGTTGCTTGAGCAAGGAGTGGAAGCTCAGCCACCGGTATGTGACCGTTGTGAAAGGCGCCATGTTGGAGGTTGTTGGGGCGCGGGTGCTTGCTGGAACTGTGGTTCTAAAGTGCATGTTAAGCGCGATTGTCCTCTTGGGGTGAAGTCAGCTTTGGTGATAGCCAAAGGGTCTCTGAAAGGTCGTGGGCACGGCTGAAGCAAGGTTCAGAGGTGGCAGAAAGAGCAGGAGGTTGTGAAGAGTTTGGGAAATGAGAAGTGCTGGAAATGTGGGTCTGCTGGACATATGAGACGTGATTGTTTGATGTTGGCTCGGAATAGCCAGGGTTCTTTACCGCAGGGAGATGGTGATGACCTTAAAGTGTTAGCTGGTGCTGCAGCGGTGCGGCAGGAGGATGATAGTTCCGCGAGGAAGAGAGCTCGTCTGATGAAGCTTCAGGGTGGTGATGTGTTTTCAGGTAATTTTGTTAAGTAATCTTTGCTCTAGTTACCTTAGTTGGGTTTCTGTTGGTTTTCCTTGCGTGGTAAGTTTAGTTTTGTTGCCAGCATGTTGAGGTAATAGTTGTAGTTTTGGAAACATCTTTGGTGTGAAGAAGGTTTTAATGAGTTTTGTGGTTAATGGTTGTTGGTATGATGGTATGATGGAGTTATATAAGTTAGAAGTGAGGAAGGAGATTGTTCTTAGACGGATTTTGAGGATGTTATTGGAGGGTGTGAACTGGCATTCATGCACAGTTAAAATCATTGTTATATGCTATATTATATATGTGCTGGTCCATGCATACATGTGGCATGACATTAGAGGTTTTGCATACATGTACATCAGGCATTGATAAGGCATGTTGGTGATCATGCATACGATGTTCACACTCGCTAATAACTAATCGAATCTGTTAGTATGGTGGTTGGGTTAGGTTGGATGCTGGGTTCTTTAGAGGTTGTTTTGGTGTTGGGTGAGAGTTAGAAGTAATGGAGTATATTAAGCTAGTTGCTAGTAATAGTGAGAGTGGTATAGCCTGTTGGTAGAAGGATAGTGTTTGATGCTTAAAGAGTTTAGTGGTTTGGTGGTGAGGAGTACCGGTTGAGGTTAGAATCGGTCAAGTGGTTTGAATAGCTAAGTGGAAGGGGTAGTTCCTTGGTGCTAAGTGATGTTGCAGTTTAGTGGTTGTGTTCCCAAGTGCTGAGGTAGCTTAGCATTTAAGTTGTTGTGGAAGGGTTGGTTCGTAAGTGTTGGTTCTTAGCAACCTTTTGAGGAGTTGAGGAGTTGTTATGTATGTTAGGATAAGCGATGTTCTGGTAAGGCAAGTATTGTGGTCAAAACTTGCGGTGGATAGGCAATGAAAGGTCAAAGGCCATTGTTGGTTGGTTGGGTTCTTGTGAGTAGTGGTTGGCTGGTTGTGGGCATGTGAATTTCTTTTGTAGTCAGCTGGTGGTGTGTGATACGGTTGGCGGAGTTGAGTTGGGGTTGTGATGTAAATTTTGGATGGTGGGTGAGTAGTCCTGGTGAGTCGTTATGGTAATGTTAGTGGCAGATGTGAAGGATTATCAGCATTCGTTGAGGAGTTTGGGTAAACGGTTGTTGCTTAAGGATTTTTGCTTGTTGGGAAATCCTTGGAAGAGGTTTGGGGGTTTGCAAGAGTTTTAGAAGCAGAGAAGTTTGCAAAGTGGCTGAATTGGATTGGTTAGTGTCGCTGTGTAAACAAATCTTGGGGGTTGTGTGTTACGGTGATGTGTGCTGTAAAAGTTGAAGTTCTTCAGGTTGATGTTGGGGCTGTGTACAGTCCGGATATGTGAAAGGTTAAGTTATGGCTATTTTTGTGTGTTCTGGATTTTATGAACAGTATGTGGTGGTGTTGAGTTGGTGGAGTTTTTGTGTGGAATGTGTTCAGTGGTGGTTGGGGCTTTTGTGTTGCCGTGTGTGTTGCTTTGGGAAGGTTGTGGTTCTCTTTTCGCCAGTTGAAATTTCGAGGACGAAATTTCCTAAGGGGGGAAGAGTTGTAACGCCCCGGTTTTGGGCTCAAAAGTTTTGGGCGTTGACCGGTTCGGTCAAAGTGCTGATCGAATATATAAAGGTGAAATTAGGAAAGCCTAGTTCGGGTTGCATTAAAAATATGGAAAAATGTTCTAAAATCCTCTTTTAATATATAAAAGTGAACTGTGAAACCAATTTTGCAAAATGAGGTTTGGAAGGGTGACATTTTGGGTTAGTGACCAAAATGTAATTTTTGAAAACTGTGTGACTGTTTTAAAAAGGATTGAAACTTTGAATCTTTAAGGAGCTATTTACCCAAAGGGGAGTTTCTCCAGATTTTCTAGAATATTAAATGATTTATTAATGGTTTAAAATAAAAGTAAAAAGGAGGGAAAGATATTTTTGTCATTTCTAACTAACTTTCCAAATTTTCCATTTCCCATTTTCTCTCATCTTTTCTCTCGAACCAAACACATTCTCTCCAGATCTTTTCCTCTGATTTTTGTCACCTAAATATCATATTTCAATCCTCATTTGATCTCTAATCAATCCTTCATCAAAACCTTTGTATTTGCTACTTGGATTTTCAAGATTTTGGTTCCAAAAAGGGAGAAACTCAAGTTTGGAGGTAAGAACGTCCTTCTCCTCTAAACTCTCAGTTCTTTACTGATATTCCTAAGTTCTCAATCCTTGATTTGTGATTTGTTAAAGGCTTTTCAATTGAAATCTTGATTTTGGCTTAAAATGCAAGATTTGCTTGATTTTGGTGAAATTTTCGTGTGATCTGTTTGGGCAGTGTTTTGAAGTGTCAAATTGATGTTAAATGAATGCTAAATTGATTAGAAGTTGAGGTTTAATTAATGCAATCCCGGATAGGTTGAATTTCCTAAGTTTTGCTTGAGTTTTTGGTTGTTTTTGGAGTGATCTTGGTGATCTGTTATACCTGGAGGTATGAGGGCGTGTTTATGATCATTTTGGATGTTAATTGATGTTTAAAAATGGTTGGAAGTGATGGATTTTGGCTGGGTTAAGTTTCGGAAGTGTTTGGTGGTGATTTCGGTTGTGTTTGGTAGCCGAAATGTTGGATTTGTGATGAGCAGCGAGTTTAGTTGTGTTGCTGGTGTTTTTAATGCATGATGATGCATTAATCTTCTGTTGTTATGTGCTTGAAACAGGGGAGGAAGATCCGTGAGCATTAGAGATGTTGTGGAAGGTTTCGGATGCTTGGAAGGCTTGTTGGCTAGCCTTGTTTTGTGTAACGGTGAGTGAAGTTGGGTTTTCAGCTTTTAAACCAAGGTTTGGAGGTTTTGGGAGCTTAGTTTAAGTCTAAACAACTTTGCTAAGCTCAAGAGTAAGTATATGGATTTTCGCTCTTGGTTTGTGTTGTGAATTGGCTTTAAAAGCAATTGTGTTTGGTGGTTGCAATGCATGTGATTTGCATGGTTTATATTCTGTTTTGAAAGCATATTTTAAGCATGGTTTAATGCTGGTTTTGAAAGCCATATGTGAAGGATGCTCAAGGTAAGAGATCCTTAGTTTTATACATTGAAAATGTGGTTTTGATGCATGGTGTTGCATGTTGTTCAATGGCTTTGTGTAATGCTTTAAAATAGTGGATTGATGATGGTAAATGATGGTTTTTGCATTATGATTATGCATGTGAATCATTGGACTAATGTGGTAAGTTGGTTATATTGGCAAGTGATGTAAATGGTTCTTGGTTTCTTTGATCGGATATAGTTAGCCGGCTATAGGATTGGGTGCACCGTGAATAAAGTCGCCTTAGAGGTGGAGTGGTTAAGAGTGAACCGATAAACTCCCTTCAAGTATCCTAACGAGATGGTTAAGGTCATAATGGAGGTTGAATGCCCATTCGAGGACCTTGGTTAAGCAAAGGTTATATGGTGGTTAAAAGTCCATATATGGGAACCTTGTGCTTGTTAAGATCACAATGGTGGTGTAAAGTCCATGTGTGGATCTTGTGTTGGGTGTCCCGGATCTCGTTAGTGATGTTATACAACTACCAATCGGTGATGCTAAGGTTGTATGGTGTTTAAAAGTCCATACATGGGAACCTTGTGCATGTTAAGGTTATATGGTGTTTAAAAGTCCATACATGGGAACCTTAGGAAAGTTAAGGTTGTATGGTGATTAAAAGTCCATACATAGGAACCTTGTGAAAAGTTAAGGTTGTATGGTGATTAAAAGTCCATACATAGGAACCTTGTGAAAAGTTAAGGTTGTATGGTGTTTGAAAGTCCATACATGGGAACCTTGTGAATGTTGAGGTCAAATGGTGTTTAAAAGTCCATTTGGGGACCTTGGATTGGTAGTGTGTATGAAGCGTGGGGACAACGCTTGTGATCCGCGTATCCGATTGGATGTTGAGTTGAAAAGTGGATGTGGTTGATCACTTGGGAGCCAATATAATGTTCTTGATTATGATTAAGCATGAGATGCTTGAAAAGATGCATGGTTGCATGAAAAGTGTTTAATGCTTGTGAATGCATGTTTACTTGTTAAGTTGAACAAGTGTTGATTATCATTTGGTAAATGATGCATGTGTGCATGAAATCTCTTTAATGCATTGGAGTCTTGTTAAGACTTGTTTTAAAAGGCATGTGATGATGATGTTGTGGTTCATAAGTTGCCTTTGTTTAATGCATGTGTTGGATTGATTGAGTAAATGGTTTTAAAGGGTTTCTTGCTTGGAATGATTTTCAAGTATAAGAAATGTATGTTATGAAATAGAAGTGTTTTCCAAGGTATGAATTTAACTTTGCATATGGTGTTTATGCATGGAATGGTTAAATGGATGATTTTGCAAATTATGCTTTGAAAAGGTTTTCTTAGCTTGCTAAGCTAAGGGTTGGTTTTCATGTTGAGCAATGCATGGTTTAAGCATGTTGTTGAAAAGGGGTTTTCAAACTTTGCTTGGTAAATAAATCGAGTTGCTTTTCAAAGAGGTTTTATGACTCGCTGCATTGATGGTGTTTTGGTTTTGAGCATTCCTCACTAAGCATTATGTGCTTACGCTCCTTTTTGTCCATCAATGCAGATTCTTGAAGTTTGGACAGCGAGAAGCAAGGGATTCAAGGAGGACTCCATTTGAGATGTATGTCTCGGTGAATAGCTATAGTTAATAAAGGCATTGGGGTAGAATCTTTTGGGTTGATGTTTATGTGTTCGTATATGTTCGAACAAGGATGGTTATATGTTGTTGTTAATGTTGTTGGATCATGTTTTGGCTTATGTGAGATGGATTTGGAGATTTTGTGTTTAAATGGTTGCTTGTGTAGGAAGCATGCCTATAGAATTGGGGCTTTACGTATATGATGATAATATGTTGAATTGTTGATGCAAGTATGTCTCTTATATGTTGAATCGCATGATGGTAAAGTTTGGTGGCTTTTGGAGTATGTTCGGATGGTTAATTGCGTGTTTAAGCATGTCTTTTTCTGCATTATGTGCAGGGCGTTTCGGAACAGGGACTATCGTTTCGGAACGGATGCCCTGAATCAGCCCAGGCGTCCGAAACGGTAGACACCGTTTCGAAACAAAAAGCATTCTGCCAGCCACCTGTTTCGGTACGCGTTGCGGAACGGCCCCGCATTTCGAAACGGGCTCTGCCTGTTTCGGAACACGTGACCGTTGGGGGGCTGACAGTGGCAGTTAAATGTTTTGGAATGTTTGCATTTTGGTCCTGAAGCTTGTTTGTGCAATTGTATGAGTTTGGGATGTCCGTTTAAGCTGAAATTTGGCAGAGAAGCATGAAACTTGATTAATTTTAAGTTGGTAACTTAAAATCTGGTTAAGTCCTTAAAGTTTTCAGAATTTACAGTTTGGTCCCTAAAGTTGTTAATTGTTCAATTGGGTCCCTGTTGATCTCTGATGTTTATGATCTTCGAGTATGTTGTTGTGAGATCACATCTAAGGTTAACGTGCAATTAGACAAGATTAAAAAGAAAAAAAAGGTTGTTAATCAATGTTGACTTTCGGGTTGACTTTGGTTTTCCCCGTGTGACTTTCTTAATTCGGGTCAACCGTCTGGGCCGGGTTAAGGGGGTTACACCTCTTCACAATTTCATACGGTCTTATGTACCTTGGACTCAACTTCCCTTTTCGGCCAAATCTCATTACTTTCTTCCACGAAAACACCTTTAAGAACACCTTCTCACCCACTGAAAACTCAACTTCCTTCCTCTTCAAGTCGGCATATGACTTCTGCCTATCCGAAGCTGCCTTTAACCGATCGCAAATCAATTTCACCTTATCGACTGTCCCCTTAAGCAAATCTGACATAGATAACAACTTTTGTCCCACTTCAGCCCAACAAACTGGAGTTCTACACTTCCTACCATACAAGGCCTCATACGGAGCCATCTAAATGCTCGACTGAAAACTGTTATTTTAAGAAAACTCAACTAGAGGCAAATGCTTCTCCCACGTACCCTGAAAATCAATGATGCAACAACACAACATATCCTCTAAAATCTGTATAACCCTCTCTGACTGACCATCGGTCTGAGGATGATATGACGTGCTGAAATTCAAACGGGTACCCAAAGCTGTATGCAGACACTCCCAAAATAGAGATGTAAACCTCGGATCTCTATCGGACACAATAGACTTCGGCACACCATGTAGTCTAACAATCTCACCAATATACAGATCGACCAATCTATCTAATGTATAAGTCGTATTGAGTGCTAAGAAGTGAGTACACTTCGTGAAACGGTCTACTATAACCCAAACTGAGTTCTTCTTCGTAGGAGTCAAAGGCAAGCCCGAAACAAAATTCATGGTAATATTCTCCCATTTCCATTCCGGAATTCTCAACGGTTGCAACAAACCTGAGGGAACCTGATGTTCCGCCTTCACTCTCTGACACACCATACACTTACTCACGAAGTCGGCTACATCTCTCTTCAAACCAACCCAAAAGTACTCATTCTTCAAATCTCGGTACATCTTCGTACTTCCAGGATGCATAGCAAACGGACTACTGTGCGCTTCAGTCAAGATCGTATGTCTCAAGTCACTGTCTTCTGGCACAATTATCCTATTATTGAAACACAAGACCCCATCGGTACTGAAACTGTAATCTGAAGGTCTATCATCGGCTATGTCTTGCACGTGAGGTGCCAAAGATCTATCTAAGAGCTGTTTCTCCCTAATCAATTGACCTAGAGTAGGTCTAACCTGAAGCTCGGCCACCAAGCCACCATCTCCGGACAAGCTCAATCTAGCAAACATGGCTCTCAAATCTACAAGTACCTTTCTACTCAACGCATCGGCCACTACATTGGCCTTACCCGGATGGTACTCAATCGTAAGATCGTAGTCCTTTAGCAACTCTAACCACCTACGCTGTCTGAGATTCAAATCTCGTTGAGTCATGATGTACTTCAAACTCTTGTGATCTGTGTACACTGTGCACTTCTCACTGTACAAATAATGTCTCCAAATCTTCAGAGCAAATACAATTGCAGCTAACTATATGTCGTGGGTCGGATAGTTACGCTCATGAGTCTTCAACTGTCTTGAGGCATAAGCCATCACTCTCTTATCTTGCATGAGAACACAACCTAGGCCTACATATGAAGCATCACTGTAAACTACATAGTCTTTTCCAGACTCTGGCTGAATCAAGATCGGTTCTTGGGTCAAAGCTTCTTTCAACTTCTCAAAGGCTCTCTCTATTGCATCTGACCACTCAAACTGAACACTCTTCTGAAGCAACTGTGTCAATGGAGCGACTAACTTCGAGAAACCTTCTACGAATCTTCTATAGTATACAGCTAAGCCTAGAAAGCTACGAATCTCTGTTACTGACTTCGGTTGCTTCCACTCAACAATGGCTTCTATTTTCTTCGGATCAACTCTAATGCCATCAGCTGACACTACGTGCCCTAGGAAGACTACCTCTCGAATCCAGAACTCACACTTGCTCAACTTGGCATACAACTGATTATCTAGCAAAGTCTGCAAAACTAACCTCAAGTGTCGGTCGTGGTCTTCCTCGGTACGTGAATACACCAAGATGTCATCTATGAAGACAACTACAAATTGATCTAGGTACTGATGGAAAATCCTATTCATCATATCCATGAAAGCAGCAGGTGCGTTAGTCAACCCAAAAGGCATGACTAAAAACTCATAGTGACCATATCTAGTCCTAAAGGCCGTCTTCGGTACATCAACCTCTCTTACATTTAGCTGGTAGTAACCGGATCTCAAGTCGATCTTCGAAAAGACTGATGCCCCTCTCAACTGGTCATACAAATCATCAATTCTCGGCAACAGATACTTGTTCTTCACTGTTAACTGATTCAACTGTCTGTAATCTATACACATTCTCATACTTCCATCTTTCTTCTTTACAAACAAAACTAGAGCGCCCCAAGGCGATGAACTCGGTCAAATAAAACCTCTATCTGTCAACTCTTGCAACTGAGTCTTCAACTCTTTCAGTTCTTTCGGTGCCATACGATACGGAGCAATTGAAACAAGAGCTGAATCAGAATAAGTCTCTATCGCAAACTCTACCTCTTTATCAGGTGGTAAACCCGACAATTCTTCTAAAAACACTAGGAAAGTCACACACTGTCCGGATGTCTTGAGGTCTAACCTCGCTCATGTTTGGATTCATCACATAGGCCAAATATCTTCGCAACCCCTCTCAACTAACCTCTTAGCCTCTAGAACTGAAACTACATTTGATAAGAACTTCACGTTCTCACCCACCACCACAATCTCATAATCATTCGTGAGTCTCAAAGAAATCCTCTTAGTCTCAAAGTCTATCCTAGCTCTATGCTTAGTGAGCCAGTCCATACCCAGAATCACATCAAAGCCATAAAATGGTAGCTTCATCATATCCACTGGAAACACATGCCCCTGAATCATTAACGGACATCTTCTGTACATCTTTCTAACTACTACCGTATCCCCGAAGAAACTAGTAACACTAACTCCTACCTCTAATATTTCACAAGGCAATTTCAACAACTTTGCATGCTCACTCAGAATATAAGAATATGTAGACTCGGAGTCAATCAAAGAAAGCAAACCCAAAGACTGTATCGAGAAGTTACCTGCAATCACATCTGTGTCATGTTGATCCCCACGCTGAGCATATACTCTGGCCTGGCCTCCGCCCTCTGGCTGGACTGCAACTACATGCGCTATGTTCCTCTAGCCATCATTCCTCGGCTGGAAGTTACCTCTACCGCGCCCGCGGCCTCTCTGAAAGTCATTGGCTCTAGCAGGAGCCTGAACTGGTGCCTGCCCCACCTGATGTGGACAGTCACGCCTAACATGATCCCTAGCTCCACAACCCCGACACGAGTGAAAGTTCCCCAACACTCACCGGTGTGATTCCTCCCGCAACTAGCACACGTGGGTAACCGCCCACCAGCCCTCTGGCCCTGATGGCCCCTACCGTGGTTACCTCCACCACGTCTATGGTCATAGTAATGCCTGTTGTCCCGATGCCTCTTGGCATCACCTCTGTCAAAGTCACTAGATCTCTTCCCAGAACTAGAACCACCAGATCGTTTGGTCAAGCCCAAACTGTGCTCCAAGTCCTTGGCCCTAGCGACCAAGACATCAAAATCTGTGTAGTCAGAAGCTAAAGTGTACCTCTTGATCTCTTCATTCAACCCATAGCGGAAACGGTTACAACGTTCCACTTCAGTAGGAACAAGCTCAGATGCATACTGACTCAGCCTCTTCCATACCCGTAGTGATGGTGACCCACCAAGTGTAGGCATCACCCTGAAGCAAAGATATAACGTACCCTAGCTTGCGTTCCCCGGTACATCCCATCTGTGCCAGAATACGGACGGTCTTCTCTAACCACATCTCAGACCTCTCCGATGTCGACCCTCTGAACTCTTCACCGCCCAAACTGCGGAGCCTCTCTAATGGCAAACCAGTACCCTCTCCCTGGGTTGTGCCACTGCCTAACCCCCAGCCACTGCAGCCTGGAAAGCCCCGGCTATCGCCTGAACTAGGGGAGCTAAATCTATTCCGGCCGGTCCTTGGCCAACTTGAGGTTCTGCGCCCTCGGCTCCCGCCCCACCTCCCTCTTGATGAGGAGGAGGTGGAGGAGGTTGAGGAGCCTGCGCCCCACCAATCTGCTCAACTCCTGGAGCTTGTGCACGTGGTTCTGGTTGAACCATCCTAGGCCTCCATCGTGGTCTCATGTTACAGCTAGCAAGATAATAACTACAACAAACAACATATAAGGATTAAGTTAGCAAAGGTAAGGGTCCAACTGTGCTCAAGTATTTTCCTTTACAAAACTTTTCAAATTAAGTAATAGTAGCAATATGTACTCGACACTACACCAAGCACATCAATCATGCTTCCAAACATTATATGAACGATCAAACAACAAGGATACATGTCATAACATACACCGAGACATAACAATTACTTAACACATCAAGCTTACCTCACTTATCAGTCCAAGGTCTCGGTAACCTCAAGCTCTGATACCAACAAATGTAACCCTCTCGCCCCGGTCTGGTCGGCTGACCGGTTCGAGTAGGTTATACGGGGAAAACTGATGTGAAACCCGTTAAGGTCCCACCTCGGTTAGCAACCCTAGAAAATTTCTTTTAATTAAATCTTGTCTAAAGGCATATTATTACCTAAGTGATCACGACAGCGGAAAACTTTCAAGAAAGAACCACAATCGAACCTAAAACCACATGTTAAACAGCCCAATTTAAAGCCATAGAGCAGGCCGTATCGATACACTAGTCAAGGATCGATACGCCTTGACCAAGTCAATTGCCATCAGTCAACACGGGAAGACCGTATCGATACAGCCCTTGGGCGTATCGATACACCCTTCTCGGTCAACATCTCGTAGTCAACGAGACAAACCCGTACCGATACGCCTAGAGTCCGTATCGATACGCCAAAGTCTCACCAAAATCTCAGAATTCCAGAGAGCATTGGACGTATCGATACACCCCCGAGTATCGGTACCCCTAGCCAATTCTGTGTCTCAAAGTGTAGGACCGTATCGATACGACCCTTATGCGTATCGATACGCCCTGCACTGCAAGACACTAAATTGCAGCAAAACAACATGAAACTCAACTCTAAAAGCATTTTAGGACTTCCCTAACCACATACAAGCATCCATTCAACATTCCACAACCTAGAACTAGCATGGAGAGCAATTTAGATGATCAACGAGACACATATATCATGGCATTCACATAAAGTTAGATATTGCATAAATAGGCATGCTTAAAAGCTCAAAAGCCAAATGGCACATGTCTGCACATATAAGGTTTTTCATGCTCAACCAAAAGCAACATAAACGTCCAAGGCATAACCTCTCACCACAAGCATTCAACAAGTCATAGCATGGTTTACAATCCAAAGCAAAACATGAACAACATTCTACATCTATGAGTCATACAACGCTCATACAACACATAGTAGCCCCATTGCTAAACTACTACTTTATTTACTAAACCATACTTGAGAAACTACAAAGCTTGGAATGTCCTTTCGCATTGCTCCTTGCTAACACCACGCTACTGATCTGCATTGTCGAAAATGAGAGCGTAAGCTAGAAGCTTAGTGAGGATACTCTAAAACCAAAAACAACGACAATGTAGGGTTCAAGCATATGATCCTTAACATCGCATACAACATACATAGGCATCAACATAGCAAACTAGCTAGCAACACAAGAGTCAATAATATGGCATCTTACTTCATATTAAGCTCAACAAGATAAAAGCAATTATCTCAACATAATAACCACAAGAGCAAGTACATTGGCCACTATTAGTTTACTCGGATATGTGGATTTACTCTCAACAACAACATTACCTCAGTGGGATTACACTCATCACCGGACCTTGCATGGATGGGATTCCACTCATCATCACATGCCCTACGGATGGGATTCCACTCATCATCACGTATAATATAAATAATTTTCGGTGGAATATTACATCACCGTACTCCTCCTTGATGACTTAACGCCACCAAGGCCACGCGCGAATTTGACTCAAACATGTGCACACTAATCCTAATGATCGATCATTTATACCCGGTAAGTTAACTAGTGCCAATTACTTTTAAACCACATCACACATCCATCAATTATAACACATATTCATCATCACACATATCAATGTATATACACACAAAATCAAATCATGCCTCACAAGATCAATATAAGCATAAACATCTTAAGCTTGTAAACACACAAGAAGTTAAACTACCAATTTAACTTCTACCTTGGAATGGCCTACCAAGCTCATTTCAATACCTCCACTACACACACTTGAACCAATTTAAAACAATTGAAAGTTTCACTCACCACCCTTCCTTAGCAAATCAAGCAAAAGTCAACTCAAGCCTCCACTATCTCCGGAACCGATCCCGATCCTCCCCCGATGTTTCCTCTTGCTTCTAACCAATCAAAAGACAATTATTACTCAACCGAATCAATGCTAAACTCCAGCCACAAACCCAACTCAAAATCACAAGTCAAAACTTCATAGATTCAAACTCAACTAACCCCAAAACTCTCATTTTCGTGCTCCCCAAATACCCAGCTGAAATCCACCATTTCCAACACCCAAATGACATCTAAAGGCTTCTAAAACACTTCCCTAACAACCCTATACCATCAGCCCTTCAACCCAACACAAAAACACACCAAAAACTCAACTTTTGACACTTTGAAAAATGCCCCAAAGACCCACTTCGGGATTTTTCCCAAAATCCTTCCATTTTGAGATATTAGGTGTATCTAAGTGAGAGTAACTCAAAACCTAACTCAACAACCCAAAAACAAATGAAAAACCTATTAAAAATCCATACTTTCATCAAACTTGAAAAACTTGGAAATTTAAAAAGATGATGGTTTTGAAATCTAAAACCATGGAAATGCTTTGGGATGATGAGGAGAACTCAAATATGAAATTACCTTCGAAAAAGCTCTTGAATTGATGGAGAAAATGGATAGAATAGTAGATTGGGGTTTTGGGAGGGTTTGGGTTCTTTCCAACGTGAAAAGCAAAAAGGGGGAGAAGATAACTTTTTTTTTGTTTTTCTTTTTTGATTCAAAAAGCTTGTCTTCTTTTTGTTTTGACTTAATTACAAGATTGTCATTACTTAAATTTTGATCTCATTTAAATTAAAACTAAGGTATAATTAAATTAAATCGGTTTTGACGACTCGAACCAAACACACACGTCTAACTCCCAATCCCAAAACACGGGTGTTACAGTCCTGAACTTTGATAGTGTATTGCTATGTGTTGAACATCGTTGAAACTCAAACTTTAAACTAAGTACGAAGTTTTTGTATTTTGTGTTGTGTTGGAACTTTGTAGTATGTAGGTAGTTTTTTTAGATAAGTATGAAGTTAGTGTTTAGAATCTCACTATCAAAGTTTTTTTCCTAAATATTTTTATGTAATATTTATCGGAGATATAGTTTCATTATTCTTAAAAGAACATGTGGAAAAATATCTAATAGGTTATAGGTTAACCTATTACCGAACCGTCGGTTAATTGTGTCTTAATGATTAATCGTTAGCGGTTAGCCGCTTCTTAACGGTTAAGTTAGGGTTAACAAAATTTAATGACCGTTATAATGGTTAATCGACCGTTTAGGCTAAACAGTACGGTTAACCTACCATGAATACCCCTAGTCAACACTATATTTATTCTTTTATATATAACTTATAAAAGATTGCTATTTGATATATTCTCAATAAAAATCTAATTTTAGATGTTATATTTAGATGATGTTAAGTGTTTAGTTATTTATTTTTAAAATTTTTAAGTTTAAAAATATAATTAGTATAATCTAAACTCCGTTTGTGAATTTATTTTTCACGAACAGTGTATAAAATAATAAATATTACTGATTTGACATTTGAACACCATTTATGAATATTTTACAAAAACATAAGTTTAAAGATTTTTTGAATTGACAAAAAATGCCTTTATTTTTCATTATATTACTGATTTGACAAATACAACAAGTAGGTTATATGAATGTTAATGAAACTCTAAATTATTTAAGAACATATATTAATTTTTTTTACTTTGATAGTAATTAAACATATAGCTTAATTTTTTTAATACAATAAGTCAGTTGTATGAATGGAAATGAATACATGTAGCTCGATCCTCGATTAAAATAAAATAATTTAAAATAAATTATTCATAGAACTTTTTTTGAATATGCTGGTGCGATGCAAGTGTTGCATCTTTCAACTTTCTTAGTCTTTTCAAAGACGGCACACACAGCATGCATTACTGGTGCTCGAACTCGGGTCCCAAAGAATGGTAAACATCAACCTTTGCCACCAAGACACAAGGGAATGAACATTATTCATAGAAATTTTAAATAAACAAATATATAAGAGATGATTCAAATTAAAATGCGAGCCGCTTAAACTATGACAAAGTACGTATGCGATATATTAAAAGCATCAAATTCTTGCACGAACCAACTTGTCTCAGTGGTTAAGGGAACGGTTGTTGTTCCTAGAGGTCACGGGTTCGAGCACCAGCAGCTGCAGCAGGGTGATTGAGCGTTCATTGTCAAATGGTTGAGAGTATATTTAGAACAGATACTACTTGTAATCACCTTAACTTCCAAAAAAAAGCATCAAATTCTTATCAAAATATATGTAATATTGTATTTAATAATATATACGTTATAATCCATTCAAAATAATATATATACATATATATATATATATATACACACACGTTATAATAATTTTAATAGTATATTTTCATATATTTTTGTGCGTAACTAAAATATAAGGCGTGTTAAAAACAAACAAAAAAATATTATTCTTTATCTTCTCCATTTTCTCTAAGGCAATTTTTTTCCTAGTTTTTTTTCACATTGAGTTCTTTCTAGCGACGATTTTATAGTTGACTGGTTTTGTAAATAAATAAATCTCATCGTTTTGACGATTTTATACTTGTCTTCATAACAATTATCTCCTTTTGAGATGATCAGTGGTCTTATCAATGTTTGATGTCTTTTCATGCTTGTTTTGCCGATGTGTCTGATGCTTGCAGCGAAGAGTATTGAAAATTTCATTAAATATTCTGGTCGAAGTTTTACAATTGTTTGATTTTGTTTGAAGATTTTGCACAGTCTTCTATGGAGTGAAGGATTTTGTTTTAATTTTTCATACCCTTTTTCTTTTTGATGTATTTTATATAATATGTGCTTTTGTTGCTTTGGGTATAACTAGTTTGTAATCCTCTCTCTTGAAATGAAATTCAACGAATGTTCTTGTTTCAAAAAATATATAGGGTAAAGTACACAGACGGTCACTAAACTATACCCGAAAAAACAAAATGTTAATCGAACTTTCAAAAATAACAAAATGGTAATTAAACTTTATGTTTTGTTACAAAATGGTAATTGTGCCGTTAACCGCCGTAAAAATAGTGACATGGCTGTTAAATTTTTTTGTATAATAGCACATTTAGTCCTCAATAGTTACACGTTCAATTAATCTATTCATAATTAGAAGAAATTCAATAAATTTAAGGCTTAAATAAAAAAATAAGTGCCTAAAGTATACATTTTTTTGAACTTCAGGTGTCTAAAGTTTTTTTTTTGTAAAAATAGGTTCCTAAAGTTTTAACCGTTACAATTTTAGATGCCTTGGTGTTAATGGTCGTTAAAAAAACTTGTTAGCCAATTATAATGTGACACGTGGCAGGTTTTTTTTTTACTTTTTAAATTATTTAAAAAAAATAAAATAAAAAATTGAAATTTTCAAAAAATCCCCTAAATTCCAGAAAAGCCCCAATTTCATAAACTTCTAAATCCCGAAATACCGGCCACTCTTGCCGTTGTTGGCCACGATTTCGGGGATGAAATGGAGCGTACTCCCCTCTCCCAAGCACCCATGCACCAATCGTCGTCGTTCAGCCGCCGCTCGTTGCAAATTATTCGAATAAATTTTTTGAATATTCCGGCCTTCGTCCGGCGTTTTGCACGACCGTGGTTAACACGGGGTGGTAGGGTAAACGAACGTGGTGGTCCCGCGATGGATGTGGATAGCGGCAGTGTGGCCATCGATGATGAAATCGATTCAAATCGTGATTTGAGTTTTGGTGAGTTAGGAATTTCGAATTTGAGGGTTATTTTGTGAATTTTGGAAATTTAGAGATATTTTTTAAAAAATAAGTTTAAAAAATAAAAGAAATTGAAAATGAAATAAAAAAATATTTTTTTAAAAATTTAACGATAGTTAACACGAGGCACCTAAAATTATAACGGTTGAAACTTTGGACACCTTTTTTTACAAAAAAATACTTTAGGCACCTAAAATTCAAAAGTGGTGTAGTTTAGGCACCTATTTTTCATTTAAGCCTAAATTTAACCCTCAATTTTCACACATTGTTATAATTATATTTTAAGTTTTATTAGTTTATTAATTATGTTAATAAATATATTCAATAAATTTAAATTAAAAGATATTATAGATAGAGTAACAAAGTATTGAATACAAATATGCAGGTCCTCTAAACTCGTGGAATTGTCCAGTAGTAAATGATGATGTATTTCATTCAGACGACTCAGGTTCGAGCATCATGTGTGCACAGTGTGTATCCCTTATTAAAGAGCTAAAAAATTTGAACAAAATACTACCTTATAATCACTAATCACACCAACATATTCAAAGAAAAATAGGTAGGTCCTCTATTTGAATCTTTTAAGTATTTTAGTTTTTTATTTAAAGATTATATAAAAGTATGTACAAACAAAAACACTATTATAATGACAAGACACATTAACATTGTTATCACGCCTCGTCAAAGTGCACCAGGACCGATCGAGGAGTGCTCCCTAGGTGCACTCGGGCCAACCAAGGCAAAATAAAGTACCTTGGGCGTTTTAAGGCAAAGGATGATCTAAGGAAGGATCTAGAACGACCTAGAGAGGCCCATAACCTTTTTGAAACGTCTCCACCATGTTCTAGGAGGTTCTAGGATGCTCCACAACCATCTAGGCCTACCCGAAAAGGACCTAGAAGGTCCGAGAAGCTCGGGGAAGCATCATGACAACTCTGGAAGGCTAGGGACTAGTCTGGACACCTCCGGAACATTCTAGAAGAATATAGACAAGTGTAGATCTATAAGGACAACTCTAGAACAATCTAGAATACTTTATAGTATTAGAGATGTATGTAGATAAATATAGACTTATCTAGAATGTTGTAGGCTCTCTTTAGATATTTTGGGAGGCAAAATGCCAACCATTGAATCAAATAAATCTCCACCGTCCATTGAGGAGGTTGGAGACTATAAATAGGCTAGCTAGAGTCATTTGTAGATCATCCCATGAAATCCACAAGTTCTCTCTTGTAAAGCTTTCTACAAGCTAATAAAGCTTCCTTTCTTAAGTTCTCACTTGTTTAGCCATATCGTTGCGTGAGTAAGGCTTACTAGCATTGTGTCGGAAGTGCTAGTGCCGCACGGATTGAGCTTGAGAGAATAAGTCTGTGACAGTTGGTATCGGAGCGTGTTTGATTCGCTCGGGACATGGCTAAATCGGGCAAGAGTAAAGTGGTAAGCTCATCTGACACGGAGGTCATGAATGAGCAACGAGGGTGCGAGGAGATGGTCGACCCTGCGATGACAAGGCCAAGGGCCAAGTCAAGAGACATGATCTCTAGCTTGGAGTCACGCCTAACCCATGTCGAGGAGAACGTGGCGGGTGTAAGCACCCATGTGGACGACCTTCAAGATCGGGTAGAAGGCCTAGAGGCGGATGATGCCGAGATCCACACAGTTGTGAAGGCAATGAGGATCAAGCTAGAGGAGACCCTGCGCGTGGAGATTGAGCAAATCTGCGATCTTCTCATGGGAGAGCTCTCGAAGGTACGTGATTCTTGCCAACAAGAACTTGACAGTATGCGTGCCAAGCTTTAGGAACTACAAGGCGACCTTGCGTTGTGCAAGCGCGCCATGGTCATGGGGCCAAGCACCTCATACGAGACCAGGAGGGTCGAGGTGCTCAAACCTAAGACATTTTTGGGGTCACGCGACGCTAAGGAAGTAGATAACTTCCTATATGGCTTAGAGCAATACCTTGTCGCGATGGGTATTGTGGACGAGGCATCCAAGGTTCAAACCGCCTCACTTTACCTCACCGACACAACCATGTTATGGTGGAGGAGAAGGCGTCTGGACATCGAGAGAGGTACGTGCACCATCTCTACCTTTAATGATTTTAAGAAGGAACTCAAAAGGCAATTCTACCCTGAGAATGTCGAAGACGAGGCAAGAGCACGCCTCCGTCGACTCAAGCAAACGGGGAGCATCAAAGACTATGTCAAGAAGTTCACAAGCTTGGTGCTTGAGATCCCCGACCTCTCCGAAAAAGACTCACTCTTTAACTTTGTTGATGGACTCCAAACGTGGGCCAAGACCGAGTTAAGGCGTCGTGAGGTGCAAAACCTTGCCGATGCCATCGTCGTGGCCGAGAGTCTTATTGATTATTCAAGCCACAAGGAGTCCACCCACAGGCCAAAGGATGACAAGGATGGTCATACCAATGGTGGGGGAGAGAGGAGCCATCAGGAAGGCCACACGCCTAGGCACCGAGACTCATCCCCTTGGAAGGGCAAGGACAAGGGTAAGTCAAAGAAGTTCCAAGGAACGAGGAAGTCACCGCCAAGCAGTTGCTTTATTTGCAACGGTGACCATTGGACTCGTGAATGCCCACAACGAAAAGCCCTTAGTTCGCTTCTAGCCAAGCATTAATGGGGAAGTGATGTCGGCGAAGGTAGTGATGTCTAGGATAAGCAAGGTGCACAAATGGGATCCATGCAGATGATTTCAGCACTTCGATCGGTTGAGGACACCGATAGGAACGAGGGAAGTTCCATCCATAAGGGACATGACACCAAGGGACTTAAGCCAGGGTCGATGCTCGACGTGGAGCAAGAAGATGACCAACCATCTCCAAAGGCCAAAGGTAAGGCCGAGTCACCGACCAAGCTTGCACAGGGTAAGCAAGGTGGCGTCAACAAGGGTAAGCCCATGAGAGGGAATCATGGCAACACGAGGGCTAAGTCCGCGCCAAAGGCTAGAACAAGGGTAAAGTGCTACCTATGTGAAGGACCTCATGTGATGAGGTCATATACCATACGAAAGAGACTTGTTGCCTTCATTAAAGGAGTTGATGGCAAGGCACAACTTGATACGATAGCCCAGAATCGAGCTGTTAAGCCGAGGGTAAAGGCGAAGCAAGCTAGGAGCCGAAGGAGGCACACCAGCAACATCCAAGCAGCTCAACTAAGACACGACGAGGGCGTCGCGAGATCAGGTGGGGGAAAATGTCACGCCCCACCAAAGTGCACCAGGACCGGCCGATGAGTGCCCCCTAGGTGCACTCGGGCCAACCAAGGCAAAATGAAGTGCCTTGGGCGTTTTAATGCAAAGGATGATCCAATGAAGGATCTAGAACGGCCTAGAAAGGCCCACAACCCTTTTGAAACGTCTCCACCATGTTCTAAGAGGTTCCAGGACGCTCCACAACCATCTAGGCCTACCCGAAAGGACCTAGAAGGCCCGTAAAGCTCGGGGAAGCATCAAGACAACTCTAGAAGACTAGGGACTAGTCTGGACACCTCCGGAACATTCTAGAAGACTATAGACAAGTGTAGATCTATAGGGACAACTCTAGAACAATCTAGAATACTTTATAGCATTAGAGATGTATGTAGATAAGTATAGACTTATCTAGAATGTTGTAGGCTCTCCTTAGATATTTTAGGAGGCAAAATGTCAACCATTGGATCAAATAAATCTCCACCGTCCATTGAGGAGGTTGGAGATTATAAATCTCCTTACAAGTTCTCTCTTGTAAAGCTTTCTCTAAGCTAATAAAGCATCATTTCTTAAGTTCTCACTTGTTTAGCCATATCGTTGAATGAGTAAGGCTTACTAGCATTGTGTCGGAAGTGCTAGTGCCGCACGGATTGAGCTTGAGAGAATAAGTCTGTGACATTGTGCTCCCAAGGAGATAATTCGTGTTCTAACTTTGGAGATATAATATTAAAAGAGAGAGTCGCAAACCACAGACATGAATTTAGAGACAGAACCCTCATTTTTTTTACCTTTGTTCTTATATGTAAACTTTTTTTAAATGAATTATTTATAAAAATTTCCCCACTTTCAAACATTTATATTTTGCTCCACAACTTCAAATCATGGCTATGTCATGCACGGATCTTAAAATAGACATGTACTATAAAAAAACCATTATAATAATATTAAGTATCATTTAAGATAAAGTATTTTAATAACTTTCCAATTTAATTATGTTGAGTTGATTTGTGATACTAACACAATATTTATTGATAATATAGTGTAGACAAAAATCTAAAATGTTTTTTTCTTTAGGCCATGAATTCTAGACCTACTAGAAACACTTATTTTTTCTTTAAGGTTTTTTTTTATGTTCCTTTTAGATGGGATTAGAATTAGAGTTAGAATTTGTTACATAAAAAAAGCAAAATATGATAATTAGGCCACTAAGACATAAATCCAAAACCCAATTCCATGTTTTTTTTGGAACAATTACTATCTAGGAGAATGAGAGGAGAAAGTTGTTCTTAATGAGTATTGAACACACAACTTAGAGAAGAGAGGAGGATGTCAACTAAGAACTTTTAACCACACGTTTTAGAGATTTTTTTACCTCAACTCGATCTAATAAATCTAAACTCGGTTATATTTAATTCAACCATCAAAATCAACAATTTAAATTCCAAATGAATTCATTCTTAATTTTAATTGACCTAAACTTAAAATTACTCAAATCTAAACGAAAAGCTTAAAATAATTTTTAAACTTAGGATGAGTTTGTCACGCTCGACGAGCAGCGCTGAGCACCACTAACGATGAGCACCTCTGAGCACCACTAACAATGAGCACCTTTGAGCACCGTTAAATTAATTTATAAAGATTAAAAATCTAAAGGACTCAACATATATAATTATAAATTATTTAAAATAAAATATTAATTAAATTATTTTTCATATATATATATATAATATTTTTAATCTTTTTTAAAAGAATTAGATCAAATACCAAACTTAGTCAATTTCAAAAATAAAAACTTAAAACCTAAAACCCTAAACTCTAAACACAAAACTAAAAGCTTGAAAACTAAAACACTCAACCATAAAACCTAAAACCCTAAACCATAAACTTGAAACATAGGGCCCTAAACCTAAAATCCAAAACCTAAAACCATAAACGCTAAATCCTAAATTGTAAACCATAAACCCAAAATTCAAATATTAAGTTTAGGCTTTAGAGTTTATGGATTATGGTTTACTATTTATGATTTATGGTTAAATGTTTTGGTTTTTATGTTTAGGGTTTAGGGTTTACCATTTAGGGTTTTAGGTTTAGGGTTTTAGTTTTAGGGGTTATGCTTTTAGATTTAGGGTTTAGGGTTTCATGTTTATTGTTTAGAGATGGATTCAAGTTTAGGGTTTATGATTTAGAGTTTATGATTTAAGATTTAGGGTTTTTATTGTTTAAATGAACTAAGATTAGTATTTGATCCAATTATTTTTTTTAAATAATATATATATATGGAATATAATTTAATTAATATTTTATTTTAAATAACGTATAATTATATGTTTGAATAATTTATAATTATATGTTAAGTCTTTTAAAATTTTAATCTTTATAAATTAATTTAATGATGCTCAACAATACTCAACATTAGTGGTGTTCAGTGGGGCTCGTCGAGCGTCGTAAAATTTTCCTTTAAACTTAAAAGTAAATAAGATCTAAATATATTTGAATGGATAAAAACCTATACAAAATTACATCTTAAATTTAAATAATTTTCAAATTTAAAAATAACTCAAACACTAAAACAATCACCCATCAATCCCACTCACAATTCCAATAAAAACAGTGGAGGGACATAAACGCTCGCAGGTGTCAATTTAGTGTTCCTTTCGAACCCATTGTAAAGGGAAAAACAAAAAGTGGCACCAAAAAATCAAACAACGCGAACCTAAGTGCTGACAATTACTTGTCTTAAGTGAACCGTCGTTAAAAAAATTAGCCACGTGGCATCGGATGGGGGCCTTAATTAAGAAAGTTTAGAAATCCCGTTTCCTTAGGGACTAAGTAGCCAACTGCCGGGACGACGACGTAACCTCACCTCCGCCTCTGCTTTTATCATTTTTAGTACTTTCCTTAACTGCCATTCAGTTAGGTTATTCACTCCCCTCTGCCTTACAAGTTAGACCCACCAATAATAGAGTGAGGCACTCTTTTTTTGGACTATTCATGCCACGTGGGTTTGGATGTTATCTTCATCATCACACGGTTTTAGTAGGGGTGAACATTCTTTCGAGTTAAGTAATTTTTTTTGAGTTAATCGAGTTAATAAGTCTTATTTTATAACTTAATTTTTATTAAAAAAAATTAAATTTAGTTTATAAAATTCGAGTTTGTTTTGTTTCTGTTCAAATTTAATAGTAAATGTTTATATTAATGTTATGTTACTAATTGGTTCCAATTTAAACCACTTTCTATAATCATATACGGTATACATATAAATACTTCCTGTGATATACATATATTAGGAAAAGTTAATAGACTCGACTCGAACTTTAAATTCCATACACTAATTATCCAAAACTTCAAGTTATTTAAAATTTCATTCTATAATTTGAACTTTATTTTAATTTTTTCTAAGTAGGGTAGAGTTTAAAGATATATTAAACACTAATAATAATGAGAGGTATCTTAACTCATTCAAATATTCTTTAAAAGTGAGACTGATTTTCAATTCAATTGATATCTCGTAGAGATTATGAATTTAAATACTTTTACGATTGTTTATCATTTAATATTTTTTAAATTGTCTGGTATGATTATAAAATATCACATATTCAGTTATCCTGACTTTTTAATAACGCACACGATGACAAATTACTCAAATTTAGGTCACCAAAGATAACAAGATTTTTTTCACTAGAACATTTGATTGGTTCAATTTTGTTTGATAAATTATTAACACTTTTTTATTACATATACAATGTTTATACTTTGAAATTTCGATAAATTGTTATGATAATTCATGCATGTCCATAGAGGTGCATAAACATAATAATACATGCACAACGACCCCCAAGATTTGTTTTAAACACCAAACACAACCATTTACACAGAACAATGCGCGACCTTTGAGCAATCAGAAACGGCATTAAACATGAATTTATTCGAAAATTGGCCAATTGAGGAAAGCCATTTTATAATAAAAGTTGCCAAAGCCAATAAAAAACTAGTGGTTGGCACTCATTTTCCTTTCTAAAAAAGGAATAATGCCATGCAAACCCTACTCGGAAGTTGGAACTTTGGAGGACTGATTGAATAGAATGATTGGGCTTTTAGGGTAAAGATGGGATAATGGTTCCATTTGTCCCTTTATTTTAGGTTATCCATTTCAAGCTACTGCCAAAAATCTCGATTTTTTTACCTATCAACCAAACCACTTGATAAATAAAATTAAAATAACAATATAATCTATTAAAGATTTTAAAACATTTTTAAAAAATAAAACCAAAAGAAAACGATAAATTTAAAAGTAAAAGATAAGCGATGTACCAGTCAAATTAAACATTTTTTTTGCATCAAAAAATCTTTATTGTACATTATAGAAAGGGTCTCTAAGGAGTTGTCAAAACACAAACTAGATGAAACTTCAAAATCAACAATCGTCTTTCATGTCTATTCCCAAAAGCGGCGATCCGCTATAGATAACATCAATAAATAACCTAAAGGGGGTCAAACTATCAGTGATCACCGACAAATATGAATAAGGAACAAGTGTCGTGAAGGTCACTGTACGAACACCAACAAAAATAACCATAGAAACGTGTGATAAAGCAGTGACATGTCATAAAGGTAGATAAAACGTGTCACAAAAGCAGAGGAAAGCACGATAAGATGTGTGAAGAAAATAAAACAAATAGAATCAAATATAAAAAAAGAAAAAAAATATTAATTATCGGTGGTCTGCAACCAGCACTAAAACTAATGTTACCGTCGATTAGACAAAAAAAAGTAGTAAGTGGCTAGACTGCGAAGGCAAGCGACGAAACCTAGTACAAATCAAGAGATTGTGAGTTAATTCCTTTTTAATATATAAAAATCAAAATTATTAGATAAAATTTAAGATTTAATGTCAACCGAGACGTATTTCAATAAAATATATGTTCATCAACATAATTTTGCTTATAATAAATAATAATATGGTTTTTCTTAGTGGTAAAGGTTTTATGAGATAAAAAGTATAGAGAGAATAAAAAATCTCATTTGATTAATATAAGGTTGATTTGTTTATTAGTTGTTTGATGGAATCATATTAGAATGAATAATGTGGGGGGAGTGGGAGCTGATTCATTAACACGGGAGCAAAAGAATCCCCTAAAACTGCTGATTATAAATCACTGAGTTCTCAGAATTATGCCCTTTGCTTATCAAACAAAACTCGTTGTGGTACATCGATTTTTTAGTGAGTTGGATCCCATTATTCCCCCCCCCCCCCCCCCTTTTTTTTTAAATAAATTCCTTATGTTCCCTGTTTACTTTTTAATTAGAAAAATAAAAGAAAAAATTCCGACCTGCCGGATTCGAACCAGCGACCTAAGGATTTAGCTGCAAGGCAATACCCACTACAGTCCTCCGCTCTACCAACTGAGCTAAGGTCGGCCATGTTTATTCTCTCGTACATACAATTTTATATAAGCATTTTATTTTCTTTAATAACAATGGATATTTTATTGTTATATCCGACCACGATTTTAAACTATTATTTCTCTGACGATATTAATTCTTTATTTATATTAATATTTCATGCACTATGTTGTGATTTTTTTGTTTGCTTTAATGTTTTGGTGGAAAGTTCCTCAAATATAAAAAATTCTTCCGATTTTTAGACCATTATAATCTCTAACTGATAAAAAAAACACCTTTTTTTTTCTGGTACAAGATAGCAAAATTACTTGTGCTTTTCACCGTTTGCTATACATAAAATGTTGACGTTTTAGCTTAAACCTGGCTTTCAAATCGCTTAAAATACCGGCTAAAGCAATTTTATATATACTGCGAGCCTGCGATGAATGGACCAATTGAATTAAGAGAGTTATCTTTATTTATAACAAGTCTGCATGATGTCTCATATAAATTAAACAACTAATAAATTAAATACCAAAAAAATTATCTTCTACTTGAACATGGCTTCACTTGACTTTCAAATCTCGATATCTATTTTTTTTTCCATTTACTCACGGCCTATGTTGAAAAAAGTCATTTTATATTTACATATTAAATCAATAATTAACCATTGAACAATAAAATAAACAGATAGTTTTCAAACAATCTTAAAAATATGCATGAAACACACAAATTAATCAATATCTGAGTTCATTCTACTTTCATCAACGACAATTACCTATCATAAAAATTGTATATATGTACGATTTCTAAGAACTTAAAGAATAATGCCTATGATTATACGATAAGTTATTCTTAAATTGATCCGAATTCAAATAATATTATATGTATGCAAAAGTAACGCGAAGAACATACTATGTTAAAAAAGATAATTATTTGATGCACCTTAATGAAAAGTTTTTTTCCCTCACAAGCATGCTTTTAAAATTGTCATGTATTTCTTTTAAGGGCCATAAACTATAAACTTTAAACTATAAAATTTATTCTCAAACTTTAAAATCTAATCATAAACACTAAAATTATGACCCTAAAATCTAAACCTTAGACGCCTATGAAAAACAAAATTTTCACAATGAAAAAATTATATGTGTCTAAGTTTTGAGCTTTTAGTAGATTTGGGCCTTAATCTTGGGGTTCTGGGTGGTTAGCTCGTTTAGCGAAACATCGGGTGGAGGCCCACACTTACCTAGGTTAAGTTTACACTGTGGTCTGTGAGAATAAAAAAAGACTTCATTTTTGGTTAGTCTCAGCTCAGGCAGCGGCGACCAAACCTCTCTCTCCACCCCTCAGATTTCTTCATTTTCAGCAGCTTCCATGGTATGTTCATCTCCTTCCTCCGTTATTTAATACACCAGATTTATCTTTATACTGAAAAAACCAAGTTTGTTTTTGGATTACTAACTTACTTTTGGCTTGCTTTTCTCTAGGCCCCAAAGAAAGACAAAGCCCCTCCTCCTTCCTCCAAGCCAGCTAAATCTGGAGGTGGCAAGCAGAAGAAGAAGGTCTATTCTTTTATTTATTCAATGGGGTTGATTTTATCCATCTTATGATTTGCTAAAAAAATGTGGGTTTGTATTTGCAGAAATGGAGCAAGGGAAAACAAAAGGAGAAGGTGAATAACATGGTGTTGTTCGACCAGGCTACCTACGACAAGCTTCTGTCTGAAGCTCCTAAATACAAGCTCATCACTCCCTCCATTCTGTCTGATCGTTTGAGGGTACTTTTTCATTTCTTTTTTTAAAAATTTAATCTTTTGTTTTGATTATGTATTGTTTTAATGTCTGTTCCCTCTTGCATGTCTATGGAAATCTAAGTTGCTTTTGGTCTTTTCTTGTTGCCCTGCACTGCTCATTGTCTTACAATCACATTATGGGGTTTTATTCAATGGATTCATCCTCGAGCTTCGTTATCGAATGGCTTTATAAACTGCAGTAGCTAGCAGAAATATAATGATATCATAGAGCAGCTAAAAGCCTTAATTAGCAGTCTGAATTACATATTTTCATAGGCTATTGTTGCCTGATTAGTATTTGTAGGGATTGGATAGTTGGTCTTCTGTTGTCTGAACTCTATTTAAACGAAAGCTTTGTTCTGATAATATGTCTAACATGGTATTGTATGCACCTTTCAGGTTAACGGGTCGCTTGCAAGGAAGGCTATTAGGGAATTGATGGCGAAAGGATCGATTAGGTTGGTGTCTGCCCATTCCAGCCAGCAGATTTACACTAGGGCAACAAACACCTAGATGGTTTGTCCGAATTTTGCTTAGCTAGTTTGATGCAGTATTGCCTTTTGATGTTGAGTTGATTTTCAAGTGAATCCTTTTTTTTAATTGTGCTGCCTTTTTGTTTAGAATGTGGGGGATATATTCTCTTTTTATGGTCCTGGTTTATTGCATACATTTCAGAATTCATTTTCAGCTCTCTTAAATTTGTTTCCAAAGTGAGATTGATTTGTTGGCTTAGTAGAAAATAAAGCTTTGAACAATACATAATTTTGAATTAACTCACGTTTTTCTCGTATTTTCTTCTCAAATTGTAATAATTTGTTTTTACACACTACTGAAAAATGACCATTCCTCTCATTTTCTTCCCAGCCAAACACACTTGAAATTTATTTTAGGGTAAACTACACTGGCAGTCACCCAACTATCGTTTTATTCTTATTTTAATCACTGAACTATTTTTTTTTTGGCAAAAACGTTACTAACGTTTACTTTTGCTCCTAATTTGGTCACCCTCCGTTAAATAATTAACGGATCTGCTGAGTTGGAATTACCAACGGCTATATTTCAAAATTTTCAGTTTATTTTTTTCCATGTCAGCACACACACACGTGACTTTTACCTGGATTAACCATGGGATTTGGAGATGATGATCTTAAACAGACCTCTGAACTCTAGTCCCATTGAATAGCTCGGTGAAATGTCCATTCGGACGGATTCAACGTGGTTTCCCCATCAGCTGCAACAAGATCATAAGGCGAGTCGTCGGAGAATTCAGTCGGCATGGATTTCCAGTGCAGAGATGGATTCCACTCCGCTTCTTTCAGTACTTTTAGTATCTCCTCCACCACTATTTTGCTCCCCTCAGCTGATAGATGAACTCCATCTCTGTTGAAAAGAAGATAAGAAGATATTCGATAATTCGGTTTCGAGATAAACTTTGAAGGAAACAATCCAACTCCCACAACAGTATAATTACAGTTTGAAACATCTAAGTTTCAGAACTACACAACACAAGTGGATGCTGATTCACTAATAAAGCTAATGAACTTCGAAAATGTGATTGCATCAGGAAAAAAAAGATAGACTGAATTGTAGACAGGAAAACTTACGTGAAGCAATCGGTTTCCCAATTATCTCTTCGTTGAAATGCAGTGAAAAGATCAACCACCTCAATATCCAATTCTTGGCAGAGCTTTATACAAGCTTCAGAATACGTCTGGCACAACTCATTTGTTCGAACAAGGTGGCTAAAATATTCACTGATTTACCCAAGGGACGACTTAGATTGACGATTTGCAATAAGATATAAGGTGGGAAAATTGGCATAGAAAACATGTGTTACATTACCTTGTGTTTTTATTTACTCATTCTTCATCAACAGGAGGACAAGTAAAAAATATGAGGCGCGTTGAATCCGAAAGGCTCTGGTTTCAGGAAGAAAAAAAAATAGAACGAGCATTGCATGTTACTATCAGACAGTGAAATAAGTTAACGCTGCCACTAACAAAGACAAGCAAACAAAGGAAAAACTGAAATTTTGAAGCACTTGAAAGTTGAAACTATTTTCTCCTTGGCCGTTGCTGATTCGAACATAATCGAAAGCTCTAAATTCAGTGTTAACTTGATCATGCTTACAAGCTACAACCTTTCAGGTCATATATTGAAAGTATTGTTTTTTCACTAAGTTTGCTCTTAAATTCAACCTCAAGTGAGAGATATGTTGAGAATTGAGAAAATACCTTGAGATGAACTGTTATTTTCCTCATGTTGTCGATATATTCGGAAAGTGGAACATGAGGGCCAAGGTCGGATGGATGAGGCCCCATCGAATCGTTACCGCCGAAATAAGTTATTATCAATGAAGGCTGATTAGATTCATCCTGTAACATACAAAAGAACATAATAGAACTACGGTGTTAAATTCGAATCACTTCGAAAAGATAACACCTTACAAATCTAATACATACATTATGATCAATAACAATACACAGACCCTGATGGCTGCTACCTTAGTTTATTGCTTTCAAAAACTCAAAATACAGATTAAAGGAATCAAAACTTGAATACCTTTGGGAAAATACGATCGAGCACCTCTAGGGCGCGCCGTGAATTCCACCCATAATATCCTCGTAAATTTGCAGAATTCCACCCATAATATATTACTTTAATAATATTAGAAAGGTAAAAGTCACGTGTGTGTGCTGACATGGAAAAAAATAAACTGAAAAATTTGAAATATAGCCGTTAGTAATTCCAACTCAGCAGATCCGTTAATTATTTAACGAAGGGTGACCAAATTAGGAGCAAAAGTAAACGTTAGTAACGTTTTTGCCAAAAAAAATAGTTCGGTGATTAAAATAGGAATAAAACGATAGTTGGGTGACTGCCAGTGTTGTTTACCCTTTATTTTATTGTCATCTTTCACTTCCTCCTACTTTTCTTCATCCAAACAAGGCTTTAGACTTGAGAAATACATTTAGAGTGTTTGGATCGGAATATCTTACTTTATCAGCAAGATTAAAAGGCTTTAACAACGTTCCCTTGAGTGGGTAATATGATATTACCAATGATGTCAAAATTGGGTAATATAAGGGTAGTTTCTAAGGCTGAGTAAAATTTGTTTCGACTTGAAAAAATAATTTTTTTTTCAATTCCGAGTCATTCGAGTTAAGTTATTTGAGTCAACTCAAATAATTTGAGGGAATTTTGAGTTTGAAATTTTCAACTTGAAAAAAAATTGAATCTTATTGTTTTGCAATTTAATCTTTGATTTCCTTATTTCTTTAAGTCCATTTGATATTGATTTTTGACGAAATTTGAACCACAAAATAAATTTTCTATTTTTTAATTTAGTCCTAAAATTTTGTATGATTTTCTCTAAAGTTCATTTTTTTCACCAAATTTAAATCATGCTCCACTACCACTATAAAATGTCTACATAACTTTTATTCATATTTTTAACAAATTTATTATTATTATTATTATTATTATTATTATTATTTATCCCCTTAACTTTGCATTTATTTAATTTGGTCCTCTAATTGTAATTTTTTTTAAATTCTTTCGTCTAATCAATTCCTTCATAGTCTCATCAACTCTTTGTTCTCAATTTTTTTAAAAAAACCAAAGATAAAGGTAAAAATTTAATTCAAAGACTCGAAATAAAGTAGATATAAAATATCACCAAAACTTGATGATGAAGATAAAAAATATCAATATTAAAAAATATATTTTGCAGAATTGGATTACGTTGACAATACGTTTATTACTACCACTCAATTGTGAACAAGAGTGGTGACTAACTTGCATCTAGATCCAGTTTGAGGGTTCAAAATAAGGAGATCAACAGGATAACTAAAAGAGCGTCATCTTGATCAGTTGTGGCGACGTCTAATTCACTCTTGAAGCAAAATAAAAAAAACGTATCAATAGACAGAAAAGCGTATCAAAAAGCAGAAAATATGTACTAAAAATTAAAAAAAAAATGTGTCATAAAGACAGATAAAGAACAAAACAAAAAAATAAAAGAAGGTGACCGGTGGTCAACAACCAATTTTAAGGTTGATGCCGCCGCCGGCCTTACAACGTAGATGAAACGGTTAAATTAAAAAAGATAAAGCGGCTAAAAAAAGAAAAAAGCGGCTAGAGAGAAAACCCTTTATTTTTAGAATATTTTATAATTTTATGACATTGTTTTAATAAATAACATTATAAATCTTACTCACACTTGCAAATATATATATATATATATATATATAATTAGAGAAAGTTATTTAAATTATAATTAATTCGTATTATAATATTATAAATAATTATAATTAAATTATACAAAAATTCAACTTGATTTAAATCGTAAAAATTTTAAATAAAATTTGAATTATAAAATAAGATTTGTCAAATTAACTAATTCAATTTTTGTGATTCAATTCAACTCGAACAAATGATCATTCCCAGTAGTTTCGATATCATTTGTTTCTTAAGATGGAGTAATATTTACATTATCCTACTTTATAAACTTTAAATACAATTTTATTTTTGTTGCAAAAAAAAAGAAACAAAAACAATAGACGATGGGATTGTTGCTTTGGTCTCTCGAATTTGTAATCGAACTTAAGTTCTGTATTTACAGTTTTAAGGTGACATTGTTCCAACTAATTCACCAAACTATATTGGTTGTTGATCATATGATTAGATGGGTGCAAAATAAATTGTAACCGTTAACTTATATAACTATTACATTTTACAGTTTAATTAATCTAACTGTTAAGGTTAAACGCTTACGGTTAATCGAATTATTAAAAAAGATAGCTAGTGGTTAACCTATAGGTTAACGTATAAGCACATTTTTTAACTAATTATGAAATTTGTGTTTAAAATCTTTTTATTTAAGTATTTTTTGATAATTTTAATATAATATTTATCGGAGAGATAATTTAATTATTTTCAAAAGAAGTTGTGAACAAATGAATTTTTTTTGTAATAAGTTGCAGGTCAACCTGTAACTGAATTGTTAATAAATAGTTAATCATTATAACGATCCTTAAAAATTTTAACGGTTAATCGTTTCTTAACGATCATTAAAAAATTTAACGGTTAATCGTTTCTTAACGGTCATTACAGTTAATAACCGCTATAATGGTTAACCGTCCATTTAAACTAAACGGTATGGTTAACCTACCATGAATACTCCTACTTCTGATGCGAATGTGTTTTCCTCTTTTAGAAACTTTAAGGGTGTGTTTGGTTCACGAAATATAATATTACTTGATATATTACTAGGAATGTTACATTACCTTGTTTGGTTTATTGGGCAGGAATGTAAGATTACAATGCGCATTTTACTAAATTATCCTTCTGATATATTTTATTTTCAACAAGTTGAACTTTCATTATAAATATTTGCGTAAAAATTCCTAAAATTATTTTAACTTTCTATATATTATATTAAGTTATAACATTTTAATTACAATCTAATTATATTCATTTAGATATATTCATAGGTAAAAATTAAAATAAATAATTATTATTTAATTATAATTATTTAAAAACCACCTCACACAAATTTTCATTAAATAAAATAAAGAAATATTTTAACAATCCTACCATAACAATACAACTAAAATTAAAAATATTAAATAAAAAAAAATAAGATAAAGTCTGATTTAAATATTCACCGAGTCATTTCTCCTTGTCAGATGCTTTTATGGGGGCCAATACCCACCCCAATCATTTCTTCTCATTTCCATCACTTCGGCGGGAAATATATTACATCTCAACGATTATGTCACGACAATATATATATATCACTGCTATTAAAGCTATATTACAATAACATAATAGGTAAAAATAAATGAATATTTCCTTTTTAGAAATTATCTAAAAAACAAATTCTTAACTAAAATTATATAAAAAAAATATTTTTTTTTAGCCCAGATAGGATAATACTCGCGTTTAGTCAAAAGCGAATTTTAAAATCATTTTTAATTAAACGTGAGTTCCGTGTTAAGTAATAGGTAAAAATAAACAATTTAATTTATTATCATCTTTTTAAGTATAACTCACTTTTAGCTAAGGGTGAGTTTAAAACTCACTTTTAGCTAAATGTGAGTTTGACTTGTGTAGACTGAAAAAGATAATTTTCTTCATAAATTTTGATGGGGCTGATTTTTTAGATAATTCTAAAAAGAGAATATTCATTTAATTTTGTCAGCATAGTTAGGATCAAAATAAATGAATTAAAATTTAGAAATTAAGAAAGAAGAAGAAATGAAGAATGGAAGGAGCAGAAGAAAGAGTACTCAAGAAAGGAAAAATTCAGACTAGTAACAGCAAGAAAGTAGATTACTAAGCAGAAACAAAGCGGGCAACAATTACCCTGTCTGGGATTGGATGTTCATGTTGTGTTTGTCCATTTTTTTCAACCCCAATCCCAGAAATAAACACATGGACTCAGACCAAAATGGATCAAGAAAAACTATAATCATACCTTTGAAGATCACCACGTTCATTATCATTTAACCAGCCGGGCACGTCAAAGCCGGCGGGAAATATATTACATCTCAACTGTCAACACACGCCATCAAGGAACCATAGTTTCAAGTTTCAACCCAAAGCTTTAATGGAGTCATGTTGTCTGACGTTGAAAGCCAATCCTCATTCCTGCTTCCAAATGACTTGGGGTCCGAAATCATTCCTGCTGCAGTTGAGGAACATGATGTCCAGGTAAGAGCTATAGGGATGGAAATTCCATTTCTCTGAGATGTTAATCCATCTTTGCTAACATGAGGGATGACTCCATTTACCATCAAGGCTTCAGGCCGAGCACCAGCTCTTACCGGAAACGTAGCAGGCCCTTCCACATTGCATTTTAGTGCCTTTGATATTATGTCATTCATATTCTTAGTTTCTGTTTAAATTCCGAACATCTCTTGTGTTGTATATGCAGGCGTATATATTCAAAGACTACTGGGAAGATATTGGAACCATAAAGGCCTTTTATGAAGCCAATTTAGCACTCGTCGAAGAGGTTGGTTTTAATGGTTATCCAAGTGTGGTTCATTGTTCAGATAAGATTTAACTCTATTAACCGTCTCCCCTATTGCAGGTTCCGAAGTTTGAGTTTTATGATCCGAAGACGCCTTTCTATACATCTCCTCGATTCTTACCACCAACGAAAATCGATAAATGCAGGGTATGATCCTAAAATTTTGTATTACATTTGTGGCACTTTATTTTTATTCCAACTCATGTTTCAGTCTGTTAATGCAGATTAAAGATGCACTAATCTCCCACGGATGCTTCTTGCGAGAATGTACTGTCCAGCACTCGGTAATTGGTGAACGCTCACATTTGGACTCTGGTGTTGAGCTTCAGGTGAATTATCTCGGTCTCCCCGTTTACACTAAATCGATTTCATATTTCGATCGGATGTTCAACCCCTTTCTATCCACAGGACACAGTTATGCTGGGAGCGGACTATTACCAAACCGAAACTGAAATCGCATCTCTACTAGCAGACAGTAAGGTCCCAATTGGAATCGGACACTACCAAACTTAGTTATCACGGAGAACAAATTCCGAGAGTCCAACGACATCATGTATTTCTGAAACGAGTACCATTTTCTCTGCATTATCGACAAGAATGCCAAGATAGGAAAAGATGTGGTCATTGCGAACAAAGACGTAAGCATATCATCCTTATTCATTCATGCCATTTTCCCGTTAATCAGATACTCAACAAACTGCTGTTTCTTTTGTAGGGCGTTGAAGAAGCGGATAGGCCAGACGAAGGATTTTATAGCCGGTCCGGAATCACCGTCATAGTAGAGAAGGCAACAATTAAGAACGGTACAGTTATATGAACGGATTCTAACATTCTTCCACGCACAGCTCCGTGCTTGGAATTCAAAAGGGGTGTATCGGAATCAGTCATGGTCGGTCGAGCTTCTGAAGGGTGGTGTTTGCCTCGGAAGAAAAAGAGCTGCATTACTGTCAATTACTACTTTTTATGTAAATTGTAACTTGTTTTCTGCAGTGTAAAGTACATAATAATAAACCTCATTGAAAGAAAGCAAAAGTTGATTAAAACGCTACAAACATTATCTTAGGGAGCAGAATCTGGCCTGCTCCAAAAGAGCAATAAATGAGGTCCTACCGGGAGTCGAACCCAGGTCGCTGGATTCAAAGTCCCGAGTGCTAACCACTACACCATAGAACCAGGCAAGTGTTGTTACTGCGTTGCTGATTTTGACCTTAAAATAAGACGCCAAATCCCACACATAATCAAGTACAAGTATACCCCCTTCAAAGGTAACATTTTGTCATCCTCCATGTTTGACACAAGTACAGTGGCGGTAAGAAAGGTTCTGCAAGTAGCAGCGGCTCCCCTGGGGACTAAAGCTTCCGTTGGGTGGTTCACCGGGACTGACAGTAGTAATGGATTTTGTGGGAAGAAAATCCTTTTACAGTTGGTAGAAACACAAGTTCAATTGTTTCCTATACAGTGGTGAGTGGTGACATCCCATAAGAGATACTACATTATTGTTTATACACACGGTGTTGAAGATCTGTAGGCTAAGGGATATTTAGCATTGCCTTTAAGTGTTTTTTGGATTTTTGGGTTTGAGATTCAAATGTTTTGTATTACCGTCGACAAGTATTTTTGAAAAAATAAATAACCATTACAAACATGAGAAAGGTAAATAATCATTATAGACATGATGTAGAAATATATGTTTTAATATAATAATTGAAAAATGTTTTGGACTAAATTGAAAATAATTTTAAATATTCTTCAAGTCAAAAACAACTTGAAAATAAGTTTGAGGATGTTTAAAATTTTTTTGGCAATGTTTGAAACGTTTTTAAGTAGTCAAATTAGTGCTTTTAATGTACCCGTTTCGATACAGGCATAACCTGTATCGATATGTTTTGAAACTGTCAAAACCCGTTTCGATACAAAGCTTAACTGTTTTGATACGGATATGGGTTGTTTTGAAACACCCTTTGGTGTTTTGATACGCTTACATGGCAGACACCCCAACGGTTAAAACCCCCAACGGCTATTTGAATTACAGGTTGTTTCAATACGACACTAAGTGTGTCAATACGAGAGTTTCGATATGGCATACTGCATCAGACTCCAACGACTAGTTCTGAAGAATGACGTTTCGATACAACTACCCGTGTATCGAAACAGACATCACCAGAACTGCATTTATGGTGGGAAATAAAGGCTCCAACAGCTCTAATTCAATCCCAACAGTTCTCAACGGTTACAAACTTAATTGTGAGTATAAAAGGGACCACAAAGCATCAAGGGAAGACTAATGCTTCAATTGTCAACAACATTATGATGAGAAAATTGTCTTAGGTGCTTAATTATTTATTCCTTATATAGACAACACTTGTGAGCCAAAATTATTATATTTGCTCAAGTGTTTAGGTTTGTGTGAGAGCTTAAAAAGTGCAAACAAATACCTATTAGAGGGATTTTTTAGTTTGCTTATTTTCTTTCTCTTGTAAAGAGGGTTTACTCAAACTTTAGGCTAGAAAAGGGGACGAATCAATTAGTGAATTGATTAGGAAATCCTTAGTGGGAGCTAAGGTAGTGGATGTAGGTGCTTGTTCGAAAACTGAACCACTATAAATTCATCGTGTCATTTATTTTTGGCTTCCACAAATCAATCACCCAAAAAAACTAATTTCTCCACCACTTGGCTAGCTAAATCGGTTGAAGAAAATCGAGCTTATCAAGCCTAACACATGATATTGTAAGTTAAAAATATATATTTAAATAATATTTAAATTCTTTAATGTTATAATATATAAAATATATCAACTTAAATTACAAAAAAAAATATTAAAAAATATATATTTGTATTAGTCAATATTATTTGCGAGAGTTTGAAGTAAGAAAGCCTTCCCTTATCTATTTGAATACATCATGTTAACATAAAACTAATTTTCTTAGTTATTCTTTGTGGTAAATGGCATCTAAAGGAATATTTTATATTTTGTACCTACAACATATGTGAGCTTTCATTTTAGTCGTTAATGTAATACAATCTGTACCATTAGTTAATTGTAAGAGGAGTTAACCATAAATAAATTTTTTCACCTAATTTGCATCACCCATTATCTGTAGAAACTAAATGTCCGTGACAATATTGAATTCCTTATAAGAAGTCATCATTGACAGATTCTGACGTTTGTAATACCCGAACTATACCCGGGTTACTATATGTATATTTTTCCTTAAAAATAAATAAATAAATAAATAATGATAAATAAATGATAATAAGCTCAATAAATAAATAAAATAAACCCCATACACATTACAATCCATTTCACTTTGTCATATGATGGATTCAATGATGCAAACATAACACTTTGATGACTTTACTCTCGTAGATCTTTTCTTTCCGAGGTATCTCCATTTCTTTCTTCTTCTGCTGGAGAGTAGGGGAGGCCGGAAGGACTTTTCTTGTCGAGAATATCTCTTCTTTTTGTCCTTGCAGCTGCAAGAATTATCCATCTTGCATTTGATAGTAAGGCCTAGCTCCTTACATGCTTTGTCAATTTCTCTGCTTCCAAACATATAATCTTTGAAGAGTTTCTTTCTGTCGCAAATCTCTTCTAAGGCAATATATGTTTCTTGTTGTATCTCACCAACGGTATGATTAAGAATATTTTTTCTCCGCTGTTGTAATTGTCTGTTAACATCATTTTGGAGCAATTCTGGAATTGAGGCTAGAATAGCTTGTTTCGGGCTCTGATATGCACCTAATGTGTAGAAAAGTTTGGTCATAATGCTGAAGTGTTTGGCTAAATCTTTCTTTTCATAAGAGTAACACTTTCTTTTGAAAAATTCTCTCTTCTTGAGTATTTTGGCATCATCAGGGTTACCAAGAAAAATATTATGCATGATCTTGATAACATAAGAGAAGTCTTGTTGGACAAGAAAAACCATCTGATCATCTTCTCCTAATGTATTCCACCAATCTCTGAGTAAGCCAGTGAATCTTGAGACAAACTCAGTAAGAATCTCATGGTTGCTTTCTCGAGTCAGCTTCTGAGTTTCTAACCAGGAATGAAATTCTTGTAATCTCCGTGGCCATTTAGACGAATGGATATCGTCTAAAGTGAAGATACATTTTTCATTCATTGGATAGGCTTTAGGCTGACTGGTTGTTGATGTTTCTGCTACAAACTCATCTGGTTCTTCATCATGAGATCCATATTGATTGGTGGTTGCCATAATAAGGCCTTCTGAAGAAGAATCTGAGTTGTCAGATAGATCTTCTTCAGAGGTTTCATCTTCTGTTATGCCTTCAGGGTCTGTTTCTGTTGCTGCATGAACTGTAGAGATCTTAGGGGTAAAGTTTTCCCTATATTTCTGAGGAAGGATGTAAGAGGATTTTGTTGTTGAATCATGAGTGTCTTTGAGACCTTCGGGGAAGGGGGTACTTCTTTTTTCTGGGGATTTATTTGTCTTTTTTCTTTTTTAATAGCCTTTGCCCCCTTTTTCTTTCTCCTTCTCTCTTGATCCGTTGGTATATTTCATAAGTTGTAGGTTTTCTTTTCTCTTCAGGTGGAGAAAAGAAAATACCTTGTAAGGTCAGTGTTTCCTCCTTGTGCAGGTAAGAAAAAACTGATGATTGAGCGGGTGGTGATGATTCTCTCATTGAGGGAAAAAGTTTTTCTCTTTGTGGCCTTGTAATCTGCTCAGTTTGTTGGAGTATTCTGATCTGCTCCTTAAGCTTTCTAATTTCAATTTCATTCTCTTCAAGATGGAGAAAGAAATCTTGGCCTGGTGCATCAGTTTCTTTTGTGACTTCTTGAATCCTTTTGTGAAGTAGAACAATAAGTTCATTGACAATTTTGGTGTTTTTTTCTACCTTGGATTCAACTTGGGAGACCTTTGCATCAATATTGGTGAGCTTGGAATCTATTCTTTTAAGAGTAGCATTTTGGGCAATAGCATTTTCTGATTGCCAATTAAGAGTGGCCTCTGCAGCACTGATAGGGTTTTTTGAGGTTCCTGTTAGGAAGGGGGACGAAATTTTTGGAGCATGTTTGTATTCCTTTTCAGTGAATTCTTCAAGGGGGGTGAATTTTTTGTCATATAATGGATTCGATGACCCAAACATACAAATTGATGATGTCGGCTGGTTTTAGATAGGCTATTTTGGACCCACTTTTGTATTCTTTTGTAACAAGGCTGAATATGTTTTTGGGGTGGAACCTTTGGTGGTGGAGGTTTAGGTGGGTTTTGAGGACGTACAGGAGTAGATATTGTTTGGTTTTGTGGTTTGGGGGATGAATAGTCAACTGGTAAATAAATTTCCCATTATCTTCTCCAATCGGTCCAATAGATGGATCTCCTTCCATATATCGTTTGTAAAACTCCGCTTGGGATGACTTCTTCTTTCTTGGTTTTGTTTTGTGAGGATTGTATGCTAATCTGTCCAGGCTTTCAAGCTAGGCATCAAAGCGATCATCTATGCAGAAGTCACACTGGGATTCAGGGTCCCACGGACAGTGACATGTTGTGGGGTCTTTGAACATGTAAAGGGGTTTTCCATCAGCTTGAAAACTTTCAATAAGTGAGGCTTCTAGACCCGGTTGGCATATGTTGCAGCAGCATTCTGGGTTTTGCGGATCGTGCTTAGCACATAGATCTTCTACTGGCATCATCATTAACTGAGTGGGGAAGATTGATGGAGTTTGTTGATTGTGAAAATGGCTATGATCAAACTTAATTTCAGATGTTCCATCACCTTTTGAGATGATATGAATTTTGGCTGACTGTACCGGTTCTCTTGATTCATGGAGTTGTTCATAGTTGGTAATCCATTTTTCAGGGAGAAGTTTAAGAAGCTCTTTCTTGAGAATTTGGCGAGGGATATGAACACAATGTGGTTGTTCTTGAGTGTTGACTGAGATGAGCTGGGAGTCCATTGATCTTGTTCCATTCAATCTGAATGCATGATCTTGGATCCGATGCACAATTTAGTAGTGACGGGTAGCAATGGTTGAAGAAGCGATTTGGGGTGCTCCTACTATCTGGATCTGGACCTTGAGGGCGTTTAACAGATTTGGATCTGCTAGAGCCATGGTAAAATTTGGGAACAAATTTACCATGATAAGACCCGAGTTGAGAGTTGCTTTGATCGTACCAATACAAGCATCTTGGTACTTTAAGTATCTACTGTCAAGTAACGTAATTCTTGCAACCACGTGTTTTCCTTTGGTTCCATGGTAGTTTAAGGCCAACCTAATAGCTCCAAAATGGATATGACAGTATCCAGCATCAATCCACTTAGGTGGGAAATCTGGTGAGATTTCCAGCGTGACAAATTGTTCTGCTGCAGCTCTAGTGATGAAGTGTTTGTCAAACCTGGAAGATTGTACATACTCATTTATATTTCGTGAGGGAGTGTGTAGGAGAGATTTTATACTTTCAATGTGAGAAAATGAAGGCATTTTATAAGTGGAGTAGGGGTTTACAAGAGGAAGTTCAGTAGGTTGAACTTTCTCCTCTTCTGAGAAATAGGTAATTTCATAGAGAGAAGAAACCTTTTTTGTGGAGGTTGTTTTTAAGGAAAAATCAGCCATAATAATAACTGAAGAAGAAGTGGTAGTTAAATTTGAGTTAGACATGAATATGAAAGATAGTCTTCCCCTAAAAGTCTATAAATTGAAGAATACATGGATCTAGGAGTCTGGCTCTAATACCAATACCGTAACCATAAAATAATTCCAAAAATAAGCTTGAACTATTGTAATAAGTATGCTATGCCGTCGAGGCTCTCTTGGCCATGAAAAGGGCACTGCCTTTTAGTTACAGCCTTTCACTCTTATTTCGTTAATTATTCTGGGTTTATACTAGCACCATGGTCTAAGTTTAACTGGCTTTTGATGCAGCAGGATCCATAAGAATAGCAAGTGCAGAGCATACACCAAAAAACTCACTGGAGATTCATGAAGTCCTAAATCTACTAGAGAATTAGGAGGAAGACGTAAGAAACTTAGAAAGCTATTGTTTTTGAAAACACTCTCGGGTCTTATTGATAAAGCTCAAGATGCCTCTTTTACATAGCTAAGCTATCCTTTTATAAGCATAAGAGAGCAAATACGACAAACAACTTACTTTCCACGTTTACATATAATTACAGATAATGACTTAAAGTAAAAAAGTAGCATAGGATTCCTAAAAAGTAGCATAAGATTCTTATCTTCTTTTAACTGTTGGCATTGGAATGAGGTAGTTGAGCACTATCCATTGATGCATCGATGTCACCATTATAATCATCAACGTCTGGTTTCGTTGAGTCATCACTGTCATGCAGACTTATTTTAATTAAGGCTATTTTTGCTTGTTCTATCCAATATGGGTCAGGCGCATCATCTCTTATATGTTTACTGACTGAGCTGGTGTCCCATGGATAATCTTGGGACCATTCTGTTGGGTCAAGAACACCTTCTCTATATTCTTTTATGGCTGCCATTATTGCTTTGTGATAAGGATCTGGGGTAATAGGCCATGAGTCCCATGCTGCATGAATGTCTGGATAAATTCTATGGATCCAAGCTCTATGGAACGATTCCAATTGAGTGGAATCTTTATGGTGGATGAAATATTGTGTTTTGTAGAAGATAATGATCATGGACAATCCTGAATTTTTTGTAACTTCTGTGTTTGTCATCTCAAGCCACTGAGGAAGAGGGTAGAACCATTTTAAGAAAGTAAAGAAGTTCTTCATTTATGGATGCATATCATCATGGCTGCTTTGGCAAGGAAATACTGAAGGTCAGTGATAAAGAATTGTATGGCTATATGGTAATTATGGGTAAAATACCATAAGAACCACTTTAATTCATCCGAGACTTCAGTAAATTCAAACTAGAGAGGGTAGATGAACGAATAGTCAGGGTGTAAACCATGAGGTCTAAGTATAAGACCACCGAAACTTCTGAATAATTCTATTTGATATTCAAAAATCATGTCTCTAGCCTTTTCATGAAACTTCTTTTCAATGATCAACCTTGGTACTTCATGGGGATGTTCAGGGTTGAGATTTGGGAGAATTGAAAAAGCTATAGGTGGCTTTGTTGAGAATGAGGCTTTGGATGAAGCTTTAGATGATGATGGTTGATACATCATGATCTGGTCAGATGGTCTTGATAGGAGATGTGCAAGAACATTAATGTTTCCTTTAATGTGTTTGCATTCAAAAGAATATTTTGAAAACCATTATGCCCATCTGAGAAGCCGTGGATGAGTAATTATCTTCTGTTTGAACTTAAGCATTTGTGGGAAGGAAGACATGTCCATTTCGATAAGGAAATGATGATCAATAAGATGGAATTCAAACTACGTGATTCCCTTCTTAACAACGAGGATTTCTTTGAATGTGGAGTTGTAATTTGTCTCTGCGTCTGAGAATCTTCCGCTTTTATATCCACATAAATATTTCTTCTTGTCAACTTCTTCGAGTAGGATTGGCCCCTAGTATTTGTCACTGGCATCTATCCGTAGAATTCGTTTCCCATCAGAAGTGATCTTTAATATAAGGAGGTTTTGCAATTTTTCTTTGAGCACTCGAACAACCCTAGTTTGCGCTTCTTTCCATGGAGGAGCGTCTTTTTTCAGCATTTTCCTCAGAAGATTGGTATACTTGGAAATTTTGCTAACAAAATCTCGAAGATAGTTTACAATCCCTAAGAATTGTAAAACCCACTTCTTAGTGAGATTTTCTTTTAGGAATTTGAGTAACTCTTGAGCAATATAGGGTCCTAGTTGGTATTGGCCGTCTTTAAGATGCATTCCAAGGAACTCAATTTTCTGTTGGTTGATCTGCATATTTCTTTTTGAAAACATTATTCTATATTGGACAACAATGTCCTTGAATTGCTGGAGTAGTTTGGTATGGGCTTCCAGATCTGGGCTGTAAAGAAGGATGTCATCTATGTATACCAAGGCATTTTCTATAATGGGCTGGAAAATTCGGACCATCGTTTTTTGAAATAGTGATGGTGCTGTTTTGAGTCCGAAAGGTATTATTTTCCACTGGAAATGATGATTTGGGATACAAAATCATGTTTTTGGCCTATCAACCGGATCTACTCTCAATTGTCAGAATCTAGCTTTAAGATCGAACTTAGAGAAGACCCTTGCTTTGGCTAGGCTTGAAAACAAAGCATTTCTGTTTTGTAATGGAAATTTGTCGTCTTGTAAAAAATGGTTGAGAGGCTGATAATTGATAACTAGTATGAGTTTGCCCCTAGCTTGTTCTGATCATTTGTTGACATAGAAGGCTTCGCAAGCCCATTGTGAGTCTGAGTGTTCTATTAATTCCTGCTGTAAAAGTTCATCACACTCTGTTTTTGCCAGTTTTTGATGGTCGGGGTTCATTCCAGAATGACTTGCCTTGGTTGGGTTGATATCTTCATTTCTTTTGAAGGGTAGTCTAATAAAGAACTCTAAAACGGATGATCACATTTATTGAGAAAGTCAGAATATGAGTCTGCACAGGCTTTTAGCTTGAATTCTTCATCAATCTAGGTTATCTCAGGAGACTAGCTGGAGTAGAGTCTGGAGATGTCTATAAAGGGCTTGAATTACCTTTTAAAATTGAGCCCTTATGGCAGGATTCTTAGATACTGGAATTTTGTGTAGAGGTCAAAGCCCACAACAATATCTTTTTCTGGTAACTGTGATCCTAGGACTGTGGTTGTTACTGCACATCCCAGAAAACATTGTATTGTAATAGGTTTGCTAATGAGGTGAGTGGCAAACGTCTGGTCTGTCGCGGAATTAAAATATCTGGTATGAGGCTTCCACCATTTCGGAGGGAGAATTTTTGGATTCATAATCGTCTCTGCTGCTCTGTATCAATGAAGGCAATTGCTGTAATAGGATTCTCATACTTTCCCAGATATATTAATACTGGAATATGTAGAACAGGAACTGCTGATAAAATAGTTGCGCCAATCTTGTTTTGTCTTTGTATCATGTAGATCTCGCCCCCAGAAGACCATTCTGTTTTCGAAAGAAGATCTTCAAATTCAATACTTTTAATGGCGAACAATGACTGATCAGTTGGCTCATCGTCAACAGAGAAGAGACTTTTGATATCATCATCTTTGAAGATGATCCCAATTTTCTTTTGTATTTGCTGGATCATCTTGGTTCCTTTTTTTTTGTTTTAGACAGTTTCGTATAAAATACGCCTTTTGTCCAAACAAACACATATTAAATTTTTTCGCCCAAAATTAATACACATGGCACCCAATTATTGGTCAAAATGGTCAGATGCAGATTGTGGCTTTTTCTGAATAAGTTGTCAATTATCGGTTGGTAGTGACATCACAATGATGTCATTCTCCAGAACGTCCTATAAATATGAAGAGAGAAGTGAGAAGAGAGAGGGTAATGAGAGTTGTGAAGTGAGTTTATAGGTTTGGGCTATTAGAATTGTGAGAGAAGTGAGAGGAGAGAGGGTAATGAGAGAGGGTAGAGTGGGTGTTATGGCTGAGCCAACTCGATTTAGGGACTTTTATACTTTGAGTTAAATGGTGCCGTTTTGACACCGAGTCAAGCTAGGATCCGCGAATTTGTATCTGGGTCAACCCAAGGAATGCATATTTTTTTTAAAAGGGTTATCACTCATTTGGTCCCTGGAATTTTGAAGTGTATTGTAATTTAGTCAAGATTCATAATAAAATTAATTTTAAAGCATTTAATTTGTTTAATTTAGTCTTAAAATTAGTTGTTTAATTTAATTTAATTGTTTTAAATTATATGTTTGATGCATGTTTTAAATTGGACATGTAGTTTTGTATGCTAGACAATTTAATCACTTACTTTAAATTAATTGTTAAAGCATTAGAGTTTAGGTTCTTTAATTAGTAATTAATAATTAATTAAGTAAGATAATTGTAGCAAGTTAATGTGTACTAAGTGGAAAATTTTAGAGTTTAAATTTGGGTGATGCCATCTTAATGAGGTATTGTCCAACATTAGCTTTTAAGTGGAATACTTAGTACTCATTAGAATTCTAGAAATTAATAAATAACTTAAATAATTAATTAGAGCTTTAATTAGGATTATGACTTTAAATAATTAGAATGACAAATTAATTAGTTAATATTATCTAAAATTTGGAGTTTTAATATGGATGGTGCTCAAGCAATCTGTGCTATCTCATAAAAGCCTTTAAATTTAATAATAGGCTTAACCGTCAAATAGGTGCCCAAACTATGCCTTTTTTCTAGTTACGTGCCCAAACTATTTTTGGGCCAAATTAAGACCTAAAGTTTCATTCTGGGACTCATTTAAGGTTCGCCGTTAATTTTTTTCGTTAAAAGACACGTGTCACCTCCAGAAAAATCTAAAATTATATTAAAAATAAATAAAAATAATTAATTTTCAAAAAATCTTTAAATTTTCTAGATTTTACAAAACAACCCCCAAATTCCAAATTCCCTAAACCCCCAAAATCTAAATCCCGATTTGGGCTGATTCCGCCACCGATTGCCACGTTGCCGTCCACCAAATCGGTCGCTGGACCATCACGACCATTTTCCTCACCACCCGTCACCGAAAATCAACCGACGCCGTGCGAATCGAAAAAATTGGCTAATGGTTCTTTCGAACGATTCGCGACGAACGACGGCAAGAGGGGCGACGAACGACGTGGGGTTGTTTGGAGAGGGGATGGCGCTTCATTCCGTCGCCAACAACGCGGCCAACAGCGGCGAGAGTGGTCGGATTTGGGGACTATTTTGGGAATGTTTGAAACTTTCATGATACATTTTTATTTTTATTTTCTTTTATTAATTTTATTTATTTTTAATATAATTTTAGATTTTTGTGGAGGTGACATTTGTCCTTTAACAAAAAAAATTAACGGTGAACCTTAAATGAGTCACGGAATGAAACTTTAGGTCTCAATTTGGCCCGAAAAATAGTTTGGGCACCTAACTGGAAAAAAAGGACATAGTTTGAGCACCTATTTGACGGTTAAGCCTTAATAATATTCATATAGTCTAAACAATCTAATTAATTAGAGACATTTTTTAGTTAGAACTTAAAATAAACAAGACAATAATAAATCATGCATTAAAACTTTTTATGTTGGAAATATATTTTTTGAATATGAATGGAGTGCTTTGAATGTAAAAGGGTGCTTTTAATCTCATATTCAGATAAAAAAAAAATATTTCTTTATATAAGGAATATCTCCGTTTGGAATTTAAATCTAGTTAATAATTAAAAGTCAAATTAAATTTAAAATATTATTCGAAATGTCAAAATGCCAAAATGCCATGTAAAATTAGAAATATCGATAACGGCCGTTTATGGGTGCTATTCCTTCGGGTGCTATTCCTTCCCCACACGTAACTGATTCCCGAACCCAATTTTTTTTAAATAAATTTCTGGCTATTTTATAGTGTCCGGTCTACCAAAGTAATCGATGGCCACTTCAAACATTTTCGAAAATAGAGAGAGAGAGAGGAAAATCTAGCTTTAAAGATTAATTAATTTTAAAACCATATTTAAAGAAAAAAACCAATTTTATGATTAATTAAAGACAAGATCTAATTTGATATGAAATCCTATTTTTTAAGAGATTAAATGAATAAATGACAAAATTTTATTTTTTTAAGATTAATCGTCAAGCTATTTCACACCGGTTAAAAATGGTTTCGACAACTTTAATTTTTATTATTTTGCAACTTTGAATGTACCAAAAATGTAAAATAAATTAAAATTATTGTGGAAAATTTTGAATACAATCCCACAAATTATAGAACAGAACGTTAAATAAATATATATATATATATAATTGTCCTCATACAAGTGCAAACCGTACAATGCAACTACAGGTAATATTTGGTTGTTAAATTAATATCAACCGGAAGTGATTGTTAAATTAAATTTTTAGTAAGAACCCAAAATCGTAGAAACTGTGAAAGGTAATCTTAGATTTTAGAAATAGTTATAGTTGAGCAATCCTAGACACTAAAACATTATGCCGAAATAAATTAATTTGAAGATCTAAAAAACGTGTAAAATTAATTTTGTATTGTCTGTAATATTACTTAGATTATTATTTTCTCTAAATAAATCATATTCTAATTAAGCTATAAAATCATATATATAAATGAGAAAAACTTTAATACACAAGCACATCCGTTTCTGGAATTTTAGTGGCCTAAGGGCGAACCAAAAAATTAGACTCCTAATAATAAACATTAAAATAAATAAATTTTAAAAGTAGGCCTCTAAGTATTAAAAAAATTAGGCCTCTAATAATAAATATTAAAAATGAATTTTAAAAATAAGCCCCTAATAACAAGTATTAAAAAAAATAGGTTTCTAATAACAAATATTAAAAAAAATTAAGAGTATGTTCCTAATAATAAATATTGGAAAAAATCATGTCCCTATTGGACCCCTAATAAAGAATATTAAAAAATTAAAGGGTTAACTACTAGAATAATCACTTATGTTTTCTCCCAGTACAGAGTTGGTCACTGATTTTGAAAAACGACCAGTAAGGTCACTTACGTTTTCGGGGCGTAAACTTTTGGTCACTCGGCCGTTTGTTGTCGTTAAACATTGACGGCTTGCTGACCTGACAGTTAAAAAAAATAAGGGTAAACTACTGCAATGGCCACTAAAGTTTATCCCATGTACATTTCTGCTCCTCAATTTTAAAAAATAAACAATATAGTCACTATTAAAAAGGTTTCTTTATAATTTTACCCTTGGATTTTTAAAAATTTATTTTTAAACCAACAAATTATGCAGTAAATGGCACTGTAAACTAGCAACTGGTAGCAGTGGGTACGAGGACTTCCAGTTCTTTTTTTAGGTTTAAGGGTACTATAAATCCTTGAACTTTAAAAAAAATAATTAATTCTTTGAATTTTTTTATAACTAATTGAGCCTTTATACTTCAAAATTTTGTCAATGCATCCTTTTGATTAAACAATAATAGAATAATTTAGAGTGAAAAAATAGGAGCAATTTGAAAGTTTAGTTATTAAATAGGAGCAATTTAGACACCTAAACTTTAAAAAGGTATAGTTTGGGTACCTATTTTTCATTTAAGTCTTTTATAATATTATTGTACTAATTGATTGTAAAGTTTTAGGCTTGAAAAATAAATTTTTAATTCAAGGGTAAAATTATAAAGAAACCTTTTTAATAGTGACCATAATGTTTATTTTTTAAAATTGGGGAGCATAAATGTAAATGGGATAAACTTTAGTGGCCATTGTAGTAGTTTACCCTTATTTTTTTTCGCTGCCAGGTCAGCAAGCCGTCAATGTTTAACGGCAGAGTGACCTAAAGTTTATGCCCCGAAACCGTAAGTGACCTTACTGGTCGTTTTTCAAAATCGGTGACTAACTTTGTACTAGGGGAAAACATAAGTGACTATTCCAGTAGTTAACCCAAAATTAAATTGTAAGATAATGTCCCTAATAACAAATATGGAGAATTGGGCTCCTAATTATAAGTATTAGAAAGAATCGGGTCTAATAACAAGTATTAAAAAATTTAAGAGTATGTCACTAATAATAAATATTGGAAAAAATAGGCCCTTAATAATAATTATTGAATTGGACCCCTTATAACAAATATTGAGAAAATCTAAATTTAAGAGTAGGCCCCTAATAACAAATGTTGGAAAAAGTTGAGTCATAATAATAAGTGTTAAATAAATAAAATTTAAGAGTACACCCCTAATAATAAATATTAAAAAATTAAATATTAATATCGAATGTTATAAAAAAAATGGGGCCTTGAGTGGGCGCTCCTCCTGCCTGTTCCCATGGACGGCACTGTACATAGGCTGTATAAACTTTAGTTTACACAAGCATTTTAATTTTAGGGGTTAGATGTTTAGTTTAGGCTTAAAATTTAGGTGTTTGAGTTGTAGGGTTTAGAATTTAAGGTTAGTGTTTAGAATTTAGGATTTAAAATTTAAGATTTAAGTTTAATTTTAATTTATAACATAAATAAATAGACTTGTGTAAAATTTATTTTACACAACCTGTATATCAAATTTAAACCCTATATAAATATAAGATTAATATCTTATACACTGACGGTGAAATTTTTTTGTTTCCACAAGCGCCTCAATTATAGAGTTTAGGGTTAGGGGTTAGGGTTTAAAGTTTAGGGGTTTTAGTGTAAATGTTTAAAATTTAGGGTTCATATTTAGAATTTAGGATTTAGGGTTTAGGGTTAGGGTTTAGTTTTAAGGTAATATGGGTAGGGATTTAGGTTTTAACCTATAAACCCTAAATTTTAACCCTAAACCCAAAATTCTATGAACAATCCCTAAATTCAAAACTACTACACTTATACCCCTAAATTTTAAACCCTAAACGGAGTCCCTAACCGCTAAAACTAAGACGCTTGTGTAAAAAATTTTTCACAAGCGCTTGTGTATAGAACAATTACCCATAAATATATTCTTCTTTTTATTATTGAACACCACTCTGAAAAATAAGATAATAATACATGGAAAAATAATTACATGCGGTGATTAAAAACAACGAACAAACAAAGAATATAGATATTTTTGTAAAAAAGAGTTAGTTTTAAAAAACATATATAAAAAGCACGTTAATTTCCTTATAACTATTTTATTTTAGACATTAATTTTTTATAAATTCATGGCACTAAAATTAATATATTGTTTTAATTAAGCAAATGACTAATGGAAACAATTTTTTTATCAATTGAACAGTATTTCGAACCTATTGAGTTGAACAAGATCAACATATTTTATTTAGCTGAAGCTTAATTTAGGCCAAGTCTACTAAACTAGACAAATTATCTTGACTCACACAAATCAACCTTTAGCTCAATTTATAACCTACAATTCCATGAATCTCGTACAATTTTATGATTTGCCTGCGTATGCATGGAAAACAATGAAAAATGCATGTGTATTATTAGCAAATTCAAATAAAAAAAATGCATACGGTGTCAACCATTAGATTAAGATTTTTAAATTGAAACCGTTTAAACTACAAAATGAAAATGAAAACACTAGGTCAAATATGGCTCAAATTCTCATCCCTGTGAAAAATCAAATGCAGGGAAGCTTACTAATCCGAGATTGTACAGTCATAGAATATTAATCCACTTATTTCATGCCTTTTTTTTCTCGGTTAATCCACACAAATAAGATATGTTAGAAACAACATCTAAGTTAGCCCATGGGAAATATGAATGACTTATTTTGCAAAAGGATATGAAGCAAGGAGTGGAATGTTTATTACAGTAGTCGTCTTCGAAAGTTACGGGTGGTGCCTTGGTAGGTACGAACCAGCAAACCTACTCCTAACCCGATCCCGACACAGATGCTGAGGCCGATTCCGACGCCCACCCTCACACCGGCATTGAACCAAGATAGCTCGCCATCTTCGCCGTCAAAATAATCCACCCCTGAATACGTATAGCCGTGTTCTTCACCTTCTGATTTATGATTCAAGTAATCTGGTATCTGTTAAAACAGAGAAAGGAATGAAAAGCAGAATGTTAAGTCAGACATACATTGTTATGACTCGAATGTATAATGAAAACATCAATATGGTTGGCACTTGCAAAGTCACCATGTACAAAAACCCTTTATTATTTCTTTTTAATACAAAAAAAAGGTCACGGTCCGGCAATACAGAACGGGGTTGCAGAGGCTCGGTTTGAACTCTAGAACTAGTTCAATTACTGAGTATGTCAGTGCTAAAAGTTCAATCAAGGAAACTACATTCCGAGTCACTTGTGCCGTTAGGTTTCTACCAATTAACAGATCTTTGTGCCAAACTATTGCTACTCGGATGTTTGAGATTCCTAAGATTTCTCAAAGAAGCATGGCAATACAGCCAAACGATTTCTACCCGAACCTTTAAACTGCAAACCACATAATAATTTTAATCAAGGTAATGTAAAGCGTTAACAATGTCATTCACAGCTTAGTCTGAGTGTTACCATTTGAATTAAAAGTATGCAGTATGCACCTATCATTTCATGCAGCCTATTTAAAGGCAAGATTGATTCTTAGTATTGAGTTTCGTTAGACAATGAACAGCTTAAGGTATAATTTGTAGCATATGATGAATGGCTAGGATAACATATCAGTTGAGCAGCGAAGGCGAAACCGGTCAAATTCCTTTTGAAGAGATTGAAACTCAAATGTTAGCAAATACCTGCAAAGGGGTAACTTCTTTCTGATCTTCAGTTGCCTCATACTCTGGTATCGAATCCAGCATCCCTTTCATTTGTTTCTTCCGTAAACTAGGCTGTAAAGTTCTAGTTAATATAATAGGATTGCCTGAGAATGATCCAGCAACATAGACCTCAACTGTGGGTGAAGCTGAACCTGGGCTGTGATATTGTTTGGCCTTGAGAAAACCAGTGCCTGAAGTTATAGCGGATTCGCAGTTCATGCTCCACATCGAACCACTACCTCTCGACTCTTCGGTGCAACCATTACCCTCACACAACTCTAAAACCCCAGATAGCAGAAGAGCATCCTTAATAAAAACCTCAAATTTCACACTCCCCGACAGCCTTATGGTATCTGTGCTCACAAAAGTGGCTTCTTCAGATTTTTTGTCTACCCGATCCCTTCTAAGAAGGGTCGATGCGCCATCGGAATATATGCCGGTTCTAACACCATTTACTTCAAGAAGTGTGTCCGGATTCAATGGAACATGGTTTAGAGTAAGGTATGTAGGGGTTGATTCATCATCAGTCTCACACTTGCTTACTCTGACATAGAAAACTCTTATATCGAGCCATCGCAATGATCCCTTAGAGAATGACTGGTAAGGAGAGTGCCTCGCAACCATGTGGCCATTACTAGTCGGTCCATTTCCGCTCGATGATTCATAAACCCTCTCCATAATCATAGAGAATTCCGTACTCCTTGGCGAAACCTTTCCACCTTGACTGAGTAGATTACTTGTTAAAGTCAATCCAGCATAAAAAACCTGCAGGAATGAGAACCAGGTGAAACCGAAATAATTCCATGCAATCGACAATAACAAACCCGGAAACAGCAAAATGCCATGAAAGATAGAAGTGGAGGTTAAATTTTCCATTGAAAACCACTCAACTCAGAGCCAGAAAATAAGAATTTGAAACATGAAACTGAAGTAAACATACATGAAACCTTGAAGTTACAAAAAATCTACATATGAATTTCTGTATATTTTCTGCAGCAATTGAACTGAGAAACTAACAACAATTCAAGCAATGGCAGAGGCAACTTACCAAACTAAAGTTGAAGCAAAGAAAGATAAAGAAGAGATAAGAAGATGGGTAAATAAGGAGGAAAAATCCAAAAGTTCCAGAGTGTTTTAAGCCTAAAAATGACTATTGACATAAAAGCAAAATGAGAAGTCATATCAAAGACAACCTTAAATTCCAATCCCAAAATTAAACAAAAGCTCTAATTCAAGGCAAAAGGAATTGATTACAGCAGAGAAAAGAACAAAAGCAAGAATACCGATCCCCCACAGGTTCAAACAAACATATTTTCAGAGGCAGGTCACGTTAACAGACAAAAGAAGACCCATATTTCTATCCTTCTCTCTCGAATTGTTATATACATTAATGCATGCATGATGTATCTGATAACCAAAATGGGTAAAACCCGATTATATACGGAAAAATCCGAACCTAAATGGTTAGAAAACTCGAACAATGAAGGATGAACTGAACCCAGATCCCCCCTAGCTTGATCCTGAACTTCAAAAAGCCTAAAATGATTACACTTTCCATAAAACTAATCAGAACCCGAACTCAATTCGAGACAAACTCACCTCATTAGCCTAAAATGATTACACTTTTTCCTTCTGCTAAAATTAAACAAAAGCACAGCTTTTTATTTTCTGAAGATACGAATCTAACAATAGCAAAGTATAGAACAAAAAAAACACCCACTTTTATAAACGAAATGAATCACACTAGAATCGATGAAAACAAAGAAGAAAGAACAACAACCCAAGGGCTCAAATTCAGCAAGGAAAACTGGGTTGTTCTGGTTTTCCTCTCATTTCCCTAGGATTACAAGCTTTCTTGGATAAAATGATAAAAAAATTCAAGCAATAAATTCCAAAGTGGGGTCAAAATGTACCAGACATTCTACCGACCTTATCTAGAGTGAGAAAAGACTAAGGCTCAGTAGCAAATGTGTTGAAAACAGAGCGTGTAGCCAAGGCTTTTCTCATTTTGTTCTTGCAAGTTTCATTTTCTTTTCCCTTTTTTGGAAGTTTTGCCTAACAGAGAGATTAATGGAACCACGTCTATAACTGGTCTGGTAATGATATTTGTTGTTTCTATTCACAGATCTTTTTAATCAAAATTTCTATTCACCGATTTGTTGAAAAGATTTAGTTGCTATTTACGACAATCATAGATATTTTCGTCTTATTTGAAAAAATGAAGTGTTTAATTTTTTCAAAAACGTGTTTAAAATTTCATTTCATTCTTATTTTCATATTATGCCGTTATATATATATATATATATATATATATATATATTAACTACTGGAATAGTCACTTATGTGTTTCCCCCAATAAAAGTTGGTCACCGATTTTAAAAAACGACCAGTAAGGTCCCTTATGTTTTCGGGGCGTAAACTTTTGGTCACTTAGCCGTTTAGTGCCGTTAAACGTTGACGGCTTGGTGAATTGGCAGCAAAAAAATAAAGGCAAATTACTGCAATGACCACTAAAGTTTATCTCATGTACATTTCTAGTCTCTAATTTTAAAAAATAAACATTATGGTCACTACTGGAAATGTTTCTTTCTAATTTCACCCTTAAATTTTTAAATTCATTTTTCAACCCTAAAACTTTGCAATCAATTAGTACAATAATATTATAAAAGCTTAAATGAAAAATAGGTGCTTAAAGTATACCATTTTTGAATTTTAGGTGCCGAAAGTATATTTTGTAAAAATAGGTGCCCAGAATTTCAAAAGCTAGAATTTTAGGTGCTTGACCGTTAATGGGTGTTAAAAAATATATTTAACCAATCAATTCTTGACATGTGGCACTAATTTGATTTTTTAAAGAAAAACACCTAAAATTTTAGTTTTTTTATAAAATCCTGAAACTTTAAAAATTTCACAAAACAGTTCTAAAATTCCTAAAATTACCCAAATTTAAACCCCTAAATCACAGCCGCTTTTGTCGCCGATCGCCGCACCTAAGCACACCCCTTTGGTCATCGGATCAAGGCATTCATTTCCCCCAACACGGCGTCGCCAGAAACGACGAACGACGAGCAGCCGAACGTCGAATGCAAAATTGACCTACGGCTAGCACACTGTTCGCCGTTTCCGGCGACACCATGTTGAGGGAAATGATCGCCTTGGTCCGGTGACCAAAGGGGTGTGCTCAGGTGTGACGATCGATGGCAGAAACGGCGGCGATTTGGGGGTTTGGGTAATTTTAGAGATTTTGGGACTGTTTTGTGAAATTTTCAAAATTTTGAGATTTTATAAAAAAACTAAAAATTTTAGGTGTTTTTCTTTTAAAAAATCAAATTAGAGCCACACGGCAAACATTGATTGGTTAAATATATTTTTAACACCCATTAACGGCCAGACACCTAAATTTCTAACTTTTGAAACTTTGGGCACCTATTTTTACAAAAAAAAACTTTCAGCACCTAAAATTCAATAAAGGTATACTTTAGACACCTATTTTTCATTTAAGCATTTATAATATTATTGTACTAATTGATTGCAAAATTTTGGGGTTGAAAAATAATTTTTTAAAAATTCAAGAGTGAAATTAGAAAGCAACCTTTTTCAGTAGTGGCCATAATGTTTATTTTTTAAAATTGAAGACCAGAAATGTACATGAGATAAAATTTAGTGGCCATTTTAGTAATTTACCCTTAATTTTTTCTGCCAGGTCACCAAGCCGTCAACTTTTAACGGTAATAAACGGCTGAGTGACCAAAAGTTTAAGCCCCGAAAACGTAAGTGACCTTACTGGTCGATTTTCAGAATTAGTGACCAACTTTGTACTGGGGAAAAACATAAATGACTATTCCAGTAGTTAACCCTATATATATATATATAACAAAAAATTTGAGAATGAAAATAAAACGAAACTTTAAACACTTTAACCAAAAAATTTTTAACCCAACAAGTGTCTAAGTGGAAAATCAGATGATGTTCATCTTAAAAGACACATGTTCAAATCGCTTTGTCTACAAGGTGTATGCACTGTTAGATGTAAAAATAATTTTAAAAGTTGTTAAGTTGTTAGTGGACTGTTACAACAGACCTTACCAATAGTCTGTTAAATAAGTTGTATTGGGCTAAGCCTAAGTGTGAGTGTGGTTATCTCTTCAGTTGTAACAAACTTCAGAACTATTGTATTTTTCTCCCTCTAAAAAATGTATCGTCTTTTCCATTGGCTTTCTAACCCTAGTTCTGTAAATCTCACATGGTATCAGTCACCATTTCTCTTGTGATTCTGTGGATTTCTTTGTGATTCGTGATGCCTGACGCAACAGTGGCTTATGTTGGCTCGGTTGGAGATTGACTTGATTCACTGTTAATTGATGACAGTTCTGCGTAATCCTTCGCGAACAAGCAAATCAATGTTCGTCTCGATGACAACAATTTCCTCCTGTGGTGGCAGTAGGTGAAGCTCATGGTTCGTGGTCATAGCTTGGAGCACTTTCTTGATGCAGATCTTATTGTTCCGACCAAAACAGTGGTGACTAGCGACGATACTCGTTCGATTAATCCGGCGTATGTCAGATATGTCAAGCAGTATAGCTCGCTTGCTTCGTGGTTATTATCCACTGTAAGTCCGTCCATTCTTCCTCAATTGGTTGGATCTGATACGACATCTGAGATCTGGAACTCTATTGTGCGCCGCTTCTCCAAGCTCTCCACAATGAAATTATGCATCTACATTGTCGGTTGCGTTCTCTGAAGAAAGGTGAACTTTCGATGCGCGATTACACAAATCAGGTGAAATAAATTTATGATTTACTTGCGACTTGTGGCAATCCGATTTTGAAGATTAAGCAAGTTTCCATGGTGTTGAATGACCTTCTGTCTGAGTTCGAACCATGTGTGGCTATTATCACGGAAAGCAGAGAGCCTTATAGCTTTGATGGTGTTGTGTCTCTACTCATTGATGCTGAAACTCGTCTCACCGATCCTCTACGATTGCCGATTGGAATCAACAACACGACTTATAGTGTGTCTACTGAAGATGCTTCCAATTTTTCCAGATCTGGAGCACGGTAGAGCTGTTCTTATTCTTCTTCTCGTGGTAGTCGTATTGCCTCGAATGCTGGTAGATTCAGGGGTCGTTTCAGACCTCAATGTTAATTATGTGGGAAGCTTGGTCACTTTGCTGACCGGTGCTGGAATCGTTTTAACAAGGCGTTCAAAGGTCCTCAGTCACGACGTGCTCCTTAGCCTCAAGCTCACTCTTTTTGTTGTTCTCATGAGCCTGTTGATACCACTTATTCTCCGTTTGTTGGTGACCTTGATGCAGACACTTCTTCAGTGCCTGTCCAATCTATGGATGTGCTTAATTCTTTAGTTAAAATTTCGTTAATGGGAAGGCCATTGAACTTGGTATTGCTTCTATAGGGCAGTATGTGCTTAATTCTATTTCAAACTAACCGTAAAACATGTTTTACAATGGAATTTTTACTGAGTAAATTGTACAAAAATTGAGTTTTGGCAATATAATCGTGTTGAAATGCTCGTAATCAAGTATATGAACTCCTACAATTTGATTAAAACTTTTTTCGCGGTCCATTTTGTAGAGGTTTCGGACGAGCGGGCCTAAATAGGCCTTACAATGGACCCGTTGGAATTTCAACTAAGTAAAAAGTACAAAAATTGAGTTTTTGAAATATAATCAAGTTGAAATGCTCGTAATAAAGAATATGAACTCCTAAAATTTGATTAAAACTTGTTTTTGGTACGTTTTGTAGAGGTTTTGGATGAGAGGGTCTAAATAGGCATTACAATGGACCCGTTGGAATTTTAACTGAGTAAAAAGTACATAAATTGAGTTTTTGCAATATAATCGTGTTGAAATGCTCGAATTCAAGTATATGAACTATTAAAAATTGATTAAAACATGTTTTACGGTTAGTTTGAAATAGGATTCGGACGAGCGGGTCTAAATAGACCTTACAATGGACCCGTTGAAATTTTAACTGAGTAAAAAGTAACGAAATTTAGTTTTGGCCATTGAAATAGGATTCGGCGTGCTCAGTTGCACTCTGGTCAACATTACACTGGTAAGGGGAAGGTGCATATAGGTGATGACATTGAACTTGGTATTGCTTCTATAGGGCAGCATGTGCTTAATTCTTTAGTTAGACCTTTAGTACTTGATCAATTATTAGTTGTGCCACAGATAACCAAGAACTTATTATCTGTTTTTAAATTTGTAATTGATAACTCTGTTTTCTTTGAGTTTCACTCTACTTGTTGCTATGTGAAGGATGAAAGCACATGTGTCACATTGTTATCGGGTACACAGGAAGGTGGTCTTTATCAGTTCGACACTTCTTTTTCTTCTTCAGATTTAGCACCTACAATGTTCACTTGCACAGCTTCTCAGCAATCCAGATTAGAGTACTGGCTTTGGCATAAAAGGTTGGGGCATCCTGCTCCTGAGGTTGTGAGTTCTATTTTGAATAAGCAAGTGTTGTTAGATAAGAATAATGTGTGCGATGCATGTCAATTAGGAAAGAGTCACATACTTCCTTTTTTCCTCTTCACATACTTTCTATTCAACAACTTTCCAATTAATTGAAATTGATGTTTGGGGACCTGCTTCTGTTATGTTTAATGGCTTTCGTTACTACATTTCATTTGTCGACATGTTTAGCAGAAATAGTTGAGTTTATTTGTTAAAAAAATGTCTGATGCTGTTACTACTTTTCAATTGTTTTATTCTTTGGTTGCCACTCAATTTTTTAGTAGTATTCTTGTTGTCCAAACTGATGGGATGGTGAATTTAAATTTTTTGAAAATCTTTTAGCTAAACTAGAGATTCAACACAGACTTACATGTCCTAAGACCTCTCAACAAAATGAAGTTGTTGAGAGGAAGCATAGTCATATTGTGAAAACTTCCCTAACCCTTTTAGCTCAAGCCTCATTGCCCCTACACTATTGGTCCTATGTTGTTCTTAGTGCTAATTTTCCGATTAATACACTTCCCACTAAATTGCTAAACAATCAATCAAGTTTTGTATGGACATAATCCAGATTATAAATTTTTAGGGTATTTGGTTGCTTGTGCTATCCCTATTTAAAGCCATACAATAGGCATAAGCTGGATTTTAGGTAAGGACATGTGTTTTCTTGGGATATTCTCTCAGTCATCGTGGATATCAGTGTCTGGACTAGAAGAGTGGTAGGATTTTTGTCACACGACATGCTGTTTTCAGTGAATCTGTGTTCCCCTTTGCTACTAATATGCACTCTTCTGATCCTGAAGCTTCATCAAGATTCTATTCTGCTCTCTTCCCTAATTTACCTGCTCTTCAGAGCTCTTCTACCGCTACATCTTCTGCACCTGCAACACCAGTCATTTTCACTTCTGGTGAATTTCCAGTCATTTCCACTTCTGGAGCCGTTGAACAACATCTTCCTGCAGTTGATGCACCCGCAACACCAGTCATGTCCACTTCTGGTGAATCTCAAGTCATTTACACTTCTGGAGCAGTTGAACAACATTTTCCTGCAGCTGATGCACCTGCAACACCAGTCATTTTCACTTCTGGTGAACCTCCAGTCATTTCCACTTCTGGAGCAGCTGAACAATATTGTCCTGCAACTGATGCACTTGTACCACTAGTCATTTCCACTTCTAGTGAGGCTAGACAAGCCACTTGTACACCAGCCAAGACTAATTGCCACCTCATTGTGACTAGGAGCAAGGTTGGGGTGTTTAAACCCAAACTTTATCATCTGGAGTTCTAGAAAGTTCTTAGTTTAGTCTATGAAGCCTTGGACAGACCTGAGTGGCATTCTGCAGTCATGGTAGAATATAAAGTCCTAATTGGTTGCAAATGGCCCTTTAAAGTCAAAAGAAATGCTGATAGGTCTATCGAGAGGCACAAAACAAGGCTTGTGGCAAAAGGATTTTCTCAAATGGGTGGCACTGATTTCGTTGAGACTTTCAGCTCAGTTGTGAAGTCTTTTACATTTAATGTAGTTTTATCACTTGCTGTTTCAAATTAGTGGGTCATTCGACAAGTAGATGTCAACAATGCTTTCTTTAAGGGAGATCTTGAGGAAGACATTTTTATGTATCAACCCGAGGGATTTCAGGTTATTGGATCTGATGGCTCAGTGCTCGTGTGCAAGCTCAGAAAGGCTATGTATGGCCTTAAGCAGGCTCCCAAAAATTGGTTTAACAAGCTTCGAGAGTTTCTAGAGTCCCTGGGCTTCAAATCCTCCAATACTTGTGTATCCTTGTTTATTTCTTCATGCTCTGATCACATTACTTACATAGTGGTGTATGTGGATGATATCCTGATCACAAGATCTTCACAGTCTCATGTCGATTCTGTCATTGCACAACTGAACCATCAATTTTCTTTGAAAGATCTTGGACAACTTCAATGTCTCTTAGGTATTGAGGCCTGCCATGTGAATGGTGGTCTCTTTCTTACTCAGAAAAAAATTATTATTGAGCTGCTAGTTAAAGCTGACCCTGAGAGAGTGTAACCCTGCCTGCACTCCCATAGCTGTGTCTCCTAAGTTGTGTAAGGATGATGGCACTAAACTTGACAACCCTTATATCTATAGAAGTGTAGTGGGTTCTCTGCAATATATCTATCATACCAGGCCTGAAATTTACTTTGCTGTAAATAAAGTGGCCCAGTATATGCAAAGTCCCACTGATGTGCATTGGCTGGCCGTTAAACGAGTCATGTGATACCTGCAAGGAACACTAGAGTTTGGCTTGTGATTTTCTCCTCAGCGGGTTGACTCTCCAGGTTTATCCTCTTTTTCAGATGCTGACTGGGGCAATGATGCTGATGACAGATGATTCGTGTCTGGGTATTGCACTTACCTAAGAACTTATCTTCTGTCTTCGAGTTTCAGGAAGCAAAGACTTGTTTAGCGATCAACAACAGAAGCAAACTTTAGAAGCATTGTTTATGCCACTTCTGAACTTATATGGCTCAAAGCCTTACTTGGTGACATGCATGTAGACTTGGAAGATTCACCTACAATCTGGAGCGACAAAACCAGTATTGTCGCTATGGCTGCAAACCTCGTGATGCATGTCAAGACTAAGCATGTTGAATTGAATTTATTTTTTGTTCGCGAGAAGGTCTTGAGTCATGAGCTTCAAGTCAATTACATCCCAACACTTAGTCAGGTTGCAGATGTTCTCACTAAACACATGTCCATTCAAAAATTTGAAAAATTTCGTCAACAACTTTGTGTTTTCAATTTTATTGTAGTTCAGAACTTGAAGAAGCAAGGGAAATATTAGATATAAAAATAGTTTTAAAAGTTGTTAGTGGAATGTTACAACAGACCTTACCAATAGTCTGTTAAATAAGTTGTATTGGGCTGAGCTTAAGTGTGAATGTGGTTATCTCTTCAGTTGTAACAAAGTTCAGAACTGTTTTATTTTTCTCTCTCTCAAAAAATGTATCGTCTTCTTTATTGGCTTTCTAACCCTAGTTTTGTAAATCTCACATACACATTGTCAATGGATTAAAAATATGTATGAACAGATACTATTTTGTACACCTTTAGACTATTAAAAAATAATTTAAACGCTTATTTTTAGTTAATTCTTTGATTAATAATTTAATAATTAATTGTACCGCATGTCCCCAAATTATGAATTTCATTCTAAATTGATCCTCAATTTTTTATTATTCTAGTTTCATCCTAAATTATGAATCTCATTCTAAATTGATCCTTAAACTTTTAAACATTTCAGTTTCATCCCCAAATTATAACCTCCAATCTAATTTGGTCCCCCAAACTTTTGAATGTTTTAATTTCATCATCAAATTATCAATAAACACTAATCATGTACCATGTTAATTAAACAATTATAACAAGGGTTATATTTTGAATTTTTGATACACAAGCTGTGAATTTTTTTTATACAATCCTTCATATTTAAACTATAAAATTTAAAACTTAAATCCTTAAACCTATCACTCTAAATCCTAAACTCTAAATCATAAGCCCTAAACTTTAAATTCTAAACCTTATAACCTAAAACCCTAAAGCCTAAACCACAACATAAACCCTTAAACCCTAAAATTGAAAAGCTTGTGTAAAGTAAAATTTACACAAGCTTGTGTATCAAAATTTAAAACCTTTGATGCACAAGCTGTGTAAAAAAATTACACAACCCTTCTATAAAATTTAAAACCTAAATCCCAAACCCTAACACTATAAAACCTAAACCTTAAACACTAAACTCTAAACTTTAACCATAAACCTTAAATTCTACTCCTTACATACTAAAGCCCTAAATTTTAACCTAAAACTCTAAACCATAAAATTGAAAGGTTGTAAATTGAAGTTTAAACAAGTTTGTGTATCAGTGTGGATGCACCCAACCATGGTGGAGTACATCCGCATGCCATTTTTGATTTTTTAAATAGGTTTAATTTAGTGTTATTTTTTATGGAAAAAATAATTTTATTTAGTATGTACAAGAAAATTTTATTTTTGTATACTCATTTGAGAGAAAAAATATTTTGGACCTCATTCTTGAATTTTTAGATCTGCTATTGTTGTGTATCAAAGTATTTTTTCTATGTAATAATATGATGTGGTTTAAATGATAATTTAAGATGAAATTGAAATGTTAAAAAAATTAAGAACTAATTCAAAATAAAGATCATAATTTTAAGATGTAAAAATGAAATTGAAATATTTAAAAGTTTAAAAAATAAATTATGACAAGAATTACATTTGGAAGAAATATGATTCAAGTGACTCTTAACTTGATTGTCGTGATTCTCATTTCCTTCTTAATAAGCAAAGCAAGCTTTGCCGTTTTGGGTGACATGTGTCATTAAGATTGGATTTTTTGAGTCTACATCCTTAAACTTCCAAGTTATATTTAAAATCGTATTTAAATTTAAAAAAATAAGGGATGTTTTAGTATTAATTTTGAAAAGTACAATAGTCAAATATTTTTTAAATGTGCTTTAGAAATGTTTTATTTTAAGATATAAGGGTTTAATATTGATGTTAATATGTATTTTTTGAGAAAATAAATGTTTATGTAAAACATGATGTTGTAAGGTAAAAATACATATTCAAATGATATTTAAATTATTTAATATTATAGTATATAAAATATAAGAAAATACTTTGATACACAAGTTTGTGTAAACTTGTTTTTTAATTTTATGGTTTAGAGATTTATGTTGTGTTTTAGGGTTTATGGGTTTAAGTTGTAGGGTATATAATTTAAGATTTATGGTTTGAATTTAAAGTTTTAGGGTTTAAGGTTTAGGTTTTAGGGTGTTAGGGAAAGAAATTTAGGTTTTAGATTTTATAGCTTAAATATTAAGGGTCGTGTAATTTTTTTTACATAGCTTGTGTATTAAAATATAACCCTAAAAGCCAAAAAATGTTGTGTGCATTGGTAAGGTACATTGCACTCCCAATGAGAGGACGCGAGTTCGAACCTTAGAGACGACATTATTAGGAGGGGCAGCCTCGCACCCCGAACATAGACCGTAAGACGGACATGCATATTACAAAAAAATATAACCCCTAAAATATATCAACTTAAATTATGATAAAAGTATAAAAAATATTAAAATAAATAAATTTGTAATTATTGTATGTGTTCCATGAAAATAAATAAAATTCACAATATTTTTTGTACATAACAATTGACTTAGAGTGTTCATGGTTAACAAAAATACTACAACGGTTAACATATAGATTTTGTTCTTAGTTTAATTAGAAGATATTATCTTTAGACATTATCATCTAATTACACAAAGAGCATAACTTATTGATTAACCGTTGAAGCATTTTGGTTAACCATGAACACCCCCAATTGACATGATGAGATAACATTTTTAAACTCATAAATATTTTATTAATCATATAACTATGTCTTTGATAAAAAAATATAAATTTATAAATTGTAAAATAAATAATAAATGGAAGTTAAAATGTAATTTTTACTCCAAGAAAAAAGCACACATTTCAATGTAAAAAGCGAACTTTTTTAACACTTATGTTTGAAAAAATATTTTTCAAACACTTTTCTAAATGCTCTTGTTTAACATTACCTATGAGTCCATGTAACCCCTCGACCCAGCCTAGCCGCAAGACCGCATCGAATGGATTACACGGGGAAAACCGAAGCGAAACCCGTTAAGGCTCCACTCCGATTAGCAACCTTAGAAAATTTCTTTTAAAGTTTTCTTGTATAGATACATTAATTATATCCTATGTGAGGGGACACATAGCGGAAAACACACATGGATACAAAACAAGCAAAACAGACAATTAAGATAACCCTTTTCAATTTTACAACATGTCGTATCGATACGCTAAAGGACCGTATCGATACGCCTGTACTTGGTCAACACCCCAAATCAAACCTAGGGAAACCGTATCGATACCCTCAAGGCTGGTATCGATATACCCTCAACAGTCAACTTCCCTTGGTCAACTTCGAAGACCGTACCGATACACCCGGGACCCGTACCGATACGCCAAAATCTCGTCAATTTCTCAAATTTCCTGAGAGCATTTTGGGTATCGATACGCCCCCGCGTACCGGTACGCCTTGCCCACAACAAGGGACCGTATCGATACCGCCCTTGAGCGTATCGATACGCCCTACACTGCAAAACATGTTTTTGCTGCAAAAAACACAAGAGACCCAACACTAGAGGCATATAGCAAGCATTTAAGCAACATACAAGCACAAATATGACTCAAGGCATCCATGGATAAACATATAAAGCAATTTAAACACTTAACGATGCAACAACCAACAAGACAAGATTCTTAAAGGTAACAAGCATACATAGCATTCACCAACATAGCCAAAAGCTAAACCAAAGCATAAACCATCAAGGCATAAGGCAATACAAGCCCAAAACAACTAAGCAAACTTGACCAAAGCAAGAGACATGCCAATAAACTCCTCAAAACATAAAGGTCCTATCCCATTGCTTAATACTAATTATTGTAGTCTAAACTCATACTTGAGCAAACCAAACTCCCTTGTTCCCCGAGCTGCTTCGTAGGTCTAAGGGCCTGCACTGTTGGAAAAGAGAGCGTAAGCGTTTAAGCTTAGTGAGCGGTGCTCAAAACGCTAGCTACAACAATGTAGTTTTAAAACGTAGTTTGCTTGAAAACCAAAACCATTTCCAAATCATTTCCACATGCTTGAACACATAACAACATGCATTTACCTTCACGTGCATTTACCGAATGCAACCACAAGCCATAGGCTTACCACATGCTCATTCTTATAACGCAAGCAAAGTAACCAACAATGCATAAGCATAAAAGAAGAAATCAACAACATGCTTAACATGAGAATTAAAGCATCATGGGTATATTGACATTCATCGTTTTTACTCGGATATGCGGATAGTTTCTCAAACCCACTAGACACTTACGGTGGAATCTCACATCACCGTACTCACCCGTCTAGTAAAATCATAACTTCTGGTGGAATCTCACATCACCGTACTCCTCCTTAGTGGAATCTAACATCACTAAGGCCACGCGCGACTTTCACCTCGAGTGCAGTCTAATCCTATTGATCGATCAATTATATCCGATAACAACTCAACACGTGTCAATATACACATTCACAACCACACACATTCCCGATGCTTGAACCACTTACCATGTTTAAACTTCCATGCAAGGCACGTATTCACGATGCAAGTATAAACACAATTCATAAGTCTCAACATGTATAACAATGCAAACTAACACATTATCAACATGACATGTTCACATTGCATCAAGAATCATAAAACACGGATTAATACCTTTAAAACTTACTCTTGAGCTTGGATTGGCTTTTCAAGCTCAATCTAAACTCCCAAAACATTTCTTTAACCACATTAAGGCTTTTAAAATCGATCCACTCACCATCTAACACACAAATGATGTCCAAGATGCCGAATCAAGCCTCCGAACTACTTAGATTTGCGTCCACAAAGCCCGAATTTGATTCCTCTGTTTTAAGCAACCCAAAACTAAACATTAGAACACTAATACACTCATAAACACAACAAAAACCCGGAACTCAACAATCTTGCAACAACACACATCGATTCAAGCCCAAATTTCACCCGAAACATATCAATTCAGTCCCAAACTACTTGCAGCCACACCCAACGAATTTACCATCAAAAATCTATCTTTTAACATCCCTAAACATCAACCCAAAGCTATCAAACCTTCAGCTGTCATTTAGACCCAAAACCCATCAAAAAACTCAAGATTTTCAACTCTCAATATCACCGACAATACCCATTTCGGGTTTCCCATAACAACCCATCCTTTTCATGTTATTTTAGCAATAAAACAAAGTTAAAACACACTCAAACTCAACCATAGTCAACCCCAATGAAAATCCATAAACTTCCTTTCATTTCGAACCAAACTTTAAAAATCAAAACATGTTTAAACCATAGGTTTTGCAAAAATCTCAACATTTATGACTTAAGGAAGATGAAACCAAGTTAATACATCAATTACCTTGAAGAAATCACTTGGATTGAGAGCTTGGGGCAATGGAATAGTAAAATGGGGTTTTTGAGTGAAAGTAACGTTAAGAGAAAGGTTGAGGAAGATGATAGCTTTTGAAAAACCTTTTTGGAATTACAAAATCTCCTTTTTGACCTTCTTACTTTAAAACACTTTAGGTGTGTGTTAAAAATTAGTTTTTCTCCAATTTAAATTTAACCCGACTCAGCTTGACTAATCCGATTATCTCCCGGCCCTAAACTCGGGGCATTACAACTTTCTTCCATTTAAGGAATTTCGACCCCAAAATTTACCTGGCGGAAAGAGATGTGGAAACTGCTTTCTCATGTCATCCTTCTTCTCCCAAGTGGCTTCTTCCACTCCTCAGTGTCGCCACTTAACCTTAACCAACTCAATGGTCCTTCCTCGTAACACTTTGTTGTCCGAAGCCAAAATCTCAACTGGTTCGTCATCGTAGGTCAAATCCAGATTCAATTCTATCTCCTAAACTGGCATAACATGTGACAGATCTGATCTATACCTCCGAAGCATGAAACACATCGTGAATCTTCTCTAGTTCGGTCGACAGTCTCAATCTATAGGCAACGGGACCCACTCTCTCAACTATCTCACAAGGACCAATGAATCTCGGGCTCAACGTACCTTTCCTACCAAACCTCTTCACCTTCTTCCGAGGTGAGACTTTCAAGAACACTTTGTCGCCCACGACATACTCTATTTCTCTTCTTTTCAAATCTGCATAAGATTTCTGTCTATCTGAAGCTGCCTTCAAACGGTCGCAAATCAACTGTACTTTCTCGGTAGTACCTTTAAGCATATCAGGCAAAGGTATCAATTTCTGCCCCGCTTCGGCCCAAAAAAAATAGGTGTTCTACACTTTCTACCATACAGAGCTTCATAAGGTTCCATCTGAATGCTCGCTTGATAACTGTTATTATATGCAAACTCTACTAACGGTAGATGCTTCACTCACGAACCCTGAAATTCAATAATGCAACATCTCAACATGTCTTCCAACACTTGTATGACTCTCTCTGACTGACCATTGGTCTGAGGATGATATGAAGTGCTGAAATTCAGTCGAGTACCCAAAGCACTATGCAAACTCTCCCAAAATCTAGCCGTGAACCTCGGATCTCTATCTGACACTATAGATTTTTTTACACCATGCAATCTCACTATCTCACTGATATACAAATCGGCCAACTTATCTAAAGTATAAGTAGTGTGAACGGACAAAAAGTGCGCACATTTCGTAAGACGATAAACAATTACCCAAACTGAATTCTTCTAAGAATGTGTCAATGGCAAACCCGATACGAAATCCATGGCAATTCTCTCCCACTTCCACTCGGGAATTCTCAACGGTTGTAACAAACACGAAGGAAACTGGTGCTCGGCTTTAACTCGCTGACAAACCATACACTTACTCACAGACTCGGCAACATCTTTCTTCAAACCAACCCAGAAATACTCATTTTTCAAATCGCGATACATTTTCGTACTTCTCGGATGCATAGCAAACGGACTACTGTGAGCTTCAGTTAGGATGGTGCATCTCAAGTCTACATCTTTTGGAACTACTACTCTACTCTTGAAACACAAGACTTCATCACTACTAAAATAGAAATCTGTCGGTTTACCCTCCGCTATGTCTTGTACATGAGATGCTAATGATCTATCTTGCAACAGTTTCTATCTAATCAACTGAAGCAACAAAGGTTTAACTTGCAACTCGGCCACTAAACCACCATCTTTAGACAAATTCAATCTAGCAAACATAGCTCGCAATTCCACTGCCACCTTTCTACTCAAAGCGTCAGCCACTACATTGGCTTTACCCGGATGATACTCAATCGTGAGATCGAAGTCCTTAAGTAACTCTAGCCACCTACGCTGTCTAAGATTCAACTCTCTTTGTGTCATTATATACTTCAGACTCTTGTGATCCGTATACATTGTGCATTTCTCACCATACAAGTAATGTCTCCAAACTTTCAAAGCGAAAACCACTGCAGCCAATTCTATGTTATGCGTAGGGTAATTACGCTCAGGAGTCTTCAACTGTCTAGACGTATAGGCCACTACTCTTCCTTCTTGCATAAACACACAACTTAAGCCAACATACGACGCGTCACTGAAGACTACAAACTCTTTCCCTGACACGGGCTGAATTAAAACATGAGCTTCGGTTAAGGCTTCTTTCAATTTCTCAAATGCTTTTTGTCTTGCATCTGTCCTCTCAAACCGAACATCCTTATGTAGTAATTTAGTCAAAGGAGTTGCAACCTTTGAGAAACCCTCAACAAAACGTCTATAGTAACCGGCCAAACCTAAGAAACTACGAACTTCGGTCACTGTCTTTGGTGGTTTCCAATTCACAACTGCCTCAACCTTCTTGGGATCCACTCAGATTCCCTTGGCTGATACAATATGGCCTAAGAAGACTACTTCTCTAATAAAAAACTCACACTTGCTTAACTTGGCATACAACTGGTTGTCTAACGATTTCTGCAACATCAAACACAAATGCCAATCATGATCTTCCTCAGTACGAGAGTACACTAAAATATCATCAATGAACACTACCACAAACTGATCCAAATACTCATGAAACACTATATTCATCATGTCCATAAAAGTTGCTGGTGCATTAGTCAAACCAAAGGGCATCCCTAAGAATTCGTAGTGCCCATAACGAGTGCGGAAAGTTGTCTTCGGTACATCTTGATCTCTTACTTTCAACTGATAATAACTGGATCTCAAATCTATCTTCGAGAACACTGAAGCACCTCTCAAATGATCAAATAGGTCATCAATCCTCGGCAACGGATATTTGTTCTACACTGTCAACTTATTCAACTGTCGATAGTCGATACACATTCTCAAACTACCGTCTTTCTTCTTCACAAACAACACCGGTGCACCCCAAGGTGAAGTACTCGGACGAATGAACCCTCGGTCTATCAATTTCTGAAGCTGTGTCTTTAACTCTTTCATTTCTTTAGGAGCCATTCGGTACGGTGCAATCGATACTGGAGCTGAATCTGAATATATCTCAATAGCAAACTCTACATCTCCATCTAGAGGCAAACCAGGTAATTCTTCCTGGAATACACTCGGAAAGTCACAAACTGTTCTAATGTCTTGCGGTCGTGCCTCATCTATTTTCGAATTCATGACATAGGCTAGGTACGCCTGACAACCCACATCCAATAACTTCTGAGCCTCTAAAGCTGAAACTACATTGGACAAGAACTTAACGTTCTCACCCACTATTACTACCTCGTGATCCTCTAAAAGTCTCAAGGACACCCGCTTTGTCTCAAAATCTACCCTACCCCTATGCTCTACAAGCCAGTCCATGCCTAATATTACTTCGAAACCATAAAACGACAATTCCATCATATCCACGGGAAAAACATGACCCTGAACCATCAAAGGACATCTTCTGTACATCTTTCTAACCACCACTGTCTCACCAAATGAACTAGTGACATTCATACCCACATCTAATATCTCAACTGGAATATCTAACAATCTTGCATGCTCACTCAATATGTACAAATGCGTAGAACCGAAATCAATCAAGGAAAGCAAAGTCAAAGACTGTAACGAGAAATTACCTGCAATCACATTTGTGTCATTCTTGTCCTCACGGTGTGCATACACCCTAGCTGGCCCACCTCACTCGGGCTAAACTGCTACAACATGAGCTACATTCTTCTGTCCATCATTCCTAGGTTGAAAGTTATCTCGATCGTGCCCACGACCTCTCTGATGCTCGACAGCTCGTGCATGAGCTTTTCCATCCCTAGACGGATGTGGACAATCTCGCTTCAAATGCGCCCTAGACCCGCAGTTCCATCAAGAGCCATAAGTGCCCCAACACTCACCGTAATGACGTCTACCACACTTGTTGCACTCGGGAGTACGGTTCTCAGTCCCTTGGCCGTGATGGCCTCGCCCCAAATTACCACCTCCGCGTCTATTATCATGATGAAGTTTCCTATCCTTGTGTCTCTTGGCACGATCTTTGTCCCATTCAGCAGTCCTCTTTCCTGAACTAGATCTACCCTTGCGATCTGCAAGTCCCAAAGATTGTTCGATGTCCTTGGCCCTAGCGACCAACACATCAAAATCTGTATAGTAGGAAGCCAACATGTAGGTCTTCACCTCCTGAACCAACCCATAACGGAAACGCTCACAACGTTCCTTCTCAGTGGGAACTAACTCAGAAGCATACTGACTCAGACGTACGAACTACACCTCATAGTCGGACACTGTCAAGCTACCCTGAACTGGTGCCATGAACTCTCTCTTCTTCTCATCTAGGTATCGAGGACCTAGGTACTTCTTATGGAAAGCAGTCATGAAGAACTCCCAAGTAACCTCGGCCTCTGGCATACCCGTAGTGATAGTAGTCCACCAAGTGTAGGCATCCCCCTAAAGCAAAGAGACAATGCAACCTAGCTTATACGCTTCAGAACACTCCATCTGACTCAAAATACGAATTGTGCTCTTAAACCATGCCTCTGAACCCTCGGGTGACAACCCACGAAACTCAACCCCGTCTAAGCTACGTAGTCGCTCTAACGGTAAACTAGAACCTGCACCCTAGGGCGATGCTGCAACCCGAACACCCGCTAAAGTTGTCTGAATAGCCCCGGCTATAGCCTGAATCAACAGATTCACATCAATACCGGCATGTCCCTGACCAGCCTGTGTCCAACACCTTCCACATCCACTCCACCCGCCGGAGGAGGAGAAGGATGAGGCAAGTTCTATCCTCGCACATCCTCAACATTCTAAATCTGCTCAACCCTCGGATTTAGATTTTAGGGTGTTAGGGCAAGGAATTTAGGTTTTAGATTTTATAGCTTAAATATGAATGGTTGTGTAATTTATTTTACATAGCTTGTGTATCAAAATATAACCCTAAAAACCAACAAGTGTTTTGTGCATTGGTAAGGTACATTGCACTCCCAATAAGAGGAAGCGAGTTCAAACCTTGGAGACGACATTATTAGGAGGGGCAGCCTCGCACCCCGAACATGGACCGTAAGAGGGACATGCATATTACAAAAATATAACCCCTAAAATATATCAACTTAAATTATAATAAAACTATAAAATTATTAAAATAAATAAATTTGTAATTATTGCATGTGTTCCATGAAAATAAATAAAATTCACAATAATTTTTGTACATAACAATTGACCTAGAGTGTTCATGGTTAACCAAAATACTACTACGGTTAACATGTAGATTTTGTTCTTAGTTTAATTAGAAGACATTATCTTTAGACATTATCATCTGATTACACTACGAACATAACTTACAGGTTAATCGTTGAAGCATTTTGGTTAGCCATGAACACCCCTAATTATTACGATGAGAAAAGATTTTCAAACTCATAAATATTTTATTAATCGTATAACTATGTCTTTGATAAAAAAAATTATAAGTTTATAAATTGTAAAATAAATAATAAATGGAAGTTAAAATGTAATTTTTTCTCTAAGAAAAAAGCACAAATTTCAATGTAAAAAGTGAACTTTTTTAACACTTACGTTTGAAAAAATATTTTTCAAACACTTTTCTAAATGTTCTTGTTTAACATTACTTAGGAGTCCATGTAACCCCTCGACCCGGCCTAGCTGCCAGACCGCATCGAATGAGTTACACGGGGAAAACCGAAGCGAAACCCGTTAAGGCTCCACTCCGATTAGCAGCCCTAGAAAACTTCTTTTAAAGTTATCTTGTCTAGATACATTAATTATATGCTATGTGAGGGGACACGCAACGGAAAACACACATGGATACAAAACAAGCAAAACAGACAATTAAGATAACCCTTTTCAATTTTACAACAAGTCGTATCGATACGCTATAGGACTGTATTGATACACCTGTACTTGGTCAACACCCCAAGTCAAACCTAGGGAAACCTTATCGATACCCTCAAGGCTGGTATTGATACGCCCTCAAAGGTCAACTTCCCTTGGTCAACTTCGAAAAGACCGTACCGATACACCAAAATCTTGTCAATTTCTCAGATTTCCAAAGAGCATTTTGGGTATCGATACGCCCCTGCGTATCGGTACGCCTTGCCCACAACAAGGGACCGTATCGATACTGCCCTTGAGCGTATCAATACGCCCTGCACTGCAAAATAGGTTTTTGCTGCAAAAACACAAGGGACTCAACACTAGAGGCATATAGCAAGCATTTAAGCAACATACAAGCACACATATGACTCAAGGCATCCATGGATAAACATATAAAGCAATTTAAACACTTAACGATGCAACAACCAACAAGACAAGATTCTTAAAGGTAACAAGCATACATAGCATTCACCAACATAGTCAAAAGCTAAACAAAAGCATAAACCATCAAGGCATAAGGGAATACAAGCCCAAAACAACTAAGCAAACTTGACCAAAGCAAGAGACATGCCAACAAACTCCTCTAAACATAAAGGTCTTATCCCATTTCTTAATACTAATTATTGTAGTCTAAACTCATACTTGAGCAAACCAAACTCCGTTGGATTCTCCCTTGTTCCCCGAGCTGCTCCGTAGGTCTAAGGGCATGCATTATAGGAAAAGAGAGCGTAAGCGTTTAAGCTTAGTGAGCGATGCTCAAAACTCTTGATGCGTGTAAAAGAGTCCTATTAAATTGGAGCGCAAGTGTATACTCGTGTCAAGTTATAGTATAAAAGATATCGTCTCCACAGGGATTGAGACAACTTCAGAATTAATTTTCTTGCACAAGGGAAAAGATAAATTTAATAAAGAGTTGTGAAAATTCTTGAATATAAACTAAAATAGGTAAAGGAATCGGATTGAGAAAATATGATGGTATTGATTTGCTCAGTAGTGCAGGTGTTGCACTGTTCAAAGGTCTTTTGTTGTGTCTGTCGTCGAGCCTGTCGCGGCAGAGGTCTATTGATGTCGCGGCAGTGAACAACTCTGTACTTCAAGTTCAGCAAGAATCCCTGTTGTGACTCGTCATATCCTTAGGTCCAAGTTCTGTTGATGAACACGTCTTGGATGATACCTCCCGGTGTGAATCGAAGGATGAACACTGATGTTTGTGGATTCTTCTTTAGCTGCTTAACCTTGTACCTATTCCTAGGCCAAGATAGTTTAACCATAAACTGGAAAACTCGTATTTACTCCCTTCATATACTTAACTCTCCCGATATTAAGTAAATAGATAACCTCACAATGCTCTCCCGATACTCGTATGAGATATGAAAACCAGAGTAAATAAACTTGAAGTTTTATTGAATTGAACAGAAAATCCTAAGAAACGATTTAACCCTTACAACTACTTTACAAGATCAACCCTTAGCCCTGGGGAAGTTTAGAACATAATAGAGAAGGGGAAAACTAAGGTTTGTGATGGAAGACAGATAGGAGCTAGGTTCCCCCTCTCTAGGTCGAATTACAAGCATATATATAGGTCTTGGGTACAAGTTTTCTTAATGGACAAGAATACTAGTTCGAATTAAAGTACAATTCATTAAAGACTAAATCTCTGAATAATCGTCCTTTAGTTCGCCCTATCTTCTTGCTTTGACGTTCTCCTCAAACTTTAGGCAAGGCCTTCCTTGTGCTTCTGGGCTCCAAAAATTATGCGAGGGGTGTCTCAAAATTAGGCTTGAAATCCTCTATCAATCGAACTCCACTTCGCATTTCCATCTCTTCTTCACTGTCGCCACCTCTGTCACGCCATATGTCACAACAACGAGTTATAAGGCAGTTTGCTTCAACACTGTCACCACATCTGTCACGGCAACTGTCACGACATTGATTTATAAGGCAATTTTCTTCAACACTGTCGCCACTTCTATCACGGCATCTGTCACGACAGTGATGTATGAGGCAGTTTTCTTCAACATTGTCGCCACTTCTTTCTCGGCAACTGTCACGACAGTGATGTATGAGGTAGTTTTCTTCAACCCTTCAATCCTGCTCTGCAGTTATCTTCTGTTCTTTTACTGCCTTGGAATCTGCCACGACAGTTATCTTCTGTTCCTCTGCTGCCCTGGATTCTGCCACGACAGTTATCTTTTGTTCCTCTATTGACATGGATTCTGCCACGACAATTATCTTCTGTTCCTCTGCTGCCCTGGATTCTGCCACAACAGTTATCTTCTGTTCCTCTGCTGCCCTGGATTCTGCCACGACAGTTACCTACAAGAATTGACCGAAATTAGCAGCTTCTGTGCAAAATTATCCATTTGTGATGTTTATGCAAATTCTATCCTAAAATGCAACTAAACATGCATGAGTGCTTCAATAATATGGATAAATGAAGGTTAAAATATAGAACATTTATTCACTCAACACACCCCCAAACTCAAATTATTGCTTGTCCTCAAGCAAATGCAATCTAACTAAGATTTTTTTTTTGCTTTGGCTTAACTCAATGAACAACCATTACCTACATCATCTTTACCATCAAGATCAATATCTCTTCGAATGTTTATGGATTTATCTGGAGCAATAATATAAGCTTAGACTTCTTAGCAACCAGAATAGTTACTTAACTTACTTGAGTTTTACTTCAAAAATAATTTTTAACTAGAGCCAATTTCGGGCACCTCTAGTTTTCTTCTAAAGTTTTTCTATTTTTACAAGAGCCAGTTTTGGGCACCTCTAGTTTAATTTCCTAGAGCCAGTGTTAGGCACCTCTAGGAGTAAAACTGAATCTAAGTTTTCTTTCTAACTCAAGTGGCTAAGCTTCCTATTCTAAGTTTGCTAACAGAGTCTTAACAGCATATAAGTCACAAAAGTGTTTTAAGAGTTCAGAACTATAGTAAGGCTCTAGATACTTCCTAAAACATTCTAAAGCTACTGTAACGACAGTTAAGGCCGCGGCAGGTAAGAGAAATTCAAAAACTTAAGCCAATTTTTTTAGACACAAAAATAAATAGTTATAAACATATAATATTAAGAGGAATGCCTACCCCCAAACTCGAGGGTTGCATTGTCCTCAATGCATGACAAACAAAAAAAGAAAGATAAAAACATCACAAATAGAAAATAGAAACATAGAAGACAAAAGAAACAAGAAACTTAATTTGAGGTGTCATCATTGCTCTCGTCACTGCTGTCGTCTATACGAAGCTGTCGGCGGACGCAGGGCAGCAACATCAATATTTCCGGGTGGCGGGTGTCTGGGTTGCCGATCTTTCAAAGGATGCCTCCTCTGCTGCCATTGCAACGAAACTAGATACTGCCGAGGCAGAGAACACCATGTCTTGATGGCCTTGGGTTTTTAGGTTGTTGTGGGCTCTTTATTGGAAAAGATAAGAAAAACAAATAAAATAAAAACTTAAGAGTTCAAGAGGGAATTAATACTTGAAACTCTTATCCTAAAATAACGAAATTAAAAATTGAAACTAAATAAAATTTGAGGAGCGTCGTTTTCGATATTTCTTATGGTCCATCCGCACCCTCCATCGAGTTACAATTTTGCCCAAAAAGGGTTGGGCCAATGTGCTCGTGGCTACTCCTTTTTGTTTTATCATGGTGGAGGTGACTTTCTTTTTGGTTCCTTTGTAGTCCATAAAGTCCTCACATCTTGGCATTGTTCCTGAACACATGAACATGTGTTTAGGAAATATATATATATATATATATTTATATATATCTAACCATGTACTTACCTCATTCTTGTCGAAGTTCGTTATGGTGGAAAGTAGCCTTTGCTGTCGTGTCTGTTGCTGCGGCAGCTAGTTATTTTGACAGTCCTTTATCAGGTTGCTTTGAAGGTCAAGGGGACATTGGAAAGTGCAATAACTCTCCATATCAATTTCTGTTGGCCACTCGTAGGTCTCCATCAGTAGAGATCTCGATGATTCTAAATCCACCAGCGTTGGTTCCTCAAATACCTGCGATGGAATTGGTGAGTTTTCAAAGAATTCGAAAGGTTCGTTTATTACCTGCTCATATTCCATTGGTGAGGCATTGTCATCGGGTTGCTCTTGCATGTGGTTGTGCGAGTGCCATGGCGAAGGTGGATTTATGCAATCTTTGTCGGGCATAGCCGAGGCAGTGGGTTGAGGTTTTGCCTCGGTAGTGGTTGCTGCTTCAGCATCAGTCGCTGCCAAGGCGGCAGTTTCCACTTCGACTGGGGTTTCTGCTTCGGAAGTGGTTGCCACCGTGACATTTTTCTCAACTTCACTAGGTGTTGTTGCGGCGTTGTTCCGTTCAGGCTCCTCGATCATTACCAAGGCAAGTTGCTGCTCAGGATCATCATGTGTTGAGCAGTCTCTTTCAATGGCATCCTTGTCATCTTGCCTCGGGATTTCAGGTTTATTCGTGGCATGAATGAAGACCGGTGTGCTCAAGATTGCATCCACCTTGGTGATTCTTTGTCCATAGAAGCCGACAATTCTTGAGTGAGTGTCATGAAGGCTTGCAGTGTGTCTTCTAAGAATTTTGAATACTCTTGAGGATAATGACATTGCCATGGCATGTCGGGTTCTGCAGCAAAACTGTTATGGTACCAAAAATTTTGCGGGTTTTGATCATACCATAAAAAAATTTGCTGCAGCGGCAGCGGCATCTGTTGTCCCTGTTGCTGCTGTGGCGGCATATCTTGTTCTTGTTGGTTCTATCGTTGGTTTTCCATATATTCACCGAAAAAATGGGGACACCTTTCGAGTGCATGATTACCTTTACGGTAATTGCAAGCACTTTCCCACATCAGCTCTCGAATGGTTTTTCCTGACATGTTGATGCCCTTTAACCTGTATTGCACCTGAGTTTTTTTTTACAAAAGAAAAAAAACGAATAAAATAAGGCAAGAAAATAAATATAAGTGCAGAAAAAAACACGAAGTTGTGCGCCAATCCCCGGCAACGGCGCCAAAAACTTGATGCATGTAAAAGAGTCCTATTAAATTGGAGCGCAAGTGTACACTCGTGTCAAGTTATAGTATAAAAGATATCGTCTCTACAGGGATTGGGACAACTTCAGAATTAATTTTCCTGCACAAGGGAAAAGATAAATTTAATAAAGAGTTGTGAAAATTCTTGAATATAAACTAAAATAGGTAGATGAATCAGATTGAGAAAATAGGCTGGTATTGATTTGCTCAGTAGTGCAGGTGTTGCACTGTTCAAAGGTCTTATGTTGTGTCTGTCGTCGAGCCTGTCGCGGCAAAGGTCTGTTGATGTTGCGACAGCGAACAACAACTCTGTACTTCAAGTTCAGCAAGAATCCCTATTGTGACTCGTCCTAACCCTAGGTCCAAGTTCTGTCGATGAACACGTCTTGGATGATACCTCCCGGCGTGAATCGAAGGATGAACACCAATGTTTTTGGATTCTTCTTTAGCTGCTTAACCTTGTACCTATCCCTAGGCCAAGATAGTTTAACCATAAACTAGAAAAATCGTATTTACTCCCTTTATATACTTAACTCTCCCGATACTAAGTAAATGGATAACCTCACAATGCTCTCCTGATACTCTTATGAGATATGAAAACCAGAATAAATAAACTTGAAGTTTTATTGAATTGAATAGAAAATCCTAAGAAACAGTTTAACCCTTACAACTACTTTACAAGATCAACCCTTAGCCCTAGGGGAAGTTTAGAACATAATAGAGAAGGGGAAAACTAGGGTTTGTGATGGAAGACGGCTAGGAGCTAGGTTCCCCCTCTCTAGGTCGAATTACAAGCATATATATAGGCCTTGGGTACAAGTTTTCTTAATGGCCAAGAATACTAGTTCGAATTAAAGTACAATTCATTAAAGACTAAATCTCTGAATAAACGTCCTTTAGTTCGCCCTATCTTCTTGCTTTGACGTTCTCCTCAAACTTTGGGCAAGGCCTTCCTTGTGGTTTTGGGCTCCAAAAATTATGCGAGTGGGCTCTATAAATTAGGCTTGAAATCCTCTATTTGTCGAACTCCACTTCGCATTTTCCATCTCTTCTTCTTCACTGTCGCCACCTCTGTCACGGCATATGTCACGACAGCGAGTTATAAGGCAGTTTGCTTCAACACCGTCGCCACTTCTGTCACGGCAACTGTCACGATAGTGATTTATAAGGTAGTTTTCTTCAACATTGTCACCACTTCTGTCACGACAGTGATGTATGAGGCAGTTTTCTTCAACATTGTCGCCACTTCTGTCACAGTAACTGTCACGACAATGATGTATGAGGCAGTTTTCTTCAACCCTTCACTCCTGCTCTGTAGTTATCCTTTGTTCTTTTGCTGCACTGGAATCTGCCACAACAGTTATCTTTTGTTCCTCTGCTGCCCTGGATTCTACCACGACAGTTATCTTCTGTTCCTCTGCTGACCTGGATTCTGCCACGACAATTATCTTCTGTTCCTCTGCTGCCCTGGATTCTGCCACGACAGTTACCTACAAGAATTGACCGAAATCAGTAGCTTATGTGCAAAATTATCCATCTATGATGTTTATGCAAATTCTATCCTAAAATGCAACTAAACATGCCTGAGTGCTTCAAAAATATGGATAAATGAGGGTTAAAATATAGAACATTTATTCACTCAACAGTAGCTACAACAATGCAGTTTTAAAACGTAGTTTTCTTGAAAACCAAAACCATTTCCACATGCCTGAACACATAACAACATGCATTTACCTTCATGTGCATTTACCGAATGCAACCACAAGCCATAGGCTTACCACATGCTCATTCTCATAACGCAAGCGATGTAACCAACAATGCATAAGCATAAAAGAAGAAATCAACAACATGCTTAACATGAGAATTAAAGCATCATGGGTATATTGACATTCATCGTTTTTACTCGGATATGCAGATAGTTTATCAAACCACTAGAAACTTTCGGTGGAATCTCACATCACTGTACTCACCCGTCTAGTAAAATCATAACTTTCGGTGGAATCTCACATCACCATACTCCTGCTTAGTGGAATCTAACATCACTAAGGCCACACACGACTTTCACCTCGAGTGCACTCTAATCATATTGATCGATTAATTATATCCAGTAACAACTTAACACGTGTCAATATACTCATTCACAACCATAAGCATTACCGATGCTTGAACCACTTACCATGTCCAAACTTCCATGCAAGACATGTACTCATGATGCAAGTATAAACACAAGTCATAAGTCTCAACATGTATAACAATGCAAACTTACACATTATCAACATGACATGTTCATATTGCATCAAGAATCATAAAACACGTATTAATACCTTTAAAAGTTACTCTTGAGCTTGGATTGGATTTTCAAGCTCAATCCAAACTCCCAAAACATTTCTTTAACCACGTTAAGGAATTTAAAATCAATCCACTCACCAGCCAACACACAAACGATGTCCAAGATGTCGAATCAAGCCTCCTAACTACCCGGATTTGCGTCCACAGAGCCCGAATCTGATTCCTCTGTTTTAAGCAACCCAAAACTGAACATTAGAACACTAATACACTCACAAAAATAGAAAAAACCTGGAACTCAACAATCTTGCAACAACACACATTGATTCAAGCCCAAACTTCACCCGAAACATATCAATTCAGTCCCAAACTACTTGCAGCCACACCCAACGAATTTACCATAAAAAATCTATCTTTTAACATCCCTAAACATCAACCCAAAGCTATCAAACCTTCAGGTGTCATTTAGACCCAAAACCCATCCAAAAACTCAAGATTTCCAACTCTAAAAATCACCCACAATACCCATTTCGGGTTTCCCATAACAACCCATCCTTTTCATGTTATTTTAGAAATAAAACAAAGTTAAAACACACTCAAACTCAGTCAAAGTCAACCCCAACGAAAACCCATAAACTTCCTTTCAATTCAAACCAAACTTTAAAAATCAAAACATGTTTAAACCATAGGTTTTGCAAAAATCTCAACATTTATGACTCAAGGAAGATGAAACCAAGTTAAGACATCAATTACCTTGAAGAAATCACTTGGATTGAGAGCTTGGGGTAATGGAATATTAAAATGGGGTTTTTGAGTGAAAGTAACGTTAAGAGAAAGGTTAAGAAAGATGATAGCTTTTGAAAAACATTTTTGGAATTACAAAATCTCCTTTTTGCCCTTCTTCCTTTAAAACACTTTAGGTGTGTGTTAAAAATTAGTTTTTCTCAAATTTAAATTTAACCCGACTCAGCTTGACTAATCTGATTATCTCCCAGCCCTAAACTCGGGGCATTACAGTCCAAACTCCAAAATTACTTCTAACTCAAAAATAATGTCAAATTGTTCTAAATTCACAAAGTATCAATATTGAAAATTCTTAATACTATGGCAAACCTTAATGCCCCGCTGGCCCCTAGCGTTGACTTTGAGCCCCATGACAATTCAGGTGGCCGGCCGCCTGAAAATAGCATCGTACTGGAAGCCCTAACTGTGCTGGATCATCCCAAATCTCCAGTCTCAACTGATGTTCTATCGTTTGTGAAGTAAGGTCGAAATATTGATATCTCCAACGAAAGTGATAAGGATGACAGTCAATGGGTGTAACCCCCTTAGCCCGGCCTAGACGCCCGACCTGAACTAAGAAGATTACACGGGGGAAACCGAGGCCAGCTCGTTAAAGCCGAATTCAATTAACGACCCTTTTTTTTTATTTTTATCTTCTCTAGATTCACATTAAGATCCTATGCGTTAAACTAAACACTTGAAAAGAAATAGCGCAGCAAACGGAGTTCGATTAGGGGTTCAATGGCTTAAATTAAACATTTAGGGACTAAACTGTAATTTCTAAAAATTACAGAGGCTAATCCAATTCTAAGGTTTCCAATCCTTAATTAGTCATATAACAAGCTTTCATGTCAAATTTCAACACAAACGGACCATCCAAACTCAACTAATTGAACATTCAACATTCGGGGACCATAATGTAACATTACAGAACTTGGAAAGATACTTTTAACTGAGATTAACGGTCAGGTATTGGTACCCTTAACCTTGTATCGATACGCGGGAAGACACTAACCGAAGTTGAGGAAAAGGTATCGATACCCTTCCCCGCATATCAGTACGCCCTTTATACTTTGCACAGGCGTATCTATACGCACCCAACTCGTATCGATACCCCTGTGTGGTTTAGCCTGAAATATGCTTTCCAGTGTCGATACCCAATCCCGAGTATCGATACTCGTACCGGAAATGCACAACCAACAGCCACAATTATGCACTTAACAACAACTATTCACATCCATATATACCATACATGTTATTTCAATCATTTCTAACACAAATGCATTAACAATCATCCACAGTATAAGCATTAGGCATGGCAATTCATGAAGATCATGGAACTATAAAAGCATGATTTAAAACACTTATAAAGACATATCCAAAATACCAAATAGAAATCCACAAGCCACATAGAGACCAATTACGTGCCTCAAAATACAAACTAAACATGCTCAAGGTGTCACATAACACCAAGCAACTCATGAGTGGAAACCCCTCCCATTGCCTCTTATTACACTAAGGTGAAAACACATACTTTGCTTAGCTAAAATCACTTGGATACCCCTTGCTTTCTTGCTGCCAAAGATGCTCAATTCTCTGCATTGATGAAACAAATGAGCGTAAGCATAAAGCTTAGTGAGGACCGTTATAAAACCAAAGCATTCATCAATGCATTTTAAAAACCAAGTCATCATTCTTTGTAAACACATGCTTTCCTTTAAAACATGCACTTAAAACATCATTTCCTCTTTCAAATCCACATGCTCATAGTATCATTAATTACAACAACAAAACCTTTGCTCATGCTTAACCAAACATCACGTGCAGTCTAGCATAAATCTCAAGCATCACATGCTTTCTCAAAATAAGCATTCATCATTAATTCATTATATCATCACCATTGTATTGACTCGCAAGTGATCAATAACAAGAACCATACCAATACACAACACAATCGGATACGCGGATTACAAGCGTTGTCCCACACGCTTCATACACACTATCGGCAATACAAGGTGGAGTTTAACGGCACAATCACAACCCCTCAACACTCGTGATGGAGTTTAACGGCACAATCACAACCCCTCAAACATCACTCATCGGTAGTTGTATAATTCCACTAACGAGAGCACAGGACACAAACCACAAGATTCACATACGGGATTAAACCATCCTCCGTTATGATCTTAGCCTCGATCGTTAGGGTACTTGGATGAAGTTTACGGCACAATCTCAACCCCTCGACGGCCAATATAATCATTTATCAACAACATTTCACTGTTTTAACAAGCATAAACCACAATGCCATTTTCATTAACAATAACACGCTTAAAACCAATTATATAATTGATATAAATTCAAGGATCACTTACCATGTGCATTCTTAACAAAATGACATTTAAAACCAGCAACATCATTACTCAAAACATGCTTTAAAACAGAAATCAAACCACATTTAATTCATGTGTGTTGTCACTAAATTTTCACCCTAACTTTTAATAAAAGAAAAAAAAAAAGAAAGAAAAACTCAAAAAGAAAATATAAAATATCAAAAAAATAGAAATCCTTTTAAAAGATTTTTTTTAAATAAAAACCTATTTTTTAAAATAAAAACCCATTTTTCAAGAAAAACCCATTTTTTAAAAATAAAAACACATTTCTTTTAATAAAAACTCATTTTCAAGAAAATCCCACTTTTTATGTAACCCCCTCGACCTGGCCTAGCCGCCAGACCGCATCGAACGGGTTATACGGGGAAAACTGAAGCGAAACCCGTTAAGGCTCCACTTCGATTAGCAACCCTAGAAAATTTCTTTTAAGGTTATCTTGTCTAGATGCTTTAATTATATCCTATGTGAGAGGACACGCAACGGAAACACGCACAGATACAAAACACGCGAAACAGTCATTTAACAAACCCTTTTTATGTTTTACAACGGGCCGTATCGGTACGCTAGAGGACCGTATCGATACGCCTGGACCTAGTCAACACCCTAAAGCCAACCTAAGGAGACCGTATTGATACGCTAGGACACTGTATTGATACGCTCTCAACGGTCAACTTCCCAAGGTCAAACTACAAAGACTGTACCGATACTCTCAAGACCCGTACTGATACGCCAAAATCTCGTCAATTTCTCAGATTTCTAGAGAGCATTTGGCGTATCGATACACACCCGCGTACCGGTACGCCTTGCCCAAAACAAGGTCCAAAGCAAAGGACCGTATCGATACAACCCTTGAGCGTATCGATACGCCCTGCACTACAAAACTTGTTTTGGCTGCTAAAAACACAAGGACTCGACACTAGAGGCATCTAACGACCATTCAAGCAACATACAAACACTCATAGAATATAAAGCATCCATGGATAAACATACGAAGCAATTCAAACACATAGCGATGCCACATTCATCATGATAGGAACTTAAAGGAAAACATGCATACAAAGCATTCACCAATATGGCCAAAAGTTAAACAAAAGCATACTTCAACATGGCATAAGGCAATACAAGCCCAAAACGTCAAAGCAAACTTGTCTAAGCAAAAGAACATGCCATCAACATCATAAAACACAAAGGTCATATCCCATTGCTCTATACTAGTTATTGAAGTCTAGACCATACTTGAGCAAACCAAACTCCCTTGGAGTCTCCCTTGTTCCCCGAGCTGCTCCGAATGTCTAAGGGCTTACATTGTTGGAAAAGAGAGCTTAAGCGTTTAAGCTTAGTGAGGGATGCTCAAAACGGTAGCTACAACAATGCAGTTTTAAAACATAGTTTGCTTGAAAACCAAAACTGTTTCCAAATTATTTTCACATGCTTGAACACACAATGTCATGCTTTTACCGAATGCAACCACAAGCCAAAGGCTCATTCTCATAACACAAGCAAAGTAAACCACAATGCATAAACATAAGCATAACAGATAGAATCAACAACATGCTTAACATGAGAATTAAAACATTCAAGGGTATATTGACATTCAATGTTTTTTACTCGGATATGCGGATAGTTCTCAAACCCACTAGACACTTCCGGTGGAATCTCACATCACCGTACTCACACATCTAGTAATAACATAACTTCCGGTGGAATCTCACATCACCGTACTCCTCCTTAGTGGAATCTAACATCACTAAGGCCACGCACGAATTTTACCTCGAAAACACTCTAATCCTATTGATCGATCAATTATATCCGGTAACAACTCAACACATGTCAATATACTCAACACAACCACAAGCATTACCGATGCTTGAACCACTTACCAAGTCCAACTTCCATGCAAGGCATGTACTCACAATGCAAGTATAAACACAAGTCTCACATCTCAACATGCATAACAATGCAATTCAACATATAACGACATATCATGTTCAAACATGCATTCAAGAATCGTAAAACACAATTTAATTGCATAAACCTTTAAAACTTACTCTCGAGCTTGGATTGGCCTTTCAAGCTCAATCCAAACTCCCCAAACACTCCCTTAATCACGTTAAGGATTTTAAAATCGATCCACTCACCGGCCCACACATAACCGATGTCCGAGATGCCGAATCAAGCCTCCGAACTACCCGGATTTCCGTCCACAAAGCCCAAATCCAAATCCTCTGTTTTGAGCAACCCAAAATCGAACATTAGAACATAAACACACTCACAAACACAGTGAAGACTCGGAACTCAACAACCTTGCATCAATACACATCACTTCAAGCTCAAACTACACCCGAAACATAGCCAATTCAAACCCAAACTACTAGCAGCTACAACCAACAAATTTACCATAAAAATCTACCTTTTTACATCCCTAAACATCAATCCAAAGCTACCAAACCTCCAACTGCTATTTAAACTCAAAACCCAACCAAAAACTCAAGATTTCCAACTCCTAAAATCACCATAATACCCATTTTGGGTTTCCATTAAAAACCCACCATTTTTATGTTATTTTTGTGTTAAAAAAAAAGATAAAAGCACTCCCAACTCAGCCTTAATCAACCCAAACAAAAACCCAAAGATTTCTTTTCATTACCAATCCAAACTTTAAAAATCAAGTTAAGATAAATCCATGAGTTTTGTAAAAATCAAAACATTTAGGACTTAAGGAAGATGAAACTAAGTTAGGGAACCATTTACCTTGAAGAAATCACTTGGTTGAGAGCTTGAAATCCAATGGAATAGTGAATAGGGTTTGGGGAGGGTTTTTGAACGTGAAATGAGAAATTTGAGAAGATGATACTTTTGAAAAACCCCTTTTTTATTCCTTTTTATGAAAAATCTCCTTTTTGCCCTTTTGTCTTTTTAAAACTCTTTGTGGTGTATTAAAAATAGTTTATCTCCAATTTAATTTTAATCCGACTCGGTTGACCAATCCGATAACTCTCGGCCCTAAACTCGGGGCGTTACATTTTAATAAAGCCCATTTTATGTTGAAGCCCATTTAAAAGGTAAAAAGTAAAAAAAAAGGGAAAAGGAAAAAAATATTAATTATGGTGTTTAATAATTATAAAAGGGGAATAAAATAGGGTAATAATTAAGTGTAAAAAAGAAAAAAAAACAGCAATAAAAGGGGTTAAAAACAGACTAAAACAGTAAAAAAGAATAAATAAATATATATAAAAAAGGGAGAGCCAGCCCGCGCGTCACGCGCTGGGGGCTAGGCTCTCCAAACCCTTGCCGCGAATGAAGACGGCCGCCGTTCTCCGCCCACCGGTCGCGGCAGCCCGCGTGGTTGGTGTCGTTCGGGCCGCCTAGTTTCCGTCGTCCGTTTGCCACCGACCCCGCTTACCGTCGTTGCCTATAGCCGCCGGAATCTGCAAAAAAAAACAAAATAAAATAATAAGCCCTAGATTCAAATTAAATGGGAAATCCTATCCCGAATTTGGATCAAAATGGATGATTTCTTGGGGGGTTTTACCGGGTATCAAGTTTCTTGTCTGATTTTAGCTCCAATTTGGGGATTGAATTCGGAATTTAGCTTGATTTTGAAGCTTAAAATTTAGTATAAACCCCCCTTCACCCACTTGTTCAACACACCAGATTTGAGAGAAAAAACACTAAAAAAGGTCCAAGAAAAATCCGAAAAAAATCTCTGAAATTTTCTTGAGTTGACTGGAAATTTTTAGAGGAGAAATTCGAGTTTGGAGCAATTTTTCGGAGGCAATTTGGAGCATTTCGAGAAGCTTTAGTTCGAGTTCAAGTTCGTCGATTTCTCGGTAAATTTTTATCATTTCTTTGTTTTTTATGTTGATTTTATTATTGTTCTTGGTTGAATTTTGGTTTTTTTGTTTGTGATTTTTAGGTTGCTTTCACGTGGTTGGAAAATTGTTCGCGACTTCGGTAACTTTTTTGTTTTGAATTTTGTTAAAATATCTAGTTTGATCTTAAATTTTTTGCATGATTTTAAAAATGTTGTTAAAGTGATTTTTGATCTTTAGAAATGTAGAATTTAATTAAAAAGGTGTTTTGGATTTTAAAATACATGAATAAAAACGAATAAATGTGGTTAATTAGAAAAACTTGAATTTAGGGATTTAATAAGAAGAAGTAATAATGTGAGGTTAAATAATAAATGGCTTAATTTTAGAAAATAATTTTTTTTGAAATCTAGTTTTAAATAGTAGATGGGCAAAAAATGATTTTAAAGAAAAAAAAACATAAAAATATTTTTTAGGGAAAAATAAGTTTTTAAGAAAAATAAAGGGTTTTAAAGTAAATTAGGGTCTAGGATGAAAAATGAAATTTTTTTTGAAAAGAAAAACTTTAAAACGAGGTCTTAGGGGAGAATAAAATTTATTTTCTAAATGGATTGTTTTAAAAGAAAAAAAAACTTAAAAAAACTTAAAAAAAACAAAAAAAATGAATTTAAAAAGGGTTAAAATGATTTTGAAAAAAGAGAAAAAAATATAAGATGGAAAAACATAAAAATGAAAAAGTAGAAAAATATAAAAAGGATTTTAGTTTAGAAAATAATAAAAGGAAAATAAAGGCTTTTAAAAGGAATAATAACAAGGATAAAAATCAAAAGAATAAAAGTTTGATTGCTTGTTTTAGAAATAGGTAAAATCTTAGGATTAGGGACTAAAGCTTAGATAGAGATTTGTTTGTTGAAAAATGTTCTTCATAAAAAAAATACACTTAAGCATATTTAAACCTTAACTTAGGAATAAAAGACTTAGACGTTTTTAGGGCTTTTAAATAATCGAACTTAGAATTAAATAAAATGCTCAACACACTAAATTTCTTTGTTGCTTGAAAAGTGAAAACTTAATTCAATGTGGTGTCTTATCAAATGGGAATGACGGGTTAGCGCCAAAAATGTTGGCGGTGATTAAAGTTCATTTCCCATGCGATAAGGCCGTTAAAATAGACTAATATTCATTAAACGGACAAGTAAAGTCGAACCTTTTTGAACTTGCAAATTCCAGTTTTGAAAATGATTTTAAAACCAATTAGGTACCAATTTTGGGCGTCGTGGGGGTGCTAACCCTTCCCCACGCATAACCGACCCCCGAACCTATTTTTTGATTTTTGTAGACCAAACCGTTGTTTTATTAAAACCAAAAAATGTTTTATTAAAATAACCCTATTTTTAAAAGTGATCCAATCACACTTTTTTTTCAAAAAAAGATTGGTGGCGACTCCGTTGATTTTAAAAGTGTTTTCCAAATAGTCGAAGCCTCCCGTAAAAAGGCGGTTGCGACAGCTTGGCAACTCCGCTGGGGACGTGTTTTTGTTTTTTTTTAAATAAAAACAAAGAGGGTCATACCACAAATTGGTTTTAAATGATTTTCAAAAAATGTTTTTTTAATATGGAATTTGCAAGTTCACACTAGGTTCAATTTATTTTTCCGTTTAAATGAATATGGCTCTATTTTACGCATTTAAAACTTAATTCTAAGCTCTATTCCCGAGCTTTGTCCCATTCGTTTTAAGTGGGGGGAACACGCTTTGCTCATGTAAGAATATTGATTCTTCGTATGACCATCGCAAAGTACCTTCGGGACTCAACCCCTTTGACTTCGTAAGGATATTGATTTTCGAGAAGGCTTCGGTGGTGAGTCCTCCTGAGTTGAACTCGATTCGTTTGTAGCCTATAATGGGTGAGAACCGAGGGCCTTGCTACTCTTAGTAGAGGACAGCAAGGACAACTTGGGTACCTTTTATAACTAAACCAAGTTTGAGAATCTAAAGCCTACCCCTAATAGAGCCATGCGGAAAGCCTAGGGTGTTGAGTCGCATGAATATCGTGCATTGTTTTTTTATTGTTTTATCTGTTAGTTTTTCCTTGCTTTATTAATCTCAGTTTATTACCTTGTTTATCTTGCATACGCATCATTTCATATCAGAAGAGGTTGATTCTAGAAAGTTGTTCAATTATGAATGGAAAGCTCTTAAAAATGAGGAGAACCAAGCACGTGACAATATTAGCAACTGAAGTTGCACCCCTTCGACAGTATGTCAAGCCCGTCGGAGAAGTGGGACCAAGATTCATGTGGCTAGTTGAAGAAATCAAGGAGTTAGACGTTCGAGTAGAGAAATATTTGTAATTTCAAAAGTTTTAATCAAACTTTCGTATTTAATAAAGAGTTTCCTTTCATGAACAGATTTTCAATGGAATTGATGGCCCTTCGACTGCATTCATGCATTTACATTATCTTGTTTGCTTTTTGTGAATTCATTTGTGCATACATTCATTTGTTCATAAACTAACTTAATAATAAAAAACAACAGAATATCCAAAATTGCTAAGACAACCCATAAATACGGTACACGAGCCCAAACCCGAGCCATGAACTCTTAGGAACGGTTGGCAACCTTGGAGGCGAATCAAAAAAACATTTAGGATAAGCTGGAAAAAATGGAAGTCGACAGGAAACAACAAGTTGAAGCGGTCCATCAAAAAACGATTAGTTCGATAGCTGCATTGCTTGGATTCAAGGACCCGGATGCAGCCAAAGAAAGGGGAAATACTTCTGCCATTCCTAGATTCCCAGGGATGACTTTTAGAAATGAGGTTGTTGCCAAGGCCAAAACACCCATTCATGTAGCTAAATCTTCCACTCATGTGGAGTCCAACAATTACGAGGTGCCTAACCTCGATGAAGTTGCTGATAAAGCTCGAACCGAAAAGAAGATGGAAGAGAAATACAAAAAGTTAGAAGGAATGTTCAAATATTTCCAAGATGAAGCTACCTATGGTGGAATGGATGCCAAAGATTTGAGCTTGGTAACTGATTTAGTTGCGCCACCGAAATTCAAGATCCCTGACTTCGAGAAATATAATGGGACCACATGCCCGTCAGCACATCTAACCATGTACTGCAGAAAGATGTCCATGTACCTTGATAATGAGAAGCTGCTCATTCACTACTTTCAAGACAGCCTAGTAGGGTCCACTGCACGTTGGTACTCGCAGCTAAGTCGAGTAAAAATTAAGTCATGGAGAGACCTGTCCAGAGCCTTTAGTGAGCAATACAAGCATGTTTCAGACATGGTTCCAACCCGTCTAGTCTTACAAGGGATGGAGCAAAAGCACCACGAGAGCTTCCTCCAATACGCTCAAAGGTGGAGGGATGTAGCGGCACAAGTGCAGCCACCGTTGCTAGAAAACGAGATCACCCTGATGTTTGTAGAAACACTAAAGGGTCCCTTTTATGATCGTATGCTCAATCATGTCACGAAGAACTTTGCAGATATGCTAATGAATGGCGAGATAATCCTTGCAGCCATGAAGAGTGGAAGATTGGACAGTGGAGAAACAAAGAAGACGTATAGAAAGAAGGACAACAATGAAGTCAATGCAACGAATGTCTATAATCCCAACTACTCGACAGGCGTAGTGTTCAACAAGCCCAATACCTTCAATAAGCCCAACACCACAGCTCCGAAGGTTGCAAACATCCCAAAAGGAGAGCGAAGATATCAAGGGAATTCGAGGCCTTACTTTCCACCTATCACAATGACTTATGCAGAGTTGTTTGCCGAGCTGGTCAAGTCACAAATGGTGCTACACAGGCACGTTCCTCCATTCTCACCTCCCGATCCACCATGGTATGACGAGAAGGCCCGATGTGAATATCATGCAGGAGTAAGGGGGCATACTATCGAAAATTGCACCGCATTCAGAAGGGTGATAGATGATCTAAGAAAATCAGGCATGTTGGCATTTGAAACTTCGGAGGAGAAAGGAAACCCATTGCCAAATCACCAAAAGACGGAGGTGAATGCAGTGCTCGAGGAAGAAAAGAGGACGATCAAGGAGAATGTCGAAGAAATTAAAGCGCCTATGATTTGGTTGTGGGATCAGTTAGTAGCAGCAGGGATATTGAAGGATGTGAACCCAAAAATGAAGGATGTTGAAAAACCATATTGTAAATACCATGGAGCTGAAGGACATGAGATCCAGTGTTACCCAGAGTTTAAATTAATGATTCAAGCCAAGATGAATAGCAAGGAGCTTGTGTTCTTTGAGAAGGGAGATGTAGAGCACGAAGCAAATGTGTGTTCTACGGAAGAAATATCCTTCGAGAAACTAGGAGAGGAAGTTAAAGAAGAAAGGCGAGAAAGGCCTTATCCTGTGGTGATTTCGATGAAAAGGGATCGATTCGATTTGGGCTTTAGGCCCGATAAATGGCAAAAGAAAATGGAAATGCAGCAGGCGAGCATGAAAATGGAGCAGCAAGAAGAAGAGGTTGAAGGGGAGCCCATGACATACCCTCCCCTAAGCGTCATTTTCAAGACTGGAGGGCTCTTAAACCCTGATGCCCGTTTTGATGAGGAGGAGAAAGGAAAGAATGACTTATGTAAAGTTTTTGAGAATTTGAGCATCAAAGCCATCACAGATGAGGAGGAAGAAGAAAACAAATTTCTGACCAAGATTCGCCCTTGCCCCGAATTGAAGAACTAGACAGCGGAAATGGTTCTTGAAGTTTTTAAGACTGCCTTAGAGTAATTCTCAAAACCAACTCTTTTACCCTTAGACCCTGGGATGATTAGAGATCTTATGTAAAAAAGGTCTATTGTCAAAACCATGATTTGAGTTTCAATAAAGATGCATTTTTCCAATTACGTTTTGTAACAAACTTTCTTTTACAAAACCAATAACACCAAAAGATCGCGAAAATCCAAAAAGTAAAAACAAACCCTAAAAGCATAATGAATCATATCATTTCATTTATTCTTTCTTTCTTGGTACATATATATTTTGCCTCCTTTTATTTGCAGGTTTTTAGATATCAATGGTCCAAATGACTCTGAATCAGATTCCGAGGTTAATTTTGAGTTACCGCTATGTTCAGAAGAAGTTGAGAGTACTAGTGATGAAGAAGAGTATGACTTGTCATATGATTTGCTCAGAATGGTAGAAGGAGAGGAAAAGTAAATTTTGCCCTACAAAGAAGAGTTAGAGGTTTTGAATCTGGGAACCAAAAAAGAAAAGCGCAAAGTCAAGATTGGTACCACCATCTCAGTTGAGACACAACAACATTTGATTGAGCTTCTACAAGAATACAAGGACATTTTTACCTGGTCGTACCAAAATATGCCTGGTGTAATCACTAATTTTGTCCGGACATCAGACCCCTTTAAGTTTGTGTTATCAATGGGCTTATATTGGGCTATTATAAAATTGAAAAATTAAAAAAAGAAAAAAGAAAAAGAAAAAATATATATGTCATACATATTATTACCTTACTACTATGAGTGTTATTTATTGTATATATAAGTGCATGTGACATATTAGATATAAGTATAATTAAGTAATAATGCTTAAATGTGTATATGTGTTTTTCACTACTATCGTTGTGATTGCCTTTTAGGATTAGTATCATTATTTTATATTATTAATATTATCCATTTCAAAAAACCCTAAACATTACTATAATACTTTTTAATATTATCTTATCATTATTACTATTTGTTTTTGTTACTATCACTTATTATACATTATCCTTTATTATGTGTTAGTATTATTATTTGTTATTATTTAGTATTATTTACATATTGTTATATTATTATTTATACTATATTGTTATTATTATTATTGTTACTATGTTTATTATTTATTATATTTATCTTTATTATTATTAGTGTCGGATATTATTATTATTATTATTATTATTATTATTATTATTATTATTATTATTATTATTATTATGAAGATAAAAGTAGAACATAAATAAATTGAAGCCTAAATAAACTTTGATTAATAACAAGAGTCCAAAAATAATAATAATAAGAGAATCCATTTACATAAGGCCCGTCACAGCCCAACAAAAAACCCTAATCCATTGTTTGGTGTTGCAGCCGCCACAAGTCCCTACCGTCAGATCTGTCTCAGATTTGACGGTCCAGATCAACCCGGGTATGGAGAAACCCTAGCAAGCATCCCCAAGTCTCGCGCCGCACGCCCATTGCTGTTCGATCTGGGCGAGATCGACGGCCCATATCGCGTCTGAAGGAAACCCTAACAAGGGTATCGTTGATCCGCGCCGCACGCCTCCCCCACCGTTAGATCAAGATCTGATCTAACGGACCAGATTTGCGCGTGCTCTACACCAGACGTTCGTTGGTGTTCCACGCACGCGTCTGAGACGATTCGGCTCCCACCACGCGCGCGTAGCCTGATCCCGTGACCATCCGTCTGCACACTTCTGCCGCCCTGACTCGATGCACGCCAACGCCATTTCGGGAGAGTTTCGACAAGAAACAGGAAACACGAAAAGCATTCAGACCCCAAAAATGTAAAACGAAACAAAAAGATACAAAATGTCAACCAGACACAAATTTTCAGAGAGAGAGGGAATGTATTCTCTTGTTTTTTCCTCACTGTAATACGGGTATAAAGAGAGCCCGAAAAATCTGTAATTCTCTCGGTTTTTTAGAGAGAAAAAGAGAAAAAAGAATTTCGAAACAGCAATAGATAACAAGCATTCCGAGGTATTTTCAGTCCATTTTTTATGCATGCAAGCATTCGAAATATAAAAAAAACGAGTTAAGAATAGAAGGGAAATGGGTTCGTTCTTTTACCTCTGGAAAGCCTGGTTTCCTCTGGTTTTGAGTCGCTCCGGCAACAAACCCTCAGTGTCCGTTCGGATAGCCAATGGGGTGAGCCATCGGGGTTCACTGAGTTTTCTCTCTTTTTTTAGGGTTTTCAAATCAATTTGCAGGAGTAAAGGTTTTTTTTATTTAAGGGTTTTGTATCGGCTCTCTTTTCGCTCTCAAAAATGGGGTTTTGTTCAGGGTAATTTTCTCGCCGGCACCGTTTAGCGGTGACCGGCCGTTTGGGGCTGTGTCGGGACGGAGAGACAAGGGGAGACTTTCTTTTTTTACCGAAATGGGCTAAAAGGGGCTAAGGGTCCGTTTAAGGCCCTTTTATAAGCTTTCGATATTTTTAAAATGGGCAAATCCAATTTTTAACCCTTCTGTGTTTTGAAAATATTGCTAAAGGGGTTTCCGCTTTTTAAAAACACGTCCCAGGCCCTTTAAATTTTTCGAATCGTCGCAATTTCGTCCCCTGTGCTTGTTAGTTGGTTTCGAATGGTCTAATGGCCGATTCAGTCCCTGAAACTTTCGGCGAACTTTAATTTTAATCCTTGTTTTGACGATTTAACATTTTTTAATGGTTTATTTCCCCTATCAGTCCTTGGGGTCCGTCCCGAGTTCTATTTTAACCCATTTTCAATGTGGTGTTTCCCTTATTTCATGCATCTTAATTTTTCGTCTCGTGTTTATGCTTACTTAATTTCAGTCCGTGTTTTATTCTATATGTTTTGCACATGCTTGATTAATAATATGTGAGTAATGTGATATGTAATCATATATTATATGTTATGATTTAGTATGTGGATTATGATTTATAGCGTTGCAGAATAGAATACATGCATATTTGCTTAATTTACGTTTTCCCGCTTTCACTTTATGTTTATTTATCTGTTTTATGTTCCGTTTATTTTCTAAGTTGCATTTCGGTTTATAAATTGCAATGCGAGTGTCTTTTTATTCGGGAACGAACGAGGCCAGTACCAGTCGTAGTGGTGGTGGTTCGGACGTTCTTTCTCGAATATTAAGACCTTTAAAATTCACTCAATCGTATAACCACATCTCGATACAAATCGTCACTTTAATTCGCAAAATTTAATATTAATCAAGCGGTAATGTTTTTGGTACCGATTTTCGGGCACGACGGGGGTGCTCATCCTTCCCCGCGTGTAACCGACTCCCGAACCCATTTTCAAAAAGAAAAATCTCTGGTTTTATTTCGGTGTCCGGTCTACCATTTTTAAATGGCCGGTGGCGACTCCTCTATTTTTTATAAATCCGACTAAATCTTCAAAAACCCATCTAAAAACCCGGTTCTTCTAAGTGACACCGAGGTATTTTCTAAAAATTAGTCGCAACAGATGGCGACTCTGCTGGGGAAAAAATTTTGTTTTCAAAAACAAAAAAGAGGGTCGAGCCAAAAAAAACTTTACCACTCAATTAATATTAGAAGTTGCGAATTAAAGTGATCGAGTCGATCGATATTTGTTTATAAGTGCGAGTTTATTTTAAACGCATTTAAAATTGGCATTTAAACCCGTTTGTTTAAGTGGAGGGAAAACGCTAGTGCTTTCGTGGGGATATTGTTCCTCCGTCTGGGCCTAGCAAGTACCTTCAGGGCTCGAATACCCTATATCTTCGTGAGAATATCGTTTCTCCGTCCAGATATAGCTAAAGGGTCCCCTCGAATTGAACTCGGTTGAGAGAAGCCTATAAAGGGTGATGACCGGGGGCCTTGCTACCCTTAGTAGGGGACAGCGAGGACAGTTCGAGTATCTCCTAGAACCAAAATTGCATTTAGAGAACTAGAATGCCCACCCCTTTAGAGCCATGCGGACAACCTAGGTTTATTAGACGGGATAAATAGGGTTGCTTGCTTTCATGCCTGCCTTTTTTCTCTTATCATGTTAATTGTGTTTATTTGACACTAACATTTTTTTTGATCTTTTTGCATGCATTTCACGACACAAAGGTGTTGAGTCAAGGTGGTTTAAACCAATTCAAGGGCTATCATTATGGACGGGAGGTTGGTAGAAAAGATGTTGTCAATTAGCAAGTCCGACATCGTTCAAAGGCGAATCAGAAAGGGTAAGGGGACGAGTTTACCGAACAAACACACAGTGTCAGATCTAGTGCCCACCATTGAAAAAAGCACAACCCTTCTCCATCCCGAGGAAATCAAGCAAGATCAGATCTACTCTGAACGTCCAAAGTCACGAAACTACCCGACCAAGTGCAAAGAGGCAACCGGAAAGAGCGTGGCGACCGGAAAGGGCATGGATTAGGTCAAGGCATGGATTCAGCTTCGAGGAAATAGCTTGTTTTCCGGGACTTGATACCAGCAGTTTTAGAGGGTCATGAATTGCTAGAGAAGAAAGCAAATTCGGCCCCAACAATTTTTGCCAAAGTTTTCATTTCCGTGAACATTATTCGGGGGCAAGAAGGGTACCCGTAGGACTTTTGCTATGACTATCTTGTAACGAGGAGCCTCCTATACGTTCAAATGAAAGTTGACCTACGGAGAATCACCTATATGACCAACACCTTTGACTTGCATACATTTGTAGCATTTGTTCCATCTATCATTTTAGAGCAGCATTAAAATTGTCAGACATGCACCCATCTCATGATCATGCATCTGTTGATTCGAGTCCATAATACATCCATCATTGGACATTAAAATTTGCTTAAGGCATTTCATCGTATCATTACTAATTGGGGAAAACACTCATGTCAGAGAGAGAGAAAGAGGAAAGAGAGAGAAAATGGATAAAAGAACGGTTTCCAACCAGTACAGCTGTAGAAGCATGAATGACCTAGTAGCAAGGGTGGACTTGCTTGAACAGCTTCACGAGTAGTTGGTTAGAAATCAGAAGGAGACGATCGTGTATGTGAAGACATCCCAAGATGAAACGATGGGGCAAATCAGTGAATTGAGAGCTATGATAGCTGTGGTGACCGAAAGAAGCGGCGTGAGGGAAAACCCCCGGGCCGTGAGTAGTGAGAATGTGGGCCATGACACTGGGATGAAAGAAGCTTTGTCTGAAGAGGACCAGGCCATCATCGGCCAGTATGAGGTGAACCGTACTGCTTCAGAATTCCCCGTTGAGTTGGCGTTAGATAAGATCGAAGATTCTCTTATGAAAAGCTTGTCTTCCTTAACGAAGAAAGAATCAGCTCAAGGGAAACAAGACTACCAAGAAGCCCCGAAGAGTGTTACAACTTCGCAACCCCGAGCTATGGTCGGGAGTCCTCGAGGTTCAGAGAAGATGAAAGGAATTGAGAAAAGGGAATGATCAGTTCACCCCCAGCCCTTTCACTTACCAAGAGTTGTATTCAAAGCTGCTGCATGCTCGAGTGGTGGCACCTTGCTTTGTTAAAACCCTGTCACCTCCGTATCCCAGTTGGTTCCGTGAGGAAGAGCATTGTGATTACCACGCCGGAATTCGGGGGCATTTGATCGAGAAATGCACAAATTTTAAGCGCAAAATCCAGGTTCTCATAAACCTTGGGGTGTTGGAATTTGAGACAAAAAGTCCGGGTTTGATAATCAAGTTTCCAACTGTGGATAATGAGGTGAAGCTAGGAGGAGGTCAAGTTGCTGTGGTGAAAGAGGTGGATAAGGCAAAGTCGCAGGCATCGGCGAAATCTACGAACATCAGTGGATGTCCTGATCATACTAAGGAAGGGTCGGACCTACTTACGGGGTCGAAAGAATTTCCGAAAGAACCTACAAAAGCGATCGACCCCGATAAAATTGAAGAAAGTGAGCCTTATCTAAGGAAAAGAGAAAATAGGAAAGCTAAAGAGCACGTTGTAGGAGAGGTTGACAAGAAGACGAAGGCGTGTTTCCCGATGACCAATTCAGAGCTGTTACATCTGCTGATTCAGAACAAACTCCTGAGGCCACCACCCCTGAAGCGGTACGCCTATTTTAATACCAATTGTGTTTGGTGCCAGGGTTCCGTGTGAATATCATTCCGGAGATTTCAGCCACACAACAGAAGAGTGTGCGTTTCTAAAGCGCAGGATCTATAGGCTTGTTGAGAATAGAGTGCTTTCCTTCGAGGATGGAAAACCTAAGTTTAAGTAGGAAGGTCGAGCGCGAAAAGTCGGGTCCGGTGTTGTAGTGGTGGGGAATTTCTGTTACATCCTACCTTTTGTTCTCATATCTTTTCCTCTTTAATGTGCATGTTTAACTTTGTATTGTTGGCTCGTGATAGCTAGCATCTTTTGTAAGGGCTTTTGTGATGTCCGTTTGTTTTATTTTCAATGAAGGAGACTTTTGTGAGCATTTTATATTCCTTAATTTCTTTTAGACATTTCATTTATTCTTTATGGTTACAACCTTATTGTTTTTTCTATTAAAAACATACATGTATATATTTTTACAAAAATGACCTTAATACTTTGAAAAGAAAAATAACCAAATGTTGTGGGAATGATACGAATGGAAGCACCATCTGTTCTACTCAGGCCAAGAGAGGGGTGACAACGAGTGTTTAGGAATAATGGGCCACTCCCATTGAGTGAATTTTCCTCTCGGGCATTGTTGTCTAAGGTTCTTGAATGAAGTGATAACCTTAAAACTTCTACCACCTGAAGACCCATTTTGATATCCGTGTATGGGAGAACATTTGGCATTCCTTCAATTTCGTTCACCTAGAAAGAAAATAAAAAATGTACCCATTGTTGTCCCCGTTTGAGCCTTTTAAACTTTTTTTCTTCAAAATGAACCCAAACCAAGGATCACCCCTACACCGGGGGCAAAGAAAAGATAGAAGTCTATGGACAAATAATTGACATTGGATTCTGATTAGGCTATGAAGATGAGGCCTTGAGGGGAAATAAAAGAGAATAGATACATTGAATACATTTTCAGTTTGAGCAGCAAAAGCATCAAAAGGAAACAACAAAAGAAAAGTAGGTGCTCAAAGAGCTACCCAAATCTAGGCGAAAGTTACCGACATAAAAGTTGAAGAAACCAAAAGCAAAAGCACTAAAGTAAAAAGTACGGTTTTGAAAGGAGAGAATCGGATAAAGAAAAGGAACAAGAGGATTCCCTATCCAAATGAATCTCTACTTAGATGAGCCTCGAAAGATTGTTCACCTTTGAGCAAAAGCATGCACCAATATGATGCAAAGGTGCAACCTGATCCGAAACTACGCTTGATAAAAGGAAATGAACTCTAGGGTGAAAACCCCAAAATAGGGGCAGTCTAGAGCGATCCAAAGAAAAGAAATAGCATCTCATTTGAGTATAATCGAGACTTCCCGTTGGAAAAATTGATCCTTGGTTTCACAACTCTTAAACACTTGTTTGGGCCTATTTACCCTTTCTTCCATAGCCGTGAACCCTAGCCTACATTACAAGCCATAAAAGACCATTTGGACCATACACAGACGGATAAATTTGTCTTCAGATCACATCCCACCTATCGGGGTTAACCTTTCTTCAAGGATTGCCACACTTCTAATGCCTGATTGAGATCAGAAAAGAGGGAAGGATGGGGCAAGGTGAGTTAGTGAGTTAAAGAGAGCCACCTTTAAATTGGGTAGAAACTAAGTATGGGAGTCGCTCCTCTCGGAAGCCTAATAGCCTAGAAAAGATTCCATATGTGCATCCCCGCAACATTCGGAAAATGTCACTCGGGTCGACCTTTTTTCAAAGACCCCCAAAACTTGATTTTTCTTAAATATCACTTGACGTGATTCTTTGAAACAAGTATTTACATAATAAAATTATTTTTTACCCAATCACTTGCATAAGTCTTCTACATGGGAATGAACAAGCGGACTGATCATGGCTCGAGGTAAAGCCATCAGTACCCGGAAGGGCACCCTCGGAGGTTCAAACATTACTAATACCTCCAATTGAAATATCAAGACCGTCTTCGGTGAAATGTTGAGTTACGAAGTCGACCTTCGCTAAGAAGTGTTGGAATAGAACATGAAGGTAGAAAATTTGACATTAAGAATCGGGTAACAGAAGTTACCCTCGGAGCCTAAGCATCTTGGCGGAAAGAATGTCCAAAGAAGGACCGTGTGCGCCGCGTTAAGAGCACGCACCGAGATGAGACAGTAAGTATGATCTGAAGTCAACTCGAAAAAAGGGCGAAGAAGACGGAAGTACGCCTGAGAAAAGAAGAACGATAGAGAAGAACAAAGGAAGAGAATCCGAGATGAAAACCGAAAAGGCAATTTGGGGCAAAAAGCGAAATTCAGAAAAGGCGCTTTCGACCATAAATTTAGAAAAACAAAGGCCGAAAGGTAGTGGCATCTTTGACAGAAGACACCATTTAAAGCAGCCGACATTAACCGGAGGTCAGTCAGAAGGTACGTAAGCCTAAAGAGTGAAGGCAAATAGAGATAGGGCTTTATGGAAATTGAGAAGACATGTGGACACCCTAAAGATGTGAAAAAAAAATTTGACGATAAGAGTCAAAGGTAGAAGTTGACTTCATGATGAAAACTCAAAGGAGTACCCAAAAAGAGGAAAAAAGAAGAAGAAAGAGGACAAAGAAAAGGAGAAGACACGATGAAAACCCAAAAGACACTTTGGGAATTGAGGCGAAACTTAAGAGGAACGCTTCAGATCACAAACTCATGGCGAAGGAGGCGGAAACTCAAAGCCAAAAAGATTTTAGAGCAAAGGAGGTAGATACTCAGAGCTCAGGGCAAAAAAGACAGAAACTCAAGGCCCAAGAATTTCAGAGCAAAGGAGACAGATACTCAAAGCTCGAGACAAAGATATATGAAATCTGCTCATCTATTCGAGCATTTGGAGAATAGAACCCGTCTATCCGTTCAGGCACTTGGAGAATGGAAATTTGCTCATCTATTCGGGCATTTGGAGAATAGAACCCGCATATCCGTTCAGGCACTTGGAGAATGGAAATCTGCCTACCTATTCAGGCAATCAAAAGTCAGTAGAAGAAAAGAAAGAAGAAAAAACAAAAAAAACAAAGCAACAACAACAACAAAAAAAGAAAGGAAAAGAAAGGGGGAAAAAGAAAAGTTCAAAGTGAAAACCCGCATGAGCACTTTGAGGCAGACAATTCTAGAAGTGGGTCAAGATGAGAAGAAGAAGAACAATGGTCCGGTAGAACCGAGAAGAGAGGCAATCAAAGCAAGAAGCAGCACCAAAGGACACGATGTCAATAGAATTAATATGACTAAATAACTTGCAAACCCATGTCATGCATCACGAGTAGTTAGGCATGTGACAACAGCGATATTTATAGATCAAATAAGGCATCCGCGAACCAAACCAATATCGACATACATCAAAACTCAAAACATCAATACCTATCCCAATGCTTAACTATTACATTCTATCATTTAAAATTCATACATTGAGCTCACCAAAAGCAACACTTGGAGACCTTTCCCTGCCTTTGCCACCCACAAGTTATTTATCTGCATTGTCGAACAAAAGAGAGCGTAAGCATAAAAGCTTAGTGAGGGTAAGCTCATAAAACAAACCTTCGACAATGCAGGGTCCAAGCACGAGCAATTTCCATAATGAAATGCACGTTCTTACCTCCGATCCGCCTAAGCCAAAATGAACATGATGCATGAACATATAATCAGCATTATGTCATGCTCAACAACCCATAAGCTCAGCGTACAAAGGTACATAACTCAATGCATTAACCACATCATATATCAATTCATAAAGGTATCACATTTCGCGTCAAGTATGTGTATATACATGATCTCATATTAGTGTACACATACAACCTCATATTGGCACCTAGCTATGACTCGAATACGTGGATAACCCGTTGGAACGCATTTCCAACAACAACATTACCTCGGTGGGATTACACTCATCACCGGTCCTTGCATGGGCGGGATTCCACTCATCACCACATGCCCTACGGATGGGATTCCACTCATCATCCCGTAGAAATATATAAAAGCTTCCGGTGGAATATTACATCACCGTACTCCTCCTTGGTGCCTTAACGCCACCAAGGCCACGTACGTTTTGACTCAATTTGTGTGCACACTCATCCTAATGATCGATCATTGTACCCAAGCATACTAGTGCCAATATAAATCAAATTCCACAACCTTGTACAATATCAATTTCAATATAATATCCGTACTTAGCACGTACTCACCATGATTCTCCAAAATCATGCAATCCACAACATAACCTCATTTCACAAACCAACACCACATGTATGTCATCCGAACTATTATCTCATCATATATCCACATTATATTTGTCATCAACATGCATATAAAATCAATACATTAAGCCATACTTTCACATACATGTGTATCACATTATACATAATCATCATGAGGCATAACAATAATTAAAGAGTACATCTAAGGTCTCTAACTAAAGCTTAGGATTAGGCTACCACCCTAATCCTAACTCTAGGTGGGTCTACCAAGCCCAACCTAGTTCACATGCTTGAACCAATCACTTAAAAATCAATTTAAAAACATTAACCACTCACCTCTACCTCCAAGCTCAAGTACTAAGCAACCATGGTCTTCAATTTCCGGATTTGCTCCCAAGGCTTCACCAACCCAAAACCTCGCTTCTAAACACCTCAACACAAGCAAAACAACTTCAAATCAACTCAAACATTAAAGTGGCTAACCCGGAATTCAATTTAAACATCAAACCCAACAGTTCAAGTCATGACCAAACCCCAACTTTATCAAATTCGAGCAGCCCACAAACCTTGACCAAAACTCAAGTTTCCAACACATTTTATACTCACAAATGATCGCTAAATTCAACCACAACATCAACCCATAGGTGCAAGCCAAGTTCCAACAATTTCCAACCCAAACAATCACCAAAATTCCCATTTTCGTACTCCTATTTTACCCAGCAGAAAATTCTATTTTCAAACACCCAAATGACATCAAAAAGGCCCCAAATCACCTTTCTATTATACCTAAACCAACAGCCCTTCAATTTCAACCTTAAATCTCCCAAAAACCTAAGTTTTGACACCTTAAAATTTGCCCTAAGACCCTACTTCGGATTTTCCACAAAACCCAACCAAATTAATATATGTTGCACCTTTTAACATGAATAAACAAAACCCCAACTCAATTTATCAAAACAAGATGAAAAATCCCTTAAAAATCCAAACTTTAAATCAAACCCTAATTTTCAAAACATCATAACTTTAAAATCTAAGATCATGTATGGATAGGTAATAGAGAGGAGAGTTAGAAAATGATTTTACCTTTCAAAAACACCTTGAAATGAAGTGGATATTAGATGGAATAGTAGCTTGAAGTTTGAGAGAGTTTGGAGAGGGGGAGGGGGTTTTCACGTTGGGAATATGTTGAAAAGGGGAGAAGATGACAACTTTCAAAAGTTGTCATCCCTTTTAAAATCTTTTAGGGAAAATTGCATTGTAGGTCCCTCCCTTCTTTATTAAAGCTCAATTACATCACAACTTAGGTTGAATTGTTTTAATTTAATTTTATTGACTCGGACTACAAACCCGACTAACTCCTAGCCCCAAAACACGGGTGTTACAATTATTTATACTATATTGTTATTATTATTATTATTGTTACTATGTTTATTATTTATTATATTTATCTTTATTATTATTAGTGCCGGATATTATTATTATTAGGGTAAACTACACAGTTGACCACCGAACTATGGGGTTGGTGTCAATCTTACCACTATTTTTTTTTCCGTCTCAAATACACCACACAACTATTTAAATGGTGCCACGTTTGCCACACGTCGTTAAAAAAAAACGAAAAAGTTGACGGAACTGTTAAAAAAATTGGTATAATTACACATTTGGTCCTCTATATTTTATACAATATATCAATTTAGTCCTAATTTTAATCTAATAAAATAAATTAATTATTCAATAAGATGGTGACACGTGTCACCACCTTATTGGAAGTCTTTAATTATTTTTATTTAATTAATTTAATTAATTTTCCACCTCCAATCAGGTGGTGACATGTGTCACCCAATTGGAGGTGGAAAATTGAAAGGAACAAAAACGCCCCTGCCATGATTCGAACTCAAGACCTCTGGGTAGAGAGGTTGTGTGCTTACCACTGAACCAAGCACACTTTCGTGCTATGGGGTCATTAATATATGTATTTAATGATTGTTAATGCCCAGAAAATAAAAGAGAAGAAAATGCACTTGGTGCAGTGGCAAGCACATGTATTTTCAACCATGAGGTCCTTGGTTCAAATCCCTGCATTTGCATTTTCTTCTCTTTTATTTTCTGGGCATTAACAATCATTAAATACATATATTAATGACCCTATAGCACGAAAGTGTGCTTGGTTCAGTGGCAAGCACACAGCCTCTCTACCCAGAGGTCTTGAGTTCGAATCATGGCAGGGGCGTTTTTGTTCATTTCAATTTTCCAACTCCAATTGGGTGACACGTGTCACCACCTGATTGGAGGTGGAAAATTAATTAAATTAATTAAATAAAAATAATTAAAGACTTCCAATAAGGTGGTGACACGTGTCACCATCTTATTGAATAATTAATTTATTTTATTAGATTAAAATTAGGACTAAATTGATATATTGTATAAAATATAGAGGACCAAATGTGTAATTATACCAATTTTTTAACAGTTCCGTCAACTTTTTCATTTTTTTTAACGGCGTGTGGCAAACGTGGCACCATTTAAATAGTTGTGTGGTGTATTTGAGACGAAAAAAAAATAGTGGTAAGATTGACACCAACCCCATAGTTCGGTGGTCAACTGTGTAGTTTACCCTTATTATTATTATTATTATTATTATTATTATTATTATTATTATTATTATTATTATTATTATAATGAAGATAAAAGTAGAACATAAACAAATTGAAGCCCAAATAAATTTTGATTAATAACAAGAGTCCAAAAATAATAATAATAAGAGAATCCATTTACATAAGGCCCGTCACAGCCCAACAAAAAACCCTAATCCTTTGTTTGGTGTTGCAGCCGCCACAAGTCCCTACCGTCAGATCTGTCTCAGATCTGACGGTCCAGATCAACCCGAGTATGGAGAAACCCTAGCAAGCATCCCCAAGTCTTACGCCGCACGCCCATTGCCGTTCGATCTGGGCGAGATCAACGGCCCATATCGCGTCTGAAGGAAACCCTAACAAGGGTATCGTTGATCCGCGCTGCACGCCTCTCCCACCGTTAGATCAAGATCTGATCTAACAGACCAGATTTGCGCATGCTCTACACCAGACGTCTGTTCGTGTTCCACGCGCGCGTCTGAGACGATCCGGCTCCCACCACGCGCGCGTAGCCCGATCCCGTGACCATCCGTCTGCACACTTTTGCCGCCCCTGACTCGATGCACGCCAACGCCATTTCGGGAGAGTTCCGACAAGAAACAGGAAACACGAAAAGCATTCAGACCCCAAAAATGTAAAACGAAACAAAAAGATACAAAATTTTAACCAGACACAAATTTTCAGAGAGAGAGGGAATGTATTCTCTTGTTTTTTCCTCACTGTAATACGGGTATAAAGAGAGCCCGAAAAATTTGTAATTCTCTCAGTTTTTTAGAGAGAAAAAGAGAAAAAAGAATTTCAAAACAGCAATAGATAACAAGCATTCCGAGGTATTTTCAGTCTATTTTTTTATGCATGCAAGCATTCGAAATATAAAAAAAAATGAGTTAAGAATAGAAGGGAAATGGGTTCGTTCTTTTACCTCTGGAAAGCCTGGTTTCCTCTGGTTTTGAGTCGCTCCGGCAACAAACCCTCAGTGTCCGTCCGGATAGCCAATGGGGTGAGCCATCGGGGTTCGGTGAGTTTTTTTTCTCTCTCTCTTTTTAGGGTTTTCAAATCAATTTGCAGGAGTAAAGGTTTTTACTTTGTTTTAGAGTTTTGTATCGGCTCTCTTTTCGCTCTCAAAAAGGGGGTTTTGTTCAGGGTAATTTTCTCGCTGGCATCGTTTAGTGGTGACCGGCCGTTTGGGGCTGTGTCGGGACGGAGAGACAAGGGGAGACTTTCTTTTTTTACCGAAATGGGCAAAAGGGGGCTAAGGGTCTGTTTAAGGCCCTTTTATAAGCTTTCGGTATTTTAAAAATGGGCAAATCCAATTTTTAACCCTTCTGTGTTTTGAAAATATCGCTAAAGGGGTTTCCGCTTTTTAAAAACACGTCCTGGGCCCTTTAAATTTTTCGAATCGTCGCAATTTCGTCCCCTGTGCTTGTCAGTTGGTTTCGAATGGTCTAATGGCCGATTCAGTCCCTGGAACTTTCAGCAAACTTTAATTTTAATCCTTGTTTTGACGATTTAACTTTTTTTAATGGTTTATTTCCCCTATCAGTCCTTGGGGTCCGTCCCGAGTTCTATTTTAACCCCTTTTCAATGTGGTGTTTCCCTTATTTCATGCATCTTAATTTTTCGTCTCGTGTTTATGCTTACTTAATTTCAGTCTGTGTTTTATTCTATATGTTTTGCACATGCTTGATTAATAATATGTGAGTAATGTGATATGTAACCATATATTATATGTTATGATTTAGTATGTGGATTATGATTTATAGCGTTGCGGAATAGAATACATACATATTTGCTTAATTTACGTTTTCCCGCTTTCACTTTATGTTTATTTATCTGTTTTATGTTCCGTTTATTTTCTAAGTTGCATTTCGGTTTATAAATTGCAATGCGAGCGTCTTTTTATTCGGGAACGAACGAGGCCAGTACCAGTCGTAGTGGTGGTGGTTCGGACGTTCTTTCTCGAATATTAAGACCTTTAAAATTCACTCAATCGTATAACCACATCTCGATACGAATCGTCACTTTAATTCGCAAAATTTAATATTAATCAAGCGGTAATGTTTTTGGTACCGATTTTTGGGCACGACGGGGGTGCTCATCCTTCCCCGCGTGTAACCGACTCCCGAACCCATTTTCAAAAAGAAAAATCTCTGGTTTTATTTCGGTGTCCGGTCTACCATTTTTAAATGACCGGTGGCGACTCCTCTATTTTTTATAAATCCGACTAAATCTTCAAAAACCCATCTAAAAACCCGGTTCTTCTAAGTGACACCGAGGTATTTTTTAAAAATTAGTCGCAACACCTGGACTCGACACAGATATTGTCATGCATAGGCTTCCTATATTGGTAGATGAACTTAGCTTTAAAATTCAATTTGACATCTAAAGTTCTCTCTGATCCAAGTAGATATCTTAACGTGACTTGTCGATTTAAATTGGTACCTAAATTTTACTTTTTGGTCTAAATTGATATTTATGTAAAATAACTAATTTTAACCCTGAAATCAAGTTTAGATGTCAATTTGAAGCTATAAACAAGCTCAAGTAACAAATTAGACTAAAAAAATTAGATACCAAATTAAACTTTAAAGTTTAGTTCATATATCTAATTAGATAAAAAAAATGAAATACTAAACTATACTCAATGTTTATCCTAAATTTAAAAAATGGATCATAATAATTCCTTTATATAAAAGAAAAGAAAATTGTCATTTTATGTGTTATCTTAGACGTGTTTTGGGAGTGTGCGTGAATCGTTTCTCTTTGTATAACAATAGTAAGCCCTTTGACCGTATTTATTTTCCCAGCGGATAAGATCAGTTGATTTTAGTTTTGTAATATAAAAAGCTTAAATGGTTAAAATATGTTTAAGTCCTTGTACTCATTATATGTTTGGAACTTAAGATTCATTTATTTTTTATTTTAAGAATTAGTCCCTCCACTTTATTCAATAACTTTTTTTAATTATTATTGGTAAATTAGGTTTTGAACGGACGGATCGAATTTTTAGTCAGGTTTAATATCTTTTATTTTAAGATGAGGTAGGGTTATGCTCATAGGCGAAGTCATATGGGGCTGGCAGAGACCCGACCCTCGTGGTCTACCCTTACAGTCTATTTTCCACCCTTACGATCTATTTTTTAATTTGACCCCTTTAAATTTTTTAATTTTTAATTCATTTTACTTACTTTGATATAATAAAATAGTTCTTGTTTTAATGGTAAAATGTATAAATGATTGGGGAAAAAAACTTGTTTCACTTGAAGGCAATATATCAAAGCCTACTATTGAGATTTGTAATATTATTTTTTTGTTATTTTTCTATAACTCTTATGATAACATTTTATTTTTAGCACTGTTAACTTTTAATTTCTCAGGCTTAGAATAATATATTGTTGTGTCCTTAAAATGTATCGGAGATTGGGATATGTGATTATGGGATTGAGACTGAGGAGGATGAGAATTCAGAAAATATCATTTTCTAGCCATAGGTCACACATACATAAATATTCATTCTTAACATTTCCACGTGAAACACACATGGACACTCCATATCCACCACTCTAATAAAATATTAAGAATTCTAATTATTCACGTGAGCTCAATTTAGTCTTATTATTCAATTATAAAAATAAAAGCATTTTAAATTTTAAATAAATTTGTGATGTAAAATGCAATTAATAACTCATTTGAACACTTGAACACAAAAATTATTAAAACGTAAGAAAATATTGATACAATAAAATTCATAACAATATTATTTAAACTCATGGTACACGAATTTAAATATGAAGATATTTATTTTTAATATATAAAAAGTAACCAATACATGCACGAACCAATTTGACTCAGTAGTTAAAGGAACGATTGTTGTTCCTAGAGGTCATGGGTTCGAGCACCAGCAACTGCAGCAGGTTGATTGAGCATGCATTGTCAAATGGTTGAGACTATATTCAGATTAGATACTACTTGTAATCACTTTAGCTATCAAAAAAAAAACAAGAGTTTTATAAAACGTTTTTGGTGGAAAAATGTGAATGAAAGATCTCATTGGATTGAATTGGGTCCATAAATCTAAAAAATAGTGAGAATTCTTGATCTCTCAATTCGAAAATCCAGAATTTGAATTGATGTTTTTTCATCGATTCCTCCTAAATTGAATTGGTGTTATATCATTTAAGTAAAGTAATGCAGTTTGAATTTTGATTTTATAAACAGATAAATTGGATTAGAAGAGTTATTTTTATAATAGATTTCTATAATATTATATTAAATTAGCTGATTATAAATCGGACATATAATGGTGATTAAAAAACTTAATTTAAAAACTTGTTATACCACGCCTCTAAATTTGGCTTCGTAATCTAATTAGGTAAGTTCCGGGTCTAGGACCAAATAGAAAATTCATATTAGTCTGATGAGTTGCCTCATATGAGGTGAGGTCAGAATTTTTTTTAGGAAAGTCATAACAGCTTTCAAGTTTTTCGTGGGGTCATTTACCATTATATTAACTTACAAGTTTTCAATTTCTAGAGGGGCTAATGAACAATTTTCCCATTTTTAGAGAGCACTCGTCGCTACAAGGGAATCTTTTCAACAACAACAAAAAAAAAAAAACTATGTAAGCACTCATACCGTTTCACGTCAATTGTAAAAAGCGTTACTCAGGCATTAAATGCCTTAAATAAAATTAAATATTTAAATTTTAAAATTGTGAATAAAATAATTAAATTGATTTGGTCACTTAATGACATTAACGTGAAGAAATCAAATTATATAGAGATGTAGCACACTGAAATATTTTCGGTGCTCGTTGTTGCATCACTTTTCTTTTAGAATGTGATAAGAGCGTAAATGAATAGAGTTCGGCGAATTATTCATAAATTATTCGTATAATATTTGTTTAATAAACAAACGAACACGAAAAGATGTGTGTTCAGTTCATTTATGTCCACGAACAAATTCATTTACATGACTCCTAAATATTTGTGAAGTTAGGAACTAAATTGAATATATGGTGAACTTTAGAGTTCAAACTATGAAACCTAAGGAGCTTAAGGACCAGTGGTGTAATTTTACGATTTTGGTAATCATATAAACAAACATGTTCGCAAACATTAAACGAACATATTCTCGAACATTAAACGATCGTGAATGTTAAACGAACTGAACATGAACAACATAAAAAAAAATAAACAAACACAAACATAATATTAAAAAGGGTAAACTACATAAACGACCATCATACTATTGCAAAAGTCGCGATTTGACCACCTTACTTTTTTTCGAAGCAATTAAACCATCCTACTATTAAATTGAGTGTAATTTGACCACCAGCCGTTAAAGGTTAACGACAGGGTGATGTGTTAGTTAAAAAAATAAGAGTATAATTACACATTTGGTCCTTAAAACTTATACATTCTTTCAATTTAGTCCTAATTTTAATTTAATAAAATAAATTAATTATTTAATTAGGTGGTGACATGTGTCACTACCTTATTGGAGAAATTTAATTATTTATATTTGATTAAATAAATTTATTTTTATCCTCCAATCAAGTGATGACATGTGTCACCAAATGCAAGTAAGGGGGTCGAACCTGGGTCTCTTAGAGACCAAGAGTGTTGGCTTACCACCACACCAAATGATGTATTGTGATATAATTCCTTCAATATATTATATGTAAAAAACATCAAAAACTGAAAATTTTCATCATCATCATTAGCAACATTTTCCATTGCCTTGAGCTTCTCTAAATCCCAGTATAATTACTAATGCAAGCTGAAACCTGCACAAAGAGCTGAAATCTTCATTTTATAATTTCATAGCTTCTATATGTCATGTAGTCATGTAGTTTTCTTATTTTCCAATATCATTCCGATCCACCAAGTAATTTTTCATTGAGGTTAGATTTTTCTAGTTTCAGTTACATGTAGTCATCTGACTTAGTTGATATAAACAAACAAGTTAATAATGTAGTTCACAGTTCTTGCACTCTTTGTTCAATGTTCAAACTCATTGTAATTGGGTTTCATTTTGATTCCCTTTCAATTAGCCATTTAGGTTCAATTTTATATATCCTTTTGTTTTCGAAAATTTTAGATGTCCACATTTTTTTTACCTTAAACTCTGAAGTTTCTGTAGCCGTGTCAAACACCCACTAAATGCATGAAAAAAACTAAAAAATGAATATATTTGTTTTAGACACATACTTGTATCCGGCACACAACTGAATCAAGTAACATAGTTGGAAGGACTTCCTCAATAAAAGCATGTCAAGTTGTCAACTGTAGAAAAATCTTTGGGCCTTCCTGTTCAGCATTCATAAAGGTTCATAATACTTTACACTTGTCCATACATCAAGCATAAACCAGCTAGAAACTCATAATTTAATCATAAAGAGATCTTTTATTCTGTTTTTAGGGACATCAACGACTTTTATAAGAGAGTAAAACAGGCAAAGAAACACTTTAAATTGAAATATTAAGTGAGCAAAATCCATGAAGATGAACATCAAACTAAGCATACAAATGCAAAGAAAACATTGATGGAAGCTGACCTACAAAAATCTGTAAGAAAAAATCAGAAAAGAAATAATGTTTTTAAACCATTTCTCGATTTCTTTTCCATCATGCTAATCTATGTTGTATGCTGGTTTCTGTATAACCCATTTTACTTTTTCGATTCGAATGGATGTAGGATACTCGACAAGATTTCAACTAAAACCAGAAGTTGAATTAGTTCATGTGGCACTGAGCAAGGTAAGAGAGCAATTGTCCTTTATGGATTCAAAGTGACAAATGACAGTCATTAGAGTCTGAATTAGCAAGACAAATACCTTAAGTTTTGGTTGTTCTAACCTCTTTCAACATGTCAAATGCAGCTTAACCGTGATTTTTCGGTTCAAATTCATTCATGTATGCTACCAACTTCCAATTCATCCTGCAGTATTTGGCACTTAAATCTGGTAACAAATTAGAAGGTTATCACATATGACTGCAAAATGTTTAGCTAATTTTAGAGAACAATTGTACAGCCTTATTGAATAGAAAGAAAATCAAGCGGTTAGGCTATAAAAAGATAAGTCCAATTTCTACACACGAAATTGAATATCATATCAGCATACAAAAAATATACCTTGCAGCAAGCAAGCTTATCATATCAGAATGATATTGTTGTTGAAAAATGTGAGGTAATCGAGCAGAATTTTATAAATTCTTTTTGTGTTGCAGTTCTGTGTGTGTTTTCGCTCTGCATTATTTGTAATATCTGCTACTTGATTCCATAAGGTTTAAAACTACTTGATTAGATAAGGTGTAAACATTTTCTGACTCTTGGATTTCCAACCTTCCCTTCACACCTTCGGTACTTTTTTTAATAATATACATAATTATTTTATAATTTATGTTCGAAATATGAAATTACTTCTAATAATATCAAATTTTATAATTTTTTTTTTAAATTCAAAATCATGTTCAATTCAGTTTATTTGCATTGCTGATTTAGAAAGTTGTTCAATTGTTGAATTTATTAAGAAACTTATTAGCCATTTTGCTCTTGCATATACGTGTGTGATGTTAACTGGCAAATAAATTAGTAATTTTTCTTCAATTGCAGCTGTTCTTGGAGGTGTATCTATGTTTGATGATGACGATGATGGAGTTTTTCAGTTTTTGATGTTTATTTACATATAATATATTGCGAGAATTATATCACAATACAACATTTGGTGTGGTGGTAAGCCAACACTCTTAGTCTCTAAGAGACCCAGGTTTGACCCCCCTTACTTGTAAGGTAGTGACATGTGTCATCACTTAATTAAATAATTAAGTTATTTTATTAAATTAAAATTAGGACTAAATTAAAAGAGTGTATAAGTAGTAAGGACCAAATGTTTAATTATACCCTTATTTTTTTAACTTACACGTTAACTTGTCGTTAACCTTTAACGGGTGGTGGTCAAATTACACCCAATTTAATAGTATGATGGTTTAATTGCCTCGAAAAAAAATAAGGTGGTCAAATCGCGACTTTTGCAATAATATGATGGTCATTATGTAGTTTACCCTATTAAAAATTTAAACCAACTGAACATGAATAACTTCAAAAATAAATAAACGAACACAAATAAAATCTTGTTCGTTTAAACTCGATTATTTAAAGCTCCTAGATGCAGACTGCCTTGGCTTATGCAGATTAACTATCCATTTGAGAAGGGTCCATTGCTCGAGGGGTGCATCCAACCGGCTAGGAACGTTGCATTGCCGGTAAGTTGGAGCTTTATCTTAAGTTACTGTTTCTGTTGGGTGGGAATGATGCCAGCATGCGTTAAATCAATGTGGGATAACAAGAAGCTGCTTCACAACGGTGACCGGTCGGAAACTATGGATACACTGCACAATCCGACTAATATACACAAACCCTTTGTTCCAAGGTGAAAAGGGAGGGGGAGAGAAATTTCATTAGTATCTACATTGAAATATAAAAAGAATGAGGTCACCGAGTTCTTCAAGCTCGCTACGACAACCTCCGGTGAATCCTTGCCTCTACAATATCCATTTCTCATCTGTCCCCTCTTCAGAGTAACCATTTTCATTGGATGGATAAGCTACTACTCGCTGCACTCCCCAAGGTACCTCCGGCTGTTTGAGAATCAGACAGTGCATCATCCGTGCAACCAGATTCAAATCTACGCCTCCTTTCAACCTTATCTGCAACCTTTTCGTTGAACTCTTCATCAGTGCAGGCCAACATGTAACGGAGTTTGAAGTTAACCCGATTCTCCACCATAATCTTGTGTCGTGGAATTATTCGCTCTTCAAGAGAATAGCTGAAGAACCTGCTTAACTTTCACAATGTTAAAACCCTAAATACCACAGCTAGGGGAGTGAAAAAGAAGACTCGGATTAAGTGAAGAGAAATGTTTAATGCCCATAGAGATGAAAACAGGGATGCATATTTTCCTGGTTAAGAAATATTAAATTCGATAAATGACTCAAGAAATAACAGTTTCCAAGTGAAATAGATAAACAGTATTGCTTACCTTGGAAACTCAATCAAATCCTGCAAGGGACGGACCATCGTTCTTCGCAAATATCGATACTTGGGATAGAGAAGATCTACTTTGTATCGAAGAAGTTTAGGGAAATCAGCAATCATCTCACCCAGCTGTCTAACTCGTATGCCAAGTGAAAGAAAATATTTTACATTAACATCGAGGGTTTTTGTTATACTGCAACCAAATAGCTCTGGCCCCAAAGCTGCAACCTTTCCGATATCCTTCTCGGTGACTCCAGCTTTGGTCATCAAAAATATGACCTGTATGATATTCCGATGTTACCAATAAGATTATATTAGATCGGCTTAAAATCATAAACAACGCATAGATGGTAGACTACCAACATAAATAACACTAATGATAACACCAAACGCAGAACGATATATAATCAGAATCATATACAATTTAATGCCTGGTTGAACAATTCCATCCAACTAAAAAAGTAAATTTATTAAAAATATAAACTGAAACTACTTCAAACCTTTAGATAATCCGCAAAAATCAAAATGTAAAGATGAAAATGCTTATAAAGAACAAACCACTGGTCGAATTTTCTTGTGCAGGCTGTATGTTAGTAAGGGAGGGTACTTAACAAGCATGTTACCAATGGCATCCTCTCGAACACCCAGGTCCCGGAAAAATTGTACCTGAAAAGGCGAAGACCAAATCAATGCCAACATCCACATTACACAGCATGATATCACAACAATTCAATGTAGCAGATTTCAGGTTCATGTGAGCTGAAGCATTGTCTTCATGACATATAATCCTATTATCTAAATGTACACAAGAAAAGTTGAAGTGGAGGATCACAAAGGGAAAATATAAGATAAATGAAAGAGAAAGACAACATTAGGTAATCAAGATCACATTTACGAAGTAAAGTGACAACAACGACTACCTTTGGCGCAATTGTAATCTCAAAATCAAAACAGAAAATCATTGGCTTAATTGTAAGCATTCTCCGCATTCCATCTCGGGTAATTCCAAGGTAATATAAGTACTTAACAAGCGGCTTCCATCTTTCTTCAATGCTACAACCCATCAACTGTGGCCTGAATGCTAGTAATTTCCCGACATGTTCGGTACTGAGGCCAAACTCTTTCAGATAATTAACCTGGATGAACAACAGTAACATATCAACTTAAATCATTGAACATATTAAAATTTTGATAAAAGTGAACCCCATAGCATAGTGATCGAAGTGCCGTGTTAGAGGAACAAGCAAATTAGACAGCCACCTTTTCATTCATCTCTTCAAGAGTGAAGTAGCCAAGTACGCCCGGATAATCAAATACCATTGTCCCAAAATCATTCTCATTCATACCCATATTCAAGTAAAACTCAACTCGAGTTTTCACTTCCTCCATCCTATAGGACAACAACCTCGGACATCGGCTAATAACAAAACCAATCCAATTCCTCCTAACTCCATTACTCTCCAAATACTCAACAATATCATCCAATTCTTCGATTCGACGTTGCAAAATATCATCTCCAGATTTCAAAAGCGTGGCGCCTAGAAACTCCGTTTTCACATGAACCGTCTTCAACCATTCGACAAGCCGTCTTATAGAGTAAAGATTCCCTCTAGACATGCATATCAGCTTAGCAATTTTAGGGTATGAGAGGCTATTGTGTTTCAGCCACCTATAAAATTAAGCAATCAGAAATAATTCCTAGTTCTTTGAAATGATAATGTTAGTAATACCAGCAATTAAAAGCAATGGGCTGACTGACCTTACAAGGGGAACAACATTGGAGTCGTCAATAACAACCTTAGCACGTGAATTGAATGTCGAATCCTTAAACTCAGGCAACCTTTTCAAGGCAGCCGCTTCAATCATCACGTGATCAATAAACTCCGGCAGCCTATTAACCAGATTGGTCGAATAAGTGATCCCGAACTTCCCCTTTTTCATTGCTCCTTTAAAAACCTCAGCTGTTACCTTTCTTCTAATCTCAAGCGCCCGCCTTATCATCACTTCCTCATCCTCGTCGTCGTCGTTTTCTAGGCGTTGGGTGTCATTTTGGGTTTGGAGTACGGATTGGAGAGAAGGGAGGTAATTGGAGTAAATGGAGCCTGGGAATTGCGGGGAGCGTTTGGTGACGAGGGACATTTCTAGGATGTTTTGTTTTTCTTGAGGTGGAAGTATAAGTTGTGGGGGTTTGGGATTGGGATTGTCTTCGGTGGTTTGCGGGGAATCTCGGTGCTGGGGGTGGTCATTTTCGTTTTCATGGGGTGGATTCTCTGTTTTGTTGTTGGTGGTGGTCGATTGGCGGTGATGGAGGAGGAGGGAGGTGGTTTTCGAGTTATGAATACGGAGGACGGGGTCAGGTTGTGGAGTAGTGGGATGGTGGTGGTGGTGGAGGGAGGAAGAGATGGTGATGGAATGAGAGTGACGGCGGAGATGAAGGTGGAGGCATGCCGGAGGAGAGTACGAAAGCATTTTTGGGAATGGTGGGAATTGCAAATGGATAAAGTAGCAATTGGGTTTCATAGTCTCATTACATATTTATATTTGTTAAATTTAAAATAGAAATGATCTATCAGCAAGGTTCCATGGTCTAGTGGTCAGGACATTGGACTCTGAATCCAGTAACCCGAGTTCAAATCTCGGTGGAACCTCTTTTCTTTTATTTTCTTTTCATTTAGAAACTAATCTAATTATAATTTTAGTCCCTTTACTATTTACTATACTCAAGAAAGATTGAGATTTAATCGTAACCCTTCCGTTTTAATCTCGTACAATTTTATCGTGTTATTTTTATAAGGAATAATATCACATTTATTTTAATAAAATGTCTATTGTGGTATCTATTACTTTTAAAATATCTGATGTAATACTTGTATTTCGATAAAATGTTTCACTTTAGAAGAAAAAAAAATCCCTTTTTTTATTTATGTTTTTCACATAATATTATAAAAATTATTCCTAAACTCAAAATTCTATCAATATCTGATAATTTAAAACTACTATACTTAAACTTTAAACCCTAAACGGAGTCTCTAAACTCGAAAACTAAAACGCTTATGTAAATAAAGTTTTTACAAGAAAATTTTTCTTGTGTATGGAATAATTACCCATATTTTAATATCTACATAGATTTACTAGAAAATTTCCCACATGTTGAATTCTCATTGGTTGATTCGTCACTAACGGTGTTAACTCTAAGTAACATAATAATACATAGAATGATAGTTTAGGTATCATTTTGGAGATTTGTCTAAACCACTTAATCATTTTAAAACTGCGTATATAATATTAGACATTTTGTTAGAATACGAACACATTGCACTTTTTAAAAATAAGTTCATTAGTCATTACACTGGACATTTTATCAGAAAACATGTGCTAAACGTGACATTATCAATTTTTATAATATTAATTCTTTTTTAGTTTAACTACTAGTATTGACTCATTAATCAAACTAATCTAAATTGAGTTTTAAAGACGGTCTTAAACTTCGAATCTTTAATATTGTTTAAAAGATCCATCGTCTTATCTCGTTAAATCAATCGGTTGTTATTTTTTTTAAAAGAACCTCTTTATAATGTTAATATATTCAAATTACTACTATCTGATCAAACATGAAAATTCAATCAACCGTAATTAACTAATAAGCTACCCATCAACCCATGCTTAAGAGTTTTTCTTAAATGAAAAAAAAAAGTATCACTCTAACAACAATATACTAAAAATGTTATCTAAGACTAAAATATACCAAGTTAAAGTACAAAAACTAAAACTATAATTAATAATTAGACCATGGAAATTCCATTGCCCTCTTTGTTTATATCCATTGTGCATCTGTTTCATACTGTACTTTTCTCACCATCGTTGCATGCAATTTTGATGTGACCAGATTCAAAGGACAATAAAATCCTATGAGTTTTACACGTTTTTGGGACCGTTTGACGGATGAAATAAATAGTTAAAAGAGTTTTACACGTTTTTTATTAGTGAAATAGATAGTTAAGATTAACTACTTTTTTACCGAGCAATATATTATTCACATATCCTATCCTTTCACTCATACAACTATCCAAAAAACATATAAACCTTGGCTGGGGGGGTGGGAATACCTACATTGTGTAAACGATATATATATTTCCCATAGAAATGCCAAAAAAAAACAGTGTAATTTCTTCTCTTGATTTTCATGTCATTTTCCCCCTGAAGAGCTGAAAATCTGATCTGAATGAAGGAATGTTAGACAATTACAATTTACATTTCACAAAAGGACCACAAACACAAGATCAAATCACATATAAAAATTGTAGCTTGTCTTCACCCTCAAACAAGCTATCGAACAAATATGAACCAGCAATTGCCAATGGCACCCCCCTTTCACTGTCCACGGACCGACTAGGCAAAACTCTGTTGTTTTAATAAACATATTGAGAAGATTAGTGCATCCTCGGAGCCTTTCCGAATTGATGCAAAATATCACCTTGGAAATCCCATTTACCTATGAAGAGCTCAACCAGCAGGCACTCGAATGGGAAGCCTACTGTCTTATTAAGAAAGAATCGTAGAACAAATTTAACCTCTGCTAGTCACGATCCTGTCGTTCTATATCTTGTTGTGGCTCGTGTGGCTCGGGGCATATCTCCCTTGAATGTCGCCTACGTGAAGATGAATGGTCACCTCCACCATTCTGAGCGCTGCCCTGCGAACCCGTTGTTCCTGAGTGTTTGAAACTACTTCCCCCTTCAGCTCTAGTAGTAGAGGCTGCAGTATTAACAGCTACATCCAAAGAGCTTTGACGCCAGCTACCGAAAAAAGAAGCATTCCAAGATCCTCTCGAGGAGGTTGTTCTAAGCCTTGCTGAACTTGATGTATCTTCCCTAACCACCCTCAAAGGATTTTCCAAAGCTTTTAGAATATATCTCATCGGCGGCCGTCTTGAAGGTTTCGAATTAAGACAAGACCTCGCAACAATGGCCATGGCCCAGACTTCCTCCAATAGATCATCGTCCACAAGAAGAGATGGGTCCAGAATTTTCGTCACAAGTTCCTTTTCATATATACTGATGCATAGGAGTGTTTGTTCTAACCATTCCTTCATCTGGGTATCACTCGATGCACTGATGTGCATCTTACCCGTTACCAACCCAAGTAAAACTTTCCCGAAGCAGTAAACATCGTAAGCACATATTGCTGTAGATGAACCTGTTCATTTTACAAATGCAAAAGGAAATTTCAGAAAAGCTTTCAGATTAGATGAAAAAAAGTTTGCTCGTATTTTGGAAATCACCCTGCGAGGTAAGGTCAGGCAAAGTAATGATGGCCGAATGTGAAACTTTACAAGCGAAATGTGCACATACCTAAAGAACCTTGTTCAGATGACCTGCACACAACAAAGAATAAAACCTTATTACAATCTTCATCAATAAAGCAAGCATAAAAAGCATGAAATATAACTCAAATATTTTGTTTGGAACAGCAATAAAATCCATGAAAAAGAAAATGAAGACGGAAAATTGCTATTTGCTAACTACTACTTGATGCTATGGCCTTGTGGCAACTCTAAACATCTAAATTCTACACATATATCGTAGATTCCTACCAAAAGATAACATTATTATTTAACATGTAAAATGCCAGTACCCTACTGCATCAGACATTAAAACCTGATCTTGGGTTTATCCCTCGAGTCAAGGGAACATGTTTGCATCCAGGAAAAATACATGGGACAAGAATGAAGCAAAGGTCAGAAGCGGGCAAATAAGAACTATGGGTGGACTTAAGTGTCTAATAGTTCTTTCATAAGACCATGTTCTATTAGTTCTTAGAAGCACCATACCGTTAAATTAGATTCTCCATCCGAAAACTATAGACACTAAATTCTCAGCTTCATTCTTCTAAGAAGAAGGTTGATTTTATGACAGAACATACGTGGAACTTTTATACATTTAGAGCTCATGACATCTAAAGAAAGCAATACTGCAAAATCCAGTGTTATTCGTCATTATGTGACGGAAACTGTGGAAAAATAAAATAAAAGAAAAACCAATAAATATTTGCACAAAAAAGCAGCCAACAACACTTTTCTGCAGCTTAAACGACAAATATAAGTTTGTCAAACCACTTCTCCTGTGAGACTAACTAACAAACATTAAAATGTCAAATGTATCGGGCAACAGACTAAAAAGTGATATAGCACAATCGACATGCAAGAACTTGTTCAACAAACATCTTATGTGAGCTAAAATGTTCGTCTATGTTAATTCACAACCTGAAAATATCTAACTAGATACAATTCTACAGAATACTCACTGTGGCAACCGCAGTAATCTCGTGATTCTATTTTGATGGCCATCTTCATGAGCGCAGACCTCGGTCAGGCTCCCCAGTCTCACTTCAAATTTATCATCAAGCAGTATACTGCTAGCTTGAACATCTCTTCAAATATAAAAAGAAAACATGTCACTGCGAGTCTTTTCAGTTTCTCGATATTCCAGTTCACGAAGAAAATATGATATCATGAGAAAAAGCATCATGCAACGGGAGGCAGTTTAAGCATAAAACGAGAAGCTGCAAAAATACCTGTGGACAAGGGGAGGTGTGCATTCATGATGCAGATAAGATAGGCCTTCTGCTGCTCCTATAGCAATTTTCAATCTTGTTATCCAATCCAATGACTGTAAACTATCATCTTCCGAATTGTTTTTCCTGTACAAGGAACTTGACAAGTCCCCATTTGGCATATATTTATAAACCAAGAATTTTTCGTTCTCTCTCTCTAAACAATGTCCCAGTAAGGGAACGATTCGTGGATGTGAAACTTTACTAAAGAACTCCAATTCCGAAAGGTATGCTTCCTTTTTGATAGACTGCAAATCAATCCTTTTGATGACGACAGGAAGCCCGCCTTCTAAGATACCCCTGAAGAGATCACCGGAATGACCGTGCTTGATGAGGTTTGCATCATTAAAATCACCAGTGGCTTCAAGAAGTTGCTGGTAGGTAAATAAATCACCTAGACTCGAAAAATTAATTTCTACTCCGGGTGAAGGAGGTGTTTCTCTAGCAGGAACTGCTCCCACGTCAACCCCTCTATGATTCCTTGCGCTCCTCCTTTTACACAGGCATAGAACCAGCAATAGCAACAGGATTAGTAGCGCCACAAGCCCAGCTCCTCCTAAGACTGCAGCCAATATGATTGTCCTTCTGTTGCTGCTTCCTCTTTCGGGTGCAGGTGCAGGTGCAGGAGGTTCTGTGGAATTCGGGCGCCCGAAATTATCAAAACTCAGGCCCCTCTCGTCATAGAATGAGACACACTGCATCAAAGTCCTCTGGTTTGACACATTTTGGAGACAGTTAGTACTGAGAAATGCATTGACCTGCGCATAGTCCGGAACCGTGCCTTCAAAATAGTTTCCAGACAAGTCAGTAGAGCTAAACCTTCGAAGTACTGTTGTGAGACCTCCATAAAACTTGTTCTGGGAAATGTTAAGAACGGCAGCAGTGGCATTATCATTCAAAGTAGAATTAGGCAGCTGCCCTGTGAAATTATTGTGAGAGATATCGAGCAGGTTCAACTCGGGTATTGACCATAATACTGCAGGAACGTTGCCATTGAAACTATTGTTCCTCAGAACTATAACCTGCAACCGACTTGGAGCAGGGAACAACCCGACTGGCAGAGCCCCTCTGAGACCATTGTTCCCGAAGACCATTCTCCGCAAATTCCTAAGCCCTCTAAGATCTAGTGGCACTGACCCTGACAAACCATTGCTGCTGAGATCAAGGTCAACCAAGCTATCAAGGTCCCCGAGTTGAGCAGGTATCGAAGACGATAATCGATTGCTCGAAAGATTCAGACTTTGTAGCATTGAAAGGGATCCAACACCAGGAGGAATTGACCCCGTTAAACTATTCGAGGAAATGTCAAGACTTGTTAAATTCCTTAGTGAAAAAAGTGATGAAGGAATAGATCCAGTAAGCAAATTCTTCGAAAGATCAAGAACTAAAAGGCTTAACAATCGACCCAAAGTCGAAGGAACCTGCCCGGTCAGCCTGTTATCCGACAAATATAGACTAGTTAAATTAGTCAAATTACCAATACTCAAAGGTATAACACCCGAGACATTACAAGACCTGAGATCCAACACTTGCAATGTCACCAGCCTTTGGCCAAACCATTCTGGAATAGAACCAGGGAGCAAGAATTTAGAGGCATTAAACGAAACCAGACGCGTAAAATTCACGAGCGAATCGACTGCAAATTGCGGGTTTTGTCTGCCAACCCTTGTTCTTCTAAACCCAGAAATGTTAATGGAAGTAACACTGCCATTTTCACATCTTATACCGTTCCAAGTGGTACAAGGGTCAACTTTTCTAGGCCAATCTCTGCTTCTAAGACCCAAAGAGGATCTGAGTTCAAACAAAGCTGCAAACTCAATGCCTGAACTCAGCCGCTGCTGCTGCAATTGCACTTGCTGCTCAAATGTAAATTCAAATAACAGCAACAATAAGAGATACAACAAAGCCACTACTCCTATGCTACGCTGATCCACCATGGCTCATGGAGTCTAACTCTAACCCCAATCATCTAAACATTCTTTTTTCTTTTTCTCCCCCTTTCTGTCTACTCTTAGTACATGTAATGGAAATTAGACCCCCCACTTTAGAATGAACAAAAAGAAAAACAGCTACTTTCTTTCTGTTTTGAAGACTCAAACCCCAAAAAAGTCCTTACCTTGATGCACCAAAGCTCTAATTTTAAAAAGGGAAATTTCTTTAAAACTGTTGGTAACCAATCTGTATCAACTTCTCTTCTCCTTCTTGGCTGTCTCTTTTTTTCTCTCTCTACCTACTTTTGTTTTCTCTCACTAAATCCTTCAGTTTCTTCAGTTGACAAAAGGGAGTAAGAGAGAGATAGAAAAGAAAACGTGAAAGAGAAAAACAAATAAAAGTTGTAGTAGTAAATAAAAAAGTACTAATCTTGATTTAATTAATCAATAATTCTAGAAAGATGGAGGGGGCCGGTCAAATTCTTAAGCGATGTACTTTTCACTCTTATCTCTTTCTTTTTTTCTTTCTTTAATATTTGACGGGTTAATTTAAGTGGTAATTACTTTAATATTATTTAAATAAATTTTAAGTTTGAGTCTTTGTGTACGTAGAAAATTCTCGCCAAAAAACCCGTACATTAGTTGTAGGCCGAAAGAAAAAACATATTAACATGCATGAAGCAGACAAGCAGTGGGGTAAAATTTAGACCGGTGGTTCTGGTCTGAAAACAGAGAAAACCAGTTTTTGTCTGAACTCCGGCAAGCCGTCCCAAGGCAGCAGAGTAAAGGTTTAGAAAGAGAAAACCAAAACTTTACTGCACTGTCCTAAAATTTTATCTTCCTTCATTTCATTGTCTTCAGGGGTTTCTCAGGTTTATATGTTTTGTTTGGGACTTTTGGCTGGCTGTCACTGCTATTTTAGGACACTTACAATACTAGTCCACTACTTGATTGAAGGGGTCGATGTTAATGGCTCGGTTTAATCGGTTCGGTTAAAATTTTAAAAATTTGAATTCATGAATTAATTTCATAAATTTATAAAATTAATTAATTGATAATGAAAATTCGTAATTAATTATTGATGGTATTAATTTTTTTGAAAAAAATATTTCATGTAATAATAGTAAAAAAATTGTTTTTTATAAGTGTCTTTAATTTAGAGTTTAGGTGTTTAACAATTTAAGTATAATAAATTTATATTTTAATTTTTAAAGTAAAATTTAAATATGCTTGTGAAATATTTTTTTCATTGTCCGTGTATGTAATAATAACTAAAGTTTTTAGTTTAGGTGTTTTTTTATATATTTTTAATAAAAATCTCTGTCCTTGTGGCACGTTTTTTCGTTATTTCTATGGTTCGTTTTATTAGTCGTTTTTGGCATGATTTCAGCATACCTTAGCGTTCGTTTGGTGCTCTTACAGAGATCTTCGTGGCGCTAGTTTTTAATTTTGATTCTGTCGGTGTTCATAAAAAGATAGATTCCCTCTCGGTTGATGGTCGTTTGCCGATGTAATCAGACCTGGATAGCGGAACAATTTGTCTGATAGTTTCGTTCGCTCACTACTCCTTTTTCACATCGTAAAGCGTATCGTTTGGATAGAGACAAGGAGATTCAGGAAGACTTCTGAATTTTGTCGGTATACTAATATCTATGAAAATATTTATTTTCTTTGCATCTTTGGGTTGTTTGAGATTTTGGTGTACTAGATCTCATTATTCTCTATTTTGGATGTTTTGTATTTGAGATATTTTTCATAATTATTAATAAAATTCAGTTGTCATTATAAAAAAACTAAAATTTTAATAAAATAATAGGTTAAAACAATTAAGTCGATTCAAACTTAATTTTTTCTTAAGTAAAGAAATATTTACATTTTCTGTGCAATTGTCGGAACTTTAATTCATATAAGATAAAATAATACGAACATTCTTAATTACTCGACCAATTAGCAAAACTCATTTAAACTTAATTTTACGTACCCCTACGATGGAGTGATGCGGGGTCTCCATTCGCTTCATTGAGGCCGTAGATAATTTTAATGTACTTTGTTTCCCTTGGTCAAACACTTTGGCCACCCAATTTGTTTTCAAGTTCAACCCTTTTGTTGGGGTTTTTTTTAGGTAAGAATATGCATAAAAATTCAAATTTTGATCTAGATCTTTATTTTTTTATATAATTAATGATATTCAATTAATTTGCCAATTAACATAGTTTAAATATTATAAAATATATATTATAGAGATTATTTTCTTTATTCAGTTTACTTATTCCTAACGTTATGATTTAAACTCTAACGTTTCATCTTGCTAGACCAATAAATAATTTATTTTAAAATTTGTTTGTTGCCCTCAAGGTTCTCATGTCTTTGCCTTGTCTAATCCGTATTAACCCGCGTCGCGCACTTGACTAGTTGACTTGTGGTAGATAAGTCCCTCAACATAGACTTTTTCATATATAGAACAACTCAAACCCGAAACCTACTTATACGATATAAAGTTGTATTTTTCAAACTCTCTACATCTCCTTGATTCCGTTGCACGTTTCAAAATAATAATATTTATTTGTAAGTATTAACGTTGGATCTGAATTCAAATTGTTTACTGAACATGAGAGTGAATGCAATAATATTTTTTTTCCCTTTGGGATCACTCAATTTGTCATTTTTATTAAAAACAAAAGATACGGTCAAAATATATCATCAGTCCATGTATTTTAATCAACTTTGAGATTTAAGCGCTATACTTAAAAGAGTTAAAAATTAGATCCCTTATTTCTTTTCCATTAAAAAAAACAATTCAATTGTTGACACTGTTAGTATTTTTCTTTCAAAATTTATTTACCGAGCTCATGATAATTTGCTTCAATAGTTGGTATTGCGGACAAAATCTGTTATAAATACTATGTGCTTGATTTAGTCCTTGTATTTGATTATTTTCCCACATTGGTTCTTAAGTTTTTTTCCTACCACATCAATTCCTAAATTTGTATTTTGTAACATAATTTGGTCAACAGATCTAACACTGTTAAGTTTATAATGCAGGAGGCCAATAAAAAATTGACACATGAATTACGGTAAAATTAAATTAAAATTTAAATAATAGAAAGTTAATTAAATAAAATAACGTTGCTCTCACCTAAAAGAAACAATATAAATTCGAAAACTAATATAGTCTATAAAAACTCGAAGTCCAATATGAGTAGAGTAATCAAATACAATGGCTAAATTAAACTTTATCCTTTTTAATAAAACAACAACAAAACTAATTTTTGATTTTTTAAACACAAAGATTAAATCTTAAACTTTGTCCAAATACAGGACTAATATCATAATTTGACCACAGCTTTCTTATCAGAAGGTTTGATCAAACTTTTCTAATTTTCACAAGTAAAACTGACATTCAGTTATGTGATATTTTATTTTTATTTAAAAAATAATAATTGAATTGCCAAGGAATAGGATCTTACTTTAAGGCCACAAATACAAACTCGGCTCAGAAAATGTCAGCTTTTGAAACTCCGATTTGATAAATCCACTTTACAACTTCGTGCCCACCTTTTCGATTCATTGAATCCATACGATGGGTTTTTATTTGGGTAAACTACATAAATGACCACCATATTATTGGTAAAGTCGCGATTTGACCACCTTACTTTTTTTCTAAGCAATTAAACCATCAAACTATTTAATTGGTTGCAATGTGACCACCAGCCGTTAGAAACTAACGGAAGAAGTGACGTGGCAGTTAATAAAATTGGTATAATTGCATATTTGGTCATTGCTATTTATACATTTTATCAATTTAGTCCTAATTTTAATAAATAAAATAATTTAATTATTTAATTAGACGGCGACACGTGTCGCCACCTTATTGGAGGACTTTATTTATATATTTTTTATTTAATAATTTTTATTTTGCTCCTCCAATCAGGTGGTGACACGTGTCACCAGATTGGAAGAGCAAAATTAAAGCAAGAAACTTCTTGCTTTTGATAAGATTCGAACTTGGGTTGGCAAGATGGAGGTTAAGCAATTCTACCATTAGGCCACTACTATCTTTGTTATATATTGTACACAATCTAATATATATCCTAGTTTTTTGTTCATGCCAGAAAAAAAAGAAACAAGAAACAACCATTACTGCAAGCACCACTAGAGTGAAATCTGTGTAAGATATCTGATTCCTGTAGATTCACAATCCCAGATTCTTTACCAAAAATAGCACCAACTTTCAAATCTTTTCCATTACACAACACGTTCCCTCTTTTTCTTGGCATCTAGAAAAAAAAGAACAACGTGGTCAGCATTCATGACCAATAATTACTATCAAAAAAAAAAAGAGTCAAGTCAGATAATGACATTCTTTTTGGTACAAAACATGGCTTCCATTCTAAATTTCACTTTATACATGTGTTTGTTTGACAGGAAAAAAAGGGAAAAATTTTTGCAAAAAAACAATGGGGAACCTGCTGGGTTTTGTGGGAATGATAATGGTGATTTTAACTCAAGTTAGCAGCATGGAGATAACCAAAGCAACAATGTCTAGTGGGGTTAACAAATATGTTCTTATTGTTTACTCTAATCTTCTCTCCAGCCTTGTTCTTTCCTCTTCCACGGGTACTTGTTATTTGTTTGTTTCAGCTCCTTTTTCCTGTGCTTTCTCACATTTGGATTCTAAATTATGAGGTTTTTGCAATAATGGTTGTTTCTTGTTTTTTTTCATGGCATGAGCAAATAACTAAAATATATATTAGATTTTGTACAATATATCATAAAGATAGCAGTGGCCTAATGGTAGAACTACTTAACCTTTACCTTGCCAACCCAAGTTCGAATCCTATCAAAAGCAAGGTAATTTTAGCTTTAATTTTGCTCTTCCAATATGGTGACACGTGTCACCACCTGATTGGAGGAGCAAAATAAAAATTATTAAATCAAAAATATATAAATAAAGTCCTCCAATAAGGTGGCGACACGTGTCGCCGTCTAATTAAATAATTAAATTATTTTATTTATTAAAATTAGGACTAAATTGATAAAATGTATAAATAGCAATGACCAAATATGCAATTATACCAATTTTACTAACTGCCACGTCACTCTTTCCGTTAGTTTCTAACGGCTGGTGGTCACATTGCAACCAATTAAATAGTTTGATGGTTTAATTGCTTAGAAAAAAAGTAAGGTGGTCAAATCGCTACTTTACCAATAGTATGATGGTCATTTATGTAGTTTACCCTTTTTATTTAAATTATTTTAATAATTATTTTAATACACGCGTATTATTTTATGTCAAAATAGTCCACCTGCAAATAAAAATTGTTAGTCAACTAACGATAAATGTCATAAAATGACGTGACAAACATGTATGTCAGTGCAAGCTAACATAACATTGTCATATAAATAAATGTGTTGACTCAACAGAATGACACATCAATCAAAATTAATTTTATAAAATTATATTGTTCAGCTGAAATTTCATTATGTCAAGTCATTTCAATTGGTTTTTCGTTAGTTGACTAATAACTTTCATCCACGGATAAACTATTTTGATCTAATATAAAACGTTAAGGATTAAGTTATTTCAAAGAAAAATAGAGACCAAATGATCATCCTATCAAACGTTAAGGACATCTTTTAGTATTGTGCCTTAATTTATTTGAAAGCAAAAACAATAAGAATATAATGCAATTATATTTTTTAGGCATAACGCCAACAAATGTCCATAATGTTTGATTGGATAGTCATTTAGTTCCTATTCTTTTTTTTGTGAAGTAATTTAGCCTTCATCATTTCATTTTATGTCAAAATGACCCCTCAGTGAATGAAAATTGTTAGTCAACTAACTATAAACATCTTGAAATGACTTGACAGAATGATACGCCAGAAGAAAAAATTTATATTTTATACAATTTTATAAAATTATTTTTTGACTGACATGTCACTCTGTAAAGTCAGTATACATGATTGTATGACATTGTTATAGCGACATGAACTGCCATATAAGTTTGTCATGTCATTTCAAGTCATTTACCGTTAGTTGACTAACAATTTTCATCTATCGATGGGTCATTTTAACCCAAATTAAAACGTTGAGGGTTCAATTGCTTCAAAAAAAGAATATAGGACAAAATGACTATTCGATCAAACTTTAGGAGCATTTTTAATATTATGCCTATTTTTTATAATAAATATTTAATTTATTAATCGACTAATTTAGATTAAGTATTGTATAAATTTATTAAAAATAATTCTTTTAATCTTGTTTGCTCCATTTACATTAAAATTAAAAAAATTTAACCTAATTCAAAATATGTGATTCATTCTGTTAGACCAACAAATAATTAATCATGTATAGAATTTTTTAATATCAGCTTGTTACTCCTGATAAAAATAAACAATTTCTTTAAAAATATAAAGAAATAAAACAAAAGACAAAACTCATTAAGAAAATGACAGGGAGATGTAACACCCGTGTTTTGGGGTCGGGAGAAATAAATAAATAAAATAATATCTCGGTTTTGTTTCGCAAAATAAAATTTAAAAGTGTTGGACCAAAATTTTGATGTTAAGCTCAATAGCCATTTTAATGGCATTTTTGTAAATAGTTGGACTTCCAAATTTAAAACCCCTTTTTAACTAAAACAAAAAGCTTGTCATCTTCATCTCTCCTCAACTCCCCATTTCCACGACAATGGAGGACTCTTTCTCCATCTCCCCATTTCATCTCATTTCTCCTTCAATCTTGGAGCTTTTTGAAAGGTAAATATATTTTTGACTTGGTCTTGTCTTTCTCTTCATGTTGGTACCAATATTTCTCATTATTATTCATGATTTTTGAATTTGAAAGTTTTAGGGTTTTGTTTAAAAATGAGAGCTTTATGGTCTTTAACTTAAGCTATCGATTTATTATGGTTAGATAAGTTGTTTGCAACTCTTAAGGTCCAACATATGTGAATTTTAAAGTATTTTAACATGATTCCCGAATTTGGGTTTTGGTGGGTTTTTAGGAGGGTTTTTAGTTGAGTTTTGGGTGTGGTTTGTGTTGGAAATTGAGGTTTGATGTTAGGGTAATAGTTGGGGGCTGTTTTGGAAGCATTTGAGGGTGCTAAAGAGGTTGGAAACATGGATTTTGGAAAGGGTATGTTGGCTGTCCGAAATTACAAAGTATGGGGTTTGGTCATGGCTTGCAACGTTGTAAATTGAATTTGAATTGTGTTCCGGGTTGGTCTTTTGATGTTGGGCTGATTTGGAATTGTTTGAAATGTGTTTGAGGTTGTTTAGATGCGGGAATTCGTGTTGGAAAAGCCTCGGGAAGAAATCCGGAAAGTTGAGAGAGGTTGCTTGCTTGGCTTGGAGCTTGGAAGCTTAGGTGAGTGGTTAAATGTTTTTGAATTGGTTTTGAGTATTTGGTTCAAGCATGTGAACCTAGGATGGGCTTGGTAAACCTACCTAGAGTTGGGATTAGAGTGGTAGCCTAATCCCAAGCTTTGATTAGAGACTTTGGTTGCACTCTTTAATGGTTGTATATGCCTCGTGTTAAATCGTGATGGCGTTGGTTATATATATGTTGTATACATGTATGTTGAGGCATGTTGGATGCATTGTTGTATGTATGTTGATGATAGATATGATATGGTTATTCACGTGTGCAAAATATGATGTGTTATGGTTGTTAATGATGTACATGTGTGTTGTCATGTGAAATGAGATTATGAGGTGATTGCTTGATCCGAGGATCATGGTGAGTACATGCTAGGCATGTAAATGTGGTTTGTGCATGATAGTAAGTCATGGTGAGTACGTGCTAAGCACGGAAGTTGTTAATAAATGGTATTGTGGAATGTATTAGTATTGGCACTAGTATGCTTGGGTACAAATGATCGATCATTAGGATGTTAGTGTGTACACATGAGTCAAAAGTCGCGCGTGGCCTTGGTGGCCTTGAGTCACCAATGAGGAGTACGGGTACGCCCAGAAATTGTATTTACATTAGTCGGTGATGAGTGGAATCCCATCGACGGGCGTGAGGATGAGTGGAATCCCCTCCGCGTGAGATGAGGCGTGAGGATGAGTGGAATCCCCTCCGCGTGAACGGTGATGAGTGGAATCCCACCGTCAGGTAATGGTTGTGTTGTTGGATGTGAGTTCCAACGGTTATCCGCGTATTCGAGTCATAGCTAGGTGCCAATACGGATTGTAGTTTATGTTGCCATTATGTGGTTAATTGTGAGCCAATGTGATTTGGGATGTGTTGCTAACATGGTTTAATATATGCGATATCATATGTTGTGGGTTTAAACATGTTGAGCATGGCATGATATTGATTATATGTTCATGCATCATTTAGAATTATGGCTCGTGTGGACCGGAGGTAAGAACATGCAATTTATCTTGGTTGTAGCTCGTGCTTGGACCCTGCATTGTCGAGGTTTGTTTTTAAAGAGCTCACCCTCACTAAGCTTTTATGCTTACGCTCTCTTTTGTTCGACAATGCAGATATATAGCTTGTGGGTGGCAGAGGCAAGGGAAGGTCTCCAAGTGTTGCTTTTGGTGAGCTCAATGTATGGATTTCAAGTAATAGAATATAATAGTTAAGCAATGGGATAGGAATTGTTGATTCGAGTCTTGATGTATGTCTATGGTTGACTTGATTTGTAAGCATGTTATATCTTGCCAAATGCTAGTACGATGAATGTCTTATGAGTGCTTAGGTTGCGTGAATGGCATGTGGACTCACTTGATATGTGTGATGCTTATTGGTTCTTTTTAAATGTCTTCAAGCATGCGTGTATGAAAGGCTCTTAATGTGTAATTTGCCATGTTAGAAAGATTGTCCAAATCCATGCTTGTATGTGTCTGAGTATGTTAAATCTAGGATGTATGCCTCTAGACCTTGTTTGATGGTTTTGTGTGCCTTTAGGGGGTCCTATGGGACCTTTAGACTTGTCAAAACACCCCTAAATCTGTATTTCAAAGGTTACAGACTGCCGGCGTTTCGAAACGGGAGGGATCGTTTCGGAACGGGTAGGCTTCAGGGACCCCGTATCGGAACGCGTTTCGATACGGTATGGCCTTTGGAACCCCTATTCCGAAACGCGTATCGGAACGTTTTGGCTACTGGAATTCTGAGAAATTCACGAGATGAAGGTGTTTCGAAACGGGTGTGAAGGTTTCGAAACGGTCAAAATCTCGTTGACCACGAGATATTGACCGTCGTGGGCGTTTCGAAACGGTTGACTCCCGTTTCGATACGGCCCCTTGTAAAGGCTCTGGGTCAGTTGACCTGGTCAAGGCGTTTCGATACGCCTCAAGGGCGTTTCGAAACGGCCTGTTTAAAAGATTAAAAGTGGGCTGTTTAATTGCTGTTTTGGGTTCGAATGTTTGTCTCATGTATTATATTCCGCTGTTTGATCACATAGGGTTTAATATCCATTTAGACAAGATTTTAAAATGAGAAAAAAATAGGGTTGCTAACCGAGGGGGAACTTTAACGGGTTTCGCTTCGGTTTTCCCTGTGTGGCCCACTCGGACCGGTCAACCGGCCAGACCGGGACGAGGGGGTTACATTTGTTGGTATCAGAGCCTAAGGTTGCCGAGACCTTGGGCAGGTAAGTGAGGTAAGTTTAAGTTTTGAATTGATATGCACGGTGTTTGCTTGCTTTGTAAGTATGATTGCTTGTGTGACAAGTATGTTGATTGTTTGTTTAAAAGCATGTTATTCGTTACCCGTGCATGTTGTGATGTGTGATTGTTTGATTGAGAATATATGTTGTTTGATCGTACGCATGTGTTGCTTGTTTAGCAAGTATGCCTTGTTATATGCTTGGTTAAGCATGTATGTGTGCTGATTTGTTTGAAACATGTTGAGTAGAGTCCCATTGCTTCTATTACATCGGAAAAAAGGATTTTTAGTGAGGGAAATCATACTTGAGCCACTTGGACCTTTCCTTTGCTAACCCAACTTGTATGTTAATTTGTTGATTGATTTATTGCTTTTAGTAAAGTTTGGGGCCGGTGTGTGGGCCGTAAATCGGTAAGTGGAAGTTGTGGTTTTGAAAATGTGGATGATGTGGAGGAAGTTCTTTGCTATAGCTTGGGGAATATGGTCGTACCGGAGTTGAGGTACAATTTGTTTGCTCGAGTCCGTGTGTATGTGAGTTGATTCTTGTTGGTGAGGGACGATGGGACCGATTCTGGTATTAGTTAGTGAAAAGAAGTGAAGACCTATGAGTGGGAGTCAGAGTGGTATCTATGTTATAGTGGATAAGTTCTTGGTACAGTTTTGATTTTGTCTCTTCCGATTGGTTCTGAGCCCGTACTTCCGTATGTTGTTAACAAGCATGCAAGTTTGAATGTGCCCGATGAGGTGTTAGAGGTAGGTATGAGCACCTTAGTTCTTTGAGCGAGATCAGGGTAAGGGTCTCGTGTGAGTAAGCTGAAGTTCAGAAGTGTTAGTTGGTGACCGTTGGGGTTCAGTCTATGATTTCGGTGCAAGACAGCCGATCAGTATCCGTGAATTGGAACCGATTTGTGTGTTTGGGGCCAGTGTGCGTCTGGGCGGTTTTCCTGCATGGTTGTCTGTGTGTGCTTAGAACTGCGTTTTTGAAGTTTTGAAATGCTCTACGAATAGTCTAGAGGAGTTAGATTTTGTTGAAGAATCAGTCTGAAAACAAGAGGACCGAAGACTATCAGTTGTGTACTTATGAAGTTGCCATCTCTGCGGATTCGTCTATTTGTGTGAGCATGTAAGGAATTAGATATTGTTGTTGAGACCTTAGATGTATGGACGCATGTGACTAGCCTTTAGGGAGATGGTAGTGATCAGAAAGATGTGCAGAAGATGTTTGTTGGTGGTTCAGAGTTACTAGTTTCTAATAGACGTGAAGTGATTGTCTTCCTACAGTTTCAATGTGCCTTTTGACAAGGCTCGGCTTGAAGAGCAAGGAGTTAGTGTACGTTGAGACAAAGCAAGAGTTGACTTGAAGTTGCGGACTTATGTGTGACGATAGTGGTAGGTGGGGAGGTGAACTTCTTGTTGAATGTTGATCCAGTTTTAGAGATCAAAGATTGATTGAGTTTAGTTGACAGGCTTGCTTAGCAATTGTGATGAATTTGATTTTTGAATGAAGATTAGACCGCAAAGTGTTAGGATAATTTGTGTTTTCTTCTCCTATAAGTATTTGGAAGAATTGCCGGTTTACCTCTTGTTAAAGGAGAAGAGTTTGTTATTGAGACCGTTTTCGAGGTTGCTTTCGTTTTGTTGCTCTGTAACTTGTGAATCCCGGAAGAATTGAGAATGTTGAAGAATTAACTTTGAGATTTGTTAGACCTTAGACTCATTAGGCCTAGTGCATCATCTCAGAGTTCTACAGTGCAATTTGTGAAGAAGAAAGAGTGACAGTACGAGAATGTGTTCAGATTGCATACAGTCGAAACAAGTGACAGTGGATGATTAGTATCCGTTTCCGAGTGTCAGTGATTTGTTGGTCAGTTAGTGTGTGCTTCAGTCTATTTGAAGATTAGTTTGAGACCCGTTTACCACCAGTTGGAAGTGAGAAAAGTTGAAGTACCGAAGACATCTTTAGGGGCAAGATGTGATCACCTTGAGCTCTAAGTTATGTCGTTTTGTTTGACCAGTGTATTAGTTACCTTCATAGAGATGTTGAACAGAATATCTTCCTGAGTTTCTTGATCAGTTGTAGTAGCTCTTCTAGATGTCACGTGAGTATATTCAAGTACCGAGAAAGATCATGGCAAGTTTTGAAGTTAGTGTGGTAGATTCTATTAGAGAATCAGTGGTATGCCAAGTTGAGCCAACGTGAACTTTGAGTTAATGAAGATGTTCTCCTAGAACATGCAGATCATCTGAGTGTAATAGGGTAAATCCCAAGTAGACATAAGAAGATGTGAGTTGGAAGAAAATGAAGACTGTGACAGATATCTATAGTTCCTAGGTCTAGCATTGTTACTTTCAGAGAATCGTAAATAGTCTTTTGAAGATAGTTGCTCCATGGATAGATTGCTACAGAAGAATGTTCAATTGTGTGGTTAGATACGAGACATTGAACCCTTGAGAAACCGAAAGAAACTTTGAAGAGAGTTTGTGAACCATAGTGATGCATTACATGTAGGGTTAGGTTGTGTGCTTATGCAAGACAGAAGATTGTGGCTTGTTCACCTAGTTAGTTGAAAGACCGTGAGAAGAGTTATCTGATATAAGACATAGAGTTAAGTACAGTTGTATTTGTTTCGAAGACTTAGAGACAAAGCTTGTATAATAAGAAATGTGCAGTGTATATATACGTATCATTAGAGCTTGAAATATTTGAAGACTTGGGAATGGTTGGAACTTGAACAACATGAGTAGTTAGAATTGCTTGAAGACCGTGATCTCAAGATTGAGTACTATCTGAAGAGAGTCTACGTAGTGACCGATGTTCCGAGTTATATTTGTTGTTAGATTAGTAGTTGAGTTGCGAGTTGTATTTGCCGAATTCAGCTTACCGAATGACAGTAGTTTTGTGGTCAAGTTTCATGTTGAACCTACATTGAGTTAGAATGTTTGAAGAGAAACAGTTGCAAGACAGATTCTTGGCACCTCACGTGCGAGGCATAGTAGAAAGAAGACCTTCAGAATACAGTCCAGAGATGATAGAGTTTGTATTGTTAGAGATAGAATTGTTGTACTGATTGGCATAGTGTTTTGAGACGTGTTGTGTTGGCCGAAGCACACGGTAGTTCGTTTATATTGCACCCGAGTAGTATGAAGACGTATTGTGGGATGAAGACGAGTACTTCTGGATTGAGTTGATAAATAGTGTGGTTCAGTATGAGAGTAAGTATGTAAATTGCCAGCGTGTCAAGACCGAGCTTCAGTTTCTTCTAGTTTGTTACATCCGTGGAAGATTCGTAATGAAAGTGGATATTAGAGATCCGAAAATTCTGCTAGATTATTTTGAAGGCGTTTGCATAGTGTCTGGTTATCCGTGGAAGGCAGATGTTCAGTTAGTGAAGGTTATGATCCAAGTGTTCGTACAGTGCTGCCTGAGATTGTGAGTCAGACTAGTTCCGTTGTTCGTTTGTCACGGTTACCACCAGAGTTAGGAAGAGGTTGGTGAGGTGGTTTATGTATCTATAATTCAGAAGTGTGAGTTGGATTTGTTCCATGCCATGTTGTAGAAGAGATTGAGTTGAGTTTGAAATTTGCGTGCAACGAAGAATCAGTTGAGATTTGGTGTTAGATAGCTGCTGTTGCATGATAAGTCTATGAGTTGGCTAGTATGTTGTGGTGAGAAGGAAGTGTGGAGAGGCAGCTTCTCTGATTCTTCCTGTCCGATAAATTTCGGGGACGAAATTTCCTTAAGTGGGGGAGAGTTGTAACACCCGTGTTTTGGGGTCGGGAGAAATAAATAAATAAAATAATATCTCGGTTTTGTTTCGCAAAATAAAATTTAAAAGTGTTGGACCAAAATTTTGATGTTAAGCCCAATAGCCATTTTAATGGCATTTTTGTAAATAGTTGGACTTCCAAATTTAAAACCCCTTTTTAACTAAAACAAAAAGCTTGTCATCTTCATCTCTCCTCAACTCCCCATTTCCACGACAATGGAGGACTCTTTCTCCATCTCCCCATTTCATCTCATTTCTCCTTCAATCTTGGAGCTTTTTGAAAGGTAAATATATTTTTGACTTGGTCTTGTCTTTCTCTTCATGTTGGTACCAATATTTCTCATTATTATTCATGATTTTTGAATTTGAAAGTTTTAGGGTTTTGTTTAAAAATGAGAGCTTTATGGTCTTTAACTTAAGCTATCGATTTATTATGGTTAGATAAGTTGTTTGCAACTCTTAAGGTCCAACATATGTGAATTTTAAAGTATTTTAACATGATTCCCGAATTTGGGTTTTGGTGGGTTTTTAGGAGGGTTTTTAGTTGAGTTTTGGGTGTGGTTTGTGTTGGAAATTGAGGTTTGATGTTAGGGTAATAGTTGGGGGCTGTTTTGGAAGCATTTGAGGGTGCTAAAGAGGTTGGAAACATGGATTTTGGAAAGGGTATGTGGGCTGTCCGAAATTGCAAAGTATGGGGTTTGGTCATGGCTTGCAACGTTGTAAATTGAATTTGAATTGTGTTCCGGGTTGGTCTTTTGATGTTGGGCTGATTTGGAATTGTTTGAAATGTGTTTGAGGTTGTTTAGATGCGGGAATTCGTGTTGGAAAAGCCTCGGGAAGAAATCCGGAAAGTTGAGAGAGGTTGCTTGCTTGGCTTGGAGCTTGGAAGCTTAGGTGAGTGGTTAAATGTTTTTGAATTGGTTTTGAGTATTTGGTTCAAGCATGTGAACCAAGGATGGGCTTGGTAAACCCACCTAGAGTTGGGATTAGAGTGGTAGCCTAATCCCAAGCTTTGATTAGAGACTTTGGTTGCACTCTTTAATGGTTGTATATACCTCGTGTTAAATCGTGATGGCGTTGGTTATATATATGTTGTATACATGTATGTTGAGGCATGTTGGATGCATTGTTGTATGTATGTTGATGATAGATATGATATGGTTATTCACGTGTGCAAAATATGATGTGTTATGGTTGTTAATGATGTACATGTGTGTTGTCATGTGAAATGAGATTATGAGGTGATTGCTTGATCCGAGGATCATGGTGAGTACATGCTAGGCATGGAAATGTGGTTTGTGCATGATAGTAAGTCATGGTGAGTACGTGCTAAGCACGGAAGTTGTTAATAAATGGTATTGTGGAATGTATTAGTATTGGCACTAGTATGCTTGGGTACAAATGATCGATCATTAGGATGTTAGTGTGTACACATGAGTCAAAAGTCGCGCGTGGCCTTGGTGGCCTTGAGTCACCAATGAGGAGTACGGGTACGCCCAGAAATTGTATTTACATTAGTCGGTGATGAGTGGAATCCCATCGACGGGCGTGAGGATGAGTGGAATCCCCTCCGCGTGAGATGAGGCGTGAGGATGAGTGGAATCCCCTCCGCGTGAACGGTGATGAGTGGAATCCCACCGTCAGGTAATGGTTGTGTTGTTGGATGTGAGTTCCAACGGTTATCCGCGTATTCGAGTCATAGCTAGGTGCCAATACAGATTGTAGTTTATGTTGCCATTATGTGGTTAATTGTGAGCCAATGTGATTTGGGATGTGTTGCTAACATGGTTTAATATATGCGATATCATATGTTGTGGGTTTAAACATGTTGAGCATGGCATGATATTGATTATATGTTCATGCATCATTTAGAATTATGGCTCGTGTGGACCGGAGGTAAGAACATGCAATTTATCTTGGTTGTAGCTCGTGCTTGGACCCTGCATTGTCGAGGTTTGTTTTTAAAGAGCTCACCCTCACTAAGCTTTTATGCTTACGCTCTCTTTTGTTCGACAATGCAGATATATAGCTTGTGGGTGGCAGAGGCAAGGGAAGGTCTCCAAGTGTTGCTTTTGGTGAGCTCAATGTATGGATTTCAAGTAATAGAATATAATAGTTAAGCAATGGGATAGGAATTGTTGATTCGAGTCTTGATGTATGTCTATGGTTGACTTGATTTGTAAGCATGTTATATCTTGCCAAATGCTAGTACGATGAATGTCTTATGAGTGCTTAGGTTGCGTGAATGGCATGTGGACTCACTTGATATGTGTGATGCTTATTGGTTCTTTTTAAATGTCTTCAAGCATGTGTGTATGAAAGGCTCTTAATGTGTAATTTGCCATGTTAGAAAGATTGTCCAAATCCATGCTTGTATGTGTCTGAGTATGTTAAATCTAGGATGTATGCCTCTAGACCTTGTTTGATGGTTTTGTGTGCCTTTAGGGGGTCCTATGGGACCTTTAGACTTGTCAAAACACCCCTAAATCTGTATTTCAAAGGTTACAGACTGCCGGCGTTTCGAAACGGGAGGGATCGTTTCGGAACGGGTAGGCTTCAGAGACCCCGTATCGGAACGCGTTTCGATACGGTATTGCCTTTGGAACCCCTGTTCCGAAATGCGTATTGGAACGTTTTGGCTACTGGAATTCTGAGAAATTCACGAGATGAAGGTGTTTCGAAACGGGTGTGAAGGTTTCGGAACGGTCAAAATCTCGTTGACCACGAGATATTGACCGTCGTGGGCGTTTCGAAACGGTTGACTCCCGTTTCGATACGGCCCCTTGTAAAGGCTCTGGGTCAGTTGACCTGGTCAAGGCGTTTTGATACGCCTCAAGGGCGTTTCGAAACGGCCTGTTTAAAAGATTAAAAGTGGGCTGTTTAATTGCTGTTTTGGGTTCGAATGTTTGTCTCATGTATTATATTCCGCTGTTTGATCACATAGGGTTTAATATCCATTTAGACAAGATTTTAAAATGAGAAAAAAATAGGGTTGCTAACCGAGGGGGAACTTTAACGGGTTTCGCTTCGGTTTTCCCCGTGTGGCCCACTCGGACCGGTCAACCAGCCAGACCGGGACGAGGGGGTTACAGGAGATGTCTGCCTCTAGTTCAGGTCCTCCGCTTCATAATATTTTTGACTAAAAATTATTAGATGAAACTGATTCACTACGTCATTTGTAATTTTAACTAGTAAAAGTAGTTCATCTTATTTAAAAAAAATATGAATTTTCATCTCTTTCATACATGTAAATAAAAAGTGGATAGTTATTTAGAAGCTACTTTAAGATGGATGAATCTTATTAACTGAGACCATAAATGACGTAGTTAAGCAAATATGTCTAATTATTTCTCATAATAATGTTCCCTCAAAGTTATGTTAATGTCGACCCTTGAAAGAAATTAACCTTGTAACACCCCTAGGGTGCATTTGGTTCACGAAAAAGGTAAATACTAAAGGTAATAATCTTTTTCAGACTTACATTTTCATGTTTGGTTTGAAAAGATTCACATTAAGAGGTAATATTCTTTTCCCAATAGTTACTCCCCCCCCCCCCCCAAATGGTAGGAATGTTATTCCCTTCATTTCCTTAGGTATTACACAATTCCTTTCTCTTTGGACAATATTACCCTTAAGATAATAAATTGTGTTCATGTTAATCCTTCATTGTATTTTTAATTAGGTGACTAATTATTTATGTTGTTAATTTATTAAATAATTATATTTAATAGTAGTTTAATATATAAAAGGTGTTTCATATCTTTAAATAATGTTGTAATATTTAATATATTTTTATTAATATTGTATTTATGATGTTTTTAGGATTATAGGATGTGATTGGATGTTGCTCGAAATTAAATGAGTTAAGAGTTGATGTTATTAATTTTATTATAAGATATTTTTCTTATTCAAAAAAATTTATAAGATATTTTTATCTTGAAAATTATTAGTAGGTTAATTTATTATTATCATTGTTTTACTAATTTTAGGTTTGTTTTATTATTTACTTTACTTTATTTAACAAAATGTCAAAATTAATAAAAAAAATTAAACATATTAAACGTTCAGCATTTTACAGTTTAAAAACAAATTAAGAGAATAAGGGTATATAAATATAAAATATATTTTTAAAAATTATCTAATATATTAATTATATTATAAATACAATTTTTTTTACAAATTTTTGGCATTTTAGCGATACTAGTTCTAAATAATTTTATGCAAATATTTTTTGATTTAATAATTGAAAGTTTAACTTGTTAAAAAAATGTAGCTTAAGGATAAGTTGGTAAATTTTACTTCCAATTAACCTTTTATTTCTCCATCCAAACATTGCAATCATATATTTCTACCAAATAAACCAAACCAGGTAATGTAATATTCCTAGTAATGTGTCAAGTAATGTTACATTCCAGTAATCTTATTCCCAAAGGCAATCTTACATTCCGTGAACCAAACGCCCCCTAAAGTATAAAAAATGAATGAATGAAATGAAAATATAAAGAGAAAAGATTGCAACTATGGCGATTTAAACCCGTGACCTATGCTTGGTGAACCTAAGCCTTAACCGTTTAAGCTAAGAACCACTCTTAGTCTTGGTTAAGGCTTGCACATATTATCTTTTGAGGTGTGTTTCATTGGTTTAAAACAATAATAAATAAAATCTAAACCACCCACCAACCTTATTAATGCTTCCATATCAGATCTAAACCAAAATATCTGACTCTAGAACACTATCCGGCTTTTCACCTCCCCCACCCTTCCGACCAAGCTCAAATCTCGGCCTTCGCTCGATAGTGGCGTGCACCGCCGTCACCCCTTTGTCCGCCACCGTCTCCTGAACAGAACCTCGGCTACCACACGCAAGTTCGTCGCTCCATTCGCTGTGAAAGTTGCCTAAAAGGCTCGTGAGAAGCTCATAAGTTGTGCCTCCTACCTCCGTTGGTTTCGGTCACCTCCGCTGTTTGTGTGAGACACAGCCACCAAATCCGAACTCTCCACGTTAAGGCAAGCACAAATGTACCGTCCGATCGTCAAGCTGTTGCCGAGTGAAGGTCGCCAAAGTACAAGAAAACCATTAGGTTTCCCCTTTTTCTGGTCGTTTTCTGCTATTTTAAGTCTGCCGTAAGCCTCGATAGTCTGGGTAATCAAGTTAGCCGGTTATTTCTGAAATTTTGGTGCATTTTTTGATCGTTTTAGGTTGCGCGTGGCTCATACGCATCGTCGGAGGTGATTTTCTGGCCACCGTGGCATGCCCTAAGCCTAAATCGGCATGAACCAGTCTGGCCTTGAACTGAGCCAGTTCGGCTCGAACCTAATCTACCAAACTTGAACCAACCTGACCCGACAACCGACGCGGCCCAAGCCCGAACCCGATAACCCAAGTCTAGGCCCGACTCGTTAACTCGTTGACCGAGTCAACCTGTCTAAATTAACTCAATGAGTCAATCCATCCGATTCAACTCGTCCGAGTCAACCTGGTTGACCGTTGACCAATGACGTCAGTGTTTACCTGCCCATTGACCAATGATGTCAGCGTTGACCTGACCGTTGACTAAAACGTCAATTTTTTTCTGAAAACCCTTATTTTATGTTTTTTTGACTTCTTGAGTCCGTTTTGAAGCCCGTTTCGTGAAATTGTAACCGGAAAGCCTTCAAATTTGACCTTGAACCCGATTGTGCTTATATACTTAATTATTCAATTAAGAGTAATGTGAATAAGGATTGGAATTAGAAATTGTGTAATTGAATGTATTCACAGTTCCTTGTATACGAGATGTCGAGGGGCGTCAAATTTAGGTTCAAGAGTGATCGAATGGAGTATCACGGTTGATCGATATAGCAAGGATTAAAGGTAATACATTACTACCTCTTACATGTTTTATGAAATATGTTGGTATTCGGTTAAGGTATGCATGATTATGATTAAGTGTACTTTCAACTCTGCTGAGTCAATTTGATTACGAAATTAAAGAATGGTAATCTGAATAAGATAAAACTATTCGAAAGAGAAGTTTTATAGACCAAAATGATATTGAGATCAGTAAGTGATTAATAAGACAGTCAATCTCCCAATTCGCTTAATAGTGTTAAAGGATTTGATATCTGAAATATTTCATTAAAAATGACAATAATACCCTTGAGACGTAAAAATGACTAAAATACCCCTAATAAAGGAAATGACCTGGAATTTACACTCGATCTGATAAAATGATTACTTTATTGAAATATCTGCTCTATTGGGAAAGACTTTGGTATCAAGTTGCAAATGTGTGTGATAACAAAACACTTGGAACTCCCAAACTCTGGATAAACACCTGAAGATAAATTTATTGGAAGTTCTACGTATTCCTGAACTGATCTAAATGACATTAGAGATTGAATTGATTGGAACGATTGAAATGACCGAAATAACCTTGGGCACTAAAATTTACCAGATTAACTAAAATGATGGATAAGCCCTCGAGTTTTGGAATAAAAGAATTATTTGGAAATACCGAAAGTACCTAAATGACTGAAACACCCTTGGGCATTGAAGTGTCTGAAATACAATTGAATACTAAAATGATTGAAAACACCTCTAAGACTTGGAATAAGAAATATCAATAAAGCTAAATGAGTGTGATGTCTCTAAAATTTATATTACACGACCCGTGGTTGTTGGTCATTTTTAATGCTAAGGTAAAATTGGAAGAATATTGTATGAAGGTATGTTTGATTTATTTGGATAAAGTACATTATTAATTATAAGAATAATATGTCATTCTAAAAAGTACATTCGGTGCTAAGGATTGAATTCGTGTGATATGTATATGTTCGACTACTTGGTAAGTACCACGATAATGTGAGCTGTTCAGTTTTAGTGGAGTTGGAGGATGGAAAAGCTATTAAAAGTCTTGGATGCAAATGTCTGTAATGCCCCTATGTGATATAAAGCCTGACTCATGTATGACAGTCACTTAAGATATTGCTATAGTACATGGAAAATATCGTATGAATACACATTCGATTTCTCGGAACATGTCAAATGATTAATTGGTGAAGGCATACTACTTTGGCATACACTGTAGTCAGTTCTGGGAAATGAATATTTAAGGTGTCTAGTTGAATGGTAAGTACTATAATGATGGGTTCCGATTAGTACAAAGGGGCATGGAAACCTGATGAGCAACTAAAATTTCAGAGTTCAATAAATCACTGTTTATACCTTGTTGGTTTAAATTATCAAATTGACCATGAATATCAAAATGACCATGATTTCCTAGTAGGCTTAAATGACTGGACCACTCATGATATATCTGAATTTTCAATGATCCTGATGTACCAACTTTTGAATGTTTGGTTTGAGCCGTTAGTACAAGCCCTTTTTTAATAGGGACCTCATTCTTGAAATCAGTTCAGAACTGTCAGAAGTTTAGTGTTTTCTCTTTCCTTCTGTAAATACTAAGTATCTTTGAGAAATAAATTGTTTCATCTAGTGTGTTCCAAGTGAACATGAATATTCAATTCGTTCTAAACCCAATACCGTCTCCTGATCTGAATTATTACTTTTATCTGTCTGAAATCTACCTCTACATATGATCTAAAAACATACTCTATGGTTACTATTTATCTGAAAACTAAAATTTGCTTTATATCTACCTTTATTATTGATTACTATCGATTACTGTTATTACTTATTACTACTACTTAATATTGATTATTGCAATTACTGCTACTGATTACTGAAATTATTGCCTAGACTGTTATTGGGGTACTTGGGATAGAGTTTGAAGTTATCGCAGGTTCAGCCCTGATTCGATCGGTAATTCCTTATTATTTCAGGTTTCTATGCTTTGACTAAGGTAATTCCTACTGTTCCAGCTTTCTATACTTCAACTAGGGTAATTCCTACCATTTATCGTACCTAAGGTATCCTCTTAGGGTGGCGTCTACGCCCAATGGGCCTGGGTATTCTACATGTAGTTCTGGTAAACTGCATGCTGGAGTTCAGCTGGAGGGTAGATAGGGAAAATAAATGAACTGCATTGTTGCTTGACTTATGTGTTCTAAATAAAATGTTTAGTGCACTGCTTACATTGCATGTTGTAACTTTGCACTGTTGGAACACACTAAACTCCTAAGTTTAATTTTCTTAATCCATCGCTCTTCTGTTTCTCTAGACGATAAGCTTCTCGCCTGATACCCAATGATTGAATAAAGAAAAATTATGTTATCTTCAAATATAACGCTTCAAATTATAAATGGAGAATGTTGCTTCCTGAAGCATCATGACAATGTTATGCATGTCATATACATACATGTGCTTATAGCATCATTTAGTAGTTCTATATTGCCGAGCTTTTCCCAGCTCACGTTGTTTTTACCATCACATGTTAGAAAAAAAATGTCATGGCAGTGACCGGCATCGGTGTTTGAAGTTCTCTTAGCGTTGCTATTGGAGTACAATATTGGTATAGTTAGTTGGCATGTATGTCGTGTATTATTTTATGTCAGAGTATGTAATATGTTTCTGAATTTTCGTTATATGTTTAAAAGATTTCTTCAAATGGTATTTTAACTAGAAGTTTATTTTTTCAATTATAACGTGGCTAAAGAAACATTTTTATATGGATTTTTACTGTGGGTCGCTCTCATGACCCTAATGTGACCTCATAAATTTAGGTGTGTCGCATAGCCGGGTCTAGGGGGTTACAAACCTCAACCCTTAGGCAATTTTAAAAGAATATTTAATCATTCCCTGCGGATATAATTTTTTCTGATACCGTGATTTTTAAAAATATTTTACTTAAATGATCGGTTTATGATTTGTATTTTTATGATTATATTTATATGTCTAAAGGGGTACTTTTGCCCCTGAGTTCGACCCAAAAAATCAACTTTGTCTCTTGCCGAAAACACACCTAATGTGACCTCCAGTTCGCGAAATCGATCAAATTGATCCTTTGACTGACGTTGACCATTACAGTGCTGATGTGGCAGTTAAATGTGATGATGTGGCGGTCCACAATACTGATGTGACGGTCCATGATGTCGACGTGGCGATACGTAGGATGATGACGTGCCAGTGGGGGCTGAATTGATTATTTTAACCGAATTCGAGAACATAATTGATTTTTTTGTCGAGTTCAAGGGCATAATTGATTTTAATTAAAAGTTCGATAACTTATTTAATATTTAAGCTAAAAATAAGAATTTAGGAAATTATTAAAATTTTAAAAATATTAAAACTGGATAAATAATTTGTTTCAATTTCAAGTTAATTTAATCGATATATTTAATTTTTGAATAAAATTAGATAAATAATTTGGTTTTTCAAGATGATCTTTTACAAATGAAATATATGAAAAATTGATTAACAAATTGGTTTAAATATCCTTTGGGTCCTTGATAATTTTAAAAATAAGCAAAGTGAGAACTCTCACAAAAAATAAAAATATTCTTCAATTTTTAATAAAAATTCATATAGTTAATTAAAATAAATTAAATATTTAAAAAATTACTGAAAATAAAATTATATAAAAATTTAAAATGTATTAGAAATTATAAAAAGATAAAATTTAAATATAAAAACTTAATAAAAATGTTTATAAAGTATTAAAAGTTGAATACTTTCATTGAAAAAATCTTCAACTTCGTTAGTCTGAGTATTACCATTCGTTAAACAAATTTTAAGTGGGTCACCATTGTATTAGAGTAACAATAATACTCAAATTTTCTCTCGCTTTTCTACAAATTGATACTCATTAATATTTGATATAGAAAAATAAAAGAGAATTTTGATTTTATTACACTCTAATATAAGAATGTTTCAATTGAATATATGTTCAAGGAACAATAGTACGCTTAGCATAATGAGAAACATTTTGAACACTTTTCCGATTGTTTATAAATATTTTTAAATTTTTGATTTTTTTATATTTATAACTTTTGATATTTTTAATGTTTTTACTTAATTTTTTAATTCATTATGATGTTTTTATTTTTTAATGTTTTATGAATATTTAAATATTAATATTTTTTAGGTTAAAGATTAAGTAAGTTATCGAACTTTCAATTAAAATCAATTATGCTCCTGAATTCGGTAAAAAATATCAATTATGCCATCGAATTCGGTTAAAATAATCAATTCAGTCTCCACTGCTACATCATCATCTTATGTGTACTGCCACATCAACATCGTGGACCGTCACGTCAGCACCGTTAACCGCCACGTCAGCACCGTAACGATCAACATTAGTCAAAAACTCAATTTTATCGATTTCACGAACTGAACATTGGGTGCATTTTTCGGTGATGGGCAAAATTAATTTTTTGGGTTGAATTCAGGGGCAAAAGTACCCCTTTAGCCTATTTATATTGTTTCAAAATTAGAATATAGATTTTTCATTACATCTAATATTTATTAGTAAAATATAAAGACTATACTACTTGTTAGTTGTTACTGAATTTTAGAATGTTTTAAGTTTAATCACCAAAATTTTAAAACTTGCATAAAAAACATTGAATTTTAAATATATTTTTATTGCGGTCATTATCGTCGATTGTGTTAACTGTTAAAGTCTTCTCCCAAAAAATTAAACTTTTAAGAATTGTTAGCCTCCATAAAAGTTTAATTTTTTCGATGAGCGAAACAATCATCAATCAATCTTAATGGTGAGAATATTTCGTTTAGTTAGAAGATTAATATAATTTAGTTTCAAATTGATATGACGTTTAGCCGTTGTGGTTATGAAAGTTTTAGTTTTTAGATTTTATTATACTACCATCTCATGTCTTCATTTGGTTGTTTCTTCGATCGAAAAGATCACCAAACTTGTCCCCTTCTTCTTTTCTTCTTTTTTATAGGTTCAAACTTGACAAAAAATATCTCAATCTCCTCAAATATCAATAAAATTTAAATCAAAATTGAAACTTTTATATCCTTCATGATCAACCGTCGAATAACTTTAAAACCGAACTATAAAGTTACATCATGCATGATTACTTTTAAAACTTATTTTCCATGACTTCTTTTTCACACACAACCCCCCCCCCCCCTTATGGACTGAAAAGGTTCCTTTTGGTTTAGGGGGTTTCAAGAGAGAGACAAGTAGGCCAACAAAGTTGTACCAAAATTTGAATTTCCATGTTTTTGACCCCCTTTGAAGACAATTTAACCCCCATGTGAAAGGTTTTAATTATGGGTCAAATTTTCTCTCATGAAAAATGTATTTCATTGATTAAAATAAGGGAAGACTTTGTGTGCTGCTGAGATAGGCTAGCTTACCTCAATGCTTCTCCATGGTTGCTCCAGTTTCAACTACAGTTGAAGAGACGATAACAAATTCAACCTTAATATTTATAAAAATAAGACTAAAATGTTTACTTCGACCGTATATTAAAAATCGACCTAGGGTTTTAGTTGTTGGCAAGTTAATCTCGTTTTTGGGACTACTAACATGTATTAGTGAGAAATAAATTGTTTTTTTTTGCTTGCATAATTATACGAACATATGTTATAGTCGAGGGACCGACAGAGTAGTTTTACCCTTTTTAATGAGTTGGAGTTAGTAATTATTAGAAGCTTAAATGAAAAATCATCCCCTTAGCTATGTCTGTTTTCTGTTTTAAGTACCTAAACTATAATTTGGGCAAAATAAGCCCATAAACTATTATTTTTTATCACTACTTTAAGTTCATAAACTATTTTTTGGTCAAAATAAGTACCTAAACTATGTCATTTTTCTTCTTTTAGTCCCTAAACTATCTATTGGTCAAACAATTTTGTGACGTGACAACATCTTATTAGTCAAAACAATTTTCTTTTGATTTAACTAACTATCGGACTTAAAGTGATCATAAATAATATTTTAAGAGCTTATTTTGCCTAAACTATAGTTTAGGTACTTAAAACAGGAAAAGGATAAAGTTTGAGGGTTGTTTTTTAGTTTAAGCCATTATTAGAAGTTGAAAATGACATGGATATTTAGGGAGTATTGGACGTTGACTCATTCCTGCCCCTTTACTTGTCTAACTTAAAGACGTTACACTAGAAGCTTAATTTTAGTCAATATGCAATAATAAAGCAAATTGTTAATATTTAAACCAACAATCATAGTTAAATATTCATAGTCAAACCACGAACCGCCCACTATAGTTGTCGGTAGATTATGATGTTTTTGTTTTATTACTATTATGTTTCTATCGAATATGAGTTTTATTTTTCCAATTGTTTCAATTTTATTTTCTGGAATAATTTCTTTTATGTTGTTCACTTAATTTTTCGGGAATAATTTGTTCAAAAAATCGAGAAATAATGGTTTTGAATGTTTATTATTTATTGTATGGGAAGTTGGCTTGAATTTAACATACGTTAGACGTCATTGTTGTGAGAGACAATCTCACACCTCAAACATATATCGTAAGACATATATAAATATTACCCAAAAAAATATGTGTTGGACGTCGTTTTCATATAAACAATACAATTTTTTTTCTGAATGACTGGAGTCCTATATAAAGGTTAGATTCATCCTCCAATAAAAACTTATTCCATGAAATAAAATAAGAGTAAATTTTTATATGTATGTTGTGTAGGGGTGGGAAAAATTCGATTCGACTCGAAAAATTTGAATTATTCGACTCAACTTGAGGTGAAAAAAATTGACTCGTTTTGACTCGACTTGTAATTTAATAAACTTGACTCGACTTGAATTTTTTTTAAATAAAGTTTGAGTTGTGAAATGGAAATTCAAATAACTTGAAATTTTTTGTAATTAGTTGATCGGTTTTCATATTCGAGTTGAATCTGTCAATTCTATATGATATATTATGTATATCACATGTGAAAATACAAAGAAAAAAAAATATATATATATATATATATATATATATATATATATATATATATATATATCGTATATGCATATAGAAAACTGTTAGAATTATAATCAACATGTGCACCGCCCAACCCTAAGTATATGCATATAGAAATATATATGTGCACCGCTCCGTATATGCATATATATATATAATTAAATTTGTACAGAAACTCTTAAACTCGACTCGATTAAAAAAATTAAATAAAGTTTGAATGTAAAATAAGACTTACAAACTCGAATAACTAAATTTTTTTTGACTCAACTCAACTCGATGAAACACTCAGCAAGTATGTATATTTATTTTTTTAAAAATAAATCTAAATTTTTAACACTAAACTCTAAAAATCTAAATCTATGGTTAAATTTAACCCCGAACAAAAATAATAGTATATACAATATTTATATTGAATAATTTTTTCATAAAATAATATTGGAGTATGTTATTTGTTTTTAAAAATTATGAGAAACTCAATGTTTGGATTAAAAATCCCTCAAATATGTGCATAATTACTAATTAGTAAATAATTAAAAAATACCAATTCAAAAGGTAATATATTTTATTATGAAAAAGTATTCAATAGATACGATATGTAGTCTTTAGATTATATAATACTTTTTGTTTTAAAATTAGAGATTTCGTTTAGAAAATAAATATTTAATTTGTATGGTTTATAATAAAATAATTATTTTTAATAGAAACATTATTCTTATATTAAACATAATTTTTTATTTGCATTAATGCAACTAAACACAATTTAAAATATGCGTAGATGGACCAACAACCATTTGATCTAGCAGATGAGGTACTAGATCTTTTAAGCAAAACCATAAGTTTAAATCTTAACGTTGTAAATGAAATAAATTGGGTAGAGCGTCACCCTCATAACAGATATTTGTAGTATTCGACCGGATCAGTCAGCTAATAGACAAGGTGGTTTAAAAATTTAAGGAAGCATGTGCAATTTAATAAAATGAGGCTCTTAATTTATAATATTTTTTATCAAATAAAGTTTCATTAATAAAAAAATGCCGGATTACGCTCTTAAGCAACATAAAAATGACTTACAAACATCTAAAAGTTTAACATTTTTACTTAAAAGTGATGTTATTCTTGCATATTTTGAAGCAAAATCATCTACAATGCTTTCGATATCAACTTCTTCCAAAAGACCAGTCTCGATTGCCATCAAAACAAGTCTATTTAATATTTCTTGTGACATAGTTATCTGTAAGTATAAGTTCACAAACAAGTCTATTTAATATTTATGTAAGTATAAGTTCACAAACTCTATATGCAATTGTCTCATTTGAGAAGCAATTAAAACGTTTTAAAAGTTTTAATAAAATTCGTTGCTCCTATTTTTCTTTGGGTAAAAGCTCTTTAAGTAATTTTAACTCAACAAATAACTCATTTACACCATCATCAAATAACACATTTTTTCTAAGAGCATTTTTAAAATTATTTGCAATAAGACTTGAGATTAACATCATCCAATAAATGTAATTTATCATAATAAAACAAGAAGCCATCAAATAATGTCATCTTATTTGAAAATTTTTCAAAACCAATCGAAAAATATGAAATTACAAACCGAAAATTGAAAGAGTATTTTAAGTAAAATTGCACGCACGAACACGCGCGTGCACACACAAACTTTTAGAAAATGAGAAATTAAGGAAATCATCTTATTAATCTTTCAATTGCCACTCTATATATACTAACACACATCTTATCATCTTATTATTTTCCCAAAATATATATATTTTAAGGATAAATATTCTATACACTAGCGGTTGAACTAAAAGTTTCCACAAGCGCCTTAGTTTTAGGGTATAAGGACTTAGTTTAGGGTATAGAATTTAGGGGTTTAGATGTAGGGGTTTAAAAATTATGGATAGTTGTTTAAATTTAAAGTTTAGGGGTTATAATTTAGGGTTTATATGTTAGGATTTAGTTTTTAGGGTAATATGATAAGGATATAGGTTTTAACCTATAAACCCTAAATTATAACCCTAAACTTTAAATTTAAACAACTATCCCTAATTTCTAAACTCCTACATCTAAACCCCTAAACCCTATACCCTAAACTAAGTCCTTATACCCTAAAACTAAGTCCTTATACCCTAAAACTAAGGCGCTTGTGGAAACTTTCAGTTTCCACCACCTGTGTATAGAATATTTATTCTATTTTTAAATCAAGATTTGCTGGTAATTTTTTTAAAAATAATTATATGTATAATAATTTATTTCGGGACTCTATTTTTCAGGATCATATGCGGTCGAACATCTCGCACATGTTCAGAACCATTCCTACTAATGATTGAATATTAATGATTAAAAAAAAAGTATGTGTATATAGGATTGAGAACGTGTCCGCTAATCAACAATGGATATATTTAAGGGAGTTAGTAGAGAGTACAGTTGTTGCCTTTCATATTGCTATTCCTATTTACAAAATTAAAATTATGAGATATTATTGAAACTGTGTGCCTAACTGCTTTTCATTTCAGTTTTAGATCACTTGCATGTTGCATACAGCCCACACACACCTAAAGCATGAATTTGATTTACTCATGGGGTCCCATCTCAATACGTGGATTATATATAATTTTATTTTAATTTAAATCTCATTACATATAATTTTATGATTATACGGTAAAAACTTTTTGTTTGCACAAATGTCTTAATTTTAGGGTTTAACTTTTCAGTTTAGGAGTTTTAGTGCAAGAGTTTAGAATTTAGGGTTTAAGATAATATGGTTAGGGATTTAGGTTTTAACCTATAAACCATGAACTCAAAATTCTATCAACAATTCAAAACTACTGCACTGAAACCCTAAACCCTAAATAGAGTCCCTAAGTCATAATACTAAGGCGCTTGTGTAAACAATTTTTCCACAAGCGCTCGCGCATGAAATAATTACTCATAATTTTATTAAAAAAGATATTCGGTTATGAGATCCACTAATTGGCCTAGTGGCTAAAGATGCTTATATTGCCCAATCTTATATGATTTCGAATTCCGGTATAAAAATATAATACTTCTCTAATTAATCAAAAAAAAAATATTAAGTTATATTTCATTGTACTTTTTTATCAATATATTTCATTGTACTTATAATCACCTGGTTCACCTGTAATGATTCAGATCTATACTTATTATAATTGTCTTGTATTTATATTTATATATGATTATAAGGCCCCACCATATATTGTGAGGGATATGTTGAAACAATGAAACTTGATAGTTAGTTCAGAGTTTATGTTTCAATAATAATAATAATAATAATAATAATAATAATAATAATAATAATTAAAACTATACATGAATTTTAATCAAATGTACAGTATTATACATGAATTTTGATTTTGTGTAATTGTATACAAGGAGTTGTGAATTGATTCAATTTTCACAAATTTTCACAAATTACTAAAACCATTAGTGATGTAACATTGTTTTCACTTTGACATATTATTTATGGAAATTGGTGTATACCCCATATGAGAATGAATATATGTATTTATTTTTTAAAATGCGTAAAATCAAATCGAGATCAGAATTTAATGTATACACTTGAATTAAAATTTCATTTATATAATTATATTAAGTTTAAATTTATATCACATTGTTTAATTAAAATACATACATAGTTTTTTATATAAAAAACGTGAATAGGATGGACTTTCCAGGTTTGTAACCATTAACAAACAATTTAAGCAAAAAGAAAAATACAAACTTTATGACTTCACACTTTACAGTCTGAGTTGTATTTGTATAATAACCTAATCATTGCCCTATTTTTGGGTTCATGCGTTTGGTTCTGATGCTTCCTTTTCTCATAGATATATTAATTGTTTTAAGAGATACTAATAAATTTCTTTTATACCAACGGTTTGGTCCAAGTTATAAACAATTTGATATTGTTTAAATAGATCTTAAATTTTAAGTGTTGTGTATATAGAAAATTTCTGTTTAAAGACTCATCTACCAAAATTAAGTGTGCAACGCGAATCAATTTAAATTAATCAGGGCAAAACCCTAAAAATCGGAAGACAACCAAAAATTATTTTTCATTTGTTTTTGTTGTTGAAACTCAATATTTCATTTTGTTTATTATTATTCTCAGTGCAATAACTATAAAGTCCAGCGGTAGAAAACAAGCCTATTGATGGCAGGAGCGAGGACAAATCTCAATTATTATCAACTGCTAAAAAAATATTATTGAATTTTAATTCACTTTTTCATTCATTACTAATTATTTGCTTTTGTTAGAAAATAAATCATCGATATTTAAACATAAAAATTAAATTATTAATAGTTTTTTAACTAAAAATAATCATCAACCGAGCTCAAGAAATGGTCCTAATAAAAAAATGTTATTTAGATGATCCGAGTTTAAACGATTATGTTTTTAGCAGGAACGGAGTTAGGATTAAACATTAGCATGAGCCGAAAATTGAAATAAAAAAATACAAGGATTTATTAAGTACTTAAACTCAAAATTCAAGAGACAATGTCTAATTTGTCTAATATTTGAACTTACAGAGGCCTAAATTGTTATTAGAACAAAAAATTTGAGGGACACAATCCCATCATCCTTTAGTTCGCTTTTATTTGACTAAATATTTAATTAGCTCTTCTTGTATTTTAGTTTAAATACTTATTTTTTACAAGATCAATTTATTATTGAGCTAAAATTTATTAAATAGTTAGTTAATATTTATAACACAGGTCCAGGCCCAGGCCCTTGACCCCGAAAGGCACTCCACCCTTGTCTGTAAGTAGGGGGAGCAAAACTCGACTCGACTCGAAAAAATCGATATTTTTTCAATTTCGAGTTATTCGAGTTGTTTGAGTCAACTCGATTAACTCGAAAAATTTTCGATTTCGAGTCGGTTTGGAATTTGCCCAACTCGAAAAATCGAAAAACCGAATTTTACAGTTTTGCAATTTAGTCACTGATTTCATTTTTCTTCAATTCCTCCTTCATTTTAAGTCTATTTTTGACCAAATTTGAACCACGTATTCCTAAACCAGCGTAAAATACATATTTATCTTCAATTTTTATTTTTGAAAATAAATTTCATATTTTTTCAATTCAACCCCTTAACTTTGTATGATTTCCTCATTTCTTCAATATCTCCTTCGTTTTAAGTCAATTTTGACCAAAATTGAACCACATGCTCCTAAACCAATATAGAAACTAGAATACCTATTTAGCTTCAATTCATATTTTTAAATTAAATTTCCTACTTTTGTAATTTAGCCCCTCAACTTTTAATGTTTCACATTTCTTTAATTTCTCTTTCGTTTTAAGTCTATTTTTTTACCAAAATTAAACCACATGATTCACTAACACTATATAATATCTATATAACTTCAATTCATATTTTTAACAAATTTATTCTTTTTTTTAATTTAGCCTTTTAACTTTATATTTTATTCAATTTGATCATTTTTTTGTAATTTTTTTCTTTACATCAAATTATTGACTCATTTATACCTCCATTAGTACTTTATCCTCAAAAGTTCTTTATTTAAAAATAATATTATAAATATATTTTAGAAGTTTAGATGATATTTTTTTATTAAATAACATTACAAATCTTACTTATGCGTGTGAAAAATAATATGAAGATATATATATATATATATATATATATATATATATATATATCTTATATGAATAGAGAAAGTCGTTTAAATTGGAATCAAATCGTACTATAACATGGTAAATAATTACAATTAAATTTGTATAGAAACTCGAAAACTCGACTCGAACTCGACTCGAATTTCATAAACTCGACTCGAATCGAAAAAATTTCAAATTAAGTTCAAGTCGTAAAATATGACGCGTCAACTCGAATAACTCAAAATTTTTTGACTCGACTCGAACGCTCACCCCTATGTATAAGGTGTGTGTGAATTATTCAGGATTAATAAAAAGAACAAATATTCATAAAGATATATATTACAATGATGACGTAACACAATAATAAACTAGTTCTATTACATCTCAACTACTGTTTTTCTAGAATAATTGCAAGAGTATCAATATAAGAAAAAATCTTGGAAAAATTCTACGACGTGAGTCGAACATCGCTGAACATCACTAACTCTGAATACCATTAAATTAATTAATAAAGATTAGAAATCTCAAGGACTCAATATACAATTATAAACTATTTAAAATAAAATTTTAATTAAATTATTATATATATTATATTTTTTGATTTTTTAAAATAATTAGATCAAATACCAACCATAGTCAATCTCTAAATTAAAAAATCCTAAGTCTTTTCCCAAATTAAAACTCTAAATTAATACCATGAATTTTTTAGTTCTTCTCATCACATCTCAATAACTTTGTCTACATTATGCACTGCATTTTTCCTGACTAGTTTCCTCTTCCCACCCTATCTTCGTAACTTTTAATCCCAAAAGTTTTTCTTCCCCACATTATTCACTGTATTTCGTCCTCTATTAATTGTTCATTTTTTTTTACTTCAACAATGGCGCCGAAAGCTGATGTGGGGGGATTTGGGGAGAAAAATTAGGGAATTTTGTTTTTTTTACTGTGGGGAACTTAGGGTTCTAATTTGGAGAAAAGATTTAGGGTTTTTAATTTAAGGAATGAATATAGTTGGTATTTGATCTAATTATTTGACAATAAAAATAAAAATAATATATATGAAAAATAATTTAATTAAAATTTTATTTTAAATAATTTATAACTCTATGTTGAGTCCTTGCGATTTTTAATCTTTATTAATTAATTTAATGATGTTCAGCGTTAGTGGTGTTCAGCGATGTTCGACACACGTAGTAGACTCATCCAAAATCTTGTTTGAGAGTTCAAAGCATGAATAAATCAATAATACAACTATGTAAACACGATATGAAGACGTTAAATTCAATTTCAAAAAACAAAACAAAACAGGCGAAAAATAAAAGAAAAAAATAAAAATATTTTGGACAATCTCTATTTTTTTAATACTCCCTACCCTATATCCTTTATGATTCATATTCAAACTTTTGTGGTTGTATTTTCAAATAGTTATCATCGAGAATGGTCAACCTTTGCCGTTACTCAAAGTCTCCTAACATACGGAGTCTTAGAGTAAAAATAAACCCACCGGGAACAATAATATGTGTATGATTAGTGATTACTCATAGTCCGCACGAATGGTGACAAACACAAAGGAGGCATAACTTTGTCTCTTCCTTAAGCAAAAATAATAGCAATACAAGGAAACGTGTTCATCGCTTCAAGTAATGTACTAATGCACAAACATTAATGTGTCCTTGGGTTCTTTTCTGTTTTTTTTTTATGAATCGAGTTTGGAGACGTTGAAATACACTCAAATATTTTTTTGTAGAGACATAGTTAAGATTAAATATTGGGAGGATAAAAAATAAAATTAACACTAGCTTAGAAGGCGTTACAACTTGTACCAGATGCTTTTCGATACGCTAGTTAATGCAATGAATGGAGTCGAGAATCAAAATAAGGGGTAAAGTATAATGAAATATTTTTTTTTTGAAAGATATAATAAAATATTAGAAAAAAGGACAGTTCCTGTGGACAAAATAGCTGAGTTTTGGGCTGAACTACTCAACAGCCTTCTAGGCCATTTTTAAAAGCTGAAGGCTATGCATAACGTAGGCCCAACCCAATTAAAACGAATAGCCGGGGGCATATTCCAAAATTCTAGATTCCCCACAAGTCCAAATATTTTCTATTTATTGTTTTTTACACAATATTTAGCTAAATTATTTATCTCTTCGGAAAGTATTTAATGGATATTAGCCACAACTTTCGATTGTGAATATCCAACTTACAACTAAAAAATTTGGATTAATGTACAATTTGCCCTATAACATTTATTATTTTTCTCATTTTAGTACCTAACGTATTTTGTGAGCTCGTTTACTCATAATGTTTGAGACGTTACCCAAATAACCCCGAAAACCTGACATTGTTTATTAAAAATTGTGACCAATAATATTGTGCCATGTTAACTTCCCTATTTATTTTTCAATTTTCATATAAAAAATAAAATAAAATTAAAATATTTATTTCCCAAAAGTACCCTTATCCTCATCCCCACCTCCCCCAAACTTAGGGATGGCAAATGGACGGGCCGGGTGCAAATACCCCCTCCCCCATACCTATATCCTCTTAAAATTTTTATATTCACCACCTACCCACCACCCACATCAGGTATAATTTTTAAATCCACACCCGTCCACGCGGGTACATTCTCAAATTCACCCTCACACTCACTATCCAATTGGACATCAACCACCCAACCCGTACCCGCCTACAAGCAACCACTAATACCGATTCTGTAAAAATAAACCATAGACTTTTGTAATGAAGAGTAAAACTTCGCATACTTTATTGATTAATCAAGTGTGTGTATATATAATACATTTACACTAGTATAAATTTAACTACAGCTAACTAACTAACGATCACGAACTTAACTAAAGAATATTTTTATCGGTATAAATTTTACTTAACTATAGCTAACTAATTAACTATAGCTAACTTAACTAAAGCATATATACACATGTATAAGTTCTACTTAACCACACATTACAAATTTACAACTTGATTAATTCAAGTTCGATCATAAACCATCATTTTTGGCAAACTAAATTAATTGAGTTCAAAGTCTACAAACTTAAGGGTTAAAGTAGATTTTAAAACAAACCAATATCTTAGTACATAAAATACCATAATAAAAGACATAATCAAACTCTACAAACATAAATGGTCCAAAATTCATATGGCGGGTAGTTAGTGGGCGGACGGATGCGGGGCGAGCGGGTAAGGGCGGATACGGTACAAGTAAGGTCTTAAGCCTATCACCTACCCACTACCCCATTACCCACGACGAGTATGACTTTTTACATCCACACCCGCTTACTACTCACCAAACTCATACTCATCTCCACCTCAACTGAGACGAGTGCGCTGCGAAATCTATAAAATTGTACCCGTCTGCCATCTCTACTGGCCAACCCCATCCCCACTCCTCTTGATCCCCCTTTGAAACTCCCCAGGTCTCGACATTTTTCAAGTCCAAAATCATCGACCACGATTTCAAGCTATCGAATCTTCTCTTTTCGATGTTCACCATATCCGAATTAATCTGTGTTGATAAAAGGAGCTATAGGTGTTTGCTCTTCGATTTTCGAAGGCGAAACGCATAAAAACATGAGGTTCCCATTGAAAAGCTTATGGTTTGTGATGTGGATTTAAAGGGTAAGTGTATGTTTAGTGTCAAAACAAACAATCAAAAGGCATATTCCTTTTGAATGTTTGGGCTGATTTTAGGAATTTCGTGAACTGATTCAAAAACATAGGATTATCAGAAGAATGAAAAAAAAGGGAATGAGTTTCATGAATTTCTCAGGAAAATAACAAAACTAAAGAGAACACCTTAAAGGGCAAGGATGTGTTCGATTATTTACTGCTGTGAACGTTTGTTGTTGTATCCTAAGAAATAGATGTTTAACATTACTCAAGCACCGAAGAGATAACGAATCTATCTTAAAAAAAACTGTTTATACATACCTCAACAAATTTCTTCTGGTTCTTTTTCAAACAAAAATTTCTTCTCATTTTAACTATGTCCAATTTCAAGTCTTATTTTTAATTTATTATTATTTATTTTTCTTATAGTTTTCTATTAAATTTGAATTATTACTCCATCCATTTTTTGAAGACCTTTATCGTTGTTTTATCCGACAAAATCCTCCGATCATCTTTCAAACACGAATATTTTTCTTTCGAGGCTGAGGCAAGAACTTTCATTTCATGGTTTTGACAGGCTTCTCCGATAATAAAATGTTTACCATTTTTCTTCAAATTCGAAAACCCCCAATACTCTCATCAACAATATACCAAAATTTCTGATAAACATCACAACTTTATTATCATTATATTAGTAAAATGAAGTCACTTGTGAACTAAAATACACAAAAATGTTAGTAAATTTTCGAGAATATACCAGATGCAGTTTGGCTTTAGGTATTTTTTTTAATCTCGTCCGAAGGTTTTTGAAGTTTTAATACAGGCTGAGAAACAATGACAAGTTGAGAAAATAGTTCGGTGACTAAAGTAGAAGAATGTAATAGTTGATTGACCAATAATGTAGTTTACCTTTTTTTTTTGGATTATGAGTTCATTTTATAGTATTATTTATTTAGATGAACTACAACGCATGTCACTTAAGTTTGGTAAGTGTAAATTTTTGCTTACCAAATTAAGACAACTATCGTTGTGGTCACTTGAGTGATGTAATAGTTTAGTGGCTATTTAGGTAATTTATTCAGTTTTTACTCTGTCAAATTAGCACACCGTCGGTTGTCTAACGTCAATTAACACTTGAATAACCAAATGTTTAAAAAATAAAAATGTAAGTGGCCATAACATTAATTTTTTGAAATTAGTGAGCAAAAGTGTATACTTACCAAAGACAGGTGTCATGTAATGATATATAAAATGTAATTAAAATAAAAACTAAAGTAGAAGAAATATGGGATTATACATAGGAAAATTATGAATCATATTTAAATGTTTTTTTGTTGCCCTTTCGGTTTTAAAGGCTTCGCTTAACTGTTGAGTTGTGAGGAGCTCGATTCGTTCAACCGATAAGGCTCACCAAATGGTGGAGAGGTGGATTTTTGGGTGGGAGGGTTTAGGAAGCTAAAAAGATAATTGACACAATGATTTATAGTGGTTCAACCTTCTAACCAAGGTCTACATCCACTACCTTAGCTCCCCACTAAGGATTTCCAATCAATCCACTATTGATTCGTCCCTTTTTCTAGGCTTAGGAGGAAACCCTTTACACCGATCAAGCTTTCTACCCAAAGCCTTGATCAAACCCTCTTTTACAAAGAGATAAATAAAGCAAACACAAATCCCTCTAATAGGTGTTTGTTTGCACAAATAAAGCACTCACCCAAAACCTAAAACACTTGAGCAAATTTGACAATTTTGGCTCATTAGTGTTTGTCTATACAATAAATGACAATTTAAGCTCTAAGACAATTCTTGATCATTTGTTGATTGACAATATGAGCATTAGCCTTTACTTGATGCTTGGAGGTCCCTTTTATACTCCTTGATGAGTTTGTAGCCGTTACTAGCCGTTGGGATTGAATTGGAGCCGTTGAGGACTTTAATTCCCACCATAAATGCAGTTTTGCAGCTCCCCGTTTCGAAACGCTCGAACTCGTTTCGAAACACCCTTTAAGTAGAAAGAGCCGTTGCAGTCTGACGTGGACCTGTATCAAAACGCTATAGACCCGAAACACCCGTTTCGAAACGCCTGTCCCCGTATCGAAACGACCTGCATTTAAATGTTAGTTGGGAAATAGCCGTTGGGGTTTATGACTGTTGTGGTCAATGCCACGTAGGTGTTGTAATCACCTATTTTGTCCGGGGCGTTAACCCATTTTCTTTTTCTTAATAATGGGCTTTAATACTTTTGATTACTTTTGATTAATTATATATGTATATCACATGATTAAAAATAAGAAAGAAAAAGAAAGAAAAAACAATATATGTATATATATGTTATTACTATTAGAGTTATTAATATAATTAATATAATATAGTGTTATCTATTATTATTACTTATTATCCATTATCATTATCATAATTATTATTACTATTATTATCTTATACTTATTATTATTATTATTGTGTGCGGACTAATATTACCTACTATTGTATATGCTATTGATATTATTATTGTGTGTTATTATTATTATTATTATTATTATTATTACTATTACTATTACTATTATTATTATTATTATTAAAATGTTTTCTGCGAGCTGTTATTATTATTTATGTATTATTGTACATATTATATCATATTACTATTATACCTATTAATATTATTATTAGTATTATTATCATAACAAAAAATAAATAAATATAAAACATAAGTAAATGAAGGCCCGATTTTATTGAAAGAAAATAATAATAAGTCCATTAAAAGAAAGTCCATTTACAGCGGCCCGTAGGCCCAAAATAATACAAGCCCTAATGATCAAGAAAAAACCCTAACATATTTGTTTCTTATGCAGCCGCCGCCCTCATCCATAGCCATCAGATCTTCCAAGATCTGACGGTCCAGATCGCGCCCCCAAGGAAAACCCTAGAGGAGCCTAGTGAAGCCCTCGCGCCGCACAACCCCAGCCATCCGATCTAGCTCGAAATCGATGGCCCAGATCGCTCCTAAGCAAACCCTAGCAAGGGTTACCATCAAGCCAGGCGCCGCACGCGTTGTAGCCGTCAGATCCAGAACGAGTCGAACGGTCACGATTACGTCCCAAACGAGTACGATCCACGCGCGCCCCTTGGAGCCTCCACGCACGACTGTTCGTTGCCTGACGCGCGCGTGCCGAGCCACGCCTGTGACCCCTCGTCTGACCCCTCTGCCGCCTCTGACCGGATACATGCCAACGCCGTTTCAAGCAAAGCTCGACATGCACAGAAGAAAAGCAGAAAATCAGAGTACCCGAAGTAGCAAGAAAAACAAAAAAAAATAAATGAAGATGCAAAGTCAACTAGACATAAGATCAGAGGCAAAGAGAGATGATGTACTGAGTTGTTTTACATGGATGTAGTCTCGGTATAAAGAAACCGAGAAAACCAATGTAAAAAGAGAGAGAGCATTGAGAAAACCAGTGAGCATCAAGAGCTGAAAAATTGTAAAAACAAGATTTCAAGATCACTAGAAATAAAAAAGAGGCAAACCATTTCGGAGGTATATCGTTTTTCCTTTTTATTGCATGCATCGAAACCCAAAAAACAAAAAACAAAAGAGAAGCCGGAATCTTTACCTTCGCCGGCAGAGTGGCCTTTCCACGATACGCCTTCCCCTTTGCCCCGAGCTCCGTCCGGCAACAATCCCTTAGAGGGCGAGCCGTCACGGTTTTGGGTTCGAACGAGAGAAGATTTTGGGGGTTCATCTCTGGTTCTTTTTAAGGAAAAAGGGGCTGTTTGTTTTGTTTTTTTTCTCTCTCTCTCTCATTTTTCAAAGCCACCGGTGCCGTTTGTCGGCCGACGGCACCGGAAAAAAACCCTTATTTTTCTGGTTTCCCGAGAGAGAAAAAGGGGAGGGGGCGTTGTGTTTTGGTTTTGTCACAAAGGTAAAAGGAAAGGGTTTTGAAGATCCTTTTTGTGGTTTCGAATGAAAATCGGTCAAAAGAAGCAAATTGTTGCTGAGGATCCCCTTATATAGTCTCATTTTTTTAAAAATCGGTTAATTTGTTTTTATGCCCTTCCGCGTTCTTGTCTTTTCAAACCAGGGGCTTTCGCGTTTTCAAATCACAGCCTTGGTCCCCTCAAGTTTCTAGAAATTTTCAATTCCATCCCCCTTGTCGGGTTGATTGAGCTTCCTTTGGGATCATCACGCCCCTGGTCCCTCAAACTTCACAAACATTTGCAATTTCGTCCTTTTTTCATATATATTAAATCTGTTTTTAAAAGAGCTTAATCCCCGTTTTGGTCCCTCGAATTTCGTTTTCGTTTAAATTAGCCCCTTAATCAGTGGAAAAATTGCTTAGCCTCATTAATTCATGCATGTTTAGATTTCAACTATTTTTATTCATATCTCCATATAGATGTTTGGCTCATGCTTAGTATTAAACTCCTTTTTTAAATCACGTTTTTACGTTATGGTTGTTAGTTAGTATAATTTGTGCTCCATATATGTATGCTCATACATCATGTACTTATGTACACATGCATCACCTAATTTTATGTAGCCATGCGTAAATCATATATCTAATATTCGCGTGGCCATATGTAAATATATTTCGTATGTGTTTTTCATATACTTTTATTCTTGTTCGCTCCTTTTCAAATATGTTATCATGATTAGTTAGGAATAATTATGTTAAACTACATTGTTTGTGTATTTGCTTACTTTATTTCCGCATGTTTGGTTTGATTTATTTGGTTTATTTTGTGCCTCGTTTGTTGAAATTAGGAGTTGCATACGAATTTATAAAATGCAATGCGAGCGTCTTTTTATTCGGGATCGAACGAGGCCAGTACCAGTCGTAGTGGTGGTGGTTCGGACGTTCCTTCTCGAATATTAAGGCATTTGAAATTTACTCAATCATATAACCGAATTCCGATACGATCGTCACTTTAATTCGCAAAATTAAATATTAATTAAGCGGTAATGTTTTTGGTACCGATTGTCGGGCACGACGGGGGTGCTCATCCTTCCCCGCGTGTAACCGACTCCCGAACCCATTTTCAAGAAAAATCTCTGGTTTTATTTCGGTGTCCGGTCTACCATTTTTAAATGGCCGGTGGCGACTCCTCTATTTTTTATAAATCCGATTAAATCTTTCACAAACCAAATCAAAACCCGGTCCGTCCGAGCGACATCCGAGGTACCATGTATTTTTGAAATTTTTTAGTCGCAACAGATGGCGACTCCGCTGGGGACAAATTTTTGTTTTCAAAAGCAAAAAAGAGAGTCAAGCCAAAAAAAAACTTTACCGCTCAATTAATATTAGAAGTTGCGAATTAAAGTGACCGAATCGATCGATATTTGTTTATAAGTGCGAGTTTATTTTAAACGCATTTAAAATTGGCATTTAAACCCGTTCGTTTAAGTGGGGGAAAACGCTAGTGCTTTCGTGGGGATATTGTTCCTCCGTATGGGCCTAGCAAGTACCTTCGGGGCTCGAATACCCTATATCTTCGTGAGAATATCGTTTCTCCGTGCAGATATAGCTAAAGGGTCCCCTCGAATTGAACTCGGTTGAGAGGAGCCTATAATGGGTGATGACCGGGGGCCTTGCTACCCTTAGAAGGGGACATCGAGGACAGTTCGAGTAGCTCCTAGAACCAAAACTGCATGTAGAGAACTAGATTGCCCACCCTTTTTAGAGCCATGCGGACAGCCTAGGTTTATTAGACGGGATAAATAGGGTTTCTTCCTTTCATGCTTGCCTTATTTCTCTTATCATGTTAACTGTGTTTATCCGACACTAACGATTTTTCTTGTGATCTTCTTGCATTTATTCTTGCATTGCATTTCATGGTACAAAGGTGTTGAGTCAATGTGGTTTTACCCAATTCAAGGGCTATCATTATGGACGAGAGGTTGCTAGAAAGGATGGTGTCAATTAGCAAGTCCGACATCGGTTAGAGTTGAATTAGAAAGGATAAGGGAGCAGCTTATCGAGCGAAGACACAATGTCAGATCTGGTTCCCACCATTGAAGAAAGCACAACCCTTCTCCATCCCAAGGAAGTTAAGCGACATCGGATCTACTCCGAACATCCAAAGTCACGAAACTACCTGTTGAGTGTGTAAAAATTCTATTATTTACACCCTTTTTAACCCATATTTCTGCTGCATTCAAGCATCATTGCATTGCATTTAGGTCAGTTTACAGCAAAACATCACAAATATATTAAAGGCACGGATTCTACTAAAATATGGTTAACTTTGCAGGTTGCTGCCATAGTAGACGGAGAAGGCGGGCGAAGGGCAGAGAAGCAGAAGAGCTGAACTGAACAAGCAGAAAAAGAGGACGATGCTGCCGTGGATCTGTCGTGACAGCATGGGGGCAGCAGTTTTGCGGAGAGGAAAAGCAAAGTGGACCTCGATAGATAGAGAAAATTATGCTCGTCTGTCGTGTGAAAACCATATATTTTTCCAAGCCCCGGATCAAAAGATATGTCAAGCCAAAGCTCAAGGAGAGGAAATCCCATGAAACAAGGAGGCGGCTGAAAAGTAGGATACTTGAAGATTAAAGTCTTTATTAGAATCTTACTTTTAATTAAAGTTGTAATCCTTGTTATCTTAGAATTCTTGAGCCCAAAGCTTATATAAGGGCATAGATTTTAACCTAGGAGAGATGACACCCCATAACCGATAACCAAACCCCTCCGCCGTTTACCCGTCGTCGACATGTTCTAAAAACCCCCTAGGGCCACAGGTTGATTTGTAAAGTAGTTGCAAGGGTTGTTTTGTTTTAGGATTTTCCAAGTTCAATAAAATAAACTTCAAGTTCTCTTATTTTGGTTTTAATATCTTGCAAGAGCATCGGGAGAGCATTGTGAGGTTATCTATTTACTTAGCATCGGGAGAGTTAAGTATACGAAAGAAATAAGAGCGAGTTCTCTAGTTTATAGTTGAACTATCTTGTGCCTAGGGATAGGGCAAGGTTAAGTGGCTAAGGAAGAATTCATACACATCGGTGTTCATCCTTCGATTCACGCCGGGAGGTATCATCAAAGACGTGATCATCGACAGACTTGGACCTAGGGATAGGCCAAGGCAGATCTGGGATTCTTGCCAAACTTGAAAGTACTGAGTTGGTGTGTTTGCTGCCGCGACGACCAACGGACAGCTGCCGCGACAGGTGCTGCCAGCGACAGGCGCGACGACAGAACTGGAGTTCTTAAGCAATACAATACCTGCACTACTGAGCAATTCAATACCAGCCCATTCTCTCTATCTTGATATTCCTACTCTTTTATTTACGTTTTCTTCAATATTTTCGTGACAACTTTCTCAAATATTTTCTTTACTTCGTGCAGTGAAACTAGGTGAAGCTATTAGCCCAATCCCTGTGGAGACGATATCCAATACTTCGTATCACTTTACTACTTGCGTCGTGTACACTTGCACTATAATTGCGATAGACTATTTTACACGCAACAAGTTTTTGGCGCCGTTGCCGGGGATTGGCAACATAACTCTACCTTTCTTTTATTGCACTTTTCGTTTTCGTTTTTGTTTTTCTTTTAATTTTTCTTTTTCTATTTTTCGTTAGTACTTTAAACTCTTGCTTTTCACAAGGTTATCTTGTTTATGCGCAGATCTAAAAGAGGTGAAGATCCTGAGTATCCATTAGATCCGGAAGTTGAACGTTCATTCAATCTTAGGAACCGACTTCGTTACGTGCTAGCCAGGAACGAGTACCTTGAAGAACAGTTAGAGACAATGGCATACCAAGGAGATAATCCTGCTGCTAGAGATGGAGCTGTTATACCGCCTGTCGGTGACCCGCCTGCAGCAGCCGGACGACGGTCATGCCGTGACTACATGCTGAACGATCATGTAGAGCTGGAGACCACGCTGCCGGATATTGAAGTTGATAACTTTGAGCTTAAACCTGTCATGTTTAGTATGATCAACAATGCCGGACAGTTTAGTGGTGCTGTGACAGAAGATGCTAGGGAGCATCTCAAAACGTTCCAGGAAATCTGTGGTTCGTTTAGACTGCCAGGAGTTAATCCGGAGATACTGAGGCTTCGGTTATTTCCCCACTCATTGAGGGACAGAGCTAAAACTTTGTGGAATAAACTTACGCCGGGTTCAATTATGACTTGGGCAGATCTATCTCGTGAATTTTTATCTCGTTTTAATCCTTCGCATTTATCTGAGCGATTACGTAATGAAATTGCTACTTTTCAGCAGGAAGATGATGAGCCAATGCACGAGGCCTGGGAGAGATTTACTACTCTTCTTCGGAACTGCCCAATGCATAGATTCCCCGTCTGGAATCAGGTAACTAAGTTCTATAATGCTGCTAACTTACAAACTCGCATTCGAATTGATTCTGCAGCAAATGGACTATTATTGGATAAAGATCCAGACGAGGCATTGCAAGTTTTGAAAAATCTGGCCAAGAATGAGGAACAGTTTCTGACTGCAAGAAGAGGGGGTAAACGGGTACTTGCTGTCAAGGACTATGAAGCCGACAGCACATTGAAATCACAGGTAGCATTCCTTACTAAAGCAATGAAAAGGTTATTGAATGATGATGGTCAACAAGGATTTGCTGTAGAGGAAGTATGTGATATCTGTGAAGGAAATCATAGTCGGGATGAGTGCCCAATACAGTTAGAAGAGGGAAAGTATGTTGGGAATTACAAGCCGAATTACAACTCCAACAACTATAATCCCAATTGGAGGAAGGATCCCAAATTTTCCTGGAGTAACCCCAATAACGCCCTGAATCCTCAAGCACACAATCAAAATCAGGGGGACCTAGATTGCTGACGCGACAGCAACTGCCGCTGCAGCAGCAACAACAGCCACCAGCTGCCACGAGCAGTATACTGGAACAGACTCTGGCCACCTTTATGTCTCAGACCGGTACTTATATTGAGAATATGAATCAGTTTGTCAAAAAGACAGAGAATTTCATGGATAAAACAGAGATGAGGATGACAAATCATGAGGCTACGTTGAAATCTCTGGAGACACAAATGGGCCAGGTTTCCCAACATATTAAGCCGAGGCAGAATGGAGGATTCCCTAGTAATACTGAAAATGCTAGGCCACCCACACATGAGCAGTGTAAGGCAATTACTACTAGGAGTGGGAAGAAACTACCAGGGTCGGAAAAAGAAGTTGAAACAGGAAAGGAACCAGCCTTAGACCAACCTGCCGAGGAAGCTGCCCCGACAGGTGATAAACAGACTGCTGCCGATGAGCCTGTCACGACAGCAGACGCGACAGAGGAGAAAATTGATGAACCGAAACCTCCTTAGATTCGTATGCAGTGGGAAGGACGTATTGCTGACTACCGTCCCCCACCTCCTTTTCCTCAACGGATACAGCAAGCTAAGCAAGAATCTCAACTTAAAAAGATTTATGATATTTTTAAGCAGGTTCATATTAATATTCCGCTGTTAGATGCCGTTAGGGAGATGCCCGGTTACGCCAAATTTCTCAAAGATGTTATGTCAAAAAAATATAAACTTGGGGAATTTGAAACGGTAAGGATGGCAGATGGTTGCATGAGTATTCTACATTGGCAGCCACCCCAGAAAAAGAAGGATCCGAGGAGCTTCATCATACCTTGTGTAATCGGAGACAAATATGTGGGAAAAGCACTTTGTGATCTTGGTGCTAGTGTTAATTTAATGCCAAAGTCTGTTTTTCAGAAGTTAGGTATTGGAAAGGCGCGGCCCACGACAGTAACTCTGCAGCTGGCAGACCGCTCTTACGTTCATCCAGAGGGAAAGATTGAAGATATTCTGGTAAGAGTGGATAAGTTTATTTTTCCTGCTGACTTTCTTGTTTTAGATTGTGAGGCAGACGAAAACGCACCAGTCATCCTTGGGCGACCCTTCTTAGTCACGAGAAGATCACTGATTGATGTAGAAAAAGGAGAACTCACCATGCGAGTGAACGATCAAGAGATTAAGTTGAATGTTCTCCAAGCAATGAAACATGCTGATGTAGGCGAGGAATGCAAGGTTATCATTGAAGTAACCCTCGATCAACCCTGTATTAGGTCGGGCTGTCATGATATAAAATTTGGTCACTGCTGCGACAGCCACCTACAGGCCTGTCACGACAGCAACGACGACAGCACCGACGACAGCAACTCCTCTGACTCCGATACATCTAATACTGAAGATCAGGAGGAGGTAAACTGGTTAGGCTATCGTCCAGGTAAGTTATTCGAACCTTTGAATTACACTTTGGATAACCATTTAATCCAAAAGCCATCTACTATTGAACCACCTGCCTTAGAACTTAAGCCCCTGCCAGGGCAGTTAAAATATGCTTATCTTGGTTCAAATGACACGTTGCCCGTAATCATCTCTTCTAAGCTGCCGCAGGAACAGGAACGACAGCTAATCGGCATGCTAAGGCAGCACAAAAAGGCGATTGGATGGACGATAGCAGACATTCAAGGCATCAGTCCGGTGTTATGCATGCACAAAATCCTTCTAGAGGAAGATCATAAGCCGACTATTGATGCCCAAAGGCGGCTAAACTATGCGATGAAAGAGGTGGTGCGTAAAGAGATAATCAAATGGTTAGATGCTGGTATTATTTACGCCATCTCCGACAGCAAATGGGTGAGTCCGGTGCAATGCGTTCCAAAGAAAGGAGGAATGACCGTGGTGACCAACGAGAACAATGAGTTAATCCCAACCAGGACTGTGACCGGTTGGAGGGTTTGTATGGACTATCGGAAGCTTAACAAAGCTACCCGAAAGGACCACTTTCCTTTACCCTTTATTGATCAAATGCTTGATAGATTAGCGGGTAAATCTTACTATTATTTTCTTGATGGTTACTCAGGTTACAACCAAATTGTTATTACACCGGAGGATCAATAAAAGACGACTTTCACCTGCCCCTACGGAACATATGCTTTTAGGAGGATGCCGTTTGGATTATGTAATGCACCTGCCACCTTCCAAAGGTGCATGATGGCTATATTCTCCGATATGGTAGAGGACTTCCTTGAGATATTTATGGATGATTTTTCCGTCTTTGGAGACGATTTTGAGAGCTGCCTTGGCAACTTACAAAAGGTACTTGAAAGATGTGAAAAAGCAAATCTTGTTTTGAATTGGGAAAAATGCCACTTTATGGTGGATGAGGGGACTTGGCCATAAGATTAGCTGCCGTGGGATAGAAGTCGACAGGGCTAAAATAGAAGTAATTGAGAAGCTGCCGCCGCCGACCACAGTCAAGGGCATTAGGAGTTTTTTAGGGCATGCTGGTTTTTATCGAAGGTTTATTGCAAATTTCTCAAAAATCACCAAGCCCCTATGTCATCTCTTAGAGCAGAACCGACCCTTTGACTTTAATGATGAATTTACTGAAGCATTCAAGGTTCTGAAGGAAAAACTGGTAACAGCCCCCATAGTACAGCCACCAGACTGGACACAGCCATTTGAGATCATGTGTGATGCTAGTGACTATGCTGTCGGGGCAGCACTTGGGCAGCGCAGAAATAAGCTGTTTCATGTCATATACTACGCCAGCAAGACATTAAATGACGCCCAAGTAAACTACACCACCACAGAAAAGGAGCTATTAGCTGTGGTGTTCTCCATTGACAAGTTTCGTTCTTACATACTTGGGACGAAGGTGATAGTGCACACAGACCATTCTGCCCTGAAGTATTTGTTCGCAAAGAAGGATGCAAAGCCTAGATTGATACGGTGGATCTTGCTATTACAAGAGTTCGACCTTGAGATCAAGGACAAAAAAGGGACAGAAAATCAGGTGGCAGACCACTTGTCAAGATTGGAGAAGGGACAGAGTCTGCCAATCGATGAGACAAACATACTGGAGACCTTCCCAGATGAGCAGCTCTTCGCTGCCGCGACAGCCATGGCGGCAGGTAAGTCTTCTGAATTCCCCTGGTACGCTGATTTTGTTAATTTTATAGTTAGCGAAATACTTCCTTCTGATCTTACTTATCAAGCCAGGAAGAGGTTCCAAAATGATGTCAAGCATTATTATTGGGACGAACCTCTTATTTTCAAACTATGCACAGATCAGGTTATAAGGAGGTGTGTACCACAAGAAGAACAAGAAGACATTCTCCATCACTGCCATGCTTCACAATATGGAGGTCACTTAGGAGGCAATAAAACTGCTGCCAAGGTGCTGCAGTCAGGGTTCTACTGGCCGACACTGTATAAAGATGCACAGAACTTCTACAAGAACTGTGACAGGTGCCAGCGGACAGGTAACATCTCGAGGAGAAACGAGATGCCACTACAAAACATTCTGGAAGTCGAGATCTTCGACGTTTGGGGGATTGATTTCATGGGACCTTTTCCATCTTCATGTGGAAATCTATACATCCTCCTAGCAGTGGATTATGTCTCTAAGTGGGTTGAAGCCATCGCCAGTCAAAAGAATGATGCCAAGACAGTCCAAAAGTTTTTGCACAAAAACATTTTTTCTAGATTTGGCATCCCTAAGGCGATTATCAGTGATGAAGGGAGACATTTTGACAATAGGGTTATTGCTACCGCCTTGAAGAAATATGGTGTCAAGCACAGGATCGCGACAGCATACCACCCACAGACCAATGGACAAGCTGAGATATCTAATAGGGAAGTTAAGAACATTCTTGAAAAGATGGTTAAGCCAACTAGGAAAGATTGGTCGTTACTTCTAAATGACGCATTATGGGCATATATGACAGCATTCAAAACTCCATTGGGCATGTCTCCATACCGACTGATTTATGGGAAAACCTGTCACTTGCCTATCGAGATAAAGCACAAAGCATATTGGGCAATCAAGGCCGTGAATATGGACTTAGACAAGGCAGGCCAGAAAAGGCTGTTAGATCTGAACGAGCTTGAGGAAATACGGACAATGGCCTACGACAATGCAAGAATCTACAAGGAGAAAACTAAGAAGTGGCATGACAGGAAGTTGCTGCCACGACAGTTCTGCCCAGGGCAGCTTGTGTTGTTGTTCAATTCTAGACTGAAACTCTTCCCAGGAAAGCTAAAGTCTAGATGGTCTGGCCCGTTCCAAGTGGTACAAGTCTTTCCCCATGGTGCCATCACAATCCAATCATTAAAAGACGGGCCCCAATTCAAAGTCAACGGACAACGCCTCAAGCATTATCAGGGGACTGAAGCCCCAGGAATACAGGAAGTGGTTACTTTAGGAGATGCCCCACAAGGCATCCCTAATTTAACATAAATTCTATTTTCATTTATTTTATTACTTAGTATTATTTAGGAAATTAGGTTTATTTTATTTAAATAATGTTTTTATATTTTTTGTTTTCAGCAAATAAAGGAGTCAAGAAGAAAAGAAGAAGTGACCCAAGCCCACCATCCATCCATCGGCCTAACAGAGCCCATTTATTGAAGCCTGTCGTTCCAGCTGCCGCCGCAGACACGGATAAGACAGGCTGTCAACAGACTGACACGGCAGACACAGAAACGTGTGGCAGACGCGTAACAGACGCATAAATGCGTGTCAGACGCGTCCGACACGCCAAATCTCAACAGTCGCTCCGTTATTCACGCCTGCCGTTACAGCATTCAACGGGCAACAACTCGACCGCTATAAAACCCCGTTCTCATTTCCATTTTCATCACTTCTGCTTATTCTTACTTGCTTTCTCCTCTCGTTTTTATTTGTTTTCTTTACTTTCACAACCCTTGCAACTAAAATGTCTTCCAGACAGACCCGTCGCAGTGCTGCTTCAGCCTCTTCATCAGCAGCACCCACACCGTCAGCCTTCGCCACCAAGGAATTATGGGAAGAAAGAGGTTTTATCTACATTCGCAAGGCTCCGAACATGGGGCTTCGACCATTCATCGCGAGGGCCATACGAGCTCAACTATGGGAGCAGTTCGCAGAACAACCGGCAGAATTAAATGACACGTTGGTGAGGGAGTTCTATGCTGCCATCAACAGCAAGAAGGCGACATCCGTCACTGTCCGAGGGGTCAAGGTACCATTCATAGCTGACAGCATCAACCACATGTATGACCTCTATTTTGGTCCAAACGGCGAGGCCCATCAGAAATTTTTAGACACCCTCGACGCTACTGCCTACGGAGCTGTCATGGCAGAAGTGACAGAGGAAGGAACGACGTGGAACACGAGCAAAAAGAACCCCAACTCTGTAAAAAGGGGGCAGCTCCTCCCAGAAGCAAAGCTATGGAACGCTTTCATCAAGAAGCGTATCCTGTCGTCCTCTCATCACACGACAGTGGACCAGCAGCGGCTCGCCCTCATTCATTCGATCATGAACGACCGGCCTATCAACGTGGGCCGCTATATGAGGGAAAGCGTCTTGGACTGCACATTTCGCTCCACCTCCCGCCTTTACCTCCCATTCATGATCACTTCTCTTTGCCGCTGTGCTGCCGTCCCCGAGGCCACCACCGACAAACTGGTCCAAGGCAGAGGCTGGACTGACAACAACATAACCAGCCTCATGGAGCTGATAGTCGCTACCCCCTCTCGTCTTTCAACCCGGCTGCCTCCCCAGCAGAATCATCCGATGAACCTGCCACAGCAGCCGCCCAGACCAACCAATCTGCCCAGATCCTTGCTGCAATACAACGGGTGGAAGACAGACAACTGGGGCTGATGACATTCATCTGGGATTTCGCCAACTCGACGGTAAATTTCATTACCAACACTTTAAATTATCCCGATGTTATTTTCCCCACCTTCCCTGCCCACTATTTCCACATCCCCTCCCCTGTCCACACACCTACGCCACCTACCTCCCCCCATGCACACTCTGCTGCTTCCACCCCATCACCTACCCAACCGGCAGCTGGCAGTCCAACAGCCGAAACCTCTGCCCGAGGAACGAAACGACCTGCCTCACATGACATCGAGACAGAACCTCCTATCATGAGGAATTTGGAGAAGGACTTCACGCCTGTCAAGAGGCAGAAACACGTGGCAGACAGACAGCTAATGCCCAAAGCCAGTACCACCACCAGCAGCACTTGGGATAGTGGCAGCAGCTCAGACATCCAGGTCGTGGAGCAACCGACCCAGCCAGCCCCACCGACCAGACGCCGCCGCCAGATCCGTGTCAGCAGCAGCAGTGAAGACAACGATTAAAATTTAAGTCTTTATTTTCTTTATATTGTTGCCTGCTTATCTATATTTTGTGATGTACCTGCCTTTATTTTACCTATCATTTGCATTGAGGGCAATGCAACCCTCGAGTTTGGGGGTGGCAACCCTCCATTTTAAGGGAGTCTTAGTACATTTTTAATTAATTGCTGTGTCTTTTATTAAGTTCTCAAAAAAAAAACAGAAAAGATTAAACTGTTTGCTTAAAACTGTGAAGTAAACTTACCTGTCATGACAGCTCTGCCGTGGCAGCATTTTTAGGACAGATTAATGAGAAGTTTAGAGCCTTTCTATAGTTCTGAAAACTTAAACACCATTGTGACTGTTATACTGCTTAGATTTCTTTTAGCCAAACTAGAATAGGAAGCTTAGCACTTGAATAGCCCCTAGAGGTGCCTAACACTGGCTCTAGGAAAGAAGTTTAGCAAAATAGACTCAATAGCCCTAGAGGTGCCCGAAACCGGCTCTAGGAAGTTAGCTAGAGGTGCCCGAAACCGGCTCTAGTTAAACTTTAGCTTGAAAAATAAAAATCAAGTCAAAACAGAAAATCAAAGAAGCATGAAAATGTGCCTTCAAAAAGATAAACTTTGGCATAAAAATTCAAGTTAAAAGTTGAATATTCTAGTGAAACTAAGAGAGTCTTGGCATATAACTGTTCACAAGCATGCACACACTGCACGAGGACTATAGGGAGATTCCGGACAGATCCTAATCTTTCCGACAGGTTGCTGCCGCCACAGAGAATGAGTGACGGGTAAGGGACAGTTCACTGTTTGAAGGCCAACACAAAAAAAAAAATTATTCTTTTTTTCTTTTAGGTCTTAGTTGCTTGAGGGCAAGCAAAAACTTGAGTTTGGGGGTGTGTTGAGTGTGTAAAAGTTCTATTATTTACACCCTTTTTAACCCATATTTCTGCTGCATTCAAGCATCATTGCATTGCATTTAGGTCAGTTTACAGCAAAACATCACAAATATATTAAAGGCACGGATTCTACTAAAAGATGGTTAACTTTGCAGGTTGCTGCCATAGTAGACGGAGAAGGCGGTCGAAGGGCAGAGAAGCAGAAGAGCTGAACTGAACAAGCAGACAAAGAGGACGATGCTACCGTGGATCTGTCGTGACAGCATGGGGGCAGCAGTTTTGCGGAGAGGAAAAGCAAAGTGGACCTCGATAGATAGAGAAAATTATGCTCGTCTGTCGTGTGAAAACCATATATTTTTCCAAGCCCCGGATCAAAAGATATGTCAAGCCAAAGCTCAAGGAGAGGAAATCCCATGAAACAAGGAGGCGGCTGAAAAGTAGGATACTTGAAGATTAAAGTCTTTATTAGAATCTTACTTTTAATTAAAGTTGTAATCCTTGTTATCTTAGAATTCTTGAGCCCAAAGCTTATATAAGGGCATAGATTTTAACCTAGGAGAGATGACACCCCATAACCGATAACCAAACCCCTCCGCCGTTTACCCGTCGTCGACATGTTCTAAAAACCCCCTAGGGCCACGGGTTGATTTGTAAAGTAGTTGCAAGGGTTGTTTTGTTTTAGGATTTTCCAAGTTCAATAAAATAAACTTCAAGTTCTCTTATTTTGGTTTTAATATCTTGCAAGAGCATCGGGAGAGCATTGTGAGGTTATCTATTTACTTAGCATCGTGAGAGTTAAGTATACGAAAGAAATAAGAGCGAGTTCTCTAGTTTATAGTTGAACTATCTTGTGCCTAGGGATAGGGCAAGGTTAAGTGGCTAAGGAAGAATTCATACACATCGGTGTTCATCCTTCGATTCACGCCGGGAGGTATCATCAAAGACGTGATCATCGACAGACTTGGACCTAGGGATAGGCCAAGGCAGATCTGGGATTCTTGCCAAACTTGAAAGTACTGAGTTGGTGTGTTTGCTGCCGCGACGACCAACGGACAGCTGCCGCGACAGGTGCTGCCAGCGACAGGCGCGACGACAGAACTGAAGTTCTTAAGCAATACAATACCTGCACTACTGAGCAATTCAATACCAGCCCATTCTCTCTATCTTGATATTCCTACTCTTTTATTTACGTTTTCTTCAATATTTTCGTGACAACTTTCTCAAATATTTTCTTTACTTCGTGCAGTGAAACTAGGTGAAGCTATTAGCCCAATCCCTATGGAGACGATATCCGATACTCCGTATCACTTTACTACTAGCGTCGTGTACACTTGCACTATAATTGCGATAGACTATTTTACACGCAACACTACCCGACCGAGTGCAAAGAGGCAGCCGGAAAGAGCGGGGCAACCAGAAAGGGCATGGATTAGGGTCAAGAGACGGATTCAGCTTCGAGGAGATAGTTTGTTTTCCTGGACTTGATATCAGCAGTTTTAGAGGGTCTTGAATTGCTAGAGAAGAAAGCAAATCCGGCCCCAGCTTTTTAGCCGAAGTTTTCATTTCCTTGAACATGATTAGGGGGCAAGAAGAGTACCCGTAGGACTTTTGCTATGACTATCTTGTAACAAGGAGCCTCATTTACGCTCAAATGAAAGTTGACCTAAGGGGAATCACCTATATGACCAACACCTTTGACTTGCATACATTTGTAGCATTTGTCTCATCTATCATTTCAAAGCAGCATTAAAATTGTCAGCCATGCACCCATCTCATGAGCATGCATATGTTGATTCGAGTCCATAATACATCCATCATTGAAACTTTCTTAAGGCATTTCATCATTACTAATTGGGGAGAACACTCATCCGAGAGAGAGAAAGAGAGAGAGAGAGAGAGAGGAAAGAATGAACAAGAGAACAGTTTCTAGCCAGTGCAACTTTAGAAGCATGAATGACCTAGTGGCTAGGATGGATAAGCTCGGATAGCTTCGAGAACATTTGGTTCACAATCAAAGGGAGATAATATCGTATATGAGGAGAATAAATCCTTTACAAAAATCCAATTTTCATTATTGGTGAAAACTGATTGTACCCAGGGGAATGATACAACTAGCCTGGAGCAAACGACTACCGGTAAAGGCAATTCAAACCCGTTGATCCCTGGGCATTTGGGAAAAATGCAAGTCTTGATTCAAGAAAAGTGAATTGAAGACATTACATCACTTCATGAAAGAAGAAGCGATGTTTGGGCAAGTCCGACAGAAATGTTGGCACAACGTGCTTAAATACGGTGAAGTTTAAGACAATGGATAATTCAAATGTCCATCGAAAATCCATTTTCACGAATGGTCAAAGGAAAATAAATCCTTTGCAAAAATCCAATTCTCATTATTGGTGAAAATTGATTGTACCCAGGGGAATGGAACAACTAGCCCGGAGCAAACGGCTATCGGTAAAGGCAATTCAAATCCGTTGATCCCTGTGCATTTGGGAAAAATGCAAAAGAAATAAGTAAGCTGTAAATTTTTTTCATCATAATGAAAGTTTCATTTTGTTATTTAGAAAATATTTTGGTATTCCTTAATTCTTTAAACATTTCATAAGCTTACTATTGTTTTCCAATTATACACGTATATACTTTTTGAGATTAACTTTAATTCAATTTGAAAAAAAAGAATTTTTTCTAAAACACCGAATGTTGTGAGGACGCTATAAATATGAAAACCTTATGCTTTACTTAGGCCAAGGGAGGAATGACAATGAGTGTTCAGGAATAATGGGCCACTCCCATTGAGTGAATTTTCCCTCTCGGGCATTGTTGTTCAAGGTCCTTGAATGAAGTGATAACCCAAAAACTTCTACCACCTGAAGACCAATTTTGATATCCGTGTGTGGGTGGACATTTGGAATTCCTTCAATTCCCATCACATAGAAAGAAAATAAAAAATAACCATTATTGTCCCCGTTTAAGCCTTTTAAATTTTTTTCTTCTGATCGAACCCAAACCAAGGATCACCCCTACACTGGGGCAAATGAGACAGAAGTCTATGGACAAGTAAATGACATGGGATCCTGATTGTGCTATGAAGACGAGGCCTTGTGAATTAAAAGGCAATAAAAGAAAACAGATTCATTGGATACACTTTCAGTTTGAGCAGCAAAAACATCAAAAAGAAACAACGAAAGAAAAGTTGGTGCTCAAAGAGCTACCAAAATCAAGTCAAAAGTAACCGACATAAAATTTGAAGAAATCAAAAGCAAAAGCATTAAAGTGAAAAGTGCAATTTTGAAAAGAGAGAGAAGCGGATAAAGAAAAGGGACAAGAGGATTCCCTATCCAAATGAATCTCTGCTTAGATGAGCCTCGAAAGAATGTTCACCTTTGAGCAAGAGCCTACACCAATACAATGCAAAGGCGCAACTTGATCCGAAACTACGCTTGATAAAAGGAAATGAACTCTAGGGTGAAAACCCCAACAAGAAGGGGCAGTGTAGAGCGATTCAAAGAAATAAGAAAAGAGATAGCATTTCAACGAAGCATAATTGAGACATCAGATTGGAAGAAATGATCCTTGGTTTCACCACCCTTAAACACTTGTTTGGGCCTATTTACCCTTTCTTTCATAGCCGTGAGCCTTAGCCTACATTACAAGCCATAAAAGACCATTTGGACCATACGCGGAAGGATGAATTTGTCTTTAGATCACATTCCGCCTATCGGGGTTAACCTTTCTTCAAGGATTGCCACACTTCTAATGCCTGATTGAGATCAGAAAAGAGGGAAGGATGGGGGAAGGTGAGTTAGTGAGGTAAAGAGAGCCACCTTTAAATTGGGTAGAAATTAGGTATGGGAGTCGCTCCTCTCGGAAGCCTAATAGCCCAGAAAAGATTTCATATGTGCATCTCTGCAACATTCGGAAAATGTCACTCGGGTCGACCTTTTTCAAAGACCCCAAACTTGATTTTCACTTGACATGATTCTTCAAATGTATATTTTCATAATAAAATTATTTTTACCCAATCACTTGCATAAGTCTTCTACATGGGAATGAACAAGCGGACTGATCGTGGCTCGAGGTAAAGCCATGAGTACCCAGAGGGGCACCCTTGGAGGTTCAAACTTTGCTACTAGACGACGAATACCTCCAATTGAAATATCAAGACCGTCTTCGGTTAAATGTTGAGCTATGAAGTCAACCTTCGCCAAGAAGTGTTGGAATAGAACATGATGGTAGAAATTTTGACATTGAGAGTCGGGGAACATAAGTTACCCTCAGAGCATAAACATCTTGCCGGAGTATGTCCCGAGAAGGACCGCGCGCACCGCGTTGAGGGCACGCACCGAGATGAGATAGTAAGTATCATCTAAAATAAACTCGACAAAAGGTGACGAAGATATGCCTAAGAAAAGAAGGAAGATAGAGAAGAAAAAGAAGAGAAGCCGGGACGAAGACCCCAAAGGCACTTTGGGGCAAATGAGCAAAATTCAGAAGAGGCGCTCTTGACCACGAATTTAGAGGAACAAGGGCCAAAATTTGGTGGCATCTTTGGATAGAAGACACCATTTAAAGCAGTCAACATTAATCAGAGGTCAGTTAGAAGGTACATAAGCCTAAAGCAAGTGGGGGCAATGTGATTCTAATCAATGTAAGTCTTCCCTTCAAGAAGAAGCGAAAAAGAGAGAAGTTAACTTCAAGATGAAAACTCAAATGAGTGCCCAAAAAGAGAAAAAGAGAAAGAAAGAGGACAAAGAAGAGGAGAGGAGACACGATGAAAACCCAAAAGGCACTTTGGGGATTAAAGCGAAAACTCATGGCGAAGGAGGCAGAAACTCAAAGCCAAAAGATTTTAGAGCAAAGGAGGCAGATACTCAAAGCTCGTGACAAAGGAAACAGAAACTGAAAGCCAAAGGATTTTAGAGCAAATGAGACAAATAATCAAAGCTCGAGGCAAAGATATATAGAATCTGCTTATCTATTCGAGCATTTGGAGAATAGAATCTGCTCATCTATTCGGGCATTTGGAGAATAGAACCCGCCTATCCGTTCAGGCACTTGGAGAATGGAAATCTGCCTACCTATTCAGGCAATCAAAGTCAGTAAAAGAAAGAAGAAAAACAAAAAAAAAACAAAGCAACAACAAAAAAAAAGAAAAAGGAAATAAAGGAAAAGAAAAGAAAAGTGGAAAGAGAGAAGGGTTCAAAGTGAAAACCTGAATGGGCACTTTGAGGCAGACAATTCCAGAAGTGAGTCAAGATGAGAAGAAGAAGAACAATGGTCCGGGAGAACCGAGAAGAGAGGCAATCAAAGCAAGAAGCAACACCAAAGGACACGATGTCAATAAAATTAATATGATTAAATAACTTGGAAACCCCAGTCATGCATCATGAGTAGTTAGGCATCCATAGGATAGGCGCATGCTAACTCATACCATCATAGCATTTCATCTCTTTTCACAGATTTTTGAAAGACAGATTGAATATCTCTCGGGATGAGGAGAAAACGATAAAGCGAGAACTAAAAAAGATTTCAGGCGAAGCCTTTCAAGCCGCCGCTCCAGAATGTCAGGTGAAGCTTTCATGTTCGCCACTCAAGGATTTCGAATGAAAGCTTTCAAGCTTACCAACAAATTTCAAGATAAAGGATCCTACAGAGAAAGGGTCCAAACAAGCTCTATATAGGAGGAACTTGCGACTTCAGGATCACGAAAGTGGAGGGTCCTACGGAGAGGGGACTTGTAGATCCTTGATTTCAGACGAGAGTTCCATAGAGAAGGAACTACTACTTGAAAAGTATGCTAAGGAAGAGGAGTTTTGTGGAGAAAAAACTCATAATCCTAAGGCTTCAGGATCTCGAAAGTGGAGGGTCCTACGGATAGGGGACTTGTAGATCCTTGATTTCAGAGAGAAGTTCAATAGAGAAAGAGCTACTACTCGAAGAGTACGCTAAGGAAGAGGAGTTTAGTGGAGAAAAACTCAGAATCCTAAGGCTTCAGGATCTCAGAAGCGGAGGGTCCTACAGAGAGAGGACTTGGAGATCTTTAATTTCAGAAATACGAAGACGAGAGTTCCATAGAGAAGGAACGACTACTCGAAGAGAATGCAAAGGAAGAGGAGTTCTGTGGAGAAAGAACTCAGAATCCTAAGGCTTCAGGTCTCAAAAGCGGAGGGTCCTACAGAGAGGACTTGGAGACCCTAGAAATACGAGGACGAGAGTTCTATGTAGGAAGAACTGCCACTCGAAGAACACGCCAAGGAAATGAGTTATATAGAGAGAGAACTCATATTCTTAAGGCTTCAAAGAGAAAATTACTCGGTGTAGCGCGTTGCAGCTTCAGGAGAGTAAATCGTCCAACAGGGAAGTTGGACAGATATAGTTATGACCAGTTTGCTTTACGACCGTGAAGGGAAAGCAAATCCACCTGGACGCCCAAGTTCGCCTTTCTGCCGCGAAGAGGAGGCAAAAGTATTTGGAATTTCAGCTTGCTTTTTGACAGCGAAACATACAGCTTGCTTTTAGACCGCGAAGGGAAGGCAAAGTTGTTTGGATGACCAGCTTGTTCTTACGAAAAAGAGAAGACAAAGATATTTGGAATCTGCTCATCTATTCGGGCATTTGGAGAATAGAACCCGCCTATCCGTTCGGGCACTTGGAGAATAGAAATCTGCAAAAAAAAAAAAAAACTCTATGTCTATCTGTTCGGGGCATATGAGGAGAGAACTCATGATCAAAAGGCTTTGGGAAGAGGAATCGCTTGAGATTGTGCGGTCGCTTCGAGAAACGGACCGATCCAAACAGGGAAGTCGGACAAAATTGGTGCTTATGGCCTTTGCTTTATTCTTGTTCCACAAGTATAAGCAAAGGGGGGCAGCTGTAATCACCTATTTTGTCCGGGGCGTTAACCCATTTTCTTTTTCTTAATAATGGGCTTTAATACTTTTGATTACTTTTGATTAATTATATATGTATATCACATGATTAAAAATAAGAAAGAAAAAGAAAGAAAAAACAGTATATGTATATATATATATTATTACTATTAGAGTTATTAATATAATTAATAAAATATAGTGTTATCTATTATTATTACTTATTATCCATTATCATTATCATAATTATTATTACTATTATTATCTTATACTTATTATTATTATTGTGTGCGGGCTAATATTGCCTACTATTGTATGTGCTATTGATATTATTATTGTGTGTTATTATTATTATTATTATTATTATTATTATTATTATTATTATTATTATTATTATTACTATTACTATTATTATTATTATTATTAAAATATTTTCTGCGAGCTGTTATTATTATTTATGTATTATTGTACATATTATATCATATTACTATTATACCTATTAATATTATTATTAGTATTATTATCATAACAAAAAATAAATAAATATAAAACATAAGTAAATGAAGGCCCGATTTTATTGAAAGAAAATAATAATAAGTCCATTAAAAGAAAGTCCATTTACAGCGGCCCGTAGGCCCAAAATAATACAAGCCCTAATGATCAAGAAAAAACCCTAACATATTTGTTTCTTATGCAGCCGCCGCCCTCATCCATAGCCATAAGATCTTCCAAGATCTGACGGTCCAGATCGCGCCCCCAAGGAAAACCCTAGAGGAGCCTGGTGAAGCCCTCGCGCCGCACAACCCCAGCCATCCGATCTAGCTCGAAATCTATGGCCCAGATCGCTCCTAAGCAAACCCTAGCAAGGGTTACCATCAAGCCAGGCGCCGCACGCGTTGTAGCCGTCAGATCCAGAACGAGTCGAACGGTCATGATTACGTCCCAAGCGAGTACGATCTACGCGCGCCCCTTGGAGCCTCCACGCGCGACTGTTCGTTTCCCGACGCGCGCGTGCCGAGCCACGCCTGTGACCCCTCGTCTGACCCCTCTGCCGCCTCTGACCGGATACACGCCAACGCCGTTTCAAGCAAAGCTCGACATGCACAGAAGAAAAGCAGAAAATCAGAGTACCCGAAGTAGCAAGAAAAACAAACAAAATAAATGAAGATGCAAAGTCAACTAGACATAAGATCAGAGGCAAAGAGAGATGATGTACTGAGTTGTTTTACATGGATGTAGTCTCGGTATAAAGAAACCGAGAAAACCAATGTAAAAAGAGAGAGAGGATTGAGAAAACCAGTGAGCATCAAGAGCTGAAAAATTGTAAAAACAAGATTTCGAGATCACTAGAAATAAAAATGAGGCAAACCATTTCGGAGGTATATCATTTTTCCTTTTTATTGCATGGATCGAAACCCAAAAAACAAAAAACAAAAGAGAAGCCAGAATCTTTACCTTCGCCGGCAGAGTGGCCTTTCCACGATACGCCTTCCCCTTTGCCCCGACCGGCAACAATCCCTTAGAGGGTGAACCGTCACGGTTTAGGGTTTGAACGAGAGAAGATTTTGGGGGTTCATCTCTGGTTCTTTTTAAGGAAAAAGGGGCTGTTTGTTTTGTTTTTTTCTCTCTCTCTCATTTTTCAAAGCCACCGGTGCCGTTTGTCGGCCGACGGCACCGGAAAAAAACCCTTATTTTTCTGGTTTCCCGAGAGAGAAAAAGGGGAGGGGGCGTTGTGTTTTGGTTTTGTCACAAAGGTAAAAGGAAAGGGTTTTGAAGATCCTTTTTGTGGTTTCGAATGAAAATCGGTCAAAAGAGGCAAATTGTTGCTGAGGAGCCCCTTATATAGTCTCATTTTTTTTAAAATCGGTTAATTTGTTTTTATGCCCTTCCGCGTTCTTGTCTTTTCAAACCAGGGGCTTTCGCGTTTTCAAATCACAGCCTTGGTCCCCTCAAGTTTCTAGAAATTTTCAATTCCATCCCCCTTGTCGGGTTGATTGAGCTTCCTTTGGGATCATCACGCCCCTGGTCCCTCAAACTTCACAAACATTTGCAATTTCGTCCTTTTTTCATATATATTAAATCTGTTTTTAAAAGAGCTTAATCCCCGTTTTGGTCCCTCGAATTTCGTTTTCGTTTAAATTAGCCCCTTAATCAGTGGAAAAATTGCTTAGCCTCATTAATTCATGCATGTTTAGATTTCAACTATTTTTATTCATATCTCCATATAGATGTTTGGCTCATGCTTAGTATTAAACTCCTTTTTTAAAACACGTTTTTACGTTATGGTTGTTAGTTAGTATAATTTGTGCTCCATATATGTATGCTCATACATCATGTACTTATGTACACATGCATCACCTAATTTTATGTAGCCATGCGTAAATCATATATCTAATATTCGCGTGGCCATATGTAAATATATTTCGTATGTGTTTTTCATATACTTTTATTCTTGTTCGCTCCTTTTCAAATATGTTATCATGATTAGTTAGGAATAATTATGTTAAACTACATTGTTTGTGTATTTGCTTACTTTATTTCCGCATGTTTGGTTTGATTTATTTGGTTTATTTTGTGCCTCGTTTGTTGAAATTAGGAGTTGCATACGAATTTATAAAATGTAATGCGAGCGTCTTTTTATTCGAAATCGAACGAGGCCAGTACCAGTCGTAGTGGTGGTGGTTTGGACGTTCCTTCTCGAATATTAAGGCTTTTGAAATTTACTCAATCATATAACCGAATTTCGATACGATCGTCACTTTAATTCGCAAAATTAAATATTAATTAAGCGGTAATGTTTTTGGTACCGATTGTCGGGCACGACGGGGGTGCTCATCCTTCCCCGCGTGTAACCGACTCCCGAACCCATTTTCAAGAAAAATCTCTGGTTTTATTTCGGTGTCCGGTCTACCATTTTTAAATGGCCGGTGGCGACTCCTCTTTTTTCCAAAATCCGATTAAAATTTTCAAAAACAATATTAAAACCCGGTTCCTCTAAGCGACATCCGAGGTACATGTATAAATTTTTTAGTCGCAACAGGCGTATCGAAACGGCATAGCCCGTTTCGAAATGCTGGGCAAAAATCTCATCCAGGGAATGCCCGTTTCGATACTTATATCGAAACACTTTTGCTACTGGAATGCACCGTTTCGAAACGCCCTAAGGTGTTTCGAAACGCCTGGACAGTTTTGTGAAGTTTGGCTTTGAAGAACATGTAAAACCTTTTAAAAACATCCCTAAACATAGTTTCAAGTTATTTGGACTTTGGAAATTGTTTTAAATACTTTTTAAATCAATTCAAAACATTTTTCAATTATTATATCAAAACATTAGTTCTACATTAACTAATTCGGACTGATCCGCATCGCACACTTGGTTTTGGTGGGTGAGTCTTCTAGCGGGGATTTTCGGCATACACAATACAACCCCATAAACCTGATCTGAATGATAGATCGAACCGAACGGGTCACACGGGGAATATTGAAGTAAACTGGGAGGTTCACCTCAATAAACAACCCTATTTTTTTAATTTTATCTCGTCTAGATGCTCATTATGATCCAAAGTGGTTAACATTGCAGCTGAACAATTAACAACTCGATCATACATCGATTTAGGACTTGATTGCATTCAATTACTAATTAGGGACCATTTTGTAATTTTACCAAATTACAGGGACTTATGCCATTGTTATGTTATCGACCTTTAATTAGTCATATTACATGCATCTCTATAATAAAAAAATCGGCTCCAAACAATCATCCAAACTCATTTAATTGCATCCACAACATTCAGGGATTGAAACGTAAAGAATCAGAACTTCAGAATATTTCAACAACTAACTTAACAACTTGTTGTTTCGGTACAGGTTAGCTTTGTATCGAAACAGGCGTACCGAAACTGGTTCATACGGCTCAAAACACGGGCCTGTATCGAAACACCCTTTGAGGTGTTTCGGAACAGAGGTTTCTGGTGGCAAAACGTACCGGAACATACCTCCCTATTTCGAAACCCTTAGGCCATTTTAGGCTCATTGTTTCGGTACAAGCTCGAGTTTACTGAAACACCTAGGCCTGTAATGACACTTTTTGCTGGTTTTTCACACTTTAATCCATACTAAACCATTCCAACATGCATACAACATATTTAAACATCAAACCTCAATAATTCATGGCATAATCAACATTATATCATGGCAATTTACATCAAAGGTAAACTGCATGCAACCTAGCAAACAAGCCAAGCAAGATACCAAAATGCATAGCAAAGCACAAACCAATAACCAAAGGCCATTTACAAGTCTAAAACAGAAATGAACACTTGCTCAAACAAGGAGTTTACACAAATCTCCCAAAAACACAATGTATCCCTCATTGCCCTTATTACTTTAGTTTAAACCGAAACATACATTCTTAAGCGAAGTCTCTTAGAGTCCATTGCCTCTTGCTTCCTCTAAAACCTCAGTTATCTGCATTGATGGACAAATGAGAGCATAAGCACACAAGGCTTAGTGAGGAGGCTCAAAGCAAAACACCATCAATCCATTAAAACCGTTTTTCATGTCTACATAGAAATCTCATTTTAATTTACTAAAACATCACTTGAAAACCATCATACCCTTTCTAAAAACCATGCACTTACCCTAATCAAAAATCAACATATAAACCTCAACAACATGTATTATGTTTTCAACAATAAAAACCTCTTTTTCAACACTCAGTTTAAGCCTTTCCATGCATAGCTAACATATGCAAAACTTAAAAAGTAAATCATGTATTTTACACATTATGCATTGTTGAATGAATAAATGTTCTATATTTTAACCATCATTTATCCATATTATTGAAGCACTCAGGCATGTTTAGTTGCATTTATGATAGATTTCTGCATATACATCACAATTAGATAAAATGACACAGTTGCTACTGATTTTGGTCACTTTTGCAGGTATCTGTTGCGGCAAACTCAGGGCAGCAAAGGAGCAAAGCTGGATCACAGAACTGGAGTCGAGGATCAAACGCTGCCGTGGCCACTACCGTGGCAGCCATGACGATAGAATGGTGAGGTGGAAAAGTGAAGTGGAGCTCGACAGATAGAGGATTTCAAGCCGGTCTGTCGTGGACCACTCATCTATTTTTCTATGCCCTGAGGCAAAATGAAGGCCAAGCCCAAAGTCCAAGGAAGAATCCCAAGGCAAGAAAAGAGGACGAATTAAAGGCATCTACTTAGAAGATTTAATCTTTAATAGAGTTGTACTTTAGTTTAAACTTGTATTCTTGCCATAGTAGAAAACTTGGACCCAAGGCCTATATAAAGGCATGTAATTCGACCTAGGGAAGGTGTTGAGTTGTGAGGTGCTCGATTCGTTCAACCGATAAGGCTCACCAAGTGGTGGAGAGGTGGATTTTTGGGTGGAAGGGTTGTGGAAGCTAAAATGTAAACTGACACAATGATTTATAGTGGTTTAACATTCTAACCAAGGTTTACATCCACTACCTTAGCTCCCCACTAAGGATTTCCAATCAATCCACTATTGATTCGTCCCCTTTTCTAGGCTTAGGAGGTAACCTTTATACACAATCAAGCTTTCTACCCAAAGCCTTGATTGAAACCCTCTCTTACAAAGAGAAACAAGAAGCAAACTAAAAACCCTCTAATAGGTGTTTGTTTGCACAATTAAGCACTCACCCAAACCCTAAAACACTTGAGCAAATTTGACAATTAGGCTCACTAGTGTTTGTCTATACAATAAATGACAATTTAAGCTTTAAGACAATTCTTGATCATTTGATGTTTGACAATATGAGCATTAGCCTTTACTTGATGCTTGGAGGTCCCTTTTATACTCCTTGATGAGTTTATAGCCGTTACTAGCCGTTGGGGATGATTTGGAGCCGTTGAGGACTTTATTTCCCTTCATTAATGCTGTTCTACAGCCTTCCGTATCGATACGCTTGGACCCGTATCGGTACGACCTTCATCAGAAACTAGTCGTTGGGCTCTTGCCAGCCTAGGCGTATCGATACGCTTGAGGGCGTATCGGTACGGGTTCGCTTTTAAATGACTGTTGGGAAATTAGCTGTTGGGGTGGTTGAAAGGGGATCAGTACGCTTACCAGGCATATCGAAACGATCCCGATCCGTATCGAAGCGGTCAAGCCTGTTTCGATACGGGTTTTGGCAGTGACCAAACTGGGGCAAAGAGGTATCGGTACGGGTACATCCGTATCGATACGGGTAACTTGAAAAGTCAAGTTTGGCCGTTTAAACATATGAAAACTCTTGCCAAAAGCCTTTTAAAATACCTCAAACATAAATTCAAGTTGTTTGGACTTAAAACCAAGTTTTAAATTCTTTTCAAATTAGTCCAAAACATTTTTCAATTATTATATCAAAACATTAGTTCTACAGAAGGATATCTCATTCCTAACCGTCTTCCCCAAAACCCTTGTCGTTTTCCTTTCTCCATCATGTTCTAAACTCCCCCTAGGGCTAAGGGTTGATTCTGTAAAGTAGTTGCAAGGATTGTACTGTTTTAGGAATTTTCTTTCAAGAAATAAAAAGCTCCAAGTTTATTTATTCTGGTTTTCATATCTCGCAAGAGTATCGGGAGAGCATTGTGAGGTTATCCATTTGTTTGATATCGGGAGAGTCAAGCATACGAACGGAATAAATACGCGTTTCCAGTTTATGGTTAAACCATCTCAGCTTAGGGATAAGTACGGGGTTAAGTGGCTAAGGAAGAATTCAACAACATTGGTGTTCACCCTTCGATTCACGCCGGGAGGTATCATCTAAGAAGTATCCATCAACAGAACTTGGACCTAGGAATAGGACAAGTCATAGCAGAGATTCTTGCCAAGCTTGAAGTACAGAGTTGTGTGATCGCTGCTGCGACATCAATAGACTTCTGCCGAGACAGTTGCTGCCGCGACAAGGACGACGGCAGAGAACAGAAGTTCCTCTTATAGTGCAACACCTACACTACTGAGCAAATCAATACCAGCCTATTTCTTAAACCTGATTCCTTACTCTTTTATTTTACTTGTTTCCAAGGATTACTTCATAAATTCAATTAAATTATTTCTCTCTCTTGTGCAGGAATTTAAGGATAGAGTTATTTCCAGTCCCTGTGGAGACGATATCCGATACTCCAAGTATCACTTTACTACTTGTGTCGTGTACACTTGCACTATTTGCGATATGACTCTTTTACACGCAACAAGTTTTTGGCGCAGTTGCCGAGGATTGGCGCACAACTTCGTATTTTTTTCTGCACTTACATTTATTTTCTTGCCTTATTTTATTCGTTTTTTTGTAAAAAAAAAACTCAGGTGCAATACAAGTTCAAGGGCATTAACATGTCAGGAAAAACCATTCGAGAGATGATGTGGGAAAGTTCTTGCAATTACCGTAAAGGTAATCATGCACTCGAAAGTTGTCCCCATTTTTTCGGTGAATATATGGACAACCAACGATGGAAGCAACAAGAACAAGATATGCCGCCACAGTAGTAACATGGACAACAGATGTCGCTGCCGCAACAACAAATTTTTTTATGGTATGATCAAAACCCGCAAAATTTTTTGTACCATAACAGTTTTGCTGCAGAATCCGACATGCCCTAGCAATGTTATCATCCTCAAGAGCAGTCAAAATCCTTAGAAGACACACTGCAAGCCTTCATGGCACTTACTCAAGAATTGTCGGCTTCTATGGACAAAAGAATCGCCAAGGTGGATGCAATCTTGAGCACACCGGTCCTCATTCATACCACGGATGAACCTGAAATCCCGTGGCAAGATGACAAGGATGCCAATGAAAGAGACTACCCAACACATGATGATCCTGAGCAGCAACTTGCCTTGGTAATGATCGAGGAGCCTGAATGGAACAACGCTGCAACAAGACCTAGTGAAGTTGAGAAGAATGTTACGGTAGAAACCCCGGTCGAAGCAGAAACCGCCGCCTCGACTATGCCTGACAAAGATTGCATACATCCACCTTCGCCATGGCACTCACACAACCACATGCAAGAGCAACTCGATGACAATGCCTCACCAATGGAATATAAACAGGTAATAAACGAACCTTTTGAATTCTTTGAAAACTCACTGATTCCATCGCAGGTATTTGAGGAACCAACGCCGGTGGATTTAGAATCATCGAGATCTCTACTAATGGAGACCTACGAGTGGCCAACAAAAATTGATATGGGGAGTCATGACACTTTCCAATGTCCCCTTGACATGCAAAGCAACCTGACAAAGGACTGTCAAAATAACTGGCTGCCGCAGCAGCAGACACGACAACAAAGGCTACTTTCTACCATAACGAACTTCGACGAGAATGAGGTAAGTACATGGTTAGATATAGATATAATTTTTCCTAAACATATGTTCATGTGTTCAGGAACAATGACAAGATGGGAGGACTTTATGGACTACAAAGGAAACAGAAAGAAAGTCACCTCCACCATGATAAAACAAAAAGGAGTAGCCACGAGCACATTGGCCCAACCCTTTTTGGGCAAAATTGTAACTCGATGGAGGGTGCGGATGGACCATAAGAAATATCGGAAACGACGCTCCTCAAATTTTATTTAGTTTCAATTTTTAATTTCGTTATTTTAGGATAAGAGTTTCAAGGATTAATTCCTTCTTGAACTCTTAAGTTTTTATTTTATTTGTTTTTCTCGTCTTTTCCAATAAAGAACCCACAACAACCTAAAAAACCAAGGCCATCAAGACATGGTGTTCTCTGCCTCGGCAGTATCTAGTTTCGCTGCTCTGGCAGCAGAGGAGGCATCCTTTGAAAGATCGGCAACCCAGACACCCGCCACCCGGCAGTACTGATGTTGCCGCCCTGCACCCACCAACAGCTTCGTATAGACGACAGTAGTGACGACAGCAATGATGGCACCTCAAATTAAGTTTCTTGCTTCTTCTGTCTTCTATGTTTCTATTTTCTATTTGTGGTGTTTTTATATTTCTATTTTTTTGTTTGTCATGCATTGAGGACAATGCAACCCTCGAGTTTGGGGGTAGACAGTCCTCTTATTATTATGTGTTTATAACTATTTATTTTTGTGTCTAAAAAAATTAGCTTAAGTTTTTGAATTTCTCTTACCTGCCGCGGCCTTAACTGTCGTGACAGTAGCTTTAGAATGTTTTAGGAAGTATCTAGAGCCTTACTATAGTTCTGAACTCTTAAAACACTTTTGTGACTTATATGCTGTTAAGACTCTGTTAGCAAACTTAGAATAGGAAGCTTATCCACTTGAGTTAGAAAGGAAACTTAGATTCAGTTTACTCCTAGAGGTGCCTAACACTGGCTCTAGGCAAAAAAACTAGAAGTATTCCTAGAGGTGCCTAACACTGGCTCTAGGAAATTAAACTAGAGGTGCCCAAAACCGGCTCTAGTAAAAATAGAAAAACTTTAGAAGAAAATTAGAGGTGCCCGAAATTGGCTCTAGTTAAAAATTATTTTTGAAGTAAAACTCAAGTAAGTTAAGAAACTATTCTGGTTGCTAAGAAGTCTAAGCTCATATTTGTTCACAAAACCCGCACACACTCACACAAGAATTATAGTATTGCTCCGGATAAATCCATAAACATTCGAAGAGGTATTGATCTTGATGGTGAAGATGATGTAGGTAATGAATGTTCATTGAGTTAAGCCAAAGTAAAAAAAAATCTTAGTTAGATTGCATTTGCTTGAGGACAAGCAATAAATTGAGTTTGAGGGTGTGTTGAGTGAATAAATGTTCTATATTTTAACCCTCATTTATCCATATTATTGAAGCACTCAGGCATGTTTAGTTGCATTTAGGATAGATTTCTGCATATACATCACAATTAGATAAAATGACACAGTTGCTACTGATTTTGGTCACTTTTGTAGGTATCTGTTGCGGCAGACTCAGGGCAACAAAGGAACAGAGCTGGATCACAGAATTGGAGTCGAGGAGCAAACGCTGCCGTGGCAGCCATGACGACAGAATGGTGAGGTGGAAAAGTGAAGTGGAGCTCGACAGATAGAGGATTTCAAGCTGGTCTGTCGTGGACCACTCCTATATTTTTCTAAGCCTTGAGGCAGAATGAAGGCCAAGCCCAAAGTCCAAGGAAGAATCCCAAGGCAAGAAAAGAGGACGAATTAAAGGCATCTACTCAGAAGATTTAATCTTTAATAGAGTTGTACTTTAGTTTAAACTTGTATTCTTGCCATAGTAGAAAACTTGGACCCAAGGCCTATATAAAGGCATGTAATTCGACCTAGGGAAGGATATGTCATTCCTAACCGTCTTCCCCAAAACCCTTGTCGTTTTCCTTTCCCCATCATGTTCTAAACTCCCCCTAGGGCTAAGGGTTGATTCTATAAAGTAGTTGCAAGGATTGTACTGTTTTAGGAATTTTCTTTCAAGAAATAAAAAGCTTCAAGTTTATTTATTCTGGTTTTCATATCTCGCAAGAGTATCGGGAGAGCATTGTGAGGTTATCCATTTGTTTGATATCGGGAGAGTCAAGCATACGAACGGAATAAATACGCGTTTTCCAGTTTATGGTTAAACCATCTCGGCTTAGGGATAAGTACGAGGTTAAGTGGCTAAGGAAGAATTCAACAACATTGGTGTTCACCCTTCGATTCACGCCGGGAGGTATCATCTAAGAAGTGTTCATCAACAGAACTTGGACCTAGGGATAGGACAAGTCATAGCAGGGATTCTTGCCAAGCTTGAAGTACAGAGTTGTGTGATCGTTGCCGCGACATCAACAGACTTCTGCCGCGACAGGTGCTGCCGCAAAAGGGACGACGACAGAGAACATAAGTTCCTCTTACAGTGCAACACCTACACTACTGAGCAAATCAATACCGGCCTATTTCTTAAACCTGATTCCTTACTCTTTTATTTTACTTGTTTCCAAGGATTACTTCATAAATTCAATTAAATTATTTCTCTCTCTTGTGCAGGAATTTAAGGATAGAGTTATTTCCAGTCACTGTGGAGACGATATCCGATACTCCAAGTAAAACTTTACTACTTGCGTCGTGTACACTTGCACTATTTGCGATAGGACTCTTTTACACGCAACATGCATCATAAACCATTCCATAATACACCATCAATTATATTGGCTCACAAGTGATCATTAACAAACTCATTTCTCAAAATAACATTGGATACGCGGATTCTCAAGTGTTGTCCCAACACTTCATACAATCTCACCGACATCTCAAGGTTCACACACGGGAGCTACCCTCCACCGTTGTGATACCTGTGGTGGAGTATTCGATACACCATATAAACCCCTCAACACCACTCATCGGCAGACGTATAACTCCACTAACGAGAGACTGGACACCAATCACTTTCCCCAATCGTTAGGGTACTTGAATGGAGTATTCGGTACACCGTATAAACCCCTCAACATCCAAGACGACTTGTTTATAGTGCACTCAATTCTATAGCCGGCTAACTATATCCGATAGCATTTGCAAAACCATTTTCATACCATCACTTGCCAATATAATTCACATTTAATATAAACCTCACTGCTTTCAAAGGATTAACAATAAACCACATTTCCAAGCATCAAACCATGTTTCAAGATACAAGTATAAACATATACTTACAAGGATCACTTACCCATGTGCATCCTTCATCAACATAACATCAAAACAGTAAATCGCTTACTTTAAATTATACTTTAAACAGTAGGTAACATGCATTTAAAATCAAGTGCATCAACAAACTCATAATAGCACAATCCGAGGGAGAAATTCCATTTACTTACTTCCGAACTTAGTAAAACGTTTCAAGATTACACTAAGTTTCAAAACCACCTCTTAAGTGTTTCAAAGCTGAAAATCACGTTCTCACTCACTGACTCGCGAAACCAAGATTCCCCGACGCGAAATCAAACGTCCGAAGCCCCCGGAACTTCACTGATTGCTTCCGACGTGTTCTCCCCTGCTTATACCACACAAGAACAGAGGATTAGTGCATCATAATGCATTAAAATCACTAGCAACTTAAACAATCTCGTTGCTCTGCCCAAAAAACCAAAATGCCCATCCGAAACAATCGAAATCACCTTCGATCACTCTCTAAACTCAGCCTAGCCATAATCTAACACTTCCATCCAATTTTAATCATCAATCAACAACTAAAATCAACATAATTACATCCTTATACCTCCAGCAACTTAAATTTCACACTAACACCACAAAACCCAAAATCTAACAATCTAACAATTAGAGATCCAACTCATTTCGAGATTACTATAATAAAACTTTTATTTCCACATCTTTTAACATCCAAATCATGATTAAAATCAGCCTCAAATCAATCAAAATAGTACCATAATGAAAATCTTGAAAAATCATCTTCCAAAGCTTAATTTAGCAATTTTCATCAATTAAATCATAAAACATTGTTATTAAACAAAATTAGAGAGCCCGAGACTTGGAAATTTCAATAAAGAACCTTGATTAGAGGAGAGAAAAGAAAGATCACCTCTAACACAAGTTTTCCCCTTGATTTGCAATGATTTTGATGAAATCCTTCAAGAAAACTTTAGCTAGTTGATGTAGAAATCCATGTGCATCATTTAGAAATCAAAAGTAGATGAAATGAGATAAATATCTGAAGATTTTAATGATGAAAAGGTAGTTTGGCTACTGGGAAAGTTGAGAGAAAAGTTTAGAGAAAAGTAGTTACGTAAGAAAATGTTTAGCCTTTTTAGAATCTCTTTTAATAAAACTCTCTTATTAAGGGCTAGTTTAGCATTGTTTTTAAAAAGTGATTTTTAAAAGTGTTGTTAGAAAGAGATTTTGAAAAGGGATTTTAAAAAGTTTGTTGTAAGATTTTAGTGTTTAGCATTGCTGTCAAAAAGTGCTTTTAAGAAGATAAATGACCATTTTGGACATGATATTGTTAGTTATATATATTTGTATGTATAGATATATAAAAATGATATTCAAATTTTCTAATGTTATAATATATGAAATATATCAGCTTAAATTATTATAAAAATATTTTTATTAATAAATATATATTTTTAACAATTATACGTGTTCTATGAAAATATAACAAAATTGACATATTTTATTTTAAAAACTTGACATAAATAAATATATATCATTTAAAATTAAAAAAATAATTATTAATTATATAACTATATCTTCGTAAAGAATTATAAATTTATAAATTATAAATAAACACAATAACAAATGGAGGTTAAAATTGTAATTTGCCTCTCAAAATCACTTTTACAACCGCAAAAGCTAAAAATTTTAGCTTTTGCGTTTGGGTTGAAAATCACTTTTCAAAAGCAGTTTTTCCTCCAAAAGCTAGCTGTTTAGCACAACTTTTGGCCTCAAACCAGCTTTTGGTTTCAAAAGCTGGTTTGAAAAGCAATGCTAAACAAAGCCTAAATCAATTAATTAAATCCTTTAAAAACACAAAATCAAGGGAAAAGGTTGATAACACATTGGTGTAATAGCTCCCTAAAGATTTTAAGTTTTGGTTCTCTTCAATTTAGCCATTAAAACGAAACTTGCAATTTTTACATTTTAGTCACCAAATCGAAATGTCAAATTTCCAAAAATCATTTTCCAAAATTGGCTTCACTTTCCCTCAATATACATTTAAAGAAGATTTTAGAAATTTTTCGCATAATTTTATCACATCTCGAACCAAGTTTTTCCTGAACCACTCCCAAACTAACTCGGATCTCTAATCTAGCACATACGAACCTCGAGTCGACCTTAAAGACTCCTAGCCCAAAATCGGGGCGTTACACACAACGCCTAGAACCCGAGACCCAGGGGCAGAGCCAATAATTTATCCAAGGGGTGCCATTTTCTTGAACAATATTTAAGAGAGGTTAATTATTTATAAATGGGTGTCAATTTATATATGGGTAAACTTCACCGGAGGTCCCTTTTGTTTGGGGTTTGTTCTATTTTGGTCACTCAATTTGAAAAAAAGATTATAAAGGCCACTTACATTTGATCTGTTTTATTTTGGTCATTGTGCTGTTAACACTCGTTAGTGTGATGATGTGGCATGTTAGTCAAAAGGGCTAATTTCTAATTTGACGCTTGAACTTAAAAAATATTAATTTAACCCCTAAACTCTCTCAATTTCACTTTTAGCCCACAATAGATTTTGATCACCAAAAGGTTAGTTTTACCACATGGAAGGAACACCAAGAGGAGGCCATTGAAGAACTAACTGAGCAGCTTAAACTGCTAGAGATAGAGAATGAATTCAAAGGGAGCCTTATTTTGCAGGTTAGGCTATTAGATACCTTGATAATATTGTTGCCAATTTCTTGGTATTCTAGTTTTCAAACATACATTAGGCTTCGGGAATGAATATTTTATAAAAGAGAAATTTTCAATCATTTGAATGGATTCAAAAAAATAGGCTTAAGGGTTCAATAAGCCCCTAAAGTTTTGTAAAAAAATAATTAAGTTCCTAATTTTTTTTGCACCTAACTAAGCCCTCAAACTCAATAATAATAATAATAATAATAATAATAATAATAATAATAATAATTCGGCCCTTTAACTAACGTTGACCGTTAACTTTAACGATTTTTTTAAAATATTTTTGTAACGTGTCGCATTAGGATGATGCCAGTTGTCATTTCTAGGAATTTTTAAATTTTAATTCTAAAAATATATAAAAATCAGGAAAAATATAAAAATATGGAAATTCTAAAAATTATTTTTAAAATATAAAAAATATTTTTAAATTTCAAAATTTATTCAAAAATAATAAATAATATTTTTCAAGAGATTAAAATATTTTTAAAATTTTAAATATAAAATATTACTATAAAATTATAAAAAAATATTGAAAAAATATTAAAAAAATTATTTTGATTTTTAAATTATAAAATAATAAAAGATATTTAAAAAATATATAAAACAGTAAAAGTTATTTTAAAAACCAAAATAACTTTTATTGTTTAATATTTTTCCAATTTATTTTTTATAATTGTATAATAATATTTAATGTTTTTAATTTTTAAAATATTTTAATCTTTTGAAAATTTTTTATTTATTATTATTATTATATAAATATCAGAATTAAAAATATTTTTTTATATTTTAAAATAATTTTCCAGAATTTTTAATTTTTTAGATTTTTTCGGATTTATATATATATATATATATTTAAAATAAAATTTTAAAAATTCCTAGAAATGACAAGCTGCATTATCCTCTTTCGACACGTGGCAAAAAAGATTTTTTTTTTAAAAAGTTAAAGTTAACAGTTAATGTTGGTCAAAGAGTCAAATTAATTTTTTTCTTGAGTTTGAAGACTTAATTGGGTGCAAAAAAATTTAGAGACTTAATTAATTTTTTAAAAAAAGTTTAAGGACTTATTAAACTATTAAGCGAAAAAAAATAATTAAGATAAAGAGATGTTGCTGAGGAATTCCGTATCACAAAAGTTTAGAATTTTGATCATCCAATTTTTTTGCTATATAATTATAACATACGATCAATAATGAGTTTCAATTATTTGGATTCAACTTAGACTAATTTAAAATTTTAACTTTTTTACAATTAAATTTGATTTCGGTTGATTGATTGGATCAAATTTTCATTTCAAATAAGTGTCAAATTAATGCAAACGTCATCATTTTCGGTGTCATCAGACAATTATTCAAAGATGGCAAGGAAATGCAGTCCTAGTAGTTGAAAGGGTTGAAATGTTTGAATTATTCATATTGGATTCATTCAGGAATCGGCTTTATGCCATAAGGAAATCGAATTATAAAAGGGTAAATAATAGACTCCATATCCACGCACATTTCAAGATTGCAAGAACTAGGGTATAAACGAGCCGAGTCGAGCTAGAGTAGTGTTGAGCTCGACTCGGCTCGTTAAGATTTCGAGTCGAGCTCGAATAATTTTTGACGAGCTCGAAAAATTTAAGCTCGAATCGGCTCGTTAAGAACTCGAGTCGAGTTTGAGTTTTATTCGAGCTTAATCGAGTTAAGTGTTGACCGATTTTAGACCATGTCGCACTCGAGTATCTCGCCATCTGTCGCGTATCATTTAAAACCCTATCATAAAAAAACTTTGATACACAAGTGTTGGGTTTTTTGCACGCTCGAATCGATCAACCGATTATGCTCGCCAAGTGGTGGAGAGGTGAATTTTTGGGTGGAAGGGTTTAGGAAGCTAAAAGAATAAAAACACAATGATTTATAGTGGTTCAACCTTCTAACCAAGGTCTACATCCACTGCCTTAGCTTCCCACTAAGGATTTCACAACCAATTCACTAATTGATTCGTCCCCTTTTCTAGGCTTAGGAGGAAACCCTTTACAACGATCAAGCTTCTACCCAAAGCCTTGATCAAAACCCTCTTTTACAAAGAGATAAACAAAGAAGCAAACTTGAACCCTCTAATAGGTGTTTTGTTTGCACAATGAAGCACTCACCCAAAACCTAAAACACTTGAGCAAATTTAACAATGTAAGCTCACAAGTGTTGTCTAAGCAAGAAATGAACGATTTAAGCTCTAGACAAGTTTTTCACTCATAATGTTGTAACAATTGAAGCTCTTATCAATCTTGATGCTTGGAGGTCCCTTTTATACTCTCAATTGAGTTTGTAGCCATTTATGGCCGTTGGGGATGTTACCGTTTATAGCCGTTGGGAATATAGCCGTTTATAGCCGTTGGAATAGTACCATTTATAGCCGTTGGAAATAGTACCATTTATAGCCGTTGGGAATAGTTCCATTTATGGCCGTTGGGAATAGTACCATTTATGGCCGTTGGGAATAGTACCATTTATGGCCGTTGGGCTATTTCAAAGCACACCGTATCGATACGGCTAAGCGTATCAGTACGGGTTTTAGCTACTGGAATTCTGGTAGTTTGAAAACCATAAGGCGTATCGGTACGGTTCAATACCGTATTGGTACGGTCACTTAAAATACACGGTTTTGACCACTTTAAATGTACTTTAAGTCCATTCCAAAGCCTTAAAAACCCTTAAACATATTTTCAAGTTGTTTTTGACTAAAAACACATTTTAAATTCTTTTCAATTTAGTCCAAAACATTTTTCAAATATTATATCAAAACCTTGGTTCTACAATCTCCCCCTTTTTGATATAATAAAACCAACTTGAAAAATTTGTTTGGGATTCTCCCCCTTTAGCTTTAAAATTGTGAATAAGAGATTAAGATATGAAATCATATAAAGCTCCCCCTTATTCATTTGAAAATTCAATTTTTCAAACCATTTCTCCCCCTTTTTGTTATATCAAAAAGAATTTAAAATGACATTTAAGTTCAAGATAACATAGGAGGCAAAAAAAATTGACACTTAAAATTTTGGTTTTAAAAAATTGGCTCCCCCTTACTCAAAGCATCATGAGAATGTTAGTTCAACATATATGAATATCTAGTTGACATAAAAGAAAAGAAATCAAATAAACACTAAAGCAACTAGATTTTTACCAACACTTGAACCCAAGGGAGGATGTGAAGCCTTCCTCTTCAAGTGTTCTTCCTTGTGTGCATGGAGCTCCCTCTCAATGTTTGACTTGTTGAACATCTCCATCACACCTAGCAAAAGACAATCAAGTAATTTTTGGTATCCAAATTGCTTTGGATCCATAAACGTTAGTAGCACAAAATTTAGTCCCCTTAGGAATCCATTTTTCAATTTCATCCTTTTTAGTTGAAGTGGTTAGTCCTTTTGGGACCCAAACACTTCTAAAACATTTACCATTCAAAAATCTAGGGGCACTAGATTGTCTAACATAAAAATTTGATTCTCCAAAATTGTTTTTCTTTTCAAGCTCTTTGGAAATCAAATCTTTTTCCTTTTTGAGATCATCAACTTCCTTTTGATGATCTCTTTCCATTATTTGAAGCAAGTTTTGTAGGTCTAAAACTTTAAGCTCAAAATCTTTAATTTTTGCTTCAAACTCTAAATTGGTTTTAGAAAGCAAATCATTTTTGGTTTTCAACTTTGAAATCAATTTCTTATTTTTCGAAAATGAAGCCTTGAACTCAAAAACCAATTCATCATAGGCTTCTTGTAACTCATCAAATGTATAAGAATTTGAAATAGATGAGTTAGAAGTTACCTCCCCCTCATTGAGGGCCATCATGCATAGGTGGGCTACTTCATTATCGGTGGAGTCTTCATCACTCCATGTGGCCACATATGCTTGTTTTGAAGATGATCTCTTCTTTTTGGATTTGTGGGAGTCCTTCATCTTCTTCATCGATTCATGCTTGGATTTTTCCATTTTGCTTTTCATGAACCGGGTGAATTTGTTGAAGAGATAGACCATCTCTTCATCTTCACTATCCTCCTCACTTGAATCTACATGATGACATGTGGAGGATTTGAGAGCCATGGCATTTACATTGATGCCAAGACTTTTGATTTTCTTCCCTCTTCTTCTCATCTTCTTTGTTCTTCTTCATGATTTGATGAGTAAGGAGTGACCTCATGAGTTCATCAAGCTTCAAAGTCTTCAAATTTTTGGCTTCGATGATAGCGGTCCTTTTTGAGTCCCAAGACTCGGGAAGTGAGTAGATGAGCTTTCGAACAAGCTTTTCTTCCGGAATGGCTTCTCCATAACCTTTAAGACCGTTGGTGATGGTGGAGAATCTATCAAACATCTTCTCGATGTTTTCCTCCGAATCCATTTTGAAGTTCTCATACTCTAAGGTTAGGAGCCCAATCTTGGTCTCCTTGACTTCATTAGTCCCATCGTATGTGACTTCAAGCTTGTCCCATACCTCCTTGGCACTCTCACAAGAAGACATCTTTTCGTAGATGGATGGGCCAAAAGCACAAAAAAGCATGTGCAAGGCTCTACAATTTAGCTCCATCTTCTTGCGATCGTCGGCACTCCATTCCGCTTTGTTTCCTTGAGGAACGAACGGACCATCTTCAACTATATCCCATAGCTTGTAATCTCTTGATTTCAAGAAGAATTTCATCTTTGTCTTCCAATGGGCATAGTGATCTCCGTTGAAGAAAGGCGGTATGTTGATGGATTGCGCCATTTGAGCCGGTTGGTGAAATGTTGATCGAGCTTGCCGGATCTTCTCAATAGGATGTGAATCCCCTTCAATTGAGCCAAGCTCTGATACCAATTGTTGGGTTTTTTGCACGCTCGAATCGATCAACCGATTATGCTCGCCAAGTGGTGGAGAGGTGAATTTTTGGGTGGAAGGGTTTAGGAAGCTAAAAGAATAAAAACACAATGATTTATAGTGGTTCAACCTTCTAACCAAGGTCTACATCCACTGACTTAGCTTCCCACTAAGGATTTCACAACCAATTCACTAATTGATTCGTCCCCTTTTCTAGGCTTAGGAGGAAACCCTTTACAACGATCAAGCTTCTACCCAAAGCCTTGATCAAAACCCTCTTTTACAAAGAGATAAACAAAGAAGCAAACTTGAACCCTCTAATAGGTGTTTTGTTTGCACAATGAAGCATTCACCCAAAACCTAAAACACTTGAGCAAATTTAACAATGTAAGCTCACAAGTGTTGTCTAAGCAAGAAATGAACGATTTAAGCTCTAGACAAGTTTTTCACTCATAATGTTGTAACAATTGAAGCTCTTATCAATCTTGATGCTTGGAGGTCCCTTTTATACTCTCAATTGAGTTTGTAGCCATTTATGGCCGTTGGGGATGTTACCGTTTATAGCCGTTGGGAATATAGCCGTTTATAGCCGTTGGAATAGTATCATTTATAGTTGTTGGAAATAGTACCATTTATAGCCGTTGGGAATAGTTCCATTTATGGCCGTTGGGAATAGTACCATTTATGGCCGTTGGGAATAGTACCATTTATGGCCGTTGGGCTATTTCAAAGCACACCGTATCGATACGGCTAAGCGTATCAGTACGGGTTTTAGCTACTGGAATTCTGGTAGTTTGAAAACCATAAGGCGTATCGGTACGGTTCAATACCGTATCGGTACGGTTCAATACCGTATTGGTACGGTCACTTAAAATACACGGTTTTGACCACTTTAAATGTACTTTAAGTCCATTCCAAAGCCTTAAAAACCCTTAAACATATTTTCAAGTTGTTTTTGACTAAAAACACATTTTAAATTCTTTTCAATTTAGTCCAAAACATTTTTCAAATATTATATCAAAACCTTGGTTCTACAACAAGTTGTATAAACTCAATCTTGTTAATTTTAAGATTTAAGGTGTTGGTTTAGGGTTTAGATGTTTAGGTTGTTGGGTTTAGGATTTAGATTTTAGGGTTTACGACTTATGTTTAGGCTTTATAATTCAGGGTTTTAAGTTTAGTGATTTATATTTTAAATTATAAAAAATAAAAAAGTTAGTGTATTATATTTTTTAGTAGCTCGCGAGCTTTTCGAGACGGGTATCAAGTAGCTCGGCTCGACTCATTAAAACACGAGCCGAGTTTAAGCTCGAGTCGAGTCTAATCAAGTTGAGCTTTGATCGAGTAGCTCACGGTCTGTCTCTCTCATTTACAGCCATAGCAACAACAATAGACAAAGTGAAGCTTTTCCATGTGGGCGAGCCCTTTTCAGCCGCAGAGTTGAACTAGCACTGAAACTCAAAGGCATACCCTTTGAATACATAGAAGAAGACTTATCAAACAAGAGCCTTTTACTCTTGAAGTATAACTCCATCCATAAAAAAAGTCATTGTTTTAGTGTACAACGAAATTATTAGTCATTTTTTAGTACCTGGAGGAGACATGAGAAAACATCCGATTTTGCCTCAAGATCCTTATGAAAGGACAAAAGCTCGTTTTGGGGCCAAATTCATCGACGAAAAGGTATGTTGAATTTTAAGCCTTTTCATCCTTTCTTGAACAATCAGTTTATAATAGGTCTACTATGGCGTTAGATCCGCATCATCACTTTAACTGCAACGACTAGTTATATTTTCTTTCGGACCTACTATTAACAAACCTACAAAAAAATGCATAGTATAAGGACCTTGTCTATAATTTGACCTTTGTAAAATGCAATGTGATATGCTGTTTGCAGCTTTTGCTAACAATAGCCAAGTTGGGTCATATGACGTGGAAGAAAAAAGAGAGGCTATTGAAGAAACTCAAAGGGAAGCATTATTTTGGGGACATAGAATAGGGTACCTGAATGTTTCTTATGATGTATTTTCATGAAGTTGTTGGATGTTTAGGGGGCTAAAAGCGAGGTTGAGAGAGTTTAAGGATTAAATTAATATTTTGTCTAAAGTTCAAGAGTCAAATTAGAAATTAACTATTTTGACTAATGTGCCACATCATCACACTAACGAGTGTTAATGGCATAATGACCAAAATAAAACGGATCAAATACGTAAGTGGTCATTATAATCTTTTTTTTTTCAAATTGAGTGACCAAAATAAAACATGCCCCAAACAAAAGGGACCTCCCGTGAAGTTTACCATTTATATATAAAAGGGTGTCAATTATATGTATCTTTAACTTTTTATATACAAATTATATAGAAAAATATATTTTTTTAAAAAATTTAAGGGGTCAACAGACACCCCACCTAAGCACGTGGCTCCGCCCATGACGAGACCTTACTTAAGCGATATCAAGCTGCTTACCACCTAAGTTGCATTGATACAGATACGAGAACAGATACGAGGATGAGAACATGGACAAAAAACAATAAATCTCAAAATTATAAGTACAATTACGACAAGGATACGACAAATATAAAATAATAATAATGATAATAATAATTTTAAAAAAATAATAATTACAAGAACCAATCAAAACAAAATACTAATAAAAATTAATATAAAAGATAACCTTATATGTATATTTAATAAAATGCTCATAAAAAATCCATAAATAAATAATAAATATTATAATATTTTATTGGGCCCCACAAGTAATTTATTTTATGGGCCTACATCACTCATAGAGTAGCACATTTAATACAATAAATTTTTTAAAAAATTATCAGTTCATCTTCTTCACGCATCTTCTTCAACCCTTCTTCTTCTTCTCAGTTTTCACCTGGATTTTTTTGAATTTTTTTCAGTTGGTCGCTCTACTTTCGTCGGTGAGACTGTCGTCGAAATCTACGTCAAAGTGCACGTGTCTCTCAACTGCAAAACAACCTTGGGAACGCTCATAAAAGTCACATACCGTACCCGAAACGTCCCAGTACTATTCCAGCCGTTCTCGATCGTTTTCAGTCGTACTCCGTTTATGTGGAGCGTCCTCGGTACGTACCCGTCGCGTACCCATCCTAAAAATATTTTTGATACTTAAAACGGCATGTGACCGACGTACTGTGCTTCCTAGCTTACCACTTGAACCAACTTCGTTGGTATATTTTAATATTCTTTTAATTTTATATATCTTGATAACAAATATTTTTATTTTTAAACATCATTATATTATTAAATTTATAGCTGATTAGTATGTAATGTGCTACACATACATGAGTATATAAAATTTAAATTGATTATAATTTCAATAATATACTGATAATATTTTTATTTTAAGTTAAATATAAACTGATTGGCGGAAAATTTCAATTAATTCAACTCAAACTTGATTATTCAATACTCAACTTTGTGTTAGTGTAAAAATTAAAATAACTTTTTACACTAATTACAAAGAATAATCATTATTGAGATCCACTGATTGACCTAGTGATTAAAAATACTTATATTATCTGATATTGTATAGGTTCAAATTTCGGTATGAGAATATAATATCTTTCTATATAATAAAAAAAATAATCATAATTTTTAATGAAGTGCATTGAAATGATCTAATTGATGATATACATTTTGTTGATTATTCAAATCGTGATACATTACAACTAATTTACACTAAAAGAAAATAAATCTCAGCGAAATAAATTGACTGCATTTTTTAATATTTTTTATCTATAAAACTTATGTTTAATTTTGATATAACAAAGTGTTTTAAAGACAAAATTGTAAAACTTAAAATGAATTTTTAAGTCCGTCAAAAAATTTCAAATCAACAAGACTTTGCTCTAGTTTGAAAAACTCAAACTCCAAAATATTTTTTAAGTGTTCCAAGGCCAAATTGTTCAAAAACGTCTATGCGTAATACGTTTCTTATCGTATCAATACTTTTTTTACAAACTTGGCTACTGGAGACAAACGTTTCGATACGCTCCTTACCGTATCGAAACAGATTCTATCTGTATCGATACGCTCTCTCTATAAAACCCCAATGAGTTTGAATCGAGTACCAATACAGTTTCACCCGTATCGATACGGTTTAATATGTTTTTAAAAAATTCAAAGCTTTAAATATTTCGATCGTTGCCTTGTCAGTTGGTAGGTAACCAAATTTTAAAGTGGTAGTTAATGAGTATCGATACGCTATAACTCGTATCGATACAAATTCCTCCAGTGAGCTATGTTGGAAAAATTGCATCGATACGGTCTTACTCTTATCGAAACGGTTCACTAACCCATACCGATACGCCTGAACGTGTATCGATACGCCTCTCTTATATTTGTGCAACGGCTCTTTCTTTTTTTAGACAAATATCGATACGCTTCCTCGAATACCGATATGGTAGGCTGTAGAAGTGCATTTATGGTGGAAAAGAGAGGGTTCCAACAGTTATAATCAATTTCCTAACCACCCAAACGGCTAGAATTAATGGAAAAGGTATAAAAACATGCCTATTGAAGACTAGCAACAACTATTGAATCCTAGAATAACATCCATACACAAAAATTCAAGCTCAAGTGCCTAAATTCTCATTCTTGTAAAAATTCTAAATTGTATTTAGTGTATTCTTATCTTGTATTTCAATTTAGGTTGAGTGCTTGTATTCAAAGGGACAAATTTATATTGAGAGATATTCTTATTGCCTTCAAATTCTTCTTTGTAACCAAGTGAGAGTTTGGTCAATTTTAAGTAAAAAATTGACCGATTTTGTAAAGATTTCCTCCTAATCCTAGAAAAGGGGAAGATCAACTAGTGAAGTTGTTGAAAAATTTTTAGTGGGAGCTAAGGTAGTGGATGTAGTGTTCATTTGGAACTTGAACCACTATAATTGCTTTGTTCTTCATTTTTATTCATTCCACTTCACTTTTAAAAATTTAAAAACTCAACTCACCCCTCTTGGCTTTGATCAATCATTTGATCCACTAACACTATCAATTCTTTATGTTTTAAATATATAGTTATATCGTCTAATAATATTATTTCGAAAGTTTGAATTTAGATTATATCTTTAAAATTCAACGTGTTTTATTATTGTACCCAACAATTATCGATAAATTTAATTTTTTTATTGAAGGAAAACAAGAAATAAAAATGGGATAGAGAGGCATAGGGTATTTATAAAAAAATCATCAAACGTTTAGTCCAACTGACATAGAATTATTTTAATTTAAGTCAAGTTTGAGTATTTGAACAATTTTTACTTAGGGTAGGAGGAAGGGAAATTTATTCTTAATGTGTGTAGAAGACATAATTTAAGGGAAAGAAATGTGTTAACTGAAAGCTTTTAACCACTTCCTCTAGAGATTATTGACTTAAATTTAATTATTTGAAAAATAAAAAATGTAATATCATTAAATATTTGATAAACTTATTTTATTTAACAAAATTACTTTTTAGTTGTCGGGAAAAAATATAACTTAACTTAGAGGCGGTAGTCTCCGACTCTTTTACTAAAAAATATGGAGTAATAAAAATTTTACTTTTTTAAACTTATAATTTTTTTGAGTAGATTAAACTAAATAGATTGGTGAAAATCCATGTGATTCATATAAATAAGGGTAAACTACACAGTTGACCACCGAACTATGGGGTTGGTGTCAATCTTACCACTATTTTTTTTTTCGTCTCAAATACACCACACAACTATTTAAATGGTGCCACGTTTGCCACACGCCGTTAAAAAAAATGAAAAAGTTGACGGAACTGTTAAAAAAATTGGTATAATTACACATTTGGTCCTCTATATTTTATACAATATATCAATTTAGTCCTAATTTTAATCTAATAAAATAAATTAATTATTCAATAAGATGGTGACACGTGTCACCACCTTATTGGAAGTGGAAAATTGAAAGGAACAAAAACGCCCCTGCCATGATTCGAACTCAAGACCTCTGGGTAGAGAGGCTATGTGCTTGCCACTGAACCAAGCACACTTTCATGCTATAGGGTCATTAATATATGTATTTAATGATTGTTAATGCCCAGAAAATAAAAGAGAAGAAAATGCAAATGCAAGGATTTGAACCAAGGACCTCATGGTTGAAAATACATGTGCTTGCCACTGCACCAAGTGTATTTCTTGTGATACAAAGTACAACATTTAATATATGTCTTATATAGATTTTAATGCTTGAGAAAAAGAATGAAATGTAGTTTTAAGAAATTCGAATGTAATATTTTTATGATCCATAAAAAAATCTAACCCAATTAAATAAATCTAATAACTAAATTAATATTATTTTAAAATTTTTATATTTTAAACTATATTTAATATATTTTTCAATTTTAGATTTTTTTTATAATTCCACGTATATAATCGTTGAATTGAGTTTTTTTTACTTAATTAATAATTTTAATATTTATTAAAAATTTAATCGTGAAAATAATATTAACCGAATTCGAGGGCAAGCACATCGTGAAAATAATAATTTTAATATTAATTTAGTTATTAGATTTATTTAATTGGGTTATATTTTTTTATGGATCATAAAAATATTACATTCGAATTTCTTAAAACCACATTTCATTCCACATATATTAATGACAACCATATATTAAATGTTGTACTTTATATCACAAAAAATACACTTGGTGCAGTGGCAATCACATGTCTTTTCAACCATGAGGTCCTTGGTTCGAATCCTTGCAATTGCATTTTCTTCTCTTTTATTTTCTGGGCATTAACAATCATTAAATACATATATTAATGACCCCATAGCACGAAAGTGTGCTTGGTTCAGTGGTAAGCACACAACCTCTCTACCCAGAGGTCTTGAGTTCGAATCATGGCAGGGGCGTTTTTGTTCCTTTCAATTTTCCACCTCCAATTAAATAAAAATAATTAAAGACTTCCAATAAGGTGGTGACACGTGTCACCATCTTATTGAATAATTAATTTATTTTATTAGATTAAAATTAGGACTAAATTGATATATTGTATAAAATATAGAGGACCAAATGTGTAATTATACCAATTTTTTTAACAGTTCCGTCAACTTTTTCGTTTTTTTTTAACGGCGTGTGGCAAACGTGGCACCATTTAAATAGTTGTGTGGTGTATTTGAGACGAAAAAAAAAATAGTGGTAAGATTGACACCAACCCCATAGTTCGGTGGTCAACTGTGTAGTTTACCCTATAAATAAAACATGGAAAACCGAAATGATAAGCAATGTTGGGCCTTTGAGCCCAACTCACAAAGAACCGACCTACACGCCGCAACATTCGGTGACAAGTAGTTGCTCATGCAATCAATCAGAGTCAGCGTGTGAGAGATATTTTTGTAGGTGAGGGAGATATTTTTGAATGCCTCCTTTTTTATCATGAGCTTTAACAACTCAGAAAATCACGTGACTGTGGACCCCACATCTGACTCTGTCTCGAGATAAACTAACCATAGTTTACTTGTAATCACCTCCCCCATCCTACTAATCAGGGATGGGCCATCGCAGTTTTAACCAACCATGGTTAAACTAACCGTAGTTCGCTGTACCCAGCTCCAATCAACCCTAATTTCAACCCCCGCTCCCTCTCTATATAACCATGGTTTAGGCCTCACACTTTCATTCACACCTTCCTCTCCAAAATATCCGCCTTCCCTTTTACTTCCAATCTTTTAGATTTTTCCTCATGGCCGCCGCTGATGTCGAATTCCGGTGCTTCGTCGGAGGGCTCGCATGGGCCACCGACGACCGTGCCCTCGAAGAAGCCTTCAGTACCTTTGGTGAAATCGTCGAATCGAAGGTCCGTTTGTTGCTGAGATTGGACTCCAGATCTGACTCGATCCGACCCGTTTTGGTCCTTCCATGTCTATGATCTGTGATCCTTGATCTGTTCTTTTGTGTTACTGCTACTTGTTACTAGTTACTTGATGCTCTTCTTGTTACTGTTCTGTTTTATTTCTCTAACCGGTACGTTCTTTCTTCATTGCCTTGGGCCGAAGATCGATCGATTCTAACAATTTCTTTTGTTTTTCACTTGTATTTGTTATTTTGTTCGTTTAATTGAATTCTTTTGCTTTGCTTTGTTTAGATCATTAATGATCGTGATACTGGTAGATCAAGAGGCTTCGGATTCGTTACTTTCCGTGATGAGAAATCTATGAAGGACGCCATCGAAGGAATGAACGGTCAGAATCTTGACGGTAGGAATATTACCGTCAACGAAGCTCAGTCCCGCAAAAGCGGAGGAGGTGGCGGTGGTTTCGGCGGTGGAAACGGAGGATACAGCCGTGGTGGTGGAGGTGGCGGGTATGGTGGTCGCCAAGGTGGTTATGGTGGTGGTGGTCGCCGCGAAGGAGGTGGATATGGAAACGGTGGAGGTTATGGTGGTGGTGGTGGTGGTTACGGAGGTGGACGCCGTGAAGGAGGATTCGGCGGCTCTTCTGAAGGAAACTGGAGGTCTTAAGTTGTGTTTATGTTAGGCTTTGGACCCTCGTTATCTTGCTATAAGCAATTCAAAGGGTTACAGTAGTTAGTAGTTTGGTTTGGCTATGTTACTGTGGTTCTCTGTTACTGTCCTTGCTTGTTTTGGTTCTCGTTATCTTTTTTGACCGTTGCTTATGTCTGTCCGTCATATCTCTTCAAATATAAAAATGGAATGAAGTATTACAATATTTCTTTTCAATATCCTCTTTTTTTTTTAAAGTACTAATTTTTATACATTTTGCGTTAATATTAATTAACGATAAATTGTTGGATACCCATATCTCTAGAGTTTAACCTGTCATGCGAATCTTGGATTTAATTTAATTTATTTTGTAATGACTTGCTTTGAACGTAATTATGTAAGTTCGTTGGTTTAATGCGATGTTTAATTGTTTATTATTAGTATTTAATTATTGATTCTCGTGATTTAACAGTTATAATGGTTTAGTGAATTATGAAGTTATATATTGTTTTTAAGTTCGTTGCTAATCTTTTTATCCAATCCTCAGGTATTATTTTTAATCAGAAAAGATTGCATAATTGGTTTTAGTGTGTCCAAAAATTTTAGTTGAGAACTTGAGATAACAATAAGTCCAATTTATGAGTATTTTAATGGTCTTATTGACAAAAATGATCAAGAGTAATTCATTGTTCCATTGATCTTATCGAAGGTAGGAAAATTGACAAATCTTTCTATAATAAAGAGTTATTATATTTTTATGTTGAGATTTGATCTTATAAAAATAAGATTAGGTTAATTAATGGATCTCGACTCTCCCTCAACTCTTTCACGACCTAAACCAACAAGAGTCGATCAGAGTCGATCTTCTTGACAGAAGATAGACATCAGAGCAATCACACAAAAAATGAGTAAAGAAGGGTATGTATATATATATTTGAATAATATTCATTTAAGAGGAGGAAAGAAAAATTTATTTCTAATAATATTAAACCCATAATCTATAAGAAGAGATAATGTCGATTGAAATTTTTTAAATCATCTTCTAGAGATTGTTGGTGGTTATAAAAAACAAGAGAGATAGTTGAAGGTTAAGGAAAGGGATGGAAGCAGAAAAGTTGAGAGAAGGGAAAAAAGCAGAATATGCAGGAGTAGCTGAATAAGGGATCTATTTCTTTTAGGTATAGATAGAAAACAGAGAGTTTGAGTTTGAGGCATAAATTATTATATATTAAAATAAATAATATTATGAATTATTTCAGAATAATTGTATGGATTACGATCCATTTCTTTTTTTTATTGTACTTCTATTTGTATTAATTAAAATATAAAATTAATTTAGATTTCAAATTATCAAAATATTTTACTAATTTACTAGGCTTAAGCCTAATATTTAATTTTTAGTCAACATACATTGCCACAGTCCTGCCCTGCATGACTTGAGTTTGGAGAGGCCGTCCGAATTAATTCAATGAGCCTTTAACTACTCTACTGCTAAAGATTTATTCAACGGTCGCCAATAATCACATGTAAGGACAAAATTAGGATTAAACAATAAAAAAAAATAAAAATTTTAAGGAAAAATTTACTGTACTCGACGAGCGCAGATGAATACTATTAATTTAATTTATAAAAATTAAAAATCTAAAAGACTTAATGTATAATTATAAATTAGTTAAAAATCTAAAGATAAATTATTTAAAATAAGTATTATATTTTAATTTTTTTTAAAACATAATAAAATCAAATAACCGTTAAATTAAAAACCCTAAATAATTTTTTAACTTGGATTTCAAGCGGCCGCCGGAGGACATGAAATAAACACCGAGCGATAACACTTTTTTTGATACATTTAGGAACGACAACCAATCCATTAGATTTTATTTATTTCATGTCCGAACATCAGTTTAAATCAAATAGATGCCAATTTTCCGCATCTGCGCAAAAGCAAAACTATTTTGATACATTTAGGGTCGGTGCCCACTAAACTACAATGCCCAAATCGGTGCAAATCGGCGGGGAACAGGCGAACGACTGACTAATTCGTCGGCGGCTTGAAATTTAAATTGAAAGAGGTATTTAGAGTTTTTTAATTTAGGGGTTGATATTTAATTTAATCATGTTTTAAAAAATTAAAAATATAATAATTTGTTTTAAATAATTTACCTTTAAATTTTTAAATAATTTATAATTATGCGTTGAGTCTTTTAGATTTTTAATCTTTATAAATTAACTTAATAGTGCTCATTGATGCTCGTCATTAGTAGTGCTTATCGGTGCTTGTCGAGCATGACGGATTCATCTAATCTTTTAATTTTAAGATTATCAAAGACTTAATAATTATTTAGTCTAAAGTTTAGAAGGGATACAATTTAATTTAATAAAATTTTAATCTAACAAAAAATTAAATTATTATTAAAAAATTTTGAGGGACATAAACTATTTCAATGTCCATAATCGTTCCGCATCTAATATTAACTATTTTGCAGTAATTGAGTCAAATCAAAGTTAGAAACAAAGTATAATTAACGATAAAAATAAAGATAAAGTTTAAATGAATAAAAAACCAGGAATCCAAATATGTGAAAAACAATTTTTAGTATGAAACATTTGAGGGCATAGCCCCAAATCCTGCTGTAGGTTCGTTCTTGATGTTATGTATATATAACCCCCAAATTAAGTATGAAAATTGAAATCAACACTTAAACCTTTAATATTATGGGTTAACTACGAGAATAGTCACTCATGTTTTCCCTAGTACAGAGTTGATCACCGATATTGAAAAACGACCAGTAAGATCACTTACGTTTTCGGGGGCGTAAACTTTTGGTCATTCAGTCGTTTATTGCCGTTAAATGTTGACGGCTTGGTGACCTGGCATCGAAAAATAAGGGTAAATTACTGCAATGGTCACTAAAGTTTATCCCATGTACATTTCTAGTCTCCGATTTTAAAAATAAACATTATTGTCACTACTGAAAAAGTTTCTTTCTAATTTCACCCTTGAGTTTTTAAAAACTCATTTTTAACCCTAAAACTTTGCAATCAATTAGTACAATAATATTATAAAGACTTAAATGAAATATGTGCTTAAAGTATACCCTTTTTGAATTTTAGGTGTCGAAAGTTTTTTTTGTTTTTTTTTTTTGTAAAAATAGGTGCCTAAAGTTTCAAAAGTTAAAATTTTAGGTGTCTGACTGTTAATGGGTGTTAAAAAAAATATATGTAACCAATCAATGCTTGACACGTGTCACAAATTTAATTTTTTTAAAAAGAACTACACCTAAAACTTTCAGTTTTTTATAAATCCTGAATTTTTGAAAATTTCACAAAGCAGTCCTAAAATCCCTAAAATTACCTAAACCCAGATTCCCAAATTGCCGCCGCTTCTGCTGCCGATCGTCGCACCTGAACACATCCCTTTGGTCGCTAGATTAAGGCGGTCATTTCCCCCAACATGACGTCGCAGAAAACGACAAACAAAATGATAAGATGAATAAGTCTCGGACCAACTATGCTTTGTAATTATATATATATATATATTACATTTATGCGATAAGAATCTATTATCTGGAAATTTTGTAATGCTTCAAGGATATAAGCAGTTTCCTCTTTCTCCTCTTCTAAATGTATGCCTATTCTGATAATCCTTTCTTTTTTCCCCTACTACGAGTATTATTTATTTTAAACAATATTAAACTTTAATATTTTATTTTAAGTTGATTTTATTTTTAAAAAAATAACTCGTCAACATTTCAATTTTTATCAATTTAACCTCTACTAACCTAGCCACTGTAATTATTAATTATATATATTATAAATTTACTTTTCAAAATAAATATATATATATATTATAAATTTAATGATTTTTTCCATCCATTTTGGTTAATACTAACATGCATTGGTACGAATTGATTGGTACAAGATGTTAATATTTTAAATAATTCTGTTAATAATATTATTGGTACGAATTGATTAATATTTTCAGCACCTAAAATTCAAAAAAAAAGTATTCTTTATGCACCTATTTTTCATTTAAGCTTTTGTAATATTATTGTACTAATTGATTGCAAAGTTTTAGGGTTGAAAAATGAATTTTTTGAAAATTCAAGGGTGAAATTAGAAAGAAACATTTTCAGTAGCGATCATAATGTTTATTTTTTAAAATCGGAGACCAGAAATGTACATGGGATAAACTTTAATGTCCATTGCAATAATTTACCCTTATTTTTTTCGCTGCCAGGTCACCAAGCCGTCAACGTTTAACGGCAAGTCGACAATAAACGGCTGAGTGACAAAATATTTGCGCCCGAAAACGTAAGTGACCTTAATGGTCGAATTTCAAAATTGGTGACTAACTCTGTACTGAGGGAAAACATAAGTGACTATTCCAGTAGTTAACCCTAATATTATTTCACCTCATGTAACATAATTCTAACCTAAAAATAACCTTTACATCTGTTCACGGTAGGGATGTAAAAACAGGTAATCGGACAGGTTTCAGGTCGGGTAAAATCGGATACAGGTCATTTCAGGTAAAAAAAAAATTTGACTCGACTCGGGTCGGGTGCGGGTCCATTTCAGGTCGGGTCCATTTCAGGCCGGGTCCATTTCAGGTCGGGTCCATTTCTGGTCGGGTCCATTTCAGGTCGGGTTAGAACGGGTCGGGTCCGAAGCAGATAATTGGCAGGTTAATTCGGGTTCGGATACACTTCAAGTCGGGTCCATTTCAGTTCGGGTTCATTTCAGGTCGGGTTCGTTTCAGGTCGGGTCCATTTCAGGTCGGGTCCGTTTCAGGTCGGGTCTATTTCAGGTCGGGTTCATTTCAGGTCGGGTTCATTTCAGGTCGGGTGCATTTCAGGTCGGGTGTATTTCAGGTTCGGTAATTTCAGGTCGGGTAGTTTCAGGTCGGGTAATTCAGGTCGGGGTATTTTCGGGATTGAAATTCGTATTCAGTTTGAGTTCGGCCGTACAACCGTATAAGTAGTTGATAGACTTTAGGTTGACCTTCATCAATCGTCATTAATTTTGAGTTAATTATTTAAAGTCATATCAAATTAAAATTATAAAACATTAGAGTAATTAAAAAAATAATCAAAATGGGTCGATTTGGACTGAAAATGAGTCAATTTGGATTACAAATAAAATTTCAGGGATTATAATGAACATAAATATCAAATTAAAATTATAAAACATTAGACAAATTTAAAAGAAAACAAGGAAAATGGGTATTTTGGAATAAAAATAAAGTTTTGGGGACTATAATGAACAAAAATATCAAATTAAAAGTATAAAAATTAGAGTAATTAAAAAAACAATAAGTATAGGTCAATTTAGAATAAAAATAAAGTTTTAGTGTCTAGAATGAACAAAATTTAAAATTAAAACTATAAAACATGATGAATTAAAATATATATAAGGGTTAATATGGAATTAAAATAAAGTTAAAGGGTTCATGCATTAATATGTACACACACGTACTTACATACATTAGGGGTTAGGTTTTAGTGCGTTAATGTTTAGGGTTTAATGATTAGGGGGAAGTGATTATGGTTTAGGGATTGAGGTTTAGGGTTTGGGTAGGGTTGAGGGTTCATGCATTAATATGTACACACACATATACTTACATACATTAGGGGTTGGGTTTTAGTGTTTAAGGTTTAGGGTTTCTATGGTTTAGGATTATGGTTTAGTGTTTAGGGTTAGGGTTAGGGTTAGGGTTAATGCATTAATATGTACACACACATACTTACATACATTAGGGGTTAGATTTTAGTGTGTAAGGATTACATTTTAGGGTTAATGTATTTATATGTACACACGCACATACTTACATACATTAGGGGTTGGGTTTTATTGTTTAAGGTTTATGGGTTAAGGATTATTGTTTAGGGTTTGGTGTTTGGGGTTTATGGTTTCAGTGTTTAAGGTTTATGGTTTAGGGTTCATACATTAATATGTACACACGTACATACTTACATACATTAGGGGTTGGGTTTTAGTATTTATGGTTTAGGGTTTAGGGTTTATGCATTAATATGTATACATGTACATACTTACATAAATTAAGGGTTAGGTTTTTGTGTTTATGGTTTGAGGTTTAATGTTTAATGCTTAGGGTTTTATGGTCTAGAGATTAGGGTTTAGGGTATCCACTTTTATATATACATATATTGTAATATAAATTCTAAAATAAAAAAAAAACATGAAACCCTAATAATTTAAAGTTTTAACGAGTTAAATTGAAACCTAAAAATCAAAATTAGGACCTAAACGTAAAGTATCAAAGCATAAGAGGACTATAACAATGATTTTCCCTAAACCAAAAAATTGGCGGGATTGTATCCCACCAAATCTAAATTGGAAATTCTTTTCCAAATATTTAATTTGTCCAAATTTGGCGGACAATTTCCCACAAAAATTTCAAATTTAATTTTTTTTTCATTTTACTCCCTAAATATTATTTTTATTTTAAATTGACCTACATTTATTTTTTTTAATTTGTCCAATGTTTTATTATTTTAATTTAATATTTTCTTCATTCTAGTCCCTTAACTTTATTTTAATTCCATATTGACCCATATATATATATATATTTAATTAATCATCTTTTATACTTTTAATTTGATATTTTTGTTTATTATAGTCCCCAAAACTTTATTTTTATTCCAAATTGACCCGTTTTCATTGTTTTATTTTAAATTTGTCTAATGTTTTATAATTTTAATTTGATATTTTTGTTCATTATAATCCGTGAAACTTTATTTTTAATCCAAATTGACTCATTTTCAGTCCAAATTGACTCATTTTCATTATTTTTTCAATTACTCCAATGTTTTATAATTTTAATTTGATATAACTTTAAATAATTAACTCCAAATCAATGACGATTGACGAAGGCCAACCTAAGTGTATTAATTTTGTTATTTTTATGTTATAACAGTTAATTTTTTAACTTAAGTGTATTAATTCTATTTTATATCTTAACTTAAGTCTAGAATTTGTAACTGAAGACAACAATTAATTAATTTGTTCTAATTAAGTAAATCATCTATTTTATAACTTAATCATTTTTGAACTTCAAAAATTGTAGTAAGACTTGTACGAAAATTTTTGAACTACAAAAATAATAAAATTAATTAATATGTTCTAATTAATCTTTTTCTTTTTAACGTTAATTTACTTAAGTCTACAATTTTAAACTTGAATCTGTTATACATAAGTTATAACTTTACTAAATTTTATAAATTGAATCTGTTAACTATAAAATAATAAAATTGTACTTACAATTTTTTTTTGTAACTTTACTAAATTTACTTAATCATTTTTGAACTACAAATGTTATACATAAGTTATAACTTTACTAAATTTTATAACTTGAATCTGTTAAGTATAAAATAATAAAATTGTACTTACAATTTTTTTTGTAACTTTACTAAATTTACTTAATCATTTTTGAACTACAAATGTTATACATAAGTTATAACTTTACTAAATTTTATAACTTGAATCTGTTAAGTATAAAAATAAAATAAAATTGTACTTACAATTTTTTTTATAACTTTAGTAAATTTTATGAACTACAAATGCATATACAACTTTAGTAAATTTTTGTAGTTCATAAATTAACGTTAAAGACTTATACAACTGTTATTTTTTTTATAATTTGTAAGTCTACAATTTTATTCAAGTTAATGAATAAACTTAAAAATTAAAAATAACTCTTCATTTAATTTTTGTAGTTCATAAATTATCAATTACTTATTCTTTTTTCAACTTTAGTACTTAATATATATATATATATATATATATATGTATGCGCGCATATACATCACCTACATCAATATATGTAGGTGTATATGTATATACATTATATATGTATATGATATATCAACTTCTAAAATTTTTTAATTCATCATGTCATAGGTTTCAGGTTAATTTCAGCTTAGGTCAACAACAGGTCGGGTCACTTAACAGGTCGGGTTTAAAGCAGGTCGGGTTCAAAACAAGTCGGGTCCATTTCAGGACGGGTCCATTTTTAGGTCGGGTCCATTTCAGGTCAGGTTCATTTCAGGTCGGGTAAAATCGGATATCGGGTCAATTCAGTCGGGTAAATTCGGTTATTTGCCAGGTCGGCTTTGGGTTCGTTTCAGTCGGACGCAGGTCGGGTTTCAGGTCCAAATTAACAGGTCCAATTCGGGTTCAGGTCGTTTTCAGTCAGACGCAGATCGGGTTCGGTTACTACAGTAACATGTCAAATTCGGGTTCAGATCAACAGCAGTCAGTTGCAGATCGGGTTCGGGTCATCAAAACCTCGGGTCAAATCAGGTTCTGACCAGAGCAGGTTTCAGTCGGGTTTCCAGGTTCTGACTTGTTTTTATATCCCTAGTTCACGGTTTTGGAATATGTGGCTGTCCTGTCTTTAGGGTAAAATCACTGTATCTATTAAACCGAGGCATGAATTTCGGTCATTCTATTTTTTAGTATAAATTATAATGATGATCACTGAACTTTTAAGACACCTGTAATATAATCATTGAAATCAATTTTTTTTCATTAAAGTCAATGTTGTTAAAAAACTTTCATTAAAGTCATTGTCATTAGAAAACATTCATTTAGGTCAGTAGAGTAGAACGTTAAAGGGCTAATTGTAGTTAAGGTGGTAGAATTTAAATTTGGGTAAAATACAATATGAAACACTTGACTTTTCGGAGTTAACAAATGGCACCAAGCATTTTAGATTTTTCACTTTTGACCTCAAATTATTAAATTTGTGCAAATTGGTTCAATTTTTTTTTTGAATTTACAATTTAACCCTCACACTTCCATTTTTTTTCATGAAAGTACCCTTGAACTTCAAAAACTTACAATATAATCCTCAAATATATTTTTTTCAATGAATAGAGAGTTCGATGAACTGTTTGTGAAATGTTCATATAATGTTCCTTTATATTCGTTTATTAACCTAAATAAACAAGTATGAACAAAAATTTTATGTTCGTTTAATAAACAAACGAACACGAACACGAACACGAACACGAACACGAACATATATGTGTTTTGTAACCCTCTCGTCCCGGTCCGGACGTTTGACCGGTCCAAGTAGGCTACACGGGGAAAACCGATGTGAAACCCGTTAAGGTCCCACCTCGGTTAGCAACCCTAGAAAAATTCTTTTATTTATATCTTGTCTAAATACATTATTAAGTCCTATGTGAAACACGACAACGAAAACACAAACAACATAACAGTGACCATCCAAAACAATACTTTAAAGCAGCCCATTTTTTCCTTTTTAAGCAAGCCGTATCGATACACCTACAGAGGGTATCGGTACGCCTTGACCAAGTCAACTGCCCCAAGTCAAACTAGTGAGACCGTATCGATACAGCCCTTGGGCGTATCGATACGCCCTCCTCGGTCAACATCTCGCAGTCAACGAGACAAACTCGTATCGATACGCCTAGAGCCCGTATTGATACGCCAAAGTCTCACCAAAATCTCAGATTTCCAGTGAGCTTTGGGCGTATTGGTACACCCCCGCGTATCGATACACCAAGCCAAAATTGAGTCCTGAAGGGCAAGACCGTATCGATATGGCCCTTAGGCGTATCGATACGCCCTGCACTGCAAGACTCTAAATTTCAGCAAAGGACCCTCAAACACGACCCTAGATGCAATTTATGACTTCCCTAACCACAAACAACATACATACAACCTTCAACAACCAAGATAACAACATACCAGACATCCAAAACGATCAAGGATCATGCATCGGGAAGATTCATACATTTACCATAAAGAGGACATACTTAGCACTTAAAGGTTCATGCCTTAGAAACAAAACATATAAACATTCATGACATGCAACATAAACAAGGTTTACAATTCAAACAAAACATCCAAAAGCCAAACCAACATCAACATACATCAAAGCTCAAATCAACAACACCTATCCCATTGCTTGACTATTACAATCTTTCAATTTAAAGTTCATACTTGAGCTAACAAAAAGCGACACTTGGAGGCCCTTCCTCGGCCTTGCTACCCACAAGCTACTGATCTACATTGTCGAACAAAAGGAGCGTAATCATAAAAGCTTAGTGAGGGTAAGCTCATAAAACAAACCTCGACAATGCAGGGTCAAAGCACGAGCAACAACCAAGATGAAATGCATGATCTTACCTCTGATCCACAAGAGCCAAAATATACATGATGCATGAACATATAATCAACACTATGCCATGATCAACAACTCATAAGCCCAACACACGAAGATACATATATCAATGTATTAACAACAACATATATCAATCCATATTGGAATCACATTTCATATCATATTGGCACCTAGCTGTGACTCGAATACGCGGATAACACGTTGGAACTCACTTCCAACACAACCATTACCTTCGGTGGGATTACACTCATCACCGGTTCTAAAAGAGGGGATTCCACTCATCCTCACGCCCCGTCGATGGGATTCCACTCATCACCGACTAATATAAACATTTCCGGTGGAATGTTACATCACCGTGCTCCTCCTTGATGACTTAACGCCACCAAGGCCACGCGCGAATTTGACTCAACCGTGTGCACACTAACATCCTAATGATCGATCATTGTACCCAAGCATACTAGTGCCAACATTAAACATAATTCATAACCTTTCACAACATCATTTCAAAACAACTTCCGTGCTTAGCACGTACTCACCATGATCACTATCATGCACAATTCACAATCCAAACCACATGCATAACAAGGCATCAAACCATGCCTCTACAACATGTATAACACAATATACATATCTACCATAAACACAAGTAAACAAGAGGCATAACAAGCAATTAGGAGTTCAACCAAAGGTTTCCTAAACTAAGCTTGAGATTAGGCTACCACTCTAATCTCAACTCTAGGTGGGTTTACCAAGCCCAACATAGGTCCACATGCTTGAACCAATGTTTAAAAACCATTTAAAAATAGTAACCACTCACCGACCACTCCATTTAGCACAAGCCGACTAGCCCACCAAGCATCCAAGTCTCCGAATTCGAGCCTAAAGCTTCTCCATTGATTTCTCTTGCTTCTAACCATTCAAAAACAATACATTAACCTCAAAATCAGCCACAAACCCAAAGTTTAACACCAACACACAATTCCACTACAATTCTCACAATTCAAAGCCAAGTTCATTCTCCAAATTCTCATTTTCGTACTTCCACAAAAACCCATAAAAAATCAGCAATGTAGTAATCCAAAGCACTCTTAAACATGTTCAAAACACTACCCAACCATAGTATAATCATCAGCCCCCATTTTCCAACACATAGCAACCCCAAAACTCAACTTAAAACCCTTCCAAAAACCCCTCAAAACCCAAATTCGGGAATCATTGTAAAACTCTTTAAAATTAACATATCTTGAACCTTTTAGGTTGTAAACAATTTATCTAACCTTAAACAATCAAAAGCTTAGGCTAAAGACAATAAAGTTCTCATTTTTAAACAAAACCCCAAAACTTCAAATTTCAAAATCATGAACAATAATGAAAACTAATGGTACCAACATGAAGAGGAAGGTAAGGACAAGTCAAATATGGTTTTAACTTTCAAAAATCACCCAAGATGAAGAAGAATGGTGGTGGAATAGAAAAATGGAGAAAGGGAACTCCATTGTCGTGAAAATGGATTTGAAGAGAGGGGGAAGAAGATGACAAAAAGCTATTTTAAAATAGATGGGGTTTTATTTTTGCAAGCCCTCATATTTACTATAATGCCATTAATGAGATGGCTAAAATCATCATCTCCTAAAATCCATGGAATTGGACTTAGAAGATAGGCCCAAACATAGTTTTTAATTATTTTGCAAACACGAAGCCCATGGAAATATTTTATTATTTTAATTATGACACCGAAGCCCGAAACATTATTTTAATATTATATTATTTTCATCCGACCCCCAAACCCGGGTGTTACAACTCTTCCCACTTAAGGAAATTTCGTCCCTGAAATTTATCGGACGGGAAGAGCCACAGAAACTGCTCCTCTACACTTTCCTTCTCACCACAACATACTCACCAACTCGATAGACTTACCACACAACATTAGCTATCTGATTCTAAGATCTCAACTGGTTCTCCATTGCATGTCAATTCTAAACTCAACTCAATCTCTTCAACAACATAGCACGGGACAGATCTGACTCACGTTTCCGAATCATAGATACACATAATACATCACGAACCCCTTTCTAACTCTGGTGGTAACCGCAACAAATAAACAACAGAACTAGCTCGATTCACAATCTCATACGACACCGTTTGAATACTTGACCGATAACTTTTTCTGACTAACCATCTGACTTCAACAGGTAACCAAACACTATGTAGACGTCTTCAAAAATCTAGTTGAAATCTCGAATCTCTATCGGCCACTATCGATTTCAAGACACTGTGCAACTCACACTCTTGCTAAAGCAAGACTCCGCCATCTTATACAAAGTACAAGTAACGTGAACATATATAAAATGAGCACATTCGGTGCAACTATCATTGTTTACTCGGCTAAACTCTCCAGGAGGAAATCAAAGGCGAACCAGACACAAAGTCTCTCGAATATATTACCCACTTTCATTAAGAATCTTCCACGGATGTAACAAACTAGATGCTCGGCCCTGACACGCTGTCAAACTATACACTTACTCTCATACTGAACCACATCATCCACCAACTCAATCCAGAAGTACTCATCTTCAACCCACAATACGTCTTCATACTACTCAGATGTAATACAAATGAACTGCCGTGTGCTTCGGCCAAAACAATACGTCTCAGAACACTATGTCATTCGGCACAACTATTCTGTCTCTGAAATGCAAAACTCTATCATCTCTGAAATTTTATTCTGAAGGTCTTCCTTTTGCCATGTCTTGCACGTGAGGTGCCAAGAACCTGTCTTGCAACTGTTTCTCTTTAAGTATTCTGACTCAATGTAGGTTTAACCCGAAACTCAACCACAGAACCACTATCATTTGATAAACTGAATCCGGCAGATATAGCTCGCAACTCAAATATAGCTCGGCAAAAACAACTCGATGCATCAGTTACTTCGTTGACTCTCTTCGGATGGTACTCAATCTTGAGATTACGGTCTTCAAGCAGTTCTAACAATTTATGCTGTTCAAGTTTCAACCCTTCCTAAGTCGTCAAATATTTCAAACTCTAATGATATGTATCTACTGTGCACTTCTTACTATACAAGCTTTGTCTCTAAGTCTTCGAAGAAATTACAACTGCAGTTAACTCTATGTCTCGTGTCAGATAATTCTTTTCAAGGTCTTTCAACTATCTCGACGAATAGGCCACAAATCTTCTGTCTTGCATAAGCACACAACCTAACCCTACATGTAACGCATCACTATGGTTCACAAACGCTTTCTCTGACATAGGCTGGATCAAGGTTGAAGCTCTCATCAAATTTTCTTTTGGTTTCTCAAGGGCTCGTTGTCTCGCATCTAACCACACAAACTGAACATTCTTCTGGAGCAATCTTTCAAAGGAGCAGCTATCTTCAAAAGACTATTTACAATTCCCCGATAGTAACAATGCTAGACCTAGGAACTATAGATACCTGTCACAGTCTTCTGTTTCTTCCAACTCACATATTCTTCTGCCTACTTAGGATTTACCCTAATACACTCGGCTAATCTACATGTCCTAGGAGAACATCCTTCTTGACTCAGAGTTCACGTTTGCTCGACTTGGCATACAACTGATTCTCTAATAGGATCTACAACACTAACTCCAAAGCTTGTCATGATCTTCCTCGGCACGTGAATATACCCATGTATCATCTATGAGGACTACTACAAACTGATCAAGGAGCTCAGGAAATATTCTGCTCAACATCTCTATAAAAGTAACTAACACACTTGTCAAACAAAACGGCATAACCCAGAACTCATAGCGACCACATCTTGCCCCGAAAGCTGTCTTCAGTACATCAACTTCACTCACTTTCAACTGGTAGTAATTGGATCTCAAATTAATTTTCGAAAAGACTGGAGCACACCCCAACTAATCAACAAATCACTGACGCTCGGAAATGGATACTAATTATTCACTGTCAATTGTTTCAACTGCCTGTAATCTAAACACATTCTCGTATTTTCTTCTCTTCTTCACAAATTGCACTGTCGCACTCTAAGATGATGTGCTAGGCCTAATGAATCTAAGGTCTAACAAATCTCGTAGTTGATTCTTCAACACTCTCAATTCTTTCAGAAATCATAGGATACAAAGCAACAAAGTAGGAACGAACCCGAAGACAGCCTCAATAACAAACTCTTCTTTCCTGACAAGAGACAAACCAGGCAATTCTTCCAAACACTTTTAGGAAAATCACAAACTATTCTAACATTCTGCGGTCTAATCCTCATTCAAAAATCGAATCCATCACATTTGCTAGGCAAGCCTATCAACCTAACTCAATCATTCTTTGACCTCTAAAGCTGGATCAACATTCGACAAGAAGTTCACATCCTCACTTACCACTACAGTCTCACAGAAATCTACAACTTCAAGGCAACTCTCTCTTTGTCTCAACGTATACCCTAGCTTTGTGTTCTACGAGCCAAACCATGCTAAAAGTTACATCAAAACCGTAAAAAGACAGTTACTTCACATCTACCGGAAACACGTAACCCTGAACCATCGACATAAATCTTCCGTACATCTTTCTGACCACCACTATCTTACTAAAAGGTCTAGTCACATGCGTCCCTACGTCTAAGATCTCAACAGAGGTATCTAGCTTCCTTACATGCTCACACAAAAGGACGAATCCGCAGAAATTGCAACTTCACAAGTACACAGCTGATAGTTTTCGGTTCTCTTGTTTTCAGGCTGGCCCTTCAAGCATAACCTAACTCTTCAAAACAGTTCTTAGAGCATCTCAAAACCTCAAAATTCAATTCTGATCACACACAAACAATCATGCTTGAACTTGTTTTATAACATCGGTCCTGACGACTCAAAACATCCTACTACCAAACAATTTGAAGTTAAAGCTCAAGACTTCCTTCTCGGTTCAACTATATCGGAAGTGACTTCATCACTTCTTCTCGCTGGAAGACAACTCAGACGCACACTGGCCCAATCGCACAAATCGATTCCCACTCACGGATACTGACCGGCGGTCTTGTATTAAAACCATAGACCGAACCCCAACAATCACCAACTAACATTTCTGAGTTTCAAATTACCCACACGAGACCCTTACCTTGATCTCGCCAAAAGAACTAAGGTACTCGTACCTACCTCTAACACTTCACCGGGCACATTCAAACCTTACATGCTTGTTACCAATATACGGAAGTACAGATTCAGAATCAACCGGAGGGAACAACTCAAAACTGTACCAAGGGCTTATCTACTATAACATCGATACCACTCTGACTCCCACTCATGGGTCTTCACCTCCTTTACCAACTAATACCAGAATCAATCACATCGCTCCCTATCAACAGAAACCAACCCACATACACACGGACTCAAACAAACAAATTGTACCTCAACTCCGGTACAACCATACTTCCCTGACTGAAGCGATAAACTCCCTCCACATCATCCACATTCTAAGAAACCACAACTTCCACTTACCTATTCATGGCCCACGCCTTGGCCTCAAACTTACCAAAAAGCAATAAATCAATAACAACAACAAATTAACATACAAACTGGGTTAGCAAAGAAAAAAGGTCCAAGTGGCTCAAGTATGATTCCCTCACTTAAAAATCTTTTTTTCTGATGTAATAGAAGCAATGGGTTAGCAAACAACATACACCAAGCATACTTGATAAACAAGCAAACATACTTACATGGCAAGCAAACACCGTGCACTTGCATTACAAGAATTAATCTTACCTCACTTACCTGCCCAAGGTCTCGGAAACCTTAGGCTCTGATACCAACAAATGCAACCCCCTCATCCCGGTCCGGACGTTTGACCGGTCCAAGTAGGCTACACGGGGAAAACCGATGTGAAACCCCTTAAGGTCCCACCTCAGTTAGCAACCCTAGAAAAATTCTTTTATTTATATCTTGTCTAAATGCATTATTAAGTCCTATGTGAAACACGACAGCGGAAACACAAACAACATAACATCGACCATCCAAAACAACACTTTAAAGCATCCCATTTTTTCCTTTTTAAGCAGGCCGTATCGATACACCTACAGAGGGTATCGATACGCCTTGACCAAGTCAACTGCCCCAAGAAAAACTAAGTCCCGCTACTCATCTCTTTATTAATTAATTCTACCACATCAGCAATCCGTTAGGGGATTAACGGACTATAACGTTAGAGTGACCAAGTCTTTACACATCGAAAACATAGATGATTACTTATTGGCACTTTTCAAAAGTGGTGACTAAATCTGTACAAACGGGAAACGAAAGTGACCCTTGCAGTAGTTTAGCCTTCAAACAAAACATCCAAAAGCCAAACCAACATCAACATACATCAAAGCTCAAATCAACAACACCTATCCCATTGCTTGACTATTACAATCTTTCAATTTAAAGTTCATACTTTAGCTAACCAAAAGCGACACTTGGAGGCCCTTCCTCGCCCTTGCCACGCACAAGCTACTGATCTGCATTGTCGAACAAAAGGAGCATAAGCATAAAAGCTTAGTGAGGGTAAGCCCATAAAACAAACCTCGACAATGCAGGGTCCAAGCACGAGCAACAACAAAGATGAAATGCATGATCTTACCTCTGATCCACAAGAGCCAAAATATACATGATGCATGAACATATAATCAACACTATGCCATGATCAACAACTCATAAGCCCAACACACGAAGATACATATATCAATGTATTAACAACAACATCTATCAATCCATATTGGAATCACATTTCATATCATATTGGCACCTAGCTATGACTCGAATACGCAGATAACACGTTGTAACTCACTTCCAACACAACCATTACCTTCGGTGGGATTACACTCATCAATGGTTCTCGCGGAGGGGATTCCACTCATCCTCACGCCCCGTCGATGGGATTCTACTCATCACCGACTAATATAAACATTTCCAGTGGAATATTACATCATCGTACTCCTCCTTGATGACTTAAGGCCACCAAGGCCACGCGTGAATTTGACTCAACCGTGTGCACACTAACATCCTAATGATCGATCATTGTACTCAAGCATACTAGTGCCAACATTAAACACAGTTCATAACCTTTCACAACATCATTTCAAAACAACTTCCGTGCTTAGCACGTACTCACCATGATCACTATCATGCACAATTCACAATCCAAACCACATGCATAACAAGGCATCAAACCATGCCTCTACAACATGTATAACACAATATACATATCTACCATAAACACAAGTAAACAAGAGGCATAACAAGCAATTAGGAGTTCAACCAAAGGTTTCCTAAACTAAGCTTGAGATTAGGCTACCACTCTAATCTCAACTCTAGGTGGGTTTACCAAGCCCAACCTAGGTCCACATGCTTGAACGAATGTTTAAAAACCATTTAAAAACAGTAACCACTCACCGACCACTCTATTTAGCACAAGCCGACTAGCCCACCAAGCATCCAAGTCTCCGGATTCGAGCCTAAAGCTTCTCCATTGATTTCTCTTGCATCTAACCATTCAAAAACAATACATTAACCTCAAAATCAGCCACAAACCCAAAGTTTAACACCAACACACAATTCCACTACAATTCTCACAATTCAAAGCCAAGTTCATTCTCCAAATTCTCATTTTCGTACTTCCACAAAAACCCATCAAAAATCAGCAATGTAGTCATCCAAAGCACTCTTAAACATGTTCAAAACACTACCCAACCATAGTATAACCATCAGCCCCCATTTTCCAACACATAGCAACCCCAAAACTCAACTTAAAACCCTTCCAAAAACCCCTCAAAACCCAAATTCGGGAATCATTGTAAAACTCTTTAAAATTCACATATGTTGAACCTTTTAAGTTGTAAACAATTTATCTAACCTTAAACAATCAAAAGCTTAGGCTAAAGACAATAAAGTTCTCATTTTTAAACAAAACCTCAAAACTTCAAATTTCAAAATCATGAACAATAATGAAAACTAATGGTACCAACATGAAGAGGAAGGTAAGGACAAGTCAAATATGGTTTTACCTTTCAAAAATCACCCAAGATGAAGAGGAATGGTGGTGGAATAGAAAAATGGAGAAAGGGAACTCCATTGTCGTGAAAATGTATTTGAAGAGAGGGGGAAGAAGATGACAAAAAGCTATTTTAAAATAGATGGGATTTTATTTTTGCAAGTCCTCATATTTACCATAATGCCATTAATGAGATGGCTAAAATCATCATCTCCTAAAATCCATGGAATTGGACTTAGAAGATAGGCCCAAACATAGTTTTTAATTATTTTGCAAACACGAAGCCCATGGAAATATTTTATTATTTTAATTATGACACCGAAGCCCGAAACATTATTTTAATATTATATTATTTTCATCCGACCCTCAAACCCGGGTGTCACATGTTTAGGTTCATTTATGTTCACGAACAAGCTCGTTTACCTGGTCCCCTTTTTCTTTTTCTTTTAAATTTAAATATTGTAAAGGTAGGGACTAAATTGAACACAATATGAACTTTAGAGTTCAATATGTGAAGCATGAGGAACTTAAGGACTAGTGGCGTAATTTGACATTTTTACTTGGATTCCAAATTAAAGGGTAAACAAGAGTGTTAACGAATAACGAACATGTTCTAAAATTTTACGCGAACAACGGACGCTAAATGAACATGTTCACAAACACTAAACAAACAAACATAAATACCTTAAAAATAACAAAACGAACAGGAATATGATATTAAAAATTTAAGGGTAAACTACCCTAGTGACCACCCAACTATTGTCCGCGACATGTTTTGACCACCCAACTATAAAAATTCAAATTTCGACCACCCAACTATTTAAATGGACCTAATCTGACCACCCGCCATTAAAAAGCTAACGACGCGCCTGGCGTGAATTTTGCTTCTAATATTTAATTGTCATGTTGAAAAAAAATCACATAAGCAAAGGAAATTTTCGTCCACACAATCTTCTATTTAAGGGAACCCTAAATTAAAAGCTGAGAGCTTTTGTTTTTTTTTCATTCATCTTGCAAATGACTAAAGGGGAAGAAAATTTTGCAGAAGGAAGAAGACTTTGGAGCGTTGAAATCAAAAATGGAGGATGAGAGCTTAGATCGAGTATGCAATTGTGAAGCGCACTCTACATTAACAACATGATGAACAGATGAGAATCCTAGTAGAAGGTTTTGGGGCTGTGAAAATTATAGAAAAGGCTTAAAGACTTGTAAATTTTTTATCTGGTATGATCCACCAGTACACTATCGATCAAGGTCTGTGATTGTGGGTCTTCTAAAAAATGTTTCAACTTTGGAGTGTGTAAAAAAAGATACTTTTTAGGGTTGTGTTTCTTTTCTTAGGGTTTATTCTGAATTTAGGAATACAAAAAGTGTTGTCCTAATTTTTGGATTTCTTTGGTATGATCCTCTCATATATTGTGTATTTTCAAGGGTTGTTAGAGTTGTATTGGTATGATCCTTATGTACTGTGCTACTTATTATTATGAAATGAATGCAAAATTTGAAGTTACATTTGTGTTTGATTTGTGATGGATGAAAATTTGTATGGATAAGATAAGAATATATAGGAACAAAACAAGTGTTTGACAAATACATATAATTTGATTACTTGCCAAATTCCAAAAAGTTTCATACAAAATAAGTGTTTGACCATTACATTCTGACCAATGTATGCACATGTGACCACCAACAACAAAAAATTACAGTTTGACCAATGTATGCATATGTATAAAACATGTGTAAACCTAAAACAAAAAGAATTCATGTGATACCCCTAATCACAAAACAATAGTCAAATAATAATGTTGAAATCTAGCATGCATTACAATGGTCAAATACATGCAATTATAAAAAAGGTTTAATGCTAACATGTTCAAGGGTCATTCCTAGACTTCTTTTGAGCATGAGATTCTAGTGTAGATGACTGACTAACAAAACTTTTTTGACTCGAAGGAAAAGTAGGGGTGAGCATCCACCTAACAATATGGACTGGTAGTAGAGGTTGCTTTGACCTTGGAATTTTGTTTTGATTTTTCCCAGTGCTTCTCTTTATCTGCACACAAAAAATAGATCAACCAAAGAAGAAAGAAATGTAACAAACAATCCACATTTCTTATGAAAAAACTTACTAGCAGTTTAGATCTAGGAGCTCTTTTTACAGTAGGAGTGAATGCTCATTGTTGGGATCTGATATTACCACCAACAGTAAAAGTGGATGCTCGTTTAAGGGGTCTAGTATTACCACCAACAAGGCCCTTGCATGTCCTCACATTGTGGCCAGACCCTCCACACTTTTTACAGGACAATTTCACATCCTTTTTGGTCATCTTACCACCATGAGGTGGTGCTTCATCTGCCTCCCTTCTTCTACTCTTATTTGGTCTTTTTGGTGGTCTTTTTATCACAAGTGACAAGACAATTAAATAATTTGTCGAGGAGTTCATTGATTTTCACACCTTACTAGACTGATGAAATGAGGGTAGGTGGCCATTTGAGTATACATTGAGTAACATGGGTCTACATATGTCCCGGGCCTGTGTTCAATCAGTAATATAACAAAAATGTCATGGATACATGGGATGCCTGCAACAAATGAATGAAACTGATAAGTACGTGTACACATTATTAGAGGCTTAAAGAGTTGTAGAACAAGTAATTTAACATGTTAATTTCCATTTTCGACATGAGCAAGTTCGTTCTTGGATGTTAACAGCATGTTAGTCTGAAGGACCATGTAAGACTTGATACATTGAGCCACCAGCATGCAGTTTAAAAACAACAAATGGACAAGTTTAAAAACAAACTTACCTATGTGACTGTGTGATTGCATTGTCTAATTTTCTCTAAATTTTAAGGCATAAAAGGCCAGTTAATTTTTCTGCTTCATCCCTCTTTTTGGCTATTCGTTGCATCAATCTTGGTCTGATTAAGTCCACCAAGGTAATAATTCTTTTGTCTCTAGCTTCAATTATCATCTACACAGTATCATCCGATTATAGTACCATGTAAACAAAAATCTACACAGTATGATCACAATATAATCCAAACAGAAATCAAACTCACCGGTATATATCATCTACACAAAAATTTTAAAAAAACCCAAACAATCTATCATCTTAACATAAATCTAACTTAGCACAATATCGCATTAGCAGAAATCATCACAGTATCATAGAGTTTTAACATAATGTCTAACTTAGCACAATATCACATTAACAGAAATCTAAACAGAATAAGTTACCTTATTGAAAGACTCGCAATGATTGTTTACCAAAATGTCTGACTTAGATTTAAAGAAGAAGTGAGACTTTGTCCACTGCCTAGGGTCTTTTCCTGACAGAAACAAGTGTCATGTACTTGATAAACCCTGCAAAGTAATTTTAAAACAAGCTTGTTAATCAAATGTATGCATATACTAAAAAAATATTTACAAATATACAACTATACCTTAAATTCCGCCATAGAAACTTCAAGCTCTTTCACATATGTTGTTCTAGCAGATTTTCAAAGTTGGTCCTTCAATGCTTTGCCTTTGTGGTCTCCAGCTAACTTAAAATTAATGTAGAGGTGTCTCACATAGGTTCTATGCTCTAAATAGGGAAACAATTCCATCACAGGATCCATTAGTCCTTACAATTTTTAGAAAAAAATTATTAGTAAGCAAAATTGAATAAATATATTGAAAATTAAAAACAATTAGGATTGTCTTTTGCCTATAATTCATAAATGAGATGTGGTGAGAATTTTTCAACTCAAGACCAATCTTCAATTGATTAAGAAATCAGGTCCAAGCTAACTCACACTCACTATCCACAATTGCAAATGCTAAGGGATAAAGGCGGTCATCAACATCCAGTCCCACAGCTGCCAGAAGATGACCCTTATAGTACCCCTTCAAGTGACACTCATCCATACATATAATGGGCCTACAACCAGCTTTGATGCCATCCTTCATTGCTTGCATACATATATACAATCTCTTGAATATCCTTTCATCCAATTGAAGGATTGTACTTGTCCCAGGGTTTGAGGACATGAGCTTAGCTAGGTAATCATAGAGTTTTATATACCGCTCATTTAAATTACCATGCAACTTCTCAAGGGACAAGTTCTTTGCCCTAATACACTTACTCAAATGGACATGGATATTGAAATCCTTAAATATAGCTTGTTTAAGGGACCTGGTTGAGTAATTGGGATCATTATGAAATGTATCTAAGTACTGATAAGAAATAAACTTAGAAATAATGTTTGTAACGCCCTGGTTTTGGGCCTAGATGTTTTAGACATAAGACTGGTCCGGTCGAGAACGGTTCGAATCGCGTAAGGTGATTTAGGGAAATCAAGGATCGGGATAGGATAAAAATGTGGTAAAAATGCTAAAATCCTCTAAAAATATGTTTAAGAGGTTGGTCAAATCAATTTTGCAAAAAGAGTTTCGGAAGTGGTACATTTTGAGTAGTGACCAAATTGTAAAGTTTCAAAACTATGGAAAATGTGATTTTTAAAGGAGAAGCCAAATTCTTAGAATCTTTAGGGGGCTTTATAGCAATTTAGCCTTTCCTTAATATGACATGCGTTTAAAATGGTTTTAATTAAATAGATTTAATTGGTTTTTAGTTAATTTAATTAATTAGATAGTTAATTAGTTAGATTCCATCACGTAACTACCATCCTCACCTCATTTTCAGCCAAACACAATTTTAATTCATTTCTCTCTAGAATTCTTTTCTCCCAAAACACCCTCTCAATATTTCCTAAACAATTCTCAAGAATCCTTTCAAGTTCTTCAAGATTTTGCTAAGGAAAACTTGTCATTCATTGTGGAAAGTAAAGATTGGAGGTAAATCTCGTTCTCAACCTCTAATCAAAGTTATTTATTGAAATTCCCAAGATCTTTGGCTTCTAATTAATTTTTTGGTTGAGTTTTCATTATAGTTTTGATTTGAGATCAAAATCTTGTAAAAATATGGTTGAAATCTTAATTTTCGGATTTGTTTTGTTAAGCTCTGTTTTGGATTGATTTTAATTGAGTTTTAAGTTGGTTAATATGTTGAAATGAGGCCTTGATAACATAGATCCCGAAATCTATGAGATCCTTGAGTTTCTTGATAGTTTTAAGTGAGTTTTTGAGGTGAAATGGTGGAATCATGCTTGCTGGAGGTATAAGGATGGGTTACGTTGTTTGTTAGATGTGTTTTGATGTTTATAATTGATTGGAAGTTATGTATGATGACTGGGCTTGGTTTAGGAAGCAATCGATTGAGTTTTCGGTTGTTTCAGATGGGTAAATTGGTGTAGTTTGGATGAGCAACGAGTTTGTGATTAGTTGCTGGTGTTGAAATGAATTTAGATATATGTTTTGATGATGTGAAAATAGGGGATCTTGATTCGGAAGCAAACGAGGCATTGTTGGAGGCTTCGGAAGAGTAATTTTCGTGTCGGCGAGCGAGGCTTCGTGCATCGATGAGTGAAAATGGATTTTCCAGCTTTGTAATGCTTTGAGCGTGGTCTTGGGAGCTTAGTGTAAGTTTGAAACGTTTAACTAAGCTCAAGAGTAAGTGATTCGAAAGTCTCTCTCGGAAATGTGCTATGTTTTGATGAAAATGCACTTGAGTTAAATGTGGTTTTGATTACTGTTTTAAAGCATGATTATAAGCATGATTGATGCTGGACTCTAATGCCATTGTGTTAAGGATGCACTAGGTAAGTGATTATTGATTTTTATGTGAAAAATGCATATGATGTTAAGCATGTTTATGCTTGTAGAAATGGCATTGTATTTATGCTTGTAAAACAATGGATTATTGAAGTCAAATGATTATATTGACAAGTGATGAAAGTGGTTTTTGGTTTTTGTAATCGGATATAGTTAGCTGGCTATAGGATTGGGTGCACCGTGAATCAAGTCGCCTTGGATGTCGAGGGGTTGTGATTGTGCCGTAAACTTCATCCAAGTACCCTAACGATTGAGGCTAAGATCACAACGGTGAATGATTTAATCCTGTGTGTGAATCTTGTAGTATGTTTTCCGTACTCTCGTTAGTGGAATTATACAACTATCGATGAGTGATGTTGAGGGGTTGTGATTGTGCCATTAATCTCCATCACGAGTATTGAGGGGTTGTGATTGTGCCATGTATCTCCACCTTGTGTAGTCCTGTAGTATGTATGAAGCGTGTGAGACAACGCTTGTAATCCGCGTATCCGATTGTGTCTATTGAGTTGGTTTTGGTATGGTTTGAGAAATGATCACTTGTAAGCCAATATAATGTTGTTGATTAATGGTTTAAGCATGAGATGCTTGTGATTTATGCTAGAATTCATGTAATGCTTGGTAAAGCATGAGCAAAGATTTATTTGCTAGTTTTAAGTGATGCATACGAGCATGTGTTTTAAAAAGTGCATTGATGCCATGAGAAGGCATGTTTTAATTAAAGGCATGTATTGATAATTGGTGTTTTGCCGGTTGTGTGAAATGCATTGATGAATGTTATTTTAGCGAACCTCACTAAGCTTTGCGCTTACGCTCATTTGTTTCATCAATGCAGAGAATTAGGCTTTTGCGGTAGCAAGTAAGCAAGGGGATTCCAAGCACTTTTGTCTAGCAAAGTATGTTGTTTTACTTTGGTGTAATAAGAGGCAATGGGTGAGATTTCTACTCTTGGATGTTTGAAGATGTTGTTAATTACTTTGTTCAAGTTTGGTTGCTTATCTTTGGGTTGTAAATGGCCATTGAGGATTGATTTGTGCTTGAATGTGACTTTTAGCTTTTGGTATGGTTTTGAAGACTAGGAAGCATGCCTATAGTTCCAATGCTTGCTTGAATGATGCCATGTTTTAGTTCGTGCTTTGTAAAGTTGATCTTTGATGCTTATACATGTTGTATGTATGTTGTGGCATGTTTTGGAATGTTTTCGGATGTGGAAAGATGTATAAAACCAGCAGAATTTGCTGTTGCAGGGCAGGACGTTTCGGAACGCCCTCATCCGTATCGAAATGATGGTTTGTATTGGCAAGGGGGTTTCGGAACGGGTGTGGTCGTTCCAGAACATTTTGCTACTGTGAAGCATGGTTTCGAACCTGGTTTCGGAACGCACCGGAGTTTCGAAACGGTCAGCATAGTTTCGAAACAGTCGTTTCGATACAAGGTACAATGTTCCGGAACAGGTGACCGTTGGAGTTGAATTTGAATTGTTTCAGGTTTCTGTTTTCTTACGTTTTGGTCCCTGAGTCTTGAATGCTTAATTAAATGAGTTTGGATGATCCGTTTAAGATGAAATTTTACATGCTGGCTTATTATATGATTAATTTTGGATTGATAATTTTAAAACTTGTTTAGTCCTTATAATTCTGGAAATTTACAAATTAGTCTCTAAAAGACAATCGTATGCACTTGAACCCCTAAATGAATTTCGTTCGTTGTTTCACTTCCGTTAAAGTGTTTTGCTATTCACATAGGTTAATAATGTGCATATAGAAAAGTTAAAAATAAAAAAGGGCCGTTAATCAAGGTTGACTTTTACGAGTTGACTTTGTTTTTCCCCGTGTAATCTTCTTAGTTTGAGTCGGGCGTCTATGCTGTGCTAAGGGTTTTACATTTGTTGTTATCAGAGCCAGGTTACGAAAGAATTAGGGGTGTTGGTATGTGAAATTGATATGTATTGACGTATGTTGTTTGAAAAGCATGATTTTGGTTGAATTTTGGAGCTTATGCTATGCTTGATTGATGTAAATCACATGTGAAATGAATATGATTGTATGTTAATGATGCGATGTTGATATGTGTTGTATGTTAATGATGCGATGTTGATATGTGCTGATTTTGGATGATGGAAAGTATGTTGAGCATGATGTGTCGTTGTATGCTATATTATGTTTGAGGGAAATCGGGGTGCCCATTGCCTTATTACACTAATTAAATGTTTTTGTAAACTTGGATCCTTGTTTGAGGCTGGCCTAAATGGTTTGATTTGTTTTTGTTGTTATGCTTTGTTTAAAATAGCACTATGGGTCCGAGGAGAGAGCTGAGGTCGAACACAATAGTGCCTCAGGGCGACCAGGGTGAGAAAGGGGCTGATGTCCCTTCTGGTGGAAATCTACGTCCTTCGCCACCACCTGGAGGTAGGGAGCAGGAGCAGCAAGGACCTGCTGGTCCGGGTTTGGGTGATCTAACGCCATTGGTTCAGGCGATCACCGGGGCGTTTCAGGCTGCTGTTGCCGGAGCACATGTACAGGCCCCTGCAGCTGGACAGGCGAGCTTACCATTGGAGAGATTGAGGAGCCTAGGAGCTGTGGAGTTCTTCGGAATGTCTCCTGAGGCGTCTAAAGCCTGGTTAGCAAGTACGATCCGTATCATGGATAAAATGGGATGCAACGATGTGCGCAAGCTGTGATGCGCAATTTCTTTGCTACAAGGCGATGCCTATAGTTGGTGGACGACTACCACTGTTGGATTGGAACCCAATGAGGTAGATTGAGAGTATTTCAGAGGTGCCTTCAAGAGAAAGTATTTGGGGGTGAGATACTTGGACGAAAAGAAACGTGAGTTTATGTCGCTAGTTTAGGGCAATCTTTCTGTGGCCGAGTACGAGGTCCAGTTCGTACGCCTGAGCCAGTATGCCCCAGAGCTGATACCTAGTGAGAGGCACTAATGTGATCGCTTCCGGTATGGGCTGGTACAGGAAGTCAAGACGTATATGTTAGCTGCAGATTATACCGACATCGATGTGATTGTATGTTGAGCCAAAGACACCAAACAGAACTTGGGTTTGTCGTCTCGTGGTGTTGGTTCTAGCTCTGGGAAGAGAGCAGCTGAGTATAGTTCTGGGGGTGGACAGAACAAAAGAGGTCGAGATAGGAGACATCATCCTGAGGGGAGGCAAGGTGCTCCGGGTCGAGGTGGTCAGATTCAGGGAGGCCGAGTAAGGTTTGAACAGCACACGTGCTGGACATGTGGGTCGAGGGACCATCTGAGGCGAGATTGTCCTCGAGCAGCTAGAGAGGTTCAAGCTCCTATTGTGGTGATAGGGAATTCGTGTTGGAACTGTGGTTCAGCGGATCGCAAGAGGCGAGAGTGTCCTTTGTTGGTTGGTGGAGGCCAAGGACGTGCACCTGCTATGGCTGCACCTCAGAGAAGCCGTGGGCGCGGCCGAGGGAACTTCCAGAGGAGAGACGAGGGCCAGAGAGGCGTTGTTCATGTAGTGGCAGTTCGGCCTGAGGGAGGCGGTCCTGCCAGGGTCTATGCTCAGCGCGAGGAGCGCAATGATACCGATGTTATCGCAGGTACCTTTGCTCTTCAGTCTTTATCATTGCTGGCTTTGATTGATTCTGGATCCACGCATTCTTATATCTTGAGTGAGCATGCACATTTTCTTGATTTACCTGTTGAGTTGCTTGAAGTAGGAATGCAAGTGACTAGTTCTTTTGGTGAGACTGTAGTCACTAGGAGGTTGTATAGGATATGCCCTTTTTCTGTGCAAGGTCATGTTTTTCTTGTGATTTGATAGAGTTACCCTTCTACAGATTCGATGTAATCCTCGACATGGATTGGTTGACTGAGCATAGAGCGGTGGTTGACTTTGATGTCAAGCGGGTCACCTTAAAGCTTGTCGATGATTATGAAGTAGTGGTAGTAGGCGAGAATGTGAAATTCTTGTCGAATGTGATTTCGGTTTTGGAAGAAACCGTATGATGAAGTTGGGATGTGAGGCTTACCTTCCCTATGTGATGAATCATGGCACAAAGGATGTGCGTGTGCAAGACATCTGAATCGTCCGCGATTTTCTGGGTGTCTTTCCGGAAGAATTGCCTGGGTTGCCACCAAACAGGGAAGTTTGTACAAGAATACGACTCTGGTGTCCATTACTCCTTATCACATGGCACCTAAAGAGCTAAAAGAGTTGAAAACGCAACTGTAGGAGTTGTTGGATCGAGGTTTCATCCGGCCGAGTGTGTCACCTTAGGGTGCACCGGTCTTGTTTGTAAAGAAGAAAGATTGGACAATGCGGATGTGCATAGATTATCGGCAACTGAACAAGTTGACGATCAAGAACAAGTATCCCTTGCCTAGGATTGATGATCTCTTCGATCAGTTCCGGGGAGCCTCGGTGTTTTCTAAGATAGACTTGAGGTCAGGATATTACCAGCTGAAGGTGAAGGATGTGGACATACCTAACACAACTTTTCGGACAAGGTACGAGCATTACGAGTTCTTAGTGATGCCGTTTGGTTTGACCAACGCGCCTGCAGCTTTCATGGACATGATGAATCGTGTATTCCATGAATTCTTGGATCAGTTTGTGGTGGTGTTCATCGATGATATCCTTGTGTACTCTCGTACCGAAGAGGATCATGATAGACATTTGAGAATTGTTTTGCAAGCGTTGTTGGAAAATCAGTTGTATGCCAAGCTAAGTAAGTGTGAGTTTTGGCTTAGGGAGGTGGTCTTCCTTGGACATGTTGTGTCAGCTGAGGGTATTCACGTTGATCTGCACAAAGTAGAGGCTGTGATGAGTTGGAAAGTGCCTAAGTCGGTAACGGAGGTACGAAGTTTCCTTGGTCTAGCTGGGTATTACCGTAGGTTTGTCGAGGGCTTCTCTAAGATAGCTGCACCTTTGACCAAGTTGTTGCAGAAGAATGTTCATTTTGAGTGGACAGATGCGAGGCAACAAGCTATTGAAAAGCTGAAGGAAGCTTTGACGCAAGCTCCTGTCCTGATTCAACCTGAGTCTGGAAAGGAGTTTGTGGTTTATAGTGATGCATCCATTGTTGGTTTGGGCTGCGTGTTGATGCAGGAAGGTAAGGTAGTAGCTTATGCATCTAGACATTTGAAGGTGCATGAGCGTAACTACCCTACTCATGATCTTAAGCTTGCGGCTGTTGTGTTTTCTTTGAATATCTGGAGGCATTACCTATACGGTGAGAAGTGTGTTGTGTTCACGGATCATAAGAGTTTGAAGTATCTCATGTCTCAAAAGGAGTTGAACCTTAGGCAACGTCATTGGGTGGAATTGCTTAATGATTATGATCTGACGATCGAGTACCACCCGGGCAAGGCTAATGTTGTAGCCGATGCTTTGAGCAGGAAAGTGGCCGTAGAGTTGAGGGCGATCTTTGCTCGCTTGAGCATATCGCGTGATGGTGGTCTTATTGCGGAATTGCAAGTGAAACCATCTCTGATTCAGTTGATCAAAGATAAGCAGTTGCTTGATGATTCCCTTGTTTCGCATGTTCAGAACATTGCGGAGGGTAGACCTTCGGATTTCAGCTTTACTGATGAGAATGTTTTGTGCTTTGGAAGTCAAATAGTGGTGACAGATGATGTTGAGTTGAGGCGCACTATTCTGACTGAAGCTCATAGTAGTCCTTTTGCTATGCATCCTGGTAGTACAAAGATGTATCGTAATTTGAATGATGAGTACTACTGGGTGGGGTTAAAAAAGGATATGGCTGAATTCGTTAGTAAGTGCATGGTGCGCCAGCGAGTGAAGGCTGAACATCAGGTTCCTTCTGGGTTGTTGCAACCTTTGAGAATCCCAGAATGGAAGTGGGAAAGAATTACCATGGATTTTGTGTCGAGATTGCCGTTGTCACTGTCAAAGAAGAATTCGGTTTGGGTGATTGTAGATCGGCTCACGAAGTGTGCACATTTTCTGCCTGTGCATACTACATATACCTTGGATAAGTTGGCTGAGCTGTATATTGCTGAGATTGTGCGGTTGCACGGTATACCAAAGTCTATAGTGTCGGATAGGGATCCGAGGTTTACAACGCGATTTTGGGAATGTTTGCATCAAGCCTTGGGTACACGGTTGAATTTCAGTACTTCATATCATCCTCAGACGGATGGACAGTCGGAACGTGCGATCCAAGTGCTTGAGGACATGTTGAGATGATGCGTGATAGATTTTCAGGGTTCTTGGGAGAAACACTTGTCGTTGGTTAAGTTTGCGTATAATAATAGTTACCAGGAAAGTATTCAAATGGCTCCATACGAGGCTTTGTATGGTAGAAGATGTAGAACCCCTCTCTGCTGGGCAGAAGCTGGGCAAAAGTTGATTTCGATGCCAGCCATGTTAAAGGGAACCACCGAGAAGGTGAAGCTCATTTGTGAGCGTTTGAAGGCAGCATCAGATAGGCAAAAGTCTTACGCGGACCTGAAGCATAAGGAGATTGAGTTCGCGGTTGGCGAACGTGTGTTTTTGAAAGTATCACCTCGGAAGAAGGTGATGAGATTTGGGCATAAGGGTAAGCTTAACCCAAGGTTCATTGGACCCTACGAGGTTGTGGAGCGTATTGGTCCTGTGACATATCGGTTGAGATTGCCTTCGGAGCTGGAAAAGATACATGATGTGTTCCATATCTCTATGTTGCAGAAATACAGATCGGATCCTTCGTATTTGATGCCTGTTGAGGAGATAGAGTTGAATCCGGATCTGTCATATGATGAGGAACTAGTGAGGGTTCTGGACGTGAGCAGTAAAGTTTTTCGTGGCAAGACGATAGAGCTTGTGAAGGTGTTGTGGCGACACCGAGGAGTTGAGGAGGCCACGTGGGGAAGCAAGACGGACATGCTGAAGCAGTTTCCGCACCTTTTTCCTTCAGGTAAAATTTCGAGGATGAAATTTCCTAAGTGGGGGAGAGTTGTAACACCCTGGTTTTGGGCCTAGATGTTTTAGACATCAGACCGGACTGGTCGAGAACGGTTCGAATCGCGTAAGGCGATTTAGGGAAATCAAGAATCGAGATAGGATAAAAATATGGTAAAAATTGCTGAAATCCTCTAAACATAAGTTTAAGAGGTTGGTCAAATAAATTTTTCTAAAAGAGTTTCGAAAGTGGTACATTTTGAGTAGTGACCAAATTTTAAAGTTTCAAAACTGTGGAAATGTGATTTTTAAAGAAGAAGCCAAATTCTTAGAATCTTTAGGGGCTTTATGGCAATTTAGCCTTTCCGTAATATGACATGTTTTTAAAATGGTTTTAATTAAATAGCTTTAATTGGTTTTTAGTTAATTTAATTAATTAGGTGGTTAATTACTGAGATTACGTCACGTAACTACCATCCTCACCTCATTTTCAGCCAAACACTATTTCAAATCATTTCTCTCAAGAATTATTTTCTCCCAAACACTCTCTCAATATTTCCTAAACAATTCTCAAGAATCCTTTCAAGTTCTTCAAGATTTTGCTAAGGAAAACTTGTCATTCATTGAGGAAAGCAAGGATTGGAGGTAAATCCCGTTCTAAACCTCTGATTAAAGTTCTTTATTGAAATTCCCAAGATCTTTGGCTTCTAATTAATGTTTTTTGTTGAGTTTTCATTATAGTTTTGATTTGAGATCAAAATCTTGTAAAAATATGGTTGAAATCTTAATTTTCGGATTTGTTTTGTTAAGCTCTGTTTTGGATTGATTTTAATTGAGTTTTAAGTTGGTTAATATGTTGAAATGAGGATTTGATAACATAGATCCCGAGATCCTTGAGTTTCTTGATAGTTTTAAATGAGTTTTTGAGGTGAATGGTGGAATCATGCTTGCTGGAGGTATAGGATGGGTTAGGTTGTTTGTTAGATGTGTTTTGATGTTTATAATTGATTGGAAGTTATGTATGATGGATGGGCTTGGTTTAGGAAGCAATCGATTGAGTTTTTGGTTGTTTCGAATGGGTAAATTGGTGTAGTTTGGATGAGCAACGAGTTTGTGATTAGTTGCTGGTGTTGAAAAGCATTTAGATCTCTGTTTTGATGATATGAAAACAGGGGATCTTGATCCGGAAGCAAACAAGGCGTTGTTGGAGGCTCTGGAAGAGTAATTTTCGTGTCGGCGAGCGAAGCTTCGCGTATCGGTGAATGGAAATGGATTTTCCAGCTTTGTAACGCTTTGAGCGTGGTCTTGGGAGCTTAGTGTAAGTTTGAAACGCTTAGCTAAGCTCAAGAGTAAGTGATTCGAAAGTCTATCTCGGAAATGTGCTATGTTATGATGAAAATGCACTTGAGTTAAATGCGGTTTTGATTAATGTTTTAAAGCATGATTGATGTTGGACTCTAATGCCATTGTGTTAAGGATGCACTAGGTAAGTGATCCTTGGTTTTTATGTGAAAAATGCATATGATGTTAAACATGTTTATGCTTGTGGAAATGGCATTGTATTTATGCTTGTAAAATAGTGGATTATTGAAGTTAAATGATTATATTGGCAAGTGATGAAAGTGGTTTTTGGTTCTTGTAATCGGATATAGTTAGCCGGCTATAGGATTGAGTGCACCGTGAATAAAGTCGCCTTGGATGTCGAGGGGTTGTGATTGTGCCGTAAACTCCATCCAAGCACCCTAACGATTGAGGCTAAGATCACAACGGTGAATGGTTTAATCCCGTGTGTGAATCTTGTGGTATGTGTTCCGTACTCTCGTTAGTGGAATTATACAACTTCCAATAAGTGATGTTGAGGGGTTGTGATTGTGCCATTAATCTCTATCACGGGTGGTGAGGAGTTGTGATTGTGCCATATATCTCCACCTTGTGTAGTCCTGTAGTATGTATGAAGCGTGTGAGACAACGCTTGTAATCCGCGTATCCGATTGTGTCTATTGAGTTGGTTTTGGTATGGTTTGAGAAATGATCACTTGTAAGCTAATATAATGTTGTTGATTAATGGTTTAAGCATGAGATGCTTGTGATTTATGCTAGAATTCATGTAATGCTTGGTAAAGCATGAACAAAGGTTTATTTGCTGTTTTTAAGTGATGCATACGAGCATGTGTTTTAAAAAGTGCATTGATGTCATGAGTGGGCATGTTTTAAGTAAAGGCATGTGTTGATAATTGGTGTTTTGCCGGTTGTGTGAAATGCATTGATGAATGTTGTTTTAGCGAACCTCACTAAGCTTTGTGCTTACGCTCATTTGTTTCATCAATGCAGAGAATTAGGCTTTTGAGGCAGCAAGTAAGCAAGGGGAATCCAAGCACTTTTTTCTAGCAAAGTATGTGGTTTTACTTTGGTGTAATAAGAGGAAATGGGTGGGATTTCTACTCTTGGATGTTTGAAGATGTTGTTAATTACTTTGTCCATGTTAAAGGGAACCACCGAGAAGGTGAAGCTCATTTGTGAGCGTTTGAAGGCAGCATCAGATAGGCAAAAGTCTTACGCGGACCTGAAGCGTAAGGAGATTGAGTTCGCGGTTGGCGAACGTGTGTTTTTGAAAGTATTACCTCGGAAGAAGGTGATGAGATTTGGGCATAAGGGTAAGATTAACCCAAGGTTCATTGGACCCTACGAGGTTGTGGAGCGTATTGGTCCTGTGACATATCGGTTGAGATTGCCTTCAGAGCTGGAAAAGATACATGATGTGTTCCATGTCTCTATGTTGCAGAAATACAGATCAGATCCTTCGTATTTGATGCCTGTTGAGGAGATAGAGTTGAATCCGGATCTGTCATATGATGAGGAACTAGTGAGGGTTCTGGACGTGAGCAGTAAAGTTTTTCGTGGCAAGACGATAGAGCTTGTGAAGGTGTTGTGGCGACACCGAGGAGTTGAGGAGGCCACGTGGTGAAGCAAGACGGACATGCTGAAGCAGTTTCCGCACCTTTTTCCTTCAGGTAAAATTTCGAGGATGAAATTTCCTAAGTGGGGGAGAGTTGTAACACCCTGGTTTTGGGCCTAGATGTTTTAGACATCAGACCGGACTGGTCGAGAACGGTTCGAATCGCGTAAGGCAATTTAGGGAAATCAAGGATCGAGATAGGATAAAAATATGGTAAAAATTGCTAAAATCCTCTAAACATAAGTTTAAGAGGTAGGTCAAATAAATTTTTCTAAAAGAGTTTTGAAAGTGGTACATTTTGAGTAGTGACCAAATTGTAAAGTTTCAAAACTGTGGAAATGTGATTTTTAAAGAAGAAGCCAAATTCTTAGAATCTTTAGGGGGCTTTATGGCAATTTAGCCTTTCCGTAATATGACATGTGTTTAAAATGGTTTTAATTAAATAGCTTTAATTGGTTTTTAGTTAATTTAATTAATTAGGTGGTTAATTACTGAGATTACGTCACGTAACTACCATCCTCACCTCATTTTCAGCCAAACACTATTTCAAATAATTTCTCTCAAGAATTCTTTTCTCCCAAACACTCTCTCAATATTTCCTAAACAATTCTCAAGAATCCTTTCAAGTTCTTCAAGATTTTGTTAAGGAAAACTTGTCATTCATTGAAGAAAGCAAGGATTGGAGGTAAATCCCGTTCTAAACCTCTAATTAAAGTTCTTTATTGAAATTCCCAAGATCTTTGGCTTCTAATTAATGTTTTTTGTTGAGCTTTCATTATAGTTCTGATTTGAGATCAAAATCTTGTAAAAATATGGTTGAAATCTTAATTTTCGGATTTGTTTTGTTAAGCTCTGTTTTGGATTGATTTTAATTGAGTTTTAAGTTGGTTAATATGTTGAAATGAGGCTTTGATAACATAGATCCCGAGATCCTTGAGTTTCTTGATAGTTTTAAATGAGTTTTTGAGGTGAATGGTGGAATCATGCTTGCTGGAGGTATAAGATGGGTTAGGTTGTTTGTTAGATGTGTTTTGATGTTTATAATTGATTGGAAGTTATGTATGATGGATGGGCTTGGTTTAGGAAGCAATCGATTGAGTTTTTGGTTGTTTCGAATGGGTAAATTGGTGTAGTTTGGATGAGCAACGAGTTTGGGATTAGTTGCTGGTGTTGAAAAGCATTTAGATCTCTGTTTTGATGATATGAAAACAGGGGATCTTGATCCGGAAGCAAACGAGGCGTTGTTGGAGGATCTGGAAGAGTAATTTTAGCGTCGGCGAGCGAAGCTTCGCGTATCGGTGAATGGAAATGGATTTTCCAGCTTTGTAACGCTTTGAGCATGGTCTTGGGAGCTTAGTGTAAGTTTGAAACGCTTAGCTAAGCTCAAGAGTAAGTGATTCGAAAGTCTATCTCGGAAATGTGCTATGTTATGATGAAAATGCACTTGAGTTAAATGTGGTTTTGATTAATGTTTTAAAGCATGATTATAAGCATGATTGATGTTGGACTCTAATGCCATTGTGTTAAGGATGCACTAGGTAAGTGATCCTTGGTTTTTATGTGAAAAATGCATATGATGTTAAACATGTTTATGCTTGTGGAAATGGCATTGTATTTATGCTTGTAAAATAGTGGATTATTGAAGTTAAATGATTATATTGGCAAGTGATGAAAGTGGTTTTTGGTTCTTGTAATCAGATATAGTTAGCCGGCTATAGGATTGGGTGCACCGTGAATAAAGTCGCCTTGGATGTCGAGGGGTTGTGATTGTGCCGTAAACTCCATCCAAGCACCCTAACGATTGAGGCTAAGATCACAACGGTGAATGGTTTAATCCCGTGTGTAAATCTTGTGGTATGTGTTCCGTACTCTCGTTAGTGGAATTATACAACTTCCAATAAGTGATGTTGAGGGGTTGTGATTGTGCCATTAATCTCCATCACGGGTGGTGAGGAGTTGTGATTGTGCCATATATCTCCACCTTGTGTAGTCCTGTAGTATGTATGAAGCGTGTGAGACAACGCTTGTAATCCGCGTATCCGATTGTGTCTATTGAGTTGGTTTTGGTATGGTTTGAGAAATGATCACTTGTAAGCTAATATAATGTTGTTGATTAATGGTTTAAGCATGAGATGCTTGTGATTTATGCTAGAATTCATGTAATGCTTGGTAAAGCATGAACAAAGGTTTATTTGCTGTTTTTAAGTGATGCATACGAGCATGTGTTTTAAAAAGTGCATTGATGTCATGAGTGGGCATGTTTTAAGTAAAGGCATGTGTTGATAATTGGTGTTTTGCCGGTTGTGTGAAATGCATTGATGAATGTTGTTTTAGCGAACCTCACTAAGTTTTGTGCTTACGCTCATTTGTTTCATCAATGCAGAGAATTAGGCTTTTGAGGCAGCAAGTAAGAAAGGGGAATCCAAGAACTTTTTTCTAGCAAAGCATGTGGTTTTACTTTGGTGTAATAAGAGGAAATGGGTGGGATTTCTACTCTTGGATGTTTGAAGATGTTGTTAATTACGTTGTTCATGTTTGGTTTCTTATCTTTGGGTTGTAAATGGCCTTTGAGGATTGATTTGTGCTTGAATGTGACTTTTAGCTTTTGGTATGGTTTTGAAGACTAGGAAGCATGCCTATAGTTCCAATGCTCGCTTGAATGATGCCATGTTTTAGTTCGTGCTTCGTAAAGTTGATCTTTGATGCTTATGCATGTTGTATGTATATTGTGGCATGTTTTGGAATGTTTTCGGATGTGGAAAGATGTATAAAACCAGCAAAATCTGCTATTGCAGGGCAGGACGTTTCGGAACGCCCTCATCCGTATCGAAACGATGGCCTATATTGGCTAGGGGGTTTCGGAACGGGTGTGGTCGTTCCGGAACATTTTGCTACTGTGAAGCCTGGTTTCGAACCTGGTTTCGGAACGCACCCGAGTTTCAAAACGGCCAGCATAGTTTCGAAACAGCCATTTCGATATAGAGTACAGTGTTCCGGAACAGGTGACCGTTGGAGTTGAATTTGAATTGTTTCAGGTTTCTGTTTTCTTACGTTTTGGTCCCTGAGTCTTGAATGCTTAATTAAATGAGTTTGGATGATCCGTTTAAGATGAAATTTGACATGCTGGCTTATTATATGATTAATTTTGGATTGATAATTTTAAAACTTGTTTAGTCCTTATAATTCTGGAAATTTACAAATTAGTCTCTAAAAGACAATCGTATGCAATTGAACCCCTAAATGAATTTCGTTCGTTGTTTCACTTCCGTTAAAGTGTTTTGCTATTCACATAGGTTAATAATGTGCATCTAGAAAAGTTAAAAAGAAAAAAGGGCCGTTAATCAAGGTTGACTTTTACGAGTTGACTTTGGTTTTCCCCGTGTAATCTTCTTAGTTTGAGTCGGGCGTCTATGCTGTGCTAAGGGTTTTACATTTGTTGTTATCAGAGCCAGGTTATGAAAGAATTAGGGGTGTTGGTATGTGAAATTGATATGTATTGACATATGTTGTTTGAAAAGCATGATTTTGGTTGAATTTTGGAGCTTATGCTATGCTTGATTGATGTAAATCGCATGTGAAATGAATATGATTGTATGTTAATGATGCGATGTTGATATGTGTTGATTTTGGATGATGGAAAGTTTGTTGAGCATGATGTGTCGTTGTATGCTATATTATGTTTGAGGGAAATCGGGGTGCCCATTGCCTTATTACACTAATTAAATGTTTTTGTAAACTTGGATCCTTGTTTGAGGCTGGCCTAAATGGTTTGATTTGTTTTTGTTGTTATGCTTTGTTTAAAATAGCACTATGGGTCCGAGGAGAGAGCTGAGGTCGAACACAATAGTGCCTCATGGCGACCAGGGTGAGAAAGGGGCTGATGTCCCTTCTGGTGGAAATCTACGTCCTTCGCCACCACCTGGAGGTAGGGAGCAGGAGTAGCAAGGACCTGCTGGTCCGGGTTTGGGTGATCTAACGCCATTGGTTCAGGCGATAACCGGGGCGTTTCAGGCTACTGTTGCCGGAGCACATGTACAGGCCCCTGCAGCTGGACAGACGAGCTTACCATTGGAGAGATTGAGGAGCCTAGGAGCTGTGGAGTTCTTCGGAATGTCTCCTGAGGCGTCTAAAGCCTGGTTAGCAAGTACGATCCGTATCATGGATCAAATGGGATGCAACGATGTGCGCAAGCTGTGATGCGCAATTTCTTTGCTACAAGGCGATGCCTATAGTTGGTGGACGACTACCACTGCTGGATTGGAACCCAATGAGGTAGATTGAGAGTATTTCAGAGGTGCCTTCAAGAGGAAGTATCTGGGGGTGAGATACTTGGACGAAAAGAAACGTGAGTTTATGTCGCTAGTTTAGGGCAATCTTTCTGTGGCCGAGTACGAGGTCCAGTTCGTACACCTGAGCCAGTATGCCCCAGAGCTGATACCTAGTGAGAGGCACTAATGTGATCGCTTCCGGTATGGGCTGGTACAGGAAGTCAAGACGTACATGTTAGCTGCAGATTATACCGACATCGATGTGATTGTATGTTGAGCCAAAGACACCAAACAGAACTTGGGTTTGTCGTCTCGTGGTGTTGGTTCTAGCTCTGGGAAGAGAGCAGCTGAGTATAGTTCTGGGGGTGGACGGAACAAAAGAGGTCGAGATAGGAGACATCATCCTGAGGGGAGGCAAGGTGCTCCGGGTCGAGGTGGTCAGATTCAGGGAGGCCGAGTAAGGTTTGAACAGCACACGTGCTGGACATGTGGGTCGAGGGACCATCTGAGGCGAGATTGTCCTCGAGCAGCTAGAGAGGTTCAAGCTCCTATTGTGGTGATAGGGAATTCGTGTTGGAACTGTGGTTCAGCGGATCACATGAGGCGGGAGTGTCCTTTGTTAGTTGGTGGAGGCCAAGGACGTGCACCTGCTATGGCTGCACCTCAGAGAAGCCGTGGGCGCGGCCGAGGGAACTTCCAGAGGAGAGACGAGGGCCAGAGAGGCGTTGTTCATGTAGTGGCAGTTCGGCCTGAGGGAGGCGGTCCTGCCAGGGTCTATGCTCAGCGCGAGGAGCGCAATGATACCGATGTTATCGCAGGTACCTTTGCTCTTCAGTCTTTATCATTGCTGGCTTTGATTGATTCTGGATCCACGCATTCTTATATCTTGAGTGAGCATGCACATTTTCTTGATTTACCTGTTGAGTTGCTTGAAGTAGGAATGCAAGTGACTAGTTCTTTTGGTGAGACTGTAGTCACTAGGAGGTTGTATAGGATATGCCCTTTTTCTGTGCAAGGTCATGTTTTTCTTGTGATTTGATAGAGTTACCCTTCTACAGATTCGATGTAATCCTCGACATGGATTGGTTGACTGAGCATAGAGCGGTGGTTGACTTTGATGTCAAGCGGGTCACCTTAAAGCTTGTCGATGATTATGAAGTAGTGGTAGTAGGCGAGAATGTGAAATTCTTGTCGAATGTGATTTCGGTTTTGGAAGAAACCGTATGATGAAGTTGGGATGTGAGGCTTACCTTCCCTATGTGATGAATCATGGCACAAAGGATGTGCGTGTGCAAGACATCTGAATCGTCCGCGATTTTCTGGGTGTCTTTCCGGAAGAATTGCCTGGGTTGCCACCAAACAGGGAAGTTTGTACAAGAATACGACTCTGGTGTCCATTACTCCTTATCACATGGCACCTAAAGAGCTAAAAGAGTTGAAAACGCAACTGTAGGAGTTGTTGGATCGAGGTTTCATCCGGCCGAGTGTGTCACCTTAGGGTGCACCGGTCTTGTTTGTAAAGAAGAAAGATTGGACAATGCGGATGTGCATAGATTATCGGCAACTGAACAAGTTGACGATCAAGAACAAGTATCCCTTGCCTAGGATTGATGATCTCTTCGATCAGTTCCGGGGAGCCTCGGTGTTTTCTAAGATAGACTTGAGGTCAGGATATTACCAGCTGAAGGTGAAGGATGTGGACATACCTAACACAACTTTTCGGACAAGGTACGAGCATTACGAGTTCTTAGTGATGCCGTTTGGTTTGACCAACGCGCCTGCAGCTTTCATGGACATGATGAATCGTGTATTCCATGAATTCTTGGATCAGTTTGTGGTGGTGTTCATCGATGATATCCTTGTGTACTCTCGTACCGAAGAGGATCATGATAGACATTTGAGAATTGTTTTGCAAGCGTTGTTGGAAAATCAGTTGTATGCCAAGCTAAGTAAGTGTGAGTTTTGGCTTAGGGAGGTGGTCTTCCTTGGACATGTTGTGTCAGCTGAGGGTATTCACGTTGATCTGCACAAAGTAGAGGCTGTGATGAGTTGGAAAGTGCCTAAGTCGGTAACGGAGGTACGAAGTTTCCTTGGTCTAGCTGGGTATTACCGTAGGTTTGTCGAGGGCTTCTCTAAGATAGCTGCACCTTTGACCAAGTTGTTGCAGAAGAATGTTCATTTTGAGTGGACAGATGCGAGGCAACAAGCTATTGAAAAGCTGAAGGAAGCTTTGACGCAAGCTCCTGTCCTGATTCAACCTGAGTCTGGAAAGGAGTTTGTGGTTTATAGTGATGCATCCATTGTTGGTTTGGGCTGCGTGTTGATGCAGGAAGGTAAGGTAGTAGCTTATGCATCTAGACATTTGAAGGTGCATGAGCGTAACTACCCTACTCATGATCTTAAGCTTGCGGCTGTTGTGTTTTCTTTGAATATCTGGAGGCATTACCTATACGGTGAGAAGTGTGTTGTGTTCACGGATCATAAGAGTTTGAAGTATCTCATGTCTCAAAAGGAGTTGAACCTTAGGCAACGTCATTGGGTGGAATTGCTTAATGATTATGATCTGACGATCGAGTACCACCCGGGCAAGGCTAATGTTGTAGCCGATGCTTTGAGCAGGAAAGTGGCCGTAGAGTTGAGGGCGATCTTTGCTCGCTTGAGCATATCGCGTGATGGTGGTCTTATTGCGGAATTGCAAGTGAAACCATCTCTGATTCAGTTGATCAAAGATAAGCAGTTGCTTGATGATTCCCTTGTTTCGCATGTTCAGAACATTGCGGAGGGTAGACCTTCGGATTTCAGCTTTACTGATGAGAATGTTTTGTGCTTTGGAAGTCAAATAGTGGTGACAGATGATGTTGAGTTGAGGCGCACTATTCTGACTGAAGCTCATAGTAGTCCTTTTGCTATGCATCCTGGTAGTACAAAGATGTATCGTAATTTGAATGATGAGTACTACTGGGTGGGGTTAAAAAAGGATATGGCTGAATTCGTTAGTAAGTGCATGGTGCGCCAGCGAGTGAAGGCTGAACATCAGGTTCCTTCTGGGTTGTTGCAACCTTTGAGAATCCCAGAATGGAAGTGGGAAAGAATTACCATGGATTTTGTGTCGAGATTGCCGTTGTCACTGTCAAAGAAGAATTCGGTTTGGGTGATTGTAGATCGGCTCACGAAGTGTGCACATTTTCTGCCTGTGCATACTACATATACCTTGGATAAGTTGGCTGAGCTGTATATTGCTGAGATTGTGCGGTTGCACGGTATACCAAAGTCTATAGTGTCGGATAGGGATCCGAGGTTTACAACGCGATTTTGGGAATGTTTGCATCAAGCCTTGGGTACACGGTTGAATTTCAGTACTTCATATCATCCTCAGACGGATGGACAGTCGGAACGTGCGATCCAAGTGCTTGAGGACATGTTGAGATGATGCGTGATAGATTTTCAGGGTTCTTGGGAGAAACACTTGTCGTTGGTTAAGTTTGCGTATAATAATAGTTACCAGGAAAGTATTCAAATGGCTCCATACGAGGCTTTGTATGGTAGAAGATGTAGAACCCCTCTCTGCTGGGCAGAAGCTGGGCAAAAGTTGATTTCGATGCCAGCCATGTTAAAGGGAACCACCGAGAAGGTGAAGCTCATTTGTGAGCGTTTGAAGGCAGCATCAGATAGGCAAAAGTCTTACGCGGACCTGAAGCATAAGGAGATTGAGTTCGCGGTTGGCGAACGTGTGTTTTTGAAAGTATCACCTCGGAAGAAGGTGATGAGATTTGGGCATAAGGGTAAGCTTAACCCAAGGTTCATTGGACCCTACGAGGTTGTGGAGCGTATTGGTCCTGTGACATATCGGTTGAGATTGCCTTCGGAGCTGGAAAAGATACATGATGTGTTCCATATCTCTATGTTGCAGAAATACAGATCGGATCCTTCGTATTTGATGCCTGTTGAGGAGATAGAGTTGAATCCGGATCTGTCATATGATGAGGAACTAGTGAGGGTTCTGGACGTGAGCAGTAAAGTTTTTCGTGGCAAGACGATAGAGCTTGTGAAGGTGTTGTGGCGACACCGAGGAGTTGAGGAGGCCACGTGGGGAAGCAAGACGGACATGCTGAAGCAGTTTCCGCACCTTTTTCCTTCAGGTAAAATTTCGAGGATGAAATTTCCTAAGTGGGGGAGAGTTGTAACACCCTGGTTTTGGGCCTAGATGTTTTAGACATCAGACCGGACTGGTCGAGAACGGTTCGAATCGCGTAAGGCGATTTAGGGAAATCAAGAATCGAGATAGGATAAAAATATGGTAAAAATTGCTGAAATCCTCTAAACATAAGTTTAAGAGGTTGGTCAAATAAATTTTTCTAAAAGAGTTTCGAAAGTGGTACATTTTGAGTAGTGACCAAATTTTAAAGTTTCAAAACTGTGGAAATGTGATTTTTAAAGAAGAAGCCAAATTCTTAGAATCTTTAGGGGCTTTATGGCAATTTAGCCTTTCCGTAATATGACATGTTTTTAAAATGGTTTTAATTAAATAGCTTTAATTGGTTTTTAGTTAATTTAATTAATTAGGTGGTTAATTACTGAGATTACGTCACGTAACTACCATCCTCACCTCATTTTCAGCCAAACACTATTTCAAATCATTTCTCTCAAGAATTATTTTCTCCCAAACACTCTCTCAATATTTCCTAAACAATTCTCAAGAATCCTTTCAAGTTCTTCAAGATTTTGCTAAGGAAAACTTGTCATTCATTGAGGAAAGCAAGGATTGGAGGTAAATCCCGTTCTAAACCTCTGATTAAAGTTCTTTATTGAAATTCCCAAGATCTTTGGCTTCTAATTAATGTTTTTTGTTGAGTTTTCATTATAGTTTTGATTTGAGATCAAAATCTTGTAAAAATATGGTTGAAATCTTAATTTTCGGATTTGTTTTGTTAAGCTCTGTTTTGGATTGATTTTAATTGAGTTTTAAGTTGGTTAATATGTTGAAATGAGGATTTGATAACATAGATCCCGAGATCCTTGAGTTTCTTGATAGTTTTAAATGAGTTTTTGAGGTGAATGGTGGAATCATGCTTGCTGGAGGTATAGGATGGGTTAGGTTGTTTGTTAGATGTGTTTTGATGTTTATAATTGATTGGAAGTTATGTATGATGGATGGGCTTGGTTTAGGAAGCAATCGATTGAGTTTTTGGTTGTTTCGAATGGGTAAATTGGTGTAGTTTGGATGAGCAACGAGTTTGTGATTAGTTGCTGGTGTTGAAAAGCATTTAGATCTCTGTTTTGATGATATGAAAACAGGGGATCTTGATCCGGAAGCAAACAAGGCGTTGTTGGAGGCTCTGGAAGAGTAATTTTCGTGTCGGCGAGCGAAGCTTCGCGTATCGGTGAATGGAAATGGATTTTCCAGCTTTGTAACGCTTTGAGCGTGGTCTTGGGAGCTTAGTGTAAGTTTGAAACGCTTAGCTAAGCTCAAGAGTAAGTGATTCGAAAGTCTATCTCGGAAATGTGCTATGTTATGATGAAAATGCACTTGAGTTAAATGCGGTTTTGATTAATGTTTTAAAGCATGATTGATGTTGGACTCTAATGCCATTGTGTTAAGGATGCACTAGGTAAGTGATCCTTGGTTTTTATGTGAAAAATGCATATGATGTTAAACATGTTTATGCTTGTGGAAATGGCATTGTATTTATGCTTGTAAAATAGTGGATTATTGAAGTTAAATGATTATATTGGCAAGTGATGAAAGTGGTTTTTGGTTCTTGTAATCGGATATAGTTAGCCGGCTATAGGATTGAGTGCACCGTGAATAAAGTCGCCTTGGATGTCGAGGGGTTGTGATTGTGCCGTAAACTCCATCCAAGCACCCTAACGATTGAGGCTAAGATCACAACGGTGAATGGTTTAATCCCGTGTGTGAATCTTGTGGTATGTGTTTCGTACTCTCGTTAGTGGAATTATACAACTTCCAATAAGTGATGTTGAGGGGTTGTGATTGTGCCATTAATCTCTATCACGGGTGGTGAGGAGTTGTGATTGTGCCATATATCTCCACCTTGTGTAGTCCTGTAGTATGTATGAAGCGTGTGAGACAACGCTTGTAATCCGCGTATCCGATTGTGTCTATTGAGTTGGTTTTGGTATGGTTTGAGAAATGATCACTTGTAAGCTAATATAATGTTGTTGATTAATGGTTTAAGCATGAGATGCTTGTGATTTATGCTAGAATTCATGTAATGCTTGGTAAAGCATGAACAAAGGTTTATTTGCTGTTTTTAAGTGATGCATACGAGCATGTGTTTTAAAAAGTGCATTGATGTCATGAGTGGGCATGTTTTAAGTAAAGGCATGTGTTGATAATTGGTGTTTTGCCGGTTGTGTGAAATGCATTGATGAATGTTGTTTTAGCGAACCTCACTAAGCTTTGTGCTTACGCTCATTTGTTTCATCAATGCAGAGAATTAGGCTTTTGAGGCAGCAAGTAAGCAAGGGGAATCCAAGCACTTTTTTCTAGCAAAGTATGTGGTTTTACTTTGGTGTAATAAGAGGAAATGGGTGGGATTTCTACTCTTGGATGTTTGAAGATGTTGTTAATTACTTTGTTCATGTTTGGTTTCTTATCTTTGGGTTGTAAATGGCCTTTGAGGATTGATTTGTGCTTGAATGTGACTTTTAGCTTTTGGTATGGTTTTGAAGACTAGGAAGCATGCCTATAGTTCCAATGCTCGCTTGAATGATGCCATGTTTTAGTTCGTGCTTCGTAAAGTTGATCTTTGATGCTTATACATGTTGTATGTATGTTGTGGCATGTTTTGGAATGTTTTCGGATGTGGAAAGCTGTATAAAACCAGCAAAATCTGCTATTGCAGGGCAGGACGTTTCGGAACGCCCTCATCCGTATCGAAACGATGGCCTATATTGGCTAGGGGGTTTCGGAACGGGTGTGGTCGTTCCGGAACATTTTGCTACTGTGAAGCCTGGTTTTGAACCTGGTTTCGGAACGCACCCGAGTTTCAAAACGGCCAGCATAGTTTCGAAACAGCCGTTTCAATATAGAGTACAGTGTTCCGGAACAGGTGACCGTTGGAGTTGAATTTGAATTGTTTCAGGTTTCTATTTTCTCACGTTTTGGTCCCTGAGTCTTGAATGCTTAATTAAATGAGTTTGGATGACCCGTTTAAGATGAAATTTGACATGTTGGCTTATTATATGATTAATTTTGGAGTGGTATGTTTAAAACTTGTTTAGTTTTTATAATTCTGGAAATTTACAAATTAGTCCCTAAAAGATAACCGTATGCAATTTAACCCCTAAATGAATTCCGTTCGCTGTTTCGCTTCCGCTAAAGTGTTTTGCTATTCACATAGGTTAATAATGTGCATCTAGAAAAGTTAAAAAAGGGTCGTTAATCAAGGTTGACTTTTACGAGTTGACTTTAGTTTTCCCCGTGTAATCTTCTTAGTTCGGGTCGGACATCTAGGCCAGGTTAAGGGAGTTACAATGTTGGAATTATGATAATCCTTAAAACATCTATGTTCATCTCTTAGTGACTTTACTTGACAAGTTCTATAGGGTTGTTTAAGGTCAACTGGAGATGCTCATATAACCCATGGACAACCTTCCTTACAAACTACTTGAATTCTCATGTTGTCATTTTTCTTAAGCCTAACAATAATCCTATTCTTTATGCTATACAACTTAATAGCTTTTTTTAAGACATGTTTTTGTTGCAAAAAGTAATCCCACATTAATAGTGGGATTCAAAATGTCAGCAGTGGTGTTAAGTTCATGATATATATATTTCCTATGTAAACCCTTTGAGTCTGACCCATCTAGACTGTGTAATGAGTTATAATGCCTACTGTCATGATTACTATCAAACCTCACTTCATCACTGCCCTCCTCATTACCTCTATCTACATTAACACCCACCCTAACATCAAAAATTTCATCTTCATAATTATTTTCAGAATTAGAAAAACCAGACTCATAAGTAGTTGACTTATCATAACAGAATCTTCTGAGTTAGAATTACCATCTACCATATCTACATGCTCAACATGATCAGTATCACTAACATCTTTTCATCAACAGTAATTTTAGGTTCAACATTAATTTCAAGTTCAACACTCGCAAAATTAGCTAAACTTGAAACATCCTCTAAGTACACATGGACATAATGGTTCCTAGGTAAATTGCTAACCATTTCAAAGACATCACCATCAGTTGTTAGCAATTTAACCTCAAAAAAATTAACCGACTCTTCTCAATATACCTTCACAATATAATTGATTTCTAACACTTCAACCATGTCTCTAATGTGAACATACTCATTCTATCTATATCACATCGATCAAAGTAATTTACAAACTAAACAACATATATGATACCTGGTTTCCTCAAAAATAAATCACCATGGTGAAAGACAATGGTGAACTTTAATGAATTTGTCTCTGTTAATAAAACAAAATACAAAAAATTCAATAAGTATCCCATTTATTAACCAAATGACATCAGAGTAATTAAATAGGAAAACAATTTATATATAAAACTAATATACCAACCAAATAAAAAAAATTAAATTAAGTAAATACCCACCTACCTACATGCAAAAGTGACATAACAGTAACTATCACATTTATTATTCAAATAAGTAAACAAAGATAATGGTCCACCAGTAAACAATTAAGTGACAGACAAAGTCATATAATAATGATCCACTAGCACATATATTAAATGGTATAATATGTTTACCTTAACATATAATACTCAAATAAATATGAAGAACATGCATAAAAACAAAAATCCAGTTTCACATGCATAATAAAAAAAACAAAGTTTCTGTCACTTCCTCCACAACATTCAAAGTTACATAGAAATCAGTTTCACATGCATAAATCACATAAAAAACATACACAAATTAACATATACCAATATTTAAGAGACATATAATTTATGTCACTTTCTTTGTTACATTCAAAGAAAATAAAATTTTAAATTTTAAATCTTAAATCATCCAATCATACCAGTATTAAGTGACGCTTAAAGAAAGTAAAAAGTACTCAGTGTTGTGTTCTAACTCTTAATTCATTAAATCATGCCAGTATTGTGTTTCTATCACTTTCTAAATTTAGGGTGCCATATTAGATTTTTCTACTGATAAAGAGATTAAAAACCTTAAATGACAAAAAATACTCAGTATTATATTCTAACTTTTAATTCATCAAATTGTGACTTTCCAAAAAAAATATGTTTCAAAATTACCATATATATTGCCGAGTTTGTCTCTTTCGTGAAGAACTCTCTCCATTTCAACCTCTAAGTCGATTTCTTTAAGTGGCAAGACAAAAATCAACTAATCCTTTCTCACTATCCCTTTCAAACAAATTTTCTCTCTGGTAATAAAAACTAATCGATCTTTTAAGTGTCGTTGAAGTTTCTTAATTTTAAAGGTAATTTATTTTTTATTAAATATTTAGACATGTAAAAAATATTAATTAAAATTTTAGCATATGCTTGCCGTTAGTGATTAACAGCCACGTCAGGCGTGCCGTTAGCTTTTTAACGGTGGGTGGTCAGATCAGGTTCATTTATATAGTTGAGTGGTCAAAATTTGAATTTTTTTAGTTGGGTGGTTAAAACAGGCCGCGAGCAATAGTTGAGTGGTCACTGGGGTAGTTTACCTAAAATTTAAACAAACACGAACCGAATATGAACACGTTTAAAAATAAATAAACAAACACGAACACATCCTTATTCGTTCAAGCTCGATTCATTTACTGCCCTATAAATAATACAATTTCATCTAAATCCCAAATTTATGCACAAGCATTGATCAACTTCAATTGGTTGCATGAAAAAATAACAAAAACCGTGATGAGACTAGACCTGGAAAACTTGACTCGAGACTCGAAATAGATGACCCAAATTTGACCCTTAACCCGAATTGAACTGAACCAAACCGAAATCGACCCGAAATTTAATTGAACTAAAAATGGACCCAAACTGATTTTCAACTGAATCGAATAGACCCAAACTGAATGGACAAGAACTGATTTCACTCGAACCGAAAGCACTGTGAATCGAAGGCAACCCGAAATAAAGAAAAGATATTAAAATAAATAAAGAAAGAATAGATGTGAACTGTCACACAACTCACCAAAAAGCCAGATATACATGCTATATAAAGTCATATATAGGGTATACAAACCTAACTCGTCCTAAAAATCCGTCTGAAACCGATTAATCTCCTATTAATCAGATATTGACCCGACCCAAAAATAAACGACATGATATTAACAGAACCGAAAGTCAACCGAATCGAAAATCAACCGACCTGACCCGATACTCAAACTGAAATCATCATAGGCACGAACCAGAGCTGAACCGAACTTAAATTAAATGCAGTCAAACTCGAAATGATCTGAACCGAAACCGAACCGAACGATCCGTATGCCACCTCTAGATGGAACACTAGATTCCTTAAGCAAAGTTAGGGGTTCGAATCCTAACATTATGAATATAATAATTAAGTTCAAAGAGTAACCTCATGATAGACCTTAACAATACCCAATCCAAATTAATCAACCATTCATTTAGACATCAATAGTTTAAAAACATAATCATGTATGCAATTTAGCGGCAAACAAATAAAAAAAGTTATTACTTTATATCTAATTTGCATGGAATCGTATCCAAATATATTACACACTTTTAGCATTTGATAAGCTTATTGTCACGCCCCGCCAGTTGAGCACCAAGGCCAACCGAGGCCTAATGAGCCCCTTGGGCGTTCTAAAGGGAGTCAAGCCCCAAGGAGGCCTCTAGAACGGCCTAGAGAGACCCAAAGCCGTCCTTAAGTATTTCCACACGGTTCTAGGAGGTTTCAAGACTCTCTAAAAGCAGCTAGGCTCATTGGGAAGGACCTAGAAGACCCGAGAATGATCGGGAAAGCTCGGGACTAATCCAGGAGGCTCCGGAACGATCTAGAAGCCTTTAGAACATTGTAGATACATGTAGATGACTAGAGATATATGTAGAGATCTCTGGAATAGTGTATGCCTTGTTGATATTTTGGGAGGCAAAATGTGAGCCGTCTGATCAAATAAATCTCCACTGTCCATTAAGGAGGTGGGTGCCTATAAATAGGCTAGTTAGGGTCATTTGTAATCCATCCCATAATTCACACAAGTTAGCTCTCTTGTAAAGTTTCCTTTCAAAGTTCAATACAAGGTCTTTTCATTGTAAGCTCTCTAGCCTTCTCAAGTTTTCTTGTGTTTTCACTAGCTCCTTTTGTGATTAGCCATAGCGTTGCGTGGGGCAAGGCTTGTTAGCATCGTGGTGAGAGTTCTAACGCCGCACAGATCTTCGGGAGAAAGATAAGTCTGTGACATTATTCAAGCCACAATCTTTGAAATTATTCTCCCCTTTTAACCTACTCCTTTTGTTTTCCTCAGGCATTTCCCAATTATAACCTTGCATTACCTAATTCAAATGAAGGGGGTTTTGAGGTTAAAGGTCAAATTGTATAAACCCCTTTTATATTATGTTTTTTTACAGAACTAGTCCCTCCAATCTATTTTGATTATCTTTAGCTCGCCACTACTTTTGAAATATGTATTGTTAGCCTCGATGAATTTTTTCTTCTTCTAATTCTACCAAATAATTTGACGTGATTTATTTCTTTTTACACATGTAGTAATGTGGTATATTTTCGATACAATTGGATAAAAATTGACATTTCCCTTTGCATATTCTCCCCTATTAGCCTTTGTACCTTTCGTTTTCCTCTAGACCTTCCCACCTAAAAGGTTCTTTTTTTTCTTTAGAGATTCAGTTTTCAAATGCTTGGGATGAAAATTAAAGTCATAATTATTTGATATAGTTTCTTAATTACACTTAAATTTAAAACTCCAGTCTCGGTATTAAATACTATGAAACTAAAATTGATTTTGATATAACAATTTAACATATGGAATAAATTGTAAAACAATAAATTTTTAGGTATTTTCAAAGACTCGCATTTTGACATGCCATTTTGAACCAAATATTATTTCAAGTCAAAACATATTTAAAGGTTCGATTTTAACTAAGTCTTTTCTTAGGTTTTCAAGCTAAGCTTAAAAAAACGCCCAGGCGTATCGATACGGTTTTTCAACACTGGAATTTTAATCGTTCATAGCGTACAGATACGGTATAACCTCGTATCGATACGATATTCATCTGGGTAAGACTTTAAGTTATAGCGTATCGATACGCATTGGAATCGTATCGATACAGTTTTCTTCTTAAAATATTATTTTTCTATAGCGTACCGATACGGCATGTCACCGTATCGATACAATATGCTGACCTTTGCAAAATCCTTGCATTTAATTTTTGAACGTTGGCTTCTCAGTTAGTTGGTGTTGCGTGTAAAAGTGTCTATGCAATGTAGTGCAAGTGTACACGATGCAAGTAGTAAAGTGATACGTAAGTATCATATATCGTCTCCACAGGGATTGGGCTAATAGCTTTGACCTTGGTTTTCTGCACGAAGGGAAAAGAAAGAGTTTAATTGTTGTTTACGAAATAATAAAGAGAACTGAAGATAAAGGATGAAAATATTCAGAGTAAAGAGTAAGCCGATATTGATTTGCTCCGTAGTGCAGGTGTTGCAATGTCTAAAACTTCTCTGTTCTGTCATAGCGCCTGTCGCGGCAGCACCTACTGCGGCAGCGGTCTGTTGTTGTCGCGGCAGCGAACACACAACTCAGCACTTCAAGCTTGGCAAGAATCCTTGCTATGCCTTGGCCTATCCCTAGGTCCAAGTCTGTCGATGAACACGTCTTTGATGATACCTCCCGACGTGAATCGAAGGATGAACACCGATGTTGTTGAATTCTTCCTTAGCCACTTAACCTCGTCCTATCCCTAGGTCCGAGATAGTTCAACCATAAACTGGAGAACCCGTACTTATTCCTTTCGTATACTTAAACTCTCCCGATATTAAGTAAATAGATAATCTCACAATGCTCTCCCGATACTCTTGCAAGATGTTGAAAACCAGAATAAGCAAACTTGAAGTCTATTTTATTGAACAGAAAAATCCTAAAACAATGCAATCCTTGCAACTACTTTACAGAATCAACCCTTAGGCCTAGGGGAAGTTTAGAACATGATGAGAAGGGGGAAAACGACTAAGGTTTAGGGGAAGACGGCTAGAGAGTAAGATATCCTTCCCTAAGTCGAGTTACATGCCTTTATATAGGCCTTGGGTTCAAGTCTTCTAATATGGCAAGAATACAAATTTAAATTAAAGTACAACTCTATTAAAGACTAAATCTTCAGAGCATATGTCTTTAATTCGTCCTTCCTTCTTGCTTGGAGTTACTTCCTTGAACTTTGGGCTTGGCCTTCATTCTGATCTAGGGCTCAGAAAAATATATGAGTGCTTCACGACAGACCGGCTTAAATTCCTCTTTCTGTCGAGCTCCACTTCACTTCTTCCCTTCACCATTGCTGTCTGTTGAGTGTGTAAAAGTTCCATTATTTACCCCCTATTTAACCCATATTTCTGCTGCATTCAAGCATAATTCATTGCATTTAGGCCAGTTTACAGTTAAACATCACAAATATATTAAAAGACACAGTTTCTACTAAAATTGGTTGTTTTTGCAGGTTGCTGCTGTAGCAGATAGGAGAGGCAGGCGCTGGGCAGAGAAGCAGAAGAGCTGGAACTGGATGAGCAGTCAAGGAGGACGATGCTGCCATGGTTGCCGCCGTGACAGCAGAGGACGACAACAGTTTTGAGGAGAAGAAGCAAAGTGGACCTCGACAGATAGAGAAAATTCAGCCCGTCTGTCGTGTAAAACCACTATATTTTTTCCAAGCCCTAGATCAGAAGAAATACCAAGCCCAAAGTTCAAGGAGAGAAAATCCCAAGCAAGAAGGAGGACGACTTAAAGATAGATTCTCTGAAGATTTAGTCTTTATTAGAGTTGTACTTTAATTTAAAGTTGTATTCTTGCTATTTTAGAAAACTTGGACCCAAAGCCTATATAAGGGCATGTATTTCGACTTAGGGAGGATATCACCTATTCTCTAGCTTTCTTCCCAAAACCCTAGCCGTTTTCCTTCCCTCAACTTGTTCTAAATTCCCCTTAGGGCCACAGGTTGTTTTGTAAAGAAGTTGCAAGGGTTTCTTTTGTTTTAGGAATTTTTAGTTCAATAAAATAAACTTCAAGTTCTCTTATTCTGGTTATTAACATCTTGCAAGAGCATCGGGATAGCATTGTGAGGTTATCTATTTACTTAATATCGGGAGAGTTAAGTATACGAAAGGAATAAGTGCAAGTTCTCTAGTTTATAGTTGAACTATCTCGGACCTAGGGATAGGACGAGGTTAAGTGGATAAAGAAGAATTCAACAACATCGGTGTTCATCCTTCGATTCACGCCGGGAGGTATCATTAAAGATGTGATCATTGACAGACTTGGACCTAGGGATAGGCCAAGGCACAACAGGGATTCTTGCCAAACTTGAAGTACTGAGTTGAGTGTTCACTGCCGCGACAAGCAACGGACTGCTGCCGCGACGGGAATGACGACAGAACTGGATTTCCTAGACTTAGCAATACCTGCATTACTGAGCAATTCAATACCAGCCCATTCTCTCTATCTTTATTTCTCTACTCTTTTATTTAAGTTTTCTTTATTATTCTCGTGACAACTTCTCTATTATTTTCTTTACTCTCGTGCAGTGATTCTAGGTGAAGCTATTGGCCCAGTCCCTGTGGAGACGATATCCGATACTTCGTATCACTTTACTACTTGCGTCGTGTACACTTACACTACAATTGCGATAGACACTTTTACACGCAACAAGTTTTTGACGCCGTTGTCGGGGACTGGCAACATAATTCTTCCTTTTCTTTTACTGCACTTTCGTCTTTAGTTTTTTTTTAATTTTTATTTTCTGTTTTTCTTTGGTTTGTTCCAACTCTTGCTTTTCACAAGTTTGCTTGTTTATGCGCAGATCGAGACGAGAAGAAGATCCTGAGTATCCATTAGATCCGGAAATCGAACGTTCATTCAATCTTAAGAATCGCCTTCGTCACATATTATCCAGGAACGAGTACCTTGAGGAACAGTTAGAGACGATGCAAAACCAAGGAAACCCTATGGGTAACGACCCTCCTGTCGGAGATGGAGAGATTATACCTCATGTCGGCAACCCGCCCAATACTGCCGTGCGGCGGTCCTGTCGTGACTACATGTTGAATGATCATGTAAAACTGGAAACCACGCTGCCGGATATAGATGTTGACAACTTCGAGCTGAAACCTGTCATGTTTAGCATGATCAACAACACCGACCAATTTAGTGGTGCTGCTACAGAGGATGCTAGGGAGCATCTCAAAACGTTCCAGGAGATCTGTGGTTCGTTTAGACTGCCAGGGGTTAATCCGGAGATACTGAGGCTTCAGTTATTTCCCCATTCATTGAGGGACAGAGCAAAGACTTGGTGGAATAAACTTACGCCGGGTTCAATTAGAACTTGGGCAGATTTGTCTCGTGAATTTTTATCTCGTTTTAATCCTTCACATTTATCTGAGCAATTACGTAATGAAATTGCTACTTTTCAACAGGAAGATGACGAGCCGATGCACGAGGCCTGGGACAGATTTACCACTCTTCTACGGAACTTCCCAATGCATGGATTCCCCGTCTAGAACCAGGTAACAAAGTTTTATAATGCTGCCAACTTACAAACTCATATTCGAATTGATTCAGCAGCAAACAGATTACTATTGGACAAAGACCCGGATGAGGCAATGCAAGTATTGAAAAATATGGCAAAGAATGAGGAGCAGTTTCCGACAGCAAGAAGAGGGGGTAAACGGGTCCTAGCTGTTAAGGACTATGAGGCTGAAAGCACGATGAAATCACATGTGGCATACCTTACTAAGGCAATGAAAAAGCTCTTGAACGATGATTCACAGCCGGTATTTGCTGTCGAAGAGGTATGTGAAATTTGTGAGGGAAATCATAGTTCGGATGAGTGTCCTATACAGTTAGAAGAGGGAAAGTATGTTGGAAACTACAAGCAGAATTACAACTCCAACAACTAAAATCCCAGCTGGAGAAAGGATCCCAAGTTTTCTTGGAGTAATCCCAACAATGCCCTGAATCCTCAAGCACACAATAATCAGAATCAGGGAGGACCTAGATTGCTGACTCGATAGCAACTGCAGCCGCAGCAGCAGCAGCAACAGCCACCAGCTGCCACAAACAGTATACTGGAACAGACTCTGGCTACGTTCATGTCTCAGACAGGAACTTATATTGAGAATATAAATCAATTTGTCAAGAAGACAGAGACATTCATGGATAAAACAGAGATGCGGATGACAAATCATGAAGCTACTCTGAAATCTTTGGAGACACAGATGGGTCAGGTCTCTCAGCATATCAACCCAAGGCAGACTGGCGGATTTCCTAGCAATACTGAAAACGCTAGGCAGCCCACACATGAGCAGTGTAAAGCTATTACTACTAGGAGTGGGAAGAAACTACCAGTGCCAGAGAAAGAAGCTGAAATAGTGAAGAAACCAGCCTTGGACAGACCTGCCGAGGAAGCTGCCCCGACAGGTAACAAACAGCCTGCTGCCGATGAGCCTGTCACAACAATAGAAGCGACAGAGGAGAAAAATGATGAACCCAAACCTCCTCAGATTCGTATGCAGTGGGAAGGACGTATCGCTGATTATCGTCCCCCACCCCTTTTTCCTCAACGGTTACAGCAATTGAAGCAAGAATCACAACTTAAAAAGATTTATGATATTTTTAAGCAGGTTCATATTAATATCCCGCTGTTAGATGCCGTTAGGGAGATGCCCGGTTACGCCAAATTTCTCAAGGATGCCATGTCGAAGAAATCTAACTTGGGGAATTTGAAACGGTTAAGATGACAGAAGGATGCATGAGTATTCTTCATAAGCAACCACCCCAGAAAAAGAAGGATCCGGGGAGCTTCATCATACCTTGTGTAATCGGAGATAAATATGTGGGTAAGGCACTTTGTGATCTTGGTGCTAGTATTAATTTAATGCCAAAATCTGTTTTTCAGAAATTAGGTATTGGAAAAGCTCGGCCCACGACAGCAATTCTGCAGCTGGCAGACCGCTCTTACGCTCATCCGGAAGGAAAAATCGAAGATATTCTGGTAAGAGTGGATAAATTTATTTTTCCTGCTGACTTTCTTGTTTTAGATTGTGAAGCAGATGAAAACGCACCAATCATCCTGGGGCGACCCTTCTTAGCCACGGGAAGATCACTGATTGATGTGGAAAAAGGAGAACTCACCATGAGAGTGAACGATCAAGAAATAAAGTTGAATGTTCTCCAAGCTATGAAGCAGGCTGATGCAGAAGAGGAATGCAAGGTTATCACTGAAGTTACCCTTGACCAACCCTGCATCAGGTCGGGCTGTCACGACATCAACATTGGTCACTGCCTCGGCAGCCACTTACAGCACTGTCACGACAGCAGCGACGACATCAACTCTTCAGAATCCGATACATCTGATACTGAAGATCGGGAGAAGGTAAACTGGATAGGCGATCGTCCAGGTAAGTTATTCGAACCTTTAAATTATACTTCGGATAACCATGCAATTCAAAAGCCATCAACTGTTGAGCCCACTGTTTTAGAACTGAAGCCCCTGCCAGGGCAGCTAAAATATGCTTTTCTTGGTTCAAATGATACGTTGACCGTAATCATCTCTTCTAAGTTGATGCAGGAACATGAACAACAGTTAATGGGGATGCTGCAGCAGCACAAAAAGGCAATTGGGTGGATGATAGCTGATATTCAAGGCATTAGTCCGGCCTTATGTATGCATAAAATCCTTCTCGAGGATGATCATAAGCCGACTATAGATGCTCAAAGGCGGATAAACCATGCGATGAAAGAGGTGGTGCGAAAAGAGAATCAAATGGTTAGATGCTGGTATAATCTACGCCATCTCGGACAGCAAATGGGTGAGCCCGGTGCAATGTGTTCCCAAGAAAGGAGGAATGACCGTGATAACCAACGAAAACAATGAGCTAATCCCAACCAGGACTGTGACCGGTTGGAGGGTTTGTATGGACTATCGGAAGCTTAATAAAGCTACTCGAAAGGACCACTTTCCTTTACCATTTATTGATCAAATGCTTGATAGACTAGCGGGTAAACCTTACTATTGTTTTCTTAATGGTTATTCAGGTTACAATCAAATAGCTATCGCACCGAAAGATCAAGAAAAGACGAGATTCACTTGCCCATACGGCACGTATGCTTTTAGGAGAATGCCATTTGGACTATGCAATGCACCAGCCACCTTCCAAAGGTGCATGATGGCTATATTCTCCGATATGGTGGAGGACTTCCTAGAAATTTTTATGGATGATTTTTTAGTCTTTGGAGACGACTTCAAAAGCTGCCTAAGCAACCTACAAAAGGTACTTGAAAGATGTGAAAAAGCGAATTTAGTGTTAAACTATGAAAAATGTCACTTCATGGTGGATGAAGGGATAGTCCTTGGCCATAAGATTAGCTGCCGTGGCATAGAAGTCAACAGAGCCAAGATAAAAGTGACCGAAAAGCTGCCGCCGCCCACCACAGTCAAGGGAATCAGAAGTTTCTTAGGACATGCTGGATTTTATCGAAGGTTCATTGTAAATTTTTCAAAAATCACCAAGCCCATATGTCATCTTCTGGAGCAGAACCGAGCCTTCGACTTTAACGAAGAATGTACTAAAGCATTCAAGGTTCTGAAGGAAAAATTGGTAACATCCCTAATAGTACAGCCACCAGACTGGACACGACCATTTGAGATCATGTGTGATGCTAGTGACTATGCTGCCGGGGCAGCACTTGGGCAGCGGAGAGACAAACTCTTTCATGTCATCTACTATGCCAGCAAGACACTGAACGACGCCCAAGTGAACTACACCACCACAGAAAAGGAGTTATTAGCTGTGGTATTCTCCATTGACAAGTTCCGTTCTTATATACTTGGAACGAAGGTCATAGTACACACAGACCATTCTGCCTTGAAGTATATGTTCACGAAAAAGGATGCTAAGCCTCGATTGATACGGTGGATCCTGCTATTGCAAGAATTCAACCTTGAAATCAAGGATAAAAAGGGGACAGAAAATCAAGTGACAGATCACTTGTCGAGGTTGGAGAAGGGACAAAGTCTACCAACAGATGAGACAAAACATACTGGAGACCTTCCCAGATGAGCAGCTCTTTGCTGCCGCAGTCACTGCCGCAACAACCATGGCGGCAGGTAAGTCTTCTGAACTACCCTGGTATGCTGATTTCCTTAATTTCTTAGTTAGCGGAATAATTCCCTCTGACCTTAATTATCAAGCCAGGAAGAGGTTCCAAAATGATGTTAAACATTATTATTGGGACGAACCTCTTCTTTTAAAAATCTGTGCAGATCAGGTTATAAGGAGGTGTGTACCACATGAAGAGCAAGAAGACATACTTCATCACTGCCATGCTTCACAGTATGGAGGACACTTAGGAGGCAACAAAACTGCTGCCAAGGTGCTGCAGTCATGATTTTATTGGCCGTCACTGTATAAAGATGCACAAATCTTCTACAAGAGTTGTGACAAGTGCCAACGGACAGGAAACATCTCAAGGAGACACGAGATGCCGCTGCATAACATTCTTGAAGTCGAGATCTTCGACGTTTGGAGGATTGATTTTATGGGACCATTCCCGTCTTCATGTGGGAATCTATACATCCTCCTGGCAGTAGACTATGTCTCTAAGTGGGTTGAAGCTATCGCCACCCAAAAGAATGATGCCAAGACAGTACAAAGGTTTTTGCACAAAAACATTTTTTCTAGGTTTGGCATCCCTAAGGCGATTATTAGTGATGAAGGGAGACATTTCGACAACAGGGTTATTGCTGCTGCCTTGAAGAAGTATGGTGTCAAGCATCGGATTGCAACATCATATCACCCTCAGACCAATGGACAAGCTGAAATATCCAACAGGGAAGTTAAGAACATTCTTGAGAAGATGGTTAAGCCAACTAGGAAAGATTGGTCTTTACTCCTTAATGATGCATTATGGGCTTATAGGACAGCCTTTAAAACTCTATTGGGAATGTCTCCATACCGATTGATTTATGGAAAAACATGTCATCTACCTGTCGAGATCGAGCATAGAGCATACTGGGCAATCAAGGCATTGAATTTGGACTTGGACAAGGCAGGGCAGAAAAGGCTATTGGAGCTGAACGAAATTGAAGAAATCCGGACAATGGCCTATGACAATGCAAGAATCTACAAGGATAAAACTAAGAAGTGGCATGACAAGAAGTTGCTGCCACGACAGTTCTGCCCAGGACAACTTGTATTGCTGTTCAATTCTAGGTTGAAACTCTTCCCAGGAAAGCTCAAATCTAGATGGTCTGGCCCGTTCCAAGTCGTACACGTTTTTCCCCATGGTGCCATCACAATCCGATCATTAAAAGACGGGCACCAATTCAAAGTCAACGGACAACGCTTAAAGCATTATCAGGAGACTGAAGCCCAAGAATGCAAGAAGTGGTTACCTTAGGAGATGCCCCACCTGGCATCCCTAATTTAACCTAACTTTTATTTTTGTTTTTATTTTTAGTTTTATTATTACATATTATTTATTAGGAAATAAGATTTATTTTATTCGAATAATGTTTTTATTTTTCTGTTTTTAGGAAATAAAGGAGTCAAGAAGAACAGGAGAAGTGAACTCAGCCCACCATCCATCCACCAGCCCAACAAAGCCCATATTTTGGAGCCTGTCGTTACAGCTGCCGCGACAGACGCGGAAAATACACGCTGTCAACACGCTGTCACGACAGACACGAAAACACATCACAAATGCGCAGCAGACACGGAAACACGTGACAGACGTGTCAGACAGCTACCGCGTAACAGCTGGCCCCATTATTCACGCTTGCCGTTACAGCTTCAACGGGCAGCAAATCCTTCTATATAAAACCCCGTTTTATTTTTCATTTTCACTCACTTCTACTCTTCTTACTTGCTTCCTCTAGATTTTACTTGCTTTCATTTTTATTTCCACAATCGTTGCAACAATGTCTTCCAGGCAAACCCGTAGGAATGCTGCTTCCAGTTCCACACCAACATCAACCACCCCACGCTCCTTTGCTATCAGAGATATGTGGGAAGAGAGAGGATTCATTTACACGTCAAAGGAGGGGAATTTGGGCCTAAAGCCGTTCATTGCTCGCAAAATACGAGCTCTACAGTGGCAGATCTTCGCCGAACAAACTGAGGAGATGAACGTCTCTTTAGTGCGTGATTTCTATGCTGCCATCAACAGCAGGACGACGACAGTAGTGACCGTATGAGGAAGGGAAGTGCCATTCGAAGCTGAATACATTATCACCCTGTACGGATTCTACGTCAGCAGCAACGACGACGCCCACCAACAGTTCCTCAACACCCTTGACCCTGCTGCCTATGATGCTGTCATGGCAGAGCTGACAGATGAGGGCACTCAATGGAACACCAACCAAAAGAACCCACGGACGGTAAAGAGGACTCAACTGCTACCGGAGGCTAAATTATGGAATGCTTTTATCAAAAAGCGTATTATGCCGTCGTCACACAATACAACGGTTGACCAGCCCATGTTAGCCTTAATTCACTCCATACTACATGAGAGGCCCATTAACGTGGGCAACTATATCCATGAAAGCATCTTGGAGTGCGCACACAGACCGACGGGTCCACTTTATCTCCCATACCTCATCACCTCACTCTGCCGTGGCCATGGCGTACCAGAAGTGACCACTGACCTTCGAGTCCAAGGGAAAGGTTGGACAGAAAAGAACATACTAAGCCTCACGGAGCTGACCGCTGCCACTCCTATGTCGTCATTTGATCCAGCTGCCACAACAACAGACATGAAAAAGCAGCCAGAAACGAAACCAGCTACTGCAGCAGCCGCCCCAACAGACTCCTCCGCCCAGGTCTTAGCTGCCATTCAGAAGATGGAGGAACGACAGCTCAGGCTGATGAACTTCATCAGGGATTTTACTGCTTCCACGGTAAACTTTATCCATAATTCTTTAAATTTCCCTGATACTGTCTTCCCCACCTTCCTTGCACATTATTTTACTGTCACTACACCTGCCCACACTCCCACACCTGTTGCCACACCGCGGACACCCTCTGCCGCCACAACACTATCACCTGCCCCGACAGCCGCCGGCAGCAACCGTGCTGAGCCATCTGCCCGTGGTACGAAACGAAGAATGGCATCGGAGGAGCTTGACGCCTTCATTTTCGGGTTCTCGTCCTCCTTCGTTTGGGCCGCCAGTGAAAATGAGCCCTCTATTAAGAGGAATCTATCAAAAGGATTTCTCACCAGTGAAGAGGCAGAAGCGAATGGTAGACAAAAACAACATGCCAAGAGCCAGCGGCAGCAGCAGTGATAGCAGCAGCGGTGAGAGCAGCAACAGCAGCTCTGAAGTCCAGGTTGTGGAGCAACCCCCTCATATCTCCCCAACCAGGATCCAACCACCACGGGAGGCCAAAGCAAAGAATACATATGCCTCCCCAATTCCCCAGCCAGCTCCAAAAGCTCGTGCCCGCCGCCAGATCAGAGTCAGCAGCAGCAGCGAAGACATCGATTAAAAATTTAAGTTCTTATCTTCTTTTTGCTGCCTGCTTATATATTTTGTGATGTACTGTTTTTATCTTTATTTTTCCTTGTCATTTGCATTGAGGGCAGTGCAACCCTCGAGTTTGGGGGTGGCATCTCTCCATTAATGGAGTCCATCTTAGTTTAAAATTTGTGTCTTCTACTTAGTTTATTTTTGAAAAAAAAATTTGGCTTAAGTCTGTGAACTAAACTTACCTGCCTTGACAGCCCCGTCGTGGCAGTGCCTTTAGGATAGTTTTTAGGAGCAGTTTAGAGCCTTTCTATAGTTCTAAAAACTTAAACACCTTTGTGACTGTTATACTACTTAGAACTCTTTTAGTCAACTAGAATAGGAAGCTTAGCACTTGAATAGCCCCTAGAGGTGCCTAACACTGGCTCTAGGAAAGAAGTTTAGCAAAAGAGACTCAACAGCCCTAGAGGTGCCCGAAACTGGCTCTAGGAAGTTAACTAGAGGTGCCTAAAACTGGCTCTAGTGAAACTTTAGCTTAAAAAATAGTGAAATTGAGTCAAAAAATAAATAAATAAAAGGAGCATAAAAATGCTTTCAAATGATAAACTTTGGCATAAAAATTCGAGTTAAGGGCTGAAATATTCTAGTGAAACTAAGAGAGTCTTGGCATATACTGTTCACAAGCATGCACACACTGCACGAGGACTATAGGGAGACTCCGGACAGACTCTAAATTATCCGACAGGGTGCTGTCGTCACAGGGAACGAATGAAGGGTAAGGGAAAGTTCACTGTTTTAAGCCAAACAAAAATATTTCATTTTTCTTTTAGGTCTTAGTTGCTTGAGGGCAAGCAAAAACTTGAGTTTGGGGGTGTGTTGCGTGTGTAAAAGTTCTATTATTTACCCCCTATTTAACCCATATTTCTGCTGCATTCAATCATAATTCATTGCATTTAGGTCAGTTTACAACTAAACATCACAAATATATTAAAAGGCACAGTTTCTACTAAAATTGGTTGTTTTTGCAGGTTGCTGCTGTAGCAGATAGGAGAGGCAGGCGCTGGGCAGAGAAGCAGAAGAGCTAGAACTGGATGAGCAGTCAAGGAGGACGATGCTGCCATGGTTGCCGCCGTGACAGCAGAGGACGACAACAGTTTTGAGGAGAAGAAGCAAAGTGGACCTCGACAGATAGAGAAAATTCAGCCCGTCTGTCGTGTAAAACCACTATATTTTTTCCAAGCCCTAGATTAGAAGAAATACCAAGCCCAAAGTTCAAGGAGAGAAAATCCCAAGCAAGAAGAAGGACGACTTAAAGATAGATTCTCTGAAGATTTAGTCTTTATTAGAGTTGTACTTTAATTTAAAGTTGTATTCTTGCTATTTTAGAAAACTTGGACCCAAAGCCTATATAAGGGCATGTATTTCGACTTAGGGAGGATATCACCTATTCTCTAGCTTTCTTCCCAAAACCCTAGTCGTTTTCCTTCCCTCAACATGTTCTAAATTCCCCTTACGGCCACGGGTTGTTTTGTAAAGTAGTTGCAATGGTTGCTTTTGTTTTAGGAATTTTCAGTTCAATAAAATAAACTTCAAGTTCTCTTATTCTGGTTATTAACATCTTGCAAGAGCATCGGGAGAGCATTGTGAGGTTATCTATTTACTTAATATCGGGAGAGTTAAGTATACGGAAGGAATAAGTGCAAGTTCTCTAGTTTATAGTTGAACTATCTCAGACCTAGGGATAGGACGAGGTTAAGTGGATAAAGAAGAATTCAACAACATCGGTATTCATCCTTCGATTCACGCCGGGAGGTATCATCAAAGACGTGATCATCGACAGACTTGGACCTAGAGATAGGCCAAGGCACAACAGGGATTCTTGCCAAACTTGAAGTACTGAGTTGAGTGTTCGCTGCCGCGACAAGCAACGGACTGCTGCCGCGACGGGAACGACGACAGAACTGGATTTCCTAGACTTAGCAATACCTGCACTACTGAGCAATTTAATACCAGCTCATTCTCTCTATCTTGATTTCTCTACTCTTTTATTTAAGTTTTCTTTATTATTCTCGTGACAACTTCTCAATTATTTTCTTTACTCTCGTGTAGTAATTCTAGGTGAAGCTATTGGCCCAGTCCCTGTGGAGACGATATCCGATACTTCGTATCACTTTACTACTTGCGTCGTGTACACTTGCACTACAATTGCGATAAACACTTTTACACGCAACACCGTCATCATTGGCTGCCACAACAGCTGCCATGGTAGCATCCTTCTTCTCGTCTGCATTCCAGTGTTCCAGCTCTGCTTCTCCACTGCCCTACATCTGCTACAACAGCTACCTGCAAAAGTAACCAATTTCAGTAGAAACTGTGCCATTTACTATAATTGTGATGTATGAATGAAATCTTTCCTAAATGCAATGAATTATGCTTGAATGCAGCAGAAATATGGGTTAAATAGGGGGTAAAATATAGAACTTTTACACACTCAACACACCCCCAAACTCATGTTTTTGCTTGCCCTCAAGCAATTAAGACCTAAAAAAGAAATAATTTTTTTTGTTTGGCTTAAAATAGTGAACTTTTCCTTACCTACCATTCATTCCCTATTGTGAGCAACACCCTGTTGGATAATTCAGGATTCATCCAAAACCTTGCTATAATTCTTGTGTAGTGTGTGCATGTTTTGTGAACAATTATATGCCAAGACTCCTTTAGTTTACTAGAATAGCTAAGCTTCTAACTTGAATTTTTATGCCAACTTTCATCTTTTTTGAGGCAATTCTTAGGCTCCTTTAGTTTTTGACTTAGACTCGATTTCTCTTTTCTTAATTTAAGTTCGACTAGAGCCGGTTTCGGGCACCTCTAGCTAACTTTATAGAGCCGGTTTTGGGCACCTCTAGGTGTATTGTGTCTACTTTTTCTTAACTTCTTTCCTAGAGCCAGTGTTAGGCACCTCTAGGGGCAATTCAAGTGTTAAGCTTTTCCTATTCTAGTTTACTAGCAGAGTTCTAAACAGTATAAAAGTCAAAAAGGGTGTTTGAGAATCAGAACTATAGTAAGGCTCTAAACTGCTCCTAAAACTATCCTAAAGGCACTGCCACGACAGAGGCTGTCACGACAGGTAAGTTCAGTTCAAAGACTTAAGCCAAAATTTCATTTTTAAGCAAAAATAAAATAAATAATAGACACAATTTCTAAACTTAAAGACACTTCATTAATGGAAGGATGCCACCCCCAAACTCAAGGGTTGCATTGCCCTCAATGCAAAATGACAGAATGAAAAAGAAAAAGAAATAAAAACAACATCACAAATATAACAAAATAGCAGACAAAAAATATAAGAAAAGAAACTTAAATTTTAAGTGTTGTCGCCACTGCTGCTGCTGATCCGAATCTGCCGGCGGGCAGTGACTTTCCTTGTCGATGCTGGCAGATTGCTGGGAGAGGCAGAGGTAATCTTGTTCTTGACTTCCCTCGGAGGCTGGATGCGGGTAGGTGAGATATGGGGTGGTTTCTCCAACACCTGAACCTCCTCGGAGGAGCTGCTGCTGCTGCTGCCAGATTTTCCTTGGTCGGATGGTCCGACTCCGGTGTTTGGTTTCTGCCGTTTCACCGGAGTGAACTCCTTGGACAGGTTTCTCTTGACCGAGGGCTCGTCATCGGATTCCCCCCAAATAGAGGAGGAGGAGAAGACAGCTATATACCTGTCGAGGTCGGACATGGGCTCTTTTCTCTTCTCTCCCCTGGCGGATGTTGTGGCAGTGTGGCTGCCCCCTCCAGCTGTTGTGGCTGGGGTCGGGGTGGATGCAGCAGATGGTGTTCTTGGTGTGGCAACAGAGGTAAGGGTATGGGCAGGTGTGGGGGCAGCAAAATAATGGTCGGGGAAGGCAGGAAACAGTACATCAGGAAAATTAATATTGGTTTTAATGAAATGTACCGTTGCTGTTTTGAAGTCCCGAATGAAGCTCATCAGGCCCAGCTGCCGTTCCTCTAGTTTCTGCAGGGCAGTAAGGATTTGGGTTGAGGAGTCTGCTGGGGGAGCTGCTGCAGTGGGCTGCCTTTGTTCTGTGGCGGCAGGCTCTGTCTGGGTGGGCTCTGTCGGCTCTCCTGCCGCGGCAGAAGGGTTGTAGCTGGATATAGACGTTGCAACTTTCGGCTCCATCATGATGAGGATGTTCCTCTCCGTCTATCCTTTGCCTCGAATTCTCAAATCCTCGGCAGCTTCAGGTACGTTGTGGCCACGGTAGAGGGCTGTTATGAGGTAGGGGAAGACGAATGGTCCCGATGGTTGATATGCACAATCCAAAATCCCCTCCCGAGCATATCTACCAACATTTATGGGCCTCTCGTTTAAAATTGAATGGACGAGAGCTAACCTTGGTTGATCTACCGTGCTGTTGTGCGAGGAGGGCATAATCCTCTTTTTGACAAATGCATTCCACAGCTTGGCTTCGGGGGTGAGTTGCACTCGTTTCACCGTCCTTGGGTGTTTGGGATCGGTGTTCCACTGGGTTCCTTCCTCGGTGAGTTCTGCCATGACAGCATCATAATCTGCTGCCTCCAAGCTCTCCACAAATCTTTGGTGGCCGTCTTCCCTTCTGCCAACATATAATCCATATAGGGTGTTGATATATTCTGGCTCAAAGGGTACTTCCTTCCCACGAACCGTCACTGCTGTCGATGGCAGCATAAAATTCCCGGACTAATGTGACGTTCATTTCTTCCAGCTGCTCGACAAACATCTGCCACTGTAGAGCTATGATCTTGCGGGCGATGAATGGTTTTAGCCCGAGATTCTCCGTTCTGGTGCTGTAGATGAAGCCCTTTTCTTCCCACATGTCTCTGCCTTGGAAGGAGCTGGGAGTGGCTGCTGCTGGGGCAGATCCTGAGGCAGCACTACGACGGGTGTTTCTGGTACTCATATTGCAAGGAACTGTAGAAAAAAAATGAGAGCAAATGAAATTCTAGAGAGGAAACAAGTAGAGAGAGTAAGAGTGAGTGAAAAATGAATAGTAAAACAAGGTTTATATAGATGATGAAGTTGCTGCCTGTTGGAGCTGTAACAGTAGGCGCGAATAACGGGGCCAGCTGTTACGCGTTTTCTGACGCGTCTGTCACGTGTTTCTGTGTCTGTTGCGCGTCTGTTACGCGTTTGCGTGTCTGCCGTGACAACGTGTTGACATGCTAGATTTTCTGCGTCTGTTGCGGCAGCTGTAACGACAGGCTCCTATTTTGGGCTGATGGTGAGATGGTGGGCTGAATTCACTTCTCCTCTTCTCCTTGTATCATTTATTTCCTAAAATAATAAAAATAAATACTTAGTTCCTAAAAATAAAATAATTCTAATTACCTAATAAATATATATAAATAATAAATAATTAATAAAATTAAATTAGGTTAAATTAGGGATGCCAGGAGGGGCATCTCCTAAAGTAACCACTTCCTGCATTCTTGGGGCTTCAGTCCCCTGATAATGCTTTAATCTCTGTCTGTTGACTTTAAATTGGTGCCCATCTTTTAAAGATTTGACCGTGATGGCACCATGAGGAAAAACTTGCACCACTTGGAATGGGCCGGACCACCTAGATTTCAACTTCCCTGGGAAGAGCTTCAACCTAGAGTTGAATAACAACACAAGCTGCCTTGGGCAGAACTGTCGTGGCAGCAGCATTTTGTCATGCCATTTCTTCGTCTTGTCTTTGTAAATCCTTGCGTTGTCATAGGCCATTGCTCGAATTTCTTCTATCTCATTCAAGTCAAGTAGCCTTTTCTGTCCTGCTTTTTCCAAGTCCATATTCACTGCCTTGATGGCCCAGTACGCTCTGTGCTCAATCTTAACAGGTAGATGGCATGTTTTTCCATAAATCAGCCGGTAGGGTGACATTCTCAATGGAGTTTTAAACGTTGTTCTGTAAGCCCATAGTACATTGTTGAGGTGTAAAGACCAGTCCTTACGAGTTGGCTTAACCATCTTCTCAAGAATGTTCTTTACTTCTCTGTTTGATATTTCAGCCTGTCCATTGGTTTGAGGGTGGTAAGCTGTTGCGATCTGATGTTTGACACCGTATTTCTTTAAGGCAGCAGCTATAACCCTATTATCGAAATGCCTCCCTTCATCACTAATGATCGCCTTGGGGATGCCAAATCTAGAAAATATGTTCTTATGCAAAAACCTCTGAACCATCTTGGCATTGTTTTTCTGTGTAGCGATCGCTTCAACCCATTTGGACACGTAGTCCACTGCCAGGAGGATATAAAGGTTCCCACATGATGCTGGGAAGGGTCCCATGAAATCAATCCCCCAAACGTCGAAGATTTCGACTTCAAGAATATTTTGCAGCGGCATCTCATGTCTCCTTGAGATGTTTCCAGTCCATTCACATTTGTCACAGTTTTTGTAGAATGTCTGGGCATCCTTGAACAGTGACGGCCAATAAAATCCAGACTGCAAAACTTTGGCAACAGTTTTGTTACCACCTAAGTGTTCTCCATATTGTGAAGCATGGCAGTGATGAAGCACAACTTCCTGCTCATCATGTGGTATACATCTCCTGATGATCTGATCTGCACACATTTTGAAAAGAAGAGGTTCGTCCCAATAATAATGTTTAACATCATTTTGGAACCTCTTCCTAGCTTGATAGTTAAGGTCTGGAGGAAATATTCCGCTAACTAAATAATTAACGAAATCAGCATACCAGGGGAGTTCAGAAAACTTACCTGTCGTCGTGGCTGTCGCGGCAGTGCTTATGGCAGCGAACAACTGCTCGTCAGGGAAGGTCTCCAGTATGTGTGTCTCATCCGGTGGGAGACTCTTTCCCTTCTCTAATCTTGACAAGTGATCTGTGACTTGGTTCTCTGTCCCCTTTTTATCCTTGATCTCAAGGTCGAACTCTTGCAGTAGCATAATCCAACGTATCAGTCTAGGCTTCACATCCTTTTTGGCGAACAAATACTTTAGTGCAGAGTGGTCTGTGTGGACTATGACCTTCGTTCCAAGTATATATGAACGAAACTTGTCAATCGAGAACACCACAACTAACAATTCCTTCTCTGTTGTGGTGTAGTTTACTTGGGCGTCGTTCAGTGTTTTGCTGACATAGTATATAACATGAAAGACCTTGTCCTTCCTCTGCCCAAGTGCTGCCCCAACAGCATAGTCACTAGCATCACACATGATCTCAAATGGTAGTTTCCAATCTGGTGGCTGTACTATCAGGTCTGTTACCAGCTTTTCTTTCAGAACTCTGAATGCCTCAGTACATTCAGTATTGAAGTCGAAAGGACGATTCTGCTCTAAAAGGTGGCATAATGGCTTGGTGATCTTCAAAAAATTGGCTATAAACCTTCGATAGAAACCGGCATACCCTAAAAACTTCGAATTCCCTTGAATGTGGTGGGTGTTGGCAACTTTTCAATTACCTCAATTTTTGCCCTGTCGACCTCTATGCCGCGGCAGCTTACTTTGTGGCCTAGGACTATCCCTTCATCCACCATGAAGTGACATTTTACCCAGTTTAATACCAAGTTCGCCTTCTCGCATCTCTCGAGCACTTTCTGTAGGTTGCCTAGGCAGCTTTCGAAATTGTCTCCAAAGACAGAGAAGTCATCCATGAATATCTCCAGGAAGTCCTCCACCATGTCAGAGAATATTGCCATCATACACCTATGAAAAGTTACTGGTGCGTTGCAAAGTCCAAATGGCATCCTCCGAAAAGCGTAAGTACCGTACGGGCAAGTAAAGGTTGTTTTCTCTTGATCCTCTGGTGCGATGGTTATTTGGTTGTAACCAGAGTAACCATCAAGAAAACATGAATAAGGCTTTCCCGCTAATCTATCAAGCATTTGATCAATAAAAGGCAGGGAAAGTGGTCATTCCGGGTAGCTTTGTTAAGCTTCCGATAGTCCATACAAACCCTCCAACCGGTCACAGTCCTGGTTGGGATTAGCTCGTTTTCTTCATTGGTTACCACAGTTATTCCTCCTTTCTTAGGAACGCACTGCACCGGGCTCACCCACTTACTATCCGAGATGGCATAAATTATCCCAGCATCTAGCCATTTGATAATTTCTTTCTGGACCACTTCTCGTATAGCATCATTCAAACATCTCTGAGCATCAATGGTTGGCTTGTGATCATCCTCTAAGAGGATTTTATGCATGCATAATGCCGGACTGATGCCTTGGATATCAGCTATCGTCCATCCAATAGCCTTTTTGTGCTGCTGCAGCATCCCTATCAGCTGCTGTTCCTGTTCCTGTATCAACTTGGAAGAGATGATTACGGGCAACATATCATTTAATCCAAGAAAAACATATTTAAGCTGCCCTGGCAGGGGCTTAAGATCTAGAACAGGTGGTTCTACAGTTGATGGCTTTTGGACTATATGTTCATTCGGGTATAGTTTAAGGGCTCGAATAACTTACCTGAATGATTGCCTATCCAGTTTACCTCCTCATGATCTTCAGTATCAGATATGTCAGAGTCTGAGGAGCTGCTGTCATTGTCACTGCCGTGACAGTCTTCTAAATGGCTGCTGGGGCAGTGGCCAAATTTGGTGTCATGGCAGTCCGACCTGATGCAGGGTTGGTCAAGGATAACTTCAGTGATAGCCTTGCATTCTTCTTCTGCATCAGCGTGCTTTATTGCTTGGAGAACATTCAACTTGATCTCTTGATCGTTCACTCTCATAGTGAGTTCTCCTTTTTCTACATCAATCAGTGATCTTCCTGTGGCTAAGAAGGGTCGCCCAGGATGATTGGTGCATTCTCATCTGCTTCACAATCTAAAACAAGAAAGTCAGCAGGAAAACTAAATTTATCCACTCTTACAAGAATATCTTCTATCTTTCCTTCTGGATGTACGTAAGAGCGGTCTGCCAGCTGCAGTACGACTGTTGTGGGTCGTGCTTTTCCAATACCTAACTTCTGAAACACAGATTTGGGCATTAAATTTATACTAGCACCAAGATCACAAATTGCCTTACCCACAAATTTGTCTCCGATTATGCACGGTATTATGAAGCTCCCAAGATCCTTCTTTCTCTGGGGTGGATGCTTGTGTAGAATAGTCATGCATCCCTCTGTCATTTTAACCGTCTCAAATTCCCCAAGTATGGATTTCTTTGACATGGCATCCTTGAGAAATTTGGCATAACCAGGCATCTCCTTGATAACATCTAACAGCAGAATATTGATATGGACCTGCTTAAAAATATCATAGATCTTCTTAAGCTGGGATTCCTGTTTCAACTTCTGTAACCGCTGAGGAAAAGGAGGTGGAGGACGATAATCTGCAATGCGTCCTTCCCACTGCATTCGAATCTGAGGAGGTTTAGGTTTTTCATCCTTCTCCTCTGTCCCTTCTGCTGTCGTGGCAGGTTCATCGGCAGCAGGCTGTTTGTCGTCTGCTGGGGCAGCGTTCTCGGCAGTCGATTCTAAGGCTAATTTCTTATCTGGTTCAGCTTCCTTCTCTGGCCCTGGTAATTTCTTCCAACTCCTAGTTGTGATGGCTTTACACTGCTCATGTGTGGGTTGTCTAGCGTTTTCAGTATCGCTAGGGAATCCTCCATTCTGCCTCGGTTTAATATGCTGGGAAACCTGACCCATCTGTGTCTCCAGTGATTTCAGAGTAGCTTCATGGTTAGTCATCCGCATCTCTGTTTTATCCATGAATGACTCAGTCTTCTTGACGAAGTGATTCATATTTTCAATGTAAGTTCCTGTTTGAGACATAAACGTAGCCAAGGTCTGCTCCAATATACTAGTTGTGGCAGTTGGTGGCTGTTGCGGCTGCTGTTGCAGTTGCTGCCGAGTCAGAAGTCTAGGTGCCCCCTGATTCTGAGTGTTCTGTGCTTGAGGATTTAGGGCATTGTTAGGGTTGCTCCAAGAGAATTTGGGATCCTTTCTCCTGTTAGGATTGTAGTTGTTGGAATTGTAGTTCTGCTTTTTGTAGTTCCCAACATACATCCCTTCCTCTAACTGTAGCGGACAATCTTCCGAACTGTGATTCCCATCGCAAGTTTCACATACCTCTTCAGCAGAGTAGACAAGTTTTGAGTCTTTCTTCAAGAGCTTTTCCACTGCCTTTGTGAGATATGCCACCTGTGTTTTTAGGGAACTGCCGGCCTCATAATCTTTCACAACTAGTACTCGTTTACCCCCTCTTCTTGCTGTAGGAAACTGTTCCTCGTTCTTTGCCAGGTTTTTCAATACTACCATTGCTTCATCTGGATCTTTGTCCAACAGTAATCCGTTCGCTGCTGAATCAATTCTCATACGAGTCTATAAGTTGGCAGCATTATAAAACTTAATTACCTGGTTCCAAACGGGGAATCCATGCATCGGGTAGTTCCTCAATAGAGTGGTAAACCTATCCCATGCCTCGTGCATTGGCTCGTCATCTTCCTGTTGAAAAGTAGCAATTTCGTTACGTAATCGCTCATATAAATGTGAAGGATTGAAACGAGACAAAAATTCACGAGTTAAATCTGCCCAAGTTCGTATTGAACCCGGGGTTAGTTTATTCCACCAAGTTTTTGCCCTGTCCCTCAATGAATGAGGAAATAACCGAAGCCTCAGTATCTCCAGATTTACTCATGGTAGTCTAAACGAACTACAGATTTCCTGGAACGCTTTTAAATGCTCCATAGCATCCTCTGTAGCAGCTCCACTAAATTGGCCAGCGTTATTAATTATGCTGAACATGACAGGTTTCAGCTCGAAATTTTCAGCTTCCACGTCTGGCAGGGTGGTCTCTAGTTCCTCATGATCATTGATCATGTAGTCTCGGCATGACCAGCGTGCGGCAGCAGCAGGAGGATCGGCAGGTTGTCCGTTTCCTCCATCTCCGACAGGATCTTCAGGACCTTGGAGATCCCCTTGGTTGTTCCTCCTTTCTTCGTGCCTTTCGTTCACCATTGCTTCTAATTGTTCCTCCGTGTATTTGTTTCTTTCTACAAGGAGGTGGACTCGTTTCCTGAGATTGCACGTTCGTTCGATTTCAGGATCTAACTGGTGCTCAGGTTCTTTTCCTCGTTGAGATCTGCGCATAAGCAAACAAAAGACCTTGTGAAAAGCACAGGGTGAACAATCCAAGTAAAAACAGAAAAATAAAAGAAGTGCAGTAAAAGGTAGGGTAAAGATATGTTGCCAGTCCCTGGCAACGGCGTCAAAAACTTGTTGCGTGTAAAAGTGTCTTTCGCAATGTAGTGCAAGTGTACACGACGCAAGTAGTAAAGTGATACGTAAGTATCGGATATCGTCTCCACGGGGACTAGGCTAATAGCTTTGACCTTGGTTTTCTGCACGAAGGGAAAATAAAGAGTTTAATTGTTGTTCACGAAATAATAAAGAGAACTGAAGATAAAGGATGAAAATATTCAGAGTAAAGAGTAGGCCGGTATTGATTTGCTCCGTAGTGCAGGTGTTGCAATGTCTAAAACTTCTCTGTTCTATCGTAGCGCCTGTCGCGGCAGCACCTGCTGCGGTAGCGGTCTGTTGTTGTCGCGGCAGCGAACACACAACTCAGCACTTCAAGCTTGGCAAGAATCCCTGCTATGCCTTGGCCTATCCCTAGGTCCAAGTCTGTCGATGAACACGTCTTTGATGATACCTCACGGCGTGAATCGAAGGATGAACACCGATGTTGTTGAATTCTTCCTTAGCCACCTAACCCCATCCTATCCCTAGGCCCGAGATAGTTCAACCATAAACTGAAGATCCCGTACTTATTCCTTTCGTATACTTAACTCTCTCGATATTAAGTAAATAGATAATCTCACAATGCTCTCCCGAGACTCTTGAAAGATGTTGAAAACCAGAATAAGCAAACTTAAAGTCTATTTTATTGAACAGAAAAATCCTAAAACAATGCAATCCTTGCAACCACTCTTGCAGTTAGATGCTGTAGCAGATGCAGGGCAGTGGAGAAGTAGAGCTGGTACACTGGAATGCAGACGAGAAGAAGGGTGCTACCATGGCCACTGTCGTGGCAGCCAATGACGACAACAATGGTGAAGGGAAGAAGTGAAGCTCGACAGAAAGAGGAATTTAATCCGGTCTGTTGTGAAGCACTCATATATTTTTCTGACCCCTAGATCATAATGAAGGCCAAGCCCAAAGTTCAAGGAAGAAACTCCAAGCAAGAAGGAAGGAAGAATTAAAGATATATGCTCTAAAGATTTTGTCTTTAATAGAGTTGTACTTTAATTTAAATTTGTATTCTTGCCATATTAGAATACTTGAACCCAAGGCCAATATAAAAGCATGTAATTCGAATTAGGGAAGGATATCTTACTCTCTAGCCCTTGTTGCGTGTAAAAGTGTCTATCGCAATGTAGTGCAAGTGTACACGACGCAAGTAGTAAAGTGATACGTAAGTATCGGATATCGTCTCCACAGGGACTGGGCTAATAGCTTTAACATGAAATTGCTGCACAAGAGGGAAAAGAAATAGTTTAATTGTTTTCGCGAGAGAATAAAGAAGATTGAAAATAAAGGATGAAAATATTCAGAGTAAAGAATGGGCTGGTATTGATCTGCTCCGTATTGCAGGTGTTTGCAAAGTCTAAGACTTCTCTGTTCTGTCACAGCGCCTGTCGCGACAGCACCTGCTGCAGCAGCGGTCTGTTGTTGTCGCGGCATCGAACACACAACTCAGTACTTCAAGATTGGCAAGAATCCTTGCTATGCCTTGGCCTATCCCTAGGTCCAATTCTGTCGATGAACACGTCTTTGATGATACCTCCCGGCGTGAATCGAAGGATGAACATCGATGTTGTTGAATTCTTCTTTAGCCACTTAACCTCGTCCTATCCCTAGGCCCGAGATAGTTCAACCATAAACTAGAGAACCCGTACTTATTCCTTTCGTATACTTAACTCTCTCGATATTAAGTAAATGAGTAATCTCACAATGCTCTTCCGATACTCTTGCAAGATGTTGAAAACCAGAATAAGCAAACTTGAAGTCTATTTTATTGAACAGAAAAAATCCTATAACAATGCAATCTTTGCAACTACTTTACAGAATCAACCCTTAGACTTAGGGGAAGTTTAGAACATGATGAGAAGGGGAAAACGACTAGAGAGTAAGATATCCTTCCCTAAGTCGAATTACATGCCTTTATATAGGCCTTGGGTTCAAGTCTTCTAATATGGCAAGAATATAAATTTAAATTAAAGTACAACTCTATTAAAGACCAAATATTCAGAGCATATGTCTTTAATTCGTCCTTCCTTCTTGCTTGGAGTTTCTTTCTTGAACTTTGGGCTTGGCCTTCATTCTGATCTAGGGCTCAGAAAAATATATGAGTGCTTCACGACAGACCGGCTTAAATTCCTCTTTCTGTCGAGCACCACTTCACTTCTTCCCTTCACCATTGCTGTCGTCATTGGCTTCCACGGCAGCGACCATGGTAGCATCCTTCTTCTCGTCTGCATTCTAGTGTTCCAGCTCTGCTTCTCCACTGCCCTGCATCTGCTACAGCAGCTATCTGCAAAAGTAACCAATTTCAGTAGAAACTGTGCCATTTACTATAATTGTGATGTATGAATGAAATCTATCCTAAATGCAATGAATTATGCTTGAATGCAGTAGAAATATGGGTTAAATAGGGGGTAAAATATAGAACTTTTACACACTCAACAGTTGGTATCCTAAATTTTAAATGACCGTTGAGCGGTATCGATACACTAAGGGAGCGTATCGATACGCTTTTTAAAAAAACTCAACTCAGGATTCCAGTGAGCAAAATCTGTATCGATACGGCTAACCGTACCGATACACCCCTTCAAGGGTATCGATACGCCCTGTTTTTCAGTCACAACGGCTCTTTCTTATTTGAGACAGGTACTGATACGCCCAAAAGTCGTACCGATACAGTAGGTTGTTGAGAAGCATTTATTACGGGAAATTGTAGCCCAACGGCTCTATTGATGGTCTCAACCACCCAAACTGGTAGAAATCAATGCAAGGGTATAAAAACAAGTCTCAAATGCCACAACAACAATTATTGAACCTACAAGCAAAATTAAAGCACTCAAATCCAAACCTTGTTCTTTTTAGATCAAATCTTTGTACCCAACTCCTTTGTGATTTTCATTGTAATTTTTATTGTGAGATTGGGGATTGTTTGATTATTGGGTAAACATTTTCCTTAGAGAGTCATTTTTAAAGTTGACCAAAAATCTTTCTTTGTTAAAGGGAGTGGATTAAGCTTTGGGTAGAAAGCTTAATCAAAATTGTAAGGTTTCCTCCTCATCCAAGAAAATGGGAGGAATCAATTAGTGGATTGGTTGAAAATCCTTAGTGGGAGCTAAGGTAGTGGATGTAGAGTCCATTGGAGAACTTGAACCACTCTATCTGCCTTTTGTTCAATTTTTATTCTTCCAATTTCTACCCTTAAAATTTTTATCGCCAATTCACCCCTCTTGGCCATTTGCAATTATTTGATCAACTCAAAAATTAGTATCAGAGCTACACTCATTGGAAGGATTACAACCCTCTTGAGTCGATTCTATGAGAGTTTGATCAACAACAAGTCAAGCAATGACATCCACCTCCACTTCCAACCTCCATGAGTCTCAATCTACCACCAAACCACCATTCTTCAATGGGGGATAACTACTCATATTGGAAGAATAGAATGAGACTCTTTATCAAATCTACTGACTACATGGTATGAGATGTAGTTGAAGAAGGGCCATACATTTCGATGAAGAGAGATGATGAAGGAAGACTTGTCCCAAAGGTGAAAGCCGAAATGACCGATGATGATAGAAGAAGAATGCAAGTCAATGATAAAGCTTTGCATGTCATTTTTTGTGCTCTTGGTTCAGATATCTAGTTCAAGGTGTCTTCGATCGAGAATGCCAAGGAAGTTTGGGACACCCTCAAGACAGCATATGAGGAAACTAGCGATGTCAAGGAAACAAAGATCGAGCTACTTAATCTAAGTTATGAAAATTTTAAGATGGGTCCCGATAAGAGTGTCTCCAAGATGTTTGATCGATTCTTGTTCATTGTCAATGGATTAAAAGGTTTCGGTGAAATCATTCCCGAAGACAAGCTAGTGAGGAAACTATTGTATTCTCTTCCGGAATCATGGGATAGCAAGAGAACGACCATTATTGAAGCTAGAGATTTGAAGACTCTCAAGATCGATGCCCTTGTTGGATCTCTACTTACCCATGAGATCATGAAGAAGGGAAGAAAATAAGAAAATAAGACGGAGGAGAAGAAGGTTGAGAAGAAGGAAGTTGTGAAAAAGAAGATTGGAATCACCCTTAAAGTTTCATATCATGGAAGCGATTCTAGTGAAGATGAAGATGAGGAGATGGTCATGTTGGCCAAACGATTCACTCTCTTCATCAAGTCCAACCGAGAGAAAAAGTTCAATAGAAAAAGGGACTTCAAGAACAAGAGTAAAGAAGAGGAGAAGGACCAAATCATTTGTTATGAGTGCAAGAAATTTGGCCACATCCGATCCGAGTGCCCTCAATTAAAGAGGAAGAGTTTTGGGAAGAAGAACAAGCTCAAAGCTACAGTGGCAACTTGGAGTGACGAGGAGTCATCCGAGGAGGAGGAAGAAGTGGCTAACCTTTGCCTCATGGCCATTGATGATGATCCAAAGGTAAACCTCAACTAATCTAATTTTGATTTTACCTATGATGAACTTCATGATGCATATGATGAGTTAGTTGAAAAATATAAAGAGTCAATTTTGAGAAATAAGAAAAATATTTCCGATTTGAAAATTCAAAATGAATCTCTTTCAAAAACTAACTCAGAATTGGAAAAGAAGGTTTTATACTTGATAAACCTTTCAAATGATCTTAAAAAGAAAAATTTTGATCTTGAAAAACTTCTTTTCGATTTTCAAGATTATCACACAAAGGAGGTGGATAATCTTAAAACTTCTATTACTATTGGGAGAAACAATTTTGAAAAAGGAAATTCTTCTAAAACTCAATATGTAAAAACAAAACCTTTTTATCCTAAACAAAGAAATTTTTCTAAGCAATCTAAAAATAAAAGAATTATGAGTGTTTGGGTTCCTAAGGAACTCATTGTTTCTAATAATATTTCCTAAGGGAACCAAGGTTTTAAGGGCTAACACACATGTACCCAAAATGTTTTGGGTACTAAAAATCAAAGCCTAATTTCTTTGTTTGTAGGGGGAGCATTGCTACAAGGCCAAAGCTTCATGTCAAAACTCATGGTACTTTGATAGTGAGTGCTCAAGACACATGACCGGTGACAAGAGTAGATTCTTGGAACTGAAGCCAAAGAGTGGTGGAGTAGTAACTTTCGGTGACAACTCCAAAGGTCACATTGAAGGAATTGGCTCCATTGGTAATCACTCTTCTATTTTCATTGAAAATGTCTTATATGTCAACGGTCTAAAACATAATTTGTTGAGCATTAGTCAATTATGTGATAAAGGTTTTAATGTTCTATTTGATAGAAATGGTTACAAAATAATGAACATTAAAACGAATCAATTGATGCTCATAGGGTATAGGATAGGAAACATTTACATGGTGCATTTATATGACATTCACACATCTCATGCATGTTTAGTTGCACATGATGAACATGACTCATGGCTTTGGCATAGAAAATTAGGACTATGAGCTTGGGTGGTAAATCATATGCTTTTTTACTTGTTGATGACTATTCTAGGTTTACTTGAGTTATATTCTTAAGTACAAAAGATGAGGCTTTCGAAAAATTCATCACATTTAAAAAAAATAACTCAAAATGATATTGAGTTTAAAATCACTCATATTAGAAGTGGTCATGGAACCGAGTTTCAAAATTTAGGTTTTGAAGAGTTTTTATATGAAAATGGGATTAGCCACAATTTTTCCGCACCTCGCACTCCTCAACAAAATGGGGTAGTTGAGAGGAAAAATCGAACTTTAGAATAAATGGCTAGAACCATGCTTTGTGAAAATAATTTACCTAAATATTTTTGGGTGGAAGCCACAAATACCGCTTGCTACATTATAAATCGAGTAATGATTAGGCCAATTTTGAAGAAAACACCATATGAGATTTTAAAATCTAAGAAGCCTAAAATTAGCTATTTTCATCCATTTGGTTGCAAGTGTTTTGTTTTAAACAATGGAAAAGACAATTTAGGTAAATTTGATGCTAAAAGTGATGAAGCTATTTTCTTAGGATATTCTTCAAACTCTAAAGCCTATCGTGTATCTAATAAGATAACTTTAGTAGTAGAAGAGTCTATACATGTTGTTTTTTATGATAACGTCCTTCCGAGGAAGGATTCTTGTGATGATGATGATGTAGGGATCATTTAAGCCATTGATGGAGGATAAACGTCAAAGGTGGACAAGATTCCAAGCAAAGTAGAAGATGCACAAGATCCATCTCTTGAAGCCTTGAAGGACTTGACTCTTGAAGAAAAGGAGGTGACATACCCAAGGGAGTTCAACTATGTCAAAGGTGGTGAAATCTTGGGTGATCCATCCAAGGGGGTAACCACTAGATCCTCTCTCAAATTAATGAACCATGTTGCATTTCTTTCATGCATTGAGCCTAAAAATATCAAAGAAGCATTAAAATATGATTTTTGGATTTTGTCCATGCAAGAAGAATTAAATCAATTTGAGAGAAGTAAAGTATGGATGTTAGTTGAAAGGCCTAGTAATCAATCTACTATAGGAACTAAATGGGTCTTTAGGAATAAACCAGATGAAAGTGGTAACATAGTGAATATCAAGGCTAGACTTGTTGCTCAAGGTTATACTCAAGAAGAGGGAATTGATTTTGATGAAACATATGCACCCGTAGCTAGAATGGAAGCTATTAGGATGCTTCTAGCATTTGCATGTTACCATGATTTCAAGATTTTTCAAATGGATGTAAAAAGTGCTTTTCTAAATGGTTTTATAAATGAAGAAGTGTATGTTGAACAACTATCGGGTTTTGAGGATTCAAAATGTCCAAATCATGTTTTTAAATTAACCAAAGCTCTTTATGGTTTAAAACAAGCTCCTAAAGCTTGGTATGAAAGACTTTCAAAATTTTTAATTGAAAAAGGTTTTAAAAAAGGCAAGGCCGACACTACACTTTTCATAAAAAGATATTGTAATAATATCTTAGTAGTGCAAATTTATGTTGATGATATCATTTTTGGTTCTACTAATGATTGTTATTGCAAAGAATTTTCTAAGCTAATGCAAGGTGAGTTCGAGATGAGCATGATGGGGGAGCTCTCATTCTTCTTAGGCTCCAAATCAAACAAAGGAAGGATGGCACCTTCATAAATAAAGCAAAGTACGTGAATGATATGCTCAAAAAGTTCGGCTTGGAGAATGTAAAGCCTCAAGCCACCCTTATGAGCTCTTCTATAAAGCTTGACAAAGATGAAGGAGGTAAGTGTGTTGATTCTAAGCTTTATAGATCCATGATAAGTTCTTTGCTTTACCTTACCGCAAGTAGACTGGATATTATGTTTAGTGTTTGTTTGTGTGCTAGGTTCTAAGCTAGTCATAGAGAATCACACTTAGTAGCCATTAAGAGAATTTTTAGATATCTTAGAGACACACCTAACTTAGGTCTTTGGTATCCTAAGGATTCTTCCTTTAGCCTTCATGCTTATTCGAATGCGAATTATGGGGGATGCGGGATAGATAGAAAAAGTACCTCCGGAACATGTCAATTCTTAGGTAGTATGCTCGTATCTTGGTTCTCTAATAAACAAAATAGTGTAGCATTATCTACCACCGAAGTGGAGTACATATCCTTAGGGAGTTGTTGAGCTCAAGTCCTTTGGATGAAGCAACAACTCTTAGATTATGGTGTTCAAGTAGAAACCATACCTCTTAGGTGTGACAACACTAGTGCCATTTGTCTCACTAAGAATCTCATCCAACACTCTAGAACCAAACATATAGAAATTAGACATCATTTCATTAGAGACCATGTGTTGAAAAATGATGTTGTTCTAGAATATGTTGATACCTTGAACCAATTAGCGGATATATTTACCAAACCTTTAGATAAAGAGCATTTTTTGACCCTTTGGAGAGAGTTAGGTTTAACTAGCCTTTCTTGACCCTTTTATGTCCCAAATGGTAAAAAATTTGCTTGAAATTGGTTGATATTCATGCTTGTGTTAATTTGCCTCTTTTTGCTTCTATGCATGTTGCTAGGGGGAGTATGCATTAATTTTAGTCATTAAATCTTGTTCATATGTAAGTCACATGCATTTAGGGACGTTTAAAGTTGAATTTTTGGAACTTAAACTGTCAAAATTGCATTATTTGGTAAAGGCGTATCAATACGGCTAAAAGCGTATCGATACGGGTTCGTCAAGGGAAGTGATACAGGTCAAACTGTATCGATAAGGTCACGTGTATCGATACGGTATTAAAATCGAATTAAAAATTAGGGCAAAGCGTATCGGTACGCTCTACAAGCGTACCGATACGGTTTTGACGGAGAGTTAAATTAGGGTTGTTATTTGACAAAACACTATTAAAACTTTTCCTCTCTTTTTTTTTCTCTACAAACCCTATCTGCACATATCTATAAAAAGCCCCTCAATCTCTCAAAATTTTCACACCAAACTTAAATTTTTTTAGGGTTTTTCATCTACACATCAAAGCCAAGCTTTGTTAGTAATCTTGTGCATTCACATCAACCCATTCATCCATTCTAGTAAATGAAGGTATAAACTTTTTTCCTTTTTTATTTTTGTTTGTTTTTATTGGTTGATTTAACTTAATTTTTGTATAAAACATATATTTGTGATATGGGTTTTCAAGTTTTTACAAAAACTTTTATAAATTCGAATTTTTTTCATTTGAATCTAATTTTATATCGTATATTTTTGTAAACTGTTTTTCGAAAACATTTTGACCAATATTTTCTTTTATACATGTATATATTTTTAACATTAAAATTCATTTTCAAATACCTTGTATTATTGGAATTTATTGCTGGATTGACTGAGATGTTAATTGCATATATATTCGAATTGTTTTGATGTTTTTAGGGTTATGGCACCGAAAAAGAAAGTGAAACGATACCTTGCCACTACTTCCGATCCTATGGAGGATGATAAGGGTAACCCTAAACCAAATCTTCCTTACATAATCCAACTTAGTTTTCCAAACCCTTCGGATATGTCACGTTATAAACTTTTTCAAGGTTTTACTCTTAGGGAAGAACGTGTCGTGTCTATTCCTTTTTTAAACTCCGAACGCTTTAAATTTTCATATCTTCCTTTGATTCGACAATGGAAATTTATAAGCTTCTTGAACCTTCCTCCCATTGTTTATCAAAATTTGGTCACCATTTTGTTTTTCAATGCCATATGCATTCATAATGAAACAAGAGAACACGTTGTTGCTATCGAGTCACATCTTATGGGCACAACTTTTCAAATTGATCAAGATATTCTTTGTAAACCCTTTGGTTTTGAAAATATAGGGATTGATGATGAGAATTCCTTAGGTCATGGTCCTTTAGGTTCCGTCAATGTTTTAAATGCTCGTGACCATATTCTTCATCTCATTATTACATGGTTTTTACGTCCATCGGGTGGAAATTTTTTGACTATCCTTCAACTAGACGATTTTTGGCTTAGGTGTTTTCGTGAGGGTAAGCACCCTAACCTTTTTCAAATCATGTTTGCCGACCTTGTTTACCTAGTTCAACACCGTCACACCGATCAAGTAAAGTCCTTTTATTATTCTACGGCGTTGAGTCACTTGTTCCATTCCCTCAAGATTGATTGTACCCATAAATATCCCGAACCCTTTGGCCAACCTATTGATGAGCGTTCGCTCTCTCGTGCTCACTTTTCCTATGTCAATAATGAATGGGTTCGTGTCCCTCGAGCTCTTCGACAAGATGCTCAAGCCGATGCTCCACAAGCTCCTCAAAGCTCTCAAGGTGCTCCGATTGCTTCTTCCTCCATGGAAAATCTCACGACATTCCTTAATGAGAAATTCACAAACATGGAAGTCGGGTTTGTAGCATTGAACTCGATTCACATCCTTGGAAGATCGAGTTAAGGGTCTTGATACTAGCTTTGCATCGTTGGAGGATCAAGTCAAAGCCACATCCCTTCAACAAAACTCCATGGATGTCTCTCTCATTGCTTTCCATGGTGCTTGGCTCAATCAATCTATGAGGCATCAACCTACTCAAGATGATGAGGATGAAGAGGAAGAAGAAGATGATGATGGTGGGAACGAGTAGTTATGCATATCATCTCATGTCATTTAGTTTCATTGTTTATGCACCTATGTGTAGAACTCTATGCTTTTGTTTATGTTATTAGGATTTGAACTTGGATTTATGTCTTTGAACTATTTGTTGCTTTAAATTCTGAAGTTTACATTTGAATTCAATAATATTTTGTTGCTATTATCCTACCTTGTATTTTCATGTTTGATCTAACAAAAGGGGAGAAGTATATATAGAGCCATCTTTTTGAAAATTTGAAACTTAACTTTGAAAATCTATCTTAAATTAAGGGGGAGTAAGCATATCTACACGCCACATTTTTCAGTCACAACGGCTCTTTCTTATTTGAGACAGGTACCGATTCTCCCACGAGTCGTACCGATACGGTAGGTTGTTGAGTAGCATTTATTGCGGGAAATTACAGCCCAACGACTCTATTGATGATCTCAACCACCCAAACGGCTAGAAATCAATGCAAGTGTATAAAAACAAGTCTCAAATGCTACATCAACAATTATTGAACCTACAAGCAACATCAAAGCACTCAAATCCAAACCTTGTTTTTTAGAGTCAAATCTTTGTACCCAACTCCTTTGTGATTTTCATTGTAATTTTTATTGTGAGATTGGGGAGTGTTTGATTGTAATTGGGTAAACATTTTCCTTAGAGAGGCATTTGTAAAGTTTACCAAAAACCATTCTATGTTAAAGTGAGTGGATTAAGCTTTGGGTAGAAAGCTTAATCAAAACTGTAATGTTTTCTCCTCATCCAAGAAAAGGGGGAGAATCAATTAGTGGATTGGTTGAAAATCTTTAGTGGGAGCTAAGGTAGTGGATGTAGAGTTCACTAGAGAACTTGAACCACTCTAATTGCCTTGTGTTCAATTTTTATTCTTCCAATTTCCACCCTTAAATTTTTTATCACCAATTCACCCCCTCTTGGCCATTTGCAATTGTTTGATCAACTCAACATATCCCCAATTTAAACATAGTGAAGGGACCAAAACTAGAATTTGACAAATACTATGGTGGAATGAAGAAATTATCTTTTATTCTTTTTTGCGACTGATGCAAATATTTAGTGGCCTCCTTTTGAGTTTTTTTGTTCCTTACAGATTCTTGGTTCTGTGGTAATAGCCTTTTTAATTGGTGTTAGAATTTGGGATGAACACGGGTTTATTCAGTTTTTGGCCATCTTAATTTTGATTTGAAAATAGAAAGGTTTCACTCGATTTATTGTTTGGTGATGTTTAACCCAATGCAACTCGACATAAATAATTTACTTTCTCTTTTATATTCGACAAAATAAAAAGATATTAAAAAGAAGAGTTTTGCTATGCACAACCATAAGAGTTGTGTATAGGAACTACAAGATTCTTATTATTAATGGTTATTTTATTTTTCAACGGAATCCATTAAAATGTAATTAATTATATTCTTAAAAAATTAAATATCATTAATTAACAGTGTTTAATAGAATTAAACCCTAACCCATAACCCTAAGCCCTAGACCTTAATCCTAAACCTTAAACCTAATCCTAAAAACTAAACCCTAACCTTAAATACTAAACCATAAGTCATAAACTATAAAACCATACATTAACCCTAAACCTAAACCCTAATTTTAAACCCTAAAATCATAAAAATACATCAACACAAACTGTAACACCCGGGGTTGGGGGTCGGGTGAAAATAATATTAAAATATTATTAATAGTATTTTGGGCCTCGGGTTTACAAAACAAATAAATTAATTTGGACCATTTTCAAAACAAGCCCAAATAGCCATGAATATCTCCTATTTGTAAATGCCTTATTTCATTAAGGGTATTTTGGTCTTTAGCCTTTCAATTTTAAACAAACATTAAAAAAATGCTTTTGGCTCATCTTCTTCCCCTTTCCAATTTCTTTTTGACGACAAAGAGAACCCTCCTTCCCTAGTTACTATTCCATCTCATATCTTGCTTGTTGTTGGAGCTTTTGCAAAGGTAAAATAATTTTTGACATGTCCTAGTCATCCTCTTCAAGCTCATACCTTTAGTTTTCATTAATGTCCAAGGTTTTGAAATTGGAAGTTTTGAGTTTTTAGATTAAAAATGTCATCTTCAATGTGTATAACTTAAGCTTTTGAATTGTTGAGATAATATGAGTTATTTACAACCAAAAGGGTCCAACATAGTAGCTTTTTACAAGGTTTTATAGAGTTTCCTGAATTTGGGTTTTTGAGGGGTTTTTGGAGGGTTTTAGGTTGAGTTTTGGGGGGTGATTTATGTGGGAGAGTGTGGGCTGATGGTTAGGCTATGTATGAGGGCTGTTTTGGAAGCCTTAGGGAGTAATTTAAGTGTTAAAATCAAGGGTTTTGGGCTGAGCTTCATGGCTGCTCGGGAATGAAGATTTTGGGGGTTGTTCTTAGCTTGAAACATGTGTTTTGTGCTTGAATTATGTTCCGGGTTTGCTACTTTGAATCGTGGACTGAATTTCGATTGTTTTGGTTTGTGTTGGGATGTTTAGAAGCAAGAAATCTTGTTGGTGAAGCCCTGAGAGCAAATCCGGAGATTTTGGAAGCTTGAGCTTGGTTTTCGGCTCTCTTTTAGGTAGCAACGGTGAGTAGACATGTCGAACTTTGATTTGTTTACGAATTGGAACTCCTGGGGGTTTGGGTGGGACCTTGAGGGTTCACCTAAACCCAAGTGTAAGTTAATCCTCCTATTCTCTTATGCTATGTGTTGATGAGTGGTTAAATGATGTGGTATCATGTGCATCTTGAGTTGTTTACGTCGTTGTTGTTGTGTAGTCGAATAGAAGTCGAGCCTCACGCGATGGTTGTCTAAACTACGGTGATGTGTGGTCCCACCGGTAGTGACTAGTAGTAGAGTAGGATGATGAGTGGTCCCATCAGAAAACTACTAGTCGAACGGTGATGTGTGGTCCCACCGTGTATATGTTGGTTGTGCATGTGCAAGCCATGTGTAGTCTTGTTGTGATAATCATTCGTGCATCCATTGTTTTATTGTGAATTGTGAAAAGTGTTTTAAACACTGCAAGCTTGTTGATTTGTAGAGCTTCTCTCACTAAGCTAGTTAGCTTACGCTCTCTTTTGTTTCCAACAAGCAGATCGTTAGTGTTCGGGAGGCAAGCGGGCAGGGAATGAGCTTTTGGAGTTCTCAATTTAGCTCAAGTATGATTTACGTATTGTAACAATGCCTAGACGATGGGGGCGTAGACTTGTAGGAGTTGGAGTCAAACTCCTTAGTTGATGTTTTGTTTTGTTGAGCATGCTAAATTGTTGAACTTATGTTGGCCATGTGTATGCCTTTATGTTATGGATTGTAAACCATATTTACTTGATGCATGCTTGTTTTGTGGTTGAAAACTTATATCCCTTTATGAATGCTATATGCATGTATGTCTAAAGCTTGAATCTTGAATGTTATGTATGAATCCTTGTTGTGCTTATTGATTCTTTTAATGTATGGCTCTTACATGTTTGATGGGTGCTAAGCATGTCTATATAGGGTGTCTTTCATCTAGAATTGATGTATGTTGAATCTTGGAGGTTTTAGATGAGTTTTGGGGCTGCTTTATACCGAAAACCAGCTAGAATATGTCTTTTCGCAGCCCGTGTATCGAAACAGTTGGTCCCGTTTCGATACGGCCTCTTGTTTCAGGCCAGGCGTTTCTATACGCATAGGGTCCGTTTCGGTACGATTTTGCCATTGGAAATCTGAGATTTTGCCGATAAATTTAGGTACCGAAACGGGTCTTGGTGTTTCGAAACGGTCTTAATATCGTTGACTACGAGAAGTTGACCGTTGGGGGTGTTTCGGAATGGTTGACTACCGTTTCGATACAGTTCTCTCGTGTTGACTTGGGCCCGTTGACCAAGTTAAGGCGTTCCGATACACCTTTTGTGTGTTTCGAAACGGCCTGCTTATCAAGCTAAAAATGGACTGTTTTGTAATGATGTTGAATTGATCGTCTCGTTTGTTGCTTCCGTTGTTGACCTTTCATCTAGGATTTAATAAAACCATTTAGACAAGATAATAATAAAAGAAATTTTATAGGGTTGCTAACCGAAGGGGAGACTTAGCGGGTTTCACGTCGCGTTTTCCCGTGTAGCCTACTCGGACTGGTCAATCATCTAGACCGGGACGACAGGGTTACATTTGGTGGTATCAGAGCCTGAGGTTTCCGAGACCTCATGTAGGTAAGTGAGGTAAGTTGATGTGTTATGATGTTGCTTTGTATTGATGAGTGTTTTATCATGAATGGTCGAATGTTTGCTTGCTAATATGGTGTTTGAAAGCATGTTACAGTGGCTTTTTCTGGTTGGGTTAAAGGCTAGTCGAATGTCCCCATTGTTAGGTGTTGTTGTCAAAAAGGAAAATTGTTTTGGTTTAACGAGCTTGAGAACCGGAGTCCTTGCCCTTTTTCTAACCTAACGTTTCCCTTGTTGTTGTGTCTTTGCTGTTTTAGATCTTATTTGCTATGGTGAGACTGAGGGGACGGCCTAGAGCGGGTGACCAGGCACCCTAGGACGTGCCTCCTGCTCCTCATGCTCCCGATGGTAATGGGGTAAATGCTGGAGGTGATGATAATGGGCCTCATGTTGATGCTAATGTGGGAGGTAACGGGGCTCCAGCGGGCCAGGGTCAGGCAGGTGCAGATGTGGCCCATTTGATTCAGACCATAGCCGGAGCTTTTCAGACAGCTTTGGCCGGTATACAAGCTGCAGCACCACCTCAGGGTGCGGGAACATGATTACCCCTAGAGAGGCTTCGTAAATTGGGAGCAGTTGAGTTTCGTGGATTGACTCTCGAGGGCTTAGAGGGGTGACTTGAGAGTACTACTCGCATCTTGGGTCAGATGGAGTGTTCAGACGCCCGTAAGTTGGGTTGCATTGTCTCCTTGCTTCAGGGGGACGCTTATACTTGGTGGACTACTGTTACCTCTGGTATGGCCGAGGAAGATATCACATGGGAGTTCTTCAGAAATGCCTTCAAGAGGAAGTATCTTGAAGTCCGATACTTAGATGAAAAGAAGAGAGAGTTTATGGCTTTGGCTCAAGGTAATAGGACCGTATCTGAATACGAGGTTCAGTTTGTGCGATTGAGCCAGTATGCACCTGAGTTGGTTCCTAGTGAGAAGGAACGGTGTGACCGCTTTAGGTATGGGTTGACTATAGATGTGAAGACCTACATGCTTGCCTCCGACTACACTGAGTTCGATGTCTTGGTCTCTAGGGCCAAGGATATAGAGCAGAACCTAGGCTCTAGAGAATGTGCTAGTGAGTCCGATTCCGGAAAGACACATGCGAATTGGGATAGAGACCAGGCCAAGAGGCATAGGGATAGGAGGTACCAGCCGGATACGAGGCATAGGGGTGGTAACTATGGTCAGGGCCATCAGGGCCAAGGAGCTGTTATGCACACACCAGAGTGCAGTAGGTGTGGGAGACGCCTTCAGGGCGAGTGTGCGGGTACCTTTGGGCCTTGTTGGAATTGTGGATCTCGAGACCACATGAGGCGTAACTGTCCACACCCAGCTAGGGGCGGACCGGCTCCAGATAGGGACTTTGAGCACCAGAGAGGCCGTGGGCGCGGTCGCGGAAACTTTCAGCCAAGGAATGAGGGTCAGAGGAACTTGGCTCATGTTGTAGTAGTCCAGCCCGAGGGAGGAGGACCGGCTAGGGTGTACGCTCAGCGAGAGGCTGGGAATGACACTGATGTCATTGCGGGTAACTTCTCATTGCAGTCTTTGAGTTTGCTTTCTTTGATAGATTCGGAGTCGACACATTCATATATTTTGGGTGAGCACGCAAGGTCTTTAGGGTTACCATGTGATTGGCTAGAGGTAGGTGTAAATGTTACTAGTTCTTTTGGTGATACAGTGGTAGTTAGGAAAGTGTATAGGAGGTGTCCCTTGATGGTTCAGGGCCACGTATTTCTAGTCGATATGATAGAGTTACCTTTCTACGACTTTGATGTGATTTTGGGCATGGATTGGCTTGTAGAGCATAGAGCTAGAGTTGACTTCAAGACCAGGAGAGTCTCTTTGAGGCTTACCGATGACTTTGAGGTTGTGGTAGTTGGTGAGAACGTTAAGTTCTAGTCCAATGTGGTTTCAGCTGTGGAAGCTCAGAGGTTGTTGAGTTCGGGGTGTCAGGCTTACTTGGCTTATGTAATGAATCCTAATATGAGTGAGGTGAGACCTCAAGACATCAGAACAATATGTGATTTCCCTAGTGTTTTTCCCGAAGAGCTACCATGTTTGCCTCCAGACAGAGCAGTTGAGTTTGCTATTGAGACGTATTCTGATTCTGCACCGGTGTCGATTGCTCCGTATAGAATGGCACCGAAAGAGTTGAAAGAATTGAAGACACAGCTTCAGGAGTTGACTGATAGAGGCTTCATTAGGCCTAGTGTAACACCCCAATTTTGGGCTTAGAAGTTTAGGGTCTGAACCGGACCGGTCTGAGGAACGGTTCGAATATAAAATGAGGTTTTAGGGAACGCCTAGTTTGGGATGCTTTAAAAATGTAGAAAAATATCTAAAAATCCTCATTTAATATATATAAGAGAGTGGTGAAATCAATTTTACAAAATAAGGTTTGGAAATACTACATTTCGGTGTAGTGACCAAATTGCGATTTTTGCAAAGTTTAGTAGTGAATATTTTGTAAAGGATTGGAACATTGAATCTTTAAGGAGCTAATTTACCCAAAAAAAATTTCTCCAGATTTTTTCTTAATTTGGGTGATTTAATTAATGATTTAATTAAATAAAAGAAAGGAGAAAATTACCTTTTGACTTTCTAAACTACCATTCTCTAATTTTCTCTCATTCTTTTTTCTCTCAAAATCCTATCATCCAAACACCTTTTCTCCAGAAAAATTCACATTGATTCTTACTTCAATTGATGAGATTTCCATCAATCATTGGTTCCTAATCAATCTTGCAACAAATCCTTTTGATTTCCTCATTGCATTTTCATGGAATTTTCCCCAAATCAAGGAGAAATCATCTTTTAGAGGTAAGATTGTTCTTCTACTCTAAATACTCAGTTCTTTACTGAAATTCCCAAGTTGTCAATCCTTTCTTAAAGTTTTATAAATGGTTTTAATGTTAGAAACAAGATTTTGGCTTAAAACTTAAGATTTTGGAAGAGATCTTGAAGATTTTCGTTGTAATTGATTAGGCTCTGTTTTGAGATAGTTCTCTAATGTATTTTGGATGTTAAATGATGTTAGAAATGAGGTTTTATCAATCCAATCCCGAATAGGCTGTGTTTCCTAAGTTTTTGCTTATGAAAATGATGGTTTTTAGGTGTTTTTGGTGTTCTGTTATAGCTGGAGGTATAAGGACGAGTTTAGAGTTGTTTTTAATGTTAATTGATGTTTAGAAATGATTATAAGTGATGGATCTTGGCTGGGTTAAGTTTTGGAAGAGTTTGGAGGTGATTTCGGTTGTGTTTGGTAGCCGAAATGTTGGGTTTAGGTAGAGCAGCGAGTTTTGGAGTGTTGGCTGAAGATTTCAATGCATGATGATGCATTAATCCTCTGCTTTTATGTGTCTAAAACAGGGGAGACATCTTCGGACACTTTTGGAGTTGATCCGGAAGCTTAATTGGCGTTTCGGCAAGCAAGCGAAACAAAATCGGTGAGTGCGATTGGTTAGAAGTCCATGGGGACAAAAGTACAAGGTTTGGGGGTTTAGGAGAGGTTTGAAACACCTTCCTAAATCCGGAAGTAAGTATGGTTTGATTTTGTCTCTCTAAAGTGGTGTTTGCCCCTAAAATGCTTTTACATGCTCATGGTTTGAGATTGATAAATTCCTACTGTTTTTATGCATGATTTAGAGCATGAGATTATGCTTGTAGAGATGTCATGAGATGGCATGTTGCATTGAATAGATTTGAGCTTTTGGTTTGAAGCAAGGTATGTTTTATGATTTGAAATGTGGTGAGAAAACCTTGAGTTTTATTCCATGAAAAACAGTAGGTGAGATGATATTTTAACACATTATATTGGCATAGATGTTGAGAAACTTACCGGATATAATTGATCGATCATTAGGATGAGAGTGCACTATAAACTAAAAACTCGTACGTGCTCTTTGGTTAAGCCAAAGGGAGATTTTCCGATGATGGACATTCCATCGGGTAGGACTTGGTGAAATACCCAAGCTTTGTGGCGATGAGAGATTCCGCCATGTGAGTACGGTGATGAGAGTTTCCACCGGAAGTTGTGTTGCTAGACAAGTGAGTACGGTGATAAGAGATTCCACTGGAAGAGTCTAGTGTAGAAATGTGTCCGCATATCCGAGTATTAGTGAGATGCTAAATGCCAATATAAATGATGAAATGGTTTTTGTTACACATGTACCTTGATGAAATGATTTATGCTATGAGATATGCATATGTGTTTTGTTTAGAAATGTGTTGACAATACAAGCATGTGAATGGCCTTGCCATGAGTTTTGCATTGGTTTTAATGCATGAGATAGAATGAAGGTACATGTGATTTCAATGAGTTTTGCTTTGAAAGTTTATCAAGCATGAGAAAGAGATGAGCATGTGGTTTAAAAGCTTTGATGAAAGTGTTTTCTAAAATTGCATTATTGTGTTGGTTTCTTTAGAGCATGCCTCACTAAGCAATTATGCTTACGCTCCCTTTTACCAATAATGCAAATAATTGAGGTGTTTAAGGGCATCAAGGAAGATAAGTTTGTCCAAGGGAATCCAAGCTCGTGTATGGTGAAGTTTTCGTACACTATTAGTTTTGATAAATTGGCAATGGGAACCTAAGATTTGTTTTGGGAGATGTGTTGAACTCCCTAAGGTTGTGGCATGTTTGCCTTGGTTGGTTTGAATTATAAATGGCCTTAAATTTTGATTTGAAGTTTGATTGCCTTTTTGGTTTTGTTAATAGGAAGCATGCCTCTAGATTTGTGAGTTTTCATGTTTGATGCTATGGAGGTGTTTAGGAGTTCTAAATATGTACCTTATATGTTTGATGACTTGTTGGTATGTTTGGGGAGTCCTTTGGTTGTGTTTGTATGGGTTTATGCATGAAAAACCAGCAATTGCTGCAGTTTCTGGGCAAACCGTATCGAAACACCCTCTAGAGTTTCGAAACGGGGGCCTGAAATGGCCTTCGTGTTTCGAAATGTTAAAGGATGTTTCGAAACGATTTGGCTACTGGAATGCCTCGTTTCGGAACCAGTCTCGGAACAAACCCGTGTATCGAAATGGTCAACATTGTTTTGATCCAACGTTTCGATACAGCAGGTGAGTGTTTCGAAACAGGTGACCGTTGGGCACATATTTGAATGGTGCTGAAGTTTGCAAGCTTTACATTTTAGTCCCAAATGTTGAAGTTGAAATTGCCTGAGTTTGAGATGTTCTTTTAAGACGAAATTTGGCAGAGAAGCATGTAACGTGACTAATTTCATATTGGTAAACTTAAAATCAATAAAGACCTTCTAATTTACAGAAATTACAATTTGGTCCCTAAACTTGTAAAAAGTGCAATTGAGTTCCTGTATGTTATCCGATCGATGTGCCTTTCTCAAATATGTTTTGTGAGTACCCACTTAGGGTTAACATGTATCTAGACAAGATTAAAAAGGAAAAAAAAGGTTGTGAATCAAGGTTGAGTTTGGTTTTCCCCGTGTAATCTTTGTAGTTCGGGTCAACCGTCTAGGCCGGGCTAAGGGGGTTACATTTGGTGGTATCAGAGCTTGGTTCTCGTATAATTGGGGGTTGTTGTGTGGGTGATGTTTGTGTAATTGCATGATGTGCCTTTTGGGTGAAAGAATTTGTGTGAATAGTGATGTATGATATCAATTGTGATGTTTTTGTGATATTATGCTATGTTTGGAGTGTGATAGGGGATCCCATTGCCAAGTCAAAACTAATGAGAAGAATTGTTTTCGAAAATGAGCTTAGTACTTGGATTACTTACCTTATTGTGCCTAATTGTGTTATTGTATTTTTGTTCAGTGCATTGTTTTCCTTTTAATGGGGCCACGTAGAGAGATAAGGATGAATACAAGAGCTATGGCTCAGAATGAGAATGATGAGAATGCTGAGAATGTTGTGGATTTACCTCCTCCTCCTGGTGGTGGACCACATGGTGGTGATGGTGGTGCTGGAGCTGGAAATGCTGGTGCTGGGGTCGCTGGACCTGAAGGTGTGCAGGGGCAAGCCGCTCCTGACATGACTGTGTTGATTCAGGTTATTGCTGGAACCTTTCAGGAAGCAGTAGCTGGAGCTCATGGAGTTGCGCATCAGGATGATGCCAATGTGAGATTGCCTTTGGAACGTCTTCACAGTCTGGGAGGGACTGAGTTCAGAGGTCTATCTCCGGAAGGATCTGAGTCTTGGTTGGAAAGCACCAAGAGGATTTTGGGTCAGATGAACTGCAATAATGTGCAGAAGCTGGGTTGTGTGGTGTCACTGCTGCATGGTGATGCTTATACGTGGTGGACGACCACTATCTCTGGGATGGAAGATGATGAGGTGACTTGGACGTTCTTCCTGAGTGCATTTAAGCAGAAGTATCTGGGTGCGCGATACTTAGATGAGAAGAAAAGAGAATTTATGTCTCTTGTGCAAGGTAGCATGACGGTGGCTGAGTATGAGATCCAGTTTGTCTGCCTCAGTAAGTATGCATCTGGGCTGATCCCTAATGAGCGGGAGAGGTGCAAACGATTCCGTTATGGGTTAGTAACAGATGTGAAGACTTTTATGCTTGCGGTTGACTATACAGATTTCGATGTATTGGTCACTAGAGCCAAGGACATTGAATCGAATCTTGGTTTGACTAGCTGAGCAGGTGGATCTAGCTCTGGGAAGAGAGCGGATGAATGCGATTATGGTAGAGATCGCAACAAGAGGCATATGGATAGGAGGCCGCACTTTGATGCTAGGCGTGGAGGTGGTAACCCTGGTAGAGGTCATCAAGGACCTAATGCTGTTCAGAGGACTCCTGAGTGTAACCGTTGTGGTAAACGGCATGGTGGCGAGTGTTGGGGTAACCCTGGTACATGCTGGAATTGTGGAAACCGTGGACATTTGAAGAAGGATTTCCCTCAGCCTTTGAAGGAGGGACAGGCTCCGGTGAGAGCAGCTGAGCCACAAAGAGGCCGTGGGCGCGGTCGTGGTAATTTTCAGCGCAAAGATGATGGAGGCAGGAATGTATCTCATGTTGTGGCCGTTCAACCTGAGGGTGGCGGTCAGGCTCGAGTGTATGCCCATCGTCAGGGAAGGAATGATACAGATGTGATTGCAGGTACATTCACTTTGCAATCCTTATCATTACTTTCTTTGATTGATTCTGGATCTACACACTCGTACATATTGCGTGAACATGCTCAAATGCTTGGTTTACCTGTTGAGTCTTTGGATGTTGGTATGCGTGTGACTAGTTCCTTTGGTGAGACAGTTGTAACGCGGAAATTGTATAGAAGATGTCCCTTGAAAGTGCAAAACCATGTTTTTCTTGTTGATCTCATGGAATTGCCATTCTATGGTTTTGATGTAATCCTTGGTATGGATTGGCTTGTTGAGCATCGGGATGTAGTGGATTTTGAAAGAAAGCGAGTTTCGCTGAAACTTGCGGATGATTACGAAGTGGTGGTGGTCGGTGAGAATGTGAAGTTTCTTGCCAATGTGGTGTCTACATTAGAAGCAAGTCGGATGCTGAGGCAAGGTTGCGAGGCTTACTTAGCCTTTGTGATGAATCCTAGTACAAAGGAGTTGCGCGTTCAGGATATCAGAACTGTACGGGAGTTTCCTGGAGTGTTTCCGGAGGAGTTACCTGGATTGCCGCCTAGTCGAGAGGTGGAGTTTGGAATTGAGCTGTATGAAAACACAACTCCAGTGTCCATTGCTCCCTATCGCATGGAACCTAAGGAGTTGAAGGAGTTGAAGACGCAACTTCAGGAGTTGCTTGACCGTGGTTTCATTGGGCCTAGTGTGTCACCGTGGGGTGCATCCGGGTAGCACGAAGATATATCGAGGGTTAAAAGAAGAGTATTATTGGGTTGGTTTGAAAAAGGACGTGGCTGAGTTTGTAAGTAGATGTATGGTTTGTCAGAGGGTCAAGGCCGAGCATCAGTTTCCCTCAGGTTTGTTGCAGCTATTGAAGATTCTGGAATAGAAGTGGGAACGTATTAACATGGACTTTGTGTCAAGGCTACCGTTGACTCCTTCGAGGAAGAATTCTGTGTGGGTGATAGTGGATAGGTTTACTAACTGTGCCCACTTCATACCAGTTCATACCACCTATACCTTGGATAAGTTGGCCTATCTGTATATCCGTGAGATAGTGAGACTACATGGGGTACCGAAGTCGATTGTGTCAAACCGAGATTCGAGATTTACAGCTAGATTTTGGGAGTGTTTGCATCGAGCTTTGGGTACTTGGTTGAACTTCAGCACTTCGTATCATCCGCAGTCAGATGGTCAGTCTGAGAGAGTGATTCAGGTGTTGGAAGATATGTTGAGATGTTGTATCATTGACTTTCAGGGGTTGTGGGAGAAACATCTACTGTTAGTGGAGTTTGCGTATAACAACAGCTTTCAGTCGAGTATTCAGATGGCTTCTTATGAGGCCTTGTATGGTAGGAAGTGTAGAACCCCGATTTGTTGGGCCGAAGCCGGACAAAAGCTTATACCAATGCCTGAATTGCTTAAGGGCACCACCGAGAAGGTAAAGTTGATATGTGATTATTTGAAGGCAACTTCAGATCGACAGAAGTCCTATGCCGACCTAAAGAGGAAAGAGGTAGAGTATTCCGTGGGAGATAAAGTGTTTTTGAAAGTCTCACCTTGGAAGAAGGTGATGAGGTTTGGGAGGAAGGGCAAGTTAAGCCCAAGATTCATTGGACCTTATGAGATAGTTGAGAGGATTGGTCCCGTTGCGTATAGATTGAGACTCCCGACTGAGCTAGAGAAGATTCATGATGTCTTTCATGTGTCGATGCTTAGGAGGTATAGATGAGATCCTTCCCATGTAATGCCCGTAGAAAAGATTGAACTAAATCCGAATTTGACTTATTGATGAGGAACCAGTGGAGATCTTAGCCTCAGACAACAAGGTGTTGCGTGGTAGATCAATTGAGCTAGTCAAAGTGAGGTGGCAACATCGAGGTGTAGACGAGGCCACTTGGGAGAGAAAGGAGGATATGAAAAGGCAGTTTCCTTATCTCTTTCAGTCAGGTAATTTCGAGGACGAAATTTCTTAAGTGGGGGAGAGTTGTAACACCCGGGGTTGGGGATCGAGTGAAAATAATATTAAAATATTATTAATAGTATTTTGGGCCTCGGGTTTACAAAACAAATAAATTAAGTTGGACTATTTTCAAAACAAGCCCAAATAGCAATGAATATCTCCTATTTGTAAATGCCTTATTTCATTAAGGGTATTTTGGTCTTTGGCCTTTCAATTTTAAACAAACATTAAAAAAATGCTTTTGGCTCATCTTCTTCCCCTCTCCAATTTCTTTTTGACGACAAAGAAACCCCTCCTTCCCTAGTTACTATTCCATCTTATATCTTGCTTGTTGTTGGAGCTTTTGCAAAGGTAAAATCATTTTTGACATGTCCTAGTGATCCTCTTCAAGCTCATACCTTTAGTTTTCATTAATGTCCATGGTTTTGAAATTGGAAGTTTTGAGTTTTTAGATTAAAAATGTCATCTTCAATGTGTATAACTTAAGCTTTTGAATTGTTGAGATAATATGAGTTATTTACAACCAAAAGGGTCCAACATAGTAGCTTTTTACAAGGTTTTATAGAGTTTCCTGAATTTGGGTTTTTGAGGGGTTTTTGGAGGGTTTTAGGTTGAGTTTTGGGGGGTGATTTATGTGGGAGAGTGTGGGCTGATGGTTAGGCTATGTATGAGGGCTGTTTTGGAAGCCTTAGGGAGTAATTTAAGTGTTAAAATCAAGGGTTTTGGGCTGAGCTTCATGGCTGCTCGGGAATGAAGATTTTGGGGGTTGTTCTTAGCTTGAAACATGTGTTTTATGCTCGAATTATGTTCCGGGTTTGCTACTTTGAATCGTGGACTGAATTTCGATTGTTTTGGTTTGTGTTGGGATGTTTAGAAGCAAGAAATCTTGTTGGTGAAGCCCTGAGAGCAAATCCGGAGATTTTGGAAGCTTGAGCTTGGTTTTCGGCTCTCTTTTAGGTAGCAACGGTGAGTAGACATGTCGAACTTTGATTTGTTTACGAATTGGAACTCCTGGGGGTTTGGGTGGGACCTTGAGGGTTCACCTAAACCCAAGTGTAAGTTAATCCTCCTATTCTCTTATGCTATGTGTTGATGAGTGGTTAAATGATGTGGTATCATGTGCATCTTGAGTTGTTTACGTTGTTGTTGTTGTGTAGTCGAATAGAAGTCGAGCCTCACGCGATGGTTGTCTAAACTACGGTGATGTGTGGTCCCACCGGTAGTGACTAGTAGAAGAGTAGGATGATGAGTGGTCCCATCGGAAAACTACTAGTCGAACGGTGATGTGTGGTCCCACCGTGTGTATGTTGGTTGTGCATGTGCAAGCCATGTGTAGTCTTGTTGTGATAATCATTCGTGCATCCATTGTTTTATTGTGAATTGTGAAAAGTGTTTTAAAAACTGCAAGCTTGTTGATTTGTAGAGCTTCTCTCACTAAGCTAGTTAGCTTACGCTCTCTTTTGTTTCCAACAAGCAGATCGTTAGTGTTCGGGAGGCAAGCGGGCAGGGAAGGAGCTTTTGGAATTCTCAATTTAGCTCAAGTATGATTTACGTATTGTAACAATGCCTAGACTATGGGGGTGTACACTTGTAGGAGTTGGAGTCAAACTCCTTAGTTGATGTTTTGTTTTGTTGAGCATGCTAAATTGGTGAACTTATGTTGGCCATGTGTATGCCTTTATGTTATGGATTGTAAACCATATTTACTTGATGCATGCTTGTTTTGTGGTTGAAAACTTATATCCCTTTATGAATGCTATATGCATGTATGTCTAAAGCTTGAATCTTGAATGTTATGTATGAATCCTTGTTGTGCTTATTGATTCTTTTAATGTATGGCTCTTACATGTTTGATGGGTGCTAAGCATGTCTATATAGGGTGTCTTTCATCTAGAATTGATGTATGTTGAATCTTGGAGGTTTTAGATGAGTTTTGGGGCTGCTTTATACCGAAAACCAGCTAGAATATGTCTTTTCACAGCCCGTGTATCGAAACGGTTGGTCCCGTTTCGATACGGCCTCTTGTTTCAGGCCAGGCGTTTCTATACGCATAGGGTCCGTTTCGGTACGATTTTGCCATTGGAAATCTGAGATTTTGCCGATAAATTTAGGTACCGAAACGGGTCTTGGTGTTTCAAAACGGTCTTAATATCGTTGACTACGAGAAGTTGACCGTTGGGGGTGTTTCGGAATGGTTGGCTACCGTTTCGATACAGTTCTCTCGTGTTGACTTGGGCCCGTTGACCAAGTCAAGGCCTTCCGATACACCTTTTGTGTGTTTCGAAATGGCCTGCTTATCAAGCTAAAAATGGACTGTTTTGTAATGATGTTGAATTGATCGTCTCGTTTGTTGCTTCCGTTGTTGACCTTTCATCTAGGATTTAATAAAACCATTTAGACAAGATAATAATAAAAGAAATTTTATAGGGTTGCTAACCGAAGGGGAGACTTAGCGGGTTTCACATCGGTTTTTCCCGTGTAGCCTACTCGGACCGGTCAGTCATCTAGACCGGGACGAGAGGGTTACATTTGGTGGTATCAGAGCCTGAGGTTTCCGAGACCTCATGTAGGTAAGTGAGGTAAGTTGATGTGTTATGATGTTGCTTTGTATTGATGAGTGTTTTATCATGAATGCTCGAATGTTTGCTTGCTAATATGGTGTTTGAAAGCATGTTACATTGGCTTTTTCTGGTTGGGTTAAAGGCTAGTCGAATGTCCCCATTGTTAGGTGTTGTTGTCAAAAAGGAAAATTGTTTTGGTTTAACGAGCTTGAGAACCGGAGTCCTTGCCCTTTTTCTAACCTAACGTTTCCCTTGTTGTTGTGTCTTTGCTGTTTTAGATCTTATTTGCTATGGTGAGACTGAGGGGACGGCCTAGAGCGGGTGACCAGGCACCCTAGGACGTGCCTCCTGCTCCTCATGCTCCCGATGGTAATGGGGTAAATGCTGGAGGTGATGATAATGGGCCTCATGTTGATGCTAATGTGGGAGGTAACGGGGCTCCAGCGGGCCAGGGTCAGGCAGGTGCAGATGTGGCCCATTTGATTCAGACCATAGCCGGAGCTTTTCAGACAGCTTTGGCCGGTATACAAGCTGCAGCACCACCTCAGGGTGCGGGAACATGATTACCCCTAGAGAGGCTTCGTAAATTGGGAGCAGTTGAGTTTCGTGGATTGACTCTCGAGGGCTTAGAGGGGTGACTTGAGAGTACTACTCGCATCTTGGGTCAGATGGAGTGTTCAGACGCCCGTAAGTTGGGTTGCATTGTCTCCTTGCTTCAGGGGGACGCTTATACTTGGTGGACTACTGTTACCTCTGGTATGGCCGAGGAAGATATCACATGGGAGTTCTTCAGAAATGCCTTCAAGAGGAAGTATCTTGAAGTCCGGTACTTAGATGAAAAGAAGAGAGAGTTTATGGCTTTGGTTCAAGGTAATAGGACCGTATCTGAATACGAGGTTCAGTTTGTGCGATTGAGCCAGTATGCACCTGAGTTGGTTCCTAGTGAGAAGGAACGGTGTGACCGCTTTAGGTATGGGTTGACTATAGATGTGAAGACCTACATGCTTGCCTCCGACTACACTGAGTTCGATGTCTTGGTCTCTAGGGCCAAGGATATAGAGCAGAACCTAGGCTCTAGAGAACGTGCTAGTGAGTCCGTTTCCAGAAAGACACATGCGAATTGGGATAGAGACCAGGCCAAGAGGCATAGGGATATTAGGTACCAGCCGGATACGAGGCATAGGGGTGGTAACTATGGTCAGGGCCATCAGGGCCAAGGAGCTGTTATGCACACACCAGAGTGCAGTAGGTGTGGGAGACGCCTTCAGGGCGAGTGTGCGGGTACCTTTGGGCCTTGTTGGAATTGTGGATCTCGAGACCACATGAGGCGTAACTGTCGACACCCAGCTAGGGGCGGACCGGCTCCAGATAGGGACTTTGAGCACCAGAGAGGCCGTGGGCGCGGTCGCGGAAACTTTCAGCCAAGGAATGAGGGTCAGAGGAACTTGGCTCATGTTGTAGTAGTCCAGCCCGAGGGAGGAGGACCGGCTAGGGTGTATGCTCAGCGAGAGGCTGGGAATGACACTGATGTCATTGCGGGTAACTTCTCATTGCAGTCTTTGAGTTTGCTTTCTTTGATAGATTCGGAGTCGACACATTCATATATTTTGGGTGAGCACGCAAGGTCTTTAGGGTTACCATGTGATTGGCTAGAGGTAGGTGTAAATGTTACTAGTTCTTTTGGTGATACAGTGGTAGTTAGGAAAGTGTATAGGAGGTGTCCCTTGATGGTTCAGGGCCACGTATTTCTAGTCGATATGATAGAGTTACCCTTCTACGGCTTTGATGTGATTTTGGGCATGGATTGGCTTGTAGAGCATAGAGCTAGAGTTGACTTCGAGACCAGAAGAGTCTCTTTGAGGCTTACCGATGACTTTGAGGTTGTGGTAGTTGGTGAGAACGTTAAGTTCTAGTCCAATGTGGTTTCAGCTGTGGAAGCTCAGAGGTTGTTGAGTTCGGGGTGTCAGGCTTACTTGGCTTATGTAATGAATCCTAATATGAGTGAGGTGAGACCTCAAGACATCAGAACAATATGTGATTTCCCTAGTGTTTTTCCCGAAGAGCTACCATGTTTGCCTCCAGACAGAGCAGTTGAGTTTGCTATTGAGACGTATTCTGATTCTGCACCGGTGTCGATTGCTCCGTATAGAATGGCACCGAAAGAGTTGAAAAAATTGAAGACACAGCTTCAGGAGTTGACTGATAGAGGCTTCATTAGGCCTAGTGTAACACCCTAATTTTGGGCTTAGAAGTTTAGGGTATGAACCGGACCGGTCTGAGGAACGGTTCAAATATAAAAGGAGGTTTTAGGGAACGCCTAGTTTGGGATGCTTTAAAAATATACAAAAATATCTAAAAATCCTCATTTAATATATATAAGAGAGTGGTGAAATCAATTTTACAAAATAAGGTTTGGAAATACTACATTTCGGTGTAGTGACCAAATTGCGATTTTTGCAAAGTTTAGTAGTGACTATTTTGTAAAGGATTGGAACTTTGAATCTTTAAGGAGCTAATTTACCCAAAATGTTTTTCTCCAGATTTTTCCTTAATTTGGGTGATTTAATTAATGATTTAATTAAATAAAAGAAAGGAGAAAATTACTTTTTGACTTTCTAAACTACCCTTCTCTAATTTTCTCTCATTCTTTTTTCTCTCAAAATCCTATCATCCAAACACCTTTTCTCCAGAAAAATTCACATTGATTCTTACTTCAATTGATGAGATTTCCATCAATCATTGGTTCCTAATCAATCTTGCAACAAATCCTTTTGATTTCCTCATTGCATTTTCATGGAATTTTCCCCAAATCAAGGAGAAATCATCTTTTAGAGGTAAGATTGTTCTTCTACTCTAAATACTCAGTTCTTTACTGAAATTCCCAAGTTGTCAATCCTTTATTAAAGTTTTATAAATGGTTTTAATGTTAGAAACAAGATTTTGGCTTAAAACTCAAGATTTTGGAAGAGATCTTGAAGATTTTCGTTGTAATTGATTAGGCTCTGTTTTGAGATAGTTCTCTAATGTATTTTGGATGTTAAATGATGTTAGAAATGAGGTTTTATCAATCCAATCCCGAATAGGCTGTGTTTCCTAAGTTTTTGCTTATGAAAATGATGGTTTTTAGGTGTTTTTGGTGTTCTGTTATAGCTGGAGGTATAAGGACGAGTTTAGAGTTGTTTTTAATGTTAATTGATGTTTAGAAATGATTATAAGTGATGGATCTTGGCTGGGTTAAGTTTTGGAAGAGTTTGGAGGTGATTTCGGTTGTGTTTGGTAGCCGAAATGTTGGGTTTAGGTAGAGCAGCGAGTTTTGGAGTGTTGGCTGAAGATTTCAATGCATGATGATGCATTAATCCTCTGCTTTTATGTGTCTAAAACAGGGGAGACATCTTCGGACACTTTTGGAGTTGATCCGGAAGCTTAATTGGCGTTTCGGCAAGCAAGCGAAACAAAATCGGTGAGTGCGATTGGTTAGAAGTCCATGGGGACAAAAGTACAAGGTTTGGGGGTTTAGGAGAGGTTTGAAACACCTTCCTAAATCCGGAAGTAAGTATGGTTTGATTTTGTCTCTCTAAAGTGGTGTTTGCCCCTAAAATGCTTTTACATGCTCATGGTTTGAGATTGATAAATTCCTACTGTTTTTATGCATGATTTAGAGCATGAGATTATGCTTGTAGAGATGTCATGAGATGGCATGTTGCATTGAATAGATTTGAGCTTTTGGTTTGAAGCAAGGTATGTTTTATGATTTGAAATGTGGTGAGAAAACCTTGAGTTTTATTCCATGAAAAACAGTAGGTGAGATGATATTTTAACACATTATATTGGCATAGATGTTGAGAAACTTACCGGATATAATTGATCGATCATTAGGATGAGAGTGCACTATAAACTAAAAACTCGTACGTGCTCTTTGGTTAAGCCAAAGGGAGATTTTCCGATGATGGACATTCCATCGGGTAGGACTTGGTGAAATACCCAAGCTTTGTGGCGATGAGAGATTCCGCCATGTGAGTACGGTGATGAGAGTTTCCACCGGAAGTTGTGTTGCTAGACAAGTGAGTACGGTGATAAGAGATTCCACCGGAAGAGTCTAGTGTAGAAATGTGTCCGCATATCCGAGTATTAGTGAGATGCTAAATGCCAATATAAATGATGAAATGGTTTTTGTTACACATGTACCTTGATGAAATGATTTATGCTATGAGATATGCATATGTGTTTTGTTTAGAAATGCGTTGACAATACAAGCATGTGAATGGCCTTGCCATGAGTTTTGCATTGGTTTTAATGCATGAGATAGAATGAAGGTACATGTGATTTCAATGAGTTTTGCTTTGAAAGTTTATCAAGCATGAGAAAGAGATGAGCATGTGGTTTAAAAGCTTTGATGAAAGTGTTTTCTAAAATTGCATTATTGTGTTGGTTTCTTTAGAGCATGCCTCACTAAGCAATTATGCTTACGCTCCCTTTTACCAATAATGCAAATAATTGAGGTGTTTAAGGGCATCAAGGAAGATAAGTTTGTCCAAGGGAATCCAAGCTCGTGTATGGTGAAGTTTTCGTACACTATTAGTTTTGATAAATTGGCAATGGGAACCTAAGATTTGTTTTGGGAGATGTGTTGAACTCCCTAAGGTTGTGACATGTTTGCCTTGGTTGGTTTGAATTATAAATGGCCTTAAATTTTGATTTGAAGTTTGATTGCCTTTTTGGTTTTGTTAATAGGAAGCATGCCTCTAGATTTGTGAGTTTTCATGTTTGATGCTATGGAGGTGTTTAGGAGTTCTAAATATGTACCTTATATGTTTGATGACTTGTTGGTATGTTTGGGGAGTCCTTTGGTTGTGTTTGTATGGGTTTATGCATGAAAAACCAGCAATTGCTGCAGTTTCTGGGCAAACCGTATCGAAACACCCTCTAGAGTTTCGAAACGGGGGCCTGAAATGGCCTTCGTGTTTCGAAATGTTAAAGGATGTTTCGAAACGATTTGGCTACTGGAATGCCTCGTTTCGGAACCAGTCTCGGAACAAACCCGTGTATCGAAATGGTCAACATTGTTTTGATCCAACGTTTCGATACAGCAGGTGAGTGTTTCGAAACAGGTGACCGTTGGGCACATATTTGAATGGTGCTGAAGTTTGCAAGCTTTACATTTTAGTCCCAAATGTTGAAGTTGAAATTGCCTGAGTTTGAGATGTTCTTTTAAGACGAAATTTGGCAGAGAAGCATGTAACGTGACTAATTTCATATTGGTAAACTTAAAATCAATAAAGACCTTCTAATTTACAGAAATTACAATTTGGTCCCTAAACTTGTAAAAAGTGCAATTGAGTTCCTGTATGTTATCCGATCGATGTGCCTTTCTCAAATATGTTTTGTGAGTACCCACTTAGGGTTAACATGTATCTAGACAAGATTAAAAAGGAAAAAAAAGGTTGTGAATCAAGGTTGAGTTTGGTTTTCCCCGTGTAATCTTTGTAGTTCGGGTCAACCGTCTAGGCCGGGCTAAGGGGGTTACATTTGGTGGTATCAGAGCTTGGTTCTCGTATAATTGGGGGTTGTTGTGTGGGTGATGTTTGTGTAATTGCATGATGTGCCTTTTGGGTGAAAGAATTTGTGTGAATAGTGATGTATGATATCAATTGTGATGTTTTTGTGATATTATGCTATGTTTGGAGTGTGATAGGGGATCCCATTGCCAAGTCAAAACTAATGAGAAGAATTGTTTTCGAAAATGAGCTTAGTACTTGGATTACTTACCTTATTGTGCCTAATTGTGTTATTGTATTTTTGTTCAGTGCATTGTTTTCCTTTTAATGGGGCCACGTAGACAGATAAGGATGAATACAAGAGCTATGGCTCAGAATGAGAATGATGAGAATGCCGAGAATGTTGTGGATTTACCTCCTCCTCCTGGTGGTGGACCACATGGTGGTGATGGTGGTGCTGGAGCTGGAAATGCTGGTGCTGGGGTCGCTGGACCTGAAGGTGTGCAGGGGCAAGCCGCTCCTGACATGACTGTGTTGATTCAGGTTATTGCTGGAACCTTTCAGGCAGCAGTAGCTGGAGCTCATGGAGTTGCGCATCAGGATGATGCCAATGTGAGATTGCCTTTGGAACGTCTTCACAGTCTGGGAGGGACTGAGTTCAGAGGTCTATCTCCGGAAGGATCTGAGTCTTGGTTGGAAAGCACCAAGAGGATTTTGGGTCAGATGAACTGCAATAATGTGCAGAAGCTGGGTTGTGTGGTGTCACTGCTGCATGGTGATGCTTATACGTGGTGGACGACCACTATCTCTGGGATGGAAGATGATGAGGTGACTTGGACGTTCTTCCTGAGTGCATTTAAGCAGAAGTATCTGGGTGCGCGATACTTAGATGAGAAGAAAAGAGAATTTATGTCTCTTGTGCAAGGTAGCATGACGGTGGCTGAGTATGAGATCCAGTTTGTCTGCCTCAGTAAGTATGCATCTGGGCTGATCCCTAATGAGCGGGAGAGGTGCAAACGATTCCGTTATGGGTTAGTAACAGATGTGAAGACTTTTATGCTTGCGGTTGACTATACAGATTTCGATGTATTGGTCACTAGAGCCAAGGACATTGAATCGAATCTTGGTTTGACTAGCTGAGCAGGTGGATCTAGCTCTGGGAAGAGAGTGGATGAATGCGATTATGGTAGAGATCGCAACAAGAGGCATATGGATAGGAGGCCGCACTTTGATGCTAGGCGTGGAGGTGGTAACCCTGGTAGAGGTCATCAAGGACCTAATGCTGTTCAGAGGACTCCTGAGTGTAACCGTTGTGGTAAACGGCATGGTGGCGAGTGTTGGGGTAACCCTGGTACATGCTGGAATTGTGGAAACCGTGGACATTTGAAGAAGGATTTCCCTCAGCCTTTGAAGGAGGGACAGGCTCCGGTGAGAGCAGCTGAGCCACTAAGAGGCCGTGGGCGCGGTCGTGGTAATTTTCAGCGCAAAGATGATGGAGGCAGGAATGTATCTCATGTTGTGGCCGTTCAACCTGAGGGTGGCGGTCAGGCTCGAGTGTATGCCCATCGTGAGGGAAGGAATGATACAGATGTGATTGCAGGTACATTCACTTTGCAATCCTTATCATTACTTTCTTTGATTGATTCTGGATCTACACACTCGTACATATTGCGTGAACATGCTCAAATGCTTGGTTTACCTGTTGAGTCTTTGGATGTTGGTATGCGTGTGACTAGTTCCTTTGGTGAGACAGTTGTAACGCGGAAATTGTATAGAAGATGTCCCTTGAAAGTGCAAAACCATGTTTTTCTTGTTGATCTCATGGAATTGCCATTCTATGGTTTTGATGTAATCCTTGGTATGGATTGGCTTGTTGAGCATCAGGCTGTAGTGGATTTTGAAAGAAAGCGAGTTTCGCTGAAACTAGCGGATGATTACGAAGTGGTGGTGGTTGGTGAGAATGTGAAGTTTCTTGCCAATGTGGTGTCTACATTAGAAGCAAGTCGGATGCTGAGGCAAGGTTGCGAGGCTTACTTAGCCTTTGTGATGAATCCTAGTACAAAGGAGTTGCGCGTTCAGGATATCAGAACTGTACGGGAGTTTCCTGGAGTGTTTCCGGAGGAGTTACCTGGATTGCCGCCTAGTCGAGAGGTGGAGTTTGGAATTGAGCTGTATGAAAACACAACTCCAGTGTCCATTGCTCCCTATCGCATGGAACCTAAGGAGTTGAAGGAGTTGAAGACGCAGCTTCAGGAGTTGCTTGACCGTGGTTTCATTCGGCCTAGTGTGTCACTGTGGGGTGCATCCGGGTAGCACGAAGATATATCGAGGGTTAAAAGAAGAGTATTATTGGGTTGGTTTGAAAAAGGACGTGGCTGAGTTTGTAAGTAGATGTATGGTTTGTCAGAGGGTCAAGGCCGAGCATCAGTTTCCCTCAGGTTTGTTGCAGCTATTGAAGATTCTGGAATAGAAGTGGGAACGTATTAACATGGACTTTGTGTCAAGGCTACCGTTGACTCCTTCGAGGAAGAATTCAGTGTGGGTGATAGTGGAAAGGTTTACTAACTGTGCCCACTTCATACCAGTTCATACCACCTATACCTTGGATAAGTTGGCCTATCTGTATATCCGTGAGATAGTGAGACTACATGGGGTACCGAAGTCGATTGTGTCAAACCGAGATTCGAGATTTACAGCTAGATTTTGGGAGTGTTTGCATCGAGCTTTGGGTACTTGGTTGAACTTCAGCACTTCGTATCATCCGCAGTCAGATGGTCAGTCTGAGAGAGTGATTCAGGTGTTGGAAGATATGTTGAGATGTTGTATCATTGACTTTCAGGGGTTGTGGGAGAAACATCTACTGTTAGTGGAGTTTGCGTATAACAACAGCTTTCAGTCGAGTATTCAGATGGCTCCTTATGAGGCCTTGTATGGTAGGAAGTGTAGAACCCCGATTTGTTGGGCCGAAGCCGGACAAAAGCTTATACCGATGCCTGAATTGCTTAAGGGCACCATCGAGAAGGTAAAGTTGATATGTGATCATTTGAAGGCAGCTTCAGATCGACAGAAGTCCTATGCCGACCTAAAGAGGAAAGAGGTAGAGTATTCCGTGGGAGATAAAGTGTTTTTGAAAGTCTCACCTTGGAACAAGGTGATGAGGTTTGGGAGGAAGGGCAAGTTAAGCCCAAGATTCATTGGACCTTATGAGATAGTTGAGAGGATTGGTCCCGTTGCGTATAGATTGAGACTCCCGACTGAGCTAGAGAAGATTCATGATGTCTTTCATGTGTCGATGCTTAGGAGGTATAGATCGGATCCTTCCCATGTAATGCCCGTAGAAGAGATTGAATTGAATCCGAATTTGACTTATGATGAGGAACCAGTGGAGATCTTAGCCTCAGACAACAAGGTGTTGCGTGGTAGATCAATTGAGCTAGTCAAAGTGAGGTGGTAACATCGAGGTGTAGACGAGGCCACTTGGGAGAGAAAGGAGGATATGAAAAGGCAGTTTCCTTATCTCTTTCAGTCAGGTAATTTCGGGGACGAAATTTCTTAAGTGGGGGAGAGTTGTAACACCCGGGGTTGGGGATCGGGTGAAAATAATATTAAAATATTATTAATAGTATTTTGGGCCTCGGGTTTACAAAACAAATAAATTAAGTTGGACTATTTTCAAAACAAGCCCAAATAGCCATGAATATCTCCTATTTGTAAATGCCTTATTTCATTAAGGGTATTTTGGTCTTTGGCCTTTCAATTTTAAACAAACATTAAAAAAATGCTTTTGGCTCATCTTCTTCCCCTCTCCAATTTCTTTTTGACGACAAAGAAACCCCTCCTTCCCTAGTTACTATTCCATCTTATATCTTGCTTGTTGTTGGAGCTTTTGCAAAGGTAAAATCATTTTTGACATGTCCTAGTGATCCTCTTCAAGCTCATACCTTTAGTTTTCATTAATGTCCATGGTTTTGAAATTGGAAGTTTTGAGTTTTTAGATTAAAAATGCCATCTTTAATGTCTATAACTTAAACTTTTGAATTGTTGAGATAATATGAGTTATTTACAACCAAAAGGGTCCAACATAGTATATTTTTACAAGGTTTTATAGAGTTTCTCGAATTTGGGTTTTTTAGGGGTTTTGGAGGGTTTTAGGTTGAGTTTTGGGGGGTGATTTATGTGGGAGAGTGTGGGCTGATGGTTAGGCTATATATGAGGGTTGTTTTGGAAGCCTTAGGGAGTAATTTAAGTTTTGAAATCAAGGGTTTTGGGTTGAGCTTCATGGCTGCTCGGGAATGAAGATTTTGGGGGTTGTTCTTAGCTTGAAACATGTGTTTTGTGCTTGAATTATGTTCCGGGTTTGCTACTTTGAATCGTGGACTGAATTTTGATTGTTTTGGTTTGTGTTGGGATGTTTAGAAGCAACAAAATCTGTTTGGTGAAGCCCCGAGAGCAAATCCGGAGATTTTGGAAGCTTGAGCTTGGTTTTCGGCTCTCTTTTGGGTAGCAACGGTGAGTAGACATGTCGAACTTTGATTTGTTTACGAATTGGAACTCTTGGGGGTTTGGGTGGGACCTTGAGGGTTCACCTAAACCCAAGTGTAAGTTAATCCTCCTATTCTCTTATGCTATGTGTTGATGAGTGGTTAAATGATGTGGTATCATGTGCATCTTGAGTTGTTTACGTCGTTGTTGTTGTGTAGTCGAATAGAATTCGAGCCTCACGTGATGGTTGTCTAAACTACGGTGATGTGTGGTCCCACCGGTAGTGACTAGTAGTAGAGTAGGATGATGAGTGGTCCCATCAGAAAACTACTAGTCGAACGGTGATGTGTGGTCCCACCGTGTGTATGTTGGTTGTGCATGTGCAAGCCATGTGTAGTCTTGTTGTGATAATCATTCGTGCATCCATTGTTTTATTGTGAATTGTGAAAAGTGTTTTAAAAACTGCATGCTTGTTGAATTGTAGAGTTTCTCTCACTGAGCTAGTTAGCTTACGCTCTCCTTTGATTCCAACATGCAGATCCTTAGTGTTTGGGAGGCAAGCGGGCAAGGAAGGAGCTTTTGGAGTTCTAAACTTAGCTCAAGTATGATTTACGTATTGTAATAATGCCTAGAAGATAGGGGTGTAGACTTGTAGGAGTTGGAGTCAAACTCCTTAGTTGATGTTTTGTTTTGTTGAGCATGCTAAATTGTTGAACTTATGTTGGCCATGTGTATGCCTTTATGTTATGGATTGTAAACCATATTTACTTGATGCATGCTTGTTTTGTGGTTGAAAACTTATATCCCTTTATGAATGTTATATGTCTGTATGTCTAAAGCTTGAATCTTGAATGTTATGTATGAATCCTTGTTGTGCTTATTGATTCTTTTAATGTATGGCTCTTAAATGTTTGATGGGTGCTAAGCATGTCTATATAGGGTGTCTTTCATCTAGAATTGAAGTATGTTGAATCTTGGAGGTTTTAGATGAGTTTTGGGGCTGCTTTGTACCAAAAACCAGCTAGAATTTGTCTTTTCGCAGCCCGTGTATCGAAACGGTTGGTCTCGTTTCGATACGGCCTCTTGTTTCAGGCTAGGCGTTTTGATACGCATAGGGGTCGTTTCGGTACGATTTTGCCACTGGAAATCTAAGATTTTGCCGATAAATTGAGGTACCGAAACGGGTCTTGGCGTTTCGAAACGATCTTAATATCGTTGACCACGAGAAGTTGACCGTTGGGGGTGTTTCAGAACGGTTGACTACCATTTCGATACGGTCCTCTTGTGTTGACTTGGGCCCGTTGACCAAGTCAAGGCATTTCGATACACCTTTTGGGTGTTTCGAAACGGCCTGCTTATCAAGCTAAAAATGGACTGTTTTGTAATGATGTTGAATTGATCGTCTCGTTTGTTGCTTCCGTTGTTGACCTTTCATCTAGGATTTAATAAAATCATTTAGACAAGATGATAATAATAAAAGAAATTTTATAGGGTTGCTAACCGAAGGGGAGCCTTAGCGGGTTTCACTTCGGTTTTCCCCGTGTAGCCTACTCGGACCGGTCAGTCATCCAGACTTGGACGATGGGGTTACACAAACCATAAAACACTAAACACTAAACCTTAGAATTATAAATCATAAATCCTAAACACCTAAACCCTTTTACATTATTATTAATTGCATTAAACACCATGAATCAATGATGTTTAATATTTTATGAATGTAATTAATTATATTTTAATAGATTCCATTAAAAAGTAAAATAACAATTAATGATACGAATCTAGTCGTTCTTATACACGGCTTATAGCAAAATCCTTAAAAGAATAGAGAAAGGAATATAATAATAATAATCTAACGCCTCGTTCGCTTGGGTTGTAATCCACGTGATGTATTATTTAATACGCCTTTATTATGAAACTTACTTTTATACGTGTGTTTGGTAGATGTAAAATTTAATACGGTGTATTATTTATAGCATAAACCTCCAACCCTAAACCCTCATACTATTTAATACGCAAGTTTTGTCAATTATACCCTCATACTATTTTTCACATATTTATAGCATAAACCTCCAACCCTAAACCCTAAACATTAAACTCTAAAATCTAAACTATAACCACTAAACTCTTACACATAAACATCTTACCCTAAACCTTAAACCACAAACACTAAACCTTAATCCTGAACTCCAAACCAAAAACTCAAAACATAAAACCATAACCATGAACCATAACCCATAAGCCAAATCATAAACCCTAAACCCTAAACCCTAAATAATAAATCCTTAACACCATAAACCTCAAACACTAAACCTTAAACTAAAGACACTAAACCCTAAACCACAAACAACAAAACCTAGACTATAAGCTCTAAATCATGAACCCTAAACTCTAAATTAAAACTCAAACCCATGAACCTTTAACTTAAAAACCAAAACTCAAACCATAAACTCCAAACCCTAAATCCAAAACCATGAACATGAAACCACTAACATAAAGCTTAAACTCTAAACCCTAAATCATACACAAAACCGTAAACTCAAACTTCGAAACCCTAAATCATAAATCATGAACATGAAACCAAAACCCTAAAACTTGAACTCTAAACTCTAAACCCTAAACACCAGGCCATAAACTCTAAATCATGAGCATGAAACCTTAATCACTAAATCCTAAATTATGAAGTCAAAGTCTCACACCGTAAAGCTTAAACTCTAAACCCTAAAAATAATATAATAATTGATGTCAAAATAATGGGAAAATGTAAAGCTAAAATTTTAAAGGTACAATGGTACATTTATACATAACACTTATCTTTTAACTTTATCAAAAATTTCACAACCAAACATCTTGATAAAATAACGACCATTTTTCATCCATCTTTTTAAAACACAAGTGTTATTTAATACAACACAACTCTTTTACCTCCGTTGTACCAAATTTTAAGGGAATTATATTGTTATTCTGAGCAAGCACATTTTACCAATTAAACAAGTTGTTCATCTCCCTCACATTTCTTTAGGTCATGAGTTCTAGACCCACTAAGAATACCTCTTTTTTCTCTCATTCCTCTCTCCTCTAAATAAGATTAAGATTTATAAAAAAGAGAGAGAGAGAGAGAGAATTATACGTTATTTTGGGCAGAGTTATAGATTTTTTAACCTAAACTTGACCTAATTTTATCCTTCACAAAACCCAATCCTTCTTGAAGCAAAGTCCTTGGGATTATATTGAATGATAAGGATTCCAAATCACTTTATTATTATTCTTTGAGAATTCATTTTTGGTAGTAGAAAGGTGCATGCGTAATTTTCAACCAATCATCACATGAATATGACCTCCTCCAACTTGACACTCTTGATTGGTAAACCCTGCTGCTACGTATTCTTATATACAAAGGGTGAAAGATACATGATTCTCTTGTTACATGTAAAATTACAGTATAGGTCCTTGCACTATACCAACCTCATTCTTTTGCAAGGAATTATATGATACCAACATGGACTTCTACTTGCAGTGGGGCTAACTCTAACTCTAACAATTCATAGCGTGCTGTTATCCCACCCACCGTCCTCTTCAATTCTGATGTTTTCTGGATTTGACTTGTTATCCGCACCCTCATATTTAAAGTCTCTCCCCGGAATTTTTGTGTCATTTTCTGATTTTGAGTTTTATTATAAAGCTGATTAATCAAAAACGGCACAATCTTAACCTTCCATTTTTGTGAACCTCTTTCTATCTTCACTTCAGTTAACAAGACAAACTATAAATAATGCTGCAGTTTTCCAAAGAAATAGGAGGAGAAAATCAGACCCTTTGGAGAATGTTTGATGTAATGTTGATATTTTACAGATGGAAGATTCTCTGAAATTATTGCAACTTGGTTGAGTTGGCGAATGAATCTGCATCCTAATCATTGGATATGGACCTTCTTTCCATTTAAAACAAAAGGAACTAAATCTGTGAACCACATGTAGGAATTTGTAGGCGGAAAAATAATCATAAACATATTATGATTACAAAGAAATTTAACCATTTCATTTGTAGGCGGAACTAAATCTGTGAACCACATGTAGGAGTTGGCGTGAAATTTAACCTTTTGTACCTCCACAAATGAAAAGAAATATACTATAAACATAATGTTTACAAAGATTTCAAATACATGAAATTCGCCGCATTTCAGCTTCTTGTTCTTGGTCCTCCAACCATTTCTGTGGTTCCAAAGGAGACAAATCGCTCAAATTCTGTTTGCAAGATTTCTACGCCAACTGATACCATATACCCCACCACCGCCTATAAAAGAGTAGCCATTCCCAACTCATTTGCTCATATCATCCCTTAGGTTGCATTCCTATTAGCTTCTGCAACCTATTAAATCACTACATTGATTACTATAAGATGGCATCGACCTCAATGTCCGCCCGTGGCTCTGGTTCATGGACAGACAAGCAAAACAAAGACTTCGAAAGGGCTTTGGCTGTTTATGACAAGGACACCCCCACCCGTTGGTACAACATTGCCAAGGCCGTCGGAGGGAAAACTGCCGAGGAAGTTAAGAGGCACTACGAGCTGCTTGTGGCCGACGTCCAGTACATCGAGGCCAGCCAAGTTCCCTTCCCCTATAGGTCCTCTGCAAATTAGCCCCGAGGTAAATATTCCTAGACCAAGTTACATATATAATATAAGCTTCATTTTAACCTTTTGTTTTGGTATGCAGGGTGTTGCATCTCAGCTAGAATAAAGATGATCATCTGGTACCACCAGCTACTATTACTTTATACAAGAATAGGCCATTAATTAATGATTCTCTTCTAAGTTTTGTGGTGCTCTTATATTTTACTTCTCTATTATAATTGTATGAGTTTAATGATTAATCTTTTCATCGAAGAATACGATGAAAACCGTGATCTTCATTTAAAGATGAGCTCAATTAAGTTTTTTTTTTGTTTAATCCCGTAAATAACCACATCCTTCTCATTTCGAAATGTCTAAATCAAAATCAATACTCGTTAATGCACTATATGTTAAATTATGGTATTGTTTGGTAAACAGAGGTTTGAGCCAAAATTTAAAGGTTTGACCGGTCAAATTCGTTAATTTGGATGTTTGGTAAATAACCGTTTGGAATAGCGGATTTGGGTGAAACCTCTAATCTTACAAAAGCTGCTAACGGGAGCTTTTTGAAATTAACAATTATAAAAATCTCCAATAACTTAAATTTAACATTTTTTATTTTAATTCCCCACCCTTACATATTTACATTGTTGTTGTGAATAAAATAACAAAGAACAATAATAAGAACAAAGAACGAGAATGGAAGAACAAAGAGATGAGAGAAAGAGAGAGATTTGTATTATTCTCAAATATAGACTTGTGTACAATGTCTTCATCAAATCATCTATTTATAGGCATAAGAAGTACATATTACATTAAACTCTAATTAAATGAGATAATATTCCTAATGATAAAGTAAATCAAACTCCTTAGATAAAGTTCTAATCATGATAGACATCCACATAGATAAATATTCATAACACTCCCCCTTGGATGTCTATGTAGATAATGTGCCTCGTTAAAACCTTACTAAGATAAAAAAAATTCAGTGGGAAAAAAATTCTTTAGTGAAGGAAAAAGAGTACACACATCTTTGATACGCATAACATGTTGCCTCATTAAAAACCTTACTAAGAAAATTCATTGGGACAAAACATCGGTTAAGGAAAAAAGAGTGCAACACATATTTACTCCCCCTCATGAAAACATCTCAGAAGATCTTTGAATCTTCATAATTCAAACTTGAATATTATTTTTCTAAAGATAGCGGGGGATGAAACTTTAGAGTAATATTTTCTATGATGTATCCACCTTTCATTATCTCTACACAAGATAGCATTTGTATCATATCTTGTGAAAGTAAATCATATATCTTCTAGATATGTAGGGTCAATGGTCTTAGCCAAACACATTTTTGGCTTGCCTTGTGCATAACAATTATTTCTACAAGATTTGAGGAGGCATCGACGAATGTTTAAAGATCTAAATGTAATGATCTTTGTATATTCATAGATATTTCTTGACCAACTAATATATAGTGCTTCAAGACCAAGAAAAGACATAATTATGTTTATTCACATCCAACAATCTTACAACTATTGGGATACTCAATAGATATGCTCTATTCATATTGAATCTTCTTTAAGATTCTTTCAGCTTATGTCTATTCATAGACAAAAAAAATATATATAAAAATGCTCGATCTTCAGGTCGAGATAAACTTGATGTCAAGATTCAAGTACTTGTATTGAAAGTACTTCATGAGTTTCTAATTTGAAGCTCTTTAGGAGTTCTAAAATTATCATAATGGATCTTGATCCAAACTCCTTTATAAAATACATAAGGAAATCTGATCATTCTTATAGTATTTTCTCAATTAGTATTCACTAAGATGATTATACCAAATACGACAAAATATTCATGAGACATGTCTAAATAAATTTCCTCGGAAATTTCCAAATGCTTCTAGCATTTTAAATCCTTCAAGGATAAATATGAATCCACAAATAATTAGATGCATGTAAAATTTTTCATAACTGCCAAAGTAATTGCATCCACCATGAAGTAATTAAAACTTTTCATAAATCATAGTTCAAGTCGTATTTAAGACTACTTATTTGTGCCTCACTTGCATTACACCTTTAGGTGTTTGGACTGCTGGTCCAAATACTTTTATTTTAGAAGTTCAAAGCGTCTTTCAACATCGGCCAATTCAATATCTATACTTCTGGATAGATTTTATACAAGATCATCTATTTCTTTCTTTACTTCTATGGAAGTATTTCATGTAAAATTGTTTGTAAAATCGTTGTCGACAACTTTCCAATTTTCTGGTTCCATTCTCGTAATGACATAACTCATCGAGATCTCTTCAAGATTTCAATCTTTATTTTATGTACCTGAAACTCTTCAAGAGTTTTATTATTAGTTATGTCTTGGGTCTCTTTAGGAGCATCCACCTCCAATATATGACAATCTCATAATACTTTTCATTTACAAGAATTTTGATCATTGGAACCATTTCAACTATCATGCTTCAAGCATGATTTACATCCACTTGCTCTAACATGTAATTTAAACTTAGAGCATTTCAGCTGGTATATGAGACTTAATTAGTCTCATTGGGTCAGTAAATATGTCTGGCAGTTGACATGAAATAACATGAATTATCTTATGAATTTTTAGTTCATATTCGAGGATCTAGATAACGATAATTTATTTCCTTCTTTATCCAGCTGATTATTCTCTCCCCCTGATGTTGAGAAAAATCATCTAATAAATAATTCTCCAATTAATGTTTAGAATTTAAACATAAAAGGAGACTCGTACTCAATATATATTCTCAACCCTTTTTACTTGCTCATTTTGTGCGTTATGGTGGAGCAATTCAACTATATATCGCACATTCAAAAATGGGAAATATGACTTCTGACCAAAAGTCAAATCATAATGGGAAGTTTATTATAACTCGTTGGCTTGATGCGTATAAGTGTTGCTATATGAAAATACCACATAAATAATAAATGTTTTGTCCTCACAGTATAGCTATTAAATAGGAGGCATCCAATTAAAAAATTACTAAACCGTATTTTTCATAATCAATAGACTTTGTAACAACCGATATAGCCTAAAATATAAACCCACAAGCTTTTGTAAAACGAATTGTCTAATTGCATAATCTGAATCCTTTTAGAATCAATCTCACAAACTTCTGGTTGTAAGTTGATAAAATAATGTAGATGCATCTACTAAAATTGTATAAAACTTTCCACATTTGTGGATATATAGGCCCATATTTCGTTCAGATATGCAAGACATACAGTCTCAAGTTCAGTACTAGAACTTCAAGTTCTAATTCTTTTGGTAAGTGAGATCATCTATATCCTTTGAGAACAAACAACACAAGAACTTCAGGTTCTTTTAGTAAGTGAAATTTAATTAATTCCTTTAAGCAACACAAGAACTTCACGTTCTTTAATAAGTGAAATTTAATCCATTCCTTTGAGAATAAGCACCATAAGAACTTCAGGTTCTTTTAATATGCGTGCATGTAAATCTCAATAGCTTTCGCATCATTATTGATCAGGATGGTCTAACTGATCATACCAACTACATACAAGTGTGTATATACATTTTTGAATTTCGTAAACTTATGGTTTACCATAACATGTGATTCAATCTCACTCGTACATGTCTAGTACGATCATCAAAATTGTTCCTTTGAATATGAATACATTTAGCTCTTTCGGAGCTTTCAATGAAAATTATCTTTTGGTAGCAATATATATAGCTTTTCTAGAGCTTTCAACTGACTTTTTGACTACCAGAACTTATATCCAAAGTGTCTTATTTCAAATGTTAATTGATAACATATGTTATCTATAATTCCAAAAGAATATTTTGCGAACTCATATTGCTCTCTTAAAATTTCCACTTCTAGTGGTGACAATATTCGCATTATTGCAATATTCACAATTATGTACTTTTTATAATGTGCTTTCTCTTAAGAACTTATTGCTCTTCTGGAGCATCAATACTTTTAGTACTTTGAGATATAGTACTCACATTTTTTCCTTACTTTTAAATGAAAAAATATATATCTTATGTTTCTGTTAAGCATAAATCGTCACCATAAATTATATTTGATAAGTAATCATGTTAAACAAAATAAATAAATATGATAATATATAAATATAAATATTAACATGAATATAAATATAAAATGTAAATAATTAATGATAAAGTAAATAAACAGAAAGCAAAATAAATAAAAAGATAATTAATTCTCTTCAAAGTTATGAGAATAATTAGAAGATGATTTATTCCATTCGAGTGTTATAAGGAAATCAACAACGTCCAAATGAGTTGGACTAACAATGTCCAAATAAGTTGGACCAATATCATATTTGTCATTTTTCGCAAATAGAATTTGCTTTTATTTTCTTTCTTTTATCATTCAATCATTGTTGATTTTTCCAACGTACGATAAGTACGAGACCAATGGTTTATAACATCACATTAGTAATAAAAAAATTCTACTTTCTTAGAATGATCTTTATCGCTCTTGTCATCCTTATAACCTCACTACTAGTGGGTAGAAGTATTCTTAAAATGATCATAATGTCTATGTACATGCCTCCACCATGACCACAACTTCTAATGTGACTTTTATTCTTTCTATAATATAATCTCACATTCACTTCAGGTAATGGAGTAGAGCCAGTGGTCCTTTGAAACCTTTTTCACATATCCTTATCATAGAGAACAAAGATTTAATCCTTGTACGCGGAATTGTTAAACCAGTCCACAAGGTCTTTTAAAAACCTCCTTTGAGACCAATAGCCTTGCAAAACGGGATGCCCAGCCAATATACTTGGATTATATCGAAGTTATGTTACCAATTAAATAGTGATTTACCATGTTTGCATTCTCTTCAGGGAATGAAACGGATCCAATAATTGCATAGAATAAACATCATGTTTGCATTCACTTCAGAGAATTTCTTATCATTGATAATCGCATGTAATAAACATCATGCTTGCATTCACTTCAAGGAATGCCTCCCACAAAATTCTTGTCAAGATGAATTTTTGTAATCTGACATTGGGAGAAGTCTATTGTTGAGTTTTTCGATGTAGAAGAAATATTACTTTCGAGCAAAATCATCATGATTTATCGCACTTTAAAATAATAATATAAAGAAAAAAATAAAATCAAAATTGACCGATGTTGATTTTTCTCTCGAAGACAATGGGGACGTAGCGAATGAACCAAGGCATCTTCTCATAATCTTTTTTTACGCCATGCCTCTTTCCAACTCATTTAAAGACATGCAAAACTCAAAACACAGTTAAAAATATTAAATCTCATCATTAGAATAAAATATTGGTATAAAAAATAACCAAATAATGAGTTGAAATACATTAGAGATGATTAACCAATCATTTTTTAAGTTCAATCATTATATTAATATATATAAATAGAAAAAGAAAAAAAAATACAAACTCATTTGCAGCAAACCGTTTGGAAAATGTTTGGCTTCCCGACTGATTTGCACCCAAATAGATTCAACGAACCATCACTCGTCCCTACGTCCTATCGTTGGGCCTTCACGTTCCAAAAATAATAGTGATTGAGCGCAATCGTGCTGATAACGTGTTGTGAATAAAATAACAAAGAACAATAATAAGAACAAAGAACAAGAATGGAAGAACAAAGAGATGAGAGTAAGAGGGAGATTTGTATTATTTTCAAATATAGACTTGTGTACAATGTCTTCATCAAATCATCTATTTATAGGCATAAGAAGTACATATTACATTAAACTCTAAACCTTAAAACTAAAACATCAAACCCTAAACCCAAAACACTAAATCATAAACCATAAACTCTAAACCCTAAATTTGAACATTTGGTTTATGGTTTGGGGTTTAAGGTTTCGAGTTTATAGTTTAGGTTTAAGTTTTTTTTATTTTTTAAATTGACTAAGATTGGTATTTGATCTAATTATTTTAAAAAAATTAAAAAATATAATATATATGGAAATAATTTAATTGGAATTTTATTTTAAATAATTTATAATTATATGTTGAGTCTTTGATATTTTTAATATTTATTAATTAATTTAAAGGTGTTTAACGTTAGTGGTGTTTAACGGCATTCGTCGAGCGTGATAGACTCGTCCTATTAAATATCTTATTTAGGTACATTAATTTTTTTGGCTTAAAGGTCAAATTGGCCCTCAACGAAAAATAAAAAAATGAATTAAACCCTTATAAAAAATTTCATCCAATTGAGCCCTCAAAATTCAAATTGCACCCAATTAAGCCCCTCCGTAATGTTGATCGCGTTGACCATCAGGGTCAACAGACGGTCAAAGACAGAAGAAGGTTAGTGTCTTATGTGGCGTAATATGTTGACGATGACGTGGAAAATTTGCTGACGTGTAAAAATATTAAAAAAATCCTATATATTTTTAAATCATTTACATTCTTATTTTCATTACTTTTTCAAATGAAAACCTAATAAACAAGCTCTATGTTTTTTTGAAATATTCTCATTGATGACCGTCACTGTCGTCATCGCCATCGGCGGTCGTTTGACGCTGAATCACACCAGCAGCCTCACCTTGGTCTCCTAAGCATCGGTCTTAGGTCAATTTCACTAGAATCCGTTTCAAATGCCATGAATATCATGTAGAACCTGTAACCCCCTCGACCCGGCCTCGCTACCAGACCATATCGAACGGGTTACACGGAGAAAACCGAAGAAAAACTCGTTAAAGCTTCAGTCCGATTAGCAACCCTAGAAAAATTCTTTTTTAAAATTATCTTGTCTAAATGTTATATTTAAATCCTATGCAAGGAGACAAACAGCGGGAAGCAAACATGAACATGACCCGAGCAAAATGGACATTCAAAGGTTGATTTTTAATGATTTACTACAGGCCATATCGATACGCCTAAGACTCGTATCGGTACGCCATTGACGGTCAACTCCCCAGGGTCAACTTCAAGAGGCCGTATCGGTACCCTTCAAGGTTGGTATCGATACACTCTTAATGGTCAAACTCCCAAAGTCAACACAAGGGACCGTATCGATACACGTAAGGCCCCTATCGATATCCTAATTTCTCGTCAAAATCTCAGATTTCCAGATACCAAAGTGGGTATTGGTATGCCCCCGCTTATCGGTACACCTTGCCTAAAACAGGGTACCGTATCGATACAACCCTTGAGCGTATCGATACACCCTGCCCATGAAGACTGGTTTTAGTAGCTAAAAACATAAGGGAACTAGCACAAGACACACTAGACAAACATTCATTCAACTTTCAACCACTCATGCAACACAAGGCATCTATGGAAACACATATAAAGCAAGATAGGCATTCAACGGAACAAGATTCAACATAACAAGTTCTAAAAGGAAATACATTCATGCTTAACATTCACCAACAAAGTCAAAGGCTAAACCAAATCATATTTCAACAGAATATGAGGCATTACAAGCCAAACACAACCAAACAAACTTGTCTAAGCAAAAGACATGCCAACAACTCCTCAAAAAGAATGTCTTATCCCATTGCTTAATACTAATTATTGTAGTCTAAAAACCATACTTGAGCAAACCAAACTCCCTTGGATTCTCCCTTGTTCCCCGAGCTGCTCTGTAGGTCTAAGGGCCTGCATTGTTGGAAAATGAAGCGTAAGCATTTAAGCTTAGTGAGCGATGCTCAAAACGGTAGCTACAACAATGCAGTTTTAAAACCAAAGTTTGCCTGAAACCAAATCCATTTCCAAATCATTTCCCCCATGCATGAACACATAACAACATGCATTTATCACCTCGTGCATTTACCAAATGCAACCACAAGCCATAAGCTTACCTCATGCTCATTCTCAAAACACAAGCAAAGTAACCAACTACATGCATAGGCATAATTGGAAAGAATAATGCAACATGCTTAACATGAGAATTTAGAGCATCACAGGTATATTGACGTTCATTACTTTTACTCAGATATGCGGATAGTTTCTCAAACCCACTAGACACTTCCGGTGGAATCTCACATCACTGTACTCACTCGTCTTGTAAAACATAGCTTTCGGTGGAATCTTACATCATCGTACTCCTCCTTAGTGGAATCTAACATCACTAAGGCCATGCGCGACTTTTACCTCGAGTGCACTCACATCCTATTGGTCGACCAACTATATCCGGTAAAAAGATTTCATATGTCAATACCCACCAAACCAACGCTTACCTTGCATTTTCATAGCCACAACCGTAACCAACATGGATATCAATTAGGGAAATCACAAGCATAACACATTGATATTCAAGGCAACATGAACTATGAAAATCATTCAAATGCATAGAAGATATTATTGAAAAAAGGATTAAAAACACTTAAAACTTACTCTTGAGCTTAGATAGGCTTATCAAGCTCAATCTATACTCCCAAATCACATCCTTAACCAAGTTAAGGCTTAGAAAACAGTTCCACTCACTGGTACAACCCAACGGTAGCTGAAACACCGATTCAAGCCTCTGAACCACCCGATCTCACGTCCAAAGAGCCCAAATCTGTTTCTGCTACATCTAAACAATCTAAAATAGAGTATTAATACTCTTTTCAACATACATGCCCACTGAAATTCACAAACACAATATTCAACAACATTCGCTCAACGATTTGTAGCTGAAGTTATCCGAAAACATCATCCAATCCGATCTAACCAAAATCCAACAAAAACCCAGCAAATTCACCATCAAAAATTACACCTTTCAACAACCAAAACACTTACCCAAAGTCTAGAAACCATCAGCCCAAAGTTCTTCACAAGAACAACCCAAAAACTCAAATTTTCAACTCCAAAAATCCATCCTTTTTTACTAGTTTCGGGTTTCCCACCAAAAGCCACAATCCTAAAATTTTTAGAACATCAAAACAAAGTTAAAAACACCTTTAAACTCAGGATCAAATGACCCAAACGAAATTTCTTAATTTTCCAATTTTTCAAACTCAAAGCATTTTGGAAACAAATTTAAATAATGGGTTTAAAGATAGATTTCATCCACAACATGTTTAAGGAAGAGAAAATCAAAATAACAGAAGGATTACCTCGAAAATCTTTCTTGGATGAAGTGGTGAGATCAATGGAATAGTAGAAATGGTGTTTGAGTGAAAATAACGTTAAAAGAGAGTTTGAAGAAGATGATAGCATTTTCAAAACCCTTTTAGAATTCCAAAATCCCTTTTTTTGCCCTTCTTCATTAAAATACTTTAGGTGTTTGTTAAAAATGGTTTTTTTCCCAAATTAATTTAACCCGAACTGGTTTAACTAACCCGATTATCTCCCGACCCTAAACTCGGGGCGTTACAACTCTCCCCAACGTAAGGAATTTGTCCTCGAAATTTACCTAACGGAAAGAGATACATAAATTGTTTCCTCATATCATCATTCCTCTCCCAAGTGGCTTTCTCCACCCCTCGGTGTCACCACTTTTCCTTGACCAACTTAATGGTCCTTCCTCGCAGCACCTTAACCAACTCAATGGTCATTTCCTACCAAACCGCATCACATTTTTCCGAGATGAGACTTTCAAGAACACTTTTTCCCCTACAGTATACTCTATCTCTCTTCTTTTCAAATCAGCATAAGACTTCTGTCTATCCGAAGCTATCTTCAATCGATCACAAATCAACAGTACTTTCTCGGTAGTACCCTTAAGCATATCTGGCAAGGGGCCCAACAAACAGGTGTTCTACATTTCCTACCATACAGAGCTTCATAAGGTGACATCTGAATACTCGCTTGATAACTGTTATTGTACGCAAACTCTACTAATGGTAGATGCTTCTCCCACGAACCCTGAAATTCAATGATGCAACATCTCAACTGTAACCCCCTTAGCCCGGCCTAGACGGTTGACCCAGACTACGAAGATTACACGGGGAAAACCAAAGTCAACCCGAAAGTCAACCTTGATTAACGACCCTTTTTTTTCCTTTTTAAACTTTTCTAGATGCACATTAACCCTAGGCATTCTCTTGAGATAAGCATACTCAAAAATCACAGCAATCGGAAAACAATAAGGGACCCAATTGCACAAAATACGAATTTAGGGACCAATTTGTAAATTCTGAAAATTAAGAGGACTTTACCAATTTTTAAGTTACCATTATGAAATTAGTCATGTTTCATGCCTCTCTGCCAAATTTCATCTCAAACGGACATCTCAAACTCAAGCAATTGCACATACAAGAATCGGGACTAAAACGTAAAGCTTGCAAACCTCAAAACCATTCAAATTTTATGCCCAACGGTCAGGTGTTCCGAAACGGGTCTAGGCCGTTCAGGAACACCCCTTGGCAGTAGCCAAAGTGTTCAGAAACGGGTCTAGGCCGTTCAGGAACACCCTGGCCAAATCAAAGGCCTGTTTCGAAACAGGCAAGGGTGTTTCGAAACACCCTGCCCAGAAACAGCAGATAGGCCTGTTTTAACACCTTTAAACCCCATCAAACATGCTCCAAACCATTCCACAATAAATCAACAACATGCCAAGCATCATACCTACCAATTTGCATCAAAATCTAGATAAAAAACCACCCCTAGGTGCACCAACTCATTCAACACATCCAACACTCAATCATGCTTTTAAAACAAGAAGCATAGCATAACGACTTAAGAATAAGAAGACTCAACGTTGCAAGCGTTAAACCACATAGTTCAAAATCATAAACAAAACTTGTCCAACATACACAATCTCATTAAACATCAACATAAGAGATTCTCCCCCCATTGCCTTTATTATCTATAGCTATTAACCGAGACATACATCTCAAATGGAGCTCTCCTTGAATCCCTTGCTTCTCGCTGTCCCAACTTCAAATATCTGCATTGATGGACAAAAAGGAGCGTATGCACATAATGCTTAGTGAGGAATGCTCAAAACCAAAACACCATCAATGCAGCGAGTCATAAAACCTCTTTTAAAAGTAAACACAATTCGATAAACCAAAGCAATGTTTGAAAACCCCTTTTAACAACATGCTTTAAATCATGCATTGCTCAAACATGAAAAACCAACCCTTAGCTTAGAAAAGCTAAGTAATTCACTTCAAAGCACAACCTTGCAAAACCATCAATTTAACCATTCCATGCATGAACATCCTATGCAAATTTAAATACAAGATCCTTGGAAAACACTTCCACTTCACATTATACTTTTCTTATACTTGAAAATCATTTCAAAGCAAGAAACCTTCAAAAACCACTTACACCCTCAATTCCATCTCATGCATTAAGCAAATGCAACATATGAACCACAAAATCAACACTTGCATTACATGCCTTTTAAAACAAGCCTTCACAAGACTTCAATGCACTAAAGAGATTCCATGCACATATGTACCATTCTCAATAGAAGTTAAACACTTGTACAAGTTAACAAGTAAAACATGCATTCATAGAACAATGCACACTTCTCATGCAACCATGCATCATTTCAAGCATCTCATGCTTCATCATATTCAAGAACATTATATTGGCTTCCAAGTGATAATTCACAAACCATCATAACGCAAGACACAATCGGATACGCGGATTACAAGCGTTGTCCCCACGCTTCATACACACTACCAATCTCAAGGTCCCCAAATGGAATTTAAACCACCATTATGACCTTACCATACACAAGGTCCTCATATGGACTTTTAACCACCATATGACCTTAACATTCACAAGGTCCTCAAATGGAATTTTAACCACCATTATAACCTTACCATCACTCATTGGTAGTTGTATAACATCACTAACGAGATCACGGGACATACACACAAGATCCACACATGGACTTTACACCACCATTGTGATCTTACCATACACAAGGTCTTCAAATGGAATTTTAACCACCATTATAACCTTAACATACACAAGGTCCTCAAATGGAATTTTAACCACCATTATGACCTTAACATACACAAGACCCACCCATGGACTTTTAACCACCATGGTGTTCTTAACCATCTCGTTAGTGTACTTGGATGGAGTTACCGGTACAATCACAACCACTCCACATCCAAGGCGACTTTATTCACGGTGCACCCAATCCTATAGCCGGCTAACTATATCCGATTCAAGTAACCAAGAACCACTTACATCACTTGCCAATATAACCAATTTACCACATTAATCCATTGTTTTACAAGCATAACCAAAATGCCAAAACCACCAATTACCATCATCAATCCACTATTTTTGAAGCATTACACAAAGCCATTAAACAACATGCAACACTATGCAACAATTCCACAATTTCAATGTACAAAACCAAGGATCTCTTACCTTGAGCAACCTTCACACATGGCTTTCAAAACCAGCATTAAACCATGCTAAAATATGCTTCCAAAACAGAATTTAAAACATGCAAATCACATGCATTGCATCCAACAATCACAAGTGCTTTAAAAACCAATTCATAACACAACCAAGAGAGAAATTCTATTTACTTACTCTTGAGCTTAGCTAAGTTGTTTAGACTTAAACTAAGCTCCCAAAAACTTCAAACCTTGGTTTGAAAGCTGAAAACCCAACTTCACTCACCGATACACAAAGCAAGGCTAGCCAACAAGCCTTCCAAGCATCCGAAACCTTCAACGCCACCTCTATTGCTCACGGATCATTCTCCCATGTTTCAAGCACATAACAACAGAGGATTAATGCATCATAATGCATTAAAAACACCAGCAACACACCTAAACTCGCTGCTCTTTGCAAAACCAACATTTCGGCTACCAAACACAACCGAAATCACCTCCAAACACTTTCAAAACTTAACACAGCCAAGATCCATCACTTCTAACCATTTTTAAACATCAATTAACATCCAAAATGATCCCAAACACGTCCTTATACCTCCAGCATTAACAAAACACCAAGATCACCCCAAAAACCACCATTTTCACAAGTAGAAAATTAGGAAAATTAACCTATTCGGGATTGCATTGATTAAACCTCAATTTCTCATCAAATATACATCCATTTTACATTAAAAACACATCTCAAAACAGTACCCAACCATTTCATACGAATTTCATCACAAATTAACCAAATCTTGCATTTTAAAGCCAAGATCAAGAACACAATTGTAAAACCTTTAATAAAACACAAATCAAGGATTGAGAACTTAGGAATTTCAGTAAAGAACTGAGAATTTAGAGGAGAAGAACGTTCATACCTCTAAACTTGAGTTTCTCCCTTTTTGGAACCACAATTCTTGAAAATCCAATAAGCAAATGCTAAGGTTTTGTTGTAGAATTGATTAGAGATCAAATGAGGATTGAAATCAAATCTTTAGTTGTCAAAATCAGAGAGAATTTTGCTGGAGAAATGTGTTTGGGTTGAGAGAAAAGTTGAGAGAAAAGAAAATGGAAATTTAGAGAAAAGTTAGTTAAAATGCCAAAATATCTTTTCCCTCCTTTTGTACTTAATTAAAAACCATTAATTAAATTGATTAATATTCAGAAAAATCTGGAGAAACTCTTTTGGGTAAATAGCTCCTTAAAGATTCAAAGTTTCAATCCTTTTTAAAACAGTCACCCAGTTTTCAAAAATTACATTTTGGTCACTAACCCAAAATGTCACTCTTCCAAACCTCACTTTGTAAAATTGATTTCACCTTTCTCTTATATATAATAAAAGAGGATTTTAAGACATTTTCCCATATTTTTAATGCAACCCGAACTAGGCTTTCCTAAATTCACCCTTTTATATTCGAACCACAACCCGACCGGTCCGGTCCAAACCCAAAACTTCTAAGCCCAAAATTGGGGTGCTACAACTCTCCCCCCCCCCTTAAGAAATTTCGTCCTCGAAATTTCAACCGGCGAAAAGAGAACAACCAAACTTCTCAAGCAACACACAAGGCAACACAGGAGACTTAACCACCACTGAACACTCTCCTCACAAAACTCCACCAACCCAACACCACCACATACTGTTCACAGATTCCAGAACACTCAGATGTTAACCACATCTTAACCTTTCACACTTCCGGACTGCACACAGCCCCAACAACAACCTGAAGAACCTCCAAACTTTTACAGCATACACCACCTCAGCTCACAACTCCCAAAACTTGTTCACACAGTGACACCAACCAATCCAGTTCAGCCACCATATGACCCACAACCTCCACTGCTTCTAAAACTCCTTGCAAAACTACTCAACCTCTTTCAAAGACTATCACAACAAGCAAAAAATTCTTAAGCATCAACTGCTTACCCAAACTTCTCAACGTAATGCTGACATTCCTTCACATCCGCCGCTATCTTTACCATAACGATTCGCCAGAACTACTCACCTAACATCCGAAAATCACATCACAAAACCCCAACCTTGACTCCGCCAGCCGTTCCATACACCACCAGCTGTCTTCAGAAGGAATTTACTTATACACAACTAGCCAACCACTTCTCACAAGAACCCGTCCAACCAACAATGGCCCTTGAACTTACATTGCTTTTCCACTTCAAACTTTGACTACAATACTAGCCTTACTAGGACACCGCCCATTCTATACATACATAAGATTACGAAACTTCTATTCTCCAGGCTAACCCTTTTCTACAACCCACAACACAACCTCTTCTCAACTCCTCAAAGGTTGCTACGAACCACCACCAACAAAAACAACCCTTTTACTACAACATCAATGCCAAGATGCCTCAGCACTCTAGAACACATCCACTAACTTACTACATCACTTAACACCAAGAAACTACCACTTCTACTAGCTATTCACAACCACTTTGACTGATTCTAACTCAAACGGTAATCCCCTCACCACCATACCGCTAAACTCATTAAGCGCCAAACACTTTCCTTCTACCAACATGCTATACCGCACTCACTATTACTGTCAGCTCGCTTAATACCCTCAATTACTCCAAACATTCTCCTAGCACCAAAACAACTTTTAAAACCCATCATCCATCCTAACCCTATCCCAACACTAACGGACCCGATTAACTATCAGCGAGTGTGAACGTTCGTATGCATGGTCACAATTATGCCCTAACAATGCCTGATGTACATGCATGCAAAACCTCTAATGTCATGTCACATGTATGCATGGACCAGTACATATATAATATAGCATATAACAAATGATTTTAAATGTGCATGTATGTCGGTTCACACCCACCAATAACATCCTCAGAATCCACCTAAAACAACCTCCTATCTCACTTCCAACTTGACCAACTCCATCATTCTATCATCCCACTATCCACAAGATACTCACTAATTCCCTCTTCACACTAAAGTTGTTTTCAAAACAACACCAACTATTACCCCAAGCATGCTAGCTACGAGACCATACCCACTACACAAGGGAAATACCAACTGAAACCAAACTAAGATAACTAAGGAAAAGATTACTTAACAAGGTTACCTGTAAACACCTCACTACCCCGGAGCTTCAACAGACGAGCTCTCTTCCTCGCAGAACCATCATTCTCCAGCCGCACTGCTGCAGCATCAGCTAACACATTAAGGTCATCACCATCTCCCTGCGGTAAAGAACCCTGACTACCTCGAGCCAACTTCAAACAATTACGTCTCAAATGTCCAACAGACCCACAATTCCAACAAGATTCATTCTGCAAGCTCCTCACACCTTTCTGCCCTTCCTTCCATCTTCGAACCTTGTCTCGGTCATGCCCACGACCCTTCAGAGACCCTTTTGCTACCACTGAAACTGATCTCACCACATGAGGACAATTCCGCTTCACATGCTCCTTAGAACCACAGTTCCAACCAACACCTGCGCCCCAACAACCTCCAACATGGCGCCTTCTACAACGGTCACACACTGGTAACTGAGCTTCCACTCCTTGATCATGCAACACTTGCCCTAGATTTGCACTACGACCCAGACTTCGATTCAAGCAAAACCTTCTATCACGTAGCCTCTTACGCTGACCGCTTCGGAGGTCAGTACCCACAGCTCTCTTGCTTAAACTTTTCTCACCTTCATAAACTGGAACCACACCCTCACATTGCTTAACCCTTGGGAATTTCTCTCCAAGATACCTTTCATAAAAGGCAGACACAAAGAAGTCCCAATCTATATCGTGGATGTGCGATGCCACTGCCACAGATGTCCACCAGGCACAAGCGTCCTCCAACATCAATGAGACAACACTTCCCAGCTTACAGGCATAGTCACAACCCTCCTGATCCAAAATCAGAATTACATTGGCCAACCAGGCCTCGAACGTTTCAGGCGTCGAACCATGATACTCCACAGCTCCCAAATCATGTAAACGTTGTTTCGACAAACCCGCACATCCCACAGCCGGCACGTCTACAGGCCTTACTTTTGCCACAGCCTGAGATGTTCCCAACACCTCTTGAACTAAAGGTGATGAACTCTTCATCACAGAACCAGCGTCTTCCTCCTGCCTCACTACCTCAACTCCAGGCACTGTAGGCTGAAACGAAACACCTCCACCAAAAGGTGAATTCCACGCCTTAACAACCTGCTCTAAAGTAGCAACCATCTCACCCAACTGCCATTCTCTCATCGATTTCACCATGCTATTAACAACAAGCTATCATAACAAAACAAACAAAACGATCAGGCCAGCTTCAAGCAAGGATTCAAGACTCCAATAACAACATAACACAATAGCTATAATAATAAGGCAATGGGTATCCCGAATTCTCCCCTTTTACATAACATAACAGTCAATAAAAACACATGGATATCACAACATCGAGCATATCAATCAACATACTTCGATCATGCTCTCATCAAACAACATTCACTCGCAACAGCATAATATCAACATATCACACCCATCACACTTTCATCATTCATAAAATCAGCTCACATCACCAGCATATCACCAGCACAAATCCACATTAACTCAATGAAGATTCACAAACAAAAAGCATGCTAAAAACATCAACAATTCGCTCAAAGACACACTTTCCAACCGACTTCCAACCCCACATCAGAATAAACGTTAAACACTTATTACAACAATTTACCATTTCCCCCAAGCTTTCACAACTCAGCTCTGATACCACCAAATGTAACCCCCTTAGCCCGGCCTAGACGGTTGACCCAGACTACAAAGATTACACAGGGAAAACCAAAGTCAACCCGAAAGTCAACCTTGGTTAACAACCATTTTTTTCCTTTTTAAACTTGTCTAGATGCACATTAACCCTAGGCATTCTCTTGAGATAAGCATACTCAAAAATCACAGCAATCGGAAAACAATAAGGGACCCAATTGCACAAAATACGAATTTAGGGACCAATTTGTAAATTTAAAAAATTAAGAGGACTTTACCAATTTTTAAGTTTCCATTATGAAATTAGTCATGTTTCATGCCTCTCTGCCAAATTTCATCTCAAACGGACATCTCAAACTCAAGCAATTGCACATACAAGAATCGGGACTAAAACGTAAAGCTTGCAAACCTCAAAACCATTCAAATTTTATGCCCAACGGTCAGGTGTTCCGAAACGGGTCTAGGCCGTTCAGGAACACCCCTTGGCAGTAGCCAAAGTGTTCAGAAACGGGTCTAGGCCGTTCAAGAACACCCTGGCCAAATCAAAGGCCTGTTTCGAAACAGGTAAGGGTGTTTCGAAACACCCTGCCCAGAAACAGTAGATAGGCCTGTTTTAACACCTTTAAACCCCATCAAACATGCTCCAAACCATTCCACAATAAATAAACAACATGCCAAGCATCATACCTACCAATTTGCATCAAAATCTAGATACAAAACCACCCCTAGGTGCACCAACTCATTCAACACATCCAACACTCAATCATGCTTTTAAAACAAGAAGCATAGCATAACGACTTAAGAATAAGAAGACTCAATGTTGCAAGCGTTAAACCACATAGTTCAAAATCATAAACCAAACTTGTCCAACATACACAATCTCATTAAACATCAACATAAGAGATTCTCCCCCCATTGCCTTTATTATCTATAGCTATTAACCGAGACATACATCTCAAATGGAGCTCTCCTTGAATCCCTTGCTTCTCGTTGTCCCAACTTCAAATATCTGCATTGATGAACAAAAAGGAGCGTAAGCACATGATGCTTAGTGAGGAATGCTCAAAACCAAAACACCATCAATGCAGCGAGTCATAAAACCTCTTTTAAAAGTAAACACAATTCGATAAACCAAAGCAATGTTTGAAAACCCCTTTTAACAACATGCTTTAAATCATGCATTGCTCAAACATGAAAAACCAACCCTTAGCTTAGAAAAGCTAAGTAATTCACTTCAAAGCACAACCTTGCAAAACCATCAATTTAACCATTCCATGCATGAACATCCTATGCAAAGTTAAATACAAGATCCTTGGAAAACACTTCCACTTCACATTATACTTTTCTTATACTTGAAAATCATTTCAAAGCAAGAAACCTTCAAAAACCACTTAACCCTCAATTCCATCTCATGCATTAAGCAAATGCAACATATGAACCACAAAATAAACACTTGCATTACATGCCTTTTAAAACAAGCCTTCACAAGACTTCAATGCACTAAAGAGATTTCATGCACATATGTACCATTCTCAATAGAAGGTAAACACTTGTACAAGTTAACAAGTAAAACATACATTCATAGAACACTACACACTTCTCATGCAACCATGCATCATTTCAAGCATCTCATGCTTCATCATATTCAAGAACATTATATTGGCTTCCAAGTGATAATTCACAAACCATCATAACGCAAGACACAATCGGATACGCGGATTACAAGCGTTGTCCCCACGCTTCATACACACTACCAATCTCAAGGTCCCCAAATGGAATTTAAACCACCATTATGACCTTACCATACACAAGGTCCTCATATGGACTTTTAACCACCATATGACCTTAACATTCACAAGGTCCTCAAATGGAATTTTAACCACCATTATAACCTTACCATCACTCATTGGTAGTTGTATAACATCACTAACGAGATCACGGGACATACACACAAGATCCACACATGGACTTTACACCACCATTGTGATCTTACCATACACAAGGTCTTCAAATGGAATTTTAACCACCATTATGACCTTAACATACACAAGGTCCTCAAATGGAATTTTAACCACCATTATGACCTTAACATACACAAGACCCACCCATGGACTTTTAACCACCATGGTGTTCTTAACCATCTCGTTAGTGTACTTGGATGGAGTTACCGGTACAATCACAACCACTCCACATCCAAGGCGACTTTATTCACGGTGCACCCAATCCTATAGCCGGCTAACTATATCCGATTCAAGTAACCAAGAACCACTTACATCACTTGCCAATATAACCAATTTACCACATTAATCCATTGTTTTACAAGCATAACCAAAATGCCAAAACCACCAATTACCATCATCAATCCACTATTTTTGAAGCATTACACAAAGCCATTAAACAACATGCAACACTATGCAACAATTCCACAATTTCAATGTACAAAACCAAGGATCTCTTACCTTGAGCAACCTTCACACATGGCTTTCAAAACCAGCATTAAACCATGCTAAAATATGCTTCCAAAACAGAATTTAAAACATGCAAATCACATGCATTGCATCCAACAATCACAAGTGCTTTAAAAACCAATTCATAACACAACCAAGAGAGAAATTCTATTTACTTACTCTTGAGCTTAGCTAAGTTGTTTAGACTTAAACTAAGCTCCCAAAACCTTCAAACCTTGGTTTGAAAGCTGAAAACCCAACTTCACTCACCGATACACAAAGCAAGGCTAGCCAACAAGCCTTCCAAGCATCCGAAACCTTCAACGCCACCTCTATTGCTCACAGATCATTCTCCCCTGTTTCAAGCACATAACAACAGAGGATTAATGCATCATAATGCATTAAAAACACCAGCAACACACCTAAACTCGCTGCTCTTTGCAAAACCAACATTTCGGCTACCAAACACAACCGAAATCACCTCCAAACACTTTCAAAACTTAACCCAGCCAAGATCCATCACTTCTAACCATTTTTAAACATCAATTAACATTCAAAATGATCCCAAACACGTCCTTATACCTCCAGCATTAACAAAACACCAAGATCACCCCAAAAACCACCATTTTCACAAGTAGAAAATTAGGAAAATCAACCTATTCGGGATTGCATTGATTAAACCTCAATTTCTCATCAAATATACATCCATTTTACATTAAAAACACATCTCAAAACAGTACCCAACCATTTCATACGAATTTCATCACAAATTAACCAAATCTTGCATTTTAAAGCCAAGATCAATAACACAATTGTAAAACCTTTAATAAAACACAAATCAAGGATTGAGTACTTAGGAATTTCAGTAAAGAACTGAGAATTTAGAGGAGAAGGACGTTCATACCTCTAAACTTGAGTTTCTCCCTTTTTGGAACCACAATTCTTGAAAATCCAATAAGCAAATGCTAAGGTTTTGTTGTAGAATTGATTAGAGATCAAATGAGGATTGAAATCAAATCTTTAGTTGTCAAAATCAGAGAGAATTTTGCTGGAGAAATGTGTTTGGGTTGAGAGAAAAGTTGAGAGAAAAGAAAATGGAAATTTAGAGAAAAGTTAGTTAAAATGCCAAAATATATTTTCCCTCCTTTTGTACTTAATTAAAAACCATTAATTAAATTGATTAATATTCAGAAAAATCTGGAGAAACTCTTTTGGGTAAATAGCTCCTTAAAGATTCAAAGTTTCAATCCTTTTTAAAACAGTCACCCATTTTTCAAAAATTACATTTTGGTCACTAACCCAAAATGTCACTCTTCCAAACCTCACTTTGTAAAATTGATTTCACCTTTCTCTTATATATAATAAAAGAGGATTTTAAGACATTTTTCCATATTTTTAATGCAACCCGAACTAGGCTTTCCTAAATTCACCCTTTTATATTCGAACCGCAACCCGACCGGTCCGGTCAAAACCCAAAACTTCTAAGCCCAAAATTGGGGTGCTACAACTCTCCCCCCCTTAAGAAATTTCGTCCTCGAAATTTCAACCGGCGAAAAGAGAACAACCAAACTTCTCAAGCAACACACAAGGCAACACAGGAGACTTAACCACCACTGAACACTCTCCTCACAAAACTCCACCAACCCAACACCACCACATACTGTTCACAGATTCCAGAACACTCAGATGTTAACCACATCTTAACCTTTCACACTTCCGGACTGCACACAGCCCCAACAACAACCTGAAGAACCTCCAAACTTTTACAGCATACACCACCTCAGCTCACAACTCCCAAAACTTGTTCACACAGTGACACCAACCAATCCAGTTCAGCCACCATATGACCCACAACCTTCACTGCTTCTAAAACTCCTTGCAAAACTACTCAACCTCTTTCAAAGACTATCACAACAAGCAAAAAATTCTTAAGCATCAACTGCTTACCCAAACTTCTCAACGTAATGCTGACATTCCTTCACATCCGCCGCTATCTTTACCATAACGATTCACCAGAACTACTCACCTAACATCCGAAAATCACATCACAAAACCCCAACCTTGACTCCGCCAGCCGTTCCATACACCACCAGCTGTCTTCAGAAGGAATTTACTTATACACAACTAGCCAACCACTTCTCACAAGAACCCGTCCAACCAACAATGGCCCTTGAACTTACATTGCTTTTCCACTTCAAACTTTGACTACAATACTAGCCTTACCAGGACACCGACCATTCTATACATACATAAGATTACGAAACTTCTATTCTCCAGGCTAACCCTTTTCTACAACCCACAACACAACCTCTTCTCAACTCCTCAAAGGTTGCTACGAACCACCACCAACAAAAACAACCCTTTTACTACAACATCAATGCCAAGATGCCTCAGCACTCTAGAACACATCCACTAACTTACTACATCACTTAACACCAAGAAACTACCACTTCTACCAGCTATTCACAACCACTTTGACTGATTCTAACTCAAACGGTAATCCCCTCACCACCATACCGCTAAACTCATTAAGCGCCAAACACTTTCCTTCTACCAACATGCTATACCGCACTCACTATTACTGTCAGCTCGCTTAATACCCTCCATTACTCCAAACATTCTCCTAGCACCAAAACAACTTTTAAAACCCATCATCCATCCTAACCCTATCCCAACACTAACGGACCCGATTAACTATCAGCGAGTGTGAACGTTCGTATGCATGGTCACAATTATGCCCTAACAATGCCTGATGTACATGCATGCAAAACCTCTAATGTCATGTCACATGTATGCATGGACCAGTACATATATAATATAGCATATAACAAATGATTTTAACTGTGCATGTATGTCGGTTCACACCCACCAATAACATCCTCAGAATCCACCTAAAACAACCTCCTATCTCACTTCCAACTTGACCAACTCCATCATTCTATCAACCCACTATCCACAAGATACTCACTAATGCCCTCTTCACACTAAAGTTGTTTTCAAAACAACACCAACTATTACCCCAAGCATGCTAGCTACGAGACCATACCCACTACACAAGGGAAATACCAACTAAAACCAAACTAAGATAACTAAGGCAAAGATTACTTAACAAGGTTACCTGTAAACACCTCACTACCCCGGAGCTTCAACAGACGAGCTCTCTTCCTCGCAGAACCATCATTCTCCAGCCGCACTGCTGCAGCATCAGCTAACACATTAAGGTCATCACCATCTCCCTGCGGTAAAGAACCCTGACTACCCCGAGCCAACTTCAAACAATTACGTCTCAAATGTCCAACAGACCCACAATTCCAACAAGATTCATTCTGCAAGCTCCTCACACCTTTCTGCCCTTCCTGCCATCTTCGAACCTTGTCTCGGTCATGCCCACGACCCTTCAGAGACCCTTTTGCTACCACTGAAACTGATCTCACCACATGAGGACAATTCCGCTTCACATGCTCCTTAGAACCACAGTTCCAACAAACATCTGCGCCCCAACAACCTCCAACATGGCGCCTTCCACAACGGTCACACACTGGTAACTGAGCTTCCACTCCTTGATCATGCAGCACTTGCCCTAGATTTGCACTACCACCCAGACTTCGATTCAAGCAAAACCTTCTATCACGTAGCCTCTTACGCTAACCGCTTCGGAGGTCAGTACCCACAGCTCTCTTGCTTAAACTTTTCTCACCTTCATAAACTGGAACCACATCCTCACATTGCTTAACCCTTGGGAATTTCTCTCCAAGATACCTTTCATAAAAGGCAGACACAAAGAAGTCCCAATCTATATCGTGGATGTGCGATGCCACCGCCACAGATGTCCACCAGGCACAAACGTCCTCCAACATTAATGAGACAACACTTCCCAGCTTACAGGCATAGTCACAACCCTCCTGATCCAAAATCAGAATTACATTGGCCAACCAGGCCTCGAACGTTTCAGGCGTCGAACCATGATACTCCACAGCTCCCAAATCATGTAAACGTTGTTTCGACAAACCCGCACATCCCACAGCCGGCACGTCTACAGGCCTTACTTTTGCCACAGCCTGAGATGTTCCCAACACCTCTTGAACTAAAGGTGATGAACTCTTCATCACAGAACCAGCGTCTTCCTCCTGCCTCACTACCTCAACTCCAGGCACTGTAGGCTGAAACGAAACACCTCCACCAAAAGGTGAATTCCACGCCTTAACAACCTGCTCTAAAGTAGCAACCATCTCACCCAACTGCCATTCTCTCATCGATTTCACCATGCTATTAACAACAAGCTATCATAACAAAACAAACAAAACGATCAGGCCAGCTTCAAGCAAGGATTCAAGACTCCAATAACAACATAACACAATAGCTATAATAATAAGGCAATGGGTATCCCGAATTCTCCCCTTTTACATAACATAACAGTCAACAAAAACACATGGATATCACAACATCGAGCATATCAATCAACATACTTCGATCATGCTCTCATCAAACAACATTCACTCGCAACAGCATAATATCAACATATCACACCCATCACACTTTCATCATTCATAAAATCAGCTCACATCACCAGCATATCACCAGCACAAATCCACATTAACTCAATGAAGATTCACAAACAAAAAGCATGCTAAAAACATCAACAATTCGCTCAAAGACACACTTTCCAACCGACTTCCAACCCCACATTAGAATAAACGTTAAACACTTATTACAACAATTTACCATTTCCCCCAAGCTTTCACAACTCAGCTCTGATACCACCAAATGTAACCCCCTTAGCCCGGCCTAGACGGTTGACCCGGACTACGAAGATTACACGGGGAAAACCAAAGTCAACCTTGATTAACAACCATTTTTTTTCCTTTTTAAACTTGTCTAGATGCACATTAACCCTAGGCATTCTCTTGAGATAAGCATACTCAAAAATCACAGCAATCGGAAAACAATAAGGGACGCAATTGCACAAAATACGAATTTAGGGACCAATTTGTAAATTTAGAAAATTAAGAGGACTTTACCAATTTTTAAGTTTCCATTATGAAATTAGTCATGTTTCATGCCTCTCTGCCAAATTTCATCTCAAACGGACATCTCAAACTCAAGCAATTGCACATACAAGAATCGGGACTAAAACGTAAAGCTTGCAAACCTCAAAACCATTCAAATTTTATGCCCAACGGTCAGGTGTTCCGAAACGGGTCTAGGCCGTTCAGGAACACCCCTTGGCAGTAGCCAAAGTGTTCAGAAACGGGTCTAGGCCGTTCAGGAACACCCTGGCCAAATCAAAGGCCTGTTTCGAAACAGGTAAGGGTGTTTCGAAACACCCTGCCCAGAAACAGCAGATAGGCCTGTTTTAACACCTTTAAACCCCATCAAACATGCTCCAAACCATTCCACAATAAATAAACAACATGCCAAGCATCATACCTACCAATTTGCATCAAAATCTAGATACAAAACCACCCCTAGGTGCACCAACTCATTCAACACATCCAACACTCAATCATGCTTTTAAAACAAGAAGCATAGCATAACGACTTAAGAATAAGAAGACTCAATGTTGCAAGCGTTAAACCACATAGTTCAAAATCATAAACCAAACTTGTCCAACATACACAATCTCATTAAACATCAACATAAGAGATTCTCCCCCCATTGCCTTTATTATCTATAGCTATTAACCGAGACATACATCTCAAATGGAGCTCTCCTTGAATCCCTTGCTTCTCGCTGTCCCAACTTCAAATATCTGCATTGATGGACAAAAAGGAGCGTAAGCACATGATGCTTTGTGAGGAATGCTCAAAACCAAAACACCATCAATGCAGCGAGTCATAAAACCTCTTTTAAAAGTAAACACAATTCGATAAACCAAAGCAATGTTTGAAAACCCCTTTTAACAACATGCTTTAAATCATGCATTGCTCAAACATGAAAAACCAACCCTTAGCTTAGAAAAGCTAAGTAATTCACTTCAAAGCACAACCTTGCAAAACCATCAATTTAACCATTCCATGCATGAACATCCTATGCAAAGTTAAATACAAGATCCTTGGAAAACACTTCCACTTCACATTATACTTTTCTTATACTTGAAAATCATTTCAAAGCAAGAAACCTTCAAAAACCACTTACACCCTCAATTCCATCTCATGCATTAAGCAAATGCAACATATGAACCACAAAATCAACACTTGCATTACATGCCTTTTAAAACAAGACTTCAATCCACTAAAGAGATTCCATGCACATATGTACCATTCTCAATAGAAGATAAACACTTGTACAAGTTAACAAGTAAAACATGCATTCATAGAACACTACACACTTCTCATGCAACCATGCATCATTTCAAGCATCTCATGCTTCATCATATTCAAGAACATTATATTGGCTTCCAAGTGATAATTCACAAACCATCATAACGCAAGACACAATCGGATACGCGGATTACAAGCGTTGTCCCCACGCTTCATACACACTACCAATCTCAAGGTCCCCAAATGGAATTTAAACCACCATTATGACCTTACCATACACAAGGTCCTCATATGGACTTTTAACCACCATATGACCTTAACATTCACAAGGTCCTCAAATGGAATTTTAACCACCATTATAACCTTACCATCACTCATTGGTAGTTGTATAACATCACTAACGAGATCACGGGACATACACACAAGATCCACACATGGACTTTACACCACCATTGTGATCTTACCATACACAAGGTCTTCAAATGGAATTTTAACCACCATTATGACCTTAACATACACAAGGTCCTCAAATGGAATTTTAACCACCATTATGACCTTAACATACACAAGACCCACCCATGGACTTTTAACCACCATGGTGTTCTTAACCATCTCGTTAGTGTACTTGGATGGAGTTACCGGTACAATCACAACCACTCCACATCCAAGGCGACTTTATTCACGGTGCACCCAATCCTATAGCCGGCTAACTATATCCGATTCAAGTAACCAAGAACCACTTACATCACTTGCCAATATAACCAATTTACCACATTAATCCATTGTTTTACAAGCATAACCAAAATGCCAAAACCACCAATTACCATCATCAATCCACTATTTTTGAAGCATTACACAAAGCCATTAAACAACATGCAACACTATGCAACAATTCCACAATTTCAATGTACAAAACCAAGGATCTCTTACCTTGAGCAACCTTCACACATGGCTTTCAAAACCAGCATTAAACCATGCTAAAATATGCTTCCAAAACAGAATTTAAAACATGCAAATCACATGCATTGCATCCAACAATCACAAGTGCTTTAAAAACCAATTCATAACACAACCAAGAGAGAAATTCTATTTACTTACTCTTGAGCTTAGCTAAGTTGTTTAGACTTAAACTAAGCTCCCAAAACCTTCAAACCTTGGTTTGAAAGCTGAAAACCCAACTTCACTCACCGATACACAAAGCAAGGCTAGCCAACAAGCCTTCCAAGCATCCGAAACCTTCAACGCCACCTCTATTGCTCACGGATCATTCTCCCCTGTTTCAAGCACATAACAACAGAGGATTAATGCATCATAATGCATTAAAAACACCAGCAACACACCTAAACTCGCTGCTCTTTGCAAAACCAACATTTCGGCTACCAAACACAATCGAAATCACCTCCAAACACTTTCAAAACTTAACCCAGCCAAGATCCATCACTTCTAACCATTTTTAAACATCAATTAACATCCAAAATGATCCCAAACACGTCCTTATACCTCCAGCATTAACAAAACACCAAGATCACCCCAAAAACCACCATTTTCACAAGTAGAAAATTAGGAAAATCAACCTATTCGGGATTGCATTGATTAAACCTCAATTTCTCATCAAATATACATCCATTTTACATTAAAAACACATCTCAAAACAGTACCCAACCATTTCATACGAATTTCATCACAAATTAACCAAATCTTGCATTTTAAAGCCAAGATCAAGAACACAATTGTAAAACCTTTAATAAAACACAAATCAAGGATTGAGAACTTAGGAATTTCAGTAAAGAACTGAGAATTTAGAGGAGAAGGACGTTCATACCTCTAAACTTGAGTTTCTCCCTTTTTGGAACCACAATTCTTGAAAATCCAATAAGCAAATGTTAAGGTTTTGTTGTAGAATTGATTAGAGATCAAATGAGGATTGAAATCAAATCTTTAGTTGTCAAAATCAGAGAGAATTTTGCTGGAGAAATGTGTTTGGGTTGAGAGAAAAGTTGAGAGAAAAGAAAATGGAAATTTAGAGAAAAGTTAGTTAAAATGCCAAAATATCTTTTCCCTCCTTTTGTACTTAATTAAAAACCATTAATTAAATTGATTAATATTCAAAAAAATCTGGAGAAACTATTTTGGGTAAATAGCTCCTTAACGATTCAAAGTTTCAATCCTTTTTAAAACAGGCACCCAGTTTTCAAAAATTACATTTTGGTCACTAACCCAAAATGTCACTCTTCCAAACCTCACTTTGTAAAATTGATTTCACCTTTCTCTTATATATAATAAAAGAGGATTTTAAGACATTTTTCCATATTTTTAATGCAACCCGAACTAGGTTTTCCTAAATTCACCCTTTTATATTCGAACTGCAACCCGACCGGTCCAAACCCAAAACTTCTAAGCCCAAAATTGGGGTGCTACACCAACATGTCTTCCAACACTTATATGACTCTCTCTGACTGATCATCGGTCCGAGGATGATATGAAGTGCTGAAATTCAATCGAGTACCCAAAGCACTATGCAAACTCTCCTAAAATCTATTTGTGAACCTCAGATCTCTGTTTGACACTATAGATTTCGGTACACCATGCAATCTCACAATCTTACCGATATACAAATCGGCCAACTTATCTAAGGTATAAGTAGTGTGAACAGCCAAGAAGTGTGCACATTTTATAAAACAGTCAACGATCACCCAAACCAAATTCTTCTTTGAAGGTGTCAACAAAAAACCTGATACGGAATCCATGGCAATTCTCTCCCACTTCAACTTGGCAATTCTCAACAGTTGTAACAAACTGAGGGAAACTGATGTTCGACCTTAACTTGCTGACAAACCATACACTTACTCACAAACTCGGCAACATCTTTCTTCAAACCAACCCAGAAGTACTCATCTTTCAAATCGCGATACATCTTCGTACTTCTCGGATGCATAGCAAACGGACTACTGTGAGCTTCAGTTAGAATGGTGCGCCTCAAGTCAACATCCCTCAGAACAACTACTCCAGTTTTGAAACACAAGACTCCATCACTATGAAAATAAAAATCTGTCGGTTTACCCTCCGCCATGTCTTGTACATGAGACGCTAATGATCTATCTTGCAATTGCTTCTCTCTAATCAACTGAATCAACAAAGGTTTAACTTGCAATTCAGCCACTAAACCACCATCCTTAGACAAACTAAATTTAGCAAACATAGCTCGCAATTCCATTGCCACCTTCCTACTCAAAGCATCGACCACTACATTGGCTTTACCCATATGGTACTCAATCGTGAGATCATAGTCCTTAAGTAATTCTAGCCACCTACGTTGTCTAAGGTTCAACTCCCTTTGCATCATAAGATACTTCAGAATCTTGTGATCTTTATACACCGTACATTTCTCACCATACAAGTAATGTCTCCAAACTTTCAAAGTGAAAACCACTGCAGCCAATTCTATGTCGTGTGTAGGGTAATTACGCTCATGAGTCTTCAACTGTTTAGAAGAATAGGCCACTACTCTTCCTTCTTGCATAAGCACGCAACCTAAGCCAACATACAACGCATCACTGAAGATTACGAACTCTTTCTCTGACACGGGCTGAATCAAAATAGGAGCTTTTGTCAAGGCTTCTTTCAAATTTCTCAAATACTTGTTGTCTCGCATCAGTCCACTCAAACCGAACATCCTTATATAGTAATTTAGTCAAAGGAGCTGCAATCTTTGAGAAACTTTCAACAAAACGTCTATAGTAACCGGCCAAACCTAAGAAACTACGAATTTCAATCACTAACTTCGGTTGTTTCTAGTTCACAACTGCCTCAACTTTCTTAGGATCCACTCGGATTCCCTTGGATGATACAATATGGCCTAGGAAGACTACTTCCCTAATCCAAAACTCACATTTGCTCAACTTGGTATACAACTGATTGTCAAACAATTCCTGCAACACTAAACACAAATGCCGATCATGATCCTCTTCGGTACGAAAGCACACTAAGATATCATCAATCAATACTACCACAAACTGATCCAAGTACTCATGAAACACCTTATTCATCATATCTATAAAAGCTGCTGGTGCGTTCGTCAAACCAAATGGCATCACTAATAATTCGTAATGTCCAAACGAGTGCAGAAAGCTGTCTTCGATACATCTTGATCCCTTACCTTTAACTGATAATAGCCGAATCTCAAATCTATCTTCGAAAACACTGAGGCACCTCTCAACTAATCAAATAGGTCGTCAATCCTCGGCAAAGGATATTTGTTCTTCACTGTCAACTTATTCAATTGTCGATAATCGGTACACATTCTCAAATTGTCATCTTTCTTCTTCACAAACAACACTGGTGCACCCCAAGGTGAAGTACTCGGGCAAATGAACCCTCGATCTATCAGTTACTGAAGCTGCGTCTTCAACTCTTTCATTTCCTTAGGAGCCATTCAATACGGAGCAATGGATACTGGAGTAGAATTAGCATAAGTCTCTATAGCAAACTCTACCTCTCTATCAGGCGGCAAACCATGCAATTCTTCCGGGAAAACAGTTAGAAAGTCACAAACTGTTCTGATGTCTTGCGGTCGTGCCTTATCCATATTCAGATTCATAACATAGGCTAAGTATGCCTGACAACCAACATCCAGTAACTTCTGAGCCTCTAAAGCTGAAACTACGTTGGACAAGAACTTAACGTTCTCGCCCACTACTACTACCTCATAATCATCTGAAAGTCTCAAGGACACATGCTTTGTCTCGAAATCTACCCTAGCCCTATGTTCCACAAGCCAATCCATGCTCAAAATTACATCAAAACCATAAAACGACAATTCCATCATATCCACGGGGAAAACATGACCCTAAACCATCAAAGAACATCTTCTGTACATCTTTCTAACCACAACTATCTCACCAAAATAACTTGTGACACTCATACCCACATCTAATATCTCGACCGGGATATCTAACAACATTGCATGCTCACTCAATATGTATGAATGTGTAGAACCAAAATCAATTAAGGAAAGCAAAGTCAAAGACTGTAACGAGAAATTACCTGCAATCACATTTGTGTCATTCTTGTCCTCACGGTGTGCATACACTCTAGCTGGCCCACCTCCCTCGGGCTGAACTGCCACAACATGAGCCACATTCCTCTAACCGTCATTCCTAGGCAGAAAGTTACCTCGACCGCGCCCACGACCTCTCTAATGCTCAACAGCTCATGCAGGAGCCTGTCCATCCCTAGCTGGATGTAGACAATCGCGCTCCAAATGCGCTCTAGACCCGCAGTTCCAACATGAGCCTTAAGTGCCCCAACACTCTCCGTAATGGCGTTTACCATACTTGGTACACTTAGGAGTACGATTCTTAATCCCTTGGCCGTGATGGCCTCGACCCAGATTACCATATCCGCGCCTATGATCATGATGAGGTCTCCTATCCTTGTGCCTCTTGGCACAATCTCTGTCCCACTCAGTGGTCTTTTTCCTGAACTAGATCCACCCTTGTGATCCGCAAGTCCCAAAGACTGTTCAATGTCCTTGGCCCTAGCGACCAACACATAAAAATTCGTATAGTCAGAAGCCAACATGTAGGTCTTCACCTCCTGAATCAAACCATACTGGAAACGCTCACATCGTTCCCTCTCAGTGGGAACCAATTCATAAGCATACTGACTCAGACGTATGAACTGCACATCATAGTCAGACACGGTCATGCTACCCTGAACTAGAGCCATAAACACTCTCTTCTTCTCGTCTAGGTATCGAGGACCTAGATACTTCTTATGGAAAGCAGTCCTAAAGAATTCCCAAGTAACCTCGGTCTCTGGCATACCCGTTGTGATGGTAGTCCACCAACTATAGGCATCTCCCTGAAGCAAAGAGACGATGTAACCTAACTTATGTGCATTAGAGCACTCCATCTGACCCAAAATACGAAATGTGCTTTCAAACCATGCCTCTGAACCCTCGGGTGAAAATCCCCGAAACTTGACTCCGCCCAAGCTACAAAGTCACTCTAACGGTAGACCAGAACTTGCACCTTGAGGCGGTGCCGCAACCCGAACACCGGCTAAAGCTGTATGAATAGCTCCGGCTATAGCCTGAATCAACGGATTCACATCAATGCCTGCCTGAACCTGACCAGCCTGGGGTCCAACACCTCCAACATTTACTCCACCATCCAGAAGAGGAGGAGGAGGAGGATGCAAGTTCTCTCCTCGCACATCCTCAACATTCTCAATCCGCTCAACCCTCGGATTATCCATTCTATGCCTTCCCCTCGGTCTCACCATGCTAACAGGCGCAAAGCTAAACAACAAACACAACAAGTGAAATGATTTAGGGTCAGCAAGGAACAAGGTCCAAGGTGCTCAAGCCTTTAAACTTAAAATCACTTACAATAATAGTATTCTAGCAATGAGTGCCTTTATCTACTCCCCAACCAACATAAAGAAATCCACAAGTATGCTTACAATCATCATGCATCACAACCAACAAGCTTACACAAAAAAAACATACCTAACTTACCTTTTGGCTTCGCAGAAACTCAACGAACCTAGGCGAAACCTAGGCTCTGATACCAACAAATGTAACCCCCTCGACCAAGCCTAGCCACCAGACCGCATCGAACGGGTTACACGGGGAAAACCAAAGAGAAACCCGTTAAGGCTTCACTCTGATTAGCAACCCTAGAAAAATTCTTTTTTAAAATTATCTTGTCTAAATGCTATATTTAAATCCCATGCAAGGAGACAAACAACGGGAAGCAAACACGAACATGAACCGAGCAAAACGAACATTCAAAGGTTGATTTTTAATGATTTACTACAGGCCGTATCGATACGCCTAAGACTCGTATCGATACGCCATTGACGGTCAACTCCCCAGGGTCAACTTTAAGAGGCCGTATCGGTACCCTTCAAGGTTGGTATCGATACGCTCTTAATGGTTAAACTCCCAAAGTCAACACCAGGGACCGTATCGATACACGTAAGGCCCGTACCGATACCTTAATTTCTCGTCAAAATCTCAAATTTCCAAAGACCAAAATGGGTATCGGTACGCCCCCGCGTATCGGTACGCCTTGCCTAAAACATGAGACCATATCGATACAGCCCTTGAGATTATTTCAACATAACAAGGTCTAAAAGGAAATACATTCATGCTTAACATTCACCAACAAAGTCAAAAACTAAACCAAAGTATATTTCAACAGAATATGAGGCATTACAAGCTAAACACAACCAAACAAACTTGTCTAAGCAAAAGACATGCCAACAACTCCTCAAAACAAGAAGGTCCTATCCCATTGCTTAATACTAATTATTGTAGTCTAAAAACCATACTTGAGCAAACCAAACTCTCTTGGATTCTCCCTTGTTCCCCGAGCTGCTCTGTAGGTCTAAGGGCCCGCATTATTGGAAATAGAAGCGTAAGCATTTAAGCTTAGTGAGCAGTGCTCCAAACGGTAGCTACAACAATACAATTTTAAAACCAAAGTTTTCCCGAAACCAAATCCATTTCCAGATCATTTCCCCCATGCATGAACACATAACAACATGTATTTATCACCTCGTGCATTTATCGAATGCAACCACAAGCCACAAGCTTTGCTTAGGCTCATTCTTATAACATAAGCAAAGTAACCAACTACATGCATGGGCATAATTGGAAAGAATAATGCAACATGCTTAACATGAGAATTTAGAGCATCACAGGTATATTGACGTTCATTACTTTTACTCAGATATGCGGATAGTTTCTCAAACCCACTAGACACTTCCGGTGGAATCTCACATCACCGTACTCACTCGTCTTGTAAAACATAGCTTCCGGTGGAATCTTACATCATCGTACTCCTCCTTAGTGGAATCTAACATCACTAAGGCCATGCGCGACTTTTACCTCGAGTGCACTCACATCCTATTGGTCGACCAACTATATTCGGTAAAAAGATTTCATATGTCAATACCCACCAAACCAACGCTTACCTTGCATTTTCATAGCCACAACCGTAACCAACATGGATATCAATTAGGGAAATCACAAGCATAACACATTGATATTCAAGGCAACATGAACTATGAAAATCATTCAAATGCATAGAAGATATTATCAAAAATAAGGATTAAAAACACTTAAAACTTACTCTTGAGCTTAGATTGGCTTATCAAGCTCAACCTAAACTCCCAAATCACATCCTTCACCAAGTTAAGGCTTAGAAAACATTTCCACCCACCGGTACAACCCAACGGTAGCCGAAACACCGATTCAAGCCTCCAAACCACCCAATCTCACATCCGAAGAGCCCAAATCTATTTCCGCTGCTTCTAAACAATCCGAAACAGAGTATTAATACCCTTTTCAACATACATGCCCAACTAAAATTCACAAACACAATATTCAACAACATTTTCTCATCGATTCGTAGTCGAAGTTATCCAAAAGCATCATCCAATCAGCTCTAACCAAAATCCAGCAACAACCCAGCTCTAACCAAAGACTAGAAACCATCAGCCCAAAGTTCTTCACAAGAACAACCCAAAAACCCAAATTTTCAACTCCAAAAATCCCTCCTTTTTTACTAGTTTCGGGTTTCTCACCAAAAGCCACTATCCTAACATTTTTAGAACATCAAAACAAAGTTAAAAACACCTTTAAACTCGGGATCAAACGACCCAAACGAAATTTCTTCATTTTCCTCTTTTTCCAACTCAAAGCATTTTGGAAACAAATTTAAACAATAGGTTTAAAGATAGATTTCATCTACAACATGTTTAAGGAAGAGAAAATCGAAATAAGAGAAGGACTACCTTGAAAATATTGCTTGGATGAAGTGGTGAGATCAATGGAATAGTAGAAATGGTGTTTGAGTGAAAATAACGTTAAAAGAGAGTTTGAGGAAGATGATTGCATTTTCAAAACCCTTTTAGAATTCCAAAATCCCCTTTTTGCCCTTCTTCATTAAAATACTTTAGGTGTTTGTTAAAAATGGTTTTTTTCCCAAATTAATTTAACCTGAACCGGTTAACTAACCTGATAATCTCTCGACCCTAAACTCGAGGCGTTACAGAACCTTTCGGTTTTCGTCTGATTAAAACGAGATCAAAATATGTTCTCTTTTTCGGAAAAAAAAGAGCTTTTTACCGTTGAGATTCACCATTCGACAGCCAAAGCCGCCGCAGATGAAACCCAAACATAAAGTCATCGTTTTCTATTTTCTTCTTTCCCCCTAATTTCCATCTCATTTTGACTCCTTTCATTGTTTGTTGTTGACTATTGTGGATGCCTTTTAAACTGGTTTTGATTTTATAGTGGAATGATGATGGGGGTTATGGTTGTAGTCTACTGGAATGGAGCATGTTCATTGATGACTGGTTTGTGTTAATGGTGTTTTAATGAAGTTGTGTTTAATGGCTTAAACGTTTAGAGATGTTCAGTTCATAGAAGAATGTTGGTTTAGGGGCTCAAGGGAAATTGGTAGCATGTTGGTTTAAAGCTCAAGCGAAGTTAGTATTTGAGTGGTAGAACAAGGGATGGTTTGACAGTTTGATTTCAGGTAGGATTGGGGGCTTTGCGTGGAGCTATGGTGGTGGTGGGGTTATAGTGATTGTCAACTGTGGAAGGTGGCTCAGTATTGACTCATGGCCGAGAAGGCTAACTACATGGTGTCGAAAAGAACCATGGACGATTCAAAGTAACCTCAACTCTAAAATAATAAAATATACTTAAATAAAGCTTTTACATGTCGGCATTGCAACATAAGACACTAACCTTCTTCCACCTTTGACCGTCTGTTGACCCTAACGGTCAACACGGTCAACGTTACGGAAGGGCTTAATTGGGTGTAATTTGAATTTTGAGGGCTCAATTGAGTGAAAATATTTTATAAAGACAATTATTTTTTGATTTTTCGTTGAAGATCAAATTGACCTTTAAGCTGTTTTTTAAAATAATGAACAATACAATTGTTTGATCCATTACTAATGTAAAATCATTACCAATATCCTTGTAATAAATTTAAGAATTCAAAATATAAAAGAATGAAACATTTATCACCATCTAATAATGGTAGAATCATAGTAAAATATTTGTATCGTATAAGCGTATATCTATCTAACTACCCTGAAAAATCCCATCCTCCGAAGCAAACCCATAAAAAATAATGGAAGAGACTGACATGGCCGTTAAATAAAATGATATAATTACACACTTATCACTGTTATTTACGCAAACTCTCAATCTACTCCTAATTTTAATTTAATAAAAAATATTAACTATTTAATAATTATTTTTAATTATTTAATTAATTAATTTTCCTTCCAATCAGGTGGTGACACGTGTCACCTAATTGTCACCTGATTGGAGAAAGGAAAATGGAAGAAAGGGAAATGGAGGCTAAAAGAAATCGAACCCACATCCTTAGGGAACTCAAGGAGCATACATATCGCTGAAACAAGCTAATTTTTGGGGTATGAGATACAACCTTTAATATATGTTTAAATGGTTGTTAATGGCCGAAAAAATGAAACAAAACTAAATGAACCTGGGTGGATTCAAACCCAAATCCCTAGAGTGAAAGTAGCATATTCAACATTTAATATATGTCTTATAATATTGTTAATACCCGGAAAAAGGAAAAAAAATACAGTTTTAGGAAATCGAACATGAAACATCTAATCTAATTAAATAAATTAAATTAACAAAATTTAAATAAAAATATCACATTTTAATAATTTATTTAAATTTAAAAATGTGATATTTTTAAATTTAATATTAGATATATTAACTACAAGACACTTTCAGTTTACGCAAATATTATATTAGCAGTATAATAACATATATAGAACACTCAATACAAAATGTTCAAATTTTAAATTTAAATAAATTTTATTTAAATTTAAAAATGTGATATTTTCATTTAAATTTTGATTTATTTAATTTAATTCGATTTATTTAATTAGATTAGATGTTTCATGTTTGATTTTCCTAAAACTATATTTTTCCTTTTTCCGGGCATTAACAATATTAAATAAACTAAATTTTATTAAATAAATAAAAATTTAAATAAAAAACATCACATTTATAAATTTAAATAAAATTTAATTAAATTTAAAATTCGAACCTTTTTCTATTGAGTGTTCTATATATGTTATATACTGCTAATATAATATTTGTAACCCCCTCGTCCGGGTCCGGACGTCCGACCGATCCGAGTGGGCTACACGGGGATAACCGAGGCAAAACCCGTTAAGGCTTCACTTCGGTTACCGACCCAAGAAACCTTTTTCATTTAATATTATCTTATCTAGATGCTTTGATTTAACCTATGTGTAAAAAGACAATGAAAACAAGGCTCGCGAGAAGCCTAACAGCAAACAGGGCCTAAGCCCAAACCTTGGGACCCATTAGAGATATCAAACAACCCATTCTAGGCTTGTGTTTTGAAACAGACGTCACCCATTTCGAAACACGGGCTCCAGTTTAAAAAGCTAGACACCCGTACCGAAACGCTTCCACCCCGTTTCGAAACAGGGTCACATTTTGCCTAGACGTTTCGATACCCATTTCGAAACAGGCAATTACAGTGGCCAAAGTGTTTTGAAACCTGTTTCGAAACAGGGGCTCATAGTGGCCAAACCGTACCAAAACGTGTTCCGATACGGGGGACCATGGAACCACACCCGTTTCGAAACACCTGCAACCTGAAAATTCCCAAAACCAGTTTGAAGCATCTCTAAACGATCTCAAACGCCCTAAACGACTCCAAGAAGCATACATATCATACAAATACATTCTAGAGGCATGCACCCTATAGCAGCATACTCAAAACACACAAGGATACATGAAAGAACATCCATTTAAAGATCATACATGTCATAGACTTAAGCATTCAAGATTCATGCTTACATAAGGTCATACACTTAGGCAATTAAGGTGGCATAATATGCATGGTTTACAATCAACATGGCATCCAAAGCCAAACTAACAAAGCATATAAAAGGAGTCTAAACATGCTCCTAAACAAACCAACTTCAACATACTTCAAAAGCATCACACCACAATTACATGTCCCATTGCTTGACCATTACATCATAACTAAGATACCCATACTTGTTAGCTAAGCTAGCACCACAAAGCACACACTTGGAGGCCCCTTCTTGCACTAGCAACCCACGAACTAAGGATCTGCATTGTCGAACAAAAGAGAGCGTAAGCATAAAGCTTAGTGAGGGTAAGCTCATTAAAAACCAACCTCGACAATGCAGGGTCCAAGCACGAGCACAACAAGGTAAATGCATGTTCTTACCTTCGATCCACATGAGCCAAAATGTCAATGATGCATGAACATAAATTCACAATATGACATGCTCAACAAGCTCAATCCACATCATATGTAAACACATATATTAATCCCAAATAGGAAATCACATTTCATATCACATTGATACACATATCAACTTATATTGGCACCTAGCTATGACTCGAATACACGGATAGCACGTTCGAACTCACATCCAACAACAACTTTACCTCACGGTGGGATTACACTCATCACTATTCGCGCGGAGGGGATTCCACTCATCCTCACGCCCCGTCGATGGGATTACACCCATCACCGACTAATATAATATAAGAAGAATTTCCGGGCGAACCCGTACTCCATCTTGATGACTACCATCATCAAGACCACGCGCGCATTTGACTCACGTTTGCACACTAACATCCTAATGATCGATCATTTGTACCCAAGTATACTAGTGCCAATATTACACAATCCACATCATCATTTCATATCCAAATCCATGCTTAGCACGTACTCACCATGATTAACATCATGCACATTTCACATGCATATAACAATGCATCACAACCATGCCTCAACATACATGTATAACACATATATACATAACCACCACAACACAATTAATCATGAGGCATAAACAACAATTAGAGTTCAACCAATGTCTCTAACTAAAGCTTGGGAATAGGCTACCACTCTAATCCCAACTCTAGGTGGGTCTACCAAGCCCAACCTAGTCCACATGCTTGAACCAACTCATTGAAAACCATTTAAAAGCATTTGACCACTCACTTTCACTTCCAAGCTCAACAACCAAGCAACCAAAACCTTCAAGCTTCCGGATTCACTCCCGATGCTTCACCAACACAAGTCCTTGTCTCTAAACAACTCAACACAATCCAAAACAACCTCAAATCAGCTCATACAACAATGTAGCAAACCCGGAATACTATTCAAGCATCAAACACAAGAATTTAAGCCATGAACAACCCCAAAATCACCAAACTCGAGCAGCCCTTAAACCCATTCCAAAACTCATGATTTCAACCTCTTTAACACTCTTAAATGATTCCAAAACAACCCCCAACTATTATACTAACCTCAGCCCACAATTTCCAACACAAACCATACCAAAAACTCATCCCAAAACCCTTCAAAAACCCTATTAAAACCCAAATCCGGGAAACTTAACAAAACTCTTTAAAAATCATATATGTTGGACCTCATGGTTCATAAACATCATATCTAATATTATTAAATCAAAATCTTTAGTTAAAAACAATAAAGGTAGCATTTTTATTCAAATCTTCCAAAAACTTAAATTCCAAAAACATGGACAAAAGTGAAAACTAGTTGGGCTTTCAAAGAGAGAAAGATGAGAGTAAGATGGGAATGTGATTACCTTTCAAAACCGAGCAAAAATGAAGATGCTAGGTGATGGAATAGTGATTTAGAGAAAAGCTTTCCCCCTTGTCGTTCAAAATGCAAAATGGGAGAAGGAAGAAGACAATGCTCTATTTTAATAAAAAGGGGTTTTAAAAGAAGTCCACTTTATTACAAAATTGCCATTAATGAGGATAGCCAATTAGAATTTCCCCATTTCCATGGAAATTTGATTTCACTTACATTTTGGTCCAACACAAAATGTTTGTTTGAAAATATGAATACCAAAATAATACTTTATTATTTTAATTATAAAATGAGACTCAAAATATTATTTAAATATTATTTTCACCCGACCCCCAAACTCGGGTGTTACAACTCTCCCCCACTTAAGGAATTTCGTCCCCGAAATTACCTGACGGAAACAGATATGGAAACTGCTCAAGCATATCAGCTTTCCTCTCCCACGTGGCCTCTTCCACACCTCCATGTCTCCACAACACCTTGACCAACTCTATGGTCTTGCCACGCAACACCTTGCTATCAGAAGCAAGTACCTCAACAGGTTCTTCGTTGTAAGACAAATCCGGATTCAACCCTATCTCCTTGACAGGCATAACATGAGAAGGATCTGATCTATATCTCCTAAGCATCGACACGTGAAAAACATCATGTATCTTCTCTAACTCAGAAGGCAATCTCAAACGATAAGCTACCGGCCCAATCCGTTCAACTATCTCATACGGACCAATAAACCTCGGACTCAACTTGCCTTTCCGGCCAAATCTCATCACCTTCTTCCACGGAGATACTTTCAGAAACACTTTCTCACCCACTGAGAACTCAATCTCTTTTCTCTTCAAATCTGCATAGGATTTCTGTCGATCGGATGCTGCTTTCAAACGATCACAAATCAGCTTCACTTTTTCGGTAGTTCCCTTGAGCAAATCTGGCATAGGCAACAATTTTTGTCCCGTTTCAGCCCAACAGATCGGAGTCCTACATCGTCTACCATACAAAGCCTCATAAGGAGCCATCTGTATGCTAGCCTGGTAACTGTTGTTGTACGCAAACTCAACTAAAGGTAAGTGCTTCTCCCAAGAACCCTGGAAGTCAATCACACAACAATGGAGTATATCCTCTAAAATCTGTATCACTCGCTCTGACTGTCCATCGGACTGCGGATGATAAGAAGTGCTGAAATGCAAACGACTACCTAGAGCACTATGCAAACAACCCCAGAACCTCGAAGTGAATCTTGGATCTCTATCTGAAACTATAGACTTCGGAACTCCATGAAGTCTCACAATCTCGCGAATGTACAAATTCGCCAACTTGTCCAAAGAATTTGTAGTGTTTACCACTAAGAAGTGAGCACACTTAGTAAATCTATCAACAATAACCCAAATAGAATTCTTCTTCGAAGGAGACAACGGTAACCCAGACACGAAATCCATGGTGATTCTCTCCCATTTCTATTCCGGAATCTTCAAAGGCTGTAACAAACCTGAAGGAACCTAATGTTCTGCCTTCACTCTCTGACAAACCATACAACGGCTCACATACTCGGCTACGTCCTTCTTCAAACCAACCCAGAAGTAATCATTCTTCAAGTCACGGTACATCTTGGTACTACCCAGATGCATGGAAAAAGGACTCGAATGTGCTTCACTCAAAATCAAACGTCTCAACTCAACATCTTCCGGCACTACAACTCTGTCTCTAAAGCATAACACATTCTCACCACTAAAACTATACTCGGTCGGTCTACCTTCGGCTATGTCCTGAACATGAGGAACTAAGGACACATCTTGCAACTGCTTCTCTCTAATCAAATGAATCAAAGAAGGCTTCACTTGCAACTCTGTTATCAAACCACCATCATCGGATACACTCAATCTAGCAAACATAGCTCTCAACTCAACTGCAACCTTTCTACTCAAAGCATCGGCTACTACATTCGCTTTACCCGGATGGTACTCAATGGTCAAATCGTAATCTTTCAACAGCTCAAGCCATCCTCTCTGTCTCAAGTTCAACTCTCTCTGTGTCATCAAATACTTCAAGCTCTTGTGATCGGTGTAAACTATACACTTCTCACCATACAAGTAATGATGCCAAATCTTCAATGCAAATACAATTGTGGCTAACTCTATATCGTGAGTAGGATAGTTCTTCTCATGTACCTTCAACTGTCTCAAAGCATAGGCTACAACTCTTCTTTCTTGCATCAGGACACACCCTAAACCTATGTAAGAAGCATCACTATAGATCACAAATTCTTTACCTGAAACTGGTTGCACTAACACTGGAGCATTCGTCAAAGCTTCTTTCAATTTCTCAAAGGCCTTCTGTCTTGCATCTGACCACTCAAACTTAACTTCTTTTTGCAACAATTTAGTCAAATGAGCAGCTACTCTAGAGAAACCATCAACAAATCTCCTATAGTAACCGGCTAATCCTAGGAAACTCCTAATCTCAGTCACGGACTTAGGTTGTTTCCACTCAACAATAGCCTCAATCTTCGTCGGATCAACACGGATGCCTTCGGCTGAAACAACATGGCCAAGAAACACAACCTCTCGAATCCAGAACTCACATTTGCTAAGCTTCGCATACAACTGGTTGCTCAACAATCTCTTTAGAACAAGTCTCAAATGCTCATCATGCTCTTCTTCAGATCTAGAGTACACAAGAATATCATCTATGAAGACAACTACAAAACGGTCCAGATAGTCTCTAAAAATTCTGTTAATCATATCCATGAATGCTGCAGGCGCATTCCTGAGCCCAAATGGCATCACAAGAAACTCATAGTGATCATATCTAGTCTTAAAGGCTGTCTTCGGAACATCACACTCTTTCACATTCAACTAATAATACCCCAATCTCAAATCTATCTCCGAGAACACTGAAGCACCTCTCAAATGATCAAACAAATCACCTATACGAGGCAACGAATACTTGTTCTTCACGGTCAACTGATTCAACTACCTGTAGTCAATACACATACGCATGCTACCATCTTTCTTCTTTACAAACAACACAGGAGCACCCCAAGGTGAACTACTAGGCCTAATGAAACCACGGTCTAACAACTCCTGAAGCTGACTCTTCAATTCTTTCAACTCTTTCGGAGCCATATGATACGGAGCTATAGAAACTGGAGTAGACCCGGAAAAAGTCTCAATCACAAACTCTACATCTCTGTCAGGAGGCAAACCAGGAAACTCTTCTGGAAACACTTCCGGAAAATCACAAACTGTTCTAATATCCTTCGGTCTAGCCTCACTCATATTCGGATTCATAACATAAGGTAAGTAAGCACTACAACTGGAATCCAGCAACCTATGAGCCTTTAAAGCTGACACCACATTAGACAAGAACTTAATGTTCTCGCCTACCACTACTACCTCGTAATCATCCGAAAGCTTCAAAGAAATTCTCTTCATCTCAAAGTCCACACTAGCTCAGTGCTCAACTAACCAGTCTATACCCAAAATAATATCAAAACCATAAAACAGAAGTTCCATCATATCAACTGGAAACACATGACCCTGAATTTTCAGCGGACACCTCCTATACATACGTCTAACTACCACTGTCTCACCGAAAGAACTAGTCACATGTATACCTACATCTAAGATCTCAACAGGTATATCTAACTTCTGTGCATGCTCACTCAAAATGTAGGAATGTGTAGAATCCGAATCAACCAAAGAAAGCAAAGACATAGACTGTAACTCAAAATTACCTGCTATCACATCAGTGTCGTTCCCGGCCTCTCTCTGAGCATAGACCCTCGCTGGTCCTCCTGCCTCTGGCTGTACGGCTACAACATGCGCAAGGTTCCTCTGAGCATCTACCCTAGGTGCATCAGCCCTAGGCTGAAAGTAGCCATGACCGCGCCCACGGCCTCTCTGGTAATCTATCGCTCTCGCAGGAGCCTGTGCTATGTTCGGTGCCTATGCCGCCTGATGCGGACATTCCCTTCTAAAGTGGTCCCTCGAACCACAGTTCCAACAAGCATGGAAGTTACCCCAACACTCACCAGAATGTTGTCTCCCACATCGTGTACACTCAGGCAACCGCCCTCCTTCTCTATGGCCCTGGTGGTCTCTACCGTGGTGGCCACCGCCACATCTATGGTCAAACTGTTGTCCGCCACCTCTATGCCTCTTGGCATCCCCACGGTCAAAGTTATTATGTCTCTTACCAGAACTAGATCCTCCAGAACGCTTGGTCAGCCCCAAGCTGTGCTCAATGTCCTTGGCTCTAGCAACCAAGACATCAAAATCTGTATAATCAGAAGCTAAAGTATACATCTTAACCTTTTCATGCAGTCCATATCTGAAACGGTTACAACGGTCCCTCTCAGTCGGAACCAACTCTGGTGCATACTGACTCAAACGAACAAAACGAATCTTGTAGTCAGTCACAGAAGCATCTCCCTGAACTAGAGCCATAAACTCTCGCTTCTTCTCATCAAGATATCTCGGCCCTAAATATCTTTTCCAGAATGCAGACTCAAAGAAATCTCATCCAATCTCAGCCTCTGGAACTCCAGTAGTAATGGTGACCCACCAAGTGTAGGCATCACCATGTAGCAAAGATATCACACAACCCAACTTACGGGCACCAACGCAACCCATCTGAGCTAAGATGCGGACGGTCTTCTCTAGCCATAACTCGGATCTCTCAGGTGTAGACCCTCTAAACTCTTCAGCCCCTAGGCTACAGAGCCTCTCCAACGGTAAACTGTTATCATCCCCTCTAGGCTGAGCTGCAGCCTGAGCCTCGGCAACTTCGTCCTGAAATGGTGGTGGTTGTGGAGCTCCAACTCCAGCTGGACCTTGGCCACCTTGGCCAAACTGAGCCATATCTATTCCAGCTGGACCTTGGCCACCTTGGCCAAACTGAGGTCCCTTTCCCTCGACTCTAGCCTCGCATCCCCCACTAGGCGGAGGAGGTGGTGGTGGTGGAGCTCAAACTCCAGCAGCAGCAGCAGGCTCTTCCACATGAGCCTCAACCCCAACCACCGGCTCATTAACAGGAGCCGCAACACGTGGTTCCTAACGAACCACTCTCGGCCTACCTCTCGGCCTCAACATCGAGCTCACAAACAACAACTACAACCACAACAACAAAACATACAAGATTGGGTTAGCAAGGCAAGGGTTCCAAGTGGATCAAGTATGTTCCCTCACTTTAAAAATCCTTTTCCGATGTAACAGTAGCAATGGGACTCTAAACAACATGCTTCGAACAAAACAACAAGCATACTTGATAAACAAGCTAACATGCTTACATGGCAAGCAAACACCGTGCATTTCAACATAAAAACACAACTTACCTCACTTACCTGCCCAAGGTCTCAGAAACCTTAGGCTCTGATACCAACAAGCGTAACCCCCTCGTCCTGGTCCGGGCGTTCGACCGATCCGAGTGGGCTACATGGGGATAACCGAGGCGAAACCATTTAAGGCTTCACTTCAGTTACCGACCCAAAAAACCTTTTTCATTTAATATTATCTTATATAGATGCTTTGATTTAACCTATGTGTGAAAAGACAGCGGAAACAAGGCTCACGAGAAGCCTAACAGCAAACAGGGCCTAAGCCCAAACCTTGGGACCCATTAGAGATATCAAACAACTCATTTTAGGCTTGTGTTTCGAAACAGACGTCACCCGTTTCGAAACACGGGCTCCAGTTTAAAAAGCCAGACACCCGTACCGAAACGCTTCCACCCCGTTTCGGAACAGGGTCACATTTTTCCTAGACGTTTCGATACCCGTTTCGAAATAGGCAATTACAGTGGCCAAAATGTTTCGAAATAGGGGCTCACAGTGGCCAAACCGTACCGAAACGTGTTCCGATACGGGGGACCCTGGAACCACACCCGTTTCAAAATGACTCAACCCGTTTCGAAACACCTGCAACCTACAAATTCCCAAAACCAGTTTGAAGCTTCTCTAAACGATCCCAAACGCCCTAAACGAATCCAAGAAGCATATATATCATACAAATCCATTCTAGAGGCATGCACCCTATAGCAACATACTCAAAACACACAAGGATACATGATAGAACATCCATTCAAAGATCATACATTTTATAGACTTAAGCATTCAAGATTCATGCTTACACAAGGTCATACACTTAGGCAATTAAGGTGGCATAATAGGCATGGTTTACAAGCAACATGGCATCGCAAGCCAAACTAACAAAGCATATAAAAGGAGTCTAAACATGTTCCTAAACAAACCAACTTCAACATACTTCAAAAGCATCACACAACAATTACATGTCCCATTGCTTGACCATTACATAATAACTAAGATACCTATACTTGTTAGCTAAGCTAGCACCACAAAGCACACACTTGGAGGCCCCTTCTTGCACTAGCAACCCACGAACTAAGGATATGCATTGTCGAACAAAAGAGAGCGTAAGCATAAAGCTTAGTGAGGGTAAGCTCATTAAAAACCAACCTCGACAATGTAGGGTCCAAGCACGAGCACAACAAGGTAAATGCATGTTCGTACCTTCGATCCACATGAGCCAAAATGTCAATGATGCATGAACATAAATTCACAATATGCCATGCTCAACAAGCTCAATCCACATCATATGTAAACACATATATTAATCCCAAATAGGAAATCACATTGATACACATATCAACTCATATTGGCACCTAGCTATGACTCAAATACACGGATAGCACGTTGGAACTCACATCCAACAACAACTTTACCTCACGGTGGGATTACACTCATCACTGACTAACATAATATAAGAAGAATTTTCGGGCGAACTCGTACTCCATCTTGATGACTACCATCATCAAGACCACGTGCGCATTTGACTCACGTGTGCACACTAACATCCTAATGATCGATCATTTGTACCCAAGTATACTAGTGCCAATATTACACAATACACATCATCATTTCATATCCAAATCCGTGCTTAGCACGTACTCACCATGATTAACATCATGCACATTTCACATGCATATAACAATGCATCACAACCATGCCTCAACATACATGTATAACACATTTATACATAACCACCACAACACAATTAATCATGAGGCATAAACAATAATTAGAGTTCAACCAATGTCTCTAACTAAAGCTTAGGATTAGGCTACCACTCTAATCCCAACTCTAGGTGGGTCTACCAAGCCCAACCTAGTCCACATGCTTGAACCAACTCATGTAAAACCATTTAAAAGCATTTCACCACTCACCTTCACTTCCAAGCTCAACAACCAAGCAACCAAAACCTTCAAGCTTCCGGATTCACTCCTGATGCTTCACCAACACAAGTCCTTGTCTCTAAACAACTCAACACAATCCAAAAAAACCTCAAATCAGCTCATACAACAATGTAGCAAACCCGGAATACTATTCAAGCATCAAACACAAGAATTCAAGCCATGAACAACCCCAAAATCACCAAACTCGAGCAGCCCTTAAACCCATTCCAAAACTCATGATTTCAACCTCTTTAACACTCTTAAATGATTCCAAAACAACCCCCAACTATTATACTAACCTCAGCCCACAATTTCCAACACAAACCATACCCAAAACTCATCCCAAAACCCTTCAAAAACCCCATTAAAACCTAAATCCGGGAAACTTAACCAAACTCTTTAAAAATCATATATGTTGGACCTCATGGTTCATAAACATCATATCTAACATTATTAAATCAAAGTCTTTAGTTAAAAACAATAAAGGTAGCATTTTTATTCAAATCTTCCAAAAACTCAAATTCCAAAAACATGGACAAAAGTGAAAACTAGTTGTACTTTCAAAGAGAGGAAGATGAGAGCAAGATGGGAATGTGATTACCTTTCAAAACCGAGCAAAAATGAAGATGATAGGTGATGGAATAGTGATTTAGAGAAAAGCTCTCCCCTTGTTGTTCAAAACGCAAAATGGGAGAAGGAAGAAGACAATGCTCTATTTTAATAAAAAGGGGTTTTAAAAGAAGTCCACTTTATTACAAAATTGCCATTAATGAGGATATCCAATTAGAATTTCCCCATTTCCATGGAAATTTGATTTCACTTACATTTTGGTCCAACACAAAATGTTTGTTTGAAAATATGAAGACCAAAATAATACTTTATTATTTTAATTTTAAAACCGAGACTCAAAATATTATTTTCACCCGACCCTCAAACCCGGGTGTTACAACATTTGCGTAAACTGAAAGTGTCTTGTGGTTATTATAACTTATATTAAATTTAAAAATATCGCATTTTTAAATTTAAATAAAATTTAATTAAAAATATGATATTTTTATTTAAATTTTGATTTATTTAATTAAATTTGATTTATTTAATTATATTATATGTTTCATGTTCGATTTTCCTAAAACCATATTTTTTCCCTTTTCCGGGCATTAACAATATTATAAGACATATATTAAATGTTGAATTTTATAACTCGGAAATATTATTGCTATGAAGGCAAACATATTTTCACAACCCACCATTTTCCCACAATCCAGATCGAGGTTCACACTACTCCTTGGGCACTTTTGAAGCAAGCAAGCACCAAAGAGGGCAGTACAAAGGCTTAGGACGGCCATAGCATAAATAGGAGCATACCACAACTTTCTAGAAAGGTCCTGGACGTTCTATCTAAGTCTAGACACACCTGGGAGGACCTAGAAGGCTCGGAAAGGCTCGGGAAAGTTCAGGACTACTCCAGAAGACCCTGGAAATCTCTAGAACCTTTTGGATAGTTAGATAAATGTAGAGTTCTCTAGAAAGTTAGGGACACTTGTAGATATTTTTGGAGGTAAACTATTGGTCGTCGGATCAAAACGATCTCGACCATCCATTGAGGAGGTGGGAGCTTATAAATAGGGTCATCCCTCTCATTTTGCAACTCAATCAAGAGTTGAGCATTTGTAAAGCTCTCTTAAAGTTAATACAAAACTTTCCTTTGTAAAGTTCTCTATCCTTCTCTTTTGTGCTAGCCATTGTGTTGCGTGGGAGTTCAAGGCTTGTTAGCATAGTCGAAGGTTGCTAACGCCGCACAGATCGTTTGGAGAGAATAAGTTCGTGACAATATGCTACTTTCACTCTAGGGATTTGGGTTCGAATCTGCCCAGGTTCATTTAGTTTTGTTTCATTTTTCGGTCATTAACAACCATTTAAACATATATTAAAGGTTGTATCTCATATCTCAAATATTAGCTTGTTCCAGTGGTAAGCACGCTCCTTAAGTTCCTTAAAGATGTGAGTTTGATTCCTCCCAACCCCCATTTTCCTTTCTTCTATTTTCCTTTCTCCAATCAGGTGACACGGGTCACCACCTGATTGGAGGGGAAATTAATTAATTAATTAAAAATAATTATTAAATAGTTAATATTTTTTATTAAATTAAAACTAGGACTAAATTGAGAGTTTGTGTAAATAACAGGGATCAAGTGTGTAATTATACCATTTTCTTTAACAGCCACGCCAGTCTCTTCCGTTATTTTTAATGGTTGGTGGCCTAATTGGAACCATTTAAATAGTTTAGTGTTATATTTTCCAAAATTGAAAGTATAGTGGTTATATCGACACCAAACCTATAGTTAGGTGGTCACTGGTGTAGTTTACCCTAATAATAATAATAAATCTAAATTATTCGTCACTTCAACTCAATTATCAGGCTAAAATCAAGTCGATTTTCAGTTTGAATCAAATTTGAACAAATTAAATTTGTGTTACTTTCAGTTCAGGTCCATACCAGTCCATATAAAATTCGGTTTAGTTCGGTTTGTTTCAAGTTTGGGTCCTTGTTGAGTCTTATGTCAGGTGAATCCGATGGAGTAATTGGGTTCGGATCAAATTTATCAAATTTAGGTTTGTACATTACTTTTATATAGGGGTAGGAATTGGGCGGGAAATATTCGAAAATTGTGGGGATCCGAACCGATAGGGATGGAGAATAACCGAAACCTTCACCCAAGGGTATGGGGATGGGGGAAGTTTTATCACCAAAGCTCAAATGGGGATGAGGACGGGGATTGCTATATCCGAACCGTGGGATTAATCGAACTGTAACCGTATAAATAATCGTGGGATCCCAAAAAATATCGACAAGGTCCCCCGTATTTTACAAGATTTTTAAAATATATATATATACTTAATTATATATATACCTCTAATATAGTTTTTTGAAAAAAAACTCCTAACTATATTATTACCACTTTAACTTTCTCTCAATCCTATCCACACTCAAGTTTCTCAACATGTTTCTATCTTAGTTCTTAGAATAAGCTAAAACTTTCGTCTAAATCTTCCCCAACACAATACTCTTTCAATATTCATCATCTCGTAACTATTTTCAATCGAAGTATCCAAACTTTATATTTTAATCTGAATTGGCCATTTATTTTGGTTATTAAAATAATAATTTTGTTTAATTTTTTTGGGCATAGGGATTCCCCGAAAACCATGGGGATTTGTGCGGGGACGAAAAATTCCCGGAAGCATTTAATAGGGTTCCTTGAAACCGTAACCGCAAGTGTTGGAAATGGAATGGGGAATGAAAAAGCGTCCCCGCCCCACCTGATTCCCCACCCGATATATTTTTTAAATTTTTTTAATTTGTGTTGTATGAAGCACGACTTTCCTCTTCAGGCGCACATTAGCAGGTCTAATGTGGCCTGAATCTCGCCGTAGTATCCTTCATTTCGTCGCCGTCGTTCTGCTAATATGCTCGCAACTGTCTTCCCTGTTAACCCATGGTTTCTTCTTCATAAATCGATTGGCGAAAGCTATTTAACGAAGTGGGAGACCAATCTCTGGATTTTCACCCTCTTCGAACGATCGATGGTGAATCTGTGGTTCAGCCGCCTCCCCAAGTCTTTGAGTCTGGAATTTCCAACTGGAAGCACGCTTTGGTAGGCCAATTCATTGGATCGGCTCCAAACTTCAGTGCCCTTGAACGAGTTATCGAGCTAATTTGGGGGGAATCCGTGAAGGTCAGTCTCACCGACTCTGTTTTATATGTTTTTCAATTCCCAAATTCTAATGATCGAGATAAGATTTTAGAAAGTGGTCCCTAGCACATACAGCACAAACCTTTGATTCTTAGGAAATGGGAACCTAATTTGAAAAAAACTGGATTTTTAATGTCCCTCTTGAGTTATATAATCAGTATGGATTGAGCTATATAAGTAGTGTAGTAGGCAAGCCTATTTACATGGACTATGTCACTGCAAAATTAGAGCGACTTGAATATGAAAAAGTTTGCATCGAATTACCTATTGGTACCTCTATCCCTAGGATCGTTAGGGTGATGCTGCAAGATGGTAGCATTGTTCAAATTCGAGTAATAGCCCCATGGTTGCCCTCTTGTTGTTCACAGTGCAGGATCTATGGTCACAGTGACAAATCATGCCCTTTACTGCCTACGAAGACAAAAGCTTTGAAGTAAGTCTGAAAACCGAAATCTGTTGCTACGACTGGTGAATGTTATGGAGTTAGGAAGGAGACGGGTGATCCTCTAATCCAGGCCGACGATGAAGCACATGTTGGGAACATAAATGTTGTTGAATTAAGTATGGATATTGCAGAAACTGTCAGTGATCCTACTGTTGAGGATGCTGTCATTTTGGACCAAATTGAACAGCTTATTAAAATTGTTGTTTCTCAAGGCAATGGTAATTTGGATTCTGATTTCAATTCGGGTAGTCCTGAGGTGCTGGAGACTCTTGAAAATGACTTTCCCACTCTTCAAGAGTCTGTGAAAAAGAAGAAAAAGAGAGGGAGACCCTCTAAGGATAATTCCATTGCTAATGGTTCCCTAGTTTAGGAAATTCAAGTTGCCAAGAATGATAAATTGAATAAGCTTATAGGCAAGAGTGTTGCTCCTTTTGTAGCTGCTAGTGTTCTTCATTCCCTGTCTCAATGACCTTTTGCTTTTGGAACATTAGGGGCTTTAACAACCCCAATAAACAAAAGAAAATTTTCTATCGCCTATCTAGCTTTAATGTTGATATTGTATGTCTGTTAGAAACAAGAGTGAGGCAGAATAGATCGGATCACATTGTTAGCTTTATTTCCTCTGGATGGAATCACTGTCTTAATTATTCTGCTGTGGAAAATGGAAGAATCTGGGTCTTGTGGAAGAAATGCATCACTGTTACCATTCTTGCCGTTCATGACCTGTCTGTTTCTTTTAAGGTGCACTACCTTGGTAGGGATATTCTTATTATAATTGTCTATGGTCTTAATGATGGATCTGCTTGTAAATCTCTTTGGGAACAACTCAAAGCGGTGGACGCTAGTGTTGAAGATCTGTCTTGGCTAGTTGCAGGGAATTTTAATATTTTTCTTGATTCTGAAGAAAGCTCCGATTATGGACGACTGGGTTACTACTTAAACTCAGATATAGTTGATTTCCGGGATTGTTTAGATGATATTGAGATTGCGGACCACCCTTACTGTGGGCCTATACATACCTGGTCCAATAAGAAAGATGAGAGTTTTCTAGCAAGGAAGCTTAACAGAATCCTTGTTAATTCTGCTTGGTACACTACTTTTCCTACTTCCTTTGTTGAATTCTTGGCTCCGGGCATCTCCGACCATTGCCCGGGTATGATCTGGCCCAAGAAAGAGAATCCAATCAATAGACCTAAACCTTTTAGGTTCTTCAACTTTTGGACTACTCACCCTGACTTCCTAAGTGTTGTGGCCCGTTCTTTGGGAGTAAATATTACAGGAGACCTTATGCAAGTTCTTTTTGGCAAGATGAAAAGACTTAAGACAGCCTTGAGAGTGTTTAACAAAACTCATTTTGATGATTTACCGGGACAAGTCATTCTGAAAAGGTAGCAACTTGAAGCTATGCAACTCTCTAATATTTCTGGGACTGTAGTCGATATAGATGCTGAAAGATCCTTGCAATAGTAGCTGAGTGCACTTGAGGTAGCTGAAAACTCTTTCTTTAAGCAAAAGGCTCGTGTCACTTGGATTCAAGAAGGGGATTCAGGATCTCGATTTTTTCCATAACGCAGTAAAATCCAAGTGCAAGAGGAATACTATACGATTGCTTGTGGATGAAGATGGTAATCAACTTTACACTTTTGATGATATGGCTTCTGAGATGGCCAAGTTCTTCACTGGCCTGATAGGAAGCAAAGATGACAATGTTTAGGACTGTTCTGTTGAATATATCTTCGACTGCAACAAACTCTTCCTTCTGAAGTTGTGTCTGCTCTTTCTCAGCCTGTCAGGGATTCAGAATGATGCTCTTTTTAAACAAAGTAATGACAAGAGTCCGGGACCGAATGGTTATACAGTTGGTTTCTTTCGTGTGGCCTGGGATATTGTTGGAGGTGATTTCCTCAGAGCTATCCAGCACTTTTTCTAGACATCTTGCATTCTTCCGGCCTTCAATGTTACAGCTATTGCCTTGATTCCGAAGGTGGCAAATGCTTCCAAACCTAAGGAATTTCGGCCCATCTCATGTTGCTCGGTGATCTACAAAACCATCACCAAGGTTCTTGTCTCCCGACTGATTGAATACCTACCATCTCTGATTTCCCCTAATCGGTCTGCGTTTATTAAGGGCAGAAGTATTACAGACAATGTTCTCCTTGCCCAGGAAATCGTAAAGGGCTACTCTAGATCATCTCTTTCTTCGAGATGTGCTCTTAAGGTTGACCTTTAGAAAGCCTTCAATTCCATTGACTTGTCTTTTCTCCTTAAGGTCCTTGAAGCTATTGGTCTACCCTTACAGTTTAGAGAGTGGATTACTGCGTGCATCACTACATCTCATTTCTCTATTTCTCTTAATGGAACTTTGGTAGGATTCTTTAGGGGCAAGAGAGGGGTCCGACAGGGCAACCCTTTATCTCCCTACTTATTTGTTCTAGTTATGAATGTCATGTCTTCTCTTTTGAATAACGTTGTTAAGCAGTGTGTATTCAAATATCATCCAAAGTGCAAGCGCATTGGTCTCACTCATCTGTGCTTCGCGGATGACCTTATGATTTTCTGTATAGGGGACTTAGACTCGGTTCTTGGAGTTCTCAGTATCTTGGAGGTCATTTACAGATAGTTAGGCTTGAAGCTTAACGCTTCTAAATCTGAATTGTTTGTTTCGGATATTTCACCTCCTTGCCTTGCTGATATTATTGTGAATTCTGGTTTTATGATTGGTAATCTCTATGTTTGATACTTGGGCATCCCTTTGGTAACAAAGAAGCTTTCTGTCAAAGACCGTGGGCCTTTGATCGATAAAATCACCGACAAGCTAAATACTTGTTCTGAGAAGCATCTCATTTATGGGGGAAAACTTCAGCTCATTTAGTCTGTTCTTTACAGCATCACAAACTATTGGTGTAGACAGGTTCCTTTTCCAAAAGCAATCCTTAAACGAATTGAAAAGCTCTGTTCTCGTTTCTTTTGGAAGGGTTCTGATCAAGCAGCTCGTGGTGCACGGGTAGGCTGGTCACAAGTCTGCTCCCTCAAGTCTGAAGGAGGGTTGGGGCTAAAAAACTTAGAATGCTGGTCTAATGCTTACTTTCTTGCACTCATTCGAAACATCCTTGCCAATCATGGTTCTTTATGGGTGGCATGGACCAACAAATATCTCCTAAAAAATGTGGACTTCTGGCATGTTGAGGCCAAACCTGACCTTAGATGGATAGTGAAGAAAGTTTTGAAGCTACGTCTCATTGCAGCTTCCCTTTTTGCTTCTAACCAAAACCGGTCAGTGGTTAAGCCTAGGTGGATCTGGGAGATGATTCGTGAAAAGAATGACAAAGTTCCTTGGCATAGATTGGTTTGGTTTCCCCTTCACATACCCAAACATGCTATAGTCAGCTGGATGGGTATCCTTGACCGCCTTCCCACGTACGTCATGTTATAAAAAATGGGTCTCTTAGTGGCTAATACTTGCCTCATATGTGGCTCTGATGCTGAGTCTAGAAGCCACCTCTTCTTTGACTGTCCCTTCTCACACTCTGCTTGGTTGCATCTCTTGCAACTCTGTAATATCTCTTGGCATGTGCTGGACTGGAATGGAGAGCTTGCTTGGGTCACTTATCACTTCAAGGGTAAATCTCTTCTTTCCGCTATTCTTAGACTTCCTGAAATGCTCTCTTTTATATCATCTGGCTGGAGCGGAATGCTCGACACTTCAGGGGGAAAACTCAAACCGTCGCTGACATTATTCTACACGTCTAAGATATTATACGCTTACGTTTATGTTACAAAAATAGATAGAACCATACGGGCAAAAGTCGGCCTCTGTATAGCTTGGAATCTAGAGTAGTTTTATTTTACTTACTCTCTTGTAAAGAACCCTTTTGTACATGGTAGCAGGTTTCCTGCTTTCTTGGATAAATATACACAACACTTATCCAAAAAAAGAATTTTTAAAATTAAAATAAATTGGTGTAAAAACCCTCTGAATATCTATCATTTTAAAATTGAATAAATTAATCCTCTAAAACATTTCATAAAAAAAAGGGGAAAAAACAACAAAATGATTCTTTTAGGAGATTTTTTAAATGATAAATTTGAGGCTTAAATATTAAATGAAGTTGATTATATTAAAGTATCTTGTTTCTCTTTTATTTTGCTTGGAAATAATTAAGATTTCGTCATATTGTTGACAAGTATTTAATTTGACTTATTTAAGAATTTTGTTGAATTTTATGATGCTCGATTTCCTTCAACCGATGTGTTTGCCAAGTTTGAAGAAGATTGGATTTTTGGGTGATTTGGTGGAAGTTAAAAATAAGAGATAAATATAAGGATTTAGAGTGGTTCGGCTTTCTAACCCAAAGCCTAAATCCACTACCTTAGCTTCCCACTAAGGATTTCCAAACAAATTCACTAAGAAATTCGTCCCATTTTCTCGGCTTAGGAGGAAACCGTTACAACGATCAAGCTTTCTAGCCAAAGCTTGATCAAACACTCTCTTACACAAGAAAGACTTAGCAAAGTAGAAATCCCTCTAGAAGGTATATGTTTTCACAATTAAAGCTCTCACCCAAAACCTAAACACTTGAGCAAATTTAACGATTAGGCTCACAAGTGTTGTCTATACAAGAAATTGAACAATAAAGCCCTAAGACAATTTTCTTATCATAATGTTGTTGACAATTGAAGCATTAAACATATCTTGATGCTTGGAGGTCCCTTTTATACTCCTAATTGAGTTTGTAGCCGTTGAGGACCGTTGGGGTTGTTTTGGAGCCGTTGGAGACTTTATTTCCCACCATAAATGTTGTTATGCAGATGTCTGTATCGAAACACTCGACCCCGTTTCGGAACTCTCTTCTTCAGAACTAGCCGTTGAAGTCTGATGCAGTAGGCCGTATCGAAACGCCTATGGCCGTTTCGAACCCCTTCTAGCCGTATCGAAATGGTTACAGCCCGTTTCGTTACGATTGACAGTTAGGCTGCAAATTAAATTGTCGTTAGGGATTTGACCGTTGGGGAAATAGTCGTATCGAAACGGTGAAGCCCGTATCGAAACATTGTGTAAAACCCTCACCCAAATTAAAGCCCGTTTTGAAACAGACAAGGTTGTATCAAAACGTTTTGTCTCTGTGAATGGTCATTCCAAAATGCCTAGGGGTGTTTCGAAACACCTGAGTGGTTTTGTAAAGTCTGAATTTAGAAATTGTATTAAAACCCCTTTAAAAGTTCTTTAAACATATTTTCAAGTTGTTTGGACTTAAAAGCATTTTGAAATCTTTTCAATTTAGTCTAAAACTATTTTTCAATTATTATATCAAAACATTAGTTCTTCAATCTCCCATTTTTGATATAATAAAACCAACTTGAAAAATTGTTTGGAATTCTCCCCCTTCAAGTTTAAGAATTTGAATAAGAGATTTCAAAATTGACAAGTAATTAAAGCTCCCCTTATTCATTTGAAAATGTAATTTTTCAAACCAAACTCTCTCCTTTTTGTTATATCAAAAAGATTTTAAATAACTTTAAGTTCAAGATAACTTATGAGGTTTAAAAAAATTGACATAAATAGGAATTTTGGTTTAAAATGGCTCCCCTTACTCAAAGCCCCATTAAAAAATGTTAGTCCAACATATATGATTAAACTAGTTGAATTAAAAGAAATAAAACTAAATAAAAGGAATTCAACAAATTTTACCAACACTTGAATCCAAGGGAGGATGTGAAGCCTTCCTCTTCAAGTGTCTTTCTTTGTGTGCATGGAGCTCCCCCTCATTAATTTGACTTGTTGAACACCTCCATCATACCTAATCAAGACAATCATACAAATTTTGGTATCCAAAATGCTTTGGATCCATAAACGTTAGTTGCACAAAATTTAGTCCCCTTAGGAATCCATTTTTCAATTTCATCCTTTTTATGTGAAGTGATTACTTCTTTTGGAGCCCAAACACTTCTAAAACATTTTCCATTTAAAAATCTAGGGGCACTAGATTGTCTTTGGTAAATTTTTGATTTTCCAAAATCATTTTTCTTTTCTAGTTCCTTGGAAATCAAAAACTTTTCTTTCTTAAGATCATCAACTTCTTTTTTATGATCATTTTTCATTGTTTGAAGCAAGTTTTGTAAACTATAAACTTGTTGCTCAAAATCCTTCAATTTTGCTTCAAACTCAAAATTGGTTTTCAAAAGCAAATCATTTTTCGTTTTTCAACTTTGAAATCAATTTTTTGTTTTTTGAAAATGAAGCCTTGAATTCGAAAACCAATTCATCATAGGTTTCTTGTAACTCATCAAAAGTATAAGAATTTGAAATGGATGAGTTAGAAGTTACCTCCTCCTTATTGAGGGCTATCAAGCATAGATGGGCTACTTCATCACCGGTGGAGTCTTCATCACACCAGGTGGCCACATATGTTTTCTTTGAAGATGATCCCTTCTTGTTGGACTTGTGGGATTCCTTCATCTTCTTTTTCGATTCATGATAAGATCTTTCCATTTCACTCTTCATGAACCGTGTGAATTTCTTGAAGAGATAGGCCATCTCTTCGTCTTCACTCTCCTCCTCACTTGATTTAACATGTCGGCATTTGGAGGATTTAAGAGCAACGACACTCCCGTTGATGCTTAGCTCTTTGACTTTCTTCTCCCCCCATCTTTTATCCATTCTTTCTTCTTTTCCTCTTCTCTTCCTTTCTTCATGATTTCGTGTGTGATGAGAGATCTCGTGAGTTCATCAAGCTTTAAGGATTTGAGATCTTTAGCTTCGATAATGGACGTCTTCTTTGAGTCCCAAGACTTGGGAAGAGAATAGATAAGCTTTTCTTCCGGAATGACTTCTCCATAACCTTTGAGTCCATTGGTGATGGTGGAGAATCGGTGGAACATCTTCTCAATATCCTCTTCCAGGTCCATTTTGAAGTTTTCATACTCTAGGTTGAGAAGGCCGGTCTTGGTCTCATTTACTTCGTTATTCCCCTCGTATGTAACTTCGAGATTGTCTCAAACTTCCTTAGCAATCTCGCAAGAAGACATCTTCTCGTAGATGTTGAGGCTAAGTGCACAAAACATGAAGTGCAAAGCCTTGCAATTTAGTTCCATCTTCTTGCGGTCGTCGGAACTCCACTCCGCTTTGCTTCCTTTTGGTACGAACGGGCCATCTTATATAATATCCCAAAGCTTGTAGTCTTTGGATTTGACAAAGAACGTCATCCTTGTATTATAATAAGCGTAATTTGTCTCGTCGAATAAGGGCGGCTTGTCGATGGATTGTGTCATTTGATCGGTTGGTTGATATGTTGTATCGAGCTTCCCAGGTCACCTCAATAGGATGTTAATCCTCTTCGATTGAGCCAAGCTCTGATACCAATTGTTGGGTTTTATGATGCTCAATTTCCTTCAACCGATGTGTTTGCCAAGTTCGGCGAAGATTGGATTTTTGGGTGATTTGGTGGAAGCTAAAAATAAGAGATAAATACAAGGATTTAGAGTGGTTCGTCTTTCTAACCCAAAGCCTACATCCACTACCTTAGCTTCCCACTAAGGATTTCCAAACAAATTCACTAAGAAATTCGTCCCCTTTTCTCGGCTTAGGAGGAAACTGTTACAACGATCAAGCTTTCTAGCCAAAGCTTGATCAAACACTCTTACACAAGAAAGACTTAGCAAACTAGAAATCCCTCTAGAATGTATATGTTTGCACAATTAAAGCTCTCATCGAAAACACTTGAGCAAATTTAACAATTAGGCTCACAAGTGTTGTCTATACAAGAAATTGAATAATAAAGCCCTAAGACAATTTTCTTATCATAATGTTGTTGACAATTGAAGCATTAACCATATCTTGATGCTTGGAGGTCCATTTTATACTCCTAATTGAGTTTGTAGCCGTTGAGGACCGTTGGGGTTGTTTTGGAGCCGTTGGAGACTTTATTTTCCACCATAAATGATGTTCTGCAGACGTCCGTTTCAAAACACTCGACACCATTTCGGAACTCCCTTCTTCAAAACTAGCCGTTGAAGTCTGATGCAACAGGCCGTATCGAAACGCCTATGGCCATTTCGAAACCCTTCTAGCCGTATCGAAACAGTTACAGTCCGTTTCGGTACGATTGACAGTTAGGCTGCAAATTAAATTATCGTTGGGAAAATAGCCGTTGGGGATTTGACCATTGGGGAAATAGCCGTATCGAAACAGTGAAGCCCGTATCGAAGCGTTGTGTAAAACCCTCACCCAAATTAAAGCCCGTTTCGAAACAGACAAGGTTGTATCGAAACGTTTTGTCTCTATGAATGGTCGTTCCGAAACGCCTAGGGGTGTTTCGAAACACCTGGTGGTTTTGTAAAATTTGACATTAGAAATTGTATTAAAACCCCTTTAAAACTTCTTTAAACATATTTCAAGTTGTTTGGACTTAAAAGCATTTTGAAATCTTTTCAATTTAGTCCAAAACTATTTTTCAATTATTATATCAAAACATTAGTTCTTCAAATTTTAATTCAAACAAATTTATTTGATTTAATTGTACTCAAAGTGCATTTCACTCAACTTCACATTAAAAACTATCAAATTAAATTAGAACGATAAAAATGAATTGTCAATTTCATTATTGTCATGAACCATGGTCAATAATATCAACAAAAGATAAAATTCTTCTTTTTCTTTTCCTTTATTTTTTATTCTGCAGATTTTTTAGTTCCGATTGCAAGCATCATCCTGACATTAATCCAAAAATCTTTTACTGGATCAATTTAACGCTCACCCTTAATCTTTTAACACAAATTTTTCTTTTTACAGAAACTAATATTAGTGATAAATGATGACCTAAGCTCCAAGATATTGAATATCGCATGAGCATATTTTTTTTTTTTTTGAATGGAGCATGAGCATTTGAAGATTAGTAATTTATCTAACAAAAATGTCGACCTTGAAATGAATCAATGGAGGAACAACACCAATATTAAATCAAATCCAAAATCTGGAAAAAAAAATCGAAAGGAAAATTTTATTATCATAAAGTGACTTTAAGCCACGATTAGGGCCTCGTTAAAAACCCTCCCTAAAGCCTAGCTAGAGGAAAAAGAGCGCCCATAGTTGAAGCCACTTGCTTGATCAAAAGTATCATTACAATCACACTTCACCCACTTGTGAAACATAAAAGCCTTTCCCCACCTCAACACTGCAGAGGTTATGTCTTATAGCACAACATACTTACACATTTAGTCACCCGGGACACGCTCAACTACCATGCAGCGGCACTTTGCTTTTTAAATCTTGGACGCCCAGCAGTATGAACTGCTGCAGTAAGCTGGTCCTCCTGCAGCAGCGAAATGGAGAGCCTTCGACATTCAAAGAAGGCCTTCAACCTGTTGCACAACCTTATTCTGGATCCATAAGCACTAAGTCTTCTCTTCTATTGATTCTTTTTTTTGCCAAAATATCCGCACTGCTATTAAAATCTCTTGGAATAACATTGATAGACCAACTAAAGCCTGTAAAATCATTTAAACATGGAAGAATAATCTGCTTGAAAGTTGCCGGAGCCAAGTGCGGTCTGTTAAACCAGTTTGCAACTAAGCTACAGTCACATTCTATGCAAAGGTAGAACAGATTCACCCATCGAGATGAACTAAAAAGCTTCAACGCTTCGACCACCGCAAGGATTTCTGCAGTAGATGCATCCATGTAACCCACCGCTTTAGAAAACACGATCAAAGACCTGGACTCGTTGTCTCTCAAAATCCCCCCTATACCTGCTGCGCCATAACTTCCCGACACAGCCCCATCAACGTTAAATTTCAAAAAATCCGCTTTCGGGGGACCCAACTGTTCGTAGCCAAGCGTTTCTCATTAAGAGATGGGCCTTTAAGGGTAGATGGCAGATTACAAATATCGGAGATAGAAGCTATAGCTGTTTGCCACTTGGATTTACACCACCAAGCCATTCTAATTACTAGTAACTCGAACATTTGTGCTACAGAGAAGCATTTCTCTTTGAACACAGCTTCATTGCGACATAACCAAATGGTCCACACACCTCCAAAGAAAGCTAGCCTCCATACTAGATCAGTTCTAAAGCCTGATTGACATCCGAACCAGCTAACTAAAAGATACCTCGGGTTATTAGGCATCACAAAATGAATTCCCCAAATGTTGCACCATTTTGCCACGGGTAAAAATCTCCTGCCCCTAACCATGCCTCATTCTATGTCTCCTGCCTAAAAATACTTTAAAATTAAATCTTGTCCCATAACCCTAATTTTCATATCCTAAACCCTAAACCCTAAACCTTAAAAAATACACCCTACCTCTAATTCCCTACATCCTAACCCTAAGCCCCAACTTTAAACCTCAAACCCTAAACTCTAAACCCACTATTTTAAAGTGGGGGCACAAATGGAGGCATACTTTGGGGCAGATGATTTCCATCCTTTTGCCACAGTGCCCACGCGTACTCACATTCACAGAATATGTGATTTATTGTTTCATCGGATAAACCGCAAAATTCGAAAAATCGATTCAACAGATTAAGTTTTAGTACGATTATAAAATTTTGTTTCGATTCGGTTAAAATTTACAGTTTTGGACAAGTTTAAATAATCGATTCCACTAATTATTTATAATATTTATAAATTTTATACTTTAAAATATCATTTTTTTTACTTAACAAAATGATATTTTATTAATTAATAAGATTGAAGAACTTGTCCAACAATTTTGGTCCATCTCTTACATCAAAACGAAGTCTTTTTTTCATTCACCCTTTTCAAGATTAGTCGTGGTCTTACAAGCTCTACTTATGATACGAATAAATCTCTTTCTTCATACAAATGTGTAAAAGATGCTAGTTACACTTAACAGTCAAGTACTTTACCATTGAATTAGCAACCCAAAAAAATTAAAATATGTAGATACTATCGGAATAAAAAATGTTAACTCTCATATTTTGACTTTTTAATTATTTTTGTACTTTTGCCGCAACCGAATCATTATTACATTTATCACATTATTAAATTTTAAAGTAAAAAAAAACATTATTCAAATTGAACTGAATATTCTAATTAATCGATTAGTTAATTATCTAATTTAATTAATTGATATAATTTAAGATTAAAAAAAGTTAAACAATACAAATCCATTGATAAACAAAAATAAATTACACTTGTAACCAACATTAAGCTCAGAATTGCTTGCAAAATAGCACAAAGAAACAGACAGTAACTGCCGTAGGGGTGTTCATGGTTATGGTTAACCATTAAGAATGAGTCCCTAATTTTCTATGCATTCTTAGATACATTCTCTATGCATTTTTCCTTTAATTACATTAAGAACATATAACTTTTGCACTAAGAACATAACTTATAGGTTAACCGTTATAGTATTTTGGTTAACCGCGAACACCCCTAAGTAACTAGGCATTTTTTACTTTTTCCCCTGCACTTTAACAAGAAGGACACCACAAAGATCAGCATAAAGAACATGAGCATCTGTTGCCCCCACAATATCTTGGTTTGGTCTCACTGAATCTTCTAATATTCGAACCAGTGTAGGAACTAGGGATGACAAACGGTGATTTTTCAATCTTAACTGTCTATGCGAAAAATTCTCGATAAATTTTTATAACTTTAATTTATAACTCCATTAATCATTCCAAAATAATTTTAAATGCTTACAAACATATTTATCCCCACACACGCCACCCAATATATGTAATATAAATAAAATTATATTTTATTATAATAACCTTATTTATATGGCGGATAGTGGGTGGACGGATGTGAAGCAGGTAAGGTTTCAAATTCATCCCCTACCAACTACCCATAACAGGTATGACTTTTGACATCCATACCCGCTTACTACCCACCAAGTTTATACACATACCCACTCTAATTGAAACAGATAAGATCCAAAATACGTAAAATTGTACTCATCCACCATCCTAAATATGAACACCCTACACAACTTATACAATTTCATGTAAATTCTAAATTTAAGCATAAGCAATGATAAAGTTCAATCGGTTGCATGAAAGTAGATATCATCATATATGCAATTTGGCTGCAAACAAATAAAAAAATTAATTAATTTATATCCAAATTGCATGGGGATCGTGTCCTAATATATCACACACCTTTGGCATGCTTATTCAAGCCACAATCTTTGAAATATTCTCCCCTACACACCTTTTGTTTTCCTCTAGTCATTTCTCAATTATAACCTTGCATCATCTAATTCAAATAAAAGGGGTTCGACCAACAAATGTTGGGTGAATTGGTAAGGCACATTTCACTTTTAAGGAGATAACATGAACTCAAACCTTGGAGATGACATTGTTGGGAGGTGCAATTTCACACCCTGAACATAAACCGTAAGACAGAGACATGCATATTACTAAAAAAAATAAAAAGGGGTTCGGGGGTTAACGTCAAATTTTAAAAAAAAAAAACCCTTATACAATGTTTTTACGGAATTAGTCCCTCTAATCTAATCCGACTATCTTTAGTTCCTATAATCCAATTATAACCTTGCATTAACTTTTTTCTATTTTGTTAAATAATTTGACGTGATTTATTGCATATACAATAGTGTGATGTATACACAATAATATTCTCGGTACAATTGGACAAAATTTGACATTTCCTTTGCATATTCTCCCCTATTAGCCTATATACCTTTCGTTTTTCCTCTAGACCTTCCCACCTAAAAGGTTCTGTTTTCTTTAATGCTTGGGATGAAAATTCAAGTCATATGGTTAATAATCCATAAACTAAATCATTCAACATACAACTCTTTATGTTTTATGGGTTAATAATATAGTTTATAGATTAGGGTTTAAGAGTTTATTTTGTAGGGTTTAGAATTAAGAGTTTATGTTTCTATAGTTAAAGATTTAGATTTTAATTTTTTAAAGAGTAAATATGTTGATTTATTTTGCACAATTACTCTAATTTGTTACCTCTACTTTTACAATATCATTATATTGTTTGAGTAGTTAACAAGGCTAATTTTCAATTAAAATCTTATTCTTAAATTTTTTTAGCATTTTTAATGTGATCCCATTATAGTATTTGAATAAAATATCATAGTAAATTTATCTTAAGAATTTTGAAAAAAAAAAAGAATCCATGCTGAAAATTCAATTCATATTTGTTAGGTCAAATTATGATTTTGGTCCCTCTGTTATATTTAATTACTCTGATTAAAATGTTTAAGCATGTTTTTTTAACAAAAAATAAAACACACATTACAACAACAGAATTCTATGTCAACATGGACAAAGTCAAAAAGAAAATTGGAGGGAAAGTTGAATTAAAAAAAAATTAGGGTCAAAATACAATTTTTTTCATTGTACTAATTTTATAATTTTTGAAGGATTAAATCATAAAGTTATCATTTGGGGGTCAAAATGTAAAATTACCGTTATACCAATTATGATTTCTAGACTTTCTAATTAGCAAGGGTGAGCAAAACTCGACTAAATAAATTGATTTTTTCAACTCGAATCTTAATTTCATAAACTCGACTTGAATTATTTTTAAATAATGTTTGAGTTGTAAAATGAGAATTCAAATAACATAAAATTTTTAGTAATTAGTGAATCTATTTTCAAGTCCAAGTCCCTCTACTTTAAATACACATACATACATACATAAACACTCATATATAGGGTTATAGAAAACCATTTAAATTGGAACCAATTAGTATATCATAACATTATAAATATTTACATTAAATTTGAACTAAAATTCAAATAAAGTTTAAATTATAAAATAGGACTTATACCTGATTAACTCTAATTTTTTTACTCTGACTCAATCGAATACCCACCCCTACATGTTAGTATTTAACCAAAATCTCCAATTTAAACACAATGAAGGGACCAAAATTAGAATTTGACAGATTATAATGGAATGAAGAAATTATCGTTTATTCTTTTGCGGCTAATGCAAAATGCTATATTGTAGTGGGCTCTTTTTGAGTTTTTTTTTTTTTTTAATCCTTGCAGATTCTTGGTTGTGTGGTGGTAGCCTTTTTTTAACTGATGTAAAAATAAGGGATGAATACAGGTTGGATCGATTTTTGGTCATCCCAAACTCGATCTACAAATACAAAGTTTTCATTCGTTTCGATTTTCACAACCCAATCGATATAAATAATTTGTTTTTTTATTTTTATTTTTAATTTGACAAAATAGTTAGACATTTTTTTTTGAACGGAGATAATTAAAATATAGAGAGAAGAACATTATAATAATTATCCTAAAATGAATAGAAGAGGGTTATAAGATTATATGGATCGGGTTAACGATTTTTCACCCTAAACACGACTCAATTTTATCATTTACAAAACACAACCCTTCTAGAACCAAAATTAAAAAATGACCCTATAAATAAATTGGACAGGGACGAAGTCATGTTTAACACCTCTCAAATATTTTTAGTATAATTGCATTTGAAGCGCTTTTAGTTTAAATAATAGTAAAATAATTTAATCTTTTCCCTAAATTTTAAATTTAAAAATTTAATAGACAGTTGTCCATTTAATACTTGAACCTAGATTTGTCCCTGAATTTAACCATACTTAATCAAAATCCTCCGTTGAACCAGCTAAAATAATTGAAGAAAAAAAACACTTCGCTCCAAATTTTAAGGGGACCAGTTGGCAAAAGAAACAAAGTCCTCCACCACAGTCCACAAGATTTGACTATCAAAGGGATTAGATTGAATGAAAAGGATTCCAAATCACTTTATTTATTAAATATTATTTTAAAATTCTTTTCCGTACTAGAAAGGTGCATGGGTATTTTTCATCCAATCATCACATGAATATGACCTCCTGCAACTTGACACTCTTAATTGGTAACCCTGCTGCTACGTATATGATTCTCTGGTTACCGGTAAAATTACTGTATTGGTCCTTGTACTATACCAACCTCATTCTTTTTGCACATTTGGAGATTACTTGGTGTAATGTTGATATTTTACGAATGGAAGATTCTCTGAAATTATTGCAACTTGGTTGAGTTGGCGAATGAATCTGCATCCTCATCATTGGATATGGACCACCTTTCCGTTTTAAACAAAGGAATTAACTCTATAAACCATATGGATGCTGTTAGGAATCTGTAAGCGGAAAATAATTAAAATGGTATCAACATAAAATAAATCACACATAAGAGACTAAATTTAACATGGTTTGATCTTATCTACCTTTACGAATGAGAGAAAATAAATAATTATAAACGTAGAGATTATAAAAAGCAAAAATACATAAACTTTATTGCATTTCAGTTGTCCTCCACTCCTACAATTTCTGTGGTTCCAAAGGAAACAAATTGCTCAAATTCTGCTTGCAAGATTTCTACGCCAACTGATACCATATACCCCACCACTGCCTATAAAAGAGCAGCCATTCCCAACTCATTTGCTCATATCATCCCTTAGGTTGCATTCCTATTAGCTTCTGCAACCTATTTCATCACTACATTGTTTACTAAAAGATGGCGTCGACCTCAATGTCTGGTTCATGGACAGCCAAGCAAAACAAAGACTTCGAAAGGGCTTTGGCTGTTTATGACAAGGACACCCCCAACCGTTGGTACAACGTTGCCAAGGCCGTCGGAGGGAAAACTGCCGAGGAAGTTAAGAGGCACTACGAGCTGCTTGTGGCCGACGTCGAGTACATCGATGCCGGCCAAGTTCCCTTCCCCTATAGGTCCTCTGCAAATTAGCCATCTGGAACTACTAGCTAGATTAAAGATGATCATCTGGAACTACTAGCTACTATTAATTTACACTCCCAAGAATAGGCCATTAATGTTTCTCTTCTAAGTTTTGTTGTGCCTTTATATTTTATGTACGAGTTTAACGGTTAATCTCTCTCATCTAAGAATACGATGAGAACCGTGATGTTCACAATTCAAAGATACGGCTTAAGTAGAATCGTTCTGCGCCGAAGTATAAGGCTTGGCTCAAATGCAACAACTTGGTGCTTTCTTGGTTGTAGAGAGCCCTAATTTCAGAAATCGCCCAAAGCGTCTTGTGGTTTGATACGGCTTACGACTTGTGGAAGGATCTTTTTGATCGATTCAATCAAGGAGATTTAGTTCGTGTTTCATATTTGCTTCAAGAGTTATACTCTTTACAACAAGGTAATGCTATTGTTACCTCTTATTACACGCAGCTCAAAGTAGTGTGGGATGAAATTTCTAATTTTAGACCTCTAAAATCTTGTGACTGTGATGTTGTGAAGTATAGAAATCAAGACTTCCTGCTTAGGTTTCTTCGAGGCTTGAATGATAACTTTTCAATTCTCAAATCCCAGTGTTTGATGATGAAACTTGTTCCTAAAATAAATTATATTTTTGCTTTAATTTTGCAACATGAGAGATCTTTAGGTTTTGTTCCTGTTTTTTAATCGAATGTGTTGCTTGCTGATAGATATACTAGGAGGTCTACTGATTTTAATGCTAAATCTGATAATAGGGTTATCAGTAAGAAATTTTTGAATGCTAATAGATATGCTGGTTCTTTCAAGAAACATCTATGTACATTTTGTGGGTTATATGGTCACACTATAAAAAAGTGTTATAAGAAACACAGCTTTCCACCAGGATACAAAAATAGGAATCAATCTAATAGGGTTAATCAAGTAGGGAACCAGTCTAATGTTGCTGATGGGTCTGGCTCTGGTTCTGGTTCTTTTGAGAATACTAAGTGTAGTCAAGATTCTGGTTTTGCTTATCCTATTACTTTTACCAAGCAACAGTACGAGAGTTTGATAAGTATGTTGCAAAAGAGATTTGCTCAGAATCATTATGTTCAAGATTCTAAAGTCAATGCTCTTTCTGCTGCTTTTGATGTTGCACCTGGTGATGCAGGTAATCTTCTTATTTGTTGTTCTTCTACTTCTTTTACTAGTTGCTCTTCTTGGTATTAGATTCTGAGGCCGCAGATCATATTTGTCACAGTTTAGGCCTTTTTGAATCTTACTATTCTGTAGATAATAAATTTGTGAGGTTACCTAATAGTGTTCTGGTTAAGGTTAGTTATGTAGAAAATGTTAAGATTAGTGAATCTTTAATCCTACATGATGTGTTTTTTATTTCAGGCTTTGCTTTTAACATCATTTCTATTTCACAACTAACTAAGTTTTCTGTTTTTTGTTCTTTTTCTTTTAATTTTTGTTTCATACCTAACATGTTTACATGGAATATGATTGGTTCAGCTAGATGTGTTAATGGTTTTTATCAACTTGATGCCAATACTTCTGCATCAAGTAACATCGTTTCTCATTCTTTTTCTGTTTCTTCTTTTGAGTCTTCTGTTTGTATGAATACTTCTGAGTCTTTTAAATTTTAGCATTCAAGATTAGGCCATTATTCTGTAAGAAGAATGAAGTTTTATGATATAAATAAAAATATGTCTTTGCCTTCTGACTTTAATTGTGAAATCTGTCACCTTGCAAAACAGAAAAGATTGCCTTTTTTTACTAGTGTTACTTGTTCAGAGTCTATTTTTAATTTAATACATGCTGATGTGTGGGGACCATTTCCTGTCAAGAGTCTTTATGGTCACTCATATTTTTTTAACTCTTGTAGATGATAAGAGTATATTTGTTTGGATATTCCCAATGAAATGTAAATCTGAAGTTAGGAGTTTGATTATTCAGTTTTATCAATTTGTAGAAACTCAGTTTTCAAAGAAGTTAAAATGTGTTAAGTCAGACAATGCAAAAGAATTCGACTTAACATATTTTTTCAGTCAAAAAGGTGTAATTCATCAGAATTCCTGCACATATACTCCTTAACAGAATAGTATTGTGGAGAGAAAACATCAACATGTTTTAACAGTAGCTAGATCTTTAAGAATACAAGCTGGATTGTCTTTAGTTTTTTTGGCTTGATTGTGTTTTGCGTGCAGCCTATCTTATTAATATTACACCTACACCTTTGTTGGATAATAAAACACCTTATGATTTATTATATTTTGTTTCTCCTAAGATAGATCATTTAAGGGTTTTTGAATGCAATGCTTATGCTTCAGTTTTACCCAAACCTAATACTAAAATGGACCCTAGAGCTATTAAATGTGTCTTCATGGGATATCCTAAGAACATTAAAGGTTTCAGATTATATAATATAACTACAAAATCTGTTTTTGTTTCCCAAGATGTAATTTTTGAAGAATCACATTTTTATTTTAAAACAAATAATAATATTAGAAAATTGGTTCTTCCAACATATAAAAATGATGTTTCCATTGAAGAAGAAGAATTTGCTGACTTGTTAGAAAATGAGAATTCTATACCTCCAACAGTGCAGTAAACTGATTCTGTGCAACCTGTTCAACCTGTTTCTGTTCCTCTTATTCAGATTGTTGACTCACAATCTAATCAAGCTTTTTTCAGGCCTAAGAGAAATGCTTATTTACCCTATAAATTTAGAGATTTTCAGGTAAACATACCAGGATCTAGAACTTCCCCTCATAACATAAATAATGATATTTCTTATGATGCTTTGTCTGCCTCTTATAGTGCTTATATAAATAATGTTGACATTCTTGCTAAGCCTAAGAACTATAGTCAGGCTGTTAAGCATACCTGCTGGAAAGATGCTATGAGTGCAGAAATTAGAGCTTTAGAATTAAACAAAATATGAGAGTTAGTCTCTCTTCCACATGGTAAAAGAACTATAGGGTGCAAATGGATTTTTAAAACCAAGTTAAAATTTGATGGGACTTTAGAAAGGTACAAAGCTAGGCTTGTAGCCAAAGGTTACACACAACAGTCTGGGGTTGATTTTTTAGATACTTTTAGCCATGTTGCTAGATTAACAACTATAAGGACCCTATTGGCTGTTGCTACATCTAAGCAATGACATTTACACCAATTGGACATAAATAATGCCTTTTTACATGGCTTTCTAGATGAAAAATTTTATATGAAATTACCCCTTGGATGCAAGTCTAATAAACCTGGTTTGGTATGTAAATTAACTAAGAGTCTTTATGGTCTTTAGCAAGCCAGTAGACAATAAAATGAAATGCTTGTTTCTGCCTTAGTACAGTAAGATTTTAAGCAAGCTTATGCTGATACTTCTCTTTTTATTAAAGGTTCAGGTCATAATTTCATTGCTCTTGCTATTTATGTTGATGATATTGTATTAACAAGTCTAAGTGAGCATGAAATTTCTTCTATTAAGGGTTTTTTGCATGATTGTTTCAAAATTTAAGACTTATGTCTTTTGAAATATTTTTTGGGATTAGAAGTAGCTCGATCAGAAAAAGGAATTTTTTTGTCTCAACGTAAGTATGCTTTAGATCTTCTTCAAGATACTAATTTTTTGAATTGTAAACCTGCTTCAACCCCTTTACATGCAAAAACTTCTTTGTCAAAAACTATTGGAGTACCTTTACAAGACATTACATCCTATCGAAGACTAATTGAAAAATTGTTATATCTCACAAACACAAGACCTGATATTTCATTTGTTGTTCATCATCTCTCCCAATTTCTCTCTGCTCCCACTGATGTGCATATGCAAGCTGTTCATAGGATTCTTAGGTACATTAAGAAATCACCTGGGCATGGCATTTTCTTTCCTACTAATAATGACTTAAAAAATAATGCTTTTTGTGACTCTGACTATGCCTCTTGCCCTGATACAAAAAAATATGTTACTGGCTTTTGTGTTTTTCTTAGATCAGCTCTTGTCTCCTGGCGTTCTAAGAAATAGCAAACAGTCTCACGTTCTTCAAGTGAAGCTGAATACCGTGCCCTTGCTTCTGTCTCTTACGAAATTCAGTGGCTCACTTATTTACTTTCTGATTTACAGTTTACTAATATTTCTCCTGCAAATTTGTATTGTGATAACATGTCTGTTATTCGTATTGTAGAGAATCTCGTGCAACACGAACGCACTAAACACATAAAAATTGATTGTCACCTTATTCGTGAGAAACTTCATCAAGGACTGATTACTCTGTTCCTGTTTCAACACACAATCAATTGGCAGATTGTTTCACAAAGGCTTTGCAGCCATCTTCTTTCATTCAAGCTACATCCAAGTTGGGCATATGCGATATATATGCTCCAACTTGAGGGAGGCTAATAAAGTATTCCTTGTATACATTCTTGATGAGTTGTCAAGAATTAATTATTTAGTTAGTTATTTTATTGCTGAGCTGTATTATCCTTTATAAGCAAACAATTTGGTGTGTATAATTTATTTTTTTACCAACTCACGATATTAATAAAATACGAGAACCTTTTATTTCTCTTTCTTCTCTCTCGACTCCTTAATTCTCAAATTGAGAAACCCTAAAACTTCTATAGTACTGTCAGTACACTTAATAATGACCGACTTTTTTGACTCTCTTTTTTATACCTGCACCTTAACGAGAACGGCATCAGCATAAAGAACATGAGCCTCTTTTGGCCTATATATATATATAACTTATTTGACAATTAGTGGATAGGTATAGCGGATTATATTAATTGATAACTGATAGTCGATTACATTAGTTAATTAGAATAGCGAATTGTATTAGCTGGTTGTATAAAAGTGTTTGATAAAATTAACTGATAATTGATGGTTGTTTGATTATTTAAACAAGCAAAATGACATATAAGGACATAATTATATTGGATACTTATTTGAATAGTTTATCAGTTATCAATATTTTGTATCTATTAATATTAATTAGATTATAAAAAATAATTTTTAATATAATATTACTAAACATATTTGAAGGATCTATATATTAATTTATTATTTATATAATTATTTTTAATATAATTTAATTAATTATTAAATTTATATACATATATAAGTGTGTGAGAATAAAAAGAAAAAACAAAAAATATTAGTTTACAAATGTTACAATGTAAATACGTGAGGTTGAAGAATTAAAATAGAAATGGTTAAATTTAGGTTATTTGGAGATTTTTTATAATTGTTAAGGGTAAAGGGGTCTTTATAACTCTTATGTCAAAACCTCTAATTTTAAAAACTCATATTAGCAACATTTTCAAAATTAGAGATTTCATCTCAATCCGCTCTTTATCAAACATCCAATTTAGCGAATTTGATCGGTTAAACCTCTAATTTTAACTCAAACCTCTAATTTTGGCTCAAACATCTCCTTACCAAACAAGCTCATAATATCTTAGTTTGATCTCACTGAATCTTCTAATATTCGAAGGCAAACACAATTTATACAATTTCAAGTAAATTCCAAATTTATACATAAGCATTGATAAAGTTCAATTGGTTGCATGAAAAAAAGAGTAGATATATGCAATTCGGCTGCAACCAAATAAAGTAATTAATTTGTATGGGGATCGTGTCCAATTATATTACACGCCTTTGCCAAGCTTATTCAACCCCCAATCTTTGGAATTTTTGTTTTCCTCTAGGCCTTTCCCAATAATAACCTTGCATCAACTAATTCAAATGAAAGGCTTTGACGGGGGATTTAGTCAAATTGTAAAAAAAAAAAAAAAGTTGTACTATGTTTTTTACGGAATTAATCTCTCTAATCTAATTCCATTATCTTTTGTATGTTGATACTTTTAAAATATGTAATAGGGTAAAACATAAATATTTTAAAGTGAATAATAAATTTATGGGTAAACTATACAATTGATCACCGAATTAATTTGGTCCCTATTATTTACACATTCTTTTAATTTAGTCTTAATTTTAAATTAATAAAATAATAAATTATTTAATTAAGTGGTGACACGTGTCAACACCTTATTGGAGGACTATTTAGAGGAGAAAAATAAATTTCTCTTCTTTGCGTTTAGAAGGAATCGAACCTAAGTCTCCCAAGCATAGAGCCAATGGCTTTGCCACTACACCAAGCACTACTTTGTGCTATAATTTTCCAGATATAATATATACCTCTTATTAGTTTTCACATTTATAAGCCAAAAGCTCAAACCTTAAACACTAATTTCACATATATATAAATCTCAAACCCTAAACTCTAACCCTAAATATTTCAAATTAATTTCACGCTAAATATTTTAAATTGAACCCCAAACCATAAAACGTTCAAATTAATTTCACGCTAAATATTTCAAATTAAACCCTAAACCCAAACCCAACCCTTGAACCCTAAATATTTCAAATTAATTTCATGCTAAATATTTTAAATTAAACCCTAAATATTTCAAATTAATTTCACGCTAAATAATTCAAATTAAACCCTAAATATTTTAGCGCAAATTAATTTGAAATTTTTAGGGTTTAAGGTTTGGGTTTAGGGTTTAATTTGAAATATTTATCGTGAAATCAATTTGAAAATTCTAGGGTTTAGGGTTTAGTTTAAAATATTTAGCGTGGAATTAATTTGAAATTTTTAGGGTTTAAGGTTTGGGTTGAGGGTTTAGGGTTTAATTTGAAATATTTAGCATGAAATTAATTTGAAACATTTAGGGTTTAGGGTTTAATTTGAAATATTTAGTGTTAAAATAATTTGAAATTTTTAGGGTTTTGGGGTTTAGAGTTTAATTTAAAACATTTAGCGTGGACTTGATTTGAAATGTTTAGGGTTTGGGGTTTAATTTGAAATATTTATGGTTAGAGTTTAGGGTTTGAGATTTATATATATGTGAAATTAGTGTTTAAGGTTTGAGCTTTTGGCTTATAAATGTGGAAACTAATAAGAGGTATATATTATATCTTGAAAATTGTAGCACAAAGATGTGCTTGGTGTAGTGGTAAAGCCATTGGCTTTATACTTGGGTGACCTAGGTTCGATTCTTGCTAAACGCAAAGAAGAAAAATTTATTTTTCTCCTCTAAATTGGTGGTGACACGTGTCACCACCTGATTGGAGGGGGGAAATAAATTAATAAAATAAAATATAAATAATTAAAGTCCTCCAATAAGGTGTTGACACGTGTCATCACTTAATTAAATAATTAATTTATTTTATTAATTTAAAATTAGGACTAAATTGAAAGAATGTGTAAATAACAATGATTAAATGTGTAATTTTACAAAAGTTAGTTAACTGCCACGTCATCCCTCCGTCAGTCCTCTGTTATTTTTTAACGGGCGGTGGTCAAAATAGGTTAATTTAATAAGTTCGGTGGTCTGATTGACGAGTTCGTTAGTTCGGTGGTCAAAATAAAAATCCTCAATTAGTTCAGTGGTCAATGGTATAGTTTACCCTAAATTTATAAATGAATTATTTTTAAAACAAAATTATATACAAGAACAAAGGGGCAAAAATTTTGGGGTGGGGGCAATTAAGGGTGGACAAAAAATTCATTACCCGGTCTCGATTCCAGACTTAATGGATCTTTACTCGAAACTAGTTTTGGTGGGACTGGGACCAAATCCAAAATATAGGTCCTGGTTGCGACCGGGACTGAATTATGATCTCCTAGACTCGATACTAGGTGGGTATAGAATGGGACCGGGACCCGATACCAGGTGGGTACAGAATAGGATCGGGACCCGTACCAGGTATCCAGTACTAGTCTGTTAGGACCACTTTAGCTGATGTTTTGGTGGATGTAGACTTAGAGTTCTTTAGTTTATTCTTTCTCTTTATGAATGAATATTATGGGTATGACTCATTTTAAGACTTCAACCTTCAAGCCTACAATATTATGATTTTGTTATTTAATGTCATTATTGGTAGTTGAAATTTTTCCCTATTGCTCAAATTTTCTTAATAGTAGACCAATTGGCTGGGTACCCGGTACTGATACCGGTTTCCACTAATACCGAGATCAGTTCCTAAAATCTAAAACCCGGTCTAACCGAAATTGGTTCCAATTTTCAAGAACTAATAACTACTAAAACCGAGATTAATTTTGATCAAACTGATTAGAAATCTGATCTTGCCCACCCCTAGGTGCAATTACCCCTCCCCACTTTCATATATTTCCGTCCCTGCTAGTCTTAATGACGTTTTTTTGCTACTTCTGTTAAATAATTTAACATACTTTATTTCTAATATATATGTATATATCGAGAGATAGTGATCCGGTATATACATTATAATATTCTCGGTATAATTGGACAAATTTGATATTTTCCTTTGCATATTCTCCCCTCTTAGCCTATATACTTTGTGTTTTCCTCTAGACCTTCCCACCTAAAAGGCTCTTTTTTTCAGATGATTAAGTCATATTTGTTTGTTATAATTTCTTTATTATATTTAAATTTGAATTTCATTCTCTGCATTTTAAAATGACATAATTTATTACCTTTACTTTTACAATATCATTGCATTGTTTGAGTAGTTAACACGGCTAATTTTTAAATAAAATATTATTATTAATTTTTTATATTAATGTGATCCTATGGTAGTATCGTAATAAAATTTGTTGTAACATTCCATAATTTTATATTTGGGGTCAAAATGCAATTTTCCTCTATACCGTATCTGCTTGTCAACATGATTAATCAAATGTGCATTTTTAAAGGGGAAAACCATGTTAGTATTTAAACAGAATACAAAAATAATGACATAGTAAAATTGAAGTGATTATATTACACCAAAGTAAAATATAGGGACTAAATCTCTAATTTAAACATCATGGAAGGACCAAAACTAGAATTTGGCAGATTATATTGGAATGAAGAAATTATCTTTTATTCTTTTGCGGCTGATGCAAATATGTAATATTGTAGGGATTATTATTCTATATACATGCGGTAGAATTTTTTTATTTTTATAAGTATTTCAATTTTAGGGTTAATATTTGAATTTAGGGTTTAGAGTTTAGGAGTTTTAGTGTAAGGGTTTAAAATTTAGGGTTCATGGTTAGAATTTAGGGTTTAAGTTTAGGTTTTAGGGTAATATGGTTAGAAATTTAGGTTTTAGCCTATAAATCCTAAATTTTAACTCTAAACCCGAAATTCTTTCAACAACCCTTAAATTCAAAATTACTATATTTAAACCTCTAAAACTTAAACCCTAAACAGAGTCTTAAATCCCAAAACTAATGCGTAAACTTTGTTTACACGAGCGCTTGTGCGTAAAAATAATTACTCATATTATAGTGGACTCTTTTTGAGTTTTTTTTTCCTTGCAGATACTTGGTTATGTGGTAGTAGCCTTTTTTAAGTATTAACTGATGTCAGAGTTATAGATGAACACGGATTGGGTCGATTTTTGTCCATTCCAACCTCGATTAAAAAAATAATATTTTTCCTTGTTTTTAATCTACAAAATAGGGAGATAATTTAAAAATAAAATGAGTAAGAATTATTCCTAAATATATAGAAGGAATATTATTATCTCGGGTCGGGCTGTGGATTTTTTTTTACCACAAACTTGACATGGTTTTATCCTTCACAAAACCCCTCACACTTCTCGAACTTAAATTTAAGAGAAACGACCCTATAAGATTAAATCGGGTCAATATCCTTTTGATTCAAATAATTTGATCATCACTAATCAAATTCCACCATTAAAACTGGTTAAAATAATTAAAAAAAAAACAAAACCCTCATATTTTGCTCCAAATTTAAAGGAAGGGGAAAATTTGGCAGAAGAAGCAAAGTCCTTGGGAGAGGAAAAGAAATCAACAGTGCAAAAACATTACTTTCAAACGGACAAGATTGAATGATAAAGATTCCAAATCACTTGGGCGAATCTAGGGTACGATTAAAATATTACCAACTTAAAAGGCAATTTTGGGGGAAAAACCCCTTTTAAATAATATATAGGGTTTTGGCTCCCATAAAATATTATTTGAAAAAAATGACCCCCAAACTTGCCACGTCGGTTAACCTCGTGTTTTGTAGGAAGCGAGGTTTGATATCGCGTTCTGCATAACGCGAGTTCATTCTACGTGGCCTCGTTGTTTGGGTTAACGGTTTTACAGAATATCACGTTCTGCAGAACGTGAGGTCCCTGAGAATTTGAAAGGGCGGCTGAATATATCGCGCAGACCTCGTGTTCTGCAGAATGCGAGTTCTGTGCAAAATTGGGCTGAATAACTAGGAAAAACAAGTGTGGGTAGGCCTGTTCGAGCCCAATTTTGGGCGTGTAAATCGTATATTTTTAGCGAACATCGAGTTTGGGGTCGTAGTACTGGAAATTGTCTATCGTATGACACCAACACGGTTAATTTCCGTCCATTCTACACTGGTTTAAAATGGCTTCCAAAACCCTATGCTATCATCCTTTTTTGAATGAAGTTGCCTTTAAACAAATGTCGATAGGCATGTTCGAGAAGAATTTCATACGTATAAATTGTAAATTTTTAGCTAACATCGAGTTTGGGGTCGTAGTACTGGAAATTCTCTATCGTATGACATCAACACGGTTAATTTCCGTCCATTCTACACTGACTTAAAGTCGCTTCGAAAACGCTATCTTAACATATTTTTTTGAATGATTGAAAATATAAGATGACCTACTGTATAAATCGAATTAGACTGACTTTATTGATTCGATTGTTATGGGCGAACTCGCATATACAAATTACAAATAATTAATTAAGACGCGGGGCTGAGCGATTAGGACACGTAGGCTTTGTGTGTCCAGGATTTAGGCATATAGTACAATGCTTCCTTTGTCCGGTTTTTTCTCGATGTTCGACCATATCCTCGACACAGTGTATTCTTGTAGACCGTGGACGTCCTTTGGCTCTTAGTAGTGCTGGATCTGGGCGTATGGTCGGTTCAGTGTCCACGGCATTCGGATCAACCTCATTTTCGATTGGAGGAAACTCTTTTTCGTAAACCTTAAACATCGTTTCGAGTAAGTATATCGGATCAACCAGATGCATGTATTGTATCCGTTGGTTTGTGCAAGCAGCAATGGCGTGTGCGCACGGGTATTTGAATGTTTGGAAAATTCCACACTCGCAGGTTCTTGCCCTCAGATTTACCACGTACGCATTGTGTTGAATGCCTTCCAACCGCCTGGAAATTTCTGAAACACGAAACTTGTGTCCTTCTCGCGAGAAGAGAGTTGCAGTCATCTGTCTTGATTGGCCCAATTGAGTATGCAGTTTTGTGCGGAAATCCGGATAGACTTTGTGTCCACCTGCCATGTACTCAGTTGCTTGCCTTCCCAAGGTTGCAAAAAGGGTAGCCAAACGATAATAGGTCACTTTGACAATGGAAGTGATAGGCAACTGCCGCACTCTCTTCAGTGATGAGTTCACTGCCTCAGCCAAGTTCGTTGTCATGTGACCATAGTGTTTACCCTCGTCATACGATCGAAGCCATTTTTCCCTCGGGATTTTTTCAAGGTATTATGCGCCATGTTTGTTTCTCGCTCTTAGTTCCTCGAGCAGGCCATCCACCTCTTGTTTGTAGTGCGAGTTGCCTACGGGATGACAGTTGAATAGTTATGGGCGAAAAACACATGCAAAAGGTCGTAAATGAAAGTGAGCAACAAGTAATATAGTAAATGAAAATGACATAAAGGACGTACCCATTGTGAGCACCATTTCACGTTCATCACGGTTCTTGAATTGTTGCAGGTAGTTTGCGGCTATGTGCCGCAAGCAAAAACGGTGGTGAATGTAGGGAGGCTTCCAATAGTCACCCCAAACGTTCTAGCGCCCACAACAGCGCTGTGCCTCTGTCAGAAATAACACATACCCCTCCTTCCCTTGATCGTATTTGTAAAACCTATGTTTGATTTTGATATAATTAAATCTTTAAGGATCAATTTGAAAAACTTAAAATTGTTTTATAAGTCCCTTAATAAGTTTTAAATCACCAACACTTTAAAATTGATTTGAAAAACTCAAACTCAAAATATTTTCTAAGTGTTCCAAGGCCAAACTATTGAAAAACGTCCAGGTGTATCGATACACTTCCAAGCGTATCGATAACTTTTTACCAAAGTTGGCTACTGGAGGAACACGTATCGATACGCTCTTCACCTGTATCGATATGCCCCTTCGTAAAAGCCTAAAGAGTTTGAATGGCGTACCGATACGACAAACCCTCGTATCGATACGGACTTAATGAATTTTAAATTCAAGTCGGTTTAAATATTTTGACCGTTGGTGTCAGTTGGTTGGTAACCAAATTTTAAATTGGTCGTTGACCCGTACCGATACGTCAAACCCTCGTACCGATACTGAAATCGACAGTGAGCTAAGTTGAGAAAAAGGTATCGATACGGTAAACCCCACTTTCGATACCCCGTACCGATACGCTTACGTGCGTATCGATACCCCTTATTTATTGCACACAACGGCTCTTTCTTTTCTGAGACAGGTATCAATACGGCTCCCCGTGTACCGATACGGACAGCTGCTGAAGTGCATTTATGGTGGTAAGAGAGGGTTCCAATGGCTCCATTTATGTTCCCAACCACCCAAACGGCTAGAATTAATAGATGAGGTATAAAATGAAGCCCTTTGAAGGTCAGCAACAACCATTCAACATTCAAGCATCATCAAAGCAAAAATCCAAACCCTTGAGCTATTCAAAGTCAAATCTTTGTACCCAACTCTAGTGTGTTTCAAATTGTCAATTTGTATTGTGAGTTTGGGGTTGTTGAAATTGTAATTGGGTAGACAATTATCCTTTGAGAGGAAACATTTGAGTTTACCACATTCTTTCTTTGTATTTGAGTGGATTAAGCTTTGGGTAGAAAGCTTAATCGAAATTGTAAGGTTTCCTCCTCATCCAAGAAAAGGGGACGAATTCAAGTAGTGAATTGTTTGAAAATCCTTAGTGGGAACTAAGGTAGTGGATGTAGAGTTCATTTGGAGAACTTGAACCACTCTAACCCCTTGTGTCATTTTTATTTTCAATCTTTCTCTTCACCAAAATTTTAATTGTCAATTCACCCCCTCTTGGCCATTTGCAAGTGTTCGATCAACTCAACAATTGGTATCAGAGCTACACTCATTGGAAGGATTACAACCCTCTTGAGTCGATTCTAGAAGAGTTTGATCAACAACAAGTCAAGCAATGGCATCCACCTCCAACTATGAGTCCCAATCCACCACCAAGCCACCATTCTTCAATGGGGATAACTATCCTTATTGGAATAATAGGATGAGGCTCTTCATCAAGTCTACCGACTATATGGTGTGGGATGTAGTTGAAGAAGGTCCATACTTTCCCATGAGGAGAGATGGAGAAAGGCTCGTCCCAAAGGTCAAAGCCGAAATGATCGATGATGAAAGAAGAAGGATGCAAGTGAATGACAAAGCTCTACATGTGATATTTTGTGCACTTGGTCCGGATATCTACTCCAAGGTGTCTTCAATCAAAAATGCCATGGAGGTTTGGGACACCCTCGAGAAAACATATGAGGGAACTGGTGATGTCTAGGAGACAAAGATTGGGCTACTCAATCTAAGCTATGAGAACTTCAAGATGGATCCCGAAGAAAGTGTCTCCAAGATGTTTGATCGGTTCTCGGTCATTGTCAACGGTTTGAAGGGTTTCGGCGAAATCATTCCCGAAGACAAGCTACTGAGAAAGTTGTTGTACTCTCTTCCGGAGTCATAGGATGGCAAGAGAACGACCATTATTGAAGCTAGAGATTTGAAGACTCTCAAGCTTGATGCTCTTGTTGGATCTCTACTCACACATGAGATTATGAGGAAGGGAAGAGAACAAGAGAAGAAAATAGTGGAGAATAAGGAAGTTGAGAAGAAGAAAGTGGGAATCGCACTAAAAGCTTCACATCAAGAAAGCGATTCTAGTGAGGATGAAGATGAGGAGATGGCTATGTTGGCCAAACGTTTTACTCGGTTCATGAAGTCAAATCATGGAAGAAAATTCATTAGAAAGGGAGACTTCAAGAGTAAAAGCAAGGAAGAGGAGAAGGACCAAATTACTTGTTATGAATGCAAGAAACCGGGTCACATCCGTTCCGAGTGTCCTCAATTGAAAAAGAAAAGCTTTGGGAAGAAGAACAAGCTTAAAGCACAAATAGCTACTTGGAGTGACGATGAGTCATCCGAGGAAGAGGAGGAAGTGGCCAATCTATGTCTTATGGCCATCGATGATGAACCTAAGGTAAACTCTCACTTATCCAATTTCGATTTTACTATTGATGAACTTCAAGATGCATATGATGAATTGCAAGAAGTGTATGATGAGTTAGTAGGAAAATACAAAGAGTCCATTTTGAAAAACAAGAAAATCATTTCCGATTTAAAAAATCAAAATGAGACATTTTCTAAAGCTAACTCCGAATTGGAAAAGAAGGTTTTGCTTTTAGTAAATCTTTCAAATGATCTTAAAACAAAAAATCTTGAACTTGAAAAAATTCTTTTCGATTTTCAAGATTATCACACAAAGGAAGTGGATAATCTTAAAACATCTATTGCTATTGGGAAAAATAATTTTGAAAAAGGAAATCATTCTAAATCCCAATATGTAAAAAGAAAACCTTTTGTACCTAAACAAAGAAATTTTAATAAGCAATCTAGAGGTCAAAGAGTTAGGAGTGTTTGGGTTCCTAAAGAACTCATTATTTCTAATGATATGAATGCTATTGCTTCTTGGATTCCTAAGGGAACCAAAATGTTGAAGGCTAACACTCATGGACCCAAAATGATTTGGGTACCAAAAACCAAGGCCTAATTTCTTTGTTTGTAGGGGGATTATTGCTACAAGGCTAAAGCTTCAAGCAAAAATTCTTGGTACCTTGATAGTGGATGCTCAAGACACATGACCGGTGATAAGAGTCGATTTGTGGAACTAAAGCCCAAAGGTGGTGGAGTGGTAACTTTTGGTGACAACTCCAAAGGCACATTGAAGGAATAGGCTCCATTGGTAATCACTCTTCTATTTTCATTGAAAATGTTTTGTATGTCAACGGTCTTAAGCATAATTTGTTGAGTATTAGTCAATTGTGTGACATGGGTTTTAATGTTATATTTGATAAAAGTGGTTGCAAAATTGTAAACATTAAAACAAATCAAGTAATACTCATTGGTCATCGCATAGGGAACATTTACATGGTGCATCTAGAAGACATTCATTCATCACATACATGCTTAGTTGCACATGATGAACATGACTCATGGCTTTGGCATAGGAAATTAGAACATGCTAGCATGAGTGTTTTAGAAAAATTAATTTCCCTTAATCTAGTTAGAGGTTTACCCAAACTTAAATTTTCAAATGATAAAATTTGTGATGCATGTTCAAAGGGTAAACAACATAGAACTTCTTTTAAATCCATAAATGATGTCTCTACTAGTAGATGTTTACAATTGATTCATATGGATCTTTTTGGGCCTATTAGAACAATGAGCTTGGGTGGAAAATCATATGCTTTTGTGCTTGTAGATGACTACTCTAGGTATACTTGGGTTCTATTCTTAAGTACAAAGGATGAGGCTTTAGAAAAATTCATCACATTTTCTAAAATAACTCAAAATGATCTTGAACTCAAGATTTCTCACATTAGAAGTGATCATGGAACCGAATTTCAAAATCTAGGTTTCGATGAGTTTTTCCGCACCTCGCACTCCTCAACAAAATGGGGTAGTTGAGAGGAAAAATCGAACTTTAGAAGAAATGGCTAGAACAATGCTTTGCGAAAATAATTTACCTAAATATTTTTGGGCGGAAGCCACAAATACCACTTGCTATATTATAAATCGAGTAAAGATTAGGCCAATTTTGAAGAAAACACCTTATGAGATTTTAAAATCTAAGAAGCCTAACATTAGCTATTTTCATCCTTTTGGTTGCAAGTGTTTTGTTTTGAATAATGGTAAAGAAAACTTAGGTAAATTTGATGCTAAAAGTGATGAAGCTATTTTCTTAGGGTATTCTTTAAACTCTAAAGCCTATCGTGTATTAAATAAAAGAACTCTAGTTGTTGAAGAGTCAATACATGTTGTTTTCGATGACAACCTCCTTCCGAGGAAGGAATCTTGTGATGATGATGATGTAGAAATCCTTGATGCCATTGATGAAGGACAAACGTCAAAGGTGGATGAGATTCCAACTAAAGATGGGGATACACAAGATCCACCTCTTGAAGCCTTGAAGGACTTGGCTCTTGAGGAAAGGAAGGTGTCTTACCCAAGGGAGTTAAACTATGTCAAAGGTGGTGAAATCTTGGGTGATCCATCCAAGGGGGTAACTACTAGATCCTCTCTCAAATTAATGAATCATGTTGCATTTCTTTCATGCATTGAGCCTAAAAATATTAAAGAAGCTTTAAAAGATGATTTTTGGATTTTGGCCATGCAAGAGGAATTAAATCAATTTGAGAGGAGTAAAGTATGGACATTAGTTGAAAGGCCTAATGATCAATCTACTATAGGAACAAAATGGGTTTTTAGGAATAAATTAGATGAAAGTGGTAATATAGTGAGAAACAAGGCTAGACTTGTTGCTCAAGGCTATACACAAGAAGAGGGAATTGATTTTGATGAGACTTATGCACCCGTAGCTAGAATGGAAGCTATTAGGATGTTGCTTGCATTTGCATGTTACCATAATTTCAAGCTTTTTCAAATGGATGTGAAAAGTGCCTTTTTAAATGGTTTTATAAATGAAGAGGTGTATGTTGAACAACCACCGGGTTTTGAGGACTCAAAATTTCCAAACCATGTGTTTAAACTAACAAAAGCTCTCTATGGTTTAAAACAAGCTCCTAGAGCTTGGTATGAGAGACTTTCAAATTTCTTAATTGAAAAGGGTTTTGAAAAAGGAAAGGTAGATACAACACTCTTCATAAAAAGATATAACAATGACATCTTAGTAGTTCAAATTTATGTTGCTGATATCATTTTTGGTTCTACTAATGAGTGTTATTGTAAAGAATTTTCTAAGCTAATGCAAGGTGAGTTCGAGATGAGCATGATGGGGGAGCTCTCATTCTTTTTGGGACTCCAAATCAAACAAAGGAAGGATGGAACCTTCATAAATCAAGCTAAGTACGTGAATGATATGCTCAAGAAGTTTGGCTTGGAGAATGCAAAACCTCAAGCCACTCCTATGAGTTCTTCCATAAAGCTTGACAAAGATGAAGGAGGTAAGTGTGTTGATTCTAAGCTTTATAGATCCATGATAGGTTCTTTGCTTTACCTTACCGCAAGTAGACCGGATATTATGTTTAGTGTTTGCTTGTGTGCTAGGTTTCAAGCTAGTCCTAGAGAATCACACTTAATTGCCATTAAGAGAATTTTTAGATACCTTAGAGACCCACCTACTTTAGGCCTTTGGTATCCTAAAAATTCTTCCTTTAGCCTTCATGCTTATTCGGATGCAGATTATGGGGGATGTAAGATAGATAGGAAAAGTACTTCCGGGACATGTCAATTCTTAGGTAGTATGCTCGTATCTTGGTTCTCTAAGAAACAAAATAGCGTAGCCTTATCTACCACCGAAGCGGAGTACATATCCTTAGGGAGTTGTTGTGCTCAAGTCCTTTGGATGAAGCAACAACTCTTAGATTATGATGTTGAAGTAGAAACCATACCCCTTAAGTGTGACAACACTAGTGCCATTTGTCTTACTAAGAATCCCATCCAACACTCTAGAACTAAACATATAGAAATTCGACATCATTTCATTAGAGATCATGTTTTGAAAAATGATGTTGCTATTGAATATGTTGATACCTTGAACCAATTAGCGGATATATTTACAAAACCTTTAGATAAAGAGCGTTTTTGGTCCCTTAGGAGAGAGTTAGGTCTAGCTAGCCTATCTTGACCTTTTAGGACCTCTTTGTGCTTATAAATGCTTGATTTTGTGAAATTGCATGTTTATGTGTTGTAACTCTTGAAAATATCCATGCCTATAGTTAGGGGGAGTATGCTTCTATTAAAATATGCTTAGAACTGTTCATTCATCATTTGCATACTCTTAGGAGATGTTAAAATCGAGCCTATGGTTGTTCTTTAGAACTAAAGATGCATTTCTGGGCATAGGGTATCGATACGGATCTACGCGTATCGGTACGTGTTCTTCATTCAAATTCCTAGAATTCATTTTGCTTAAACGGGTATCGATATGATTAAACCCGTATCGATACGAGCTTCAAATCGTTTCGATACGGACCTCATCCGTTTCGATACGATTTTCCAACGGGCATTTTTAAGTAAATGACGTTTCTACCCCCGTATCGATACACCCTCAGGCGTATCGATACTCTATTGCGCATACAGCTTTTAATAAGGCATTTAAAGTGTTCAACTTTTACCAAAACTAAAATTCTTCAAACCCTAAAAACCCTAGCCGTTTTTGCCTATAAAAGGGCTCTTCCTCCCTCATATTTTCACACCACAACTCAAAATCTAAAAGAGTTTTTCAATCAAGCAAAGCTTTAAGCTCCTTCTCATCACAATTGTGCTAGAATTTTTCTTCAATCTATCAAGGTAAAATTTCTCTCTTTTTTTATTTTTTTTTTATTTTTTTGTTTTTATGATTCTCTCTTTTTTAATCAAACCTTTGTTCTTCAAAATTTTCTTTTTCTTCAAATTTTTATTTTCAATTTTTTTTACATTGGTTCTTAACCAAAATTGAAGAAATCTATATGCATGATTTCTCTTTTAGATCATGGCACCAAAGGAATCGAGGAAGCGATCAAGGGTTTCTGAAACCGGTCAATCATCCAATCTTGGAGCGATTGCACGTCCGAACTACACTTCCATCTATGAACAATCCTTTGAAAGTCCTACGGGTCTCGCATACTTTCGTCAATTTGAGAATTACAAGATTCGTGCGGAAAGGGTAATATCCATCCCTTTTCTTAACTCGGAGCGTTTCCAATTTGAATATCTCCTTTGCTTCGATGTTGGAATTTCATGGATTTTCTATCTATTCCCGGTTTTTATTATCGTCTTTTGGTTTTGATTTTCTACACTAATGCCAAATGTGTTTCTCGCAATGGGGAAGTTGTCTCCATTAGCTCTTATCTCATGGGAAAGAAATTCATCCTTGATGTCAAATCTATTTGTGAAGTCTTTAAATTAGAGGATGAAGGCCTTGATGATGAGGATGCTTTGGGGCATGTTCTTAGTGGCTCCGTGACCGCCCTAAATGCTCAAGATCGGATCCTCCATTTGATGGTGTCTTGGTGGTTTCGTCCCTCCGGAGGAAAATATTCTACCATCCGTCAAGTGGATGATTTTTGGATCCGTTGCTTCCGTGAGCGAAAGCGCCCAAATCTTGCTCGAATCATGTTCGGGGAAATCCTCTATCTTGTGCAACATCGTCAAACCTCTCTCGTCACCTCCTTTACATATGGTACGGCCTTAAGTTATTTCTTTATGAAAAAGGATATTGATTGCTCTTTTGACTTCCCAACTCCTCTTACCGATCCCATTGATGAGCGATCTCTTGCACGGGGCAAGTTCCATTATTTTAATGGAAACTGGTTACGTATTTCCGAGCTACCACCCGAGGCCGCAGCCGTATTTGAAGAACCTCAAGGAGATCAAGCTCTTCAAGCTCCTCAACCCTCCATGGATGCTCTCATGACATTCCTCAATGAGCAATTTACCGGGTTGCGCACGGACATGGGAAATCGTCTTACCGCCCTTGAAACAACTTTTGATACAAGGATGACGAGCATGGAGAATCACCTCACATCTCTTGAAAGCGGTCATAATTCTTTGAATATTTTCATCTCCGTTTTCCATGATGAGTGGCGCAATAGCATGAGGGACAATGATTCAATGGGAGTTGATGATGAAGAAGATGAAGACAACGAAGATGATGCCTAGACGGTTCTTCTTGCATCTCATGCATATCATTTAGGATTTTCTATTTTATGCATCTTTGATTTATGTTCTTAGGACTAAGTTTGCTTTATGTTTAAACCTATGCTTTGATTTTTTGTTTTTGTTTGGATTTTTAAGTTTGATGCTATGATTAATAATATTAATGTTGCTTATTTATACCTTTGCCTATGTTTATGCACTTATCTATTGTCTCAATATTTTTGATCTAACAAAAAGGGGGAGAGAAACTAGCTCACAAAACTTCAAAAATTTTGATTTCAACTCAAAGGTTACCAAGCTTATATTAAGGGGGAGTTAACTTTGTAAAGTTTTTCAAAGTGTCAAAAATTTTAAGTTTTAGTTTTGTTATATCAAAAAGGGGGAGATTGTAAAACCTATGTTTGATTTTGATATAATTAAATCTTTAAGGATCAATTTGAAAAACTTAAAATTGTTTTATAAGTCCCTTAATAAGTTTTAAATCACCAACACTTTAAAACTGATTTGAAAAACTCAAACTCAAAATATTTTCTAAGTGTTCCAAGGCCAAACTATTGAAAAACGTCCAGGTGTATCGATACACTTCCAAGCGTATCAATACCTTTTTACCAAAGTTGGCTACTAGAGGAACACGTATCGATACGCTCTTCACCTGTATCGATACGCCCCTTCGTAAAAGCCTAAAGAGTTTGAATGGCGTACCGATACGACAAACCCTCGTATCGATACGGACTTAATGAATTTTAAATTCAAGTCGGTTTAAATATTTTGACCGTTGGTGTCAGTTGGTTGGTAACCAAATTTTAAATTGGTCGTTGACCCGTACCGATACGCCAAACCCTCGTACCGATACGGAAATCGACAGTGAGCTAAGTTGAGAAAAATGTATTGATACGGTAAACCCCCGTTTCGATACCCCGTACCGATACGCTTACGTGCGTATCGATACCCCTTATTTATTGCACACAACGGCTCTTTCTTTTCTGAGACAGGTATCGATACGGCTCCCCGTGTACCGATACGGATAGCTGTAGAAGTGCATTTATGGTGGTAAAAGAGGGTTCCAACGGCTCCATTTATGTTCCCAACCACCCAAATGGCTAGAATTAATAGAGGGGGTATAAAATGAAGCCCTTTGAAGGTCAGCAACAACCATTCAACATTCAAGCATCATCAAAGCAAAAATCCAAACCCTTGAGCTATTCAAAGTCAAATCTTTGTACCCAACTCTAGTGTGTTTCAAATTGTCAATTTGTATTGTGAGTTTGGGGTTGTTGAAATTGTAATTGGGTAGACAATTATCCTTTGAGAGGAAACATTTGAGTTTACCACATTCTTTCTTTGTATTTGAGTGGATTAAGCTTTGGGTAGAAAGCTTAATCGAAATTGTAAGGTTTCCTCCTCATCCAAGAAAAGGGGACGAATTCAAGTAGTGAATTGTTTGAAAATCCTTAGTGGGAACTAAGGTAGTGGATGTAGAGTTCATTTGGAGAACTTGAACCACTATAACCCCTTGTGTCATTTTTATTTTCAATCTTTCTCTTCACCAAAATTTTAATTGTCAATTCACCCCCCTCTTGGCCATTTGCAAGTGTTCGATCAACTCAACAGTATTACAGGATCAAGGACATATTTTCGTAGGTTCCGAAGGAAGAACTTCCAAGACTCCAAATCCTCCTTCTGGACGATTGCGAATGCAACAAGAACGCATTTTTGATTGTCGTCCTGTGCAATAGCTAGAAGTAGGGTCTGTGTATATCTTCCATACAACCATGTGCCGTCGATTTGGACCATCGGTTTGCAGTGCTTGAATGCGTTGATGCACTGGGGGAAAGTCCAAAATAACCGGTGGAATTGACAAACACCTCGAACGACACGATCATTTTCGTATGCCGGAACCGTATCAAATTTGACAACCATTCTGGGGATGTGTTTATGCATGAGATTTAGCCGCGGGCGTAACTCTTTGTAAGATTCCTCCCATCGGCCATACATTTCCTGTTTGGCCCGCCTCTTTGCATACCATGCTTTGTAATATTCAGGACGGTAGTCGGTGACAGTTTGAGCTGCAGCCTGACATGTGGGGACCGACACTGTGGGATTTACTTTCACCAGTGGCAAAAAGATGTCGGCGAGGTACTTTGCATCAAGGTTCTTGTGATCCTGGCTGAGGCTAGCAACGGTGCATGTACCGGGCCCTTCAAGTTTTGTTATTCTCCAACGGTCGCCTGCCTTCTTCAATTGTGATATACGGATTGTCCATTTACAACTGTGATCCTTTTTGGTGCAGTGCGCCTTGTAGTATCTAGCTTGGGTTTTCTTCATTGTCGTCTCAACATTCTGACGAAGGTTGTACTACTTAACTGCCGCCACCGCAATATCCTTTGTCAAGAACGTCATACCAATTCTCAGTTCACCATCAGAACGGTTGACTCTGCCGTCTATTGTGTCGTCATGCGAAAAATCAGGGACGTCCATGGCATCCATATCAACCGTTGTGAAGTGGGATGGTGGCTAGAACATAGAAATTGGTGTTGCGTCTACAGGAAAGTTGGTGGCTGTCGGCTGTTCGTCGAAATATAGTGGTGGAACAGTATCGTCTTCCGGTGGAACTGTCAAGTCTTCTGGTTCATCATAGAATGGCCCCAGCTCGTCTCCGTCGGGCCCGGGTTCTCTAATCGGTTCTTCGTCAAAAGCATCCTCCGGGAGCTGGAATAGTAGAGCTTCGTCGATCACTATCCTTGGAGGCGAGGATGGGGGTCGACGATAGGGAGACCTCTCACGAGATCGCTCAAGAACCGCATTTCCAAGACCAAAATCAAGATCACCATAAGAAGAATGTCTCCCCATAGATAAGACGACGCTCCTTCCCCTCCAAAAGAATAATGTATCCCCATAGATGGTTGACTGTAGTCCGTGCCAGGGACATACATTGAGTGTCGGCCATATGATACTTCATGGTCGTGCGCAACGTAAGTAGACGGCGTTCCCTCCCCTCCAAAACTATACGGATTGTATAGATTGTACGATGCATTTTTTGGTGCATCGAATTCATCGTTTGGGGGTTGGTTCAGGTCGAACCCGATACTAGCTACGCACGACTGTCTTGGCACAGCAGATGACGATGCACCAAACACGTTGTCTTGGCACAGTAGGTTAAAATCATGTCGTAGGCTTGCGGTCGGGCTATCAACGTTGGCATTCGGATCGAAGTCAAAATTCGCCCAACCCCAGCTTGGTATTTCGATAACTGGATTAGACTCCGAGAACGATGCATACAGCTCGAGGCCCCCCAATGAATAGTCGAAGTGGGTAGCCAGCATCATCTCCACATCAGCAGTTTCTGCAATACTGCATACAGAGTACGTTAAAGGGGCTATAAATGCTGGCAGCCGATACTTCACGTCGGACAAATGGTGGTTTTTGAAATGCGGGACATTGGTCTCCAGTTCCTTTACCAACTTCTTGAACGATAATATCCTCAGAATCTTTAGCGTTACTGGATCTTCGCAGTGAAAAACGACGCCGAGTTCGGGATCGTTGAATATCTGCCCATTGTAGTAAACTAGAGTAGTAACTCATCGTCTCGCCATTTGAATATTTTGTCAAAGACTTGTGAATTTTTAATACTTGAAAATTTTGAGGACTTGTTTTGGCAATTCAAACATATATTTACGGTTTATAGTTCTGCTTCATATAAGGAGACAGTTATAGGTTATTATTGCCACAGGAAATCCCGGAGAATTCGGGTGTGTAAGGGAAATTATTGTACCGGGAGGCAGCTTTGAGAAAATCGCGTTCTACAGAACGCGATAAGCAGGACATCGCATTCTGTACAACGCGAGTTCTTTTGAATATCGCGTTCTACAGAACGCGAGGTCCCTTTTTGTCGCAGATATTCCGTCAGAAGTAATAATAATCGTATTGTGTACTCCTTGTCTGTTTGTATAATTCAGTACATGTTTTAATAATTGAGACAATTGTAGTCTAGTAATGTAATTGAATACTACAAGTGCTGCATAACGTGAGGTCCTTTTATATATATTGAGACAGAGATTCCGTCAGAATTAATAAAACTCGTACTATGTACTCGTTTTCTGTTTGAATAACTGAGACAATTGTAATCTAGTAATCTAATTGAATACTAGAAGTTCTACATAACGCGAGGTCCATTGAACATTAATAAAGGATGAAAAAATACGTCATATAACATAATTGGACGATGATTTCAGAATTTTATGGTTAATCCGAATCATCGTAGTCAGTGGACACGTCTGAACTTAGGTTTAGTTCTTCGATCAGCTGTTGTTTTCTTTGTCTACGCCTGTACATAAAAAGCTACAGCTCGTTGACAGCCGCATCAACATCCGGTGAAGACGGTGCGTGTTCATTGTTCGGAGCAGGTTGTCCGGGTGCAGACGTACTACCTTCGTCGGTGTTGACCTCATCAAACTTAACATTTAAATCGACGTATTTAGCTCCAACGGAATTGAGCTGGTCATACATGTTACGAACGTTTGCTTCTTTCGTAAGCTTCATAATGTAGTGCGTTTCGTTTGTTGACGGTGTTGGGATTCGACATTCCAAGGAAGAAATTTTTTTATCGGTGCGTTTACTAACCTCGCTTGCTGTCAACTATATTAAATCTTTGAGTAAAATTTTGCTGGTGATTGTTGATTCAAAATAAGTATAGAGAAAATAAAATGTTGCCTGAAATTTTGCCGTAAGAGGAGCAAAGATTGGGTGTTTAGGGAGAAATTGGAATGAGTAAATGATGGTGGAATTCGTGGGTATTTATAGTCAAGGAAAAACACCACATAAGTAAATTTAACTCGAATGAAAACTTTAATTCGCATTTCATTTAACAAAACTTTCAACTTTCAACAAGTATTCTTCAATAAGTAAATTGAGACAACTCGATACAATATCTACAAAAAGTCGAAACAATATATGCAAAAAGTCCGCTGGATAAATATAATTGGCACCAGCTTCTTTCACTCTGGTCGATCTGAATCCGCCCTTGCTTCTTTCACTCTGGACTTCAGAAAAGAGTCCTCAAGAGTCTCTTAGATGATTAGGGGAAGCGGCGAATTTCACAAAATATTCCTCAAGAGGCTTTAGAAAAGTTTTACTGGAAACTCTCTAGGCACTTCTTGGCGAAAAATGACAGACGACCACACACTCCCGAATATTGCGATATGTCGGTAAGTATTCTTCAATCAACGTATCATGCGAGGGTCTCAACCCAACTGAACACAAAAGCATGACTGAACTCCAACTATCATGAACGAACAGAAAATATATAAAAATTAAAACTTCAAAATCCCAGCAAAACACGAAATCATGAAAAACTTTCACTGGTTACGAAAATCCATCCGCATGCAAATATATAGATCAAACTAACGTTCTAAATGAAGCGAGATCCACAGAACAGTGAACTCGTGTTCTGTATAACGCGAGTTCCTTGAGACCTCGCGTTATATAGAACGCGAGGTCCCTTTTCTTAGAGTTAATAATACTCCTACTGTATACACGTGTTATGTTTGAATAATTGAAAACATGTTTGAATATTTCAGACAATTGGAGACTACTAAGTCATTTAACGCTAGCTCCCAACATTAGTTCCGTTTGAGTCATTTAACACGTTTACTAACCTAGCTTGATATCAACTTTAACAAATCTTTAAGTGACATTTTCTATGTTATCGTTGATTCGAAATGATGGTGGAATTGTTCGATATTTATAGTAAATGATGGTGGAATTCGTGGGTATTTATAATAAAGAAAAAACACCACATAAGTAAATTTAACTCGAATGAAAACTTTAATTCGCATTTCATTTAACAAAACTTTCAACTTTCAACATGTATTCTTTAATAAGTAAATTGAGACAAGTCGATACAATATCTACAAAAGTCGAAACAATATATGCAAAAAGTCCGGTGGGCAAATGTGATCGGAGTTCTTCTTGGAAAAGAAAGTAAAGGTCTGGTCTTTGTCATCATTTCTTTAACTCCGGACTTTTTGCAGATTGTGCGGGCAAGCTGCGAACTTGAGAAAAGAGTCCCCAAGAAGTGCCTCGAAAGTTTTACTGGAAACTCTCAAGGCACTACTTGGCGGTAAATGACAGCCGCCCACAAGCTCCCGAATATTGCGATATGTCGGTAAGTATTCTTCAATCAACGTATCATGCGGGGGTTTGAACCCATCGGAACACAAAATCGTGACAGAACTCCAACTATCATGAACGAACAAAAAATACATAAGAACTCCAACTTTAAAAACGCAACATAACATGAAATCATGAACAACTTCGCTGGTTACGAAAATCCATCGGCGAGCAATTATATAGACCAACCTCGCTTTCTGAATAAAGCGATTTTGATAGAAATCTGACGTCACAGTGAACTCGCGTTCTGTATAATGCGAGTTTCTTCAGACTACGCGTTCTATAGAATGCGAGGTCACTTTACAAAGGCTGAAATTCCGCCAGAGTTAATAATAATCATACTGTATACACGTGTTATGTTTGAATAATTGAAAACATGTTTGAATATTTCACACAATTGGAGACAAGTAATGTAATTTGTTCGAGTCATGTAACGCGAGCTCCCAACATTCGTTCTGTTCGAGTCATTTAACGCGTTTACTAACCTATCTTGATGTCAACTTTAATAAATCTTTAAGTGACATTTTCCATTTAATTGTTGATTCGAAATAAGTACCGAAAAAATAAAATGTTGAGTGAAATTTTAATTCGAATGAAACATTTAATTCACATTTTATTTAACAAAATTTTCAACAAGTCTTCCTATAGGTAATTCGAAGGACAAACTTTTATTTAACAAAATTTTCAACAAGTCTTCCTTAGCAAAAAGTCCCGAGTGAAAGAAGCAGAGCGCGATAATCAGATTTCTTCTGAAATGGTAGCAGCTTTGATCCACATTAGCAAATGTAATCGGCACCGGCCACATTCGCAAAATAGGGCTGCATCGGCAGTATGGTCGATCTAAATCCTCCCTCGCTTCTTTAACTGTGGACTTTTTGTAGGTTATGCGGGCAAGCTGCGAACTTAAGAAAAGAGTCCCCAAGAAGTGCCTCGAAAGTTTTACTGGAAACTTTCCAGGCACTTTCTAAAAGTCGTTTCGTTTCAAAACTGTAGCCGAGGATCCTCTCGAAGGCGGCTATAGAAGCTTCCATTGAAGGGGACACAGCCGCCCACAAGCTCCCGAATATTGCGATATATCGGTAAATATTCTTCAATCAACGTATCATGCGGGGGTTTGTACCCAGCGGAACACAAATCTTTAAGTGAACTCCAACTATCATAAAGGAGCAAAAAATACATAAAAAATTCAACTACAAAAAACGCAGCATAACACGAAATCATATTCAACTGCAAAAAACTTCACTGGTTACGAAAATCCATCGGCGTGCATATATATAGACCAACCTCACTTTATGAATAAAGCGACTTTAAGTGACCTCGCGTTCTGTACAACGCGAGGCTTAAATGACCTCGCGTCCTACTGAACGCGAGTTTTCCACGTCAGCAGATTCACCTCCATCTATAAATAGCAAACTCTTGGGGAGGCAAGGACCACCCACCGATCAATTCTAAAAAATTTCAATCGCAGCTACTAATGGCAACATATCGCGTATTTGGGATGGTTTTTTCAAACTAATTTCCCGAATATTGCGATATGTCGTTATTTGTAGTTGTGTATATACGTCATCATATCCACGTCAGCAATTTTCGATTGCAGCTACTAATGGCAACATATCGTGTATTTGGGAAGTTTTTTTTCAAACTAATTTCCCAAATATTACGATATGTTGTTATTTGTAGTTGCGTATATACGTCACCATATCCACGTCAGCAACTTTCGATTGTAGCTACTAATGGCAACATCTCGCGTATTTGAGAATTTTTTTTCAAACGAATTTCCCGAATATTGCGATATGTTGATATTTGTAGTTGCATATATATGTTCCCTTCAGTAGTAATAATAATAATAATTTAATAATAATAATAATAATAATATCATAATAATAATTATAATAATAATTATTATTATTATAATTATAATAATAATAATAATAAATATATATATATATATATATATAATAATAATAATAATAATAGTAAATATATAATAATAATAATAATTGTAATTAAATATATAATAATGATAATAATAATGATAATAATAATAATAATAATAATAAATATATATTTAATATGGTTATTAAATGACTTTCCCGCCTTGGAAATCATCTTTTAAAAAACCCCACGACCTCGCGTCCTGTAGAAAGCGAGGTCTTTGGAATCTCGCGTTCTACAGAACGCGAGGTCACTTCTGCCCGTTCAGTTCACGCGTCTGTTCTGTGACGCGCCTTTTCAATGAAACTCGCGTCCTGTGGAACGCGAGGTATACGGATATCGCATTTTACAAAACGCGAGGTTCATTTACATCGCTTCCCAATGGACGCGAGCTCTTCTATAAATTGGTGGCCCTACCCCCATATCAACCACAGAATGCGAGTTCTTTAGTTTTTTTACAACAAATTATCCTTATTTTATATTCGATATAATGGAGAGCTTACTACGCAACGAGGCGAATCACTGCAATCATTATTGGAGAACAACTAAAGAGGTATTACTTTTTCCTTTTATTTTTTTAATTTTTTTTAATTTTACATGCATTTTGCTAACTTTTTTATTTTTTTATTTTTGAAGGGATACGAACGTCGGTTAACATGTTACCTTAATCGTATCTACAACCAACCAGTTCCTGCTGTTATGACGTGGATTGAGCGCGCTGGTTTTGGCCACGTAGCAAGGATCATAGGGGGGGTGAAGTGTAACCCATCGTTGATTAGCGCGCTAATAGAACGGTAGAGGCCAGAGACGCACACGTTTCATCTCCCGATAGGCGAGGCAATAATAACACTGGAGGATGTTGCCTACCATCTAGGGTTGCGTACAGACGGCAACGTTATTACGGGTGTCACGTTGGGGCATTGGCCAACTATATTTGCTAAAGAAATGGGAGTGATGCCCCCAGAGGAGGTGTGGGGCGGTGGGAAAATAGAATTATCATATTTGGAGGTTGAATTTGGAAACCCTCCCCCCAATACGGATGAAGTTACAGTTCAGGTATTTTTTCGATTTTTCCACTATTTTATATTTTTTTAATATATTTCATTTATTTAAAAATTAGGATGCATTCATTAAATATTTAGGATGCTTTTATTAAATTTATGATGAAATTAGAAATATTTATTTGAAAATTATGATGCCTTTATTAAATATTTAGGATGCTTTTATTAAATTTAGGATGAAGTTACAAATATTTATTTGAAAACTAGGATGCCTTTATTAAATATTTAGAATGCCTTTATTAAATTTAGGATGAAGTTACAAATATTTTTTTTGAAAATTAGGATGTCTTTATTAAATATTTATTTTCACAGCGGTTTGCGAGTGCCCACATCTTGCGCATTATCGGCGGGATATTAATGTCAGACAAATCCCGCACCAAGGTGCACGTGATGTAGCTTCTTCATCTTTCAAATTTCGATGAATCTAGAGGAAAATCTTGGGGAGCAGTTGTCTTGGCGTTTCTTTATAGAGAGCTCTGCAGAAACGTGGACGAATCTATATCAGCGATGGGAGGATGTTGTTTACTCATTCAGTCTTGGGCTTGATTTCATATGCCTTTTTTAAGCTCGCAGCGTAGACAGCCCACCGCTATTTTATTTCCGCTTCTACGAAGGTACTACATAATCTATTATATTTTATCTATTTTTAAATTATTTTATTTAACAAATTGTTTTTTTTTCATTATTGATAGGTGGAGCGGAACACTGACCCACCACGGTCTGCCGAAAAAGCAAAAAGAATACATGCTTGTTTTGGATAAGTTGAGGCACGACCAGGTAATTCGAAAATTAATTTGAATTTTTTCATACTATTTTTTCCAATAATATTTCATATGACCGTTAGAAACGTTTTCATTTTTTTTAGTTCGTGTGGAGGCCCTACGCTTCAGAGGATATTCAGCAGATTACTCCACCCGAGATTCTACGTGAGCAGCAAGTATGGATTTCCTTAATGCCACTGATCAACTACGAAATTGTCGTGTGGCATGCTATGGATAGGGTTCTCCGACAGTTCGGGTACGTCCAAAATATTCCACTCCTGACTCCACAAAATATGAACCAATTCCACCATCTGACGCGCCAGGGAAAGACGGAGGTTGACTGGTCCAGTTACCACGCTGATTGGATAGCATTTTGGGTTAATCGATTTGCCTGCCGCCCACCCCTTCTCTGACCCATTATCGAAGGGGGCGATTCGGTCGATTTCAATTACTTTCAGTGGTATGGGCTCAATAGGAAGCAACATATTCTTACTCAGGAGGAGCGCGAGGAAGAGCTTCCCCAGCCTCCCCAAAACCGCCCACGCGGCACCCATCGAGAGAGCCAGAGCCAGTCGAGGCAGCGCGGTCCGAGACCACGACATGACACTGTAGGGGCCTCATCTTCTGGCACAGCATTTCATACTTTTAGCGGTCTTTCGAGTTTCCAGCAGATGAGGCCTCCACCCGAGTTCGGCTTCTCCGATGCCTACCGTCCCCATATGCCGACGAGTGACCTTCCGCTTATCGATATTCCACCGTTGGCATCTCAGTATGACTTTAGCATTGTGGAGCAAACGTCGCCGGGTAGCTTGTTTTACTCCCCGCCTGGGCCCAGCAGAGATCCGCGTATCGCAGACGATGGTGACGATGATGGGGACCAGGGCCCAGCACATGATGTTCGGACGTATCCAGATCGTGATCGTCGTCCACCCGACTGCGGAACGGGTGGACATAGGCATCATTAGTCTTTTTTTTAATTGATATGTACTTATGTTTCTAATATTTTAATTCCAGACATTTGTTTTTATAATGTCGTATTTTAATTTTATTTATCTATTATAATTAAACTTTAAAATGTTTATTTAATTTCAGTTTTTAATTAATTTTATGCGATTACTAAACCGAAAATCAGCATTTGTTCAAAGGCAACTTCATTCAAAAAAGGATGATAGCATAGGGTTTTGGAAGCCATTTTAAACCAGTGTAGAATGGACGAAAATTAACCGTGTTGGTGTCATACGATAGAGAATTTCCAGTACTGCGACCCCAAACTCGATGTTCGCTAAAAATATACGATTTACACGCCTGAAATTGGGCTCGAACATGCCTACCCACACTTGTTTTTCCTAGTTCTTCAGCCCAGTTTTGCACAGAACTCGCGTCCTGCAGAACGCGAGGTCTGCGCGATATATTCAGCCGCCCTTTCAAATTCTCGGGGACCTCGCGTTCTACAGAACACGATATTCTGTAAAACTGTTAACTCAAACAACGAGGCCACGTAGACTGAACTCGCGTTATGCAGAACGCGATATCAAACCTCGCTTCCTACAAAACGCGAGGTTAACCGACGTGACAAGTTTGTGGGTCATTTTCCCAAATAATATTTTATGGGAGCCAAAACCCTATATATTTATTTAAAAGGGGTTTTTGCCCCAAAATTGCCAACTTAAAATATTTAAAAATACGGATCTTAAAATGTTACCCACCAATCAAAATATTAAACATTACTTTTGAAACTTGTAAAAAAATCAATCACGTAAAATGTTATAAAAAAGCATAACATTTTCAGTCTGTAGATAATATTTTAAGTATCATATTTTTTAACACTAGTTGGTCGTATTTTAGGTGCACTCTAAACCTGCCGCACTCCAGACTCACCCAAATCACTTTATTACTCGTATTATTTAAAATTTCTTTTCCGTACTAGAAAGGTGCATGAGTTATTTTCAACCAATCATCACACAGGGGCGGTGGATATGGGAGACAAGGAGGCCTGACCCAACTTTTAAAAATTTAAAAATTTTAATTTGGCTCCTATAAACTCAAAAATTCTTATTATGTTTATGTTTTTTTTTAATATTTTTAATTAAGTCCTCTTCTAAAACTTTTAAAAGTTTCTCATTAAGTCTTAAATTTTCAAAAAAAAATGTTGAATGCAATTTTTTAAAAATTTAAAATTAAACCCTTTAAATTTTTTTAAAATTTTTAATTTAAACCAAAAAATTTTTAAGTAAGCTCTCCTAAACTCTGTTGTCAAGTTCCGCGTATGCATCACATGCAGCCCATGAATATGATCTCCTGCAACTTGACACTCTTAATTGGTAAACCCTGCTTCTACGTATCCTTATATACAAACAAAGGGTTTAAGATATATGATTCTCTGGTTCCGGTAAATTACAGTATAGGTCCTTGCACTATACCAACCTCATTCTTTTTCTACTTTAATATTTTCGGAACAATGGGACAAAAATTGACATTTCCCTTTGCATATTCTCCCCTATTAGCCTATACCTTTCGTTTTCCTCTACACCTTCCCACCTAAAATGTTCTTTTTTTTTTTTCTTTAGCGATTTCGTTTTGAAATGTTTGGGATGAAAATTCAAGCCATATTTGTTTGTTACAGTTTCGTTATTATTATTTATATTTAAATTTGAAGATTTTAATATGACATAATTTATTGAAAAATTATTTAATATACACAATTCTTTCTGTTTTATGAGTTAGGGATTGGGGTTGATGGATTTAGTTTGTAATGTTTGGGGATTCCAAAGCACTTTATTGATATATATTCTTTGAAATTTCATGCATTTTTCGTAGTAGAAAGGTGGATGCGAGATTTGCAACCAATCATCACATGAATATGACCTCCTGCAACTTGACACTCTTAATTGGTAAACCCTATATGATTCTGTGCTGTGGTTAGCGGTAAAATTACTGTATAGGTCCTTGTATGGACTACTAGTTGCAGTTATTCCCACCGTCCTCTTCAATTCTGATGCTTTCACTTGTTATTCCTACCCTTTTTGCACCTTTGCAGATTACTTGATGTAATGTTGATATTTTACACTGGAATTATTGCAACTTGGTTGAGCTGAGCTGAGCTGAGCCTCACTACATAAAATTCCTTGCATTTCAGTTTCTTCTTCCAACAATTTATGTGGTTCCAAAGGAGACAAAATCACTGAAATTCTACAAATTGTGTTTGCAAGACCAACTGCCTATAAAAGAGCAGCCATTCCAAACTCATTTGCTCATACCGTCCCATAGTTGCATTCCTTTGTAGCTTCTGCAACCTACATTGATTATTAGCAGAAGTGTAGAAAATGGCATCCACCTCAATGTCTGGTTCATGGACAGCCAAGCAGAACAAAGACTTCGAAAGGGCTTTGGCTGTTTACGACAAGGACACCCCCAACCGTTGGTACAATGTTGCCAAGGCCGTCGGAGGGAAAACTGCCGACCAAGTTAAAATGCACTACGAGCTGCTTGTGGCCGACGTCGAGTACATCGAGGCCGGCCAAGTTCCCTTCCCCTATAAGTCCTCTGCAAATTAGCCCCCAGGTAAATATTCCTACAATGGACCTTAGGCTTAGTTACATTGCTCTCATAACAAATTGCAGCGTCTTCCATTATGTGTTGTTTGTTTTCCATGGCTAAACCTTTGTTTTGATATGCAGGGTGTTGCATCTCAGCTACAATAAAGATGATCGTCTGGTACCACCAGCTAGCATTACTTTATACAAGAATAGGCCATTAATTTATGATTCTCTTCTAGGTTTTGTTGTGCTCTTATATTTTACATCTCTGATAATTGTACGAGTTTAATGAATAATCTTTTCATCTAAGAATACGATCAAAACAGGGATGACCAGGATTTCATGTATGGAGCTGCAAACTATCACGAAATTATATTAGAAATATAAGGGTGTAAAATTATAAGATTTTAGGGGTGCATAATTAAATTGTCAATAGATAATATAAAGGAAATATATAAAATATAATAGAACTTAAAATTTTTAGAGGGTGCGGCTGCCCCAGCAGTCCATAATCTTCAAAGTTATGAGCTAAATTAATTTTTTTAGATAACTACATATTTAGTACCTCGCCTATTTCCGTGTTCCTATTTTAGTACTACATCTATTTTTTTGACAAAATAGTATTTAACGTTACGTTTTTGTTTTATTTTGATATCCGACCGTTAAAAATAAACGGAAATAATGACATGACTTGCTTTTACTTGAAATAATTACAGTTTTAATCCCCAAAACATATATCATTCCCACCAGCCAACTCAAAGTCTCGAAAGCAAGCAAAAATGGGTTTGAGTAGCAGATACAAACAAGCTTCATAGCCAACTCATCCGTGGCCTTTTCTTTCTCAAGCTCTCTTCTTCTACCATTTGTCTATTCTTTTCCTTTAATTGCTCATTCTCATTTAACATGTATCTGTTTCATATTACTTGATCTTTTGGATTGTTCCTTTATATGTTTGATTCATAGGGGAGTCAATCCTTGAATGTGTCTACTGTTTAGCCTGTGGGTATGACAGAAATGTCTATACACTACATGCCATGAAAGTGAGCACTGGGGTTTAGCCACAGTGGAAGAATTCGAGCCGTTGTCATTTAATTCTAGCTGTTTATGAACATGATCTTCATAACTCTTTTTGGGCACCTGGGTTAGGGTTTTTAGGGAAATAGAAATAAAATGGGGAATTTAGGGTTTTAACCCAAATATTTAAGATGATTATTAAATTAATAAATTTTGAATCAAATTGATAAAAATGTATAAGTTTTGGGACTAAAATTGTAATTACCCCAATTAAAAATAAGCCATATCATTATCTCTGTTTGTTTTTAACGGTCTGGGTACCAAAACAGAACAAAAACGTAATGTTAGATACTATTTTGTCAAAAAAATAAATAAAATACTAAAATAAGAACACGAAAATAGTTAGGGTACTAAATATGTAAGTATTTTTTTTAAGGATTAATATCCTATACACAGGCGGTGGAAACTAAAAGTTTCCACAAGCGCCTTAGTTTTAGGGTATAGGGAGTTAGTTTAGGGTACAGGGTTTAGGGGTTTAGGTGTAGGGGTTTAGAATTTAGGAATAGTTGTTTCAATTTAGGGTTATAATTTAGGGTTTATGGGTTAGGGTTTAGTTTTTAGGGTAATATGATGAGGATTTAGATTTTAACCTATAAACCCTAAATTATAACCCTAAACCTTAAATTGAAACAATTATCCCTAAATTTTAACCCCTACACCTAAACCCCTAAACTCTATACCCTAAACTAACTCCTATACCCTAAAATTAAGACGCTTGTGGAAACATTCAGTTTTTCCGCCTGTGTATAGAATTTTTATCTTTTTTTTAATCCCATAATCTACCATCTTTCTCATCCCGAAATGTCTTCTATATGGTCCTCTAATGGATAATGCAACGTTTCCGCTGCTCAAGAATCAATAAATCAATATTAATAGTCTATACGTTAAAGTATGGCTTTAATCCTTTTACTATATTTGAATTTGAAATTTAATATTTTTATGTTAATTTCTGTAAAAAGTTTTAGGTAAACTATTAAAATGGCCTCTTAATTATAGAGTTGGTGTAGATATAATCACTATATTTTTAATTTTGGTAATTTTATCACTTATTTAAGTGGTTTAATCAAGCCACCAATAGTTAAAACCTAACAGAATGGGTGATGTGTCAGTTAACTAAAATTTGTATAACTACACATTTAATCTCGCTATTTACAAATTCTATCAATTTGATCCACATTTTAATTTAATAAAATAAATTAATTATTCAATTAGGTGGTGACACATGTCACCACCTTATTGGAGGACTTTACTATTTATATTTAATTTAATAAATTTATTTTTCTCCACCAATTAGGTTGTGGAACGTGCCACCTAATTGGAGGAAGAAAATAAATGCAAGCAAATTAGTTTTAGAGGGAATCAAACCTAGGCATGTTTGGTGTAAGTGGCATGGCTTTGCCGCTGCCCAAGCACAATTTTGAGAAATAGTATACAAAAATTTATGTTTTAGTTGGTTGTTTATGCCAGGAAAAAATAAATAAATGTGGATTAAGGGGATTCAAACATGGTATATTTAGAATGCATAAAAGTGTATAAACCAATGAATTGATATTTTTAAAGTTTTGAATTTTTAATATATTTTCTTTCAAGTGAAATTATAATTTAAAATTATATCAATTCATTTAAATTATGTTCGTGAGTTTGGATTCGCTAAATGAATTTAATATAATCTTAAATTTTTAATATAATTTCATATATATATATATAATTAAATTAAATTTTTAATAAATATTGAAATTATTAATTAAGTAAAAATAATAATTCAACGATTATATATGTGAAATTATAAAAATAAATGTGGAAAAGGAAAATATAATTTAGTTTAAAATACAAAAATCTTAAAACTATTTTTATTTTAAATCGTGCACTAACTATAATTTAAAATATATACAAAATATTGTTAACTTTAATTTAATTATTAGATTTATTCTATTGGTTTAGATATTTTTATGCATTCTAAGTGTGTCATGTTCGAGTCCCCTTAATCCACATTTATTTCCTTTTTCAAGGCATTAAATATTAACTAACATATATTAAATTTTCTATTCTTTATCTTAAAATTGTGCTTGGCCCATAATTAAAAATATATTGGTCATATCGACACTAACCTTATATTTAAGTGGTCATTTGAGTAATTTTCTCAAAATATTTCCCCATAGCAATGCTTATTTCTATAGAGTCTCCGTTATGCTCATTTTTTCTGTTTTTTGTTTGTAGTTCCTTTTTGAATTGTGCCTAGAGACTCTATAGAAAGAACTTCTACAACTCTAACTTCGAATATGTCTTTTCCTACTTCCACTTCAATCCCTTCATCAATTTTCTAAACTTGTTTGACTGTGATTAACATGGATATCTTTTCGTAATCTAAAAATTATATGGCGTTTTCGCCCAACGCTATTAGCAGTGGCGGATCCATAAATATATTTGAGGGTGGGTACATATAAAATCTCAAAATTTCAGGGTGAGCACAAATCACAAATATTACAAAAATTTAAGGGCTAATTCAAAAAAATTAAGAAAATTGAAGGCAAATGTGTGAACTTTAAAAAGTTCAGGGTGGGCACGGGCTCACCTATGTTATATGTACATCCGCCACTGGCTATTAGAGTGCTGCAAAAGCCGACAATCCTTTTGAAGGTCACATAATTTCAAGAATGCAACAAAATCCCTAGCACTTCCACCCATGATACTCTTCCCGACGATTTAAAAGATTTCCACCATTTTTCAATTTTAGAGAAGACTTTTTTCCAGGAGTTATCAGTTTTGTTCCTCTAGCAACTTTAGCGGTTCTTCATCCTGAACTTTTAGAAGGAACTTCTGACCATCCAAGCTTCGCACCTTCACCTCACTCAGTCCCCAACTTCGCAATTTACACTTCACGCTTTCGGTTGAACATGTCGGCACCACTGTGCCTATTAGACATCTGCTCAAACGCCATAAAAGTTCATCTTCTACATGACACTGGATTCTGTTAGCAGCCTTGAAGATCGTTGTAACTAAATTTGTTAGCAAGCTGTTAGGAGCAGTTAGTAGTTTTTGTATGTAGTTGATTAGTTGTGAATATTGAGTATAAATAGGATTGTAAACTGATAATTATTTTAATGAGAATATATAAGGAGTATTCCTTTTATTCTTTTGTCAAAACTTAACATGGTATCAGAGCCATTGATCCATTTTCTTTTTGGGCCGTTCTTTGACCCAATTTTTCTTTCTCTGCTTAATCTTTCTCTCGCGTCTTTTCCTCTTTCAGCCTTAGGGGTTCTTCTTTGTTTTTCCTCTCACGATGCCTCCTGAGATTACAGTGACCGTCGATTCAATTGATTTCAACCACCCTCTCTTCCTTCATCCATCTGATACGCCAGGCAGTCTATTGGTCTCTCATCGCCTCGTAGGGATTGACAACTACAATATCTGGAGTCGTTCCATGTGCATCGCCTTGCTTGCCAAAAATAAGCTGGGTTTTGTTGATGGTAGCTGCACAAAGGACAAGTATGGTTATTCGTTGGCTTCTCAGTGGGAGCGCTGCAACGCTTTCGTTTTATCTTGGATCTTGAACACTGTGAGTGCTGAGCTTTCGGTTGGGATTGTCTTCGCGTCTAGTGCTGCTCATGTTTGGAAGGACCTTAAAGAACGTTTCGACAAGGTGGATGGCTCTCGGATCTTATTCCTTCATCACGAGATCGCCACTGCCAACCAGGGAGAATCCAACATTTCTACCTACTTCACTCGATTGAAGCTTTTATGGGATGAGTACTCCTCATTGGTGCCCTTTTCGATCTGTGATTGTGATGATTCTCAACAAATTGTCACACATCTGGCGCAGCAACACTTATTCCAATTCTTGATGGGGTTGAATGAAACATACGCTGCTATCCGGAGTTAAATGCTGCTTGTTGAGTGTGTAAAAGTCCTATTATTTACACCCTATTTAACCCATATTTCTGCTTCATTCAAGCATTATTTATTGCATTTAGGACAGTTTACAGCAAAACATCACAAATATATTAAAAGGCACAGTTTCTACTAAGAATGGCTGTTTTTGCAGGTTGCTGCCGTAGCAGACGGAATGGGCAAGCGCTGGGCAGTGAAGCAGAAGAGCTGGAACTGGACAAGCAATCAAGGAGGACGATGCTGCCATGGTTGCAGCCGTGACAGCAGAGGACGACAGCAGTTTTGTGGAGAAGAAGCAAAGTGGACCTCGACAGATAGAGAAAATTCAGCCCGTCTGTCGTGTGAAAACACTATATTTTTCCAAGCCCTAGATCAAAAAGAATGTCAAGCCCAAAGTTCAAGGAGAGAAAATCCCAAGCAAGAAAGATGACGGCTGGAAAGTAGATTCCTTGAAGATTTAGTCTTTATTAGAATCATACTTTCATTTAAAGTTGTATTCTTGCTATTTTAGATAACTTGAGCCCCAAAGCTTATATAAGGGCATATATCTTGACCTAGGAGGCATAACCGATTACCATAGCTTCCTTCCCAAAACTCTAGCCGTTTTCCTTCCCACAACATGTTCTAAATTTCCCCTAGGGCCACGGGTTGATTTGTAAAGTAGTTGCAAGGGTTGTTTTGTTTTAGGAATTTTCAGTTCAATAAAATAAACTTCAAGTTCCCTTATTTTGGTTATTAATATCTTGCAAAGCATCGGGAGAGCATTGTGAGGTCATCTATTTACTTAGCATCGGGAGAGTTAAGTATACGAAAGAAATAAGAGCAAGTTCTCTAGTTTATAGTTGAACTATCTCGGATCTAGGGATAGGACGAGATTAAGTGGCTAAAGAAGAATTCATCAACATCGGTGTTCATCCTTCGATTCACGCCGGGAGGTATCATCAAAGACATGATCATCGACAGACTTGGACCTAGGGATAGGCCAAGGCACATCAGGGATTCTTGCCAAACTTGAAGCACTGAGTTGATTGTTCGCTACCGCGACAAGCAACGGACTGCTGCCGCGACAGGTGCTGCCGCGACGGGGACGACGACAGAACTGGATTTCCTAGACTCGGCAATACCTGCACTACTGAGCAATTCAATACCAGCCCATTCTCTCTATCTTGATTTTCCTACTCTTTTATTTAAGTTCTTTTTATTATTTTCGTGACAACTTCTCAATTATTTTCTTTACTTTCGTGCAGTGAATTAAGGTGAAGCTATTAGCCCAATCCCTGTGGAGACGATATCCGATACTTCGTATCACTTTACTACTTGCGTCGTGTATACTTGCACTACCATTGCGATAGACTCTTTTACACGCAATACTGCTGATGAAGCCCTTGCCTACGGTCAATCAAGCCTATTTGATGCTTGTACAAGAGGAATCCCAACGAGCACAATTGTCTGGTATCTCTCTTGTCCCTGACACTACTGTTTTGTTTTATAACGCTCCTGGTTCTTCTGATCGAAGGAAGTTCACCGGCATTTGCGACCATTGTAAGATTCGTGGGCATCGTCGTGATAACTATTATCACATTCATGGTTTCCACCGGATTTCAAGTTCACAAAGAAGTGTGGTTCTTTACCGACTCTTGCTGCGAACACTGTGGTGGAAAACATGCCTGCCACTGAGGATGGTTGTGTGCCTTCTGTGATGTCTGCACCTATGTTTACTCGTGAACAGTATACACAAATTCTCGAGCTTCTGAACAAGGCTTCTCATGTTGAGTCTATTGCTAACATGGCCGGTGCGAATCTTCAGGGTATGACTTCTAACCATCCTTTTGTGCAATGGATACTGGACACTGGAGCTACTGATCATTTATTGTCTGATTTGCATAGCTTAGATTTTCCAGTTTTCATGTGCTTCTGATTCTCATATCGTCCATCTTCCCAATGGTAAAACCGTCTCTTGTATCCACACTGGTTCCTTTTCTTTTGATTCTATTCATGTTTAAAACAAAGTTCTTCATGTTCCCAATTTCACTCATAACCTTCTTTCAGTATCTAAACTTACTCATGACCTTAACTGTAGCATCACCTTTTACCCTAACTTTTGTGTTTTACAGGACCTCTCAAATGGAAGGATGAAGGGGATTGGTATAGTTAAACTTGGCTCTTGAAACTAATAGACTGTTTTCGTACAAATAAAACCCATTTAATCTCTCAGTAGTTGTGTCTATGGATGTAAAAACAGGTAATCGGAAGGGTTTCAGGTCAGGTACTGTTAGGTAAGGTAAAATTGGATACATGTCATTTCAGGTCAGTTTTCTGTTTTGACTCGACTCGGGTCAGGTGCAGGTCCTTTTCAGGTCGGGTCCATTTCAGGTCGGATCAAAACGGGTCGGGGCCGAAGCAGATAATTGGCAGGTTAATTCGGGTTTGGATACACTTCAGGTCGGGTCCATTTTAGTTCGGGTCCGTTTCAGGTCGGGTCCATTTCAGGTCGGGTCCATTTCAGGTCGGGTTCATTTCAGGTCGGTTGCATTTTAGGTCGGGTACATTTCAGGTCGGGTAATTTCAAGTCGGGTAGTTTCAGGTAGGGTAGTTTCAGGTTGGGGTATTTTCAGGATTGGAATTCGTATTGAGTTTAGTTCGGTACAACCGTATAAGTAGTCGATAGACTTTAGGTTGACCTTCGTCAATCGTCATTGATTTTGAGTTAATTATTTAAAGTCGTATCAAATTAAAATTATAAAACATTGGAGTAATTAAAAAATAATGAAATTGGGTCAATTTGGATTAAAAACAAAGTTTCACGGACTATAATGAACAAAAATATCAAATTAAAATTATAAAACATTAGACAAATTTAAAATAAAACAAGGAAAGGGGGTCATTTTTGAATAAAAATAAATTTTTGAGGACTATAATGAACAAAAATATCAAATTAAAAGTATAAAAATTAGAGTAATTAAAAAACAATAAGTAGATGTCAATTTAGAATAAAAATAAAGTTTTAGAGTCTAGAATGAACAAAATTTCAAATTAAAATTATAAAACATGATGAATTAAAATATATATATATATGGGTCAATATGGAATTAAAATAAAGTTAAGGGACTAGAATGAAGAAAATATTAAATTAAAATAATAAAACATTGGACAAATTTAAAAAAAATGTGGGTCAATTTGGAATAAAAATAAAATTGTAGGGTTTAGAATGATGAAAATATCAAATTAAAATTATAAAACATTGGATGGATTAAAAAAAACAATGAATATGGGTTTAGGGTTCATACATTTATAGGTACATTATACATATATATTTATATACATTATGGTTTAGGGTTTAGGGTTTAGGGTTTAGGGAGAAATTCATTAAGGGTTTAGGGCTCATATATTGATAGCTATATATACACTTACATACATTAGGGTTTAGGGTTTAGGGAGAAATTCATTAAGGGTTTAGGGCTCACACATTGATAGCTACATACATACATACTTATATACATTAGGGTTTAGGGTTAGGGAAAACTTCATTAAGGGTTTAGGGCTTATACATTGATAGCTACATACATACATACTTACATATGTTAGGGTTTAGGGAGAAATTCATTAAGGGTTTAGGGCTCATACATTGATAGCTACATATATACTTGCATACATTAGGGTTTAGGGTTTAGTGTTTAAGGTTTATGGAAAAATTCAGTAACGGTTTATGGCTCATACATTAATAGCTACATACATATATACTTACATACTTTAGGGTTTAGGGTTTAGGGTTTAGGGTTTATGGCTCATACATATAGCTATATACTTACTTACATATATTAGGGTTTAGGGTTTAGGGTTTAAGGTTTATGGCTCATACATATAGCTATATACTTACTTACATATATTAAGGTTTAGGGTTTAGGGTTTAGGGTTTATGGAAAATTTCATTAAGGTTTTAGGGCTTATACATTGATAGCTACATATATACATACTTACATATATTAGGGTTTAGGGTTTATGATCTATGGTTTATTGTTTAGGGTTTAGGGAAAACTTCATTAAGGGTTTAGGGCTCATATATTGATAGGTACATATATATATATATATACTTACATACATTAGGGTTTAGGGTTTAGGAAAAACTTTGTTAAGGGTTTAGGGCTTATACATTGTACATACATGCTTACTTACATACATTAGGGTTTGGGGTTTAGGTTTTAAGGAGAAATTCATTAAGGGTTTAGGGATGATACATTGATAGCTACATACTTACATACATTAGGGTTTAGGGTTTATACAATAATATATACAAACATACTTATATATATTAGGTTTTAGGGTTTATAGTTTATGGTTTAGAGGCTTAGGTTATGGATTTAAGGGTTTATGCTATATGGTATATGGTTCAATGTTTAGGGTTTATGGGAAAAAAATTTAAGGGTTTAGGGTTCATGTATTGATAGCTACATACATGCATACTTACATACATTAGGGTTAATGGTTTAGGTTTAGGATCTAAGGATGTAGGGTTTAAGGTTTATGTTTAGGATCAATGGATTAAGGTTTATGGTTTAGAGTTTAGGGTTTATGGTATCTACTTTTATGCATACATATATGCTAATGTATATTCTAAAATAAAATAAAAACACAAAACCCTAAACCAAAAAATGAACCCTAAACCCTAAACACTAATTCAAAAAACCTAAAGTGAAACAAAACCCCTAAATCCCTAAACTTAAACCCTAAATTGAAACCCAAAAATCAAAACCCTAAATCATGTGTTATCATAAAATTAAACCCTATGCACTGTACCATAAACCCTAACGCTAAACACTAAACCCTAAACCTTACAAACTAACCCCTTGAACTAACCTTAGTTCATTAAACCCTAAATATAAACCCTAAAACCCTAAAACTATAAAACCTAAAAATTAGATACTAAACCCTAAAAACCTTTAACCATAAACCTTTGAAACAAAACCCTAATTCAAGGTCATAAACCCTAAACTAGGGGTGAGCAAAACTCGACTCGAAAAAATCGATATTTTTTTTCAATTTCGAGTTATTCGAGTCGAGTTATTCGAGTCAACTCGATTAACTCGAAAAAATTTCGATTTCGAGTCGGTTTGGAATTTGCCTAACTCGAAAAATTGAAAAATCGAAAAACCGAATTTTATAGTTTTACAATTTAGTCACTGATTTCGTTTTTCTTCAATTCCTCCTTCATTTTAAGTCCATTTTTGACCAAATTTGAACCACATATTCCTAAATCAGCGTAGAATACATATTTATCTTCAATTTATATTTTTAAAATAAATTTCATATTTTTTCAATTCAGCCCCTTAACTTTGTATGATTTCCTCATTTCTTCAATATCTCCTTCGTTTTAAGTCAATTTTGACCAAAATTGAACCACATGCTCCTAAACCAATGTAGAAACTAGAATACCTATTTAGCTTCAATTCATATTTTTAAATTAAATTTTCTACTTTTGTAATTTAGCCCCCCAACTTTGAATGTTTCCCATTTCTTTAATTTCTCTTTCGTTTTAAGTCTATTTTTTACCAAAATTAAACCACATGATTCAATAACACTATATAATATCTATATAACTTCAATTCATATTTTTAACAAATTTATTCTTTTTTTAATTTAGCCCTTTAACTTTATATTTTATTCAATTTGATCATTCAACCGATTTTTTTGTAATTTTTTTCTTTACATCAATTCATTGACTCATTTATACCCCCATCAGTACTTTATCCTTAAAAGTTCCTAATTTAAAAATAATATTATAAATATATTTTAGAAGTTTAGATGATATTTTTTTATTAAATAACATTACAAATCTTACTTATGCATGTGAAAAATAATATGAAGAAATATATATATATATATATATATATATATGTATATATATATATGCATATCTTATATGAATAGAGAAAGTCGTTTAAATTAGAATCAAATCGTACTATAACATGGTAAATAATTACAATTAAATTTGTATAGAAACTCGAAAACTCGACAATATAATTCGGAACTCGAAAAAAGTTTGTTGCAATTCTCTTTTTTGAACTATTATGTTTTTGTTTTTATTGGTTTGTATCTTTTGACATGTGATGTTGGATTTTCTAAACTCTACTGTGTTATTTGCTTTAGTTATTAATATATTTTAGGGTACTCTTTTCCTCCTTCCGCTATCTTTGGTCTTGTCTTGGCGTTACCTAGATAAGAAGGAGGTTTTTAACGAGGCCCGTAGTTTATAATAGAAGGTTGAGTTTTCTTTTTGTTGGTTTGATTGTTACAATTGAAATTTGGACAGGTTTACCTTCTTTGATGAAAAATGTGTTCTTATTTTTGTGCTTTTAGAATCATTGTATTGTTTAGTCATAAGTCAATTTATATGTATGTAGATATAATTCAAAATCTTTTTTTACACATGTGAAAAATAATACGAAGAAATATATATGTAGATATAAATAGAAAAATGTTTAAATTAAAACCAAACTCGAAAAATCGACTCGAACTCGACTCGAACTCGCTAAAATCGACTCGAATCGAAAAAATTTCAATTTAAGTTCAAGTTGTAAAATATGACGATTGAACTCGAATAACTCGAATTTTTTTGACTCGACTCGCTCGAACGCTCACCCCTACCCTAAACCCTATTAAACAATAAATGAAAATCCTAAACCCTAAAAACTGTTATTTATTTTTTTATAACTTGTAAGTCTAAAATTTTATTCAAGTTACTGAGAAAACTTAAAAATAAAAAAAACAAATCTTCATTAAGTTTTTGTAGTTCATAAATTATCAATTACTTAATAATTTTTTTAACTTTAGTACTTAATATATATGTGTGTGTATGCGCGCATATACATCATGTACATCAATATATGTAGGTTTATATGTATATACATTATATATGTATATGATATATCAACTTATAAAATTTTTTAATTCATCAAGTCATAGATTTCGGGTTAATATCAGTTCAGGTCAACAACAGGTCGGGTCACTTAATAGGTCAGGTTTAAAGCAGGTCGGGTTCAAAACAGGTCGGGTCCAGGTCGGGTCCATTTCAGGTCGGATCCATTTCAGGTCGGGTCAATTTCAGGTCGGGTAAAATCGGATATCGGGTCAATTCAGTCGGGTAAATTCGGTTATTTGCCAGGTCGGCTTCGTGTTCGGGTTCGTTTCAGTCGGACGCATGTCGAGTTTCAAGTCCACAATAACAGGTTCAATTCGGGTTTGGGTCTTTTTCAGTCGGACGCAGATCGGGTTCGGTTACTACAGTAACATGTCAAATTCGGGTTCGGGTCAACAACAGTCGGTTACAGATCAGGTTCAGGTCATCAAATCCTCGGGTCAAATCAAGTTCTGACTCGAGCAGGTTTCAGTCGGGTTTCCAAACCAGGTCAGCTTTTTACATCCCTAGTTGTTTCTGCATCAATACTCTTGGCAAACCTTAAAAACTGAACATCTTCCCACTTCTATTGTGTTTTCTCGCGATTAACGCGTCCACTATATCGACATGTCTTGTAAAAGCATACCATAAGCATTTCCAATAAAGTGCTTGCCCCAGATTTTCCACATACAGCGTTACCGTCTTTATCACTTGTGTTCCTCGTCGATCGGAGTTCCACTGTCTTCTGTCTTCAGCTGCCATCTCTCCAACTTTCAAAATGAATTTTCCTTTGGTGTTAATGCTCCAAGCGTTTATCCTCTAAAGAATTTAGGATTAGGGCTTAGAATTTAATTTGGTAATATTTCTTAGTGTTAGGGCATAAATAGAGGCACCAAAAAGGGACAAAGTATTTTTATCCACACCTTTGGCATGCTTATTCAAGCCACAATCTTTGGAATATTCTCCCCTACACACCTTTTGTTTTCCTCTACCCTTTCCCCAATTATAACCTTGCATCAACTACTTCAAATGAGGGGTGTAATGCAGTGGCGAATCCAGAAAAATATTATTGTCTGGGTCAATATACATAGAAATTAAATATGAATAAAATTCGACTTGGAAAAACTTAAACCTTTTGAGTTAAAAAATTTTAGTTTTTATGAATAAGTCAAAAATTGATTTGAATAACTCGAATTTTTTTAGTAATTAGTGGATTGATTTTTCGTGTTCAAGTAAAGTGCTTCAACCATGTATGATATATGTATAACACATATGAAAAGTATAAAAGATATATATATATATATATATATATATATATATATATATATATAGAGAGAGAGAGAGAGAGAGAGTTGTAGAAAGTCGTTTAAATTAGAACCAATTAGTACCATAATATTTATTTACAATTAAATTTGAACATAAACTCTAACAACCTAACACGAAAAGAAATCAAATAAAGTTTAAGTTATAAAATATAACTCGTTAACTTGAATAATTCAAAAGATTTTAACTTGACTCGTTTTAATTGAGAAAAACTTCAATACACATGTTGTGTAAACTAACAAGCGTTTTAGTTGTAAGGGTTTGAGTTGTAGGTTTTAGAATTCAAGGTCAATATTTATAATTTAAGATCTAGATTTAGAATTTAGAGTTTAATTTTAATTTATAGTATAAATAAGTAGACTTGTATAAAATAAGTTTATAGTATAAATTTTACTCTATCTAATTTAAACCCTCTTTTTATTTACCTAAAACTTAAAATATATTATAATCTTTTTAAAAACCCACCATTTATTATTTTTAATGAAGTATAAGAATTATGGGGCGGGCCAGGGCCTAGGTAGGCCTAGGCCTGGATTCGCCACTGGTGTAATGTCAAATTGTTCAAAACCCTTATACTATGTTTTTTTTACAGAAATAGTCTCTCTAATTTAATCTGACTATCTTTAGTCCCTCTAATCCAATTATAACTTTGCATTTAACTTTTTTCTATTTTGTTAAATAATTTGGCGTGATTTATTATATAGTAGTGTGATATATACACTATAATATTCTCGGTATAATCGGACAAAAATTGACATTTCCCTTTGCATATTTTCCCCTATTAGTCTATATACTTTTCGTTTTTCCTCTAGACATTCCCACCTAAAGGTTTTTTTTTCCTTTAGCGATTCAGTTTTCAAATGCATGGGATGAAAATTCAAGCCATATTTGCTTGTTATAGTTTCTTTATTATATTTATTTGGAAATTTCATTCTAGGATAAAAATATTCTACTCCTTTTCGGTGCTCTTATTTATGTTCAACACTAAAAAAATACTATAAAATTAAATTTCAAGCCCTAATCCTAAATCTTACACCCTATACCCTAAAAGTACACCCTATCATAAATTCCCTAAACCCTAAACCTAATTTTGAGCGTAGGGCATAAGTAGAGGCACCGAAAAATAACATAAAATTTTAATATAACATAATTTATTGGATAATTATTCAACATACAACCGGCTAAAATAATTTAAAAAAACGACCCTATGAATAATTTGACCATCCCTAATCAAAATCCTCCATTAAAACTGGCTAAAAAACAAAACCCTGATATTTTTGCTCCAAATTCAAAGGAAGGGGAACATTTGGCAAAAGAAGCAAAGTCATTGGGAGAGAAAAAGCAACCCACAACCAGGGACGGATACAGGTGTGTTGGAGGGCAGTCGCACCCCCTAAAAATTTTAAGTTTCTTTATATTATATTATATATATATTTGTATTTTCTATTGATAATTTAATTTTGTACCCCTACATTTTTAATATAATTTCTTGATATTTCGCACTCCCTTACATGAAATCATGCGTTCTCCTTGCCACAACCACAATGCACATATATTACTTTCAAAGGGATTAGATTGAATGATAAGGATTCCAAATCACTTTATTATTATTCTTTGAAATTTCATTTTTCGTAGTAGAAAGGTGGATGCGTAATTTTCAACCAATCATCACATGAAGATGACCTCCTGCAACTTGACACTCCTAACTGGTAAACCCTGCTGCTACGTATTCTTATATACAAAGGGTGAAAGATATATGATTCTCTTGTTACGGGTAAAATTACTGTATAGGTCCTTCCACTATACCAACCTCATTCTTTTGCAAGGAATGATACTTTACAAATGGAAGATTCTCTGAAAGTATTGCAACTTGGTGGAACCTGACTAACGTGGAAGTTAGTTGGTGAATGAATCTGAATCCTCATCATTGGAGGTACAAAGATATGGGGACATGGCTTCCATTTAAAACAAAGGAACTAGGCTAATTTGTTCAGATATTTTTTGAACTCTTGGACCCCTAATGTTTGAGAGGTTATCCAAATTACTCTAAAAATCTAATGTCGTCTATTAAAAAAATTATAACAAATAATATCGTGTCACATCAATGTTCCTACTTATTTTAAATTTTCGGATAAAAAAGTAAATAAAATGTACATTAAAAAAATCATTCACCACCTGCTTTGCTCGGTTTAGCTTTGGCTCAACAGCTTTATTTTGCTCAAGGCTCATGCGGAAGGGAATTTGGGTACCCAAGCTTTGATTTTGGCTTTGGAGAGGTTAAACAATGCCACCCTTGGCTCTTAAACCTGGTAAAGCGTCTAGTAATACTCCATTGATGAACCCTGCTCGAACTCGAATACTTTGCCAAACATAAAATTATGCAGTGCGACAGTTTGTTTTATTAAAATGGTTCTTGTTATTGTTAGATTATTGCATTTGTTTGCTGCCATTTATAGTCTCTATTTATGTGTATTTGGTGCTGTAATTACAGTGAATGATGAACTATAGCCATTAGTTAGTCGAATCGAGTCGTAGTCATTTCGGAGATACGAAAGGGGTGTGGGGATGAGGTTTGGGAACGAGGGAAATGGTAGTTTTGGTCTCACTGAATCGTCTAATGCTCGAACGAACACGAACACCACTACACAATTTATACAGTTCCATGTAAATTATACTTAGCATTGATAAAGTTCAGTCGGTTGCATGAAAAAAGAATTGATATTATCAGAGACGGATGCGAAATTTTATGTTAAGGACGAACTTATAAAATTTTAAGGGTGAATTAGAAGGCGAAATAGATTTTTAATAAAAATACATAAGAAATTTTTAAAACATTTCTAAATTATATATGAATTTCAAATTTTTAAGGGGATGATGATAGATTTAATTTGGGTGGAAACAAATAAAAAGAAGGTTATTAATTTATATCCGATTTGCATGGGGATCGTGTCTTAATATATCACACACCTTTCCCAAGCTTATTGAAGCCACAATCTTTGAAATATTCTGTCCTACACACATTTTGTTTTCATCCCGGTCTTACCCAATAATAACCTTGCACTAACTAATCAAATGAAGGGGGTTTGGGGTTAAGGTTAAATTGAATAAAAAGAACCTTATATTATGCTTCTTTTACGGAACTAATCTTTCTATTATGATTTGATTGTCTTTAGTCCAGCACTACACTTGAAAATATGTATTGTTAATCTCAATGACAACCTTTTTGCTAGTTCTGTTAAATAATTTGACATGGTTTTTTTTCTATATATAATAATATGGTATATACACTTTAATATTTTTGGTACAACTGGACAAAAATTGAAATTTCGCTTTGCATATTCTCCCCTATTAGCCCATACCTTTCGTTTCCCTCTAGACCTTCCCACCTAAAATGTTCTCTTTTTTTTTTTTTTTTTTGCTCAACAACATTATCAAAGTTTATTAACAATAAGAAGACACGAATGGCATACAAAAGCAAAGGAGCCAAAAACAAAAAAACCAATGCTCAAAAAGTGGCATTACCTTAGCAATAATATGAAGCCGGAGAAACAAGATAAATCATATACACAACCACAAGCTTCAGCCAAATATTACAAGACAACACCAATTCCAATACAACCAAGCAACGTCGTCCAAACATCATAAGACCCCGAATTCAATCACCTCAAGGCTCAAAACAAAGCCGATAACTACACAAATTACCCAAGCTCAAAGGCATTATCTCCATCTCAAACAACAACAACAACCTACAAGGCTTTCCTTGTAGATTTTGTCAGTATTTGTTTTCTTACAATATCATAATTAGAAGAAGAATGACCGTTTAATTCTATCCACGTATTGTCTTTCTCAACTTTCTTACTTTTTTTAATGAAACGATCTCTCCTTTTTTTTTTCTTCTCCAAAAGTGAGGCATACTTCTTCTTAGACCGATAACCTTGTAGTTTAGGGGATGGTTCCTGCATGACATAATTTATTGGGAAATTATTTAATATGCACAACTCTTTTTATTTTAAGGGTTAGAAATTTAATTTAAAGATTAAGATAAATAAATTTAATTTGTAAAGTTTAAGTTGTAGAGTTAAAAAGGTTAACGATGAGATATTACTTTCTAGGGGATTAGACTGAATGATAATGATTCCAAATCAAATCACTTTATTATTATTATTTCCGTACTAGAAAGGTGCATGGGTATTTTTCAACCAAGATGACCTCCTGCAACTTGAAACTCTTAATTGGTAAACCCTGCTGCCACGTATATGATTCTGTGGTTACGGATAAAATTACAGTATAGGTCCTTGTACTATACCAACCTCGTTCTTTTGCGATGAATGATATTATACCAACCTCATTCTTTAATTATTTAGGTCCCTCCCCAGAATTTATGTGTCAAATTATGATTTGTGTTCTATGGATGATTAATCAAAAACGGCACAATCTTAGCCTTCCATTTTTGTGAACATCTCTCTATCTTCACTTCATTTAATGATGCAAACTATAAATAATGCTGAGAAATACAAGGAGAAAATCAGACCCTTTTTGCACCTTTGAAGATTACTTGATGTAATGTTGATATTTTACACTGGAATTATTGCAACTTGGTTGAGTTGAGTTGAGCCTCACTAACGTGGATGTCAGTTGGATCCTCATCATTGGATATGGACCACCTTTCCGTTTAAAACTAAGGAACCATGTGGATGCCGTTAGGAATTTGTAAGCACAAAAATAATTAAAACAATATGAAAATTTTAATATAAACATAGCCATTGCAGAGAGTTCAAACACATTAAATTCTTTGTTAAGACACTGATTCTCTTGCATCTCAGTTTCCTCCAACAAATTTTGTGGTTCCAAAGTAGACAAATCACTGAAATTCTACAAATTCTGTTGGCAAGATTTCTACGCCAACTGATGCCATATACCCCACCACTGCCTATAAAAGAGCAGCCATTCCCAACTCATTTGTTCATATCATCCCTTAGGTTGCATTCCTATTAGCTTCTGCAACCTATTTCATCACTACATTGTTTACTAAAAGATGGCGTCGACCTCAATGTCTGGTTCATGGACAGCCAAGCAGAACAAAGACTTCGAAAGGGCTTTGGCTGTTTATGACAAGGACACCCCCAACCGTTGGTACAACGTTGCCAAGGCCGTCGGAGGGAAAACTGCCGAGGAAGTTAAGAGGCACTACGAGCTGCTTGTGGCCGACGTCCAGTACATCGATGCCGGCCAAGTTCCCTTCCCCTATAGGTCCTCTGCAAATTAGCCATCTGGAACTACTAGCTAGATTAAAGATGATCATCTGGAACTACTAGCTACTATTAATTTACACTCCCAAGAATAGGCCATTAATGTTTCTCTTCTAAGTTTTGTTGTGCCTTTATATTTTATGTACGAGTTTAACGGTTAATCTCTCTCATCTAAGAATACGATGAGAACCGTGATGTTCACAATTCAAAGATAAACTCGATTAATTTTTAAGTTTATTTATAAATTTAATTGTGATTATTTATAATGTTATAATACATATTGATTTTAATTTAAACAAGCTTTTATATCTGGTATACCTATATAATTCTTCATATTTTCACCAGATCCGTCTTATACATAATTTGGGTCCTGAACGAAAACTGAAAATGTTACATTACTTTAAACAATTAATTTAATATTTTATTAATAAATCATTGAAACATGATTAAAAATTTATCAAACACATTATTTCCATTGTTTTGTTATGAAAACACCACAAATATATACATGTAAAAAAAAGGGATAACCACTAACTTACTAGATTGTCACTCAAAAAATATGTGAAGTTAATGAAGGTAGAAGGTGGGGGACTTGAGCGGTCGCTCATGCTACTCCCTCTTACCAGACGCCATTGATTTTCACATGTAATATATAATATGTTTAGAAAGAATTGAGGGACTCGACTCGAACTTAAAAACGGATTAACTAATTACTAAAAATTTCGAGTTATTCGAATTTCTATTTCATAACTCAAATTTTATTTGAATTTTTTTCAAGTCGAGTCGAGCCTATGAATTTACGAGTCGTCAAAACGAGTCAAATTTTTCCGTCTCGAGTCGAGTCGAATAATTAAGTTTTTCCAAGTTGAGTTTTTGTCGCCCCTAATCAGGAGGAGATTAAGATCCAGATCTTAGTAGATAATAGGATAAGATTAAGCATCGACACCTTAACTAATATAATTAGCATCTTCAAGCAAGCATCAGCATGCATGCAAGTAGGCCGACAGCATCTTCTTCTTTTAGCTGATGGCGTATAACTTAATTAATGATCCTGTTGCTCCTAATTAACCCATGTTTAAATTAAACTATCAAGATAATAATGAGGATAGACTACACGGGAGGTCACTTTTGTTTTCGGTCTATTCCACTTTGGTCATCGATTTTGAAAAGTATGATTTAAGTCACTTAGTTATCGTTTTATTCCATTTAGGTCACTAGGCCATTAATCACCATTACTGTTGCAATTGTCGTCAGCTGTCATTGCTTTCTTAGCCACCATCAGTGCCGTCCCTGGGCATGGGCAGGAGGGGCGCCCGCCCAGGGCCCCATTTTTTTAATAATATTTGATATTAAAATTTAATTTTTTAATATTTATTAGTAGGTGTGTATTCTTAAAATTTATTTATTTAGCACTTATAATTATGACTCAATTTTTTTCAACATTTGTTATTAGGGGTCTACTCTTAAAATTTAAAGGGCTATTTTTCCCAATATTTATTATTAGTGACATACTCTTACTTTTTTTTTTCTTCAATATTTGTTATTAGACCCGATTTTTTCTAGTACTTATAATTAGGGGCCCAATATGGACATGATTTTTCCCCAATATTTGTTATAGGAACATACTCTTAAAATTTAAATTTTTTCTAATATTTGTTATTAGAAACCTATTTTTTTTCTAATGCTTGTTATCAGGGGCCTACTTTTATCAATATTTGTTATTAGGATCATACACTTAAAATTTATTTTTTCTAATATTTGTTATTAGAAACCTATTTTTTTTCTAATACTTGTTATTAGGGGTCCAATATGGACATGATTTTCCCTCAATATTTGTTATAGGAACATACTCTTAAAATTTAAATTTTTTTCTAATATTTGTTATTAGAAACCTTTTTTTCTAATGCTTGTTATCAGGGGCCTACTTTTACCAATATTTGTTATTAGGAACATACACTTAAAATTTAATTTTTTTCTTCTAATATTTGTTATTAAAAACCTATTTTTTCTAATATTTGTTACTAGGGGTTTAATTTTAAAATTTATTTTTAAAATTTATTATTAGGGGCTTAAATTTTTTTTCTCTAATACTTGTTATTAGGGGCCTACTTTTAAAATTTATTTTTTTTAATTTTTATTATTAGGGGCCTAATTTTTTGGTTCGCCCTTGGGCCACTAAAATGTCAGAAACGGCTCTGGCCACCATCAGCCGCGCACACCCATTGTTCAAACCTTAAATCCTTCAACAAACTCTATTGGTTTGTCTACTTTGTCCAAACCCTAAATCCTTCAACAAACTCTATTGATAGCTGATAATGACAAAGGCAGCAGTGGCGGTTGACAATATCAGCAGGAAAGATGAAGGTTAGGGTTGGAAGGGATAAATTTTTGGAGAAAGAAGATTTTAGGATTTTTTTTGTTTGAAGTTGGTGAAATAAAATAAAATATTAAAATTTTAGGGATTAAATTAAAAATTATCTATTTTTATTAACATGTCACGTCATCAAATTAACGAGAATTGACGGTTAATGACCAAAATCAAGCTTTTTTTTAAATTGATGACCAAAACGAAACATGCCAAAAAACAAAAGTGATCTCACATGTAATTTAGCATATTAATAATAATAATGACTGAAGTCCACAAATAAGAAGTGAGAAGCGTGGCTGTTAGGTACGTCTGGTTAACAACCCTCTCTCGGGAATGAAGCCCATTGACTCTTCCCTTTTCTAAAGACTCACCTCCCAAGCCCGTATGAAATATGGGAAATTTTAATATGAGTCGTATTAGGCTGGGACTAAAATACGGTCCTATATAAATTTTTATTATTTTTGTAAAAGTTCGTATAGGACTGGATAATAATTCAGGTAAAACTTATATTCTTATTAATTGAGTAAGAATTTGTGTAACTATATAAATACTTATCAACTTGGTAAGAATTGTGTAAATTTTGCTTTAGGTAAAATTTTGTATAACTACACAAATTCTTACATTCTTACTATTTGAGTAAAAATTTGTGTAGGTTGTAAGATTTTGTGTAACTACATAAATTCTTACCAACTTAGTTAAAAAAAATTTAAATAAGCCTCATTTTAGTTGCACTCTGAATGTACCTCACCTTAGAACTACCCATGAAATATACCCTTAACTAACATTCAAGGAGCATTGATTAATGTTCTTCCAGGGGCACATAGGGTGCTAACTGAGTTGAGCAACTCGTAAATATTTCGAACTCAACTCATGACCTCAACAAGTTAATTAAGATTTAATTTGACTTGATAAATTTATAAATAGCTCGTTAATAGTTTTTTCTATTATATGTTAATTTGGTGTATTTATAATTTGCTATTTAAGAGTTTAAATTTTAAAATTGATTCACACTTTTTTAAACATTTTTTTTAAAATTTATTAGTCAAACTCCATATAAAAACTCTAACAAGCATAACAGGCACAAGCTTATCAAGTCAAGCATAAATCGAACAATTATCAAGTCGAGTTGATCGACTTGCTCAATAAATACCCCTAGTGGCATACAAGGACCAGTTTAGCATCCCCACCATATTGTAATTGTGTCGATACCAACATTCAAAGCTGCATGATGCTATAACCACTATCGATGGACTTTGTGAAAAAATAATTATACATCATAGTAAAACATACTATCTTTTACTCATTAAATAGCTCAAACCAAGCAATACTACAAAATTCCAAATGCAGATTCCAGCATTAGGTTATTGGGTTTTCAATCCAAACAAGTTCTCAAATAACTTTGGAGCCATGGGAGGAAGTTTCATGGGCTCGGGTGCCATGAAGTTGACTATCTTCTCATGAACATGGTACCTGAAAAATGTTATTCAACACGAAATGTACAACATTAAGAAATGCACTTGACTCGATATTACAAGGTGCCAATCCATTCACATTTGAAGAACCTACCTGATCTTTCGACTCTTTGATGCACGGCGATCAACTATTTTTCTCTTCTTAGTTTGCAGTCTTTTTAAGGCATAGAAGGCTGTCTCTGTGGTCATACAGTAGTAATGTTGTTTTAAGGGGGGGGGGGGGGAAATATCCTTCATAATGCAAGAAAAATTTTAAAGTTGGTAAAGACTATTTACCAGATGATGTTGGGTCAACGGCCTCAAAAAATTCCTTAAGCAACTGTTGGTAAAATTCAGAATCATCCAGAAGCTCAGGATCACCTTCGGGATGTGCTTCCTGATCATACAAACGATTCAAAGATAAAAAATCATTTGACAGGAGAAAAAGGAGCATAACATGTATTGATAACAAAAAGCAGTACTCTTATGGATCCAAATCATCATCATTTTACTTTGGAAGTACTGAATCACTCCTCACGACTGCACCATCAGCAACTTTACTTTCCTCAAAGTTTTCTCTGAACAAGACCTTTAGAACAAGCTTCTCTTTGTATCCTATAGGTGTATACATCTATCCAACTACCCTGAATTCTAAATGGTATGGGCAAAAATTACATCCTCCAAAGCAAACCCATATAACGTACCATGCGTTCTGCATGGTATGTCAATGAGGCCGGAACCTAGCTGTTGAATGCAAATATCACGTCTTTTATTAAAGCCTATAAATAAAGAGAAAACATTACCTCTCCATTAGCATTACTATTGGACTCAGTAACCTGCCCAATAAAGGTGATGTCATCAATAGAAGCAAAAAACACAAAAAGAAAATTCGTAGTATAGAAAGCACACCAGATCTATGTTAATGTTTTAAGTAAATTCAGCTTAAACTAGTTATAAATTAAATAACTTACATCCCCAAATATTCCAATTGTCGATCGTCTTTGTTGCATTTGCTTTATCATTCTAGTTGGATCCCTCATATAGGCCGCCACTTGTTCACTAATATTCTGGCATAGGAAAATAAGAGCCAAGTGAGTTTTATTTTACACCAAATAGGGCACAGGTTTAATATCAGTGAGTCAGTGTCAGCTTAGGATCAAACCTGATTAAAAGCTTGCAATTTGTTTTTGATTGCAGCAGCACCAGTTGTGACTTCTGTCTTTCTCTGCCATTTGTCAACTGCTTTATCTCTGAAAGTGGCTATTCTGCAGGATTCAAGCATTAAACTTTCCAGTTAACTTAAAAGGCTCGTATCAAGAAATAATCTTTGCACAAGGAGAGTAAAGACTAAAGAGTATAAAAAAGAAGAGAAATAAAATTTAGAAGAAAAAGGAAAACACAAAGACATGATCAGCTTGTCAAAACCATAAAAGCTATAGATGGATGTTCATTAATGCACCGATGCCAGCCCAGGAATCAACAAACAATTTAATGCAGCATTTTCAAATCTAGCAACTTTGAGGAGAGTATAATAACAATGTGTAACTAATGATGGCTCATGCTTGTTTAAGTATAGCATCGACAGAAATGTTACTATAAAGTTGTCCAATCACGAATCATAGTCTTGAAATCATGATCAACCTAGAGCATATCTGAAATAGCACCAGCAAACACTCCAACAACAAACAATTAAGAAATATGGTGTTTTTAGATGAATGGACACATAATAGAAGTCACCGAAGCGACCACCTCATTCTTTCTACATGAATCAACTTAGCCAATTAATACTATCATACCAACTTCTAATTTAACATGTAATATCAGTTGAGATTGAGCAACAAAGAAACAGTGATCCAAAGTGTGCTACCTTCTATTCATCTGAGAAATCCGTAGCCACTCTTCATCATCTTCCATGTCCAAGTTCTTAGAATCTCCAGAAAGCTTCTTAGATGATTGATCATCATTACCTTAAGAGTAGGATGAAGGATTAAGGTAATGAGAGCATTAATGAGATCCATAATATGCAGGTTTAATAATTTTTGATGTTTGAATGTTTATGTAATCATCTAGTGAACATAGCACATTAAAACCATATATTCGGTGAAAAGAGAACATAAACAAACAGGCAATGCAACATCTGATATAAAAGATATATGGTTATCAATAGAGTATTGGCATATGTTATTAACTTAAACTAAGCACAGAACGAAACAGGCAACGCAGCAGTATATCACAATCTGGTATAATAACAAAAGCATAGGTAACATACCCTCTGAAGATTGAGCAATTGATGGATTGTTATCCAGCAAAGCCTGACAATATGATAAAGATAGGAAGAAAATATGAGAGGAAAATGAAATTTCAGGTAAGGTTATTAAAGGCATTAATTGACAAACGTTATCTAAACGTAGAAGATATTAAGTAGACAGAACGTAGAAAAGCCATACCTCCTGCAGTTCCAATAAAGAATCTAAAGTCTTCTTTGATGAAGTAATAAGGTCTGAATACACAGCATTGACTTCTTCATCCGATGCACAAAATGAAGACCTAACTGGATCCTGGTAGAAAAGCCCTCATATAAATCTTAATTGAATAAATAAACAAAACATTCCAATTGAGGAAGGAAAACAAAAATACATAAACAGATGAGAAAAGGGTACCCGTGGTAATCTATTCGAACTGGAGAAGGCTTTCTGAAGCAAGAACCTGAATTCGAGATTTTTATCCCAGAGAGCCTTGGCAAAACAAGGAGAATGGTTGGTAACAGCACCAACAAAAATATAGCCATACATATAAATGACAATTTTTTTTATAAAAATAATCATTAAAATTATACTCCATAAGCCAAACATCATTGAATTCAAGTTCATGTAAGCGCTATGGAAGATGTATATATATTACCTTTTGGTTCTTCACTGCTTGACCCTTTTTAACATCTTCATCCTTATGATGCTTCAGATTCCTCAATATATCTCTAATTTGAAAAACAAAAGTAAAAAATAAAACAATAAGCTTGAAGAAAACATAATTCAATATTTCCTCAAACACAACTCTGTCAAATTGTCAATCTAAGTGTATTGTAACTAAACGATGTAAAATGGAGCAGAAATAAAATTAGAAACGCAGATAAACCAATAAATCTCCATTAACATACTGTTCATGGTTGTGAAGCTCCTTGTACTCTTTTTCAAGCTCTTCCATCTCACCATCTTTGTCCTCTTCTTCTCCTCCTCCGTCTTCTCCGTCATCATATTCGTCAGTATCTTCTAATTCTTCAACGTCGTCGTCGTCATAATCATCGTCAATATCTTCTTCATCCTCTTCTTCTCCATCATCATCATCTTCTACTTCAGCTTCTTCTTTTTCTTCGCCACCGACAAATAATTCCTCATTTTCCGAATCGTCCAAGTCCTCCACATCTTTGGTTCTAGCTTTTTTTGAACGTTTCGAATATAAACCCATCTCCTCCCAAATCCCCGTAAACCCTTCACGCACAATAAAGGTTGTAACCCAAGTTAGGGAATCAAAGAGGGAAAACAAACCCTAAAATCAATACAGAAATTTGAACGGAAATTTCTGAAAAAACGGCAATCAGAGAGGGCCTAGGGTTTAACTCCATTTTGACTATGCCCAAATTTTAATATGGGCTTGACTCCGGTAATTGTGGAATGATATGGGCCATTGATGTATAAAGCATACATCTTTGAAATATTGTCCATATTGGATTCATAAAGCTGGCCCTCCAAGTCTCCTCCGGTTCAGTCCGAACTATTTTCAAAATATTATGGAGTATATAGATTTTTAGAATTTAGTATTTGTAACTTTATATTGTCATGATTATTTGTGCGCACAAAATTAAAAATATCAATCAAATATAATTATATGAGACTAAAACTTAAAATTTAATCATGGAGCAAACTGTGTTTAGGGTCTTCTCTTTGCACGAAACCTCCATAGCTCTAAGGTTCTCGGTTGAGTGAGTCAGTCATGGCAAGAGGGTTATTGAAAGGTTTCTCGGTCATGTGTGTTGGATCTCTCCGCTGGTCGACACTACGATTCCTCCGATGCTCGTGACGGGTGCATCGACGTGGGACTCGGAGTTAAAAGGGGTGTTGTGCTAAGAAATGAAACAATGCAGGTTTCTCCGGTCAACACCATGGGCTCTCCCGTGGTCGGGAAGGGAGCTCCGCCGTGGGGCTCAAAGTCTAAAAACGTTTTCTCATGGTGGAATGTGTCGATGTGGGCTTCTCTGTTAGGGGGCGTTCCTCGGCAATGTTGCGAAAATCAAGCTGTCCGACGGCCGGAGTCCTACCATCTCTTGAACACTGGACGGCCGGATTCCCTACTGGTCTTGGTGTCATTCCATCCCAGTGACGTCGCTTGTTTCAGATCTCAGCCCCTGGCAATGTTACGGAAACCAAGCTTTCCGACGCCTGATTTAGTGTGGGGGAGAAGGAGATTAGGGCATTTTTTACTTTGCCCCTATTTCTCTACTTTATTTCGTCAAAACATGCCTGCAAAGGGGTTTTTTGGCCCTTTGACTTTTTGACTAAGCCTAGGCTGTAATGGTGGGGCCATTTTGGAGAGCTTGACGTTGGTTTTTCAGGGATTGCAAATCCCATTAGGTTGTTCCTATGTGACTTTTCATGGGACAATTCAAAAGGTGGGCCAACCTGCTTATAGTTTCACGTGTTTTGGTTCCCCAATACATGGGTTGCTGCCATCTTGTCCTTAATCTCCTCAAAAAATTACAATCTTAGCCTAACTAATGGTCCCGGCACTAGGATCTTTTGGCTCTCTTTTCGGATCAATTTTTTGGTCATGATCTATGTGCGGGCTGAAATGGTGGTCCGAGGGTATTCCCCTTACTCGATCTTTTTTGGAGGCTTGTTCGTCTACGACTTCGCGGATATCTCTGACCAGGGATATCCGCAAGTACCATGAATCTCTTATTTCCAGTTATGCTCGAAAGTTGGAAGGATCGTAGCATAGAAATGGATCGTGTTCCTTCTCCAAGGATCATCGTTGGAATCCCTTTTGGTGGTGATCTATAGTTTTTCGACGACCTCTCTTTTCCTGGTTCTCGGGTTTGCTTAAGCTCCTTTTCACGACTAAGGCTCATTGGCGGAGTTATCCTTTGCCTGCCCAAGCATGAGAGAACCTCAACATCGTTCAAGATGACAAGAACCTTATCCAGTCTGGATGAGGAAGCCTGCCTCCGGATGGAGCTCTCGCTTGAGCGTAGTTGGAGTCAAATCTTTCATTGCCTCGGCGTGGTGTCTGCTTGGTTCATTGATGTCTGTCGGGTCCTCCTTTTACCCGGTTCCTTTTTTTGCAGGGTTTATTGCCCTTTCGTTTTATGTTCAAGGCTTGTTGTGCCTTCATGTTTTTACTTGATTTTCTTTGTTGTTTTTCAACTTGTCCTTGCCTGTGTTGTGTACGGGGTTGAGCCTTTGTTTGTCTCCTGTTTTTCGTTTCTTTGAATGAAGTTTGAGGTTGTTCTTGATAAAAAAATCAAATATAATTATCTGTGCACTCTTATAAACATTTTTGACTTTGTTTGCACCTAAATGGCTAAATCCCGGCACAATCATCATATGTTGAAAGACTCGTTTCCCCACCTGCTTTCCAGTTGTAGTAATCCAATCAATGCTAGTTAGTGCATAATTCCCCTCCCAAACTATACTATATATGGGATTGGATCTAGTTACACAGCGTAAAACTCTTTAAGTTTTACACGTTTTTTCGATAGTTGGATGAGTGAAATGGATGACTGAGATTAACAGTATAATATGTGAAGATTATCACTGGGAAAAAAGTAAGGAGTTAATCTCAGTCACCCATTTCCTCACATCCAACGATTCAAAAAACGTGTAAAACTTAAAAGAATTTTACAATGTGTAAATGAATCACAACCATATATATATATATATATATATATATATTACTAGCCATTTTAGAATAATGTCTCCTCAGGGTAAAAGTGAGATTGTGATGATTTATGATGGTTTGTCTTTTTTATCCAAACGAAGAATTGCAGTGTAGGCTGGCCCGACCTATTTCTCTTTCCTTATGCTTATTTTGCTTGAGAGGGTTGGTTTACGGGTACAAGTTATAACTTCATAGCATACCAATGGAATGGTCAGTTCTTATTTAGAATGATGTATTTTTTTAACCGCTGCAGTTTCTACTCATGCTAATAATTTAGCACATTCTTTGTTGTTTACTATGGGTCCTAAAGCACAATCAGATTTTACTCTTTGGTGTCAATTAGGTGGTCTGTGGACATTTGTTGCTCTCTTCAACGCTTTCGGGCTAATATTATATTACGTCATTTTGAATTTGTATGATCTGTTCAATTGCGACTTTATACTTCACAAGTTACATTAATTTCTTGACCGGCGGTATCTCGACCCTTAACTACTAAAGCGTTGTACATATTAGGCATGTTGTCCGATGGAAAGGCTATATCCAGTATTGGACCGATAATTTTAGAAATACGGCCCAAATTTTTTTCAAGCGTAGAAACTCCAGTTTATCTATGTAATTTGAGAGTCTTTCATTTTTCTATTATTATAGACAATACCATGCATATTATCTATGTAATTCAAACTCGAACTCTATTTATGATTCTTTATTTTTATCTCAATTCATATTTTATTTTAGTATACCCATTATTTAAGGTTTAAGGTAAAAGAATTTTTTGGTGGCTAAATGGGCTTATTTTTTTGTCTAACTTTTGATGATGTCATATTTAAGAGTCTATAGGTAATAATGGATTTATAATACGTTTGATCCCTAGGTATTAAGATTAACTGGTATTTAAGATGAACTTTATAGTTGTTATATTAATTAGTGACGAATCTAAATTTCATATTAAGTGAGTTTAAAAATATCAAAGTTAAATGAATTAAGTGGGGTCAAGTGAGTTCAAATATATTTAATTTTTCTCTCTGCCTTCAAACTTTTATATTTTTACAAAAATTCTCTAGAACCTAATAGGGGTCAATTAACCCCACTATACTCAACTTAAATTTGCCCCTGATATCAATAGTATTATAACTCTCTAATAATATCGCGTTATAAAATTTTCAAAAACTTTAAAATCTTCTCGATAAGATGTAGAACACATATCCGAATTCTGACCCACTTTTCCACTTCTTCATTTTCTCTGAGGCGGTTACAAAATTTCTCTAAGTCTTTCTTCTTCATCTTCATCGTTTTTCTTTACCGGCAACGGCCTTTGGCCGTTCTGCTGGTTCTGTACATAAATAAAATTCATCTTTTTCGATGAATATTTCGTTTTTCAAGTTTGTTTCTTATTTTCTTCTACTTTGCCGGATTTTTATTCAAATTTGCTTTTATGGCAGTTCTTTTGTCTGCCTGGTGGCAGTTCTTTCGTCTGCTTTTTAGCAGTTTTTGTCTGTCTTAATGACAGTAGTCTGTCTTTTGACAGTTACGCGTTCGAGTGACGAGTATCAACGAGCGCTTTTCAACGAAGGAGGTCGTTCTATACATGTTATGATTCCCCTTTGTGGTTGTGCCGACATGCCAAGAACAAGTAACAAAAGAATTTTTGCTATATTCAAAGAGCACTCAAGGCAAAGTTATAGTTTTTCTGAATTTTTATCAGAAGATTTCTTCTGACAGTGTTAGGTATGGTATTTTAACGTTTTTCACACCTTTAGAATTTTATTATTTTGTTCTGTAATGTATTTATCTTGTAAAAGGTGTGATTCCCTTATATTCCTTTCACTGTTGAATATAATTCAGATTCAAAAAAAAAAATGTAAAACACATAAATAACGATGAAGAAATCATTACTAATGACCAGAGGTGAGGGTATAACAATATTAATATTTCTCCAACGGGTGTTGATGTTGTTAATGCTCAAAATTAAAGTATTTTTAATGTTGTTTAATTTTGATTTAAATAGCATTTTAATCTAATTTGACGTTGTTGCTCTCATTATTTAGCTTATAAATAGTGGGCAAGACTTCTCGTTTGAAATATCCCAAGCAAATATTTGCTTTGAAACACTGTCCTTCTTATTAGTGTTTCTATGACTTTTTTGAGTTTTAATTTTGAGTTTTAAGAGAAGAGCAATACTATCAGAGTCCAATTCATCTTCAGGGTGTACGAAATTTGAAGAGCCGTGCTAACCTTAGGGGGCTATTTGTCTATGGTAGCGACTACACACATCGGGGTGAATTCGCTTCTAAGGCAGTGGTTAATACCACGACACGGTTGATCGATTCTTTGCTTGTCTATATTATTTTTCAGTCAGTACTGCTAACGCCTCGTTTTACAGCAGTATATTTCTAACAGTTTGAATGCCGAACAGATAAGCAATGACAAACAACCAGGTTTGGCGTCGAATGAGCGTTTGCCAACTTGATTTTACCCTGAACGGGCATTTGCCCACGATTAGAAAATCTAACTTTTGCGCAAACGGATGTTGCCGGCCAACGAGCTTCCACCCCTCAATGACAAACGGAGCTAAGATGAAGTTTTTTGTTGTTGTTGTTGTCCTTCTAATTTCTAGTGCTTGTCATGATTAATTCGGACCGACTTGCGTTGTACACTTAATTTTAATGAACGAATTTTGTAATAAAAATTTTATTTAAATAATATTAAATTACTTACTATTTGGATGATATAAAGTTATTATTGTTAATTAGATTTGTTCTTGAGTCGGTTGAATCTGCAATTTCATTCTATTTGGCCTCCCAACGCACCTCTATCGACAGAATTAAGTGGAGGCCAAGTGTTTCTTCAAGTGTATTGACAGATTCGCAAACACTATCTGGAAAAAGGCAAAGCTCAAAAGAATTCTGGAGACAAACAAAAACCCTATAAAGTTTAGATTAGACATTAGTTGGTGATGAGATCAGTTCCTTAAGCTACGGCTACAGCTGGCTGCAACACTTTGTCATGTTCGGCTATGCCACATCACTATTTTGGTTGCTATTGGAGTGGGAAACGGCCGTTGGGCTTCAATTCTCATAATAAATTATCAGTTTTAATCCAAAGGTAGAATGATGTTTTAATATTTGATTGTTATTTACATATATAGTTTTTCAATAATATTTTAATTAACTTGTCAAATAAGTTATATTCTTCTTTTATCTTATAAATTAACTTTAATATTTTATATTGGGTAAAATACTCCATTAATACATGAATTATAACCAATTCACTAGTTTAGTACATTTATTTTTTTCGTTCTTAGTTTCATACATGAAATTTTGTTCTGTCAACGAGTTCACTCTTTTCCGTCACGGAGGATGACGTGGACCATTGTGATCACTCATCTATTGACACGTGTCTTTTATTTTAAAAATAAAAAATCTTTATTTATTTTAGGAATAATTGCAAGATTAGTCCCCCCAATATATTATTATTTTTCAATTTCATCCTTGACTTTTAAAAATATATAGATCAATTAAAAAGTGACCCGATTCAACAATTCTCCAGGCCCCGACTCAGTTCCACTTCAATCATCGTTACATTTTATTTTCTTATTCTTCCATTTTCTACTCTCGGTTCAGCCATGCGAGATTTGTGTTTTTCTTCCCCAACTTGTTTTATGCCTTTTTTCTGGTTCTTGTGCGTTCTTGTTATGAGTATAGTATAGGCAGGTAGGTTAGTTGTTGTAAAAGTCAATGGTTGTTGAGGAAAGTCAGTACAAACGGTTAAGATATATTGTTAGTTTACTGTTAGTTACTGACTTACTCAATACTGTATAAAGTTTACCTGGTTTCTATTGAGATATTACAGGTTTTATTAATAATATTCAGAGAGTACCGTCTCTTTTTAGTTTCTGTAAATTCTCATTACTCTCTAGAACTTAACAGTTCTCCTTCCAATTTCACTTTCTTCTATCCGTCTCTCCATGGATATATAGCTACAAAAGGCACGAAAATAAGTTTGCAATTTAAAAAAAATTAAGAGACGTGATTTTATGAACAGTAACGATGTGAATCTCTTGTAGAGAGAAACAATTTGTGAGCCAACCACTATCAAAATAAACAAAAGGAAGCTGAAATCTAACGAGTTGATATGGCGACAGCGGTAGTCGTATCGCTAGAACAACTATAAGTTAATAATTTGACCCTTCTTTTTTTGCATCTTTGGGAAGGGGGATATAAAAACTAATTAGTTGATTTGCTAGGTTATTAAGGCAAGTTTTTGATGAGACAAGTGAAAGGGTTTACACGAAACAGGCTAAGTTCATTGAAATTCCAACGAATCCAAGCTGCTTCTTGACCAAACAACATATCCAAAATAACAATTTATAATGATTAATGAATAACAATAGACGTGTATGTATGTAATAGATTGCACTGATTGTGGGATGTTGGGTTTTGTAGTTGTAGACACTAGACATAAGCGAAGCTTGTCTTTACTTTGGTTTCTGCCCTTGACCGCTCCCTCTTTCACTCATCGGCTCTTATCCAAAATACCACATGTGTTATCATGCATGCACCCATTGCATGTAATCACTATGAGTTTATAAGCCTGACCAAGGACCGAGCCACATGTATGTTGGGGGAATTATTCTCTAAATTTAGGGGTGTCAATTGAGCGGTGCGAAGAGTACTTTTCTCATATTTATTTTCGTCAAAAAATTTTATCTACATCCCCGCTGCGAATATAGAATCTAAAATCATCTTTGTCTCGCAACCTACAAGACTAAAACTTTTCCCCGCGCACGTGGGTCCTGAGATCCACCTAATTTTCTCTTTACCCGCCCCATGACCCATTCATATAATATATTCATAAATATTAGTTAAATAAATATAAATCAAATTTGTTATGAAATAGTATGAAATACATGTCATTCACACTCCCACCACATATGTGACAATATTTTAACTGTCATTATTTTTTAAAATAATAATATATGAAATTAAATTTTGCACAGCATAAAAGTTTAGACTAAAAAGATACTAAAATTTATTGTAAATGACTGAAAATAGCACAAATAACATATAAAATAATATTTCAATTGTTGTAACAAATAAATACTATAGAAATAATTAAAAAGAAAATAACAATGAAAAAATAACCTTTAAAAATAAGAACAATACCAATAGAATCTAAATAACCTACAATATAACAAAAAAAATTAGAAAAATAGAAGAATACATATGGTGAGGACTGGGCAGAAGAAAACAAACCTTAGAAAGAAAGCTTAACAACATGCAACAGTAGAGAAGAAATCAATAAACATAAATATTATATACATGTGTATTCATAAATATTCTAAGATAAGTCAATATAAATTATCTTAAAGTTGACTCCGATTCAAACTGATATTTTAAAAATATTTATATATTTGATTTGATCAATCTCAAACTCAATTATATATATATATATATATAACTTTTCATTAATATCTCAAGACAAGTCAAAGTCAATATGAATTAACTTAAATTTGACTAAGATCCAAACTGATATTATATTTTTAATAATGTTTATAATAACATGTTATAAGATCAGTTGGGGCTGGTGGGGATGATGCATGGCGGGTGGGGATGGGGCAGATACAAAGGCATATTCACACTTTCCCCACCGCCCACAGCGAGTCTAGTTTTTATATTTATCCCCTCCCCAGAACTCGCGAAATTTGTAACTATCTCTACCCAATTGAAAACGAATTAAGTAGGGTGAATCCCCACAAAACCCGCCCCAATGATATTCTTACCCAAATTTAATGGGTTAATTAAATTTTAATTTCTAATCATTTTGAAAGTGCAATTAAATCATTGTGTCTCTCAAAAAATTTTGGTTTATTATTCTTTTAGGACTCTATCATTTAAAATAAATAAAACTAAACTTTGACTCTTTTTTTTTGTTAAATTACCTTTTAAGATGAGACCTTTCAATTATAAAAATTACAAAATTAAACCTAAATTCTCTAACTTTGTATGGCTCAATTAAATTTTAAGATTCTAATTTGTTTCAAAGTTAATCGGTATGTCCCCTGATAGTTTAATTCTAGCTTCGTCCCTGACCTAACTCTTTCAACTCTTGTTCTTCTCTCGCTCATACCTATATTTATATGTATTAATGGAAGGGTAAATTACACTAAAGTTCACTTAATTCTAAATTTAGTAACAATCATATCACTCTTCTTGTAAAGGTAAAAGTTGAATCATTCAGTTATAAGTTTAAGAACAAACATGCCATTCCCCTCCTAAAAGTAACAATTCAACCACTCAATATAAAATATAGAATTTCAAAAAATTGCATCCCCCTGCATGTTTATTGTACAACATGAGAACAGAAAACTCAAGGAAAACCAACAAGTGTTTAGTGCAATGGCACACACTACACTTCGAAAGAAAATTCAAGTTCAAACTTTAAAGACAATGCTTTTAAAAAAACAAAGAATCATAAACTTCAAATATAAATCATAAAATAGATATATAATATAAAAAAACCCGAGGAAGAAAAACTAATTTCAAATGATTACAGCTATTTTTTTTTTGATATGAATGGAGGCCTCATTAAAAACCCCCTTCATTTCATCCGAACCAAAGGGAACAGATGAAAGCGAAAGGAGGAAAAGAGAGCCAAATTTATTTAGCAAAAGAGAGTCTTACATCAATGTAGAGGCTAGGAAACTACAACAACCCAACCATAAAAATAAGAAGAACCGTTAAAAACGCAGCTTAGAAACTACCCAATGCCCGCCTTTGCAAGTGAGTCTGCAGAGGCGTTTACAACCCTCGGAACCCATCGAAGAATGGCTGAAATCTTCAAGCACAAATCAGAAATTTCCTTTATCAAGGAACACATGAAAATCGGGGCACTGGAAGGCTCTCGAATCCAATTAATAGCTTCAGAGCAATCACTTTCAACGATCAATCTCAAACCTATACACCTGTCGAGAGAGAGAGAGCCACCTTCAGCCCATGTTGTATTGCCAGAACCTCTGCGATTATAGGTGGCCCTCCGGGGCTCGGCTCTGAAAAGGAGGAGATAGTGGAGCCATCATGTAACCGAATGGTGCCTCCAATGCCTGCTCTTGTTCCATCACGACTTGTAGCTCCGTCTACGTTAATCTTTGCAAATCCCACAGGGGGAGGAGACCAAAGAAACTTATTGCTGGAAGGATTATTCTTTGACGGGAGGGCGTCAGCAAGTGTAAGGTCGGGTACCAATGTAGAAGCGGAAATGGAGCATTCTCTGTTTTTTGCTTTGAACCAGCAAGCTATTCTGAACCGCGAAAGGAAGAAAGCTAAAACGAAATCGACCTTGACTTTATTAAATATGACATCGTTCCTCAAAAGCCAGATTGTCCATAGAATAGCTAAAGGAGCAGATTTCCAGAGTGAGGGGATCGTGCTGTAGGGTTTAGAATCATGCCAGACTTGCAACAACGAAGGGATGGTGGAAGGAAGAACCAGATTCAGTCCCCAAATACTCGCAACCTTTACCCAAATCTTCCACGAGAAGACACACTGAATAAATAAATGGTCAGTGGATTCATCACCTAATTCACAGAAGGGGCATTTACGGTCCAAAACCGAGTTTAATCCCCTGCGGGCAAGATTCACTCTCACAGGAATACCGTTGTTTAGAATTCTCCACAAGAAAAATTCCACCTTAGGTGGAGCAGCGCCGAACCAAATGAGTGACCTCCAGTCAAAATTATCATTCAAATCAGAATATAATAAGTGTCTGCAAGAATTAACCGAAAAAATACCGTTACCAGACGCCTTTCAAATCAAGGCATCCTGATTGAATCCTTCAGAGGAGAAGCTATTAAGTAAACTCATAAGATTCGACCATTGGAGGATTTCCCAGTCATATAAACGTCGCCGGAGAGGGATGTTCCAGGTCCATTTAGAACCCGATTTAGTACCGAAATCTTTTACCTTACCCACCTTATTTAAAGAGAGCACAAACAATCTAGGAAACATGCTTTGAGAGGTGTATCACCGAGCCAAGAATCTGACCAAAAGGAAATAGATGCACCATCACCAACCTGGAATTTGGTGTTAACTTGCATACAGCTACCGAAATTGTCATTTGAGTGAAACGAAGATAGAATGTTTTTCCACCACCACGAAGTTAATCTGTTATTACACTGATTCGGCAAAATAGAGATTAAGTCTACATTAGTCTTTGCACACACCACCTTCTTCCATATCGAGTCCTTCTCAGATGCAAATTTGAAGACCCATTTTCCGAGTAGAGCTCTATTGAAGGAGTCAAGATCACAAACACCCAGTCCTCCTAACTCGAGTGGCTTACAAATGGATTGCCATTTAACCCAATGCATCTTAGGGGTAGTCGACGAAGCACCCCAAAGAAATCTTGCCATCAAACCATTGAGTTTTTTCAAAATTTCTCCTGGAATTCTGAACAAAGATAAAAAGTAGGTAGGAAGTGACGATAGAACAGATTTTATCAAGACCAATCTACCGGAGAAAGACAGATTACACCCTTTCCAACTAGCCAGATGGGTATGGAATTTATTAATGACCGGATCCCACAACATTCTGGAATTTCTTTTGGGTCCTAGGGGAAGCCCCAGATAATCCGTAGGAAAAGTTCCGACAATGCATCCAATATTCGAGGCCCAGGCTTGCAAAGTGCTAACATCAATGTTAATACCATATAATCTGCACTTCCTAAGATTGAGTTGAAGGCCCGCTGCGATCTCAAATATTCTCAAAACTCTTTTAATGTTTAGAATGTGTGATAATGAAGCAGTGGAGAAGAATATCATGTCATCGGCAAATTGAAGATGAGATATATCTACAGTGTGTTCCCCTCTACCGATTTGGAATCCGGAGAACAACCCAATATTTTTTGCTTTGCAAATTAAGCGGGACAGAGCTTCACCTACCATGTTAAAGAGCATAGGGGAAAGGGGGCACCCTTGGCGAAGGCCACGGCCAAGTGAGAAGCGTGAGGTAGGCGATCCGTTGACAAGGATAGACATAGAAGCAGACGATATGCAGAGGTAAATCCAGTTACACCATCTCGAACCACAGCCCATTCTTTTCAGGATGTAGATTAAAAAGTCCCAATCGACCGAATCATAGGCTCGTTGAAAATCTGTTTTGAAGACTAAACCCTTAAGACCCTTTTTTTGGATAAAATCCACTGCTTCGTTTGCGATAAAAGAACAGTCAAGAATTTGTCTGCCGGCTACAAAAGCATATTGAGTATCACTGATAATGTGATGCAGAACGCCTTTGAAACGTCTCGATAGAACTTTAGCCAAAATCTTGTAAATGCTTCCCACGAGGCTTATCGGCCGAAAATCATTGAGTCTTTCAGGGCTTGAGCATTTGGGAATAAGAGCGATATAAGAATAATTGTTTGTAACAACGTGAGATGGATTCGAGATGGATTCGAGATGAAATCTGACTCCCAAGCAACGAGGGGCCATAGATATTCAAAAAACCAATCTTGCAACTCAGCTGTGCCAAATACCCAAAAACAGCAATATATCTGTTTGTAACAACGTGAGATGGATTCGAGATGAAATCTGACTCCCAAGCAACGAATAATCCCCCAGCTGAGCCCACTGCTGGAGCAAAAACAGAACTCATACCCTTGCTGCTACCTAAGCGTCTTAATATAAAAGGAGAAAAATTTGCTAATTTAGTCTCCTGTAAGAAAATAATCTTTGGCTTTTTCTCCTTGATTAAATTCCTTACCATACGAATCCTTTCACTACTTCCAAGCCCCCTGACATTCCATGTAATTATAGATAGGTTCTGCATCAAAAACTGGAAATACCAAGAATACCAGACAAACCGCAAAGAGATGGCTTAGACCCCTGCCTTATTTTCCAGAATTGAAACTTTGCTTAAGAGGGCTTCTTTACCCCTGGAGAAAGATACACCAAGCATAGAGCTAACGCCCCAAACCGCAAGAGCTTCATCAATATAATTTAAGTGAATCGAGCCAAAGATGGAGCTTGAGGATGTCGAACCTGGTAGGGTTTCATTGCCCAAATTTTCCGTGGACTCCCTAATCTGCCGTTTGAGACATCGCCTGTACTCCGCATCGAAGAATCGATTGCTGTCATTATGGGCTACAGCCACGACGACCTTCGGATTAGAATTAACCGACCTGTTCCGTTCGAATTCCGGCTCCATGGAGAAGGACGAGACAAGATGGCCCGATTCATTCGAAGAGGCAGCAACAACACTGTCGGGAACAATGACGTCTAAATTGCCCGAAGAAGCTTTCTGAACACTTGAATCAAGGGAGTCACTAACAACCGCTTCAGACAAGTTCGACGGAAACGCAGACTGGGGAACGACATTATTCTTTGAAATTCCATCAGAAGGGCAGGTGACCCTACAGGCAGGCTGGTTGGATTGTAATGGAATGTCTTGGCCCACAGCAGACCTTTGGGGGCAACATGGGGGACAGGTATCCATAACTGGCCCAGGGCTGTGGTTCAGAGTCGGCCCATTTGGAGGAGGAGAGCTAAGCGGCGAAACGTTCTCCAAATTATTGGCACGTGAAGAATGCTGTTCCATTCCAACTTCCAATGCCGACACAGATACGCGTTGGGGAGAAGGAACATTAAAATCAGCTAAAGTGGGCGATATGAATTGGCACGTGGCCCCAGGAGGGGCTGGAGGGTCAACCACAGGAGACTCCTGAACTTCCTGCCGATCTCTATCTGACTGATCGGAGATGGGATTCTCCTCCCCCGCCTCTCTCGGGAAATTGAAATTGACTCCCGTTTTAATTTCCATGAAAAAATCTTTGCCCTGAATGGCAATTTTCGCAATACTGGGAATGTCGTATTGGCTGGGGCATCGCAAAGCTATTTTTGCCGACGATAAGTCCCGCCTAGCAGAGGTAGACTCGTCGATTGCTATAACCTCGCCCCATCTGCTTGTTAGCTTAGTGAAGAAATTATCTGACCAGACTTGGATAGGAACTCCGGAGATCGAAATAGAAACACATGTCATCGGAATGCCTTCTTTCTCGACTGATACATCTAGGTATTCGAACCAAAAAGAGAGTTCGTTAAGTTTGTTGTTCCAAACCCAGGCTTTTTCGGATTGAGTGTTGAACGATATTAACACAGACTGGGGCATTCCTCCCCAAGGGGCAACTTTGGCCACTATGCCATCACTTGAAAGTGCCTTCTGAACGAAATCCGCCTCAAAGCCATCCTTTAGAATCCCCACGGCTGAAGCTTTAATCCAGTCCGAGATCTCCTTCGGAATTTCGAAGTCTAACAAACTGCCATTCCTTGGGTTTTTAGATTTGTCGTTGGTCTTTTCCTGTCCATCAGGGGATGTTTCTATTGCCTTGTTTTTGTTCAGAAGTGCCTCAGCATAGGTTTTATTATTCACCCGGGTCCCTGTATTCACCTGTTGAGCGCCCAGACCAGCATCCTTTGACTGACGAGGATCGCGAGCTTTTTCATAACCACTGGGAGCCTCTGACTGTCGCTGGTCTCCTGCTTTTGAAGGATGAACCGAACCCCCGTTTGCCATAGCAGGGAACTTTGCCTTAGTGACCGAAACTACTAGACCATCTATTCTTGTGTTGTGGACTGCCGCAATGGCAGACTGCAAATCCTTCTCGCTGCGGAAGGAGACAAAAGCGAAAGTACAATTCCTATATTTTGGTTTGTTGTTTACTAACGGAATGAAAACTCTGTCTACTCTCCCATAATGATTGAATAGCTCCCAAAGTGCTCCTCTTGAGACCCTTCGACTCAAGTTGTCGATGAAAACCTTGTGAACGCCGGTAGAAACGTTGGAAGTCCGATGGTCCTTACCTCTCCGCTCGTCTCTGCTCTCTCCTCTCCTCATCTTTTTTTTTTCGTAAATGATTACAGCTATGATTAGCTGAACTGGTGAAGCTTTAAGGCAACAGCATGTTTTTGCAAGTTCAGTCTCAAATTCCCCCATATCTACCATGTACTAATTTCTTATGAATCCGTATTCACTGAACAGTGCAATCTGACATTCTACGACGTACAAATGGCCAAAACATATAAGATTTTCAACCAAAATTATGTCCAGAACTAGACATTGTTTATGCTTGAAAGCTCTGGCAGCAAAGAAAGATGCCGCACCACGGCCCAAATACATATACGTGCCATCTGCTGCTGGGAGACTGGAACCCTAACCCTAGACTGGTTGTAGGCACTATAGTGGTGAGACCCACCAGCCTCAAACACGACAGGGTATATACTAGGACAAGGATTAAAGGGCATAAAGTGACAACGTAGAAGACATGAAAATACGACCTCAATTCTAGGGCATAGCCACAAAGTTTTAGGTGACAGTAGGTGGTGGCCTGAAAACTGGCAATTTGGCAGTCTAGGCTTTAGCCTATCGTCTATGACATTGCCTAGCTTTTCCGGTGAAATTGGGTACGACGTTAAAACCTTTAGATAGATTCCTTATACGCAGATAGTCGAGGACACTCGTAATTTATATATTAAGATTTGTTACTATCAAGTAGTACTTATATTAAACTAATAAATTTGTATGCATTTAAATGATATCAAGCAAGTTGAGTTTGTTTTGAATCGAAACGATTTAAATCGAATTAATTCAAATTTTAAACTCTTTAGGTTGTTTAGTTGAAATACCAGCTCAAATCGGGTGGAATGTATTTACAAGTTACAACACGCAGATCAAATTGTAAATATATATTTATCGATTACATGTACAAAAAAGTTCAATTATATTTAAAGTTCAATTAGGAACACTTTACCGGGAACTTTTATCACTTAAATTTCGTGTTTTTTATTCCGTCTTCTGTCGGTAGTCTTTAGTGAAAAGGGGATTTAAGGGAGCAAGTGGATGCTACTGTAGGTATTGGCATCAAACGTCAGGTGGTTACTGGTTGGAACTTGAGAATCAAATCCATGACTTTGTACATTCAAATATAAATGTATCTATCCATTCATTCATCCTGTAAAGTCCAAATGTGCCCAACACTTTCATACTTTTTCCCTCCATCTTGTTCGAGAAAAACGAAATGCCCTTTCAACTGTTTATTTTATCTATAATTTACTCCATAATTATAACCAATATATGTATATACACTTTCGGTTTAAGCTTAGGATCGGTTTCGAGACCGATCTTTATCGAATCGAGAGTAACTAAGATAAAGTATTATCAACAAGTATATTTCGTTACAAAAACACGATTTGTTATGTACATGTTCATGCATGAACAAAACATGCTTTCCATTCCGAGATTCAAGCAAGTGCCAAAAACGTGTAAACAAATGTAAAAACGTGATCCAACAGTGAACATGCTTTCGCTAGGGACCCGTCATTTATCTTGACCGCAACATATCTAGGTAACCAAGTTTTAAACAACTCAATAAACCAATAAATATGTACATAACACAAAGTTCTAAAAATTCAACAAGTGTCCCAGCAGAAAAGCGCATGATGTTCATTCTAAAAAATACGAGTTCAAATTATTTTGTCTACAAAGTGTATGTACATTGTCAATGAGTTGATAATATCTATGAACAGATACTACTTTGTAATCACTTTTAAATTATTCAAAAAAATTCAATAAATTCAAATATATGTGTTTTTTGATAAAAAAATTCAAATATATGTACATTACATACCTAACACGTACCACTGATTTACTAGCAAGGTACGAGATGACATTTGCTTGGTATTTATGACACCCGGTTTTAGGTGCATTGGAATCCCGTCATGTCATCATCTATTTACAAATGTGGGTTTCAAACAAAGTTTCGAGTTCCCGGGTTATTTTAATAGATAAGCAGTTGTTTTCTATTATTTAGGACATTGAATAAAATTTCAATCCGATTTCGTAAATAGAATAAATTAAATTGAAAAAATATTTTTATAATACTCGATATATATTATTCGATTAATAATTATACCAAAAACGAGTGTGCGGTGGCGGATGGCGTGGTCTTATGGAAGTAAAAGGGAAATGAATGCACGTAGAAGTCGTAAGGCACATTGGTTGCATTAAAGGAGAGAAAGGTAGGGCAAAGAGTTTGGGTATCGTCCTTACAATTAATACCCCAACAAGAGATAGAACAGTACCCGATGAAGACAACTCCATTCCCCGTAATTATATTTATATAACATCTTCGTCTCTCCCAATAAAATTATATTACAAATAAATATTTAAAATATACAAATTTTTTTAAAATATTTTTATTAAAATAACTATTTAAAACATAGGAGTAATTTTTAATAAAAATAAGTACCGAAAGTATTTTTTTGTCAAAATAGGTACCTAAAATATTTTTTTTCACCTAGGTTCATAAAAGTTGAAATGTAACATGGATTTAAAAAAACATTAGACACCTATTTTCACAAAAAAAAAATGCTTTAGGCAATGGCGGAACCACATGTATGATTGGGTGGGCACATGCCCACCTTGAACTTTTTAAAGTTCACACATTTGACTTTATGTTTTTTTAATTTTTATAAATTAATCTTTAAATTTTATGAGTTGTGCCCACCCTAAAATTTTGAGATTTTTATGACTTGTGTCTACCCTAAAAAATATTTTAACTTGTGTTTACCCTCAAAAAGATTTCTAGATCCGCCATTAGCTTTAAGTACCTATTTTGACCAAAAAAATATATTTAAGTACAAATTTTGACTAAAAATAACTTAAGTGCATAAATAAAAAAGTCCATATACTTTAAATACTTATTTGTGATATAAGCCCTCAAAAAATAACCATTTACATCGGATTTCCTCAAATATTTCATTGCCTCCCCTTCGTACTGCTACTGCTACTGCTACTGCTACTACTACCTACTACTGCTACTGCTACTCCTACTCCTACTGCTACTCCTACTGCTACTACTACTACCTACTACTACTGCTGCTGCTGCTGCTGCTACTACTACTACTAGCTTATAACAAGACTCCTTGTGCCCTTTATGTGACAATAATCACATATACCATTAAATCTCTTTTTGATTGCACGCTTGAATGCAAAGTTGTTGGTTCTGCAAGAACACTAGATGTTCCTGAATTTTGACGTTGTCCTTCCTCTTGTACAAGCATGGAATATGCTTCATTAGCAGTTGAAATAATCTTTGTTGAGTCACATGTGTTGTATTTTGTTGTGATGCTTCACAATCACATGTTGTAAAAGGCACGAGTGTATCATATTCATCCCATAACAACCGCAAACGCGTATAGTAAACAGATATTGAAGAAAGACCCTGAGTATGCGCAACTATTTCTCGATGGAGAAAGTAAATTTTTGAACCATCTATTTTATCAAATCTTTCTTTCAAATCTTTCCAAATTAAAGAAGCAGAAGAAGCAAAAATAATACCAGCAGATAATTTTTGACTGACCGTATTCAAAATCTAAGAAAGGACCAAAGCATTGCATCTATCCCATTGTGACATCAGATTAACAAAAACACTCTCTCTTGTACAAGTACCATCGATAAAACATATTTTATTCTTTGCAAGCATGGCTATTCGCATGGACCTACTCCATAAGTTATAGTTTTTTATCTCAGTTAATTGGTGTGAAACCAATAAAGTTCTTAATGTATCAGAAGGGTGTATATATAAAATATGATTAGAATATATCTCTATAGATGCAAGAAACAGAAGAACTCAAAAACAAGAAGCAAATAAACCCAAAACATGAACACCTACAAGGTAGAAGGTCCCTGAAATCAACGAAGTAGATCGCCAGATTGATCCCGAGTAACCTTTGATACTATGTTGAGATAGGATCAAAGTTGAATCAAGGATGAGAGAGTTTGAGAATTAACAAGAGAAGTAAGAAAAAGAGAAGGATTGATTCGTATTATTGATTTACCTTATTAGGATACAAACCATGTTTTATATAGACTATAAAACTAATTTAACTAACTTGATATTACTAACTAGGGTAAGGTACAAGCTAACTAAACTAACTAACTTTATTATTATTATTATTATTATTATTATTATTATTATTATTATTGAAAGATAAGGTGGAAGGATATCGATATCGGTTATTTTCTTTAGGCTAAATGGGTTAATTTGTCTTCGAGTTCGACCTAAAGTAGCAATGTTGCCTCTCGCGTGAAAACGTGTTCAATTAGGTCATTCAGTTCGCACATTGCAGCAAATTAGCTCATTAACTAACGTTGACCGACGAAACCATTAATCTGGCCGTTACTTTTTAACGTGTCAGCGTCTTCGCTGATGTAGCATGCCATGTCAATGTTGAAAAGTCAAAATGCTTATGTGGCAAAAAAAATAATTTAATTTTTTAATCTTATTTTTTATATTTATTTTTATATTAAATTTTAACCAATCAAATGATGACATGTGGCATCATTTGATTGGTTAAAATTTAATATAAAAATAAATATGAAAAATAAGAAAAAATAGTTTTTATTTTTATTTTTGCCATGCCAACATTTTGACTTTTCATCGTTAACATGTCATGCCACATCAGCGAAGACGGTTGACGCGTTAAAAAGTAACGACCATATTAACGATTTCGTCGGTCAGCGTTAGTCAAGGGATTGATTTGCTGTAATATCTGAACTGAAGGACCTAATTAAACATATTTTCGCGTGAGGGACAATATTACTAATTCAGGTCGAACTCGGAAACAAATTAACCCCTTTAACCTTTCTTTTATTTATTAAATATAAATCAAAGATAATTAACTATTTAAATGCATTTAAATCCTAAGTTTTCAAATTGCTATAATGACATCGATGCGAACTAAATTAAGAGTCGATCAATTTAGATTCATCTTGTCTCTAAATATTTTTTATTTTATATTCTCCGAGATGTAAAGTATGAGTATGAGAATATGTTTTTAAATTATATCCAAAAAAAATTTGAAAAAAATTATTAAAAATGTAATTGCGTTGCGCAAGCACATTTAGTCAGCTAATCAAGCTGTCCAGCTTTGTCATATTTGGGGATGTACATGATAATTTGAAGGTGCAATTCTTTTTTTATCAACGAAACATATGATTTTTATTAAAGTTGAATCGTACAATACCTACACTATCATAAGTCTCATTAAAAATCTCACTATTCTTAGGTGGAAGAAAAGAGTACTTATAATAGCGTTGAAAACGAGTAAACCACAATTGACTCCACTTAATTGTTGGGTACAAGGTTTTCAAGGAGTTAATATATAATTTTTCATAGGAAATACTAAAGTTGACCCCACTTGATTTGTAAGGGTATGGGGTCAATAATACTTATTCGAGTGGTATGAAAATCTTTGACACCTCATATTCCACACTGACTCCTCTATACGAAAATTATGGCTTCGCCACTATTTTGTTCCCTCATTTCTCTTAGGATATGGGTTCTAGACCCACTAAGAACACTCCCTTCCTTCCCTTAGAATCCTTGTTCCCCTCCTCCTAGGTAGTACTTGGATTAGAATTAGTATTTGTAAAAAAAAATTAATCACATCTAAATTTAAATATTTAGAACTTAACCCAGATGAACTATAACATTTATAGAAGGTCGTATATTCCTATAGCTTAGCCAGAATCTCAAAATTTTGATAACCATTGAATCTCATTGGACCACATCCAGTCACAATGACATTACACAGAGCAACAATGCAGTTTCTTAATATGTCTTATTCAGTCTTGTGGGAATATCATTTTCAACCCTTCAACCCCAGCCCCTCCAATTGCACAGCTTCAGCTATTTCTTTTTTTTTCCTACTAAAAAGATAGTAGCATAGCCTAAAATAAGATTCCAACCGAATTCGAGACTTAACTCAATTGATTCGTGCAATCATCGTTGGCAGATAATATTCAAAATGACTGGTTTATGAACCCTAACATTAACATACAGAGGCAATCTTTTTCGTAAAGATAACTAAGGTTCGTGACATTATATACGGTCAGCGCGATTATGTATGTATTATACTGGAAGTATAAGCTCAAAATTTATATATATTGTATTTCGTATCGTATATGAAATTATCAAATGTAATTTTAGTGGAAGGGGGCATTGAAGAGTAGTTTTCTGTTGACAATAAGGACCAAAAATAAGCGAAAGTGATGGAAGAGATGAGATAGAGGAGGAGAGGCTGCATTTGCCCTTTGTTGTGTGCATAGGGTCATGTAAAATGTAATAAATAAATACACGTATTGGGGAGATGGTGAGAGGGGCCATTTTGTTAGTGATAAATGGAAGTAGCCTTCATCCTCTCTGGATTTGTTCCCACCACTTCTGAGTACCATATCTACTACAACCACTATAATAAATATAATACGAGAATTTTTATTAAAAATATTATAATATCACATGGAATTAATAAGATATAAAGTAATGAAGTCGGTCTAAGTGATAATCAGTTTAATATCGTTTAAGCAACCCTCGAATTCAAGACCTTGTGTATGCAAAAAAATCCGCGCTGAGAAACTCACCTAGCAAGGACAGGTGTGCGATACAGATTCGAATTAGTCAAAGCAAGCCATAGGTATACCTTTCAAATTTTATATAACTATATAATGGTATAAACATTTATAACACGTTCAAAATAACACATGTATTAGATATTATTAAAAACCAGTGTGTAAAGTTAACGAATCCTATTTTATAACAGAAATTTTATTTAAAAAAGTTTCGAGTTATGTCGAGTTGTTCAAATTTCTATTTAAATTTAATTGTAAATATTAATAATATTATGATACTAATTGATTTCATTTAAACAACTTTCTATTACCATATATAATATACATATATATTTTCATATGTGATATAAATATATCAAATAGAGTTAGACTTGACTTGAACTTGAAACTGACTCACTAATTACTAAAAACTTCGAGTTACTTAATTCTTATTTTATAACTCAGACATAATTAAAAAAATTTGGGGTAAAGTTTATAAAATTACAATTTGAATCAAGTCGAGTCAATTTTTTTTCTGCGCATAATGAAATAAAAAAATTTGGTCATGTTTGGCAATTAGCAGATAGTTGATAGCGGATTACATTAGATGATAGCTGATTTAACTAACAGATTGTATTAGTTGATTGTAAAAAAGTGTTTGGTAAAATTAACTTATAGCTTATAGCTATTTGATCAAAATGTCATATAAAGACATTATTATATTTGATACTTGTTTGAATAGTGTATTAGTTATCAATATTTTATATCTATTAATATTAATTAAATTATGAAAATATTTTTTAAATATAACATTAATAAGCATATTTGAATGATCTATATATTAATTCATTTTTATATAAATATTTTTAATGTAATTTAATTAATTATTAAATTTAAATACAAATATAAGTGTGTGAGAATAAAAAAGAAAAAAAGTATTAGTTTACAAATGTGACGATGTAAATATGTGAGGGTAAAGAATTAAAATAAAAAAGAATAAATTTAGGTTATTTAGAGATTTTTTTTTATAATTGTTAAGGCTAAAAGAGTCTTTATAACTCTTATATTAAAACCTCTAATTTTAAAAAGCCTTTATTAGCAGCTTTTTCAAAATTAAAGGTTTCACCACCAAATTGTTATTCTAATTCGTCATTCACCAAAAAAATTTATTAGCGAATTTGACCGGTCAAACTTCTAATTTTAACTCAAATAGCTATTTACCAAATAATACCTCCATATTTTTTAAAAAATCGGGTTTTAATCATCCCTAACGTCTCTTTTCCACACCACCTTTTCTTAATCCTAACAAACACTCCCTTTAACATAAATAAAACCTAAATTATTTAAGAAAGTCTTATTATATTATTGACGTGATAGACAAGTAAACGACCATGACTCCCCACCCTTTTATGGACAGGCCATGTTTTAGTCATGTTCTCGCCGTTAAAATCAACCTTCCATCCAACGACCTTTTGAAACTTCTTCCGTTTTGTCCTGCCTGCCCCTGCACCATATAACCTGTGTCTACCGTAATATCCTACGTCCCCAGCCTCCAAAACAGAACCCCGTTTGAACACGTAAGCAGTCTGACATGTCAGATCAATACACGGTATAACGCCACGTGTAGGACTCACGTGGGGGTGGGGACCCAACAGACGGCGAGCTTTCCGCTTCCCTCTGCGGGGTCATAGACAACACTATGACGATTATGAATCATGGTCCATTCCTGTATTATTTAATATTTGTTGGATATTTGCAAATAAAATATCATTAATTATTAAGAGGACAAATTATTTTAATATTGTTGTGAGAATTTTTTTTTCTCAAAATATTGTACTGTGTAGTTTAATTCCAGAACTATGGCAGTTTGAACAGTGCATTGAATTCGGATTCATCTGGTACCGACTTTGAATTTTTTTTTATAAAATTAGCGTCGACTTTGAGGGTTTTTCTCTAAAGTCGGATTCAGCTGGTATCAACTTTAAGATTTTTTTCTAAAGTCGGATTCACCTGGTGCCGACTTTGAGGTTTTTTTTCTAAAGTCGGATTCACCTGGTTCCGACTTTGAGTTTTTTTTTATGAAATTATTCTAAAGTCGGATTCAGCTGGTGCCGACTTTGAGTTTTTTATTCGATTCCTGTTTAAAGTCGGATTCAGCTGGGGTGGTCTTTTGGTGATGTGCAATATTTTGGGAAATAATATTGAATCTACAATATTTTGGTAAAAGAAAAACCCTACAACAATATTTATGTAAATTTTCCATTATTAAGAACACGAAAGAATTAACCATTAAAATTGTTTTAGTGAACACCTTAGATGAGAAATAAATTTTGTTTGGAAGTCTAAGATGAGAAGTTTATGATGTAAAATTATTTTTATGTTTGGTTTTTTAAAAGTTTTAAAGCTTTTTTGGTTCAGTGGAGCCTTATTTACAATTTTTTATAATTATTGAAATTTGAACTAATACAATGTTAAAGTGGAGAAGTATTTTTAACAATTCCACTAATAATTGAAATTAGAAAAATTAATTTAATTTAATTTGTTTGGTTTTTTTTGTTTTACTTTCTCTTTCTTACAAGGAAAAACGAAGAAAAGAAGCCGTTTTATCCGTGCACCGGACAAGCCCACGTGGTTGTCATGTCAGTGGGCCCTACTGCTTATGGATACATTCGATGGACCCTATTTGTTTTATTCTTACTCTCGACTTTTTTTCTTCATATAATTAGACTTAGTTTGCGATTGCTTTTAAAAAGTGCAGTGAAAAAAATGATTTTTAAACTAGCGGTTAAAAATTAGTTTTGAAAAGCTGGTTAGTGTTTGTCATTGATGTCAAAAAGTAATTTTGAGGAAATAAAATGTCTATTTTAGACACGATATTGAAAAATAAAAGTAAACTTAGGTGATGTTCAAATTAGTTAATGTTATGATATATGAAATAAATTAATTTTAATTATAATAAAAAATTATTTTTTTATAAAATTTAATTTGAAAATATAACCTACATTCTAAATTATATATGTACATACCACTTACAAATTAATAATAAATATAAAATAAGTTACAAATAAAACAATTTTATTTTCAATATAAATATTATAAAGTATATACTATTTTACAAGTATGTATGCATAACTATTATTTTAACAATAAATTATAATTAAATAACAAGGGTAAAAAAGTAATTTTATTTCAAAACTAGTTTTTTCATCCAAGAAATTATAAAATCTTGCTTCTTGGTTTGGGTAAAAAAGCTAGTTTCAAAAGCAACCAAAAACAACTTAGGGCCTGTTTTTGGTTGCTTTTGGCAACCTAAAAACACTTAAAAAAGTGCTTTTAGTTAAAATAGGTTATTTTTGGTTGATTTTAAAATTAGCTTTTCCACCCAAACCAAAAAGCTAGATTTTATAACTTCTTGGGTGGAAAAGCTAGTTTGAAAATAAAATTACATTTTTACCCTTGTTATTTAATTAAAATTTATTGTTAAAATAATGTTTATGCATACATAATTGTAAAATAATATATATTTCAGAATATTTATATTGAGAATAAAATTGTTTTATTTGTAAGTGGTATGTCCGTATATAATCTACAATATACTCTATATTTTTAAATAAAATTTTCTCAAAAAATAAATTTTTTATTATAATTAAAATTGACTTATTTCATATATCATAACATTAACTAATTTGAATATCACCCAATTTTTTTTTTACTTTTCAATATCATGTCTAAAATAGACATTTTATCTCCTCAAAATCACTTTTTGACATCAATGACAAACACTAACCAGTTTTTCAAAATTACTTTTCAACAGCTAGTTTGAAAATCACTTTTTTCACCACACTTTTTAAAACCAACCACAAATTAAGCTTTATTTTAACTAAAAGCACTTAAAAAGTGCTTCTAGGTTGCTAAACGCAACCAAAAACAGGCTCTTATTCAACCTTTTCATTATACTATAATTTTTTAAATATATTAAAAAAATGTTTTTGTCGATTGAGTTTAGTTTAGTTGGTAAAATATATAAGGATGTATGTTTAAACTTGCTTAAACAATTAATATTTTTTAATTTATAGGTAAAAATATATGAATAATATAGACATTGTATCAAATTGTATATATATATATATATATATATTGTAGAACTAATGTTTTGATATAATAATTGAAAAATGTTTTGGACTGATTTAAAAAGCATTTAAAATAAACTTCCAAAGTCCAAATATCTTGAAACAATTTTTAGGGATGATTTTAAAAGGTTTTACATATTTTTCAAAGCCAAACTTCACAAAACTGTCCAGGCGTTTCGAAACACCTTAGGGCGTTTCGATACGGGAATTCCAGTAGCAAAAACGTTTCGATACTCGTATCGAAAAGGGCATTCCTGGATGAGATTTTTGCCCAGCGTTTCGAAACGGGCTATGTCGTTTCGATACGCCTACGTGGCATTGACCACAACGGTCATAAACCCCAACGACTATTTCCCAACTAACATTTAAATGCAGGTCGTTTCGATACGGAGACAGGCGTTTCAAAACGGGTGTTTCGAAACGGACTAAAGCGTTTCGATACGGGTCCACGTCAGACTGCAACGGCTCTTTCTACTTAAAGGGTGTTTCGAAACGGGTTCGAACGTTTCAAAACGGAGAGCTGCAGAACTGCATTTATGGTGGGAATTAAAGTCCTCAATAGCTCCAATTCAATCCCAACGGCTAGTAACGGCTACAAACTCATCAAGGAGTATAAAAGGAACCTCAAAGCATCAAGTAAATGCTAATCCTCATGTTGTCAATCAACAAATGATCAAATATTGTCTTAGTGCCTAAATTGTCAATTCTTGTATAGACAAACACTAGTGAGCCAAAATTGTCAAATTTGCTCAAGTGTTTTAGGTTTTGGGTGAGTGCTTAATTGTGCAAACAAACACCTATTATAGGGTTTTAAGTTTGTGTAACACCCGTATTTTGGGGCTAGAAGTTAGTCGGGTTTGTAGTCCGAGTCAATGAAATTAATTAAAATAAATTCAACTTAAATTGTGATGTAATTGAGCTTTATTAAAGAGGGAGGGACCTATGTTGCAATTTTCCCCAAAACATTTTAAAAGGATGACAACTTTTGAAAGTTGTCATCTTCTCCCCTTTTCCCATTATTTCCAACGTGAAAACACTACACCCACTTTCAAACTCTCTCAAAATTTTCAAGTTACTATCTCCTTTGATTTCTTCATCAATTCAAGGGCGTTTTTAAAGGTAATCACATATTTGAACTCTCCTCTCCATTTCCTATCTATCCATGGTCATTGATTTTAAAACCATGAACTTTTGAAAGTTAGGGTTTATATCAAAGTTTGGATTTTTAAGGGTTTTTCATATTGTTTTGATAAGTTAAGTTGGGGCTTTGTTTAATCATGTTAAAATACACAATATATGTTAATTTGGTTGAATTTTGATGAATTTCCGAAGTGGGTTCTCGAACCCATTTTTGAGTTGTCAAAAACACCATTTTTGGTGGGTTTTAGGTTGAAAACAAAGGGTTGATGATTTAGGTATGTTAGGGGGATGTTTTGGGACCATTTAGATGTCATTTGGGTGTTTAAAAACATGATTTTCTGCTGGGTGAAATTTGAGTACGAAAATGGAGTTTTGGAGGGTTTTGGGTGAGTTTTGGGGGTTGTTTTAGGTGGGAATTGATAGCCCAATGGTAGTACTACGGTTAGGGATTGATTTGGTAGCATTTGTGGGTGCAATGGATGTTGGAAACATGGTTTTTGGAAGAGGTATTGGGGCTGTCCGAAATTGCTAAGTATGGGGTTTGGTCATGACTTGAAATGTTGGGTTTGATATTTGAATTTGTATTCCGGGTTGATATTTTGATGTTGGGCTGATTTGAGGATTATTTGAATTGTATTGAGGTTGTTTAGAAGCGAGAGCTTGCGTTGGAGAAGCTTCGGGAAGAAATCCGGAAACTTGAAGGTGATGGTTGCTTAGTACTTGAGCTTGGAGGTAGAGGTGAGTGGTTATTGTTTTTAAATGGTTTTAAACATTGGTTCAAGCATGTGGACCTAGGTTGGGCTTGGTAAACCCACCTAGAGTTGAGGTTAGGGTGGTAGCCTAATCTCAAGCTTAAGTTTAGGAAACTTTGGTTGAACTTCTAATTGCTTGTTATGCCTCTTATTTATATGTGTTTACGGTAGTTATGTATATTGTGTTATACATGTTGTTGAGGCATGGTTTGATGCATTGCTATGCATGTGGTTTGGATTGTGAATTGTGCATGATGATGATCATGGTGGGTACATGCTAGGCATGGTATTGGGTTGTGAAATACATGTATGTGAGACATGATATTTGATGCATTGTCATATGCATGTAGCTATGAAAAATGGATTGTGTTTAATGTTGGCACTAGTATGCTTGGGTACAATGATCGATCATTAGGATGAGTGTGCACACAAATTGAGTCAAAACGTACGTGGCCTTGGTGGCGTTAAGGCACCAATGAGGAGTACGGTGATGTAATATTCCACCGGAAGCTTTTATATATTTCTACGTGATGATGAGTGGAATCCCATCCGAAGGGCATGTGGTGATGAGTGGAATCCCGCCCATGCAAGGACCGGTGATGAGTGTAATCCCACCGAGGTAATGTTGTTGTTGGAAATGCGTTCCAACATGTTATCCGCGTATTCGAGTCATAGCTAGGTGCCAATATGAGATTGTATGTACATATCAATATAAGATTATATGCGCTTTTATGAATTGAGATGTGTTGCCATTATGATATGAGATGTGATTTCCCTATACTTTGAGATATGTTGTTATTAATACATTGCTATATGTATCTTGGTAAGTTGAACATATGAGTTGTAGAGCATGGCATAATGTTGACTATATGTTCATGCATCATGTTCATTTTGGCTTGGCGGACCGGAGGTAAGACCATGCATTTCATCATGGAAATAACTCGTGTTTGGACCCTGCATTGTCGAAGGTTTGTTTTACGAGCTTACCCTCACTAAGCTTTTATGCTTACGCTCTCTTTTGTTCGACAATGCAGATAAATAGCTTGTGGGTGGCAAAGGCAAGGAAAGGTCTCCAAGTGTTGCTTTTGGTGAGCTCAATGTATGAATTTTAAGTAATAGAATGTAATAGTTAAGCAATGAGATAGGTGTTATTGATTTGAGTTTTGATGTATGTCGTTGTTGGCTTGGTTCGTGGATGCCTTGTTTGATTGTAAATATTGCTTATGTTACATGCCATGAATGTCTACATGTTTTGGTTGCTAAGGCATGAAATCTTAAGTGCTTGTATGTCCATATATGCATAAATTGCTCTTTAATTGGAATGCTATGTATGAATGCTTTAATCCATGTTTGAATGACTCCCTTGGCTTAAATATGTGTGCTTGCATGTTCGTATATGCTTAGGTGAGTCGAGAAATGCATTTAGAGTCGTGTTGGGGTCGTTTAAGTTGAAATTTGAGGAATTGCAGTGCAGGGGTATCGATACCCCTAGCTAGGGTATCGATACGGTCTTGCCCAAAGGCCTCAGATTTTGCCTGGCGTATCGATACCCTAAGGGTATCGATACCCACCAAAGTTACTGGAATTTGGAGTTTTGAGTGAGAGTAGAGCGTATCGATACGGGGTTCCCGAGTATCGATACGGGTCTACTCTGTTGACCAAGGAGGGTTGACCGAGAAAGGGGGTATCGATACCCCTGGTAAGGGTATCGATACGGTCTTCCCGTGGTTGACTTCTTGGGTTGACCTAGAAAGGGGGGGTATCGATACCCCTGGTAAGGGTATCGATACGGTCTGCCCTGTAAGCTTAAAAATGGACAGTTTATGCATGGCCGTGGTTCGAATGTGTTTTCCTTTGTATGTTTCCGCTGTTGTGAATCACTTAGGATTTAACCATCCTCTAGACAAAAAAAAAATATAGGGTTGCTAACCGAAGGGAACCTTAACGGGTTTCACTCGGTTTTCCCCGTGTGGCTCACTCGGACCGGTCATCCGGCCAGGCCGGGACGAGGGGGTTACAGTTTGCTTCTTGTTTCTCTTTGTAAGAGAGGGTTTCAATCAAGGCTTTGGGTAGAAAGCTTGATTGTGTATAAGGGTTACCTCCTAAGCCTAGAAAAGGGGATGAATCAATAGTGGATTGATTGGAAATTCTTAGTGGGGAGCTAAGGTAGTGGATGTAGACCTTGGTTAGAAGGTTGAACCACTATAAATCATTGTGTCTATTATCTTTTTAGCTTCCACAACCCTTCCACCCAAAAATCCACCTCTCCACCACTTGGTGAGCAACATCGGTTGAACGAATCAAGCCCCACACAACTCAACAATTGGTATCAGAGCTTGGCTCAATTGAGGAGGATTCACATCCTATTGAGAAGATCCGGCAAGCTCGATCTTCTTTTCATCAACTGGCTCAAATGGCACAATCAATCGACAAACCGTCTTTCTTTGACGAAACCCACTATGCCCATTGGAAGACAAAGATGAAGTTCTTCATCAAATCAAGATATTACAAGCTATGGGATATAGTTGAAGATGGTCCGTTCGTGCCTCAACGAAGTAAAGCGGAGTGGAGTGCCGACGATCGCAAGAAGATGGAGCTTAATTGTAAAGCCTTGCACATCTTGTTTTGTGCTTTTGGCCCAACCATCTATGAGAAGATGTCTTCTTGTGATAGTGCCAATGAGGTATGGGACAAGCTTGAAGTCACATACGAGGGGACCGATGAAGTCAAGGAGACCAAGATTGGGCTCTTAACCTTAGAGTATGAGAACTTCAAAATGGATCCGGAAGAGAACATCGAGAAGATGTTTGATAGGTTCTTCACTATCACCAATGGTCTCAAAGGCTATGGAGAAGCCATCCCAGAGGAAAAGCTTGGTCGAAAGCTCATCTACTCACTTCCCGAGTCTTGGGACTCAAAGAGGACCGCCATTATCGAAACCAAAAATTTGAAGACTTTGAAGCTTGATGAACTCATGGGGTCACTCCTTACTCATCAAATCATGAAGAAGAATAAAGAGGATGAGAAGAAGAGGGAAGACATTAGAGCTATGGGAGAGAAGAAAATCAAAGGGCTAGGCATCAATGCTATTGTCATGGCTCTCAAGTCCTTCACTTGACATCATGTCTACTCAAGTGAAGAGGAGGATGAAGATGAAGAGATAGTTCATCTCTTCAAGAAGTGTGCCCCGTTTATGAAGAAAGCCTTGAGAGAGCTTGAACGAGAATCCAAGAAAAAGGAGAGGGCAAACACTTCAAGCCATAAGAAGAAGACACATGTGGTTACTTGGAGTGATGAGGACTCCACCGACGATGAACAAGTCAACCTTTGCCTTATGGCCATCGAAGAAGATTCAAGGGTAACTTCTAATTCATCTACTTCATGTTCTTACTCTTTTGATGAATTACAAGACGCCTATGATGATTTGGTTTTAGACTTTAAAAATCACATTTTGAAAAACAATAAAGTGATTTCAAAGTTGAAAATTCAAAATGATTTGATTTCTAAAACCAAACTTGAACTTGAAGCAAAACTCAAAGAGTTTGAATTAAAATGTTTTGATTTACAAAATTCGCTTCAAAAAGTTCAAGAAGAAAAAGATTTGATTTCCAAAGAGCTTGAAAAGAAAAACAATTTTGAAAAATCAAATTTTTATGTTAGACAATCTAGTGCCTCTAGATTTGTTAAAGGAAAATGTTTTAGAAGTATTTGGATCCCAAAAGGACTTAGTACTTCAATTAAAAAGGATGACATTGAAAAATGGATTCCTAAGGGGACTAAAATTTGTGCTACTAACGTTCAAGGATCCAAAGCAATTTGGATACCAAAAGTCACTTGATTGTCTTTTGCTAGGTGTGATGGAGATGTTCAACAAGTCAAACATTAAGGGGGAGCTCCATGCACACAAGGAAGAACACTTGAAGAAGGAAGGCTTCACATCCTCCCTTGAGTTCAAGTGTGGTAAAATCTAGTTGTTTTTGTGTTTATTTGTTTTACTTTTATTTATTTCAACTAGATGATTATATATGTTGGACTAACATCTTTGATGATGCTTTGAGTAAGGGGGAGCCATTTTAAAACCAAATTCTTACTTTTGTCAAATTTTTACCTCTATTGTTATTTTTGAACTTAATGTTTTAAATTCTTTTTGATATAACAAAAAGGGGGAGAAATAGTTTGAAAAATTGAATTTTCAAATGAATAAGGGGGAGCTTTATTTGATTTATATCTTTAATTCTCTTATTCACATTTTTAAAGTTAAAGGGGGAGAATCCCAAACAATTTTTCAAGATAGTTTTATTATATCAAAAAGGGGAGATTGTAGAACTAATGTTTTGATATAATAATTGAAAAATGTTTTGGATTGATTTAAAAAGCATTTATAACAAACTTCCAAAGTCCAAATATCTTGAAACAATTTTTAGGGATGATTTTAAAAGGTTTTACCTGTTTTTCAAAGCCAAACTTCACAAAACTGTCCAGACGTTTCGAAACACCTTAGGGCGTTTCGATACGGGAATTCCAGTAGCAAAAATGTTTCGATACTCGTATCGAAACGGGCATTCCCTGGATGAGATTTTTGCCCAGCGTTTTGAAACGGGCTATGTCGTTTCGATACGCCTACGTGGCATTGACCACAACGGTCATAAACCCCAACGGCTATTTCCCAACTAACATTTAAATGCAAGTCGTTTCGATACGGGGACAGGCGTTTCGAAATGGGTGTTTCGAAACGGACTAAAGCGTTTCGATACGGGTCCACGTCAGACTGCAACGACTCTTTCTACTTAAAGGGTGTTTCGAAACGGGTTCGAGCGTTTCAAAACGGAGAGCTGCAGAACTGCATTTATGGTGGGAATTAAAGTCCTCAACGGCTCCAATTCAATCCCAACGGCTAGTAACGGCTACAAACTCATTAGAGAGTATAAAAGGGACCTCCAATTATCAAGTAAAGGCTAATGCTCATATTGTCAATCAACAAATGATCAAATATTGTCTTAGTGCCTAAATTGTCAATTCTTGTATAGACAAACACTAGTGAGCCAAAATTGTCAAATTTGCTCAAGTGTTTTCGGTTTTGGGTGAGTGCTTAATTGTGCAAACAAACACCTATTAGAGGGTTTTAAGTTTGCTTCTTGTTTCTCTTTGTAAGAGAGGGTTTCAACCAAGGCTTTGGGTAGAAAGCTTGATTGTGTATAAGGGTTACCTCCTAAGCCTAGAAAAGGGGATGAATCAATAGTGGATTGATTGGAAATTCTTAGTGGGGAGCTAAGGTAGTGGATGTAGACCTTGGTTAGAAGGTTGAACCACTATAAATCATTGTGTCTATTATCTTTTTAGCTTCCACAACCCTTCCACCCAAAAATTCATCTCTCCACCACTTGGTTAGCAACATCGGTTGAACGAATCGAGCCCTACACAACTCAACATATATATATTAAAAACTGTTTTAAGAATAAGGTTTATTCTTCTGTAAAAGAAATCATATTTAGTACACTAATATATAGTATATACATCGTATTTATAATTCGATCAATATTGTGTTCATCGTATAAACGTATTCACTTAAATGCACACTTCAAAATTATTAAAAGTAAATTGTTATTTTCAATATAGTTTATCAAATTAGCTTGATACGTGTAATCCAATATTTTATATTTCGGTAAAGAGAAAATATTCCATGTAATGATAGTAGATTTTTTTTTCATGATCGAATTAATTAGGATTTATTATTAAGAATTTTTGAGTTTAGAGTTTAAGAGATGAAATTTATAGTTTAGAGTTGTAGGATTAAATATTTAAATATTAGATTTTAAATGAAATTAGACATGCATGTGTAAATTTTAATTCAATCACTAATGTAATCAGTGATCAAAGTAGAATTTTTAAAATCCAAAAAATACAAAAAATCATTCTATCTTTTAATAAATAATTAAAGGATTAATATCCTATACACTGGCTGTGGAAACTGAAAGTTTCCACAAACGCCTTAATTTTAGGGTATAAGGTTTAGGGATTTAGGTGTATGGGTCAATAATTTAGAGATAGTTGTTTCAATTTAAAGTTTAGGGTTATAATTTAGGGTTTATAGGTTAAGGTTTAGGGTTTAGGGTAATATGGTGAGGATTTAGGTTTTAACCTATAAACCCTAAATATAACCCTAAATCTTAAATTGAAACAATTATCCCTAAATTCTAACCCCCCTACATTTAAACCCCTAAACGCTATACCCTAAATTAACTCTATATACCCTAAAACTAAGGCGCTTGCGAAAACTTTCAGTTTTCACTGCATGTGTATAGAATATTTATCCATAATTAAATATCAAAATCGGTTAATATGGAGGGCATATTTTGACCGATTAACTATTATATTTAATGTAAAATATTATTTTAACTAATTTTAGTAAATAAGAAACTCTGGAAAAATCAACTGATGCAGTTGTTATGGCTGCAAGGATATGTTGTATTATAATAAATTATCCAGGATTTTTGGACCATACGTTTTCTTTAATATTGTTTTTATTATATATTTCTTCTCTATAAATGTGTACATCTTAATCTCAAAATATTGTTCTATATTTATCATCGTTTCATGAATCATTTATAGTGGGAAAAATACCATATTGTTCTTCAAGTTGTCAGTTAACTCATTTTAGTCTCTTACGTGTAAAATCAAAGTTAGGGACTAAATTGCATTGATCAAAGTAAAGTCAAGACCAAAAAGGTACATTAACCCATAAAAGTATAAAAAAGTTTTATAAGCTAAATTAAATCTTATATTTTAGAGAAAAATTTTAATACACAAGTTGTGTAAACGTTAGTTTATATAAATTTTTAAATTGGTTAAGAAAATTTATGGTTTAAAATTTAAGTTATATGGTTTAGAGTTTAGTTGATTTTAAATTGTAAGGAAAGATTGTGTAGTTTTGTTTACACATATTCTATATCAAAATACAACTCATAATTTAAGATCTTTTAAATAATTAAGTGATCAAAAAAGTTAATTCGTTTTCACTTTGTTTAAGTTCGAAACCTGATATTTATATTGAGAATTTAAATATCATTCCATTCTACCAAAAAAACAACTCATAATTTTACCAATCTCATTTACATTAGTTATCAAAGCACTTATTAATGAAATATTTTACTATTTTAATAGGACTTATCCTGCATTGGGGTTAATTTTTTTTTCACAAGTGCCTAGTTTTTAGAGTTTGTATATTAGAATTTAGGGTTTGAGTTCTAACATTTGTGGTTATGTTTTAAGGTTTGAAAATAAATTTTATGGTCTAAATTTTATAATTTAAGGGTTAAAATTTAAAGTCCTAAAGGAGATACGTGACAACTTTATAAGCCAGTTTGTAAAATAAATTTACTAGTGACTTATTTTTTTTGTCCTTCTAGTTCCTCAGAGCTTTGTTCTGACTATTCGGATCGAAACTCGTCGCACATTTGACTTTGGTGGATAAATCTCATGGCGTGAATTTTCTGCACACAAAATTTCGAACTTAAAATATACTTAAATGATACCAAATTATTTACCACTTAAATCAACCCGTTAGTAAGAATTACCTTTCTAATAAGGGATTATTTTACAGTTTTGATAACCAAACCATGCACTTTACTTTTGAAAATATATACACATAAAACCCAATATGTAGGGATGTGTATTTTACCCGACCCCGATGGGGTCGATTTTTTAAAATACCCTATCCGACCCGACCCTGATACTAATTGTGTAATTTCTCTTAATTTTTAAGAATATTTATAATAATACCCTTCTATATATATATATTTTTATAATTAGGTCCTTAAAATTGAACATTTATTTACAATTTAGTCCTTAAAATTATATTTTTTACGATTGTGTCTCCTAAAATTATTTTTTTATCAGGTCCCTAAAAATTAATTTTTTTTCTATAGGTCGAGTCGGGTTTAGTGTGTTTATTTTCAAGTCAAGTCGGATCTAATTTTTTTAAAAATATGTTCAGATCAGGTGTGACTATTGGTTATTTATTTTCGGGTCGAGTTCGGGTGGGCCAAAAACCCTACCCGTGACCATCTCTACCAATATGTGAGAAAATGATTTTTCTTTACTTAATATATTAAAGTTTATTTACTTTATATATGCCCCAGTCCCCCCCTCCCCTTGTCCTTTAAAACACCTTTATTTCCTCATGTTCTTTCTTCCCCAAAGATCACACAAACTTGTAGTAGGAGTATGATTATATGGTACTATCCCTCACAATGAACTCCTGTTATGCATGAACTCATATACCAAACCTGCTTCAACTTGTTCCTTTACTACAACCTTTTGTTTTGTTTCCAAACATGGATAGAGCATTGCCGGAGATGATGTTGCAATGTTCCGACATGACGGTGCTTCAGAGACAAAGGGCTTGCTTCAAATGGCAAGCGGAACAGTTTCAGCACCAAAGCTATTTCTGTGAGTTAACTGGGGTGTTTTCCACCCAAACCGGCCACTTCCAGCAGGGTGGTTTGATGAGCGGCACCGGTGGTGGTGACACGGTGTTATCCGACATGGAGATGACTCGGCAACTGAAGCCCGAACCTGGTTTGGAGATCGCCTGGCCGGAATTGGGGGGGTTCGGCGCATGTGGGTACGCTAATGGACCGAGTTTTGATATGAATCACGCCATTTGTAGAACCTCTAGCTGCCCGCCAGCTGTGGCGGCGGCGGCGGCTGCTCTAGGTTCCAAAGCGGTGGAGATGAAGGGCAACTCAGAGAAGATGGATTCAGGTGTTGGAAGAGAAAGCTTCAAGAAGAGGAAAGTTGAAAAGTTACAAAACTCAAAGGTGCTTGTGCTTTTTGTATTGCTTCATTTATCCCATGTAATTACTAATTATTATAAAGTAGCCATTAAAGTGGAGTTTCCCTTTGGATTATATTTCCAGGTTGTTGCAGAAGATGAGTCCAAGAGGATCAAAGCCAGTGAAGAAGAAGAAGAAGAAGAGTCCAAAATTACAGGGCCAAACACAAACAAAAACAGCAACAACAAGAAAGAAAACTCCGGTGATACTTCCAGGGAGAATTCAAAGGTTTCCGAGGTTCAAAAGCCTGATTATATTCACGTCCGGGCTCGTCGCGGCCAAGCCACCGATAGCCATAGTTTAGCTGAGAGAGTAAGTCAAAGTTGAATGCTTTATTTTTTCATTTTTGTTTCAGGTCTCTATCATTAGATAATCATGTTGATTATATAGGTTAGAAGGGAGAAAATCAGTGAAAGAATGAAGTATTTGCAAGATTTAGTTCCTGGATGTAACAAAATCACAGGCAAAGCTGGAATGCTTGATGAAATCATCAATTATGTTCAATCTCTTCAACGGCAAGTAGAGGTAAAAAAAAGATCCCAAACATATGGAATTGTGTATAAATATATTTCCATCTGGCTAATTTTGGTGCTTTTATGTTCAAAATCTGCAGTTCTTGTCTATGAAACTAGCTACTGTAAATCCCAGGCTCGACTTCAACATCGACAACCTTTATGCCAAAGAGAAAGAGGTGTTTCCCTCTTGTACCACTAATTTTCCAATGGTTGGACTTGGGATGGCGCCAGAAATGGGAAACCAGTCTCCTTGTCTTCAGTTCAATCCAATGCAACAAGTGGTTTCTGGCTGTGGAGTTGAAATGGGAATGAACTCTTCGGATATGGCGCTTCGCAGAACGATTAGCGCCCCCGTATCGATCCCGGACGCATGTTTTCACAACGCAACCTGTTTCACTGGAATGCAGCAAATTCAACCCTCTGCAGCATGGGATGTGGAATTGCAGAACCTTTACAATGTGGCATATACAGGTATTAGAGTTTTGGAGGCTGAAAAATGAGTTATAGCTAATGCTGGTAGAGACATAAGAGAACCCCACAGTTTGTTTGCCAAGGAAGAACAGAGTCCCATTACAATTGCTTTAATTGAAGAAAGTTACTTTAAAGGAAAACTTTCTGTCATTTTCACTCCACAATGCTCACAAACCCATAGATTTTCATTCAATATAAATATATTTCTTTTGATTATTCAGATAGACAAGACTAAGCACACATTCTTGACCCATTAATATTGTCATCTACAGTTACAAAGAAGCTTACTTGGTTGAACTGGCAACCATTCTGATCTGTCTGATGTGATTTATGCAGGTTCCATTGAAGCAAGTGACCTAAAGATGGAGATGTGAGATCAGAATATTAGTTGAGATAATTCAAGATGCCTATGATTTTGATTCTTTTTTGCTTCATTAGGTACATATATATGTATACTATCAAATGGTATTGAATAAGATTAATACTAATTAACTTCAAAGCTTTTCCTTGTTCAAGTTGTATGTTTATAAACACAGCAAAGATAAATCACAGAGTTAAATTCCATTTCTAGTTGAAATCAAACAGTAAGCACCACAGAATTATGCAAAGTTTGAAGGAATGATGCAAATATGCATGAAATCTATTGGAAACAAGTTGTTGCTTTGTTGGATTAAACCAAAGTGACAACTTGAATCAATCCAGCAAGGATAAAGGACATGAAACCTACAGGTGGACCAACTTGGCTCCCTTTTTCTGATTTGAATAATATATGCTGATTGAGACACTCATAATTACTGCATAACTGCAAATAATGAGGAACAAGGAGCAAATTTTGAATGAACAGGTATGTGAGGGATCCGGCAATCGTCCGATTTTCAGTTGAACTGGAAAATCAAGTCCGGCTGCTTTAATGAATAGAAAGGGGTACCTTTCATTATAGGTACCGGCTGTGGCATGGACCACCTGAAAGGGCTGCTGCAACTACTTGTTCTTGGAATCACGAGCCTAAGCTTTCATTCATTTTCAAGCCATAAGTAAAGGTGAAAGGGGTGGATCGGCCATTTGACCCATATCCGGGTTTCAACTAGATCTAATTCTATAGGGTTGGGTTTTTTTAAAGAAAATTTTAAGTTTAGATCGGGTTTAATTTTTTAAAGATAATATCAGGTCAAATCGAATTTAAATTTAGAGTAAAATATACACTACCCGACCCAAAACAATAATTTAATTTAATTTTAAATATTTAGTTATAATAGCTACAATACCCTTCTTTTTATATATATTTTAATTATCTCTTTATTTTGTCTAATAAAAATGAAATAATTATTATAATACTCCCTCTATAATTATATTATTTCAATTAGCTCCATGTTATATTAAATAATAATGAAAATGAATATTTTTTTACTTCTGTCAAGTCCACAATCAGGCCGGAATGAAACATCATAAAATGTTCGATCAAGTCGAATTTGAATAAAAGTGTTAAATTTTGAGGTGTAAAATTCAATCCAACCCGACCATGAGTCCATGACCATCCCAGATGATATTGCATTTCCCTTTCTCGGGTCCATTTTCCATCTTTTCTTCCCATCTCCTTTCATATACTGCAATTCCATGGAATATATAAAAAAACCAAAAAAATCCAAAGGCGATTCAATACAACACAAATGTGAACTTTGTTGGGAGCAAGTGAAAATCTGCTTGTCTTAAACTTGGAAGGGTAATCCTCAAAAATATTCTCAAAATTACGGTTGCACCCACATTTTAAACCATGTTACGTTTAAATATAAGAAATAATACCACAATTGTGGATACCATAGTTTCGGACGATATCAAAACATCTATATAACCTCAGCTATTACAGTTGAAGACCACGGTTTAAATCCTCAGTCAAAACCAGTCCACTACCAATCAAAATTAATTCCGTTAGTTTCATTTGAACCTGTCCACTACCAGTAATGTGTTTAGGCCATAAAACATAGATTCATAGGAAGTAGCACATCCAGACCCGTCATTTTAACAGATTTAACTTAGCGGTTAAATCAAACAAGATCTGAAAACATTTTTGCTGAAAAACAGTTATTAACATATATTTCAAGAAAAGAAGGAACAAAGTTGAGGAAAAATCAAAAAAAAAAAAAAGGAAGAGAAGAAGCTCAGAAGTCGTTATGAATGGATGAAGAAGTTCATCCTCATGTTAGGAATCAGATTAACGAGATTGAATTTTCTATAATCATCATCGCAGCTTCTCTTTCTGTATTAAACCCTACAAAACATAAAAATACAAACACTGGGGATTAAAAACTTGACGTATGAAATACGGATGAGATTTGATTTCGAATAGACGCCAAGCTGCCGCCGATTAGGGTTTTAGACCTTGTGGTTTTTTATAGGCGGAAAGACGGTCAAATTACGAAAATGCCAATGATCTTTATTTAGGGTTTTTGCTGGGTTCTGAAAACTTCCAAACTTGCTTACAGCTCACATAATCCAAGCAAAATCAAAATGGGCCCAAATGGGTTCGATTAGTTAGCCCAAAACGAAGCTCAATTTAACTTCTTTTTTTAACAAAGATTAAACTGGACGTGGTTAACACAAATACAAGCAAACAACCAGCTACAATCGAATCTTAAAAGTAGAATCGACAAACTAAAATAGAAAAAATAATAAAAGCAGAAAAATAAAATAAGTCGCCTAGTGGAGCTGCTGAGAGTTAAAGTTTCTGAACCAAGAGAAAAAGGAGAGCGATTTGCTACTAAATAATTTCACATAACTAAACTTGACAATAATTTTTTATAGATCACAAATTTTTAATTTAATCTAACAACAATAAATTATGTTTTTGTTTTCAAAGAGCTATAATTATAGGATAAATAATATCAAGTAATTAGAGGTGTAAATAAATCGAGTTTAAATGAACAACACTCTGTTCATGTTTGCTTATTTATTTTTTAAGTTGTTCATGTTCGTTTAAATTTGTAATATTCTGTTTGTTTATTTGTTTTTGAATGTGTTCGTATTCGTTTACCGTTCGCTAACATGTTTGTCAAAATGGTGAAATTACACTACTAGTCCTTAAGTTCATTAAGATTCACAATTTGAAATTACACCACTATGTGTTCAATTTTGTCTTTACCTTCACTAATATTTAAAATGTAAAAAAAAAAAAGCGAAACCAGGTAAACAAGCTTATAAATGAGTCAATAAGCGAGCTTGCTCGTGAACATAAACGAGGTGAACACACCTTTGTTCATGTTCGTTTGTTTATTAAACGAACATAAAAATTTTGTTCTTATTAATTTATTTAGCAACATAAATGAAAATTATAAAAATAGTTCGTTGAACGCTCTATTCATTTACACCCCTACATATAATTACATCAGAATTTTTTATAAAACATATTTTCCCTCTAGATAAACAAAGGTTTTTAACAACCCACAACAGCACTTTTCCTTAACAATAAAGCTCACCAACTGCCTTTACAATGGCCCTGTTCTCTTTCAAGCGTATAAAAGTGTGCGATTTAGCGTCTCATTTTAAGGCCAAAAGGAATAACCCAGTAACAAAGCTCGTTTGGTTCTATGGTGTAGTGGTTAGCACTCTGGACTTTGAATCCAGCGACCTGGGTTCGACTCCCGGTAGGACCTTATTTTATTTACCTTCTGGACAAGGCCAGATGCTGCTTTGCGGACAGTTGTTTTGTAAGAATGCCTGAAAGGTGTTAGGCTGAGTTGGAGTATCTACAAGCAGCAGCAGCTGGGTCCTGGGAAGCTATTACATTCCACGTACCTGAGCATTCTACAATTGCTTGGATGGCTATTTTAAACAGTCGATCATAGGCAAAGCAAGATTACTTTCAACTCGACGGTCAGTTAGTGCTACAGGATACCAATCTTCTAACTGTTCAAAATCCCATCTGTTCCGCCTTCATCGCTACAATTTCTTCGTTGTGGGGACTGGAATCCAGAACTTTGATCCTGCGAAATATAACTTGGTCGATCCTCCGGAAAGAAACATGGTTGGACAACTATAAGGTTCAAGGCTCTGAGAATTCAAGAGTAAGTTGATGGTCAAACTTAAAATTAACTCTTTTTGTTAATGTGACACAGGGTTGACGGAAGTTAACGGTCGGGTGACCAAAACAGTAACGGTCAAAAATATAAGTGACCATTTTAATCTTTTTTTCAAATTGAGTGACCAAAACAGGATAAACCCCAAACAAAAAAGACCTCTGGTGTAGATTACCCTAATCACAACAGGATTTTATTTTGGGATAAAGCAAGGCTATGGCGATCCAGCAAAAGCCATTGATTGTAAGACAAGTCTTTGCGGATGGATTAGAATGCGAGTTTACGTTAATTACGAGTGCAATTCCCAAGTATTGTTTCGTTTCGCGTTAGAATTACTCAACCATGAAATACAAAAGGGAGAGTAACTTAATAGACATTTTGCTGTATTAGTTTGAAATCTGGAAGTGCTCTTCAATTCTATTAAGACTCCTTTTTATAAAATATTGAATACTTAAATAAACTCATATATTATAGAATAATTATATCAATCCAACTAAACTCAATCAAATATCAAATTATTCTCTAAGGTTTTTTATATCTGAGATTCGTATTTCACCCTCCAACAATGTTTTCTCCGAATAGAGAACCCAAATTTTCTTTCCTTAAAAAAACAATATGCTTTGCCAATTGCCATTGCACTCAACACTTCTTAGTTACTTTTTCAATTCATTAAGTACATATAATATCTATATAATCCACTCTTTTTTATTTATAAATTAAAAAAATATTTTTTTGATGAAATAAATTAAAGAATATTGAATGCTTACACAAGCTCATATGTATTATCAGAACCATACGAGTTTAAATCCCAAACAAGATATGTATTATCGGAACCATACCAATTGAAATAACAATCGAGCTAAACTAATCGACCTCTACGATATAAACTGAACTGTGCTTATATGCTTTATAATATATAACTTCTTTTTTCAAACATGCAACGTTTAAATAAACAATATCACACGACTGGAATCCTAGATTTGGTGCCTCACAAAGTACTTAATGTTGGCAAAAGATATTGATAAATAAAAATATTCAAAAACATTAGGTAATACTTTCTTCGTTTGACTACAGAGTACAGACACGAGAGGGAAGCAGAACATTAAAAAACTTGAAAGTTCCAATCACAACATTAATGAAGTTGCAAAAATTCCCGACTCATCATCTCCAGTATAACAAAACACTTGCACACCAAAAATACAAAATGGTCATGGAAAAGATTCAAACTGTGTCTGGGTTGAAACAATACAGATGATGACCAAAAGATATGTGGTCCAATAATTGAACAAAAGGTACCAAAATAAGTAAATATCACCCCATAGGTATGCATCCAAGGAAATAAAAGAATGCCTTTTTTTATAAAAAAAGAGAGGAGGAAAGCTAAAATTTTAAATTAAAATAAGTCTCAATTAAGCTCCCGAGTGCGAGACTGGCGTAGTTTCGAACTGACCGTCCTTAAATGCATGGATGTACTGTTGCGGCAAAGAATGCTCCCCCTTAACACCAGAAATAACAACGTAAGCCATCCATATTAAACGAAAATAAACCAACACTACTCTCCATAGTCTAATATATTATTAATCCACCACATTTTCAGAGAAACTACATCCTCATAGTAAGCAAATTTTGATGGAAAAACCAATTGGACTTGAAAATGTAAAGAGGATTTAATTTTTAACTTCTGAAGTACAAAGATTAAATCTCAAACTTGGAAGTATGGGGACTGGCAGCATATTTTTTACCAAATTCAAATGCAGATACCTGTTTTAAACTAACAGATTCGAGAGCCACATCATAAAGCATATTCTTTTCACTCTCTTACTCTTACATTCTCTAGGGTGTGTGATCATAACAATCTAGTAAGGAATGGCAAGCAACCATCTTAACTAAAAGGATCAAATCACAAAATAAAACCAAGAAAAGCAGAATATCTTCTTTTCGATGTACAATGCCAGCTAATCCATTGTTATGAAGACTTCAACTTTATAATTAAATTTTAATTAATGGTTTCCATTCCTGGTACAAGTCTTTTATGTCCAGAATAAACTTGTAGTACCACATGAATAATTGCAGTTAAACACAAATATGGCAACTAAATGGAAAACAATGTCACTATTCTACAAGCAAAAGAAAAATGCATCCCAAACAGGAGGGAAAAACAGGAGAATTTAGCTCATCAAGAAAGCTTTCAGAAATGCAGGAAAAAACTTGTCGACTTACCCAATCGCCATCAGGTCCAGTAGGCACTAATACATTGATCTCACTAGACTTTGCTGTTGTTATAGATGCCCCCAAAGAATCTTTGCTCAAGTACAACTGGCAGCCAGAAGTATTGTCCACTGAAATTGTTGGAGCAGAACCCTACAACAGCCACAAAGTAGATGATCATAAGTAATACAACTGTCAATTAGTAACAAGTAGGAACAATACTGATCGAAGAGCATGGAACAAAAGACCTTCACATGCCATGCAACATGATGACATGGCCAGTATTCTCTTTGAAGGTATCTATGTCAGGAGGAGAAAGAAGAAGAAGAAAGATACCTGGCATTGCACCTCAACACCATTGCAGTTTACTACCTCACAAGCAGCCACAACATCCTGCCCATTTTAAGTCAAAGACATAAATGAGTAAATGATTTTCTTAGGAAAATCTCAATGGTAAAAGGTCTTCGCTCTACTAACCTTAAATACAACTCCCATCTTAGTGCATTTGTCAATTGTTATATTGTTGACTTTCCCTGCACAATATCAAAGAAACATTAAGTTGTTCTTAACTTTTATCTCTTCCAAATAACAAAGAGATTCACAGTGCCAAAGTAAACAATTAAACATATGAAGAAAGCACAATGAAGTGGGAAAAAAGAATCGTGCATGTGATATATAAATTTACCTTGAATCTGCAAAACAGAATCCTTGCATCCATAAATATACACAGACTGTTTGGCATCGCAGTCATCAATTACTAAGTTCTTTCTTCCAATTTGGTTCTCAACAGCCCACCTGCCAATATTACAATGAAGAGACACTTAAAAATTCAAATACCAATACCAACCACCTAAATAAAGTTAAACAAGCAAACAGAAATCATGCACACTTACTTACGACCCATTTGCAGCTCAAGTTTTGGTGGTCCCGCTTTTGAGAAAGAAGAAGAGCTGGAACGTGTTTCCTTCTCACTGGAACTAACAACACCTGTTCTATCTGTACGGTTCTTTGTCTTCATATCAGCAGTAACCTTCTTCAGGCCTAGACATGAAGAGAATGAGATCATAGTCATTGATACTGACAAGAAAGCAGAAGAGAGAGGGAAAGATGATTACCTGAAGAGACATTCCCACTACTAATTTCTTGGAAAACAGCTGACATCCCTTGTTTTGGCTGTGATGAAGAAGGCTGAGAAGGTTCGGAGCTGAAAAGAGAAGCAGGTGGAGGAGGAGGAGGTGCAGGGGCACCAGGAGGCGGAGCTTTTGGTGGAGCACTAGATGCCTTTTTACCAGAAGCACTCCATACCGGGCCAAGAGGATAATGACTTTTGACATAATCCCTCAGACCTGGTAAATACAGTTCCTTCAAAGCTTTGGCCCATTCAACATGGTTCTGGTCTTTGTTTCTGTACTCTACAAGAACCTGATATTTACAACACAGTAACAAGGATACGACAAGAAGATCAACATATTGCAGTTTCCAGGTTGAGTTGCGACTTCCTACAAATAAAGAAGTACCTTGTTGTTGTAAAATTCAGCCATTTGCCAACTTTCTTCCACATGTGCAATAGGCATGCTCATACCTAGAATAAGAAAAAACATTACCAAGAATCAGAGCAAGTGGCAATAGGTCATATGCAATTGCCATGTAATTTTTTTAAAGGGATAAAGTCTTGAGCATGACAAGCACGAGTGGAGGTCACATTTTTCCCCAAAGTGTGATTAGTTGAAATCATGAGCCCAATTCAAGCTTTGAACAAAGACAGGAATGTAGTCCACACATTAAACAAATAGTTTAAATCAGACTCCTGAGTTTTTCAACACAAGTTAGGATGTAAGCTGCGCACCAAGCGTGAACCACTTCATTGTGAAGACATAGCTATGTGCAAATAGGCTACAACAAGCATTTACATACCACAATCTTTTCCAGTGTAAGCAATCCAGGCTAAAGCTGAAAGACTGTCCCCGGAACTCTTCAAGTGGTTGAAAAAATCAGATCGCCTCCCATCAGTCATAGCATTAACCTTCAAGATCACTTCATTCAGTGGTTTGAGAAATTCAACCAAGCCTGCCATATCAGGTTTCTGCACCAACAGGGTAGAAGACATTAAAATTTCCATGAAATAGTAACCACTAAAAACTATACATGATGGTAAAACTATACACGCAAGCCACCAAATGCTAATTTCCTCTAGGATAAAACCTTCTGACAGCGTCTTATGATCTCCACCACTTAAATGCTTCTCCGCTAATATTATTTGTTAAAAAATGGCTAAAAATTGTTAATTCTCAATAATTTCATGCTTTCTTAGGTCGTGAAACAATCATAGTCAAATCTCAACAGAAAAGGGACAATCTCTGATTGCAATCAAAGCAATGAGATATATTCAAGCGTCAAGATATCTTCTCATTGTAGTCCTAAAGTCAAATCATCTTCTATAAAATCAACGCAACGACCAAATTTAGCTATAAATGCATTACACGTAAATCTAATTTAACCGCATTTCACATAATTCATCGCGAAATAAAAAATAAATAAAAGAGCAAATAAAAAAAATCAACCAAACAAAACAGACACTTCAAAACTTGATTAAATAAAAAGAAGAAGAAAAACAGCAACCTGAGTTTGCTTTATCTCGATAAGAAGTTTCTTTTGCACAGAGAAAGCCTCGAGAACTAGCTTAGTCACATCCAGCACTTGACCTCCAATCTTCTCTGCAGCAGCGGAAACCCTAGCCGCATATTCAGCCATCAGATCGTCAAACGCCAGAATCGATGGATCAGAAGACACTTCAACTCCGCTCTCCGAGATTCCACCGGCCGATAGAACCTCCAGCCGAGCCACCGCGGCCTCCAGCCTCTCTATAAGCTTCGCCTCCATGCTAAAAACAATGCTCGAACAGATATCAAATTTTCTCAGAGACTTGTCTGTAGAGCAGATCTAGAGCTTTGAAATGATTTTATAACTGCTTTTTTATTTTCTTTTTTATCTACTTTAATCGCCGAAAGGTAGGAGACAGAGTCACAGAGAGGTGAGTGAGCGAATATTTTTGGGGTTTTTATTGTTTTTTATTTGCAATAAATGGAATATTAAGAGGACACGTGTCGGATAACTGGATAAAAATAGAGATGTGTGGAGTTAGTGGCAATGTCATAACTTGTTGATCAAAGAATTTAGCTGTTTCCTAACAAAACGGTGCATTTTAGGTCTCGGCAAGAATTTTGCTTTGGTTTTTGATTGACTTTATTTTGATTTATTATGCTTTGATTTTGTTTGACTTCAATACATGAATTTCATTAGATTAAATCAACTCAACATGGGTACCACAAATAATCAAATGTAAATAAATATATTGATTAATATCAACAATGTTTAATGAGAATTTTTATTATCACAATTAAAAGAATATCATTTTAATTCTTAAATAGGTTCATCTCTTTTGATTTTGGATTTTCATTTTTTTGTCAAATTAATATCATGTTAATGCAAACATTAGTGATTGTCCTTTTGTGCATAATTTTTTAAATAAAATATTCAAAATGTAAAAGCTATAAAACTATAAAAATCATTAAAAAAATCATACAAAATCAGGGTAAACTAAGAGATGTTGAATTTGTACTCTGCGATACTTAAATCAACGAAGAATTCATGATTATAGAGACAATAAAATATTTTAATTTAGTGAAGAAGATGAAGACAAAAGAGAAAAAGAGAGAAGCCTTCTTATTTAGATATTATCATTGTATATGTATCATTGGTTCCAAGCCTTTTTTTTGTTGGTTGTTTATTTAAAGAATGATTATATGTCAGTTCTTAAAAAATAAGATTAGAATTTAAATTTTGATATTGTAAGAAGAGAAAAATGAGTTGAAAAAATTATCTCCAAGTCTTTATATCTAAAGTCATCTTTTATTTTATCTTATTTTAACTATTAATTAAAAAATGTGTTTTGATCCCTTACATTATCAATTTGTTACATATTAGTTATTGAACAGTTAATTCTATTAAATTTTGACGTGATACATTAACAAAATCGATAAATTTTTATTTTGATTGTTGAACTTTTTAAATTTTATTTTCTATCCTATTTACAAAATTGAAAATACTATCAATATTTTTAACCTAAATTCTAAATTTACTATCATCGTCTTCTGCCGTCGTCCGCATCATTATGTTAATATAAATATAATAGTAATTAACACGAATTAACTTGTTTTATTGGTTAAGGAAACAATTGTTGTTTTTAAAGTTCGTACGTTCGAGTTTATTTTTAGATAATTAACGTTTTGTGTTCTCTCTTGATTTTAAACCTAAAGTTTTATTTTGTCGCTGACAGTCAACCACTTCTCTTCTCAACGGCTGGTCTCTATTTCCATTTTCTTCACCTATATTTGCCTTCAATCGTTTCTCTTTTCCTATTTTTTATGTTCTTCTCTAACTGACCCGATGGGAACCATTTGTCCACGATCAAAACACTATTTTACGATTAGAAAGATGGACCCACCCTGTTGATTTGGATTGTTTTTTCATGTTCTTCTCTATATGACCTTTCAGTCTGTTTTTTTATGTTTGGGCCTTTGTTGCCCATATCCTCTTCTGAACCTAGGTTGAGCCCGTTTATTTCAGAACTCTTGTTGCCCATTCTAATTATGGTTTTGTTTAATGAATTATTATTTATTTTGATAAAAATGGTAAACTATCTCAGTGACCACCGAATTATAGGGCCGTACTTATTTTTGACCACTGAACTATCGAACTCGTCAATCATATCACTAAACTTATTAAATTGATCTATTTTGACCACCGTCGTTAAAAATTAACGGAAGTGTAACGTAGGGGTGACGTGGTAGTTAACAAAAATTTGTAAAATTATACATTTGGTCCATGTTATTTACCTATTATATTAAAATAAAATTAATCAGCCAATCAGATAATAACACATGTCATCTCTCAATTGGATAAATTTTCTTAATTTTAATTTAATTTATTTAGTATATTTTTCTTCCAATTAGGTGGTGACACGTGTCACCACCTTGATAAAGAAAAATTAAAAAGCCATGAAATGGCCGTGGATCAAACCTGAGACTTGTGGATGCTATTCCACAGCCTTAACCAAGGTGTTAAACCACTCTTATTGATATGAGTTGTACCCACTTAGATTTGAATAATATCCAGATATTTCTCCCCCCAAACTCTCCACCTTTCCAGCTTCGTCTAATCTCCGATCTCGGCCACCGTCGATTCGTGACTATTACCGTCGCCGCCAACGAATCCGTCGCCACGCCCCGGTTAAAACCCAAGAGCCACTCGCGGTGTCACGCTATCGTTTTTCGTGTAGAACCACCTAAAAGTTTGGTGAAAATCCAAATTTTTTTCTCTGTTTTTGGTCGTTTACACCGTCGTCGGTCGTCTGTTCGCGATATTACCATTGTGTTCCTCGTGCACCCGCGAGTCGAATCCCGCCCTCAGTTCACTGAACCGTTACCGGGACCTCCCCATCTCCGTGCATCCTTAAGCCTAGATTTGGGCAAAAATGTTTGGGTCATTTTATTTAATTAAATTAAAATTAAGATCAAATTGATATAATAGGTAAATAATAGGGATCAAATGTTTAATTTTATAATTTTTTGTTAATTGCCACATCACCCCTTCATATCCTTCTCTTAATTTTTTAACACGATGATCAAAATAAGTCAATCTAATAAGTTTAACGGTTTAATTGACGAGTTCAATAATTCAATAGTCAAAATAGGTACGTACCTATAGTTTGGTGGTCATTGGATAGTTTATCTAAAAAAAATGAATATCGCTCAACTTTATATAATATTGTAAACATTACCCTTTCCATTTCTCCCTTATCCAAAACCTAAATTATCAATTCCTTTACAACCTCCTCGATGATACCCAACAGCTATCGAAAGCGTCAGCGCGTGCCTCACCACCACCCGTCAATCACGCGCCTCTCCTCCTCATCCTCCGCCGTCATCCACACTTTCTCCGACAAAACCATCTCCGAATCTTCCCAAAAGCTCTACCGCACTTCCTCCGCCACATTCCCGATTACTTCCTCCTTCAATGATCCCTACACCGCCGACGTCTTGCTCCGCCTCTTCGTTGACCGTTCCGCATTTGACTCCGAAGCCCCCTCCGATTCTACCCGTCAATCTGACATCCAGATCTATCTCCACTCTGACGTCATCCGCCGCGCCAAATATTTCGCGGCGCTTTTATCCGAATGTTGGCAACACCAGACGAACATCGACGCAAACAGCGACAATGGCGCCGAAGGTTCTCGAAGCAATGACCATGATCATAATAAAAAACTAGTTCGTTTAAACCTCGGCGTTGCTGACGACGATCCGAACTCTATATCGGTCCGTATAACCGTCCTTCAACTGCTTTACACGAGCGATTTCGCAACCGTCATTGACTCCGCTTCCACCGCAATAGAAATCCTCCATGTGGCCCTCGAATTACTCTTCGAGGATTGCGTGAAATCTTGCTTGAAATTCTTGGAAGCCGTGCCGTGGAACGAGGAGGAGGAGAAGAGAGTGTTGGCCTTGATCCCCTTCTTGCGCGAGGAAGAGTCGAAGGAACTTCTTGCCCGCGTTTCGCCGGGGAAAGATGATTCATGCGAAGATATGTTGCACGGTTTGATTTTAGCGGCGATTCATAACCATCCCAACATGGCGTTCGTCAAAGCGTTTGTGGCCAAACTTCTGAGGGATTTCTCATCGCGGGAATCTGCCAGGAGGGTTTTGGAGAGGGCGTTCGAGACTAGTTTGAAAGTTGTGAAGGAGAGCTTGGAGGAATATACGAGCCCCGATTTTAGAGGAGATCATAATGAGACTGAGGCGATACAGAGGTTAAATTTGCATACGGCCATGACTAATGGGAGGCATTTGTTGTGGTTGGTTGAGAGGATGATTGAGTTGAGGGTGGCGGAATCGGCTGTGAGGGAATGGAGTGAGCAGGCTTCGCTTACGGCGGATTTGCAGAGAGCGTTTAGGGATGATGCTTGGAGGAATATTGTTCCGGGATTCCCTGCTGTCGTGCTTCGGTGTACTTGTAAGCTTGCCAATGCAGTTGCTGCTGGAACTATATTGGCTGCTAGACAGGTACTGGTTTCTTGCTTGTTATCTTGACCATATGAATTTGCAGGCCTTAATCATACCATGTCTGATAAATTGGTAAATGTAAAGTTGTGTTTTTTTAGTGGAATCTTTAGGCATTTTCCGGTATTTCTAATGAATTGCTGATAAATTGGTAAATGTAAAGTTGTTTTTTTAGTGGAATCTTTAGTCTTCACTCACTTTCTTGTACTTCTAAATTCTAATGAATTGCTGATATTGTTGAGGGCTGCTCTTTGGCAATGTGGATGCAAATTCTTGTAAAGTTGTGGGGACTAATCGCACATAGGAACAAGTTGATTCCAATTTAAAATTCATCTTGTTTAGGCGATCATGGAGTATGTATTACTATTACCTATATGGTATGTAGACATATTGTTCCAGTCTTTCTAAGCTCTGCTGATAAACTGATCCTAAAAGATAATAAACCCTAGTTTGGCCATGTTCAATCCGTTGCTGAAAGGATGTTCATGCTTTAGTCAATTAACATCGAGTCTGAAAATTTGGTTGGGATGTTAACTAAGGTAATGATTTTGTTCCAGCCTTATCACTTCTGGACCACTTGTTAATACATGTGATCTGCTTTTATAAGGTGGGGAAACAGCAAATGCATCCAATTTGGTGTATTTGGGCGATTGAATCATATGCTTGATGTGCCAACTCGAGTTAGTTGGGAAAATAAATTCTAGTCAACTTTATGTACTTAAGATCTAACAAATGCCCTTGAAATATGAATGCTTCCGGTTCTCAAAAGCTTAAGATCATCTGAAGGCTAATTACAAGTTATAACTTTAAACACAAGTATGTTCCGATCATGTGTTGAGTATATGATTAAAAAAGAGTACTAAAGGGTAATTTATTCTTACAAGATCCGAGGGTAATGCCAGATTTATCAGGAAATGGTCTGCTGCTGCTTGTTTAGTTTTAAAAAACTCCTCATTGCGTTTGTAACTTGTCACCATGCTTGAGTTTTAGAGAAGGCGAGTATTTCTTATATTCTTGTTTGTCATAAGTTGGTTAAAATGAGTTTAGCTTCTGTACATTTCAGGTTAGAATGAAGCTTGTGAAAGACTGGCTTCCCGTTCTGCTTGTGTGCAAAGACAATGTCTCACCTATGCTGCCCAGCCATAAAACACTGTACCTGGAATTGGAGGAGACATTTCTGAGAATCATCTCGACACTGCCAATGTCGGATGCACAAGTATTGTTGCAGCAATGTCTCAGCTTCTCAACCCGAAATGTCGAGGATTGCCCCCACTTGATCACCGCTTTCAATACATGGTTTCGCAGGGCAACTCAACCTCCTCCACTGGAAAATCTTGATTAGAAAGAACTGTATGGTGGATGTAAGGTGTTAGGCGATTAGTCACCCCCTCATTGCTGCTTCGGTGATGGAGGTTTGGTTTTCTCTGTGGATCTTTTGTGCATATATACCAGGCTGGGGCAGTGTGTAGAGTTATACTGCCTTCTTTGTACATAGAACTGGGGACAAATTCCCAATGTTTCAATCTATGTTGGCAACAGAGGCAAAAACTGAAAGCTTTTGATGCTTTTCTTATGTGAAAGGTGTTGGCTGAATTGTACTTTTGGTATTTCGCCAGAGCGTTGTTACTTGGATTGAAATTTATGTTGTTGCATCTGAGCTACATGAACATATTTTTTTCCGAAAATTAAACTTTAATTTTATTATTATATAACCTGTTCAAAATGTATATTGTACATCATTTCTAAACATTTACTCCCAACTAATATCAATATAATTTGCTTCAAGCTTGCGAGGCACCGAGCCCTTCAAAGAGGCATCGAATCTCTTTTTGTAAATCAAGTTACAAACATGTCAATGAAATAATGTTACAAACAAGCCATTTTAACGTTAAAACTAAAACAAAATCTAATATGATATGATATAATAGTATTTTATCCTCAGAATTTATACAATTTATGTTAATTTTATCATAGTTTAAAATAACTCAACAAATTTCATCGTCCATATTTAAAATTTTCATCAATTTAGTATTTTTGTGATACTATAGAGGGCGCTATCAAATTAAAATGGTAAAGTAATATAACACTTATGGAGGAAGAATAAGCAATTTAGGAGAACAGAAATTTAAATGTTAGAAAATTTTAAATATGAAGGAATCAATTTTTTGAATTATTTAGATTCAAAATTAAATTGATAGATTGTATAAATTAATGGAACCCGGAGACTGTGTTTGAATAAGTTGGAGTCTCGTAATCGTTTTTTTTAATGTTGTTTTTTTAAGTTGGTGCGGAAAGCAGTCTCCATAAACTGCAATGTCCGTAGGCATGTTTTAAACCGGGTTTCGAAACTGCTTTGGGCTATCTATTTTTAAAAGGTAAATTCATGGTTTCGCTGCAGTTAAGGTTAGCTTGGAATTGCTATATTGCACAGATTTGGAAGGAAAGGAATATAAGGCAGTTTTAAAGCAGGGACAGTGGTATGTGGGGGGTGAGGGGCATGCCCAACCCTATGAGCATTCTTTTTTACTTTCTTTGATTCTTTTTAAGTTTTTGTATAGTTGAGAACATAATGTAGGGTGATTATTTTTGTACTACAACATTATGTTATTCCAGCTTTGCTGCAGTTTTCGAGAGTGAATATAAATTCATTAAAAATTTATGTTATATCCAATCACATTAATAACATAGTTTAATTAAATGATATACTCGTTATTTACACATTCTTTCAATTTGGTTCTTAAAGTAAAATTCCAAAGTATGGTAACATGATAAATAATTACAATTAAATTTTTATAGGAACTCGAAAACTCGACTCGACTTGACTCCACTCGAATCGAAAAAATTTCAAATAAAGTTTGAGTTGTAAAATATGACGCTTCAACTCGAATAACTCGAAATTATTTGAATTGACTCGATCGAACGCTCACCTCTATCTTAAGATATGACACGTCAACTCGAATAACTCGAAATGTTCTAATATTTTAAATCATTTTTTCTTTTAAATCAAATATTTTTTAAAATAAAATATTTAATATTTTCATATTTAAATCATATCGAATATTTAATAACTATTTTAAATATTCGATTTAATTCAAAAATATTTGATTTAAAAGAAAGAAATTTATTTAAAATATTCGAATATTTAATTAAATTTTTATAGGAACTCGAAAAATCGACTCGAATCGAATCTATAAAACCTATGTTTGATTTTGATATAACAAAGTATGTTAAGGTTTAAATTGAAAACTTGAAATAGATTTTTAAGTCTCTCAAATGATTTATAAATCATCAAGGCTTTAATCTGATTTAAAAAACTCAAACTCCAAATATTTTCTAAGTATTCCAAGGCCAAAGTATTGAAAAACGTCCAGGCGTATCGATACGCTTCCAGCCGTATTGATACCTTTTTACAAGTTTGGCTACTGGAGAAACGCGTTTCGATACGCCCCTAACCGTATCGAAACAACGTATCGAAACAGATTGAATCTGTATCGATACGCTCTCTCTGTAAAAAACTGAAGAAGTTTGAATGGCGTACCGATACGGTTCCACTCGTATCGATACATATTTAATGGGATTTTAAATTTGAAAGCTTTTAATGATTTTGACCGTTGGTGTCAGTTGTTAGGTAACTGAAATTTAAAGTGGTGGTTGTCCCGTACCGATACGCCCTTTGCCGTATCGATATAGAAACTTCTAGTGAGCTCTGTTGAATTAATTGCATCGATACGGATGTTCCCTGTATCGAAACGGTCCCTATCCCGTATCGATACGCTTACACGCGTATTGATACACCCTCTTGTTATTGTGCAATGGTTCTTTCTATTTTGAGACAGGTATCGATACGGATCATCGTGTACCGATACAGTAAGCTGCAGAAGTGCATTTATGGTGGAAAGAGAGGGTCCCAACGGCTATAATCAATACCCTAACCACCCAAACGACTAGAATTAATAGAGAAGGTATAAATTGAAGCTAATTGAAGACCAGCAACAACCATTGCATCAAAGATAAACATCCTAGCAAAAAACCAAGCTCAAAGTGCTTATTTTCCTATCTCTTGTAAAACCCCAAATTGTGTAGTGTTCAATTCTAATCTTGTAATCAAATTTGGGTTGAGTGTTTGTACTTAAAGGGGCAATCTTGTATTGAGAGATATATTTCTTGCATTTAATTCTTCTTTGTATTCTTGTGAGAATTTGGTCAAATTTTGGGTAGAAAATTTGACCGATTGTGTAAATGTTACCTCCTAAGCCTTGAAAAGGGAACAATTAGTGGATTGTTGGTAAATCCTTAGTGGTAGTTAAGGTAGTGGATGTAGAGTTCATTTGGAACTTGAACCACTCTAAAATTCCATGTTCTTTATTCTTTAGCCATTCTATTTACTCCAACAATTTTTAAAAACCCAATTCACCCCTTCTTGGCTTTGATCAATCCATTGATCCACTCAACAATTGGTATCAGAGCCTACCTCTTTGAAGGATTAACAACCACAAGAGGAGTTCCTATGAAGAGTGTGATCAACCACAAATCAAGCCATGACTTCTACCTTCGGGTCACACATGTACGAGTCTCAATCAACCACCAAACCGTCTTTCTTTAACGGTGATAACTACCCCTTTTGGAAGAACCAGATGCACCTTTTTATTAAATCCAACGATTATCTAGTTTGAGATGCCATTGAAGATGGTCCATATATTTCGATGAAGAGAGACGACGAAGGAAGATTGATGCTAAAGAAGAAAAATGAGATGAGTGAAGAAGAGAGAAAGAAGATTCAAATTAATGATAAAGCTCTTCACATGTTGTTTTGCTCTTTCGGTCCCGACATCTACTCCAAAGTTTCCTCCATTGAAAGTGCTAAGGAAGTGTGGGATACACTAGAGACTACTTATGAAGGAACAAGTGATGTGAAGGAGACAAAGATTGGAATTCCCAATCTTAGCTATGATAATTTCAAAATGGAGCCCGACGAAACCGGGTCAAAGATGTTCGATCGCTTCTCAACAATCGTCAACGGGCTAAAAGGTTTTGAAGAGATAATCCCGGAAGACAAACTAGTCCGGAAGCTACTCTACTCACTTCCCGAGTCTTGGGATGGGAAGAGAACCGCCATCGTTAAGGCCAAAAATTTGAAGACACTCAAGCTTGATGAGCTAGTGGGTTCTCTCCTAACTCATGAGATAATGAAGCAAGGAAGGGAAGATGAAAAGAAAAAGGAAGAGAGAAGAGTGGAGAAGCTAGAGGTAGAAAAGAAGAAGAAGATAGAAGAGGCTCTCAAAGCTTCACTACACGAGGAGAGCACTTCTAGTGAGGATGAAGACTTAGAAGAATTGGCTATGATAGCCAAAAGGTTCTCACGGTTTATGAGGTCCAACCGAGGAAGGAAGATTCAACGAAAAATGGACTTCAAAACCAAAAACAAAGAAGAAGAGAGGGATCAAATCATTTGCTTTGAGTGCAAAAAATCGGGTCACATTCGTTTGGAGTGCCCTCAACTCAAGAAGAAGGGCTTTGAGAAGAAGAAGAAGCTCAAAGCCAAACTTGCTACTTGGAGTGACTAGGAGTCATCCGAGGATGAGGAACACGAAGGGGCCAACCTTTGCCTCATTGCTCTTGAGGAGGATTCCTCCATGGTAACCTCTAGCTCATCATCTTTTGATTTTACATAAGATGAATTGCATGATGCTTATGATAAGTTACAAGAGGTATATGATGAGTTAGTTGAGAAGTATAAAGAGTCGGTCATTAGAAATAAAAAGATTATTTCTCAATGCAATAGTGAACACCAAAGGGTGTTAGATGAGCTTAACAAGCTCAAAGAGTCTTTCAAAAATGTTGGTAATGTAAGAAATGAGATAGGTGAATCCTCTAAAACTAACCAACCTAAAAGAAAGACATATAACTACAAACAAAGTAGCTTCCATAGGCATAATAGAACTAATAAGATTAGAAGTGTGTGCGTTCTTAAGGAACTCGTCAAGTTTAATAATGTTGTTGCTATGTCACCTTGGATTCCTTAGGGAACCAAGCATTTAGGAGCTAACACTCGTGGACCCAAAATAATTTGGGTACCAAAAACCAAAGTGTTGAGTGTGCAAAAGTTCTACTTTTTACCCCCTATTTAACCCACATTTCTGCTACATTCAAGCATAATGCATTGCATTTAGGATAGATTTCACATATACATCACAATTATATAAATTGGCACAATTGCTACTGATTTTGGCTGATTTTGCAGGTAACTGCTGTGGCAGACTCAGGGCAGTGAAGAAGCAGAGTTGGAACACAGGACTGAAGTCGAGAAGGAAGACGATGTCGTGGCAGCCAATGACGACATCAAGGGCGAAGGGGAAAAGTAAAGTGGAGCTCGACAGATAGAGGAAATCAAGCCGGTCTGTCATGGGCCACTCTTATATTTTTCTGAGCCCTATATCAGAATGAAGGCCAAGCCCAAAGTTCAAGGAAGAAACCCAAAGAAAGAAAAGAGGACGAATTAAAGGCATCTACTTAGAAGATTTAGTCTTTAATAGAGTTGTACCTTAGTTTAAACTTGTATTCTTGCCATATTAGAAAACTTGAACCCAAGGCCTATATAAAGGCATGTAATTCGACCTAGGGAAGGACATCTCATTCTCTAGCCGTCTTCCAAAAACCCTAGTCGTTTTCCCCCTTCTCATCATGTTCTAAATTTCCCCTAGGGCTAAGGGTTGATTCTGTAAAGTAGTTGCAAGGATTGTACTATTTTTAGGATTTTTCTGTTCAATAAAATAAACTTCAAGTTTGCTTATTCTGGTTTTCAACATCTTGCAAGAGTATCGGGAGAGCATTGTGAGATTATTCATTTACTTAATATCGGGAGAGTTAAGTATACGAAAGGAATAAGTGCGGGTTCTCCAGTTTATGGTTGAACTATCTCGGACCTAGGGATAGGACGAGGTTAAGTGGCTAAGGAAGAATTCAACAACATCGGTGTTCATCCTTCGATTCACGCTGGGAGGTATCATCTAAGACGTGTTCATCGACAGATTTGGATCTAGGGATAGAACAAGTCACAACAGGGATTCTTGCCAAGCTTGAAGTACAGAGTTGTGTGATCGCTGCCGCGACAAAAACAGACTGTTGCCGCCGTAGGTGCTGCCGCGACAGGAACGACGACAAAACATGAAGTTCTATACAATGCAACACCTGCACTACTGAGCAAATCAATACCGGCCTATTTCTCTACCCTGAATCTTTTAATCTTTTATCTTCAGTATTCTTTACTATTCCTCTACAAACAATTAAACTCTCTTCTTTTTTTCTTGTACAGCAATCCAAGGTTAAAGCTATTTCCAGTCCCTGTGGATTCGACATCTGATACTTCGTGTATCACTTTACTACTTGCGTCGTGTACACTTGCACTCTATTGCGATAGACTATTTTACACGCAACACGAAGTTTAACATCTTTGTTTGTAGGGGGAGCATTGCTACAAGGCCAAAACACAAAGTCAAAACTCATGGTACCTTGATAATGGATGCTCGAGGCACATGACCGGAGACAAGAGTCGATTCATGGACTTAAAGCCAAAAAGTGGAGGAGTAGTGACGTTTGGTGACAACTCCAAAGGCCACATTAAAGGTATTGGATCCATATGTAACCACTCTACTATTCTCATTGAAAATGTTTTATATGTCGATGGTCTAAAACATAATTTATTGAGCATTAGTCAATTATGTGACAAAGGGTTTAATGTCTTATTTGATAAAAATGGGTGCAAAATTGTTGACATTAAATCAAATTATATAATGCTCATTGGTCATCACATAGGTAATATATACATGGTGCATTTAGATGACATTCATACATCCCATGCATGCTTTGTTGCACAAAATGAAAATGATGCATGGCTATGGCATATGAAACTAGGACATGCTAGCATTAGTGTTTTAGAAAACTTAGTTTCCCTAAATCTAGTTAGAGGTTTGCCCAAAATTAAGTTCTCAAATGACAAAATTTGTGATGCATGCTCTAAAGGTAAACAACATAAATAATCCTTTAAATCCATTAATGATGTTTCTACAAGTAGGTATTTATAACTTATTCACATGGATTTATTTGGGCCTATTAGAACTATGAGCTTCGGTGGTAAATCGTATGCATTTGTACTTGTTGATGACTATTCTAGATTTACTTGGGTTCTATTCTTAAGTACTAAAGATGAGGCTTTAGAAAAATTCATCACATTTTCAAAATTAACTCAAAATGACCTTGAACTTAAAATTTCTCATATTAGAAGTGATCATGGAACCGAATTTCAAAATCTAGGTTTTGAAGAGTTTTTAAATGAAAATGGTATTAGCCACAACTTTCCGGCTCCTCGAACTCCTGAACAAAATAGGGTAGTTGAGAGGAAAAATAGAACTTTACAAGAAATGGCTAGAACCATGCTTTGTGAAAAAAATTTACCTAAATATTTTTGGGCGAAAGCCACAAACACCGCTTGCTACATTGTAAACCGAGTAATGATTAGGCCACTTTTAAAGAAAACACCATATGAGGTTTTAAAATCTAAAAAGCCTAACATTAGCTATTTTCATCCATTTGGTTGCAAGTGTTTTATTTTAAACAATGGAAAAGATAATTTTGGTAAATTTGATGCTAAAAGTGATGAAGCTATTTTCTTAGGTTATTCCTTAAACTCTAAAGTCTATCGTGTATTTAATAAGAGAACTTTAGTTGTAGAAGAGTCTATTCATGTTGTATTCGATGATAACCTCATTCCGAGGAATGATTCTTGTGATGATGATGTAGGAATCCTTGATGCCTTTGATGGAGGAAAAACTTCAAAGGAGGATGAGATTCCAACGAAAGAAGAGGATACACAAGATCCACCTCTTGAAGCCTTGAAGGACTTGGCTCTTGTAGAAAAGGAAGTGAGCTACCCAAGGGAGTACAAATATGTCAAAGGTGGTGAAATCTTGGGTGATCCATCCAAGGGGGTAACTACTAGATCTTCTCTTAAACTCATGAATCATGTTGCTTTTATCTCATGTATAGAGCCTAAGAACATTAAATAAGCATTAAAAGATGATTTTTGGATTATAGCTATGCAAGAAGAGTTAAATCAATTTGAGAGAAGTAATGTTTGGACATTAGTTGAAAGGCCTAGTAATCAATCTACTATAGGAACTAAATGGATATTTAGGAACAAACTAGATGAGAGTGGTAACATTGTGAGAAATAAAGTTAGATTAGTTGCTCAAGGTTACACTCAAGAAGAGGGAATAGATTTTGATGAAACCTATGCACCCGTAGCTAGGATGGAGACTATTAGGATGTTGCTTGCATATGTATGTTATTATGATTTCAAGCCTTTTCAAATGGATGTTAAAAGCACATTTTAAATGGTTTTATAAATGAGGATGTGTATGTGGAACAAACACCGGGTTTTGAAGATTCAAAATTTCCAAATCATGTTTTCAAACTAACTAAAGCACTTTATGGTTTAAAACAAGCTCCTAGAGCTTGGTATGAAAGACTTTCAAACTTTTTGATTGAAAAAGGTTTTGAAAAAAGTAAGGTGGACACTACACTTTTCATAAAAAGGTATAAAAATGACATCTTAGTAGTACAAATATATGTTGATGATATTATTTTTGGATCTACTAATGAGTGTCATTGCAAAGAGTTTGCTAAGTTAATGCAAGGTGAATTCGAGATGAGCATGATGGGGGAGCTCTCATTCTTTTGGGACTCCAAATCAAGCAAAGGAAGGATGACACCTTCATCAATCAAGCAAAGTACATCAAGGATATGCTCAAGAAGTTTGGCTTGGAGAATGCAAAGCCTCAAGCCACACCAATGAGCTCATCTACAAAGTTTGACAAAGATGAAAGAGGTAAGTGTGTTGACTCTAAGCTTTATCGCTCTATGATTGGATCTTTGCTTTACCTTACCGCAAGTAGACCGGATATTTTGTTTAGTGTTTGTTTGTGTGCTAGGTTTCAAGCTAGTCCTAGAGAGTCTCACCTTATAGCCGTTAAGAGAATCTTTAGGTACCTTAGAGATACTCATTGTTTAGGTCTTTGGTACCCTAGAGACTCAACCTTCATCCTTCATGCTTATTCGGATGCAGATTATGGGGGGTGTAAAATCGATAGGAAGAGTACTTCGGGAACATGTCAATTCTTAGGTAGTATGCTCATATCTTGGTTCTCTAAGAAACAAAATAGTGTAGCTCTATCTACCACCAAAGCCGAGTACATATCCTTAGGGAGATGTTGTGCTCAAGTCCTTTGGATGAAGCAACAACTCTTAGATTATGGTATTAAAGTTGAAACCATATCCCTTAAGTGTGATAACACTAGTGCTATATGCTTAACCAAAAATCTCATCCAACACTCTAGAACCAAACATATAGAGATAAGTCATCATTTTATTAGAGATCATGTCCTTAAAGAAGATGTTGTTATAGAGTACGTTGACACCTTGAACCAACTAGCGGACATTTTTACTAAACCTCTAGACAAAGAGCGTTTTTGGTCCCTTAGGAGAGAGTTAGGCCTAACTAGCCTTCCTTGACCCTTTAGGACTCTTTTTGAGGTTAAAATCACTTGAATTTGTGAAATTGCATGTTTATGTGTTGTTGCTCTTGAAAATATCCATGCTTATAGCTAGGGGAGTATGCTTCTGTTAGAATATGCTTAGAACTGCTCATTCATCAATTGCATTCATTTTAGAGGTGCTAAAATCGAGCATTTGGTTGTTCTTAAAGCCTAAAATGCATTTTTGGGCATAGGGTATCGATACAGCCTTACGCGTATCGATACGAGTATTGTATTAGCTTTCCAGACTGCATTTTGCCTAAAACGGGTATCGATACAGTTAAATCCGTTTCGATATAAGCTAAAAGCGTTTCGATACGGATTGCATCCATTTCGATACGGTCCTTCAACGAGCATTTCAAGGGAATTACGATTTCACCCCCGTATCGATACGCGATTGCACAGACAGCTTCTTAATGGTATTTAAAGAGTTTCACTTTTACCAAAATTGCAATTTTAAAACCCTAGCAGTTTTCTCTCTATAAAAAGCCTCTCAACCCCTCATATTTTCACACCACAACTCAAAATCTCTTGAGGGTTTTCAACACCAAGCAAAGCTTTTCAAGCTTTTCATCAATTTGGTGCAAAGTTATTCTCCCATTCCCTTCTATCAATATCAAGGTATAAACCTCTTTTTTATTCTCTTTTGATTTTCGTTTTAAATTTTCTTTTGTTTTTCTTTTGTTTTTCTCAACAACAATCTTTTTTAAAACCTGTTTCTATTTTTTTTAACAAAAACCTTGATTATTGATTTTCAATGGGTTGAATGAGAAAGTTAATGCATACACTGTTTTTGATCTTTTCTCTAGTAAATGACACCTAAAAAGAGAGCACACACTAGTGAAGTCGGTGAAGGTTCTAATGCCGGAGATGGTACTCGCCCGAACCTCACTCTTATCTATCAACAGTGCTTTAAGACTTCCGAAGATCTCACATATTTCCGACAATTTCAAAACTACAAAATCCGTCCGGAGAGGGTAATTTCCGTTCCTTTTCTCAACTCGGAGCGCTTCAAATTTGTTTACTTACCATTGCTCCAAGAATGGAAATTTATGGATTTTATTCAAATTCCCGGCCTTTTCTATCGCAATTTGGTATTGATTTTCTATGCTAATTCCAAGTGTGTTACCAATACATCGGGTGTTGTTACGGCTGTTAATTACTATCTAATGGGTAAAAAGGTCACCATCAATGTTCAATCTATTTGTGATGTGTTCAAGTTAGAGGATGAATGTCTTGATGATGAGAATGCTCTTGGCCATGTCTTAAGTGGTTCCGTCACCGCTCTTAATGCTCAAGATCAGATCCTACATTTGATGGTTTTTTGGTGGTTTAGGCCCTCGAGAGGCAACTATTCCACTATCCGCCAAGTTGACGATTTTGGATTCGTTGCTTCCGTCAAAGACAACAACCAAACCTTGCTCGGATTATGTTTGCGGAGATTGCCTATCTCGTGCAACATCACCACACTACTCTTGTCACTTCATTCACTTATGGAACGACCTTAAGTTATTTCTTCACACAAAAGGAGATAGATTGTTCACATGACTACCCGACTTTCCTCACTGATCCTATCGATGAAAGATCTCTTTCAAGGGGTAAGTTCATGTACTTTAATGGAAATTGGCTTCGTCTATCCGAACTCCCTAGTGATGCTATTCCGGAAGAAATTGCTAATCCTCAAGTCGCTCAAGCTTCTCAAGCTCCTCCTCCTCCACCTTCCATGGATGCCCTCGTGACCTTTCTCAACGAGCAATTCACTGGCTTGCGCACGGGAATTGCTTCCATGTATTAAGGGATGAGTTCAGGATTTGCTACTATAGACACACGTTTTACAAGTCTTGAAGATCGTGTGAAGAATGTGGAGACGCGTCTCACTTCCCTTGAAGGCGGTCACAACTCGATAAACATATCCCTTACCGCTTTTCATGACGAGTGGCGTCAATCTCGGAGGAATGATGATGCACATGATGAGGACGATGAAGATGATTAAGATGCGTAGTAGTTCATCTTTGCATATCATTCATGTCATTTAGGATATTTATGCACTTTCGATTATATTTTTAGGACTAAGTTTGCATTCTAAAACCTATGCTTTGATTTTCTTTTTTTTTTTGGATTTTATGTTGATGTTATCTTTATTTTGAACTTAATGATTATCTATATTATGTTGCTTGGTTATTATTTATGCCTTTTGCCTATGTTTATCAATGTCTCTATTTTTGATCTAACAAAAAGGGGGAGAGGGAACAAGCTCACACTTAAAATTTTGATTTTCAACTTAAAGTTTACCTAGCTAATATTAAGGGGGAGTTATTTTGCAAAGTTTTTCAAAGTGTCAAAATTTTCAAGTTTTGGTTTTGTTATATCAAAAAGGGGAGATTGTAAAACCTATGTTTGATTTTGATATAACAAAGTATGTTAAAGATTAAATTGGAAACTTGAAATAGATTTTTAAGTCTCTCAAATGATTTATAAATCATCAAGGCTTTAATTTGATTTGAAAAACTCAAACTCAAAATATTTTCTAAGTGTTCCAAGGCCAAAGTATTGAAAAACGTCCAGGGTATCGATACGCTTCCAGCCGTATCGATACCTTTTTTACAAGTTTGGCTACTGGAGAAACGCGTTTCGATACGTCTCTAACCGTATCGAAACAGATTGAATCTGTATCGATACGCTCTCTTTGTAAAAACTGAAGGAGTTTGATTGGCGTACCGATACGGTTCCACCCGTATCGATACGAATTTAATGGGATTTTAAATTCAAAAGCTTTTAATGATTTCGACCGTTGGTGTCAGTTGTTAGGTAACCGAAATTTAAAGTGGTGGTTGTCCCGTACCGATACACCCTTTGCTGTATCGATACGGAAACTTCCAGTGAGCTATGTTAAATTAATTGCATTGATACGGGTGTTCCCCGTATCGAAACGGTCCCTATCCCGTACCGATACGCTTACATGCGTATCGATAAGCCCTCTTATTATTGTGCAACGACTCTTTCTGTTTTGAGACATGTATCGATACGGGTCCTCGTGTACCGATACGACAAGCTGTAGAAGTGCATTTATGGTGGAAAGAGAGGGTCCCAACGACTATAATCAATACCCTAACCACCCAAACGGCTAGAATTAATAGAGAATGTATAAATTGAAGCTAATTGAAGACCAGCAACAACCATTGCATCAAAGATAAACATCCTAGCAAAAAACCAAGCTTAAAGTGCTTATTTTCCTATCTCTTGTAAAACCCCAAATTGTGTAGTGTTCAATTCTGATCTTGTAATCAAATTTGGGTTGAGTGTTTGTACTTAAAGGGGCAATATTGTATTGAGAGATATCTTTCTTGCCTTTAATTCTTCTTTGTACTCTTGTGAAGGTTTGGTCAAATTTTGGGTAAAAAATTTGACCGATTGTGTAAAGGTTACCTCTTAAGACTTGAAAAGGGGAAGAACAATTAGTGGATTGTTGAAAAATCCTTAGGGGTAGCTAAGGTAGTGGATGTAGAGTTCATTTGGAACTTGAACCACTCTAAAATTCATTGTTCTTCATTTTTAGCCATTCTATTTACTCCAACAATTTTTAAAAACCCAATTCACCCCCTCTTGGTTTTGATCAATCCATTGACCCACTCAACAGAATCGGAAAAATTTCAAATAAAGTTTGAGTTGTAAAATATGACGCGTCAACTCGAATAACTCAAATTTTTTTGACTCGACTCGATCGAATGCTCACCTCTATCTTATGATATGACGCGTCAACTCAAATAACTCGAAATATTCGAATATTTTAAATCAATTTTTTCTTTTAAATCGAATATTTTTAAAATAGAATATTTAATATTTTCATATTTAAATCACATTGAATATTTAATAACTACTTTAAATATTTGATTTAATTTCAAAATATTCGATTTAAACCAAAAATTTAAAATATTTGAATATTTAATTAAATTTTTATAGGAACTCGAAAACTCAACTTGACTCGAATCGAAAAAATTCAAATAAAGTTTGAGTTGTAAAATATGACGCGTCAACTCGAATAACTCAAAATTTTTTGACTCTACTCGATCGAGCGCTCGCCTCTATCTTAAGATATGACGCGTCAACTAGAATAACTCGAAATATTCGAATATTTTAAATCATTTTTCTTTTAAATATTCAAATATTTAATAACTACTTTAAATATTCGATTTAATTTAAAAATATTAGATTTAAAAGAAAAAAATTGATTTAAATATTCGAATATTTAAAACAGTTATTAAATATTCGATTATTTTTTTAAAAATATTTAAAGTAGTTATTAAATATTCAAATATTTTGAATTAGTTTTTTCTTTTAAATCAAATATTTTTAAATTAAATCGAATATTTAAAGTAGTTATTAAATATTCGATGTGATTTAAATAAGAAAATATTAAATATTCTATTTTAAAAATATTCGATTTAAAAGAAAAAAATGATTTAAAATATTCTAATATTTCGAGTTATTCGAGTTGATGCGTCATATCTTAAGATAATGGTGAGTGTTCGATCGAGCCGAGTCAAAAAATTTCGAGTTATTCGAGTTGACGCGTCATATTTTACAACTCAAACTTTATTTGAAATTTTTTCAATTCGATTGGAGTCAAGTCGAGTTTTCAAGTTCCTATAAAAATTTAATTGTAATTATTTATCATGTTACCATACTTTAGAATTTTGCTTTAAGGACCAAATTGAAATAATGCGTAACTAACGAGGACTAAATTTAGTGAATTATTTCGAATTAGGACTAAATTGATTGAATGTATAAATATGAAGGACTAAATATGTTATTTTATAACAAACACTCAACGAGATTTAACGTCTAATTACCATTTTGTTATAAAGTTTAATTGTCATTTTATGATATTTAAAAAGTTTAGTTACCATTTTATTTTTTTACCAAAGTTCAGTGTCCATATGTGTACTGTCTTTACCCAAAAAACAAAGTGTTTCTTTACTAGGGATGGGCAAAAATACCTGACCCGGTTGACCTGACCTGATGACCCGAACTTAAAAATACCGGGTAATTTTCTAAAAAAAATTACCCGACCAGGCTGGGTACCCGACTCGAGAATTTTCCCAGGACACAGGCCGGAATTTTTAAGTTATCGGGTATCCGACCCGACAATATTTAATATATATTTTTTATATTTTCAATTATATTTTTATTTTAAATTTCTTAATATTTTTACTTTAAAACTAAATTTAAATCCCTAAATTCTTTTTATGTTTGTATTATATAATTTTAAGTGTAAAATTTTTAAAATATATTTTTGTGTTTAATATGTATTTTTTTAAAATTTTAGAATTAAAAAATAAAAAAATATACTGGTATTCGGTACCCAGATGTTTCGGGTATCCGAATGAAATGGGTCGGAACACGGGCCGAAGATTGAGGTACCCGAAAAATCGGGTACCCGAAAATTCGCACCCCTATTTCTTACTAAACTCATAAGTTGGGTTCGACAATTTGCTTTTGATTTCACTGAATTCAATGTTTCTCTCGACTCTTGACATGGAAGAACTAAACAAGGAGAATTCATTTAGGAAGAAGGAAAATTAATTATAAATAAGAATGGGGTGAAGAGGTAGGAGACTAGGAGTAGTGGAAAAAATCATGTAGAAGTGATCTGGGCCCGGCAGCGTCAGTCAAACTCAGTCCAAACCATAAACCTTTCTTCCTCTCTTGTTTTCTTTCTCAAACTTACAGCCATCGACTTCACTGTAAAAAGATGGTTACTTTCTCTGGGTTTGTTTTCATTTCGATTAAGAACTCATAGTTAAAGACTTGGAGTAGCAGGTAGACAGGCCTTGATTTCATAAAGCTAATTAAAATTTGTTTCTTTTTCTTAGTTGATTTTTTTTTTTCGAGTATAAACAGAAAAGGTAGGAAAATGCCCGTTGCGGAGCTGAAAGAGAGGCACGCTGCGGCGACGGCGACTGTAAACAATCTGAAAGACCGACTGAGGCAGAGACGCCAGCAGCTGCTCGACACTGATGGTGACAAATTTCAATCCTTTTTTTATTATTTATTACTGTTTCTATATATATGTTTTGGAATTTTGAAAATTTGCTTCTGAGATCTGTTTGGGATTTTGGGTAGTCGCTGGATATGCAAGAACTCAAGGGAAGAGTCAGGTTACTTTTGGTTCAACGGATCTGGTTTCCTGTAGGACCTTGCAAGGTCACACTGGCAAGGTATCATTTCTTCTAATCAAATTTGCTAAATACTTTAAATTTGATTTGTTTTTGAAAATGGGGTTTTGTTCTTCTTGTAAATTTCTTTGCTACATAACTTGAAGAGGATCAGATTCCTGCTTTTAAGTAGTTTTTTGAAGGACCTTGTTATTTGCTGAAATGGGAGGAAGAACACAACTTAAATATTACTTGTCATGGTGCTGACTATATACGATGTGCTACGTTTGAATTTATTACCAAGGAATATGCAGGTATACTCATTGGATTGGACACCCGAAAGAAATCGAATTGTAAGCGCCTCTCAGGATGGACGCTTAATTGTATGGAACGCTCTAACGAGCCAGAAAACTCATGCCATAAAGCTGCCTTGTGCATGGGTTATGACATGTGCTTTTTCACCGACCGGTCAATCCGTTGCCTGCGGTGGTCTTGATAGTATGTGTTCTATTTTCAACTTGAATTCATCGACCGACAGGGATGGAAACCTACCAGTGTCGATAAGCCTTAGTGGGCATAAGGGGTATGTTTCTTGTTGCCAGTATGTTCCAGATGTGGACATTCACATTATTACTAGTTCCGGAGATCAGACATGTGTACTATGGGATATTACAACAGGCCTCAGAACTTCGGTTTTCGGGGGAGAATTTCAGTCTGGACATACCGGTGATGTGCTGAGGTATTTTAGTTCTTTTTTTTGGCTCAACTTATATGTTCTATCGAACGTTCTTAATAAAAAACTTTTATAAAAAGACTGGCCTTTTTGAATCGACCACAAGGTAAGCTGGTTTCGGTCTACTTGGATTACTAAGTAAGTGATTCAAAATCGGGGCGTGTTCAATATTTTTTATGAACTGGCCTCAGCATGAATTTGAATTGGAAAAGTTTTTGATGTAATTACTTGTTAACTGCTGGTTGTAACCTTGAGGAAGCCTGGACCTCACTTTTTGTATATGAAATTTTATCTGATAGATTTATTCTGCTTTTATCATGTATGTAATGGACCATATGACCACTAGTATTCTGTTTTCAAGAAGTATAATACTATTAGAAACTTATTATGAATGATGATGAATTTGTTTTACAATGTTACTTTTTTTCCTTTCTTTCAGTGTCTCAATCAATGGATCAAATTCGAGAATGTTTGTTTCTGGTTCGTGTGATGCAACTGCCCGACTGTGGGATATTCGTGTTGCAAGTCGAGCTGTGCGTACATTTCAGGGTCATGAGGGTGATGTTAACTCTGTGAAGTTCTTTCCAGACGGCAATAGGTTTGGAACTGGATCGGATGACGGAACTTGTAGGTTGTTTGACATCAGAACCGGTCACCAGTTGCAAGTATACTATCAGCAACATGGCGATAATGAGGTTCCGCATGTGACCTCGATTGCATTCTCCATATCTGGAAGACTCCTCTTTGCTGGATACTCAAATGGAGATTGCTATGTATGGGACACTTTATTGGCAAAGGTACACATCATCTCCCTGATTTTAATTCTTGGCAAAGTATTTTCCTCCATGATGGTTCAATTATTTCTTCAATATCATAAAGTATCCCCCTCCATTGTTTAGATCATGTTGTGTGGAGAAATACGTCGTGTGAAGCTTGAAATGTAGCGGGTTATAGATGTTGATTTATGAAATCCCTTTTTTTTTCTCTTTTAAGTATGAGCTCAAACTAATCAAAGCCGGTTCGACTTTTGCATACGGTAGGCAGTGTTTCTAATTACCTACGGGTTTGGCAGGTTGTGTTGAACTTAGGATCTGTCCAGAATTCACACGAGAGCCGGATTAGCTGTTTGGGTTTGTCGGCTGACGGCAGCGCCTTATGTACAGGAAGTTGGGATACAAACCTCAAGGTTAGTCTATGTTAGTCATTTTTTTTCAAAATGTATTTTCAACTTGTAGAAATGAAAAACCAACCATGACTAGTTGTGATAAAACTTGATTGTTGGCATGGCAGATTTGGGCATTTGGAGGACACAGGACGGTGATTTGATTCGAGTTATAAGACGGGGAAACCAGTTCCTTGTCGCCATTCTTCCTAACACAGTCCTTCCTGGAAGAGATTCATTAGTGTTTCAACCATGTTCGCCGTTCGGGGGGAAAGCCGATGTGATTAGTGGATAAGAGAGATGTTAAATGTAGTCAGTTAATTTGTTGTAAATATTGTTGCAAGTAGTTAGTTAGTTAGTGAAGCCATTTTATGTGTATATATAAGACAAGTGTATTGTGAGTTATTATTATGAATGAAAATATATTCATGAAAATATATTCATTTCAACATGGTATCAGTTTCAGGCCGTTTCTTTGGGTTTTAATTTTTGAGCCCAATTTCTTTTTTTCTCTTTTGGGTCGTCTTTGCTGGTATCCAATTTCTGTTTTCCCAATTTCCCAATTTCCGATTCTCTGTTAGGGTTTTCTCTTTGCGTTTTTTCCCTGTTTCCATGCCTCCTGCTGGCGTTACTCCTCCGGTGATTGATTCTGTCACCGTCGATTACAATCACCCACTCTATTTGCATCCTTCTGATGCCCCTGGTGCCGTTCTTGTTTTTCAGCCGCTGACTGGCATCGAGAATTATTCAGTTTGGAGCCGCTCTGTTCGCATCGCCTTCCTCGCGAAAAACAAGATCGGATTTCTTGATGGCACCTGCAAGAAGACTGATTTTGCTAGGATTCTTCAGACTCTTTGGGATCGCTGCAATGCCATCACTCTTTCGTGGATTCTCAATGCTGTGAGTTCAGATCTTTCGGCTGGTATCGCTTTCACTTTCAGTACGGCTCTTGTGTGGCAAGATCTGAAGGAACGATTCCACAAGGTTGACGGATCTCGAATATTTTTTCTCCATCGCGAAATCACCATGTTTACTCAAGGTGATTTGTCTATCTCCGCTTACTTTACCCGACTCAAATTGCTCTGGGATGAATACTCTGCGTTGGTCCCTTTTACTCCCTGTGATTGTGAGCAATCTCAGGCGAATCTGTCGATTCTCACTCAGCAGCGTTTGTTTCAATTCCTCAATGGTTTGAATGAAACCTATGCTGCCGTTCGAAGTCAGTTGCTGTTGATGCAACCCTTGCCTACTGTCAATCGGGCCTACTCGATGCTTATTCAAGAAGAGTCTCAACGCCTTCATCTCTCTGGTGTGTCTTCTCTCTCGGATATCTCTGGTGTATCTGCCATGTTCTCCAATACTGCTGGTGTTTCTCCTTCGATGCGGCGTCGTTTTTCTGGTACTTGCTCTCACTGTGGTGTTAAGGGTCACAAGAGGGACAATTGCTACCGGCTTATTGGATTCCCAGCTGATTTCAAATTTGGCAAGAAGAAGGGAGTTCAGGCTGCACTGACTATTCAATAGGACTCATCTCCCACTTCTTCTGTTGTTTTCTTACCGTCTCCTCCTGCTGTTTCGGAGGTTGCCTCTTTGCCATCTCCTCCGGTCTTCACTCAGGAGCAATACAATCAGCTGTTATGTCTTCTCAACAAGCCTGTTTCCAGTGATTCAACTGTGAATTTGGCAAGTAATGATTCTTGTTGTGTACCTGCTTACGATTCTGTTTCTTGGATATTAGATACTGGCGCAACTGACCATATATTATCTGATTTCAAGTGTTTGATTAATCCTGTTCCTTGTCTGTCTAATTCACGGTTTGTTCATCTTCCTCATGGTCAAACTGTTCCTATTACTTACTATGGTTCTGTATCTTTGTCTTCTGGTCATTTTCTTAGGGATGTTTTGTATGTTCCTCATTTTAAACATAATTTGCTTTCTATTTCGAAACTCACTAATGATCTTCATTGCACTGTTCTATTTTATCCTGATTTCTGCCTACTGCAGGATCTCTCAACTGGTCAGACAGTGGGGATTGGTAAACGTGTTGGTGGTCTTTATTTCTTTACCACTTTCAAAGTTGTTTCTAGATTATCTGGTACTTCGTCTCTTACTCATTGTATGTCTTCTGCTTCTGTTGCAAATGTTAATAAAAATTCTGCTCTTTGGCATTCTAGATTTGGTCATGCTACTCTTTCAGTTTTAAATAGATTGCCTGTTTTTAGTTCTGAGAAATTTAATTATGATAGTATTCCACATTGCTCTGTTTGCCCTAAGACTAAGCAAACTAGGTTGCCATTCCCCATTAGTTCTTCTAGGTCTGCTAATTGCTTTGACCTCATTCATATCGACTTATGGGGGCCATATCGGGTTTCTACTCATTTTGGTCACAGATTTTTCTTAACTATAGTTGATAACAAACCTAGGATGACATGGGTCTACTTGTTGAGGTTAAAATCTGATGCTATTTTATCTCTTAAAGCTTTCTTTGCTATGGTTCATACTCAGTTCCAGTCCATTATTAAAGTTGTTCGTAGTGATAATGGTACTGGATTTTTCAATTCTGAATGCTCTTCTTTTTTTGCTTCTTTGGGTTTGTTCACCAAATTTCTTGTGTCCATACTCCTCAGCAAAATGGTGTAGCTGAGCGTAAGCATAGGCATTTATTAGAGGTTGCTAGAGCACTAAGATTTCAATCTAATGTTCCCTTAAAATTTTGGGGTGAGTGTGTGCTTACTTCTTGTTACATAATTAATAGATTACCTTCTGCTTCTCTTGAATGAAAATCTCCTTATGAATTACTATATCTTAAATCCCCTTCTTTCTCTCATTTTAAAGTATTTGGTTTCTTGTGTTATGCAACTAATACTGCTGTCACTGACAAATTTTCTCCTCGAGCCATTTCTTCTGTTTTTTGGTTATTCTTCTACAAAAAAAGGTTATTATAACACCCCTCACCCGGATTAGAGGCAAGGAGCGTTATATTAATTTATAACAGATTCGGATTAAGCAGCGGAAGGGTTAACCATTTCTGTGTAATATTTTTTTTATTTCCTTTCGAATACAACCTTATCATTTAGCTGTCTTAAATTCATTCACTAACCATATATATTCAGCTATATCAAATACATTCATTCTACATTTATCATACAATGTTTCTTATCATAATTGCATTGGTATTTAGGTGGGCTCGTATAAATCATTTATCTATCTTATTCTTTTAAAACCAAATCTAATTGAATTACAAGTTCCATTCGAATCGTGTATGCATTTTAAATCTACATACTCAAATTCATTCATATTAATTCTACTCCATTCGAATGCTTCCCATTCAATTTCTATTCGATTCGGTATTCATATACAAATTCTAATTTTAGTAATTTATATCATTCGATTGTACCTTAGTCCTTTTTAATTCAAATTTTCAGGTTAGACTATAAGCACAATTCAATTCATAGTGCTAACCGATTCATACATCATTCATATAATCATATCCGAATATAACATCCATAGTGTTTGGTTTTCCTTATACAAAATACTACTCGGGGTAACTTTAAACGGCCAAACTTACAGGTTGCCTATACAAAAAAAATCCAACAAAAAGAATCGAGCCCTCAAAACATATACTCGGGCGATCTATACCCCAAATATGTACCCCCTTAATTACATACCAAAATGAAGGGAAATGTTTTATAAAGTTTAAACATGGCTAAAGAAATAGTTCATAAACATCACCATTAGACCGAATTGAACTAACATGCAGACCGCTAGACCACCCAACATAAGCACGACAAAGATAGGTGTTGAGTGGATCGAAAGATCGATATTTACCAAGAGGGGGGTGAATTGGAAAATTAAAGGATTGTAGTGGAAATTGGCAAATTAAAAATGATGAACACGTAATTTAGAGTGGTTCAAGTTCCAAATGAACTCTACATCCACTACCTTAGTCTCAGTAAGGATTTGCAACAATTTCACTAAATTGATCTTCCCCTTTTCTAGGACAAGGAGGCAACCCTTTACAATATCGGTTGATTTTTCTACCCAAAAATCAACCCAACCCTCACACAAGAGAACAAAGAAATTTGTAGGCTAATTAGGTATCTCTCAATACAAATGATAGCCCCAATACAAGCACTCAACCCAATTTTACAAAATATGAATGAAGAACACAAATTGGGATTTTACACAAATTTGGGATTTTTGCTCAAATGCTTGAATTTGATGTTTGGATGTTTGCTTTTGGATCAATAGTTGTTGCTGATGCTTTTGGATGTCTCTTTTATACCTTCTCATTGATTTCTAGCCGTTTGGGTGGCTGGGAACATAAATGGAGCCGTTGGAACCCTCTCTTGCCACCATAAATGCAGTCTGCACCAACCCGTTTCGGAACACGGGGAACCTGTTTCGGAACGGACTAAAATAGAAAGAGCCGTTGGGGTGCATTTAAGAGCCCGTTTCGAAACGCCTTAGGGCCGTTTCGGAACGTTTTTGCCACTGTCAAGGGTCGTTTCGGAACGGTCCTAGCCCGTTTCGAAACGCCTTAACGGTTTTCAGAAAATCAGTTAAAACATACAACGGTCATATTTTTTCAAAATAAAACCTAGCCCTTGTTTCGGAACGGGAGTGAACCGTTTCGAAACGAAATGGCTACTGTCAAAGGGTCGTTTCGGAACGGGCTTGATCCGTTTCGAAACACCCCTTTTATATTTAAAAATCTGAAATATTTGAAATAAAACAACCCTTTTTAAATCCTACATGAGAAAACATAAAGATGCAATCTTAATCCTAAAAGCATAAATAATATGATATGATATGAAGTTCCTAGGCCTCGTCATCATCATCCTCGTCATCATCATCATCACTCTTGGCTTGAGAGCGGTGAAACTTCGTCCATTGCCCATAAAGAGTGGAGAAGGAAAAGGTCCAAGTTGGAATGAGAAGTCTCAAGAGAAAGAAGGCGATCCTCGACATTCTTCAAACGATTGCCCATTGTTTCAAAGCCCGAAGCAATGCTAGTGTCCAAAGCATTCATCCGAGTGTCCAAAGCATTGAACCGCTCGGTGAGGAAAGCCGTGAGGGCTTCATTGTTTTCAACTGGAACTTGCGGTGGAGGAGCAACGGGAGCAGGATCCGCTTCTCTATCAACTCTTTCCCAAAAACCATTCACATATTGGAACCCGGGCTTTCGAAGGGATGACTCACCAATCTTGGTCTTGCGAGGGATCGGAGAGTCGTAGGTACAATCAATGCCAAGATTATCAAATAAGGCGCTCAAGACAATGCCATATGTGAAAGACTTCAACTCATTCGTGTCAATAAGATTGATATTATTGACTATCTCGGCAAAAATAATCTTAGGCACATTTGGGCGCTCACCCCTACGGAAACACTCTAGCCAAAAGTGATCAGTGTGACGGATATGAGAGTATTTGCCTCCGGAAGGACGAATAAACCAAGACACCATCAAGTGAAGAACTCGATCGTGCACATCCAAAGAAAGTGCCTTATCGGTGAAAGAGCCAAAGTGGCGTTCATCCTCAAGACCCTCATTCTTAAGCTTAAGAGCAGACTCTAAAAGTGCAACATTAACAACAAACTTTCTGCCTAATAAGGATGATTCAATTCCTATGATCTCGGTTTTGGTCTCATCATAAAGAAAACGAGCATTTGAATAAAAGAGGAGTACCATGTTTTTGAAGCAAACTTCCGGAAGGCTCAAGAAATCCATGAGATTCCACTCATCCAAACGAGGGAGATAACGAAAAAGGAATCGCTCGGAATTGAGGAACTCAAGATCAATGACACGTTCCTTACGAACCGCGAAATCCTTGACATAAGCAAAGCGAGCACGCGCGTCCGGATTTTTAAGAGATTTCTGAAAAAGCATAGTGATATTCGGACGAATGCTCGAATCACCGGATTGAACGGCCTTGCGCTTTTTGTTCGATTGATCCGCCATCTAAAAACATTAAGCAAGTGTTTTAAAATTGAGTGTATGCATTGATATTTATAATCAATCCAATAATAAATCCCACTTAGGTTTTTGAAAACAAAAATTAAAATAAAAAAACAGTTTAAAAAAATACGATTGAAAAAATTTATATTCGAATCAAAAATTTTGAGATTTGAAATTTTTTTACAAGATTTTGAAAACCCACAACAAAAAAACATATAATTTATACAAAAATAAAATTTTCTAACCTAAGATTCGAACAAAAATTGAAAGAAAAAGAAAAAAATAGAAAAATTACCTTAGTTTGGGATTTTGGATGATTTTGAAGAACTCCTTGCACAAGATTGATGAAACTTGCTTAGACTTAAGTTGAAGAGTGAAACCCCTCACAATTTTGTGAAAATCAAAGAGTTTTAGAGGGTATTTATAGAGAGGGAGGCGGTTTAGGGTTTTAGAGATTGATATAAAGTGAGTTTGTATCATTAAAAGCCCTAATTTAAAGCAGTCCGCGATGCCGTTTCGGAACGGTCAATACCGTTTCGGAACGGGCGGCTAGGGTTTTGACCATTTTAAAACCATAAATAGAACGTTTCGATACGCTGTTGACCGTATCGAAACTCCCTTTGACCCGTATCGGAACACGTTCCGATACACCCCTTGGCAGAATCAAAAACGTTTCGGAACGCTTTTGAGGCGTTTCGAAACGCCCTTCTCTCAGAGCTGGATTTAAGGTATCCGTATCGAAACAGGTTCACCCGTTTCGATACACCTGGGCCTGGAAGTGCAGATGAGGCTCTAAAAGTGCAGAAAAATGAAGTTTTAAGAGGCCTAACATGCATAAATGTCATGAATGAGCAGGCAAAACATATTTAAGCATAAACATACTCCCCCTAACTATAAGCATGGATGAAATTAGGAGTTTAAACACATCAACATGGCATTTCACAAAATCAAGCATATTTAAGCACAAAAGAGGTCCTAAAAGGTCAAGATAGGCTAGCTAGACCTAACTCTCTCCTAAGGGACCAAAAACGCTCTTTGTCTAAGGGTTTTGTAAAAATGTCCGCTAATTGATTTAAGGTGTCTACATACTCTATAACCACATCTTCCTTAAGGACATGATATCTAATGAAATGATGCCTTATTTCTATATGTTTGGTTCTAGAGTGTTGGATGGGATTTTTAGTTAAGCATATTGCACTAGTGTTGTCACATTTTAGGGGTATGGTTCCAACTTTAATTCCATAATCTAAGAGTTGTTGTTTCATCCAAAGGACTTGAGCACAACAACTCCCTAAGGATATGTACTCGGCTTCGGTGGTAGATAAGGCTACACTATTTTTTTCTTAGAGAACCAAGATATGAGCATACTACCTAAGAATTGGCAAGTTCCCGAAGTACTTTTCCTATCAATTTTGCAACCCCCATAATCCGCATCCGAGTAAGCATAAAGGTTAAAGGTAGAGTCTCTAGGGTACCAACGACCTAAACAAGGAGTGTCTCTAAGATACCTAAAGATTCTTTTAACGGCTATAAGGTGAGACTCTCTAGGACTAGCTTGAAACCTAGCACACAAGCAAACACTAAACAAGATATCTGGTCTACTTGCGGTAAGGTAAAGCAAAGATCCAATCATAGAACGATAAAGCTTAGAGTCAACACACTTACCTCCTTCATCTTTGTCAAGCTTTGTAGATGAGCTCATAGGAGTGGCTTGAGGCTTTGCATTCTCCAAGCCAAACTTCTTGAGCATATCCTTTATGTATTTTGCTTGGTTGATGAAGGTGCCATCCTTCTTTTGCTTGATTTGGAGTCCCAAAAAGAACGAGAGCTCCCCCATCATGCTCATCTCAAATTCACCTTGCATTAACTTAACAAACTCTTGACAATGACATTCATTAGTAGAACCAAAAATTATATCATCAACATAAATTTGAACTACTAAGATGTCATTGTTATATCTTTTTATGAAGAATGTTGTATCCACCTTTCCTTTTTCAAAACCTTTTTCAATTAAGAAATTTGAAAGTCTCTCATACCAAGCTCTAGGAGCTTGTTTTAAACCATAGAGAGCTTTTGTAAGTTTAAACACATGGTTTGGAAATTTTGAATCCTCAAAACCCGGTGGTTGTTCAACATACACCTCTTCATTTATAAAACCATTTAGAAAGGCACTTTTTACATCCATTTGAAAAAGCTTGAAATTATGATAACATGCATATGCAAGCAACATCCTAATAGCTTCCATCCTAGCTACGGGTGCATAGGTTTCATCGAAATCTATTCCCTCTTCTTGAGTGTAACCTTGAGCAACTAGTCTAGCTTTATTTCTCACAATGTTACCACTCTCATCTAGTTTGTTCCTAAAGACCCATTTAGTTCCTATTGTAGATTGATTACTAGGCCTATCAACTAATGTCCATACATTACTTCTCTCAAATTGATTTAATTCTTCTTGCATAGCCAAAATCCAAAAATCATCTTTCAATGCTTCTTTTATGTTTTTAGGCTCTATGCATGAGATAAATGCAACATGGTTCATTAATCTAAGAGAAGAACGAGTGGTTACCCCCTTGGATGGATCACCCAAGATTTCACCATCTTTGACATAGTTCAATTCCCTTGGGTAGCTCACTTCCTTTTCCTCAATAGCCAAGTCCTTTAAGGCTTCAAAAGGTGGATCTTGTGAGTCCTCTTTTTTTGTTGAAATCTCATCCTCCTTTGAAGTTTGACCTCCATCAAAGGCATTTATGATTCCTACATCATCATCATCACAAGAATCCTTCCTAGGAAGGAGGTTATCATCGAATACAACATGAATAGATTCTTCTACTACTAAAGTTCTTTTGTTAAATACTCGATAGGCTTTAGAGGTTAAAGAGTAACCTATAAAAATGACTTCATCACTTTTTGCATCAAATTTACCTAAGTTATCTTTTCCATTATTTAAAACAAAACACTTGCACCCAAAAAGGGTGAAAATAGCTAATGTTAGGCTTTTTAGATTTTAAAATCTCATAAGGTGTTTTCTTTAAAATTGGCATAATCATTACTCGATTTATAATATAACAAGCGGTGTTTGTGGCTTCCGCCCAAAAATATTTAGGTAAATTGTTTTCACAAAGCATAGTCCTAGCCATTTCTTGCAAAGTTCTATTTTTCCTCTCAACTACCCCATTTTGTTGAGGAGTTCGAGGAGCCGAAAAATTATGGCTAATACCATTTTCGTTTAAAAAGTCTTCAAACCCTAAATTTTGAAACTCGGTTCCATGATCACTTCTAATGTGTGAAATTCTAAGTTCAAGATCATTTTGGGTTGTTTTTGAAAATGTGATGAATTTATCTAAAGCCTCATCTTTAGTACTTAAAAATAAAACCCAAGTATATCTAGAAAAATCACCAACAAGCACAAAAGCATAAGATTTACCACCCAAGCTCATAGTCCTAATTGGCCCAAATAAATCCATGTGAATTAATTGTAAGCATCTACTAGTAGAAACATCATTAATGGATTTAAAGGAAGACTTATGTTGTTTACCCTTTGAGCATGCATCACAAATTTTATTATTTGAAAATTTTATTTTGGGCAAACCTCTAACTAGATTTAGAGAGACTAGTTTTTCCAAAACACTAATGCTAGCATGTCCTAGCTTCCTATGCCACAACCATGCATCATTTTCATTTTGAGCAACTAAACATGCATGAGATGTATGAATGTCATCTAAATGCACCATGTATATGTTTCCTATGCGATGACCTATGAGCATAATACTATTAGATTTAATGTCTACAATTTTGCATCCATTTTTATCAAAAAGAACATTAAATCCCTTATCACATAATTGACTTATGCTCAATAAATTGTGTTTAAGACCAAGACATATAAGACATTTTCAATGAGAATGGTAGAGTGATTACCTATGGAGCCAATACCTTTAATGTGGCCTTTGGAGTTGTCACCAAATGTTACTACTCCTCCACTTTTTGGCTTTAAATCCATGAATCGACTCTTGTCTCCGGTCATATGTCTCGAGCATCCACTATCAAGGTATCATGAGTTTTGACTTTGTGCTTTGGCCTTGAAGCAATGCTCCCCCTACAAACAAAGATATTAAACCTTGGTTTTTGGTACCCAAATCATTTTGGGTCCATGAGTGTTAGCTCCCAAAACCTTGGTTCCCTTAGGAATCCAAGATGACATAGCAATAATATTATTAGATTTTACAAGTTCCTTAGGAACCCATACACTTCTAATTCTTTTAGCTCTACTATGTCTAGGGTAGCTACTTTGTTTGTAGTAATTAGTCCTTTTCTTAGGTTGGTGTGTTCTAGATGATTCTCCTACTTCATGCTTGGCACTTCCAACATTTTTTAAGGACTTTTTGAGCTCATTTAGCTCACCTAACACCTTTTGGTGTTCACTATTGCATTGAGACAAAAGATTATTAAGATCAACATTTTCATCTTGAAAGAATTTAAGTTCATCTTTTAATCCTAAAATCTTTTTCTCAAATTTAGAATTAGCTTGAGTGAGTGAGTCATTTTTCTCATTTAGCTCTAAAATGATTTTCTTGTTTTTAATGACCGACTCCTTAAACTTCTCAACTAATTCATCATATACCTCTTGTAACTCATCATATGCATCATTTAATTCTTCATATGAAAAATCTAAAGTAGATGAGTTAGAGGTTACCATAGAGGAATCTTCCTCAAGTGCCATGAGACAAAGGTTAGCCACTTCTTGTTCGTCATCCTCCGATGACTCCTCATCACTCCAAGTAGCAAGTTTGGCTTGAAGTTTCTTCTTCTTCTCAAAACCCTTCTTCTTGAGTTGAGGGCACTCCGAACGGATGTGGCCGGGTTGTTTGCACTCATAGCAAATGATGGGATCCTTTCCATCTTCTTTGTTCTTCCCTTTGAAGTCCATCTTTCTTTGGATTTTTCTTCCTCGGTTGGACCTCATGAATCGTGAGAACCGTTTGGCTATCATAGCCAATTCTTCAAGTTCGTCCTCATCACTAGATGAGCTCTCATCAAGTTGTGAAGCTTTAGCCTTGAGAGCTATTCCCATCTTCTTCTTCTTTTCAACCTCAAGCTTCTCTACTCTTTTCTCTTCCTTCTTTTTCTCATCTTCCCTTCCTTGCTTCATGATCTCATGAGTAAGGAGAGAACCCACAAGCTCATCAAGCTTTAATGTCTTCAAGTTCTTTGCTTCGATGATATCGGTTCTCTTCCCATCCCAAGCTTCGGGAAGTGAATAGAGTAGCTTCCGGACAAGCTTGTCTTCCGGTATGATTTCTCCATATCCCTTTAGACCGTTGACAATTGTGGAGAATCGATCAAACATCTTTGACACCGTCTCATCGGGCTCCATCTTGAAGTTTTCATAACTAAGATTGAGAAGTCCAATCTTAGTTTCTTTGACATCATTGGTGCCTTCATAGGTGGTCTCAAGAGTGTCCCACACTTCCTTGGCACTTTCTATTGATGAGACCTTCGAGTAGATGTCCGGACCGAAAGCACAAAATAGCATGTGGAGAGCTTTATCGTTGACTTGAATCTTCTTCCTCTCCTCTTCACTCATTTCGGCTTTCTTCTTCAACACCATCTTACCTTCACCATCTTGCTTCAATGGAATGTATGACCCATCCTCAATGACATCCCATACAAGATAGTCACTTGACTTGATGAATAGCCTCATTTTGTTCTTCCAAAAGGAATAGTTGTCACCATTGAAGAAAGGAGGCTTGGTGGTTGATTGTGACTCGTACATGCCGGAACCGGAGGTTGAAGCCATCTCTTGATAATTTGATGATCACACTCTTCCAAGGATCTCCTCTTGTGGTTGTTAATCCTCAAAGAGTTAAGCTCTGATACCAATTGTTGAGTGGATCGAAAGATCGATATTTACCAAGAGGGGGGGTGAATTGGAAAATTAAAGGATTGTAGTGGAAATTGGCAAATTAAAAATGATGAACACGGAATTTAGAGTGGTTCAAGTTCCAAATGAACTCTACATCCACTACCTTAGTCTCACTAAGGATTTGCAACAATTTCACTAAATTGATCTTCCCCTTTTCTAGGACAAGGAGGCAACCCTTTACAATATCGGTTGATTTTTCTACCCAAAAATCAACCCAACCCTCACACAAGAGAACAAAGAATTTTGTAGGCTAATTAGGTATCTCTCAATACAAATGATAGCCCCAATACAAGCACTCAACCCAATTTTACAAAATATGAATGAAGAACACAAATTGGGATTTTACACAAATTTGGGATTTTTGCTCAAATGCTTGAATTTGATGTTTGGATGTTTGCTTTTGGATCAATAGTTGTTGCTGATGCTTTTGGATGTCTCTTTTATACCTTCTCATTGATTTCTAGCCGTTTGGGTGGTTGGGAACATAAATGGAGCCGTTGGAACCCTCTCTTGCCACCATAAATGCAGTCTGCACTAACCCGTTTCGGAACACGGGGAACCTGTTTCGGAACGGACTAAAATAGAAAGAGCCGTTGGGGTGCATTTAAGAGCCCGTTTCGAAACGCCTTAGGGCCGTTTCGGAACGTTTTTGCCACTGTCAAGGGTCGTTTCGGAACGGTCCTAGCCCGTTTCGAAACGCCTTAACGATTTTCAGAAAATCAGTTAAAACATACAACAGTCATATTTTTTCAAAATAAAACCTAGCCCTTGTTTCGGAACGGGAGTGAACCGTTTCGAAACGAAATGGCTACTGTCAAAGGGTCGTTTCGGAACGGGCTTGATCCGTTTCGAAACACCCCTTTTATATTTAAAAATATGAAATATTTGAAATAAAACAACCCTTTTTAAATCCTATATGAAGAACAGTTTCGAAACGAGTTGTGCCGTTTCGAAACGGTTTTAAGTGTTTCGATACGCGTTTCGGAACGGTGGTCGACAGTGGTGAAAATGTTTCGAAACGCCTTATGCCGTTTCAAAACGGGTACTTGAAAAACACTGTTTTGGCTTGAAACACTTAGAAAAATATTTGAAATAGTATGTTTTTAACTTGGGCATAATACTAAAATTATATGGGGATATTTTGAGGACTTAAAATTCGTTTTGACTTTTTCTATTTAGTCCTTAGGTTTTTAGTTATATCAAAATTAAAATATTTGTTTCACAATAGGAAATGGCATACTTAATCTTCGTGTAAGGAGATAACGGGTGGTGGATCAACAAGCTAGAACCTGAAATTTTTGGGATGGAAGGAAGGGTTCGAGTGGTAAGTACTTCTCGTACTTAGTGAGGAAACCTTAATCTAATCAATTTCCATTAAATTTCTAATGATCACACATTAAATTCCACTTTGTAATTTATTTCAATTCATTCGAATGGCTCAACAAACAACCAATTTCACAATCAATTGATCAACATTATCAATCATTCGAAATATATGCATAGCAAGGCAATTATTTCCGTTCGAATACAAGCAGTTTCACACTAACTATATCATTGACTTTTCATAAGAATCATGAATCCAAATTGATCTATTTAATTATCAATTATCATGCTCGAATTGCATAGCATATCAAACAACAACAATTCAAGTTATCACCATCATCATAATTGACTATTCAAGTCCTTCAATGACCACATGTTAATTCAATTGCATACCAATTTAACATGCAATTTAAATCCAATCATCCAATTCGAAGTCATGATGTTCAATTCGAATTAATTATTTCAATTTCATAATTTCGATCAACGACAATTTCAATTAACAAGCAGCAGCAAACTGTAGCAGAGAATCAATTAATTACATAATTTGTAATTGACATGCTACCATTCAATTCAAAGAAATTCACCCCAATCAAATTTCAAATTCGGATTTCAATACTTTAAATTTCTTATTAATTCAATTAGCAATGCCTTGGATAGTAGAGTAAGCTAGGTAAGCAAGTCACATATAACTGAAGTGTGAATCAAATTCACCATGTAATAGGTACCACATACCAAAATCGTATCATCGTGTAACATATCATAATGTCCGCAGACATTAAGCAAGAAGGTACACTTATGTACCACAATATCGAGTACACTAACGTACCGATTTTCTTATTGAGCTCAGACTCTAGGCTAGTCGTACTACCTGGACAGACTGTACACACCAAGGGCTTTGCTTATCAATCTTTAATTTAATCATATTCTTATTCGAACAAATTTTCAGAATTACTTAATTAATCCTTTCGATTAATTTCTTATAAATTCAAATTCAACATCACATATCAGCACATATAATTAATTTGCCAATCCAATTCACATAACTTCGATCAGCATATATACATATCATTCAATTTCATATCATATAATTCAATTCCACATTTCATGGCTCAATTTTCAATCGAGCTTTTCAATCACACATATCGTATCAACCAATATTATCAATCATTGACCATTCGATCAACATATCAGCAATGCTAATAACCAGCAATTCAATAATTCAAAATAATCCCATATAACTCAAATCCAATTCGAAATCAGCATGGCAAACATTACTTCTCAATTCAAACATATAAATCACCACAAATTACATATCACATGCATTTTATCAAATTCCTTTATTCCTTCTTCCCGTATTAAAATCCAATAATTATTTAGTCCAATTGCATGCTCAACATATAATAAAAACCAAATTAAGGGTAGTTGAGACTCTAATCTCAACTCTAAGGTTGTTTCACTCACAGTTCGCCGAGCTAGTTCTGGATTCGAACGCCTTTTGCTCGATCCGCAGCCTTTCCGGGTACAGTCTCTTCCTCAATTCTTTCACTTCTAGGATCTAAGGCATTTAAGTCAAACAATAGGAAATTTTTCAGAATTCATTTCATAAATTTCAAGGCTGAATTTTATCTCTTATTTCGATTCAGTCCCTATATTATTATGGTTCGACATGGCCAATTCTATTTTCACTAATTCCCTCAATTTAGTGCTTAAACTTCAATTTGTTCACTAAATTATGAGAATTAAACTTTCCACAGATTGTTAATCAATTTACCACCTTTCCTTTTTATCCAATTTTACAAATTTAATATCTCACTTGTTCTTCAAATTTTCTCCTATTCATTTTACACACAGTTTTGACTACTAAACTTAATTTGTTTCTCATTTTTAGTACATAACTCCAAATTGATCACCGTTTGTTTCTAAATTCAATTAAGATGTTCAATTTCATCATATTAAAATTTCAGCTCGAAACTCTCAGTAATTTATTTTCTATAATTTTCCAAAGTCCACTGTCCAGCTAAGAACATTGCTGGACAGTTTTGCATGCTATTCAAAATAAGCTTCCAGATTTTACTACAATCATCAAATCTCAGATTTATAATTTTTCTACTACTTTAGACATATCAAGGTAGGACATATCAAAATTTCATCATGAAATTTCTACTAATTAATTTTCTACAATTTTCTAAAGTTGCATGTTCTTATAACTATCAAATCTGTCCAATTTAGCTCTTGCATGTTCATAAACTTTTATCATTTAAAATTTCTTGAAGTTTCTTATGAACTTAGAATTTTCCAGCAACATAACATTTAGTATCATTTCTTTCATGATTTTCTAAGAACATTAAAACCATTGATCTATTAAAGATTTTAACATATTCGAACTATAGAGAGAAAGGGCTACTTACTTCTAATTTTTCCTTGAATTTTCGAAGTGGATTTCTATGCCATGCAAGCCTCTCTTCTTCTTCATCGTGCACCTCTCTATTTCCTCTCAAATTTTATGCTTTGAGTGTTTGTGTGAAATGAAAAAATGAGACTTAGTTGGTTTGGTTTGGTGTGGCCGGTTAAGGAAGAGGAAAGAGAGAGAGGAGACATATTTAATTGGATAAGACTACTATGTCATATTCCAACTAATTTCCTTTTTATCATCTTTTAATAACACCATTTAATCATATAAATCCTTAATAATGTTATGTTTTCATGTTAATTCAAGGGTTAATTTATAAATTTTATACTTTAGCATGCATCTCTCATAGTTGATGCATCATTCGGTTTGGTCACTAGGCCAATTACCCGAATTCCTCTTGAACATTTCCTTTAAATTCAATTTGGTCCAAATTGAACCTATTTCCAATTCAATAATTTAGGAAATTAATCTAATAAGTCATTTAATTATTTAATTAAACCTCTAATCTTCTAGGTTAATTTTTGGGATGTTACAGTTATCTTTTATTTGATCTTACCAATAAATCTTTTTTTATTAGTAGGGATGTTAGGTTTCATGAGGATATTTTTCCTTTTACATTCCCAATTTCTTCTTATTCTTTTTTCCCCTCTTCTACTTCAGATTCTTTTTCTGATTTTCTCACCCTTGACCCTTCTGTTTCTTCTTCTGGTGATTCCATTCCAACTTCTAGTCCTTCTAATGATGCATCCTCAACAAGTATTCCCACTAATCATGTTGTTCCTAGGAGATCTTCTAGAGTTTCTAAACCTCCTAGTTGGCTTCAACACTTTCATTGTGAGTCTAATCCCTCCTCTTCTCTTGTCACATATTCTCATTTATCATCTCACACTCAATCTTTTCTCTCTTCCATTTCTTCTACTTTTGAGCCTACTTCTTATTATGAGGCTTTACAAAATCCTCTTTGGGTTAAGGCTATGGAAGAGGAACTTCAAGCTTTGCAATCTAATAATACTTGGTCAATTGTTCCTTTACCTTGTGACAAGACTCCCATTGGCTGCAAATGGGTTTACAGAATCAAATATAAGGCTTCTGGTAAGGTTGAACGATACAAGGCTCGACTTGTAGCTAAGGGTTACAACCAGCAAGAGGGCATTGGTTATGGTGACACTTTTTCTCTGGTTGTCAAGATGGTCACTGTTCGTATTGTTCTTGCCCTTGCCTCCATTTTTCAGTGGCCTATTTGGCAAATGGATGTATATAATGCTTTTCTTCAAGGTCGTTTGGATGAAGAAGTTTACATGCAGCTTCCTCAAGGACTTTGTAGTCAGGGGGAGGGTTTGGTTTGTCGACTACAAAGGCCATTGTATGGTTTGAAGCAGGCTTCGAGGCAGTGGAATATCAGACTTACCGAGGCTTTAATTTCTGCTGGTTTTATACAAAGTAAGCATGATTATTCCTTGTTTACTAAAACACAAGGGAATGATAGAGTGATCTTGTTGATTTATGTGGATGATCTTCTCATAACTGGAAGTAATGAGACCTTGATTGATGAGTTAAAGTCCAGTCTTCATCAAAATTTCAAGATGAAAGACCTTGGTGAATTGAAGTACTTTCTTGGTATTGAAGTACTAAGATCAAAGCAAGGTATTGTTTTTAATCAATACAAGTATGCATTAGAGTTGATTAATGATACTGGCTTAGAGAATGCAAAACCAGTCTTGACTTCACTTGAGCAAAACTTCAAGCTGACAACTGCAGAGTATGATGAAGGGATTCAAAAGGGCTCTGAAGATAGTTTGCTGGAAGACAAGTCTATTTTTCAGAGGCTGATCGGAAGATTGATCTATTTGACACATACAAGACCGGACATCACATACTCAGTGCATCATCTTAGTCAATTCATGCATCAGCCTAAACAGTCTCATATGGATGCATCTTTAAGGATAGTAAAGTATGTCAAGAAAGATTCGGGCAGAGGTTTATTCTTTTCTTCAACCTCAGATTGTCAGATTCAAGCATTTTGTGATGCTGATTGGGCATCTTGTCCAATGTCCAGGAAGTCAATTACTGAATTCTGCATTAAAATTGGAGAAGCTTTGATTTCTTGGAAGTCGAAGAAACAAAATACTATAGCACGTTCTTCAGTAGAAACTGAGTACCGAAGTACGACAATGACAACAACAGAGTTAATTTGGTTGAGAAGGCTTCTTCAAGAATTGGGGTTGACAGAAATAAAGCCTATCAGATTATACTGTGACAACAAGGCATCTATTCAGATTGCAGCAAATCCAGTGTATCATGAGCGTACAAAGCATATTGAAGTTGATTGTCATTTTGTACGAGAAAAGATCAAAGAAGGGCTGATAAAGACAGAGCATGTGGCTTCAGCAAATCAAGTTGCAGACATAATGACTAAGGCACTTGGTTTACAACAACATGAACACCTAGTTTCCAAGTTGGGAGTTAAAAATGTTTTTAACCCTCCAATTTGAGGGAGAGTGTTAAATGTAGTCAGTTAATTTGTTGTAAATATTGTTGCAAGTAGTTAGTTAGTTAGTGAAGCCATTTTATGTGCATATATAAGACAAGTGTATTGTGAGTTATTATTATGAATGAAAATATATTCATTTCAACAAAAGATTAGAAAGGTAGCACTGAATTTGAGAAGTTTGTATTTGAAGAAAATGTTTCATTTGAATTTTGTTAGTTTTGCCTGATTGTTAGAAAAAAGAGAGCTCCTCTAGTAACATATAGTAGCTAACTGTCTGTAATGTACTTGTGCTGTCAACTTAATTGTATGACACTGGTTTTCGGGTCCCCAAATTCATGTAAACATTTGTTTTTATGCTTAGGGTAATTACACCCGTTGTATCGAGATTTTAAATTGATTTTTTAAGCTTTAAAATGTTTTAATTAATTTTTTAGAATATTAATATTACATTAATGATGTGAAGTATATTTAAAATAGGCTTAATATTAAAATAAGTACGTAAATTATATCGTTTTCTCTTATTAGTTGTCTAATTTTTTTATTCTTTTTATGTACTTAAACTATCATTTTTTGCCCCCTTTTAAGGTCAAATGAAATATCTATTTTGACGAAAAAATGATGGTTAAGACACCTAAAAGGAAAAAAAATAAGATAGTTTAGACACTTATTTTAATATTAAGAATTTAAAATATAACTAAATTGACACATATGCACCATGAAGTTATAGCTAACAAGTTAAAAATAGATTATATTTTGATGGCTTAAATGCCCATTTGGCCCCTGAAGTATATACAAAATAGCGAACTGCTCCTTTAAGTATTTTTTGGGACGTTTTGCCCTATAAATTAAAAATCGTGACCTCATATGCCTCCTGAATTAAAAATCGTGACCTCATATGCCCCTTTCGTTAAAAAAATTCTCACGAACCAATCAGAATGTGCCATGTGTCATTTTATTAACAAAAAAATAACCCGACTTAAATAAACAGGGTGAATTACACATTAAGTATGCCAAATTTTATTTTTTGTTTATTTTAGTCCCTTATTTAAGTGTTAGATAAAAAAGTTTTGGCGTATCTCCTGAATTGTTAGCAAAGAGGGAAGGGATTGAATGGATCAGCAGCAATCCAAATGAAAAACTTTTGTACACCTCAACTTGAATCAATTCTTTCTTATTTCCTCTCTGCTATGCATTCAAATATGAAGAGATGGTTAGTTCAGTCCTAAGTCCTATGCCAACATTTTAAATCCCTTTATTGTACGCTCCACTGTGTGGTCCAACTCCAATGACACTCTTCAACTCCTATAGTAATTAATTTATTTTCAGACAACAAAGATTATGTGTTTTAGAATCAACCGATTCTCCTCTAGATCTTCTGGAATCTGTACATCTCAATGCAACCATTTCACCTCTTCACAAGTTTCCAACTTTGAACCTTGTGTTTTGTTACTTGTTGATTCCCTTACAAGTCGCAACCCACCAACAACCGTGTTAAAATTGGATTTTCAGAGAAAAGAACAGCATCTCGGTTAAAAAATATATCGAACTGATTATTTAAGGGATTAAAATGAATAAAAAATAAATTTTGACAGACTTAATGTGCAATTTACCCATTTTATTTAAGTCATGTTATTTTTTGTTATTAAAATGACATGTCACATTTTGATTGGTTCGTAAGAATTTTTTAACGGAAGGGGCATATGAGGTCACGATTTTTAGTTCAGGAGGCGTATGGGGTCACGAATTTTAGTTCATAGGGCAAAACCTCCCAAAAATACTTAAGGGGCAGTTCGGTATTTTGTGTATACTTTAGGGGCTAAATGAGCATTTAAGCCTATTTTGATAGAGGTAAATTATTTTTATACAACATTTCTTTAAAATCTAAAACCCTAATTATAATCTAAACTCTGTTCCTAAATCTTTAATTTTAAATCCTACAACCTAAACTCTAAACCTTAAACTAAACCTTTAATCCCTAAATTTAACAAGTACATGTAACTTCTGTTTACACGGCTGTGTATACAAGTTTTTCTCTTAAAAAATAGTGATAACAAAATTAACGGATTTCTTTAACTAATACTAGTAATTAATTTTATTGAATAATAAGAAAGTATTTAAAAGGCTTAATAGTAAAAAAGTGCCCAACCTATATTTTTTTTTTTAGTTTTGTATCTAATGTTTTTTTCGGGACTTTGGTGCCTAACGTTTCATTCTGTAACTCAGAATGAATTTTTCCGTCAACGGCCGTTAAATTTTTTTCCGTTATCCAATAAAAACATGTCACATGGCATATTTTATCTATTTATTTAATTTCTGAATTTCTTTAAAAATATAAACTTCTTAAAAAACTCAAAATTTTAATTTCTTTCAATCAAACCCTCAAATCACATCTCCCTCGCCGTCCGGCCTCCCCCACACGCCGACGGTTCATCGTTCACCACCTCAAGTGTTGGGTACCTCACTGTTCAACATCCCCACCCTCTAGTCGTCGATTAGAAGCCCAATCGGTCTTTTTTTTTCTTTTCATTTTTGGATGTTCGTCGACGAAACAACCACCGGTGGTGGGGAGATAATCGCGAGATAATGGGAGTTTTAGTAGTGGGGGCGACAAAAGCAAGGGCGGCTGGTGGTGGTTGAATCGGTGGTGGAAGGGGAGGAATTTAGGGATCTAGGGATTGAGTTTGGGGTTTTTAGAGAAATTAAAGATTTTTGGTTTTTTAATAAATTTATTTGTTTATAATTTTTAAGAAAATAAAAATGATAGAAAATACCATAATATGCCACGTGTTGTGTTTTTATTAGATAACGAAAAAATTTTAACGGCCATCACGGAAAAAACCTAATCTAATTTATGGAATGAAATATTAGGCACCAAAGTGACCCGAAAAAAAACGTTAGACATCAAACTGAAAAAAAAGTATAGGTTGGACACCTTTTTAACTATTAAGCCTATTTGAAATAAAACACTCAAAATTACAAAAACAATCTACGAAATAAGAATAGATTAAATACGAAATAAGAATGAATTAAATACAAAATACGAATAGATTAATTGAGATGTTTTTCTTAAAATTATAGTACACAAATTAACCACCAAACAATAAATATAAACAAACACTATCATTGATAATAGGATAAACAACACTAACACAAATATAAATAAATACATATATGTGTTTTTTTTTTAAATTTTGGTCATTGTGCTTTAAAAATGCATAAACATACATCATATACTTGCCCAAATTACTATTCATGTAATAAAATATATTTTTGAGTATATGGTGTACTCTCATTGTAGCATGTATGTGTTTATTTTTTAACCCATTAATGACGTATACATGTTTAGTAGATAAACTGCTTGATATGGGTGATAAAATAGATATTTTAAAATTTAATTATAATTTATCTTCATCTATAATATTTTGGGTAAACCACAATAATAGTCACTGTAATTTTAGGACGCTTTCACTTTAGTCACCAAATTTTTAAAACTTGTATTATAGTCACTAAACTTTTTAATTCTCCTTCATAATGCTCACGACCGCCAACTGCCTTGAAAACTGCTATTAAAGTCCTTTTCCATAAAAAAACCCTAACTTTAAGAATTGGAAACCTCCATAAAAGGTCAACTTTACGAAAGATCACCGATTAATTCTAACGGTAGGAAGATTCCATTTAGTTAGATGATAAACATAGTTTAGTTTCAAATTGATATGACAGCTAACAATGATGATAAGAAAATATTAATTTTTAGTTTCTATTAAACCACCACCTCTTTCATTGTCATTTAAGACGTTGTTTGGTACCAAACTACTCCAATTCTTCTTATCTTTCTTTCTTTAAGTTCAAACTTGTCGGAAAACCTCTTAGCTCCTCAAATATCAATCAAGTTTCAATCGAAACTAAAACCTAAAACTTTCTAGTTCTTCACTTCTTCACTTTCAACTCGTCGGATCAGCTTGAAACAAAATTATGTTTATCTTTTGGTCAAATATATCTTTCCCACTATTGAGATTGATCAGTGATCGCTTTGTTCATAAAAAAATAGGTCTCTGTGTTTGTTATAAATTTGGAAAATTAGGATTTGTTTTGGAAAATAATACTTTAAACGTGTCATGTCAATATTTTTTAAGGACAATGATTATAATGAAAATGGACTAAAAGTTCAGTGAATTTAATATAAGTTTTAAAAATTCGGTGATAAAAATGAAAACAATATAAAAATTTAGTGACTACGTGTAACCCCCTCGTCCCGGTCTGGCCGGATGACCGGTCCGAGTAGGCCACACGGGGAAAATCGAAGTGAAACTCGTTAAGGTTCCCCTCGGTTAGCAACCCTAATTTTTTTTCTTTTAATTCAATCTTTTCTAAAGGCTCATTAAAGTCCTATGTGATCAAACAGCGGAATAAAATACAGAAGGTAAACATTCGAACCCAAGACAACATTTAAACAACCCAATTTTAATCCATTAAACAGGCCGTTTCGAAACACCCTTGAGGCGTATCGAAACGCCTTGACCAGGTCAACTGCCCCAAAGCCCATACGAAGGGGCCGTATCGAAACGGAGGTCAACCGTTCCAAAACGCCCTCAACGGTCAACTTCTCGTGGTCAACGAGATTTTGACCGTTTCGAAACCCTTAGACCCGTTTCGAAACGCTTTCATCTCGTCAATTTCTCAGAATTCCAGTAGCCAAAACGTTCCGAAACCTGTATCGGAACAGGGGCTCACAGTGGCCAAATCGTATCGAAACACATTCCGATACGAGGTCCCTGAAGCCTTACCCGTTCCGAAACGGCCCAGCTCGTTTCGAAACGCGGGCTGTCTGCAACCCTTGAAAACCAGACTTAGGCGTTTTTCCACAAGTCTAAAGGTCCCAAACGACCTCTAAAGGCACTCAACACAAGCATACAAGGTCTAGAGGCATATATCCTATGTCAAACATGCTCAAACACACACAAGGCATAGATTGAAACATTCATTCATGGCATTTACACATTAACAACATTTCATAAAAGGCATGCTTGAAGACATAAAAAGCCAAAAGGCACAATTCACCTCAAATAAGTTTACATGCTATCCCAAAGGCACCTTAAACATCAATAAGGCATACACCACACAAGCATTTGGCAAGACATATCATGTTTACAATCCAAGACAAATCATAGACATCAAACACATATAGGAGTCATACATAGCTCACACAAAACACACTCTTGCCACATTGCTAAGCTACTACATAATTGTTTAACCGTACTTGAGTAACAAAAACTTGGAAAGCCCCTTACGCCTTGCTCCGAGCTAACACCACGCTAATGATCTGCATTGTTGAAAATGAGAGCGTAAGCTATAAGCTTAGTAAGGATGCTCTAAAATCGAAAACATCAACAATGCAGGGTTCAAGCATGCAATCCTTAAATCTCACATACAACATATATAGGTAAATCAACAAGTAGACCTAGCTAGTCTTTCAAGAGTCATAATATGGCATCTCACATCATATTAAGCTCAAACAACATATATCAACATCATACATCACAATCATATGAACAAGTTCAAATGGCCACTATTAGTTTACCCGGATGTGCGGATTTAATCTCAACAATCACATTACCTCGATGAGATTACACTCATCACCGGACCTTGTATGGGCGGGATTCCACTCATCACCACATGCCATACGGATGGGATTCCACTCATCATCCCGTAGAATATATATAAATTTCCGGTGGAATGTTACATCACCGTACTCCTCGATGACTCAACGCCATCAAGGCCACGTACGTTTTGACTCAATTTGTGTGCACACAAATCGTAATGATCGATCATTTACACCCGTTAAGTTAATTAGTGCCAATTTCATATACCACATCACATATTCACCATTTACATCACATACTCATCACATTCATATGTCAAGATACACATGTACATATCAAGCCACATTTCACAAGAGCAAATAGGCAAAGCATAAATAGCATTTAATGGAAATCAAAGAGCTAAGTTACCAAGTTAACTCCACATAGAAATGGCCTACCAAGCACATTCCAACTCATACACTACACACACTTGAACCAACTTTAAAACACATTTAAAGTCACTCACCACCCTTCCTTAGCAACCAAAGCAAGCCTCCTACAAGCCCGGATTCGATCCCGATGCTTCTCCAACGTCTCCTCTTGCTTCTAGCCAACCAAAAACACATCCATTACTCTCAATCAATGCTAAAACATCAGTCATCAACTCAACTCTTAAGCCCAAGCCAAACTTCAACAATTCCAATCCAAATAACCACCCAAAATACTCATTTTCGTGCTCCTTCAAAACCTAGCTGAAAATCCTATTTTCAAACACCCAAATGGTCCCAAAACATCTTCCTATCATACCTAAACCATCAGCCCTTCAATTCCATCCTAAAACCCACCAAAAACCAAGTTTTAGACATTTTAAAATTGGCCACAAGAACCCATTTCGGGTTTTCACCCAAACCTAACCATTTTAACATATTATATGTATTTTAAGGTGAATAAACTAAAACTCAACTTGATAATTTAAACCCAAATGAAAAACTAAGTAAAAACCCAAACTTCCATTAAACCCTAACTTTTCAAAAGTTGATAGTTTGAAAATCTACAACCATGTAAAGATAGAGAATGAAGAGGAGAGTGAGAAAATGCAATTACCTTTGAAAACTGACTTCGGGTTGAAGAAGAAATCAATGGAATAATGTTTAGGGCTTTAGAGAGGGTTTAGGTTCTTTGTCTTTTGAAAATGGGGGAAAAAGGAAGATGATGATTTCTTTTTTTTTTGTTCCTTTTTGTCTCCAAAAAGGTTGTCTACTTTTCAAATTATTGTGGCTAAATTACCAAATGGTCACTTCCATCAATCTTAAATTCCAATTAGGTCAAGCCTAGGCCAAATTGATTAAAATTGATTTTACCGACTCGGACCCACTAACCCGACTAACTCCTAACCCCAAAACACGGGTGTTACAACTCTCTCCCACTTAAGGAATTTCGTCCCCGAAATTTACCTGACTGAAAGAGATACGGAAACTGCCTTTCCATATCCTCCTTCCTCTCCCAAGTGGCCTCTTCCACACCTCGACGTTGCCACCGCACCTTTACTAACTCAATCGATCTACCCCGCAACCCCTTACTATCAGAAGCTAGGATCTCAACTGGTTCTTCCTCATAAGTCAAATCCAGATTCAATTCAATCTCCTCTACAGGCATAACATGTGACGGATCGAACCTATACTTACGGAGCATCGAAACATGAAATACATCGTGTATCTTCTCTAACTCGGAGGGCAAACGCAACTGATAAGCAACCAGACCAACCCTCTTCACAATCTCATACGGTCCTATGTACCTCGAACTCAACTTCCCCTTTCGGCCAAATCTCATTACTTTCTTCCACGGAGACACTTTCAAGAACACCTTCTCACCCACTGAGAACTCAACTTCCTTCCTCATCAAGTCAGCATAGGACTTCTGCCTATCCGAAGCAGCCTTCAAACGATCACAAATCAATTTTACCTTGTCAGTTGTCCCCTTGAGCAAATCCGACATAGGTAACAACTTCTGTCCCACTTCGGCCCAACAAAATGGAGTTCTACACTTCCGGCCATACAAGGCCTCATACGGAGCCATCTGAATACTCGACTGAAAGCTATTATTGTAAGCAAACTCAACTAGAGGCAAGTGCTTCTCCCAAGTACCCTGCAAGTCAAAGATGCAACAACGCAACATATCCTCTAAGATCTGAATAACTCTCTCTGACTGACCATCTGACTGAGGATGATAAGACGTGCTGAAGTTCAAACGGGTACCCAAAGCGGTATGCAGACACTCCCAAAATCGAGATGTAAACCGCGAATCTCTATCTGACACAATGGACTTCGGCACACCATGCAGTATAACAATCTCACCAATGTACAAATCGGCCAATCTATCTAAAGTGTAAGTAGTATTAACTGTCAAGAAGTGAGAACACTTCGTAAAACGATCCACAATAACCCACACTGAGTTCTTCTTCGTAGGAGTCAAAGGCAAACCCGAAACAAAATCCATGGTGATATTCTCCCATTTCCATTCCGGAATTCTCAACGGTTGCAACAAACCTGAGGGAACCTGATGTTCCGCCTTCACCCTCTGACATACTAAACACTTACTCACAAAGTCGGCTACATCTCTCTTCAAGCCAACCCAAAAGTACTCATTCTTCAAATCACGGTACATCTTCATACTTCCAGGATGCATAGCAAACGGACTACTGTGGGCTTCAGTCAAGATCGTACGTCTCAAGTCACCGTCCTCTGGCACAACTATCCTATCTTTGAAACACAAAACCCCATCAGTACTGAAACTGTAGTCTGAAGATCTACCTTCGGCTATATCTTGCACGTGAGGTGCCAAAGATCTATCTAAGAGCTGCTTCTCTCTAATCAACTGACCTAGAGTAGGTCTAACCTGAAGCTCGGCTACCAAGCCACCATCTCCGGACAAGCTCAATCTAGCAAACATGGCTCTCAAGTCCACGGCTACCTTTCTACTCAATGCATCGGCCACTACATTGGCCTTACCCGGATGGTACTCAATGGTAAGATCATAATCTTTTAGCAACTCTAACCACCTACGCTGTCTGAGATTCAAATCTCGCTGATTCATAATGTACTTCAAACTCTTGTGATCGGTGTACACTGTGCATCTCTCACCGTACAAATAGTGCCTCCAAATCTTCAGAGCAAACACAACTGCAGCTAACTCTATGTCATGGGTCGGATAGTTGCGCTCATGGGTCTTCAACTATCTTGAGGCATAAGCCACCACTCTCTTGTCTTGCATAAGAACACAACCTAGCCCTACATAAGAAGCACCACTGTAAACTATATAGTCCTTCCCGGACTCTAGCTGAATCAGGATCGATGCTTGGGTCAAAGCTTCTTTCAATTTCTCGAAGGCTCTCTGTCTTGCATCTGTCCACTCAAACTGAACACTCTTCTAAAGTAACTGTGTCAATGGAGCGGCTAACTTAGAGAAACCTTCTACGAATCTTCTATAGTATCCAGCTAAGCCTAGGAAGCTACGTACCTCTGTCACTGACTTCGGTTGCTTCCATTCAACGATGGCCTCAATCTTCTTCGGATCAACTCTAATCCCATCGGTTGACACTACATGTCCTAAGAAGACTACCTCTCGGATCCAGAATTCACACTTGCTCAACTTCGCATACAACTAATTCTCTAACAAGGTCTTCAAAACAAGTCTCAAGTGTCGGTCATGGTCTTCTTCAGTTCGCGAATACACCAAGATGTCATCTATAAACACAACTACAAACTGATCTAGGTACTGCTGAAAAATCCTATTCATCATATCCATGAAAGCAGCAGGTGCATTAGTCGACCCAAAAGGCATGACTAAAAACTCATAGTGACCATACCTAGTCCTAAAGGTCGTCTTCGGTACATCAACCTCTCTTACCTTTAGCTGGTATTAACCCGATCTCAAGTCAATCTTCGAAAAGACCGATGCTCCTCTCAACTGATCAAACAAGTCATCAATTCTGGGCAACGAATATTTATTCTTCACTATCAACTGATTCAACTGTCTGTAATCTACACACATTCTCATGCTTCCATCCTTCTTCTTCACAAACAAAACTGGTGCACCCCAAGGTGAAGAACTAGGTCGAATGAAGCCTCTATCTGTTAACTCTTGCAACTGAGTCTTCAACTCTTTCAGTTCTTTCGGTGCCATGCGATACGGAGCAATCGAAACATGAGCTGAATCAGAATAAGTCTCAATAGAGAACTCTACCTCTCTATCCGGTAGTAACCCTGGCAACTCTTCCAGAAACACACTAGGAAAGTCACACACTATCCGGATGTCTTGAGGTCTAACCTCACTCATGTTAGGGTTCATCACATAGGCCAAGTATGCTTCACAACCCAACTCAACTAATCTCTTAGCCTCTAAAACTGAAACTACATTGGACAAGAACTTCACGTTCTCACCCACCACTACGATCTCATAATCATCTGTGAGCCTCAAAGAAATCCTCTTAGTTTCAAAGTCTATCCTAGCTCTATGCTCCGTGAGCCAGTCCATACCCAGAATTACATCAAAACCATAGAAAGGAAGCTCCATCATATCCACTGGGAACACATGTCCCTGAACCATCAACGAACACCTTCTGTACATTTTTCTAACTACTACCGTGTCCCCAAAAGAACTAGTAACACTAACTCCTACCTCTAACATTTCACAAGGCAAGTTCAACGACCGTGCATGCTCACTCAATATGTAGGAATGTGTAGACCCAGAGTCAATCAAAGAAAGCAAACCCAAAGACTGTATCGAAAAGTTACATGCGATCACATCGGTGTCATGTTGATCCACGCGCTGAGCGTAAACTCTGGCCTGTCCTCCGCCCTCCGGCTGGACTACAACTACATGTGCTATATTTCTCTGGCCATCATTCCTCGGCTGGAAATTACCTCTACCACGCCCGCGGCCTCTCTGAAAGTCATTGGCTCTAGTAGGAGCCTGATCTGGTGCCTGTCCTACATGATGTGGACAGTCACGTCTGATATGATCTCTAGCCCCGCAACTCCAACACGAGTGGAAATTTCCCCAACACTCACCGGTGTTGTTCCTCCCACAAGTAGCACAAGTGGGCAACTTCCCACCAACTCTCTGGCCCTGTTAGCCCCTACCGTGGTTACCGCCACCACGCCTATGATCAAAATGATGCCTGTTGTCCCGATGCCTCTTGGCATCACCTCTATCATAATCACTGGACCTCTTACCCGAACTAGAACCACCAGATCGTTTGGTCAAGCCCAAACTGTGCTCTAAGTCCTTGGCCCTTGCGACCAAGACATCAAAATCAGTGTAGTCTGAAGCTAGAGTGTACCTCTTGATCTCTTCATTCAGTTCGTAACGGAAACGGTTACATCGTTCCACCTCAGTAGGAACAAGCTCAGAAGCATACTGACTCAGTCTGACAAATCGGATCTCATAATCGGTCACAGTCATACTCCCCTGAAGCAAAGCCATAAACTTTCTCTTCCTCTCATCGAGGTATCGCGGACCCAGATACTTCTTACGGAATGCTGACTCAAAGAATTCCCAAGTAATCTCGGCCTCATCCATACCCGAAGTGATGGTGACCCACCAAGTGTAGGCATCACCCTGAAGCAAGAACTCAACACATCTTAACTTGCGCTCACCAGTACATCCCATCTGAGCGAGGATACGGGCAGTCTTCTCAAGCCACAACTCGGATCTCTCTGGAGTAGACCCTCGGAACTCTTCGGCCCCTAAACCTCGGAGTCTCTCTAATGGCAAACCAGTGCCCTCTCCCTGATGATGTGCTACTGCCTGACCCCCAGCTACTGCAGCCTGAAATGCCCCGGCTATCGCCTGAACCAAAGGAGCTAAGTCTATCCCGGCTGGTCCTTGGCCACCTTGGCCTCCTGAGGTCCCTCTTCTTCGGCCCCGACCTCGCCTCCCGCTCCTGGTGGAGGAGGTGGTGGTGGTGGAGGTGGTGGAGGAGCTCCAACTCCAACCACAGGCTCTCCCACTTGAGCCTCAACTCTAACTACTGGCTCAACTCCCTGAGCCTCTGCTCGTGGTTCCGGTCGAACCATCCTAGGCCTCCCGCGTGGTCTCATGATACAGCTAGCAAGGTAATAACTACAACAACAAACAGATGAGGATTACGTTAGCCAAAGCAAGGGTCCAATAGTGCTCAAGTACTCCCTTTACTATAAAATCTCTTTTTAAATTAAGTAATAGTAGCAATGGGCACACGACTCAACACCAAACGCAACAACTCATGCTTCAAATCATCATGCGAATCATCAAATAATAAGAATTCATGGCAAGGCATGCATCGAACAATACAATCACTTAACACATCAAGCTTACCTTACTTACCTGCCCGAGGTCTCGGTAACCTCAGGCTCTGATACCAACAAATGTAACCCCCTCGTCCCGGTCTGGCCGGATGACCGGTCCGAGTAGGCCACACGGGGAAAACCGAAGTGAAACCCGTTAAGGTTCCCCCTCGGTTAGCAACCCTATTTTTTTAATTCAATCTTTTTTAAAGGCTCATTAAAGTCCCATGTGATCAAACAACGAAATAAAATACAGAAGGTAAACATTAGAACCCAAGACAGCATTTAAACAGCCCAATTTTAATCCATTAAACAGGCCGTTTCGAAACACCCTTGAGGCGTATCGAAACGCCTTGACCAGGTCAACTGCCCCAAAGCCCATACGAAGGGGCCGTATCGAAACGGAGGTCAACCGTTCCGGAACGCCCTCAACGGTCAACTTCTCGTGGTCAACGAGATTTTGACCGTTTCGAAACCCTTAGACCTGTTTTGAAACGCTTTCATCTCGTCATTTTCTCAGAATTCCAGTAGCCAAAACGTTCCGTATCGGAACATGGGCTCACAGTGGCCAAACCGTATTGAAACACGTTCCGAAACGGCCCAACTCGTTTCGAAACGGCTCAGCTCGTTTCGAAACGCGGGCTGTCTGCAACCCTTGAAAACCAGACTTAGGCGTTTTTCCACAAGTCTAAAGGTCCCAAACGACCTCTAAAGGCACTCAACACAAGCATACAAGGTCTAGAGGCATATATCCTATGTCAAACATGCTCAAACACATACAAGGCATAGATTGAAACATTCATTCATGGCATTTACACATTAACAACATTTCATAAAAGGCATGCTTGAAAACATAAAAAGCCAAAAGGCACAATTCACCTCAAATAAGTTTACATGCTATCCCAAAGGCACCTTAAACATCCATAAGGCATACACCACACAAGCATTTGGCAAGACATATCATGTTTACAATCCAAGACAAATCATAGACATCAAACACATATAGGAGTCATACATAGCTCACACAAAACACACTCTTGCCACATTGCTAAGCTACTACATAATTGTTTAACCGTACTTGAGCAACAAAAACTTGGAAAGCCCCTTACGCCTTGCTCCGAGCTAACACCATGCTAATGATCTGCATTGTTGAAAATGAGAGCGTAAGCTATAAGCTTAGTGAGGATGCTCTAAAATCGAAAACATCAACAATGCAGGGTTCAAGCATGCATTCCTTAAATCTCACATACAACATACATAGGTAAATCAACAAGTAGACCTAGCTAGTCTTTCAAGAGTCATAATATGGCATCTCACATAATATTAAGCTCAAACATCATATATCAACATCATACATCACTATCATATGAACAAGTTCAATTGGCCACTATTAGTTTACCCGGATGTGCGGATTTAATCTCAACAATCACATTACCTCGACGGGATTACACTCATCACCAGACCTTGCATGGGCGGGATTCCACTCATCACCACATGCCCTACGGATGGGATTCCACCCATCATCCCGTAGAATATATATAAATTTCCGGTGGAATGTTACATCACCGTACTCCTCCTTGATACTCAAAGCCATCAAGGCCACGTACGTTTTGACTCAATTTGTGTGCACACTAATCCTAATGATCGATCATTTACACCCAGTAAGTTAATTAGTGCCAATTTCATATACCACATCACATATTCACCATTTACATCACATACTCACCAAATTCATATGTCAAGATACACATGTACATATCAAGCCACATTTCACAAGAGCAAATAGGCAAAGCATAAACAGCATTTAATGGAAATCAAAGAGCTAAGTTACTAAGTTAACTCCACATAGAAATGGCCTACCAAGCACATTCCAACTCATACACTACACACACTTGAACCAACTTTAAAACACATTTAAAGTCACTCACCACCCTTCCTTAGCAACCAAAGCAAGCCTCTTACAAGCCCAGATTCGATCCCGATGCTTCTCCAACGTCTCCTCTTGCTTCTAGCCAATCAAAAACACATCCATTACTTTCAATCAATGCTAAAACATCAGTCATCAACTCAACTCTTAAGCCCAAGCCAAACTTCAACTATTCCAATCCAAATAACCACCCAAAATACCCATTTTCGTGCTCCTTCAAAACCTAGCTGAAAATCCTATTTTCAAACACCCAAATGACACCCAAATGGTCCCAAAACATCTTCCTATCATACCTAAACCATCAGCCCTTCAATTCCATCATAAAACCCACCAAAAACCAAGTTTTAGACACTTTAAAATTGGCCACAAGAACCCATTTCGGGTTTTCACCCAAACCTAACCATTTTAACATATTATATGTATTTTAAGGTGAATAAACTAAAACTCAACTTGATAATTTAAACCCAAATGAAAAACTAAGTAAAAACCCAAACTTCCATTAAACCCCAACTTTTCAAAAGTTGATAGTTTGAAAATCTACAACCATGTAAAGATAGAGAATGAAGAGGAGAGTGAGAAAATGCAATTACCTTTGAAAAATGACTTTGGGTTGAAGAAGAAATCAATGGAATAGTGTTTAGGGCTTTAGAGAGGGTTTAGGTTCTTTGTCTTTTGAAAATGGGGGAAAAAGGAAGATGATGATTTCTTTTTTTTTTTCCTTTTTGTCTCCAAAAAGGTTGTCTACTTTTCAAATTATTGTGGCTAAATTACCAAATGGTCACTCTCATCAATCTTAAATTCCAATTAGGTCAAGCCTAGGCCAAATTGATTAAAATTGATTTTACCGACTCAGACCCACTAACCCGACTAACTCCTAACCCCGAAACATTGGTGTTACACTACGAATGTAGTTTAATAATTTGTAGTCATCGGCTCGATTAATATCATTAACTCATTCTTTTTTATATTATAAGAAAAAACAATTAAACGACTAGCTCAAACAATACATTAAGATTTTTTTTAAAGATTGTGATTCATTTTTAACTAAAAGAGCAACGGACATTGGAGAAGAGCTATAGGTGGTTAAGCCGAAATGAATTATATTTGTTAGTTTAGCCATTTGATCAACAAACTAAAAATTTAAACAAAATCAATTAATCAACATCAATGTTCAAGTTTGCCTATCGCACATATCAATAATGAGTAACTATTGAAAGAATTAGGATCTTGAGCAAGTGCAATCCACTGGAATGAATCAAATTCAACCAATAGCATTTCAAAGCTAAGGTCTCGTTTAGCGTTGTTTATAAAAATGCTTTTGGGCTAAAAGTATTTTTGGAGGCAGAAACAATGCTAAATATTTAATTTTTGAAAAAAAATTACTATTAAAAATGTTTTTCAACCTAAACGTAAAAGTTAAATTTTTTAGCTTTTGTGGTTAGAAAAGTACTTTTGGGAGTCAATTTACAATTTTAACTTTCATTTGTTATTGTGTTTATTTATAATTTATAATTTTATAATTTCTTACGAAGACATAATTATATACTTAATAAATTATTTTTTAGTTTAATATATATATGATAAGTCTACCACGTGCGACGAACACCGCTGAACACCACTAATGCTGAACACTGCTGAACACCATTAAATTAATTAATAAAGTTTTAAGTTTCAAGGACCCATCATACAATTAATAATTACTTTAAAAAATTCAATTAAATTATTTTTTATATATATTAAAATTTTATTTTTTTAATAAGGTAAACTATATATTTAGTACCTTACCTATTTCTGTATTTCTATTGAACCTTCATTATTTAAATATTATTTCAATTTAACCCTATTCTTTATAAAAAAAATAATTTAACCATTAACCCTCAACCTAAAACCCTAAACTATAAAACCTTAAACCCTATTCTTTAAAGATTAGCTTCACCTAATATATTATCATTCATGTCGAACTTGAATGAATGTGGAAATATTGCAGTATGTGGAGGATTAAGCAGTGCTTTGTAGGGAGAATCATCTATCAACAACGTCAGTGGCAGATACAAAGGTTGACTTGGGTGTTCACGAGCTCACTCTCAACTTTTTAAAGTTCACACATTTACCTTTAGTTTTTTAAAATTTTATGATTTAGTCTTTAATTTTTATGACTTGTGTCCACCCTGAAATTTTGAAATTTTTATTATTGTGTTCACCTTTAAAATATTTTTAGCTTGTGCCCACCCTAAAAAATATTTCTGGATCCGCCATTGAACGTGTTTGATTCAGTATAATATCCCTTCTCCCATGGAACATCATGATCATGTTTTTCCCAATGCTTCCTCAAATCTTTAAAAACCAAGGGCTTATGTTTGTGCCTGGGAGTATTGAATTGTGTCGCAGTGCACTACGATGAATCCCAACAAAACAACAATTTACGTTTCATATCTCCCATCAGATAATCAATAAATCTTTCCACATTTTTCATGTGTCTTGAAGACCAGATACCAACTTCAAACCGCTCACAACAAAACTTCAAAAAATCATCACAGTAGGATCTCTTAAAAATTGCTCGTCCTGAAATGTATGCATCTGGACTGTAATTATTAGGAGGAACATAGACTATATCAGCAAGTAACCCATTCAAATCAAGAACAAGAAATTTTTTTTCTTGATTGACTAACATGAGGTATAACAATAGTAAGAGATACATCACTTGTTTCATTTACATTAAATGAATCAATCTTTTTTTCACTATTTCCTTCATCCGATTGAGTTGGACCTGAAACAATATCCGTTTGATCAGTGTTGGTATGACCAACTTCCTCAGGATGCTTTTCAATTTGAATTTGATCACTACAGTTCAAGGAATCAAGCTACTCTGTCCTTTTTTTTAACTTGGCTTTCTTTTTAATCGTGACCTTATTTCTGAAAATATTCGGGTTGCATCCTTTCCTGTCTTTAAAGTTCCCACAAATGAAGTTTGTGACTCATTCACTTCTACAGAACTCTTTTGTTTCAATATTGGCTATTGAAAAAGAATCAGAATTAGTTGAAAACTCATCGTTTTCTATCATTCACCTTAACCAAGTTAGCCTCCATGTTTTCCCATAATCTCCTATATTCATTCCTTTTTTTCACAGGGCCCTTTGAGAATTGGGATTTAGATTTGTGTAGAGAAAGATAAAGATAGGGTTAAACGACATGTTTAAATTCTTCACAGTTCTTCCATAGTATAGGGTTTTAGGTTTAAGAGAATAGGGTCAAATTGAAATAATATTTAAATATATATTCATTTTCATATATGTTTAAGAGTTTAAGGGTTTAAGGTTTAATAGTTTAGGGTTTTAGGTTGAGGGTTAAGGGTTAAATTATTTTTTATAAAGAATAGGGTCAAATTGAAATAATATTTAAATAATGAGGGTTCAATAGAAATACGGAAATATGTAAGGTACTAAATATATAGTTTACCCTTATTAAAAAAATAAAATTTTAATATATATAAAAAATAATTTAATTGATTTTTTTAAAGTAATTATTAATTGTATGATGTGTCCTTGAAATTTTAAATCTTTATTAATTAATTTAATGGTGTTCAGCAGTGTTCAACATTAATGGTGTTCAGCGGTGTTCGTCGCACGTGGTAGAATTTTCCATATATATATATATGTCAAGTTTTTAAATAAAATATTTTAAATTTATTATATCTTCATGAAACACGTACAATTGTTAAAAAAATATGAATTTATTAATAAAATATATTTTTTAATATTTTTATGATAATTTAAGCTTTTATATATATATATATATATATATATATATATGTAAACACTAATTTTTTGAATTAATTGTTTATTTAGTTTCTTTTTATATTCTGATATAATAATAATAATAAAATAATAAATGATAAATAAATGTTAAATAAATGTTCACTAAATTAAGTGTCCATTACAAAATGATAAGCCCAACTTTGGCCCAATATTACAAAAATGAAACCCTAATTTGTGTTTTGTCCCATGTGCAGCCACCTTGTGACCGTTGGATCAAAACATGATCCAACGGTCAAGATCAAAGCTCAGGTGACCCCTCGGATCGCGCGTGAAGAACACGCGCCAACCAATCGACTTCCACGCGCGCGTGTGGGCCACGTAACTCATCATGGCCGTCCATCTCAAAACCGAATCTGGCCGTTCATCTCCGCGGCACCAACGGCCACGATGCCACCGCCCCTTTCCAAGTTGAGCCAAAATTTGCAGAGAATATGTCAGAGCAGTAAAATCATCATTGTAAAATTTCTAATATATATCTGTGAATGTAAAGAAATGAAGGGGAGATTTTTACCTTTTCAAACAAGTGAAATAGAGAAAGATCCAGAGGTATTTTTTACTCAGTTTCATCTTGTTCTTTTCTTTTTATTTTATTTCGAAAATATATATAAAAAAATGAAACAATAAAAGAGGTTACCTTTCTCGAACCTTTGCGTCGTGCTCCGATAACCGGCCGCCGGTCCGTCTACATGCATGGTGAGTGGTAAGATAGCTATCATGGGTTCTAGGTTTTGAAATAAAAAAAGAAAAGAGAGCTTTGGGGGGTTAGATCCAAGACGGGATTCGTTTTCTAAAAAAAAAAAAACAAGTGATGGTTTAGGTTCGCCGGCACCGATTAGCGGCGGCCGGCGAAGGGGTGCGGCGCCGGAAGAGATGAGAAAGTGGAGAGGATCTCTAGGGTTTTGTTTTAGAAGATGATAAAATGAACCAGTTTTTTTTAAGTTAGATTATATATTAACTAAATATTTTAAAAATGGTATAATTGCTTCGTGAGTCCTTCCGCACGGGGATAATAACGCGAGAGACCATTCCGCATGGGAAAATTACACCTCGGGTCCCTGTCATTCGTTCCCACCTTGCAATCTGGACCCTGTACTAATAATCAATTCAAATTATGACGGGTTAATTACCCCTGGACCCCTAATCAGTTTGCTTATTTAATTTCTGCACCTTTCTTTCATTTTTATTTAATTTCAGTCCTTTATCTGTTTTTATTTCTGCACTTTATTTCCATTTATTTTCATGTCTGCCCTTATTTTTTATTTTTCATTTTATTTCAGTCCATGTTTCATGTTTTATATTTGTTGCACATGATTATTTTTAGTTTCAATTTTGTCCTTCTTGATTCCATTTTATAGCTTTTATTTCATTTAATTTCAATTCTTAGTTCTTTGAGTTAATATTTGCCATGTAATTTATTTTGATTCGATTCTTTAATTTAATTTGTCTTCTTATCATTATTTGTACATATTATCATTTTAGTAAAATAAAGCTCGAAATAATCTCGAATATATCTATGTCTAATTCACCAGATAAATAATGAATATAAATAAGTGTGACAATTTTAATAATTTATAATCTAGCTTTGATTTTATCCCGTAAATATAATATTTCTTTGATAATAATTCAGGGTTTGATATATTTAAAATTGGCTTTTGTGTTTAAATTTTTGTTACCGTCAATATCCTGCTCATGCATATTTATCTGTTATATAAAATACGTAAAGATAGTGCTCATAATCCCGATATTCTATTGGGAGTGTCGTCCCAATCATTTGGGCGTCATCTTCTTTGATATCGCGGACTGGGTACGGTTTTATATCTTGTATGATCATGCATTTGGAAGTTATTAATTGAATTGGGCCGAAATTTTAAGATTTTCTAATAAATACAATACGACCCGTTAGGTACCAATTTTGGGCTGTGTGGGGGTGCTAATCCTTCCCCATCCGTAACCGACTCCCGAACCCATTTTTTAAAAAGAATCTCTGGTTTCATTTTTGGTGTCCGGTCTACCCTCTCATTTTTTTGAACGATTTGTGGCGACTCCAATAAATTATTGAAAAAGGAAATTTTAGTATTTTAAAATATATTACTTGAGACCGATTTTATAAAAATGAAGAAAAGGCACACTCGGGTTTTTTTAGTCGCTAGAGCATGGCGACTCCGCTGGGGACAAACTTTTTGTTTTTAAACAAAAAAAGAGGGTCAAGCCTTAGATTCGGTTCATATTGAATTCATTAGAAAATTTTAAAAATTCGGCCCAATTTAATTACTGATTTTCCAACCTTGTTTGAGTATGCGATGTTTGATATATGTTTTTGTCATCATGAACCCTTAGGTGGGAATAATTACTTCGCCTCGTGAAGTTGCCAGTTCCGTATGGTGTTGTAATTTGTTCCCAGGATCCGGTCAGTATACTCCGTAGAGTTTCGCTCTCGTATAGTATACTGGTCGCGATCCCTCGAATCGATGTCCTTGCGACAGTTCGAGTACCCTTTTACTCTAGATTCAAACTGCATATAGTTAAAACATAGAGCCAAACCCTAGGAACCATGCCGAAATACAGTCAAGGTAAATCTAGGTCCATTTAAACTTACTGCTTCTGTATGTGCTTTCAATTTTTCTGTCTTATTTAACAATATGTTTATCACCTTTATTTTGTATAATCTATCCATTACGCCATACTGACTTATTTTTTGTTTCTCTTCTCTTTTCATCTCCTTTCATCTGCATACAACTTGCATCATACTACATACAGAGGTGTTGATCTAAAGAACATCCGTTTTAGAGGGCATTTAAGAATGGGAGAAAGGATCAGTATTACCAAAAGCGAGAACGCCGATGTATGGGGTTGGTCCGAACGAATGCACATGGAAAAAGGGGACAGCTTGAAAATAGGACATGTATCAGAAGTCATCGGAGATACGGCAATCGTTTCTACTCAAAATAATCCGGCTGAATTACAAGAAATATGGCAAGGTTGGGATCAAGAGACGAAGCGAGACTTCCGAAGAGAGTTTGGAGACATAGCCCTTTTGTTAAGTGTAAAGAGTGACAAGCATCTATTCCGAGCCTTGACTCAATTTTGGAATCCGGGGTATAATTGTTTCACATTCGGAAAGATAGATATGACACCTACCATAGAAGAATATATGTCACTGCTCCGTTGCCCGGGGACAAAGGAAGGAAAAGTCTATACAAGGCCCAGGGACTTGCGCTCTTTTGTGGAAAACTTGATGGACGTCACTGGAATGAGTTGGAGTTGGTTCGAAGGTAAAATCACAAAGCCAGGGAACAGTGATTGCATAGCTTGGAGGCACATCAGGGAATTGATCCAGTTGCATCCCGATCCACCCAAAAGGAGGCAGTTGTTCGCCTACGGAATCTACGGGTTAATCATATTCCCCAAAACGCGAGGGCATATAGACTATGCAACAACCGACATGTTCGTCAAGCTGAAAAAGGGGATCAATCCGGCCCCGACCATTCTAGCAGAAACCTTCAGATCACTAACTGCATGCCGCAAAGGAAAGGGAAACAGATTTTTGTGTTGTGTTCCGCTCCTAGAAATATGGATTCGTAGTCATTTCTGGGACCTGAAATTTTCATACCAAATGTGCATGACCAACTATTCACCTATAAAGGTCTTCTTGAAAGAATACCAAGCCGAAGTCATGACAGAAGAACAGTGGATGGCAGCATTCCGCGACCTCCAGGATGAGATGGTCAAATGGAAAGTCCCGTGGCTTATTGTAGAGGATTTTTTGTACCGTTGTGGGGAGTATGATTGGGTACCATTGCCAGGAGTATGGGGAGGAACCGGTTATTGCCCACTACTAGTATCACGCCAATTTGGCTCGATGCAGTTCATCCCTGTGACACATGGTTTAGAAACTGTTAGCTTTCCACACGAAGGCAATGGCTACAAGGCTCAGGTCCTGAAGATGAGCCGTGCTTGGAGAAATCTATACAAAGTTGAAATATATAACGATGGAACACCTTTCACTTCTGCCTACGAGCACTGGAGGACTACCCGTGTTAATGACAACCTTCTAGGATCGAATCACGCAAATGTCCGGCCCTTGGAAGAACACATGAGAGATGCCCCCACTGACCTGGAAAAGGCTAGAAGGGCCCATCGAAGAGAAGTACAAGCTTTGGAAAAACGAATTTCTGAATTAGAATCTGCAAACTACTTAGCATCGGTTGATACAGACAAATATAAAAACCAAGGAGAAAAACTGCTGAAAGAAAAGAAGGCGCTACAAGAAGAACATGAAGACTTAAGACATGAGTGGGTAGAGCTGAAACAGAACTTGAGGAGAAATGGGTTGGGAACTACTGCCAGAGAATTAACCAACAAATTAGTAACAGCAAGGAAGAAATCTGATGGTTACGCCCGCAAATATGAAGCAAGTCAGAGGCAGGTCATGAAAAAGAATGAGGAGCTGGGGGCTGCTCAACAGAAATTGGCCCTTAGCGAGGAACAGATTCAGAACTTGATGGCTCAGTTGACACAATCGAGAATAGCTTACCAGAATAGCCAAATTTTGACTGAGCAAAAAGTGGTCGAGTTAAACGCAATGACTCAAGAACTCATCATTAGCCAGTCCCTGAATCAAGACCTAATTATAACGAACGGAGAGCTCGTGGCTCAAGTAGAAGGGCTTATGAATGATCGGAACCAAGGTAACATGGCCTTGGACTTTGCCCAGCAAGAAAACGAACTACTAATGGCAAGGGTGACTGAGTTAGAGGCAGCCTTACAGGGGTGTAGGGAACAACTTGCTTCATTTGAAGGGGCCATTCAGGAAGACAATAGCCGGATAGTTTGGGGGCTCCAACAGGCAGGCCAACTGATCAGAGACCAACATAGAGCTATGATGGATGTTATCTCGCATGCACGAGAAGTCGCTCACTACATCCAAAACTTAGCAAGAGCTGCAGCCGAACTGTATACACTCATCAACCCAGATACAGATCTAGGAACTCGAGTCCGAGCTCTGCTTCAAGAAGTAACAGTGCTAGGCACAGAAGCGAGCCATTATCTGTAACTCGTTACTACTACTTTTGTAATGCAAACCTTTTCTACTAAATAAAAGTCTTTCTAAGGACTGTTCTAAGAATCAACACCCTCATTACATCCATTCTCATGCATCATTATCATATTACACATTGCATTTAATGGTTAAAATGACAATATTTAATCGTGAGAAAATAATATGGCAGCAATCATACCGCACAAATACGATACCCGCCTCTGAACCAAAAAAATGGAAGATAGAGTGTCCAGCTTGGAAAAGGGCCAAAAGGATCTCGAAACCCGAGTCAATAGGGCTGAACAAAATATTACTGACCAGATCGCACAATCTCAGGCTGTAATAATGACTCAAATAACTGCTCTACTGGAAAAAGTGACTGGCAAGATGAAGATCCCTGATAACACGGGCGAAGAAACAGGGGAAGCTGTATCTCATGCAAGGGTTCGACCTAGTACACCGGCTCCTGAAAAGAGAGTATACATCAATACCACTGGTGTGTCGGCTGAACACCCAGTTGGGGGACCTGCAGGCCAACATGTTGACATAGAAGTAGGTCAAGAGGAAGAAATGCCGGACTTGAACAAGTAGAACGAATCAAGGCAGGGGTTGAAATGAAATACGAAGGGAGACTTCGTGGTCTTGAAGAAAGACTTCATTCCATACATGAAAGGGGTGGGCAAGAGAACGAGGCCAACAATCTAAGCCTCGTCGCGGACCTGGTCCTCCCACCAAAATTTAAAACCCCCGACTTTGATAAATATGACGGGACTACTTGCCCATCTGCTCACATAACCATGTACATAAGAAAAATGACTGCCTTCGTAAAAGACGAGAAGTTGTTAATTCATTGCTTCCAAGATAGCTTGACTGGGTCGGCTATCCGCTGGTACACACAATTGAGCCGGGCAAACATTAAGTCATGGAAAGACCTTTCGAAAGCATTCATCGAACAGTACAAACATGTAACAGACATGACCCCAAACCGGATCATGCTAGAAGGTCTGGAACAAAAACCAAATGAAAGTCTACGACAGTATGCTCAAAGATGGCGTGACGTGGCTTCTCAGATCCAACCACCAATCCCTGAGTATGAGATCACCCCTATGTTCGTAAACACTTTGAAAGGGGCACTATTTGACCGCTTGATAAACAACACCACTCAAGCCTTCGCTGATCTTGTGAGGACAGGGGAATCGATTGAGGCCGCAATAAAAAGTGGAAGAATCGACAACGGGGAAAATGCCAGAAGAAATTACAAAAAGAAAGACAATGAGGTGAACGCCACCAATACTTACTGCGTCCCGGAAAACCTCACCATCTCGCAACCCCAAGCTTCTGTTGGAAACACACAAGGCTCAAGCAAAAGGGAAGAGAGAACTACTAGAAAAGAAAGAGAAAAAATGTCATTTACCCCATTACCGGTATCCTATGCTGAATTGTATTCGCAATTACATAAGGCTGACATAATCCGACCATATTACGTCACTCCATACAAGCCCCCTTTTCCTGCCTGGTATGATGAGAAGGCTCAATGTGAATATCATGCCGGTGCCCCCGGTCACTCGATAGAAAACTGCCTTTCTTTTAAGAAAGTCGTTCAAAATCTGATAAACACCGGAGTGCTATCATTTGATGAGCCTAACATGGCTGCCAATCCTTTACCAAACCACGGAGGTCGTGGTGTGAACGCTATTGAAAATAAAGGCAATAGAAAGGCTAAAATGGAGATTGCAGAAGTCAGATCCCCTCTTCAATGGGTATTTCAACAGCTGCGTGCGGCTCAATTAATAGATCGGGGCATGGAACTAGTGCAGGAAGGATGTGAGCCTTACTGTGAGTTTCATCAAGAAAGAGGGCATGAAATTCAACAGTGTGAAAAGTTCAAACAGGTGGTCCAGAGGATGATGGACAACAAAGAAATTGAATTCTTTGAGAAAATTGAAGGAAAAAAGGAACTGGACGTTTGTGCGTCAGATCACCCCAATGCTAAATACGGGGTAGGCAGGCCTTTCATCATATCCAGATCAAATGAAGGTAGTTCATCTCGAGGGGAAAGTTCAAGGATGACCCCGAAGCTCATTATTTCGGCTCCAGCTCCTTTCCAATTCAAGGATACGAGGAGGGTTCCTTGGAATTATACAGCCAATGTATCCATATCGCAAGATTCGACAAAGCATCGTGAAGGACTCACCTCCGATGATGCTCGAATAACGCGAGGGCAGGAAGAGACGGAAGAAGGAACCGAAGCTATAAATGAAGCAGGCCATTTCACTAAAAGTGGCAGATGCCTTCCATTGGGGGCAATAAAGGAGACTAATGGTCAGAACAATGATACTATGACTGAACAGGGGAAGGTATTCGGTGAAGAGCCCCCTATAAAGATCAACGAGCCTGTGACGGAGGCCCAAGCACAGGAATTTCTGAGATTCCTAAAACATAGTGAGTATAACGTTGTGGAGCAGCTGCGGAAACAACAAGCAAGGATTACAGTACTTGAACTGTTGCTAAGTTCAGAAAAGCATCGTGATGCTTTGATGAAGGTTTTAAATCAAACTTTCGTTCCAGAAAACATATCGGTGGCCAAGCTAGACCGGATTGTGAGGCACATCGCTGCAGATAATTACATCACGTTCAGTGATGACGAAATCCCAGACAGAGGTATGGGATCCACCAAGGCTTTAAACATTACCACCCACTGCAAGGGATACGTCTTGCCCGGGGTACTCATTGACAACGGGTCTGCACTGAATGTGTTACCAATGACAACTTTACAACGACTACCTATAGATAGTTCCCATCTTAAACCCTGCCACAGCTCTGTGAGAGCTTTTGATGGGACTCAAAGGGAAGTAGTGGGGAAAATAGAAGTACCGTTGTTGATCGGGTCGACAGAATATGTCATTGAATTTGTGGTGATGGACATCCGCCCAACGTATAATTGCTTGTTGGGAAGACCTTGGATTCATTCAGCTGGCGTTGTCCCCTCATCCCTACATCAAAAGCTGAAATTTATAACCGAGGGAAAATTGGTAAGTGTCAAAGCAGAACAGGAAATCATAGCTTCAGTCACATCTGATACCCCTTATGTCCCACCAAACGAAGAGGCCGTAGAATGTGCTTTTCGAGCCTTAGAGTTCATCAATGCAACCTTTGTCACAGAAGGGAGCAGAATCCCGCGTCCTAGGCTGTCTAACTGCACGAAAATGATCGTCAAGCAGACTTTGGGAAAAGGGGGTAAAGTTGGAAAAGGTTTGGGGAAGAATTTGCAAGGAAGACTACGAGCAACGAAGGTCATCTTCAAGAAGGGAAAACACGGATTAGGCCACAAGCCCAGTGTACTGCAAAAAAGGGAGGAATATAAAGAGGAAGCAGAAAGGAGGAGAGCCAGGTTCAAAGGAATGGCCATCCCATGGAAACCCATGACTTTTCCCCATCTCAAAGACACCTTTGTGTCTGGGGGAATTATCAATGCCGAACAAAAGATACAAGAAGCAAACCGAGAAAGCAACATGCTCAATGAAGAAGAAGCATTCAATGAATGGCTTGAAGGAATGTCCATCAATGTGATATCCGATATTGAAAGCGGTAGCAAGTTCCTAACGGGAATTCGTCCTTGTTTCCCAGGGGAATCACTTGATAATTGGAGCTGCTTCGACTTGCCTGTAACCCTTAAGAAAGAAACAGAGTAATGCCTCAAACAACCCCTATTGCCGTGGTCCACAGGCATTAGGGATCTTCTGTAAAGGGCAACTATGTTAACCTGCTTTTAAATTCAATAAGATGATGTCGTTTCCACCCTTTTAAACGACAAACATATCATCTACTCTGCGTATTTATCATTTATTCCCATTCGTCTGGTGGGCATTTATTTGTTCATTTTTTATTCTTATTTTTTATTATTCATTTCATTTACCATTCATTTCACCCAAACACACTTCCCTTTCCAAATATCCTTCTTATGACGCTATGCAGGGCCCGGACCGTTCCCTGTATGAATGATCTCGAATCTGACATAGAGGTGAAATTCGAGTTACCTTTGTGTCTGGAAGAGTCCGATGAGACACAAGATGAAACAGATTCTGAGATTCCAAACGAATTGCTCAGAATGATGGAAGGTGAAGAAAAGCAAATCTTGCCTCACTGAGAAGAAGTGGAGATTCTCAATTTGGCGACTAATGAAGAGAAAAAAGAAGTGAAAATCGGCACCGCTCTTGCTAGCAAGACCCGACACGATCTGATAGTCTTACTTCAAGAATTCAGAGATATATTTGCTTGGACTTACCAGGATATGCCAGGGCTGAACACAGATATTGTAGTACACAAACTACCGATAAAACCTGAATATAGGCCAGTCCAACAGAAGCTCAGAAGAATGCGGACTGATATGTTGTTAAAGATCAGGGATGAAGTAAAAAAACAGTTTGACGCAGGATTCTTGAAGGTGGTCAAGTATTCCGAATGGGTTGCTAACATAGTTCCAGTACCAAAAAAAGACGGGAAGGTTCACATGTGTGTAGATTACCGGGATCTCAACAAAGCAAGCCCGAAAGACAATTTTCCTTTACCCCACATTGATACCCTGGTTGACAATACAGCAGGGCATTCATGGTTCTCCTTCATGGATGGGTTTTCGGGATACAATCAAATAAAAATGCACCCGGAAGATATGGAGAAAACTACATTCGTAACTGAATGGGGCACATTTTGTTACAAAGTAATGCCCTTCGGGCTGAAGAATGCTGGGGCAACCTATCAGAGGGCTATGGTGACCCTTTTTCATGACATGATGTACAAAGAAATTGAGGTATACGTGGATGACATGATTGCCAAGTCCAAAACAGAAGAAGAACATATTCAGAATCTAAGAAACCTCTTCCAAAGATTAAGAAAGTACCAATTGAAGCTTAACCCCGCCAAATGCACATTTGCAGTTACATCTGGAAAGCTCTTAGGGTTTGTGGTCAGTAGAAATGGAATCGAGATCGATCCTGACAAAGTCAAGGCTATCCACAATCTTCCACCCCCTCAAACACAAAAAGAAGTCCGAGGTTTCTTGGGGAGGCTTAACTACATATCACGTTTTATTTCCCAATTAACCGACAAATGCGACCCTATTTTCCGTCTGCTCCGGAAAAACAACCCAGGGGTATGGGACACAGAATGTCAAGAGGCTTTGGAGAAGATCAAAAAATATTTGGCGAATCCTCCAATCTTGGTAGCTCCGGTGCAAGGCAGACCACTAATCTTGTACTTAGCAGTCTATGAAAATTCGATGGGGTGCGTCCTAGGACAACATGATGAATATGGGAAGAAAGAAAGGGCCATCTACTACCTAAGCAAGAAGTTCACCGACTGTGAAACACGGTATCCGTCAATACAGAAGTTGTGTTGTGCTCTGGTCTGGGCGACAAAAAGACTCAGGCAGTACATGTTGTATCACACCACTTGGTTGATATCCAAGATGGACCCGTTAAAATACCTGATGGAAGCGCCAGCCTTAACCGGGAAGATGGCCCGTTGGCAGATGCTATTGTCAGAATTCGATATTGTGTACGTTAATCAGAAAGCAATAAAGGGAAGTGCCATAGCTGACTTCTTAGCAAGTCGTGCATCTGATGATTATGAACCCCTGAATTTCAAATTCCCAGACGAAGACTTCATGTGTATCACAACCGAAAAGTCTGTTGTCCAAAAGGAGAATCCATGGAAGCTTTACTTTGATGGGGCATCCAATGCTCTAGGCCATGGCATAGGGGCAATATTGATCTCACCGGAAAATGTCTACTACCCATTCACGAGTAGATTGGAATTCTTTTGCACAAACAATATAGCGGAATACGAGGCATGTGTCATGGGATTAACTGCAGCTATCGAGAGAGGAATTAAAGTGCTTCAAGTCTTCGGTGACTCGTCCTTGGTGATTTACCAACTCCGAGGAGAATGGGAAACTAGAGACCCGAAGTTGATCAAGTATTATAATTTGATTCAAGAGCTAAACAAAGAATTCGAGGAAATCAGTTTCGCCTATCTACCAAGAGAAGAAAATCAAATGGCAGACGCTCTGGCAACTTTAGCTGCAATGTTCAAGGCAAGCACGAAGGCCGAAATGAGACCAATAGAGATGCAGATTTTTGAAATACCGGCTCATTGCTGTAACCTGGAAGAGGAAGTAGATGGGAATCCCTGGTACTACGATATTTTGCAATATATCAAATTCCAAGATTACCCTAAAGAAGCAAATGAGAATGATAAGAAGACCATAAGGAGAATGGCAGTTGGGTACGTCTTAGATGGTGAAGTTTTGTACAAGAGAGGAAAAGACCAGGTACTATTGAGATGTGTCGATGCGCGAGAAGCAAAAACTATTCTTGCTGAAGTACATGAAGGGTTGTGTGGAACACATGCCAACGGCTTCTCGATGGCCAGGAAAATAATGAGATATGGCTACTTCTGGTCCACGATGGAAGGAGATTGCATTGACTACGCCAAAAAGTGTCACAAATGCCAGATATACGCCGACCGGATTCACTCCCCACCGCTGCCTTTACATACCATGAACTCACCATGGCCTTTTGCCGCATGGGGGATGGATGTCATAGGGCAAATTCACCCAAAGGCTTCCAACGGGCATCGTTTCATTCTTGTCGCCATTGATTACTTTACCAAGTGGGTAGAAGCAGTTTCTTACGCTAGTATCTCCAGAGCAACAGTCTGCAAGTTCTTAAAGAAAGAAATCATTTGTCGATACGGAATGCCGGAAAGAATCATCACCGATAATGCCTCCAATCTGAACAATTCAATGGTGGCTGGCGTGTGCGAGCAGTTCCAGATAGTGCATCATAACTCAACGGCTTATCGTCCTAAGATGAATGGAGCAGTCGAGGCGGCTAATAAAAATATTAAGAAGATCATATCCAAAACCACAGACACCTTTAAAGACTGGCATGAGAAACTACCCTTTGCCCTTTTCGCTTACCGGACGTCCATACGTACCTCCACCGGGGCAACACCATACTCCCTAGTTTACGGGACTGAAGCAGTATTGCCTATCGAAGTCGAGATTCCTTCACTTCGGATTCTAAACGAGGTAAAGCTAGATGACGCGGAATGGGTACAAGCACGGTATGACCAGTTAAATCTCATCGAGGAAAAAAGATTGAAGGCCATCTGCCATGGTCAAATGTATCAAAAGAGGATGATGCGAGCTTACAACAAGAAAGTTCGCCCACGAGAATTTCGAGAAGGAGATTTGGTGCTAAAAAAGATCCTGCCAAACCATAGAGACTCTCGAGGAAAATGGACACCTAATTGGGAAGGACCGTTTGTCGTCAAGAAAACATTTTCTGGAGGAGCATTGATCTTAGCAGAAATGGACGGAAAAGAGTTGAAAAACCCAATAAACTCCGACGCAGTAAAAAATATTATGCTTAAAAAAAGAAAAAGAAAAAAGAAAAAAGAAAAGAGAAAAAAGAAAAAAGAAAAGAGAAAAAAGAAAAGAAAAGAAAATGAGGGTTTCAAGGCGAAAACCCAAAATGGGCACCTTGGAGCCAGAAAAGGAGATTTGAGCTGAAAACCCGCACAGGGCAGTTCGAAGAAGCAAGGATCAGGCATCTGACAAGCAAACCCCATCCAGGACCAAAGATATCTGAAACAAGATTTTCACCTTGATCGACAGGCCCGCGCATCATTCATACAGTGCATGTTAGGGCTCCGTACAGTGTTTTGTTTTCTTGCGTTTGCCAATCTGTCAATAATGATAATATAACCTTTCCCTTTTCTTTTGTCATTCTCTTCCTTATTCATTGTTAAGTACTCAATAAGCAGAGTAACATAGGTTTAAAATAAGCAGAAGATTTTGCGACATTACTATGATCTATCCTTTGAAATGCAGGCAATTTGAAAACAGAAACCCCGACATTTGATACGACAGAAGAGAACTATCAAAACTGGCATAAAATGAGATTCCTCATTGAAAGAAGAACAAAATGGTCGCGAAAATGAAGAAACCACAGAAAGGAAAAAAGCAAAGATGAAATAAAAAAGAAAAAGAGAAAAAGAAGAAAGAAAAAGAGGGGGAAAATTGAAGATCACATGAAAACAAAGGGGCTGGCTGGAAAAGGGTCGAACCCAAGCTTGAGATGGCAAACCACCAAGACCGAAAATAGAAACAGCAAGAAATGAGTCTGAAAAAGATGAAAAAAATCTATAATCATGCATCATTTGTAGTTAAGCATCCCTAAGATAGGAACATGCTAACCCACTGCATCGATAAAAAAAAATTTGTCTATGCTTTTGACAGGAAAATTCAAAGAGACGCCCAAGCCGTGTACACAGCGAGGGGACAAGAAGCTGAAGCGTCATCTTAAATTTCTCAGAATTTCAAGAACTTCAAAGATAAAGATTCTATATAGGAAGAGTCGCAAATTTCGAGATGAAGGTTCCATGTAGGAGGAACCTAAAACTTCAAAGATAAAAGTTCTATATAGAAAGAGCCACAAATTTTGAGATAAAGGTTCTATACAGGAAGAACCCAAAACTCCAAGGTTCTATATAGGAAGAACCCCAAAATTTTGAGATAAAGGTTCTATACAGGAAGAACCCGAAACTCCAAGGTTCTATATAGGAAGAACCACAAAAATTGAGATGAAAGTTCAATACAGGAAGAACCCGAAACTCCAAGGTTCTATATAGGAAGAACCCCAAATGAAAATGACAAGTTCTATACAGGAAGGACTTGTGACCTGAAAATGCATAGTTGAAGACAAGCCAAAGGTTCTATATAGGAAGAACCAGAAGCCCAAAACTTCGAAGCAAAGAGTTTTATATAGGAAAAACTCGTAGCTTTTGAATTTTAGATTGAAAAAGTTCTATATAGGAAGAACTTAGCTCAAAGAATCCAACCAAAAGAGTGAAAAAGGTTCTATATAGGAAGAACCTGCAACTCCAAAACGTGAAGAATGAAGACTCTGTTAGAAGAATTCGTGACCCAAAGAGATGTTGCCAAGGAAAGCTAAGAATTCTATACATGGAGAACTTGCAGATCCAAGGCTTCAGACGGAGAGAGAACACGACTGTTCTATACAGAAGAGACCTGTGGTTCTGAATCTCCTAAACAGGGAAGTAAGGAAAAATTAGTGCTTATTATCTTTGCTCTATTCTTGTTTCACCAGAATGAGCAAAGAGGGGCAACTGTAAACACTAATTTTTTGAATTAATTGTTTATTTAGTTTCTTTTTATATTCTGATATAATAATAATAAAATAATAAATGATAAATAAATGTTAAATAAATGTTCACTAAATTAAGTGTCCATTACAAAATGATAAGCCCAACTTTGGCCCAATATTACAAAAATGAAACCCTAATTTGTGTTTTGTCCCATGTGCAGCCACCTTGTGACCGTTGGATCAAAACATGATCCAACGGTCAAGATCAAAGCTCAGGTGACCCCTCGGATCACGCGTGAAGAACACGCGCCAACCAATCAACTTCCACGCGCGCGTGTGGGCCACGTAACTCATCATGGCCGTCCATCTCAAAACCGAATCTGGCCGTTCATCTCCGCGGCACCAACGGCCACGATGCCACCGCCCCTTTCCAAGTTGAGCCAAAATTTGCAGAGAATATGTCAGAGCAGTAAAATCATCATTGTAAAATTTCTAATATATATCTGTGAATGTAAAGAAATGAAGGGGAGATTTTTACCTTTTCAAACAAGTGAAATAGAGAAAGATCCAGAGGTATTTTTTACTCAGTTTCATCTTGTTCTTTTCTTTTTATTTTATTTCGAAAATATATATAAAAAAATGAAACAATAAAAGAGGTTACCTTTCTCGAACCTTTGCGTCGTGCTCCGATAACCGGCCGCCGGTCCGTCTACATGCATGGTGAGTGGTAAGATAGCTATCATGGGTTCTAGGTTTTGAAATAAAAAAAAAGAAAAGAGAGCTTTGGGGGGTTAGATCCAAGACGGGATTCGTTTTCTAAAAAAAAAAAAACAAGTGATGGTTTAGGTTCGCCGGCGCCGATTAGCGGCGGCCGGCGAAGGGGTGCGGCGCCGGAAGATATGAGAAAGTGGAGAGGATCTCTAGGGTTTTGTTTTAGAAGATGATAAAATGAACCAGTTTTTTTTAAGTTAGATTATATATTAACTAAATATTTTAAAAATGGTATAATTGCTTCGTGAGTCCTTCCGCACGGGGATAATAACGCGAGAGACCACTCCGCATGGGAAAATTACACCTCGGGTCCCTGTCATTCGTTCCCACCTTGCAATCTGGACCCTGTACTAATAATCAATTCAAATTATGACGGGTTAATTACCCCTGGACCCCTAATCAGTTTGCTTATTTAATTTCTGCACCTTTCTTTCATTTTTATTTAATTTCAGTCCTTTATCTGTTTTTATTTCTGCACTTTATTTCCATTTATTTTCATGTCTGCCCTTATTTTTTATTTTTCATTTTATTTCAGTCCATGTTTCATGTTTTATATTTGTTGCACATGATTATTTTTAGTTTCAATTTTGTCCTTCTTGATTCCATTTTATAGCTTTTATTTCATTTAATTTCAATTCTTAGTTCTTTGAGTTAATATTTGCCATGTAATTTATTTTGATTCGATTCTTTAATTTAATTTGTCCTGTTATCATCATCAATTAACGTATCCTTTTTAACGTCGTTATTTGTACATATTATCATTTTAGTAAAATAAAGCTCGAAATAATCTCGAATATATCTATGTCTAATTCACCAGATAAATAATGAATATAAATAAGTGTGACAATTTTAATAATTTATAATCTAGCTTTGATTTTATCCCGTAAATATAATATTTCTTTGATAATAATTCAGGGTTTGATATATTTAAAATTGGCTTTTGTGTTTAAATTTTTGTTACCGTCAATATCCTGCTCATGCATATTTATCTGTTATATAAAATACGTAAAGATAGTGCTCATAATCCCGATATTCTATTGGGAGTGTCGTCCCAATCATTTGGGCGTCATCTTCTTTGATATCGCGGACTGGGTACGGTTTTATATCTTGTATGATCATGCATTTGGAAGTTATTAATTGAATTGGGCCGAAATTTTAAGATTTTCTAATAAATACAATACGACCCGTTAGGTACCAATTTTGGGCGGTGTGGGGGTGCTAATCCTTCCCCATCCGTAACCGACTCCCGAACCCATTTTTTAAAAAGAATCTCTGGTTTCATTTTTGGTGTCCGGTCTACCCTCTCATTTTTTTGAACGATCGGTGGCGACTCCAATAAATTATTGAAAAAGGAAATTTTAGTATTTTTAAAATATATTACTTGAGACCGATTTTATAAAAATGAAGAAAAGGCACACTCGGGTTTTTTTTAGTCGCTACAATATATATATATATATATATATATATATATATATAACAATATCACGTCCAAAATGATTATTTATCTTCTTAAAAGCACTTTTTTTATTAATAAAGAGGATACTATGGTAGGCCTCATTAAAAACCTCCCTAACCTAAATTGGAGGAAAAAAGTACCCACCATAGTATTACATAAGCCCGGGATACACCCGCAAGAAACACAAATCAACCTATATGACTAGGTAACTCCTCATGTAAAAGCGTGATCACCGCATCTGGCGGAGCACAAAAATAACTTGCCTCATAACCATTCCAAGGACCCAATTTAGCAAGAACATCGGCAATGGGATTAGCATTCCTAGAGACATGGCGAAGTTCAATCAAGCTTACCTTAGTAAGTAAGCGACGAACAGAACCTAACAGAGACAACGGACCAACATCAACTCTCTTTTCCTGTAGCAAAAGAACCACTTCCAAACAATCCGATTCCACAATCAAATCCCCAATATTGCATTCGAGCGCACAACGCAGACCCTCATGGATCGCCCATAATTCTGCCTTAAGGGCACTACAACGACCAATGAACTTCGAGAATCCACTAATCCAAGTCCCCGTTGAATCACGAATCACCCCCCACATGAAGCACGACTCTCGGATAGATCACATGCCCCATCGACATTGAGTTTCCACACATTTTTCGGCGGTGGAAACCACAGCACCTGCTGCCGTGCGTCGGCCGAAACCGCTCTCCCAGCACTGGAATGCAACACTGCTCGTCCGACCAGCAATGCCCTTGCCGTCTCCTGCACAAAGCGTCTGGCCTTCATCAGCACCTCATCCGCACTGAGGCTTACACCACCAAACACAAAGCCATTACGTGCCAGCCACAGATACCAAACAGCAGCCCCCACTGCTCCTCGCTACTGCCAGTCGCGTCACGCAAATTGCCGGCAATCCAATCGACGGTGGAAGACGTGAAAAACCAGTTTCGTTGTGCAACTGGAACAAGCCGCAGCCACGTGCTCTTCACCGTTAAACATTGGCGAAAGACGTGGTCGATCGTCTCCTCACTGTGTCCGCAAAGCGCGCAAGCTGCTGTATCCGCAAGATGTCACCGCGTCCACTCACTGTTAGTCAGAATACGCCCCTTACACAGCAGCCACAAGAACAACCGAATACGTTGTGGTCCCTGGAAACGCTTCAGACCTCGCCAAAGATTCTCCCCCGTTGCTTCCACCTCATTCCGCTTCGCCGCATAAGCCGATTGAACCGAAAATTTCATGTTCGCATTCCAACTCCAGCCCACCGCGTCAACCACATCATTTGCGACAGGGGAGTGTATGGCGGCAATTCGATCAACACCCTCACTTGGCAAGAGATGTGCAAAACGGTCAAAGTCCCAATTCCCCTCGCTATCGCGCATATCCCGAAGAGAGACGAAACCTTGTTGAACCCCACTCGGAACAGTAGCAAGATTCACAAGCGGACCAACACCTCGAATCCAGTTATCACGCCAAAAATCGATACGTTCTCCATTACCCACTCTCCAAACCAAACCCTCCCTAACATCCATCCAAACCGATAATAATCCCCGCCATAAATGGGAGCAATTTCGCCTAACAAATGTATCCGGAACAATCTCATAACACTTATACTTCGCGCGAATAAACCTCACCCAAAGATGTTCTCGCTTATCAACCAAACAAAACGCGAGTTTCATGAGGAACGCATCATTTTGATCACGTAAACATTTAAAACCCAGCCCCCCCATCGAGGAAGGCTTACACATCTCTTCCCAATTCACTAAATGTACCCTTTTTTTACCATCACAATGCCCCCAAACAAAATTCCTGATCAAACGCTCAATTTCGTCACACACACCTAACAGAAGCTTTGTTGTTTGCATTGCGTAGTATGGCAATGTCGACAACATGGCCTTCGCAAGAGTAATACGCCCCGCAAACGAGAGATACTTAGCCTTCCACCCTGATAAACGCTCACGAACTTTCTGGATTAAATAGGCATATGTCGATTTAGTAACCCGATTATGAACATAGGAACACCGAGGTACCTTCTCAAGTCCGTAACTTTCGAAAAACCCACCACATTACTCAGAGTCTGTCTCAGTTCAGAATCCACATTCTTTGAAAAATAAATATTTGATTTCTGCACACTAACCTTCAACCCGGAATGCTTGCAGAAATCAATCAGAACTTCCCGGATCACATCCAATTGTTCCGACGATGCCTCCGCAAAAAGAACCATATCATCCGCAAACATCAAATGTGAAATAACAGGGCTCCGACGAGAGGTACAAAAACCCTTCCACTGTCCCAGCGCCACTTTCTTATTAATCGCCTGCGTCAAACGTTCCATACATAAAACAAAAAGGTAAGGTGATATAGGGTCCCCTTGCCGGATACCCCTGGTAGGCGTGAAAGGCTCAGTGACCTCACCATTCCAAATGAGTCGAGTAGAAACACTAGAAACACACTCAAGAATAAGGAGCCGAATGTTCAAGGGGAAACCGATATCCTGCAACGTGTCGTCTATAAAAGCCCATTCCAACCTATCATAAGCTTTCTCCAAATCAATCTTCAACGCCATACAACCCTTCTTACCAGACTTCCTCTTCATAGAATGCACAATTTCCTGCGCCATAATAATATTATCAGAAATAGACCGTTCGGGGACGAAGCTAGTCTGATTATCCGAGACCCAATCAGTCAAAAAAGGTTTAATGCGATTAACTACCACTTTGGTCACTATATTATACAACACAGTACACAGACTGATAGGACGAAACTGACTCATCGTTTCAGGCAACGTGACTTTAGGAATAAGAACCATAAGAGTATTATTAATAGCCGAAGGGGACGACTCGCCATCAAAAATATTTCGTATATGCTGACAAACATCAGCCCCTACAATGTCCCAATTTTTCTGATAGAAACCTGCGTGCAGTCCATCAATACCCGGAGCTTTCCACGGACCCATATCAAACACGGCGGCTTTCACCTCCTCATCCGAAACCAGTCCCCCAATCACACGATACATATGCTCACTCCAGACTGGGAACAAACCGCGAACCTGATACTCCCCTGAACAAGTAGCATCGGCCGTAAATAACACTCGGTAAAAATCAATAGCCTGTCGACGTAACGCATCCTGATCAGTACACCAGTTACCATCACTTGCCTTAAGTGCAACAATAGCGTTCGCCCTCCGACGTGCCATTGTCGACGCATGAAAGTAACGAGTATTCCTGTCGCCAAGTAAAATCCACCGACTCCGTGATTTTTGGAACCACATAGACTCCTCTTCCTCGAGAATAATATCAAGCTCATCCCGCAATTTATGCAGTAAATCAATCAGAAAATCTGACGGGTTCCTCCAAAAGGCCCTATCAATACCCCGGATCCGCGCTAGCACCCTCTTCTTCCTTCACCCAATATGACCAAATTCAACAACATTCTAGTGCTTCACACTCGCCTAAAAATGCTGAATGTTGTTCACCACCGAGTACGAACTATCCCAAACCGATTCAAGCATCATCTTGAACCCCGGATGATCCTGCCAAGCAGCTAGAAAACGGAAGGGACGTGACTCACTACTACTCCTTACACCCCCTGCCTGAACAAGAAGAGGACAATGGTCACTGCCAACCCGATCTAGATGCACAACCAACGACATCGGAAATTCAATGAACCAAGCGGCGTTTGCTAAACAACGATCAATCCTCTGATATAGATTACCCCTACTCCAAGTAAAATCATCCCCCTTATATTCCATATCAATCAACTCCATATCATTAATAAAATCCCAGAACAGAGAACTAGTCCCTAGAACCGAACTCGAGCCCCCACAGCGCTCCTCTTTGCGGATGATGACATTAAAGTCCCCCCTAAAATCCACGGTGTTGCATCCCCCGGATTTAACTGGTACAAACGACACCAAAGACTTCGTCGGATACTCGCATTAGGGCTAGCATAAACAGCAGTGAAGAAAACCCATTTATTCCCTGCTACCTCACGAAATTTACCATGCACAAATTGATTAGAAATCGATAAGAACTCAACCTCTAAACCATCTCGCCACAAGATCCATATACCTCCACTAAAACCTCTGGCCTCCACAAGGAAAGAGTTCGGAAACCCAAAACGTCGAATAACTCTATCAGCTTCAGCAAAGTTGACACGTGGTTCAAACAAAGCCACCACCTGCAGATTGTTAGCTCTAACAAAATTTCTAAGGTGACGGCGATACTCAGCACTTGCCGCCCCCTGTGTATTCCAAAACATCATAGTACTCATGATAACCAAAAGGAAAAGAGGAGGAAAACTTACTGGAAGGAAGGAAGGTTTTCCTTTCCCACGTCCAACCCACTCGCCGCCGTATCAGAATCCACTCCCACCGCTGTATCAACTCCAGTAGCTTGAAGTGTATCCAGTTTTGAAGAAAGAGACTGAACCCATTCTGTCATAACTGGGCGAGGCGGTACTCGTGGCTCCTATTTCCGTGACACCTTTAAACTCTTCTTATGCACTGCCTGTATCGCCGCTCCCCCTTTTACTGAATTTAGACCATGTTTCAACCTAGCCGTTGATTTGATATCATGGTTCCCTTCCGCAATTATGACAGCTCTGTGAAAACCGGATGCGATCCCCGGCGTATGTTCCACAGTATGTGGATCCACTCCCGTTCCCGAAGGAACAACAGTTATGCCGCCATGCCCATTACCCTTCAATACAAATTCACGATCACCATTAGACACATCCCGAAGCGGCACACGTCTCGTCGCCTCATCCAAACACTCATCCGACACAATTCCCTTGCCTTTCTCAACCGACTTAACACCCTCATTTCCACCGTTCTCCTTCGCCCCTGAACTACCCACACCATTAACAATCCGATTACCCTCCTTTATAACCATGCCCTTGTAACCGCTCGGATAAGCTCCCATAGCTTTCCGACCCGTTGATGATTTCTGGGCACCTTTCCCCGCGGAAATCTCCCGCGCCGGCGAGTCTGCTTGCCCTATCACTGTCGACGAATTACCATTAGAAACATTCCCAACGTCAACCTCTGCACGATCCCCCCGCAAAACATCAAACCACGAACCACTGCGGTTACCTTGGGCATCATCACTCCTGGAACCTACTGCCCTTGCGGATCGACGACGTTGCCGATCAACGACCATCCAAGGTCCGAACAAGTTATCCTCAGAGACCACTTCAGCTGACACTGCAACAGAGCTATTCGCAACCACTTTCTCCCCCTCTCTGATCCCCGCAGCACTATCACTAATCCCACACAAATTTTGCGAGTGGCCATATCGCCCACATTTGTAACAAATTTGATGGAGGCCTTCATACTCAAGCTTCTGAATAAAACCATCGATACCAATACACGACAGGAGGGGTTTGTTCAGGTCAAACACCAGAGCTAGGCGAGCAAAATGACCACGCTCACCCAATGATGTACTATAATCTATCTTAATCACACGGCCAATCACATCTGCTATCCTTCGAAACAAAGCCTTAGAGTAATACCGGTATGGAAGCCCCGGCAATCTCACCCACACCACTACTTGTGACGGATGTTTTTCCGATGTCGAAAAGTTTCGCGACCACGGTTGCACCGTTAAATAACAACCAAACAAAGTCCAAGGTCCGCCAGTGAGCACCTTCGTATAATCATCGATAGACTCAAACTTCACCAAGAAATAGTTATTGTCCAAATCGATCACCTGGAAATTCCTCTCCGTCTTCCATAAATTATGGACACGATTCACCAGAGTCTTGAATCCGATCGCCCTTCCCAAAAGCCGGACTATGATAGTACGCTGCATGCTATCATCAATACGTTCGTGAATTCTTTCAGAGAAAGTAATCTTGGGAAATACACCACTGCGATCAATCGAAACATCTTCATCCAGCACCTCAATCCCATCTTCGGAACTCCCAGCCCTAGCCTGACCACCGCCGGTCGACACCCCCGACACCATAGCCGCATAAGACAGCGGCATTCTAGCACTAATCTCCCCCTGCACCGCCATCGTAGGCCGTTCACTGGTCGCCGACTGGACGTCCATCTCCACAGCACCAGCACTATCCACTGCTTCTGTCGCAGCCCCATCAGCCATCACCACATCCGTCGCACGGGTTCTTTTCGTCGCGGGCTGCTCATCCAACACAGTGGGGGAACCAGGCCGCTCCAGCACCGGCGGCACTGCCATCTCCACCCCTCCCGGCGGCTGGCCACCAGAGTTTAGAGTTCAAAGGACATCATATACACTTATGTGTTTATTACAATAAATGATCCAGCTTTCATGATTATCTCAAAAAAGACTACCGATAGAACACTTTCTGAAATTTGAGAAATCGTATGATTTGTATGAAAGCACACACATATATATTTACTATAACTAATTATTAACTCAATATTTTATATAAAAATTGTTTTATATATAAGCAGATATTTTACACCAATATTTTTTTGATTAATTTTATTTTGTTGATAATTAAAAATAATGACAAAATTGTTAAAATGGACGAAATCATTAAAATGGCTCGTCAAGCTGCGTTGAGCCATCAAATAGGATCCCATGGTCTACTTACTCTTCAGTACTTTATGGAGTGGTAAATATATGAAGAATAATCTTCACTCGTGGTCATTTTGGTTTGGGTAAAGTACACAGACGGTCACTGAACTTTGGTAAAAAAACAAAATGGTAAACAAGCTTTCAAAAATTACAAAATGGCAATTAAACTTTATGTTTTGTAACAAAATGGTAACTAGACGTTAACTGCCGTTAAGTGACTGTTATAAATTTTGGTATAATAACACATTTAGTCCTTCATATTTATATATTCAATCAATTTAACCCTAATTCGAACCAATCCACTAAATTTAGCCCTCGTTATTTACGCATTCTTTCAATTTGGTCCTTAAAGCAAAATTCCAAAGTATGGTAACATGATAAATAATTACAAATTAAATTTTTAAAGGAACTCGAAAACTCGACTCGATTCGAATCGAAAAAATTTCAAATAAAGTTTGAGTTGTAAAATATGACGCGTCAACTTGAATAACTCGGAATTTTTTTACTCGGCTCGATCAAACGCTCATCTCTATCTTAAGATATGACGCGTCAACTCGAATAACTCGAAATATTCGAATATTTTAAATCATTTTTTTCTTTCTAAATCGAATATTTTTTGAAATAGAATATTTAATATTTTCATATTTAAATCACATCGAATATTTAATAACTACTTTAAATATTCAATTTAATTTAAAAATATTCGATTTAAAAGAAAAATGATTTAAAATATTCGAGTATTTAATAACTACTTTAAATATTCAATTTAATTTAAAAATATTCGATTTAAAAGAAAAAATGATTTAAAATTTTCGAATATTTAATAACTACTTTAAATATTTGTTCTTTTAAATATTCGAATATTTAATAATTACTTTAAATATTTATTAAATATTCGAATATTTTAAATCAATATTTTTTTCTTGTAAATCGAATATTTTTAAATTAAATCGAATATTTAAAGTAGTTATTAAATATCCGATGTGATTTAAAAGAAAAAATGATTTAAAATATTCAAATATTTCGAGTTATTCGAGTTGACGCGTCATATCTTAAGATAGATGCGAGCGTTCGATCGAGTCGAGTAAAAAAATTTCGAGTTATTCGAGTTGACGCGTCATATTTTACAACTCAAACTTTATTTGAATTTTTTTTTGATTCGAGTCGAGTCGAGTCGAGTTTTTGAGTTCCTATAAAAATTTAATTAAATATTCAAATATTTTAAATCAATTTTTTTTCTTTTAAATTAAATCGAATATTTAAAGTAGTTATTAAATATTCGATGTGATTTAAATATGGAAATATTAAATATTCTATTTTAAAAAATATTTGATTTAAAAGAAAAAATGATTTAAAATATTCAAATATTTTGAGTTATTCGAGTTGACGCGTCATATCTTAAGATAGAGGTGAGCGTTCGATCGAGTCGAGTAAAAAAAATTCGAGTTATTCGAGTTTACGCGTCATATTTTACACCTCAAACTTTATTTGAAATTTTTTCGATTCGAGTCGAGTTTTCGAGTTCCTATAAAAATTTAATTAAATATTCGAATATTTTAAATCATTTTTTTCTTTTAAATCGAATATTTAAAGTTGTTATTAAATAATCGATGTGATTTAAATATGAAAATATTAAATATTCTATTTTAAAAAATATTCGATTTAAAAGAAAAATGATTTAAAATATTCGAATATTTCGAGTTGACGCGTCATATCTTAAGATAGAGATGAGCGTTCGATCAAGTCGAGTCAAAAAATTTCGAGTTATTCGAGTTGACGTGTCATATTTTACAACTCAAACTTTATTTGAAATTTTTTCGATTCGAGTCGAGTCGAGTTTTCGAGTTCCTATAAAAATTTAATTGTAATTATTTATCATGTTACCATACTTTGAAATTTTGTTTTAAGGACCAAATTGAAAGAATGCATAAATTACGAGGGCTAAATTTAGTGAATTGGTTCGAATTAGGATTAAATTGATTGAATGTATAAATATGAAGGACTAAATGTGTTATTATACCAAATTTTATAATAGTCATTTAACGGCAGTTAACGTCTAGTTACTATTTTGTTACAAAACATAAAGTTTAATTGCCATTTTGTGATTTTTGAAAGTTTGGTTACCATTTTGTTTTTTTTACTAAAGTTCAGTGACCGTCTGTGTACTTTACCCTTTTTGTTTTAGGTTTGTTTTATTTTGGTCACCCAAATTTAAAAAATTTACGTTCGAAACTGTTTCTGTTTTAGTCACTGGACCGTTAACATCTGTTAATTAAAAATAATAATTTTTAATTTGACCCCCAAACTTTCAAAACTTTATTTTTCACCATCTTCTCCAAAACTCAATGAACTTTCCCAAAACTACATTAAATGTCTTCCTAAAAGTTTTCTTTTAATCCGCTGTGATACCAAGGCCCTTAAAGAGCTGTAACAATTCGTTAACATGAAAACTATATCAAACCATAATCCGTCATTATCAAAATCAAAGATACAAATAATCTAAAACTCAAAATAAAAATTACAACATCTTTGCAAAAATAAAATAAGATGGGAATGTCAGGCGATCTAAAGAACAATTAAAAGACAAACTTCATCTTGGATTTCTTGACCAGAAATAGGAAGTCCTAAAAAACTCGCCCTTGTCGAGCAAAACTACCAAGAAGAATCAAATTTGTCTGAGTAGCATCGCAGTCCTTCAAGTGCTCTGTGCTAGTAAGATCCTTAATGATACTGATAAAAATTCCATTGTCTTCTATAACTCCAACAAAGTAAAGTTTCAGAAGAAGTTTTAAAGTGCTACGCATCGTCATTGCCTTCAAGTTCTATCTGCATCCAAATCATCTCCGAATTTTTCAGGAAAGAAGACTCAGAATCCCTTGTATCAAACTTGGTGAGAATTTTTGTACCTTTGATGAAGCAGAGAGCAGATCTTTGACAGATAGACAATAATAAGATTCCAACAAACTTGAAATGGCTAAAAAGTTCAGTGTACAATAAAAAGCTAGCTAGCAAGCATATAGACGAGTAATGTTGCACATAAGTATATTCTTTTTATTACAGAGGGAAAATGTGAATACTCCATTAACACATTTACAAGCTTTAAGCAGATAACATCTTCAATCGTAACATATGAAGAGAACTCAACATTAAAGAACAACAAACTTAACATAATACATGCAGATAGAAACGTCACAGAAATACATATCGTTCATGATACCAAGAAATGCATACTTATATCCATCAACACATTTGCAAACACTGAGCAAGTGAACTTATCAAAACTGATGACAAATCTATATAACACGAAATTGGGAAGGCAATTGCGAACAAAAAATTCTGTTATACTTGACATAAACCAGACTAGGATACTCCCTGTAATCTTTGGATTGTACAAAATATAGTTTTGAAAATTTTTAGGAAGATATTTAATGTAATTTTGGGGAAGTTCATTGAGTTTTGGGGAAGATGGTGAAAATGAAATTTTGAAAGTTTGGGGGTCAAATTAAAAATTATTATTTTTAATTAACGGAGGTTAACGGTCCAGTGACCAAAACAGAAACGATTTCGAACGTAAGTGACCAGAATAGTCTTTTTTGAATTCGAGTGACCAAAATAGAACAAACACAAAACAAAAGTGACCACGAGTGAAGATTACCCATTTATAAAAGTGTTGCATGTATTCACTGAATGTGCTTATTTTCGTTTTAAGATTAAATTTCTTTTAATGTTTTTATCGCTTATAAGAATGTATAATCTCAATAATTTATCATTTGTGTTCGACCAATGAAGCCTTTAATATTATTATTTGTTTGAAACTTGATGAGTCTAACACACATATTACAAAGGCCCTAAGAATAACTAATGATATACCAACTCTTTGTAGCCGGTTAGTCGTTTCTTTTTTAACTACTTGACACACTTTAATATTTAGGTGGTAGAACTGATTATAGATCATTTAAGCGATAAAATCGACCATACATTATTTAGGTGACAAGACCGGTTATATATTAAAAACTAATTTAAATGTACTAAGTATTAAGTAATATGAAACTTAACCCAAAAAATTTAACCATTACAAGAGAATAAAAAACTTTTATAAATATACAATATAGTTACAAAATGAGACATTCCAGTATTATCTATTTTTAATATGATATGTTTTCTCTCTTACAAACAATGAATGAAAGATTTTACCCCTATTTATAGAGCTTAATGGTCATTGCATTGTTACACGTGCCAACATATTATTCATTACTCTTATAAATATTCATATTTTTTATGGATGATTCTGGATATAATATTAAATATTACAAATATCTAAATTACTTTATAGATTTTTCTAGACATATATTTTTATTATTTTAATAAATATCTAAAAATTATTAAGAATTATCTAGAAATAAAGATAAGAGGGTGAATCTAACTTCTTTGAAAATTTATTAAATATAAAATGGAAAATTAATGTAATCATGTAGCTCAATTGCAACAACATAAAATTTCAACCCAAATATAATAGCCCTAGCTAAATACAAAAAGTTCTATAAAATAAAGAGTGTCAGGGCAAAATAAATTATATAATTCAGCCAACAACACCATTCACCTCGACCGTTGGTTGGCATTGTATCCAGTTTTATGTACAATGAAGCCAGTATGACTCTACACATCACTGCACCAGTTTAGGATATTCATAAACGTCCGAAAGAGAACCAAACCTCCATGCTCCATCATCAGAGCGGCACTTAGGGGTTGACTAATCGCCTAACTGTCTATCCAGGGGCCACCCTAGAAATATATAAATGGGATCATAAGGGGCTATAATAAGATTTTTTAAAAAAATAAAAGATTATAGAATTTTAAAAAATTGACAAGGACTCACATTGCCAAAACCCTCCGCCCTGTGCCCACCACCGCCGTACCGCAAAACTGTTCTTTCTAATCAAGTTTTTCGTGTTTAGGTTGAGCTGCAACAATGCTTTTTCATGAGTCATGGGCAGTGTCAATTGTCATGATGATTCTAAGGAAAGTCTCCTCCAAATCCAGGTACAGTATTCAATGTAGGTTAGGCATCGTCTTCGCACAAGCAGAGCGGAAAGCCAATCTTTCACGAACTGAAATTTACGGAAGCTAAACTCATTTTAACCACCACCACGGGTAAGGGGAAAAAAACACCCGCCTTCTCTAAAAGCTCATTATAATTACCAGGTCAACGCTTCTACGCTGTCAGACGGTTATAATCCAAATGGCAAATGCTGTTTAAGTAAAATTTCTGCTTCGATGTCTATCAGCTCTTAAAATTGATCTATTCGATTGCATCTTCATTAGGTTGGGGGAACTTTGAAGTCAAAAATAGTATACAAACATTCGAACAGGGGCTCATTCAAATTATAGCAGCATAATATTAACCTAAAAGTGTCATAATATTAATGCTGAATTACTGATCACATGCAAAATTATGAAACGTTGCTTTCATAAAAATTGACAAGAGGTAATGTAGTTCTCAGGCAAAGCTTGATGGATGCCACAATCCCACATAAGAATTTTGTATGGAGAAGTAACAAGGTAAAAAAAAAACAATAAGGGCATTGGCAGTTCTTTCTACGGGCTTATCGGGTTTTTGCAGCATCTACTTCCGATACCATGTAAAACCACAAAGAACTAATATATAGAAAGCCGAATTAGAGGCAAAAAGAAGTGAATTGACGATAACCTAGCCACTGGCCACAATCTCATGAATTGCATCACTCACAGCTTCATCTTCAGATCTAACAGCAAGTTTCATTGCCACATCCTTTGGACCGTCAAGTCCAAATTGTAGCCGTACAAGCACCTTGACATTGCCGATGTATACTCCAGATAGAAGGCAAGTGTGTGATCTTGAATTGTTAGGGACAACCTCTGTGCCCTGGATACCACCACAAATGGATCGTCCAATTACAATGGAATTGCAGTGTAAAAACAAGTACGGTATTTCAAGTCTAATGTAAAGCAATTAAGATCAAGGGTAAAATGCATATCCATTGCAACGGCATAAGAGCAAAAGAAAAAACACTGTACACTTACCTCGCAAGGTTGCATGCCAAGAAGATCTATGACAGCATTAACAGCTTCAGCCAGGCTCTCCCTAGGACCAAGGCCGTATTCATCGATACGTTCACAATCTGCACCCATGCTTTCCCAAGCATTCCTGAAATTAGAGACACCCACCTTCAAAATGTAATCAGCTGCAACAACTTCAAGCTCCTCTAATTGGTACTCGTCCTCTACTCCATCATCCTCGGCCTCACCAGTACTTGGATCGACCTAGCAAGACCAATGCAAGCATGAGATAGGAATGGGAAAACCTAAAACATGCTCTCAACAGCATATAAATGCAAGTTAAAATTCCCTCAATGTAAATGAGATTTTTTCACAAAACATGCAATCATCCAGAACCCATTAACCCTGGTGTGGTCTTCACTGAGTGTGATAGTCAGAACCAATTTAAACTCAATTTCAAATAACGGAGCATTCTAAAAAGCCTCGGATTATGTCAGAGCATAAGGAGAAGTCATACCTCTTTTACGATGAACCTCAGCATATTTGAGAATTTTCCAACAGCTGGGATACCCTCTGGCTTCTCAAATGCCACAAAGGTCTGTCCAGGTGAATCATATGGAAGTGATCTTAAAGGCTTTGAAGCAACCTCAGCAAACTCCTCAGCCTCTGAAGCATCCACAATAACAGTGACCTGGTAAAACGCAGATTAGGTTACAGAGATACTCGGTTACTTATAAGTAATTTAGAGATGCTTTGGGTAATTGGATTATTACATTCTCCAATAATTGCTCTGGAATGGTATTGGTGCAGTTGTACTGAAACACAACATGACCGTCAAAAATATGTTTGACAACATTAACGGCATATTCTGTTTCTGCTTCTGTCAGCTCAACAGGTGCAGAGGACTGGCCAATAAAAATTGGAAACAAGGCATTAGTAAGTTCAACATTGGAATAATGTCTACATCATTACCATGCATGGAACACATGAGACAAAGTCGATGGAAGTACCTTGAAAAGCTTGCCAAAGTTTGCAAACTCAGGAATTGATGAAAGCAGCTTCTCATAAGCATCAACAGTTGATGGAGGGCCGGCAGGAGGAGCACCAAGACCAGTTGGTTTTTTACCTGGAGCTTTCTTCTCTGCAAGTTGCTGAGTCTTGACCTCCCTTGGCACAGAATTAATGTCAAAAGACTCTTCTGATGGCTCCTGGACCCAAATTTAATACGTGAGATAATGATCTAAAAAGCAGAAAAAGTGTAACCGAAATTTAGAAACTCACATAATTCTTCAAACTGTTCTCCAAGTTAACCAGAGGGATATCTAGTGAACCAAAGAGAAACTCCTTTACATCTTCACCAGTTTGAACAACTGCACCATCACCACCAAGTGTATTAAGATAGAGTGTAGCCCTGTCACGAACCTACAACAAAATATTTAGAAGTCCTCAAATTATTGGAATATTAAGAGAGAAAAAACAGCATATTCAAGTTCCCAGAGATTAAGAATGCAACAAACATGAATTAACAAATAAACACACAAGAAAGCATACTATACAACAATGAAAACATGACATTATTCATGATAAGCTGACCTCATCGTCATTGTCAAAGAGACAGCGTCTCAAGAGAACAAATATGCGGGGCTGCAAAAAATAGCAAGATTTTCTAGATTAAATAGGTAAGAAATGACTCGCAGGATGAGAATACTTCACAAAAATGAAAGAGTAAATAAGATTTCATACCTTCAGTGTATCAACCATAGCACCGAATTTCGCTAGGGTGCTCACAGCAGCAGCCCGGACAGTTGCATTCTCAAGATGGACACGGTTGTAAATGTACCGTATATATTTGCTTGGATCGGAGGTTTTTGGGCCTTCAATCCCCAGAAAATGAAGTATCTATAATACAATGTTGAGAGAAATTTAAATGGTCAAAGATGGGACAAAAAAGGAAAGAGAGCATGGAAAATAAGATGAAAATGCTACCTGTGTGGAAAGATATGTGAATTCACAATCTTCAATGAACTCACATAAATGAAGCAATCCAGTCTCCTTTGCTTCTGGGATATCTCTGATTAGAATCACAATTGAATCTACAATGGCCTTTTTGTAATCAAATCCACCTTCTTCCCTTAGAATATTGCTTAAGAAATTCATCCTGAAGATAACAACGGATAAAAAAAATGCTTTAAGGCACTAGAAAATAAGCATTTGCTGAAGCCAACTGATGAATAACGCAAAGCCAAGTATCCCTTACAAAGATCTGTGCTTCAATGGAAATTTTAAGCATAGTGATCTTATGGCTTCCACAACAACAATCTTGAATTCATCAGCAATATCAGACATAAAATTAGTTATCTGCTTCATCAGGCGATCCACGCTCGACTCATTTCCGGTCTTAAGAAGGGTAGTAATTGCAAGTGTGGCAATGCTTCTATTTTGGTCAGAAATTAAACTCTCCATGTCAATATTGCAGTTAGTGACAGCCATGGGATGAGTCATTGCAACCTGAAAAAAAAAATTGTCATAAACAGAAATCAGAATGAACAGAGCAGTGCATGCATCTGAATTAGAAAGAAACAACAATCAATTACGATTGAAAAGTAATTATATATTCTCTAAACAATATAGTGAAAGCACTTTCGGCAATCTCCATAAGTGTGTTTGAACTTCAGAAAATTGCAGGAGCTACCCTATCCCCTCTCACCAAAGTGCTCGACTTTAATTTTCCTCAACCGAAATATATATGGATTTAATAGCATGGTATATTATTTAGCACTGGAAAATATATCAACCTTATTCAAAGTACGAACTGCAGCAAATCTCAGCACTGGCTTAGAAGAGCTTAAAAAGAGCTGAAGAACTGTGATTGCTGGGGTCAATTCTCGGGTTGTCACACCATTGAGTTCAGTGATTGCTCTAGCAGCCTCAAAAATCACCATCTCAGCCTTATGGCGCAGACAGCCCTCAAGAAAATCATAAAAAGGGCGATCCCCTGCCTGAGTGTTGGCTGACTCACGAATAACCTGCAGAATCTCCAATTAATTCGCACAATCTATGAATAGAAATAATGACAGAGGGGAAAAGATATTAGAGACGGTGCATACCTGACTAGTATAACGTATCAATAGGCATTGAGCTAATGGTGAGCGGACACTTCCCTTAGTCAAACTACTGACCAGCTTATTAACAGCCAGTCGGTCATTTTGCCGTATCTGCAAATATGAAATCAGACAAATACATCATAGTTGTCATTCAATTATAAACTGAAAAGATCAATTCAATGATTGTTAACTCAAATCCAACCACGAATATACAGTCTTATACAAACATGCAAGCATGCAGAAGTACTATGGATTCATACTGCATGAAACTACTCCACTTTCCTTTATTTACAGTTTAGCTACCACTTGCTGCAGATTATCTATAATGATCTAACCAGGACAACTGAACCAAGCATGCAATGTGTTAAAATCCAGTAAACATAACACAAGCTGCTAAAACTAGTCAGAAGAAATCAAAAGGTTCAAAAGCTGTGAGCCACAACCTATTTACAAGGAATTATAGACACGACTTACATCAGTTAACAGGTTAGGCTTGAACTGAGCAACTGACTTCAACTACCAAATAAAACCACAGAACTTTCTGAACAAGGAATGTAACTTACCTGGTGAAGCAAAGCCAGAGCATGAAACTGCACAAGGGCTGCTCTTGATTGAACAGCTTCTTGAACCTCATTACTCCATCTTTTCACAATCTCAGGGTTTGTCTGCCAAAATATTTACAACACATTAATAAAGTCATTAAACTTCTGATATTTAATTTGAGAACTATATAATAAAACAACCATAAAAGGCATTACCTGCAGTAAATGGATACCACTGACTAATGCTGCACTTGCAACAACTGGATTTTTGTCAACAATTGCTTGTTTCAAGTATCTCTCTATCTGGGTTAGAAGTGTTCCATCTGTTATCCGACAAAGAACACGAATAGCATTTGCTCGATACATATCAGTCTTGCTAGTCATGTCCTTCATAAGAGAGCTAGTGACAATAATAACCTATTGTCAGAAAGAAGAAAAATAATTAGTATCCACAAGCAAAAGAATTATTTAGAAATCATAAGAAATTCAAGATATACAACCTCATCTGCTGATGGGGATAGCTCCTTTATCATCACATAGACCATTCTCCTCAAGCCTATATCCTTTGATTGGAAAAGCTTTGTCACAGAAAAGAAAACTTCTGTAGCTTCCACCTATCCATATAACACCAGCAAATAGTCAGTTGCAACTGAGGTCAATTGCAACATAAAAAACGAATCTAATCCTTAAAAGCATAAATAAAAAGAAAAACTGACCTTAGTGAATGTTTCTCCTTGGTTCAGTAGATAAAGAAGTTTTGTGATAACCTACATAGAGAATTTTAAAAACATTCGCCTAAAATGAAAAAAATGAAAATACATGAGATAGAAAATCAAGATTGCTTAAAAAGTAGAAACCTGAGAGCATCTTCGAGGATCAAGCTGGGGATCATTGAAAACCCTAGCTTCTTGAAGAACTGCACCCTTCTCAATCCCCAGAAACGGAGAGTAGTCCACTGTTTGAAAACAAAAATTACAAAATTACCAATTAAAAGCCTTCCCGAACACCTACAAAGCTAGGAGAACTCAACAACCCTACAAATAGAACTGAATTCTTATATAATACATATAGGCTCCACTCCAGATTCACATCTCCAAACAAATCAACTAAAATCAAACACGTCCATTAAAAGTTTGAAACTACCAAGCTACATTGCCCTATCAAAAACTGAAAATCTAGCAAAGCAGGAGCATAGATCAGATCAACTAAAATTAAATGAATTTCCACTAAAACTAAATTGCAGTATCTCGAAATTAGATCTGCAAGCCACGGAATGCATCTCTAATCAATCCATATTAATCAAAACCGCACAGATCTAGAAGTTCAAACCTAAGATTTACGATTAACTAAACACGAAATGACAATAAATTCGAAACAAAATAAAATAAAAAAGAATTAAAAAGGGTGAAAAATGGATTGAAGGAATAGAAGGAAATCATAATAGAATTTACCTTCATCGTCGCGATCGTCATCCTTCTTCACCAAAGGCTGTGCCATCGCTAATTGAAACTTTGAATCTAAGAGATCTAAGAAGATTTAAGTAACCTTTATTCGATTTTTTAGATGCAGTCGAGTGTGTTTTTCCCTGCTTTATCTCCTCTATTTCGCTTCCTCTCTTCTCTGCACTTTAACGCATTCGTTTTTCTGGAAGATGGGGTCGAATAAAATGGTAAAATTTATTCATTAAATTAAGTTAAAATGAATTATTTAATTTTTAAAGTGCTTAAGTAGCAAATAAGTGACTAAAATATATTTTTTTTAATTAGTTGTTCAAATTATTTTTCGGGCTAAATAGGTGTCTAACGTTTTCAACGTTATTTACATAGGTGTTTACCGTCAATGTCCGTTAATTTTTACTATTAAATGTCATGTGTCGCCTCCTAAAAAATATAAAATTATATTAAAAATAAATATAATTAATTAATTTTCAGAAAATCTCTAAATTTTTTAAATTTTACAAAACAACCCAAAATTCAAAATTCTAAACTCCCAAAACCTAAATCCCGATTTGGGTCGATTCTACTATCGATTGTCACGCTGCCGCCCAGCACATCAGTCGCTGGACCATCTTGACCATTTTCTCCATCATCCCGTCGCCGAAAATTGACCGGCGTCGTGCTAATCGACGAAATTGTCGAATAGTTCTTTCAAACGATTCTCCACGAACGGTGGTAGGAGGGGGCGACGAACGGCGTGTGGGTTGTTCGGCGAGGGAAGAGCGTTTCATTCCGCCGCTGGCAGGAGTGGTCGGATTTGGGCACTATTTTAAGAATATTTGAAAATTTTAGGATATATTTTTATTTTCTTTTATTAATTTTATTTATTTTTAATATAATTTTTTATTTTTCAAAAGATGACATGTGGCATTTAACGGTGAAAATTAACAGTAAACACCTATTTGGCACGAAATGAAACGTTAAACACCTATTTGGCCTGAAAAATAATTTAAACACCTAACTGAAAGAAAAAAATATACTTTAGACACTTATTTACCGCTTAAGCCTTTTTAAAAATTGTGTAACCAATATTGAATTTTTATTTTATTATAAAATAAACACCTCATCATTAGTTACAGACTTACAGTTAACCGAATTAAAGGGATAATATGGAATATTTCATTCCATTCGTCAATTGTAATTAATTTTTTATTATTTTCAAATATTTTTAAATAATAAAATTTTAAAAATAATTTTTTTCATTATAAATTTTCATAATAATTTCAAAATAAAAAATGCAAGTGTGGAGCAATGGGAGCACAACTAGACATATTGGGTTGATTGGTGAAATGTTGTTCTATAATACTAATGATGAATAGAGTATTAGTTGAAATCGAAATCACAAATATCTCTTATGTCATCTCAATTAGTTTGTAAATAAAACAAAAGCATTTAAACAATAATTACAAAATGAAAAAAAAAAATCGCTTTTCAAAGTTTCAATGGGAAATTTGCTCCAATAATGCGCTTAGAAAAAAAAATTAAATGGTCATCTAGCGTACTCCAGCAATTATTTTTTTTTCGGATTAAAGAGAACTGTAAAAAATTACAGAGAGTTCAAAGCATCAAAATCAACGAAGTGCAAGAGGAAGTCTGGAGGTACGTCGAAAGTAGTCAAATAGTAGCAAGGAAGGTTGACGAACTTGGCTAGACCGTCTGCAAGCTTATTCACAGAGCGCGAAATTCATTGGGTTGTCGTAGCCCAACACCGGCCTCGCAATTTCACAATGGCACGAACCAGCGAACAAGGATCGAAGTGAGCATTTGTACTGTTCAAGCGATTGATAGCTTCTTTACTATCAGATTGGATTAAGAGTCTCTCGAAACCATTTTCCCAAGCGAGTTGTAGCCCAACAAAGATTCCCCAAAGTTCCGATTGGAGAGGGCGAGATATGCCTATTGTTCTATTATAACCAAGGATCCATGTACCATCATTTGATCGAAATACGCCGCCTATTGAGCCAGTTCCAGTTCTTTGTGCAACCGCACCATTTGTATTTAAGCAAACCCAACCAATACTTGGTTTCGGCCAATGCATCAAAGACGAGGTAGACAAGGTCGAAGGCAACGCCACAACAGATTCAGAATAGTAGCGTGCCCAAGTCACGCTTCGCTGAAGAGTTTGCGATGCACAGCAGTGGGAACCAATGAAGACCCTCTCGTTCCTGTTTTTCCAGATTTGCCAAGCCGTGGACGCGAAGTGAATCGACCATTCTACTCCCCATGTCGTAGGAATTGACGCATCAGATAGATTCTTTTGGAGCCACGATTGTGGATCCGCACAAGAGAAGGAAGTATAAAGCTGCGGTGGGAGTAAATTCCTCCAAACCTCTTTAACAAAAGGGCAGTCCCGAAGCATATGAATAATTGTTTCATTTGCAGTGTTGCAGCATGGGCAATAGGGATTATTGCTTAAGGCACGATGACATCGTTCCACATTGGTCATCAGTTTGCCATGCAAAGCTAGCCAAAGGAAAAAGCGAACACGTTGTGGCACGCCCAATGACCATAATCTTTTCCAGTTTGTTGACTTTGGGCTCCAGCTTCCACTAGTTCGGAGCGAATAAGCTGACTTAATTTCAAAGGAGAGATTTTCTGTTAAGCTCCATGTCGGCTTCTCAGGGATGTCAGAGCTATCGGGACAACGAATGTTTAAAATGTGGTGAATAACATCCGTATTGAAAAGCGTAGATAATTTGGTAATGTCCCACTCACCATGCATATCGACCAGGTCCTTTACGCTCTGAATTTGTAGTGCAGATGCCGATTGTCTAATATATGGCCGCAAAGGGCCTAGTGAGGGGATCCAGTTATCATCAAAAGGGAGGATCGAATCCCCCGTACCCAAAGACCAAGCGAGGCTTGTTTTTAAATCGTCCCACGCAACAGACACAGCCTTCCACAGAGGTGTGTTGTTTTGACGATGCACTGTGCTTGGGCAAACTTCCAATAATTTATATTTTTCACGTAAGATGCGGACCCAAAAAGAATCCAAAGCAGTAACCAGCGAAAAACCAATTTTAAGGACAAACGCCATGTTGAAATCAAAGACCTTTCTAATACCCAGGCCACCATTTTATACTGTTTGGCAGATTGAGTCCCAGTTAACCAAAGAAACTTTACGTGCTGCTTCGCTTGAACCCCAAATGAATTGGCGCATGATCTTCTCAATCTCAGAGAAAACTCTTTTGGGTAGACTACAGGTCTGCATAAAATAAACCGGTATTGCTGCAAGAACCGATTTTGCCAATGTAACTCGTCCCGCCAAAGAGAGCGTACGACTAGCCCATCCATTCAACTTGGCTTTAATTTTGTCTAAAATGAAATTAAAGTCAGCACACTTGGCTCGAGCATGGAGTACCGGCACACCAAGGTACTTTCCGAGCGATTCCACACGTTGATATTCGAGTAAGGAACTGATCTCAGATTGAAGCCAAGGTGCAGTATTAGGCGAGAAATAAATTTCAGTTTTCCTTTTATTGACCCGGTGCCCGGAATACATACCAAAAATGGAGAGCACATGTTGGATGAGTACAGCTTGCCCTTGCACTGCTTTGGCATAGAGAATAAGGTCATCCGCAAAGAACAAGTGGGATACCGGAATTCCATTACGAACAAAACGGAACGGCTGCCATTCATCGGAAGAGACTGATGCATTAATCATGTGACCCAAACGCTCCATCACTAGAACAAACAGGTAGGGTGAGAGCGGGTCTTCTTGGCGGATACCCCGCTGCGGCCAAAAAGGTCTCGATAGGCCTCCAATCCACTGGATTTGGAAGCTGGAGGAAGTGACTGAACTCATGATGATACGTCGGATATTGGGAGGGAAGCCAACATCTATTAGCGAATCCGAGATAAAATCCTATCTCACTCGATCAAATGTTTTTTCAAGATCGACTTTTATTGCCATCCATCCATCTTTGTGCTTAGACAATCTCATAGAATGAATCACTTCTTGATTTATTATCACATTTTCAGTGATGTTTCTCCCGAAGATGAAACTAGTTTGGTTGTGCCCGATGAGAATAGGGAATATGAGCTTGAGCCGGCGGACAACCACATTCGATAGTAATTTATAGAGTACTGTGAAGAGACTAATAGGGCAAAAATTCGCGAAAGTTGTCGGGCTAACACTCTTGGGGAGAAGGACGAGTATGGTTCTATTTAACTCAGGTTCTATTGAGTTTCCTCGAAAGATGTCTTGGATCATAGCTACAATCAAGGAACCTACCGTGTGCCATTGCCGCCGGAAGAATTTCGCATGCAAACCATCCCATCCGGGAGATTTCAAGGGAGCCATATCGGTTAGAGCTGCATGAACTTCTTCCATGGTTGGAGATCTTCCAGGTGCTATAATAACTCACTTGGAATAGGTGGAAAAGTACCATGTATAGGGAAAGGTCCCCTGGTAGGCTCATTATCAACAAATAAGTTTTGGTAGAAGAGGACTGCTTCCTCTTTAAGAGCTAAATCATCATTACTCCACGTCCTATCCCTGAGCTGAAGAAGCGTAATTTTTTTATGTTGTCGGCGCGAAATAGCTCTTCGGTGGAAGTAGCGTGTGTTACGGTCACCATGCACTATCCAATCCGAACACGATTTTTGCTTCCAAAGAATTTCCTCTTGGTCGAGGAGATGCTCAAGCTCAATTAGCAACTCAGCCTCCAAATTTGACAAGAAACGGGACGAGCAAGAACTGAGTGCCTTTTGAATGCCCTGTAGTCGAGCCATGAGAGTCCGCTTCTTAGTTCCCAAGTAACCAAAGACTGTTTTGTTCCATGTATCGGCTGATGATATGAATGTGCGGATGGTATCTGAAACCGATGTCCCCGAATTCTAGTTATCAGCCACCATCCGAGGGAAGTCTTCGTGTGATTGCCATCCAGAAAAATAACGGAAGGGACTAGGAGAAGCACTACGGCTCATGGTGCCAATCTGAAGTAAAATAGGCCGGTGGTCAGAACGCATGCGGAGAAGATGTTGCACCATAGAGACCGGGTACGTTTCATCAAAGTAAGAGTTACATATAAATCGATATAACCGGACCGCTGCAAGACCTCTAGACCACGTGTAGCACGGTCCACTATAACCCATATCCCTTAAGCCATTATCGAAGAGTAGGAGTTGAAAAGCAGTGCATGGTTTCGAGGATGGGGAGCAGCTCTTACGATCTGTTGGGCTAAGAGTGGCATTAAAATCGCCAAATATAATCCAAGGGCTTCGAATGGATGAAGCAAGGTGGTCTAGGTGAGGCCAAAGATTACGGCGGTTCGAAGCTGAGGGAGAGGCATATACACCCGTTGCAAGAAGAGATGAATTACCTCTGATGCTTGTAACACAGAAATGGATGAACTGGAAGTGCGTACTCAGGACTGTGACTGTGACAGTGTCTTACCATGCAACCCAGATTCCCCCTGAGAAGCCAACTGCTTCGACACGATGAGTATGCGGAAAGCCTAAGGATGTGATGATAGAATCTGCTCGTTTCCCACTAATGCGAGGTTCAACAAATAACACAACGTCGGGCTTGTTATTCCTTAAAAATTACTTGGATGCGGGTAAAAAACGCGAGTCGCCACAACCCTGCACGTTCCAACTGAATATTTTTATATCCATAAAATAATAAAATCTGTAGAAAGGTTCAAGCCAATGTCATTCTAGCATAGCCACTACCTGGCTGCCATTCGATATCTGCGCTATGTCCTCAATGTTGAGAGATTCCTTTATTCTTGACTCTACTCCCTAGGCAAGTCCATGCTCAGTATTGAGTATTTTGGAACTGTCAGGTGGGTCCTCCTTGAGAGATGAGTCATCCATGTTTCCAGGTTGGTCCCCTGTTACCGTTAAGGTTTCAGTGAGGCCATGAGAAATGGGCATCACATTAGGGTCAGCGTTTTCCTTCATCACTGTGACCGAGTGCCTCGAACTATCAAGGGTTGGCTCTTGGTTAGATGGCAAGGTCGAACGAGAGCTAGAGGCTTTCGCGCTGAACTTGGACAGAATCGAAAAATCAGAGAAGTTGATTGTGAAAGGCTTTCGGATGGAAGTTGATTTGGTAGAGGTAGTATCAGTCAAGTTCTTTTTATTCTTTGCTTTCAAGGATGGTTTCATAGGTGGTTTGCGAGCTTACGGGGGTTGTGGAGGGTGTGGGTTAGGGTTTACAGCAGGCGAGACCGGGTTATCATCTTCCTCAGCAGCAAAAATCGGGTTAAAACGTGAGCCTTGCACCGGCATAGAAGTTAGAGGCTTTGAAATATTCTGGGCCATTTTAGAACGACGAGGTCGTCGCTCAGCCATCATCCAGGGGCTAAAAGAGTCTTCGCCAACCGTGCTATTACCACGCTGGACATCTTGAGCTGTGCTGGGCGCAGGGGTAGTTGCATCAGGTGTCTGCAACGGATGTTGGTTAGAAGTGGGGTTATCTACTTGCTTCTTGACGTGCGGGCATGTTTCCTTGGAGTGGCCATAAATGCCACATTGAAAGCAGATCACAGGTAAGGATTCATATTCAATTAACTAAACATCCCCGTTGACTATAATCTTCGAAACCAACGGCTTGGACAAATCAATCGAAATTGCCATTCGTGCGAAACGGCCGCGTCTACCCCATTCTGTTTGATAGTCGAGTTTAATCACTGGGCCAATGGTTTCGCCAATTTCTTCTATCAAGCTCTTTTTGTAGAGAGTCACCGGTAAGCCAAGGAGGCGTATCCATGCCATTACATCAATCGGGAACGGAGTGGTTTGTCGTGAAATCAGACGACCATTTTTGTACTGTAAGATAATGGCCAAAATAGTCCAGGGGCCATCGGTAAGAGCTTTTATGTAATCCGATTTCAGTCTGAAAGTCACTAGAAAGTAATCGTTTTCAATGTCCATTAGACGAATTGCCTGTTTCGGTTTCCAGATTTCGTAGATTTTAGAGTACAGAGTATTGTAACCAATCCTCCGACCTAAGAGTTTTACAATCAACGTCTGGTCTAGGCTCTTTTCAGCCAGGGATTGAACACGCGGAGAGAAATCAATAGAGAGGATGCCATCGATCATAGAACGGATGACGTCACCTTCTTGGATCTCAATATCACCATCTTCAAAGATTTCTTCATCACCTGTCAAATTACCCGATGTGTCTTTCATGAGGGAGTCTTTGTAAGAAGGACTGCCTTTGGCAGCATCTGTAGTATTGCGGGCGACACCGCCGTCGTCCGGGGGATCGTCGTCCAGGCGCCTGTGTTTTCTAAGGTTTCGTGGGAGACTAGGGTTTTGATCAGAGGTTCCTAACATCGCGCTTGTACTACATGAATTATTCTACGTTCCTACTCCAGCAATTATTCATTGAACTGCAGATAAATATACAGTGTTATAAAAGTCATCGAAAAGATAACGATTTTTTTAAATTGTCGAGAAAAGATAACAATTTTTTAAAAATATTCCTATCAAATTTGTCAGAAAGAGATAATGACTTTTTAAAGTCGTCGGAAAAAAGAACAATTTTTTTAATATATTATAGAAACATCTCTAAACAAACAAATTGATTTCTCACTCTATTTCAATCATTTTTCAATAATAATATGTGATCAAAAAAGTCTTTTAGCGGGAGTATAAAATTTCCAATTTCCACTCTAATGGCATCAACATTATCAATCAAAGGAATCATTATCAACTCATTGAACCTTTTGACCTTAATAGCAAGAACTAATAAATTTCATATTAATAAAGATGTAGCACAAACAAAAAGACAAGGCATTCATCAATCATTTCATCTAACACTTATTATTTACCATCTAATAACATATTGACAATAAAAAGAATTATTGAGAAATACACTCCCCTTGTACGAGGAAAGATTGTATGTGATTTGACTAATAACTTGGGTATTTTGTTTCAAAAGATCGCTATTATTTATGTTTTTAGGTGAAATGGTATGATTGCATTCATAAGGAATCATACACGGGGAAGTACTAGATTGTACCTCATTAAAAATCTCCCTAGTCTTAAATGGAAGAAAAGAATACACATGCCAATATCATAAGAGTTCAAGACCCTATACAAACCCAAATTAAACACCTGAACCATCCAACATGATGAATGGCGCAACAAAAGTAGGCACTTGCCTAAAAACCACGACCTCGAGATTGTCAAATTGTACATTCTTAGCGAGAGCATCCGTCACCTGATTTCCCAAATGATGAACATGATGCACCTTCATAAGCCAATCCCTATTACAAAGATCATGCAAATACCAACTGAGAAAATGAACACCCAATGCCTCATACTTTAAGATTAGAATAGCCTCTAAACTATCCAACTCCAGAACTTTTCGATGAAAACCGCCCTTTCAGGACAAAAGTAAACCATGATACGTACCCCAAAGCTTAGCATCCAAAACTGAACAAATGCCGAGGAATTTGAAAAAGTCAAATTTTCATATACCATAATGATCACGAGCCACACCACCACACGAGGCTCGCCCATCGGATTGAAGATGCGCACCATTTGTGTTGACTTTGAGCCACTGATCTGCAGAGGGTAACCAACACTCCAATAGATCACTACCACCAGGTTGGCTAATAGGGGACACCTTGCCTTGTTGCGCTGCTACCAAGGACAAATCGACAAGGTGGTTGCTTCGCTTAACAATGGAATCGCGTCCCGACACAGGCCTATCAAACACACATGCATTACGGCATAGCCAAAGCTGCCAAAGAATGTATCCAAAAAGCAAATGCCAATTGGTTTGGTCCCTCGCAAAAGCACCAGATCCCAACAAATTTAGAACCAACCACTGTCGCAGATCCACATTCATGAAGCTAGACAACCTATCCGGTTTAATTAGATCGGTCCATACCTGATTAACATCCAAACAAAGACAAAGTATGTGATTAATATCATCAATTGCGACTCTACAACACACACAACTACTATCCGACGCAAAGTGCTGACGCGTTCGTTCTTCATTTTTCATGAGCTTTTGCCACAAGGCAAAGAAAATATTTCACACGCAGGATGCCTTGAAACTTATGAATTACGGACCAAACTTCCTTTTCAGACGCGATTGTCGGACCATGCCGGAGTAAGTAAGGTGATCTATCAGAGAATTGTCGATCAGCCAAGTGCTGCCAGCCAACCAAATCATCGACGTCCTCATCGGGCGGCCCCTTCACAGCCGCAATTCGAAGTAAAACATCTTGAGGAAGCAAATGCGTGAACACACTCCAATTCCACTCCCCCCGGAGCCATAACCATGCTCGCCACAGAAACCATAGGGACATTACTTGCCAAAGACGAATCAACATAATTAACAAGCGGACCTAAATCCCCAAGCCAGGTATCATGCCAAAAATCCACATTCCGACCCGAGTGTAAAGTCCAAACCATATTTTGGTGAATGTCATCCCAAATGATGCTTAAACTCTTTCATAGCCTAGAGCAGCTTGTGTTGCGAAGCACAATAGGATCACCTACCAAGCACTTATATTTCCCATGAATAAATCTAACCCAAAGAGCATGCTTTTTTGCCAATAAGTTAAACGCGATTTTCATAAGAAAAGCATCAGTCAAAGAAGAAATCTTATGAAACCCTAAACCTCCTTCCCGAATTGGCCTGTTGAAATTATTCCATTTAACAAGGTGAACACTACCCCTATCAGTTGTAATACCCTAAACAAACTTACGAATCAACCATTTGATGTCCCTGCATGTTTTTTGTGGTAAGACTGCAGTCTGAAGTGTATACACAGGAATAACAGCTAAATTTGCTTTAGCTAATGTGATTCTAGCGGCAAAAGTAAGGCATTTCGCCTTCCACCCACTAAGCTTCCAGTTGATCATCTGAATCAAATACTGATAAGTAGCTAGTCACACGACAATGAAGCAATGACACCCTCAGATATTTACCCAGATCATCGACTTCAGCAAAACTAAAGCCTGGACTTAGCTATTGACGAACCTCATATGGAACGTTCCGAGAGAAGAGCATCGTCGTTTTATGCCCAGAAACCTTACAAAATGTCGCAACCCCTTTTCAAGTGGCTCGACTTTTTGAAAACTAAAATACGGAGTCGCCGCCAATCTTTTTAAAGGTGTGATTGGATCACCTAAAAAGGGGTCATTTTAATAAAACATTTTATTTTATTAAAATAACGGTTTTAGTCTGCAAAAACACGAAAACGTGTTCGGGAGTCAGTTACGCTTGGGGAAGGGTTAGCACCCCCACAGCGCCCAAAAATCGGTACCTAGCCGATTTCAAAATGTTTTAATGTCGGATTTTGCAAGTTCAAGTAAAATTCAATTTATTTGTCCACTCATGAATGTGATTCTTATTTTAACGGTCTTATTATTCAGAGAATAAACTCTAATCATCGCCAACACTCCTAGCGCTAACCCATCATCTTTGTTTGATAAGACACCTCATTAGTTAAGTTTACAAGCAAATAAACAAATAATTAAAAGATAAAATAATAAAACATGAAATTAAATTGAAAAATTAAATATATACATGAAAGAAATTAAATTAAAAATGGGAGCTAGGGTGTGAGATTAATTAAAAAGGAGTGTATCCTTCCCGGATCGGGTCAACACTTTTATGTATGTTAGAGTTTTTTATTTAATAAAAAATAAGAAATGACCGAATTGAAAGAAGACTCAAAACTCATGGTCAAATTTGGAAGAAAACAGTGACCAAATTGAAATATTTGCAAGTATAGTTACCTGCAACAATAAGTGGGAAGAGGGATTTAATGAGTAAAAATGGCCTATTTTATGCTAGATATAAAACCCAATTTAAAATACTCATTCTTTTATTTTTTTAATCAAAATGGATCAAAACCATTTTTTCCAAATTCTCTCAGAACGGACCACCGCGTCAGCCACCTTCCACCGACGCCGGCTGCCGTCTAACGGCAGTGGTTCTATATATTTTCTATAAAAAACACTAAAAACGTTTTAGATTCGAACAAAGAGGAAATCTGGCTACAACAACAACACTTTACAATAGGATTGAGGTAAGCATTTTATTATCTTACATACATTAGATTCAAAATAATACCAAAAGCTTGCTTGATAATCCAACGAATCCGAATACAATTGCTGCCAAATCGAATGCTTTACTTCTAAATTTTCAGTTTTTAATCGATATAGAGTGTGTGTGGAAATTACAATGGGATTATGAGTGTTTATATAGGGTTTTTGTTGCCTAAAATACAAAGCAAATTGGGATCAAAATCCCTTAATTCCCGCTCAAATCCCTTCCCCATTCAGTTGATTTGGATCTCCTTTGATTTTTATCCGATTTGCACTGATTTGGTTCGAATTTGTTTAATGAAAGGCTGATTTCCCTTCATTATCGCCATATTCGAACCAAACCCTGACCATTCTTTCTTGTTTGCTATAGATTTAATCGGACAACAGGGGCTTCACGGCGCCGTGGGACAAGTCGAGCGGGGGCTGGTCGGTGCTTGTTAGGCGGTTAAGACGGTCTGGCTTTGCTGCCGTCGATGTTGGAGCAGTTGCGATAGCCATGGAATCTGCCCAGCCTCGCGCGCGTAGGCCGCGGGCACAGTAGTTGCGGCACGCGTGGTCCTCACGCCCTAGTGGCTGATCCTTTTTTCTTGGTCCAAATCTGAACCGTTAGATCTATAACCTAGATCTAACGGCTGATACTAAAACCTGCATGTGGGGGGAAACATGGATTAGTTTGGGCTTTTATTATTTTATTTTTTTGGGCCACCAATGTACATGGACTCTTATTGGATGTACTCTTTATTATTTAAATGGACCCTTTTATTATTATTATTATTTAGGTTTTAACTCCAATAATACTATAATATATATTTACATATGACTAATATAATAATAAAATAATAGTAATAATAACAATAATAATAAAATAAAATAAATAAATAATTTGGGTAAAAATTCAGTGACAACACAAAAGATATCCAAAATTGAGCGAATATTACTCAATTGATCCATCGATACTTTAGCAAACAACAACATATCGTCTACAAAAAATAAATGAGAGGCTTCCGGGCCACGAGAAGACGTAATAAATGGCTTCCAAAACCCATTAGACAACACTAAATGAATGAGCTGGGAAAGTCGTTTCATACACATCACGAAGAGATAAGGGATAACGAATCCCCTTGCCGCAGCCCCTAGACAAAGTAAAAGATGTAGTGACATTGTCATTCCACACTACTGAGTAGACATGGTTGACACACATTGTAAAATCAAATTGCGCATAGGCTCTGGAATCCCAATGTCGACCAATGTATCAGCTATAAAATTCCATTCAAGGTGATTATAAGCCTTCTCTAAATCAATCTTCAATGCCATCCATCCATTCTTCCCAAATTTCTGGGGCATTGCGTGAACCACTTCCTAGGTCATAATAATATTATCAGTTATCGAACGTCCGTGCATAAAACTAGTTTGATTGTCCGACACCCAACTGGATAACAACGACTTCAAGCGATTCTCCAAAATCTTAGAGACAACATTATAAATCACCGTACAAAGGCTGGTTGGTCAGAATTGACTCATAGAATCAAGATTAGCAACTTTGGGCAAGAGAACTAACAGAGTATAGTTGATGCTAGGAGGGAGAATACCCCTAGAAAAAATATTAAGAATGAACCGACGCACAGAATCACCCACAGTTGCCCAATTTTGCTGAAAAACCCCGCATTAAGCCCGTCAACCACATGCGCTTTTGAAGCTCCCATATCAAAAATAGCCCGACGAATCTCTTCCTAGGTCACCGTCAGAGAAAGACTATTAATAGCTACATGAGACAAAACCGAAAAACGCCCACAAATAGGGAATACCGGTCTCTGCTCAATAGAGGTAGAAAAAGAGAACGACAGAAGTCCACTGCAATTTGACTTAACTCCTCATCATCAGAACACCAGGTACCATCATCTCGTTTGAGCGCAAAAATGTGATTAGCCCGCCTCTGTGACCGATGTATGGAAATATTTCGTATTACGATCTCCATGCAATGTCCATTAGGCACACATTTTTTGTTTCCATAGACTCTTCTCATGATTCATGACAATCTCAAGTTCCCCTTTGAGCTTTTCTGCCAAAGCCATCAAATACTCTGAATGTCAAGTAGAAAGAACCTGATCTATACCCCGCAGACGAGCACACAAATGTCTACGTTGCATACCAAGGTAACCAAAAGTCTCTTTATTCCAAACACCCACATCTACCTGGAATCTAGCAATATTGAAGAAATAATATTTTGATATAATAATTGAAAATTAGTTTTGGACTAAATTGAAAAGATTTAAAAAATGTCTTTAAGTCCAAACAACTTGAAAATAAGTTTGAGAATGTTTTAAATGGTTTTGGCGAGGTTTAAAACGTTTTTAACTAACCAAACTAGAGTTTTTGGCAAGGTTTAAAATGATCGGAGAGGGTTTCGTTTCGAAACACCCCTTTGGTGTTTGGATTCCAATGGTCAAAACCTCCCCAACGGCTATTTTCCCAACGACTTTTACATTGCAGCTTAACTATCACTCGTTCCGAAACGAGGTTGCTACCGTTTCGATACGGATCAAGGGTGTTTCAAAACGGCCAAAGGCGTTTCGAAACGGTTTGCTGCATCAGACTTCAACGGCTAGTTCTGAAGAATGGCGTTTCGAAACAGGGTCGATTGTTTCGAAACGGACGTCTGTAAAACACCATTTATGGTGGGAATTAAAGTCTCCAACGGCTCCAAAACATCCCCAACGGTCTTCAACGGCTACAAACTCAATTGAGAGTATAAAAAGAACCTCCAAGTATCAAGAGTAGACTAATGCTTCAATTGTTACAACATTATGATGACAAATTGTGTCTAGAGCTTTAATTGTAAATTCCTTGCATAGACAACACTAGTGAGCTTAACATTGTTATATTTGCTCAAGTGTTTAGGTTTTGGGTGAGAGCTAAATAGTGCAAACAATTACCTATTAGAGGGATTTCAAGTTTGCTTTAGAATTTCTCTTGTAAAGTGGGTTTACTCACGCTTTGGGTTAGAAAGTTTTGAGTGTGTAAAGGTTGTCTCCTTATCCTAGAAAAGGGGAAGAAATTCAAGAGTGAATTTGTTGAAATTCTTAGTAGGAAGCTAAGGTAGTGGATGTAGGTGTTTGTTAGAAGGCCGAACCACTATAAATCCTTGTGTCAATTGCCTATCTTTCAATTCCCACAAAACACCCAAATATCTAACTTCTCCACACTTGGCGAGCAAGAACGGTTGAAGGAAATCGAGCACGTAAAACCCAACAATTGGTATCAGAGCTTGGTTTAATTGAAGAGGATTAACATTCTATTGAGGCGATCCGGCAAGCTCAATCAACATTTCAAACAACCGGCTCAATGGCGTAATCCATCGACAAGCCACCCTTCTTCGACGGGACCAATTATGCTTATTGGAAGACGATGATGATGTTCTTTGTAAAATCCAAAGACTACAAGCTTTGGGATATTATTGAAGATGGCTCGTTCGTACCACAAGGAAGAAAGACAGAGTGGAGTACCGACGACCGCAAGAAGATGAAACTAAATTGCAAGGCTTTTCACTTCATCTTTTGTGCACTTAGCCTTAACATCCACGAGAAGATGTCTTCTTGCGAGAGTGCCAAGGAAGTTTGGGACAAGCTCAAAGTTATATATGAGGGGACAAACGAAGTAAATGAGATCAAGATCGGCCTCCTCAACCTAGAGTATGAGAACTTCAAGATGGATCCGGAAGAGGACATTGAGAAGATGTTCCATCGATTCTCCACCATCACCAATAGACTAAAAAGCTATGGAGATGTCATTCCGAAAGAAAAGCTTGTTCGAAAGCTTCTCTATTCTCTTCCCGAGTCATGGGACTCAGAGAAGACCGCCATCATCGAAGCTAAGAATTTAAAGACCTTGAAGCTTGATGAACTCATTGGGTCACTTCTCACTCACCAATTCATAAAGAAAGATAGAGAAGAAGAGAAGAAAAAGGAAGAGATAAAGAAGATGGGGAAGAAGAAGATCATAGAGCTAGGCATCCATGCGAATGTCATTGCTCTCAAATCCTTCATGTGCAACCATATCGATACAATAGAGGAGGAGGATGAAGAAAAAAAGATAGTTCATCTCTTCAAGAAGTGTGCCCCTTTCTTAAAGAAAGCAATTAAAGAATTCGAGTATGAATCTATGAAGAAGAAGAAGAAGAGGGCAAGGACTTTAAGTCATAAGAAGAAGGCATATGTGGCTACTTGGAGTGATGAAGACTCAACCGACGATGAACAAGCCAACCTTTGTCTTATGGCCATCGAAGAAGATTCAAGGGTAACTTCTAATTCATCTACTTCATGTTCATATTCTTTTGATGAATTACAAGATGCCTATGATGATTTGGTTTTAGAATTTAAAAATCACTTTGAAAAACACGAAAGTGATTTCAAATTTGAAAATTCAAAATGATTTGATTTCTAAAACCAAAATTGAACTTGAAGCAAAACTCAATGAGTTTGAACAAAAATGTTTTGATTTACAAAATTTGCTTCATAAAGTTCAAGAAGAAAAAGATTTGATTTCCAAAGAGCTTGAAAAGAAAAATAATTTTGGATAATCAAATTTTTATGTAAGACAATCTAGTGCCCCTAGATTTGTAAATGGTAAAGTTTTTAGAAGTATTTAAGGTCATAAAAGGACTAAGTACTTTAACTAAAAATGATGAAATTGAAAAATGGATTCCTAAGGGAACTAAATTTTATGCTACTAATGTCTATGGATCCAAAGCAATTTGGATACCAAAAATTACTTGATTTTCTTATGATAGGTGTGATGAAGATTGATCAACAAGTCAAATATTGAGGGGTAGCTCCATGCACACAAGGAAGAACACTTGAAGAAGGAAGGCTTCACACCCCCTTTGAGTTCAAGTATTGATAAAATCTAGTTGTTTTTATTTGTTTAATTTGATTTATTCTTTTAATTCAACTAGATTATCATATATGTTGTACTAACATTTTGATGATGCTTTGAGTAAGGGGGGTCATTTTAAAACCAAAATTCTTATTTGTGTCAAATTTTTTAAACCTTCTAAGTTATTTTGAACTTAAAGTTATTTAAATTCTTTTTGATATAACAAAAAGGGGAGAAATAGTTTGAAAATTGATTTTTCAAAAGAATAAGGGGGAGCTTTAACTTCTTTTAATCTTTGAAATCTCTTATTCAAAATTTTAAAATACAAAGGGGGAGAATACCAAACAATTTTTCAAGTTGGTTTTATTATATCAAAAAGTGGGAGATTGAAGAACTAATGTTTTAATATAATAATTGAAAAATAGTTTTGGACTAAATTGAAAAGATTTCAAAAGTGTCTTTAAGTCCAAACAACTTGAAAATAAGTTTGAGCATGTTTTAAATGGTTTTGACAAGGTTTAAAACATTTTTAAGTAACCAAACCAGAGTTTTTAAGGTAACCGTTTCGAAACATGAGGACCTGTATCGAAACATTTTGAAACTGCCAAAACTCGTACCGAAACAGGACTTGCCTGTTTCGATACGGAGATGGTTTCGTTTCGAAACACCCCTTTTGTGTTTTGATACGTCCAACGGTCAAAACCTCCCCAACGGATTTTTAAATTGCAGCTCAACTATCACTCGTTCCGAAACGGGGTTGCTACCGTTTCGATATGAATCAAGGGTGTTTCGAAACGGCCAGAGGCGTTTCGAAACGGCTTGCTGCATCAGACTTCAACGGCTAGTTCTGAAGAAGGGCGTTCCGAAACGGGGTCGATTGTTTCGAAACGGACGTCTGCAACGGCTACAAAACATCCCCAACGGTCTTCAACGACTACAAACTCAATTGGGAGTATAAAAGGGACCTCCAAGCATCAAGAGAAGACTAATGCTTCAATTGTTACAACATTATGATGACAAATTGTGTCTAGAGCTTTAATTGTAAATTCCTTGCATAGACAACACTAGTGAGCTTAACATTGTTATATTTGCTCAAGTGTTTAGGTTTTGGGTGATAGCTAAATAGTGCAAACAATTACCTATTAGAGAGATTTCAAGTTTGCTTTAGAATTTCTCTTGTAAAGAGGGTTTACTCAAACTTTGGGTTAGAAAGCTTTGAGTGTGTAAAGGTTGCCTCCTTAGCCTAGAAAAAGGGGAAGAAATTCAAGAGTGAATTTGTTGAAATCCTTAGTTGGAAGCTAAGGTAGTGGATGTAGGTGCTTTTTAGAAGACCGAACCACTATAAATCCTTGTGTCAATTGCCTATCTTTCAATTCCCACAAAACACCCAAATATCCAACTTTTCCACACTTGGAGAGCAAGAACGGTTGAAGGAAATCGAGTACGTAAAACCCAACAAATATTATCTTTCAAAGATTCTTTATTCGACCAAACTGATTTCAAAAAATCCTCAAAACGAGGGTGGGTTTGCCAAGCATTGATATACTAGAAAGGCCGAGAGCTTCCCTCGCCACGTTCCCCATGAAACGAAACTAATGAAGGCCGATGATTCGAGCCCAAACGATTCAAATGATCAACCTGAGAATCACCAAAAACCGAAATCCATTTTGCATTAGCAAGACAACAATCAAGCCTCTTGTACTAGTTCCCTCGAGACCAAGTAAAAGGTACACCTCTGAACTCCATATTCGTTAACCCCTGAGAGAATATGAAGTCAGCGAACAAACGACTCCCATAAGAACCAGTCTGCACCCTTCCAAATTGCTCATCCGTCGAGAGGATCATATTGAAATCCCCACCTAATAATCACGGAATACCCTCACCAGGATTAAGGTGCTCAAGATGTCGCCACAAATGTTTCCTTTTAGCACTAGTAGGACTAGCATACACCGCAGTAACCTGAAATTGGTTAGACCTTTCCACCTCATACATCATCGCATTAATAAATTGATTAGAGATGCGCCGAATCTCCACTTCAACCAAACCATTCCACAAGAGCCAAACCCCATCACTAAAGCCATGAGCCTCAACACAGTAAGAGTGAAAGAAACCCAACCTAGCAATGACAGAGTCTGCAATTCTCCCTCTGATCCGAGGTTTAAAAATAGCAACCACCGATGGTCGGTGCTCCCGCATAAAAGATAAAAAATACTTGTGAAACGCCAAGCTACCAGCTCACTGACAATTCAAAAACATAGCTTTAATCATTGTAAAATAAACAAAAAGAAACCGAGCCTTACCGCTCGACTGGAGGACAACCCTTTTCATGATTCCAACCATCATCCATGTTTCTTGGATGAGTATCCAACAAGTAGAGCTCATCATCATTTGAAAATTGGGGCAATGAAGGAGAATAATCAACATCTAAATTCTTTCCAGGCCGTCTAGAATGGCTTGTCGCTAGTGTACTGTCCAGCTCATTCGTGAGACGGTGAAATAATTTCGAAGCATTCAACCTTGCACCCGAACGAGCTTCTAGAGGCTTGCAACCCACACCGTGTAACATCAACCTTGCCCTTACCATGAGACCCACGCCCACGCAAACCCCGTGCGCCTGACACTGCATCAGTAGAACCCTCTATCTTCCCTTATAGTAATTGTTGTGTGACAACCTGATGGAATCAAAACCCTTCGATACACAACTTGAGCATCCGTACCCCCAGCCAAAGGTACCACCTCAATCGGCTTACTACCCTTCTTTGATGCCTTGCTTTTTCCCCCAGGATTGGACTCTATGTAAGCAACATTATGTGTGAAAGAACATTGAAATGCCTTGTCAGAATTAGCTAACCGATCCAGATGACTAGAGCTTTGAACAACAGTTTACTGCGACACCTCATTCACATCACTAGCTTTAGGGGCATCCCAAGCATCATTAGTTTTCTATAAAGAAGCGAAACATGACATCGTCGTAGTATTTGATTGTGGCATTGCCGCGCCCCTAGAATTACTCGGCCTGTGACGCCTATTATTAACCACCATCCAAGGGCCGAATAAGTTAGCCTCTAAGATCTCCTCCTTACGACCTTATATATGCATCAGCTATTGCGCATTACCTACACTCGAGTCATCCGAAGGCTTCGTCGATGTAGGACACAGATCTTTGGAATGTCCGTAGACTCTACAAGTGTAGCAAACTTGCTGCAAACCCTCGTATTCAATATTATAAATGAACCCATCCAAGCGAAAACAAGACAACAAAGGTTTACTAAGATCCACCAGGATTGCCAAGCGCGCAAACTTGCCCCTATCACCCGTATCCGTACTATAATCAATCCTGATAACTCTCCCAATAAACAAAGTAATATGCCGGAATAAAGCTTTAGTATAGAAGCGATACAGCAAGCCAGGTAATCGTACCCAAACGATCACTTGCAAAGGATGTTTTTCTGATGTTGTAAAGTCGCGACTCCAAGGTTGGACTGTCAAATAACTACCGTAGATTGTACACGGTCCTTCAATCAGCACTCTTGTGTAATCTCACTCATTTGAAAAGCGAACAAGAAAATAATTATTATCAAGATCGATAATCTGTAATTCACCAAGTGGTTTCCATAACGCCTGGGTACGAGATACTAAAGCCTTATAACTGATAGAACGACAGAGAAGGCGCACTATAATTGCATTACACATGTTGTGATCAATTTGATCATGCACCTGTCAGAAAATTGAATCGAATGTATAGCCCTTGCCCGATTAGTAATAATGTCTTTTGGTATAAAAATAACATCTTTATCAATAAATCCAGGGTTTTGGACAGCTTTCCCAGCCCCTTCCTTCTATCCAGCCACGACATGCGCATATGACCCCTTTTCAGGAATAGGCGGCGAAGCAACCCCTTCCCCAGCAACCTCCGTCGCAACGTGGCCGTGATTTTGTGCAGTAGTATCATCCATCTCATCCCCTTCCGCATCCATGGCAGCCACGTCCACATGCTCCTCAGAAACATCAAGGTTCCTGTCTTTCTTACCAGAACGATCATCTATTTGGGAGGGAGACGCCGGTCTTTCCCTTGCCAGCACAGCCTGGACGACATGTATAAAATCTGACGGCATTAGGGTTGAGATTTTCTTGCCCAGAAAGCATTAGGTTTTTTTTATTAAATTCCATTTTCACTACTTTTTTTGTGAAAACTACATCCTGTTACATATTATATCGCTATTATTTATTTAATCACATTTTGGTTTGTTAATTGATAATAAAATTAATTATTTAGTGATATATATATATATATATAATATTCAACCTTAACAGTAATTTCTCATATAATACTTATAACCTATAAGAAAGTGAGGAGATAAAAAGAAGGATTATTATCTTATACACTGGTAGTGAAAATTAAAAAATTCCACAAGCGCTTTAGTTTTAGGGTTTAGTGTATTAGTTTTGGGTGTAGGGTTTAGGGCTTTAGGTGTAGGGCTTAGAATTTAGGGATAATGGTTATAATTTAGAGTTTAGGGTTAGAATTCAAGATTTATAAGTTAAAACCTATATCCTAACCATATTACCCTAAAAATTAAACCCTAACCCTAAACCATAACTTCTAACCATAAACCCTAAATTCTAACCACTATCTATAAATTCTAAAGCATACACCCTAAACTAATACCATAAATCCTAAAATTAAGGCGCTTGTGGAAACTTTCAGTTTCCACCGCCAGTTTATTGAATATAAATCCTAAAAAGAAATGGGTAAACTAGACCAAATGTTACTAAACTATTATCACTGACTTGAAAATGTTCAAATCTAACACTGTAACCGTTAACTCAAAACGACGTCGTTTTGTTGGAGGAAAAATAATAAAACTCATGCATTTGGAAGGGTTTAAACCCAAGATCAATAAATACAATAGATAAGTCTTACCATTGAACCAATATAAAATCATGTAATATTTTACCACAAATATTATATATGTCAAACTACACTTGAGATTAATTAAAATTATTTTATGAAATAAATAATAGTATAAATAATATTATTATATAAATTATATAAAATATTATATATATATCAATATATATAAATGAAATAGTATTTTTATATATTATTTAAAAAAACACCCAAAATCTTCATGACAATAATATGTTATATTATAAATAATATATAAAAAACTATAAACCTTAAATTTTAAATCCAAATCTCAAAATCCAAACCTAAACTTTAATATTTGAGTTTGGAGTTTTGGGTTTATGATTTTAAAAATATATTATTTATAATATAAATATATTATTTTTATAAATATTTTGTATTTTTATGAAAATAATATATTTATATTATATGTAATATAAAAAAACTTAGTAAATTTTTTTTAGATAATTGTTTCAATTTATTATCCAAGAAGCAGCAAAAAACTGCTACTTCAAAACCCTATACCAACCCCTGAGCAGCCATCTCAAAGAATTCTTCAGGCGGCACAAATGTTTCTATTTACAGTGTCTAATCTAGTGTTCGTATATTGTACTCTATTACAAACATTATCTTTAATACAACCTAACAAAGTATTAGTAGTTCTAGAAGTGCCACGAAAGTATCTCTGTTCAGTCCACACATGGTAGACGAAAGCTTGCCAAGCCAGTTTGAGCACAAATGCAATGAGTGACTTCCCCTTTAGTTGCTGAATGCCCTATTGTAGCTCACCATCCCAATTAGCCACAGCTCGATGCAAGCCACAAAGCCGAAGCACAGCAGCCCATACTCCTCGCGAATAAGTACAAGTAAAGAAGATATGATCCCCGAGTCTTCAATTCCTCCATACAGTTCACACACACTCCATTTCCCACCTCAATCTCCATCCGACTCAGTCGATCCCTAGTAGGAAGACGGTTGAGAACTGCCAACCATGCAATGAATGCATGTTTAGGAATATGATTGGGAAACCAGATTAGTTTGTGCCACTCAACATGCAGAGATATCCCACGAATCTCAGCCCAAATAGACCTCGTTGTTGAAGCATTCCCAGAGGAGATAATAGGTTGGGCAATGTCTCTAAGCTTGAGCATCCTTCGTATACACCAGCTAAAGTGAGGTTTACACTCTAGTTGCCAGAAATCAGTCCCTCGGAAAACATACTCCCTCAGCCAAGGTATCCACAGAGTGTCACTACCCATGAGATACTTCTGCATCAGCTGAATAAAACAAGCTTTGTTTCATGTCTTTAAATCCTTGACACTAAGCCCCCCTCATTCTTGGATAGACAAACCTTTTGCCAGCTAACTCGAGCCCCTTGTGCTGAAACATCCCTTCCCTTCCAGAGAAATCTGCTGCATAGTTGTTCCACCTTCAGAATTACACTTTTGGGAAAAAGAACCTGCCTGCACCAATAGTTCACTATGCTGAACAAAATAGCTCGAACAAGTTACAATCGCCCAGCATAGCTAAGTCTCTTACTCGACCATTGATCCAGTTTAGCTTTCACCTTTTCCACCAGCACACAACAATCTCGAATAGAAAGCTTCCTAGTGACCAAGGGTATTTCCAAATATCTCACCGGAAAAGTACCAACTACAAAACTAGTAACAGCTTGTATATTTTGGAGTTGAGCTTGAGTAACCCCAGCAACAAATAACTCTGACTTTGATGCATTAAGTTTTAGGCCAAAAAAGCCATAAAACTTCTCCAGATGCATTGCACGCCCACAATAGAACTCAATGTGCCTTTGCAGAAGATCAAAAGATCATCTGCAAAGCATAAATGAGTCAACTTGATTCTCTTGCATTTGGGATGGAACTGAAAAATGCCACTATCAGCTGCTGCATCAAGCATATGAGATAGCACAGTCATGGCCATTACAAACAAATAGGGTGAAAGGGGATCACCCTGCCTGATGCCCCCTTTCCCTTAAAAAAACCCTACCAAGCTTCCATTGAGAGATATAGAGAACCTTGATTCAGCAAAACAAGCTTGAAGCCATCCCTTGAACTAAGGAGGCAGTCCTAAAGCCTCAAGCATCTGTGACATGAATTTCCAACTAAGGGAATTGAAAGCCTTTTGCAAATCAACTTTCAAAGCACACCTAGGTGACATAGACTTCCTAGTGTATCCCCGAACTAACTCTTGTGCCAATAAGGTATTATCCACTATGTTTCTACCATTGACAAAAGCAGATTGATTCTTAACAATCATACCAGGGAAGTAGTCTGTAACACCCCAATTTTCCCTAAATTAAAACCCTAATTTAACTGAAATCCCTAAGTTTAAAACCCTAATAATTGGGAATTTTAAGTTAAGGACCTAATTGAATTCTAGTGATTAAATTAGGGGATTTTCAGAATTTCAGTGACCAAATTATAAAGGTTGAAGAATTTAGGTGCCGTTTTATAAACCCTAGAAAGTTGGGTGGCACGCATTGTGATTTGCCCTTGTGCGTGATTTAAAAGCCTTGTTTTCTCATTTCTGAGACCTTTTGCACCGTTTTCCTTCTTCCTTCTTTTTCCTTCCGTGTTGCCTTCGAACAACCCGTTTTTACTCACGTTTTCCGATAGTGCTCCGACGAAGGCCTTGCCGGCGGCCATTCGTTGATTCGAAGCCACCATCGGATTCCCCAAACCCGTACAACCAAAACCCTAGCCACCATTTGTTGTTTCCGTCCGCCGTTGTTGAGAAACGGCTCAAAGACCGTTCGTGTTCTCCGTCGAAATCACCAAGTTGGTCGGTTCATCGTATTTCCGAGTTGGGCGAGTTCGAAAAGGACTGGGGTTATGTTTAGTTGTTTTGAAATGGCTTATTTTGGCCGGAAATGGTGTGGTTGGGGTCGTCGGAACGCCGGCGGTGGGAATCAGAAAAGGGGTTGAGCCCTAATTTTTTAAATTGGGGATTTTGAGGTATGAACCGGGTTGACAGAACCGAACCGGTTCATTTTGTTAAATAGTCGGCTGACGTCAGCGATGACGTTAGCGTTGACCCGTTTACTGTTGACCGTTGACTTTTTCAAAAAAGACCTATTTTATGTTTTTCGACATTCTGATTCCGTTTCCGCTGCCCGTTTTCCCAAATTCGAACGCGAAAGACTGTTTTGACCGCTTTTATTCGATTATACATGTATTTAAAGATTTGAATATCGGAAAAATTAGTTGGAATTATTCGTATTTGCAGACGCTATTGACTCGGATACTGAGATCCTTCCTCCTCCTCCACCTGGACGACCTCCTGTTGCTCAGACATCGGGATTCGCTCGTGAGTTTAATTATTAATATCAATTCGATATTTATTTTATCAGTGTCTTGGCATAGTAGTAATATCTTTGTTGGTATATTTAATTGTTATAGGAGCTGACTCTGACCGACCTAGAGATAAAGTTGAGCGTGGGAGACGTCATCGTCGACATTGAGTGTTAGCTATTTGAGGTGTGTTCTCTTCTGTTCTGTCTGTTTACAGTGCTCTGTATGTAAATGTGTTGATTTGCTTAAATGTATACATGATGTGGTCTGATGGTATATGATGGTAATATTCTGTTGATCTGTGATGTTAGACTTGTTCAACATTCTGTTACGTTATGAAATATTGTATATACATTCGGATTCGGATTACTGTATATCAGATTATATTATTATGTATTTCTGTTGATAAACAATGCATTCAGATTCAGAACTCAGATTTTATGTCATCTCATTATGGGTGGGATTCTGTACGGGGAAGTTCAGTAGCTTCATCCTTCGGGATGATGTCTACTTCGGATTAGTGGTTTCGCCTACGGGCTGGATTTCACTTCGGATGGTGATGAGGTAGAGAGTGGTTCTGGGGAACCTTACTCTTCGGATGGTGATGTAGTTGGGTGCATGTCATATTGTGTTGCATATTCATTCGCACTTGTTTATGTGTTTGAACTGATTCATGATGGAAAATGGTATTCTGATAATATCTGATTGATTCTGTTGATATGTTGGTATTGTTAGATCTGTTTGCACTGTAGAGACACACTGAGCGTTATCGCTGACTCCCCCTTAGTTTCTATTTTCAGATACTCAGGTCTAGGCTACGGTACTTGGAGGACCACGTTTTACAGCTTATTTATTTACTATTATTAGTATGAGACTTGGACTTATTTTTATTATATGTTTTATCAGATTGTATATAATTTCAGATTTCTGGATATTTTATTTGGGGTTATTGCGTTTTATCATGCATGCACGTTTTGAATATTTAATATTTTCAGTAATATTTTATCAGTATATAATATGTGATATTATTATTATCTATTTTGGAAATTAAAGTTTTGAATCAGGTTACTTGTGTGAGGGATAAGCTTTGAGTTTTACTCCTTATATTCGACCCAGTCTTTCCGGGTCGGGTTTAGGGGGTTACATTTAGTGGTATCAGAGACAGGTTCAACACTTGGCCTGGGTTATTTAAATCAATTTTTAAAACGAAAATAAATTTTTGCATGCATTATCAAATGTTTTCGGGTAAAACGGGAATTTCAGAAAAAGTTATGATCTTGTATGAATAATATTTATACAAATCCTGAATAAGGTCTCCAAGTACCGATTCTAATCTCAGGATTCTGTCTTTTGTAGATATACTACTATGCCACCTCGGAGAAGTTCTAGAGTAGTGGCCGATCGAGGTCGTGGCTGAGGCCGTGGCCGAGGTTGAGGTCGTACCGCGACTGCAGATAGTGACGTTCCACCTCTTGAGGGTTCGATACAAAATCAGGATGAGGTCCAGGGTGCGGATGTGGAGGAGCAACATGTGGAGCAGACTGGAGCTCAGCAGACTGGAGCCCAGCAGACTGGAGCTCAGAAGACCGATGGAGGAGACCCACATGTTCAGCCTGCTCAGAGTGGTGGTCATCGTGATTTAGGGGATAGTGAGACAGTGGGCATGGATGTTGTTACTGCTCAGAGAGAGTTATTGAGATACCTTCGTCAGTCTGAGGGTGTTCGGAGACCCATATCCATAGAGTTTCTAGCTGTCGAGATGACTATGTTCGAGGGAAAGACGAGTACTGACCCAGCCGATGCAGAGTACTGGCTGAAGAAGCTTCAGTGATTATTTGTTGAGATGGATTATCCTACCGACCGGAAACTCAGGGTTGTCGTTTCACTGCTACAGGGTGAAGCCCAGAATTGGTGGGAGGCTGAGGAGCTTCTTACTCCAGCTAGTAGGGTTACTTGGGATCATTTTAGACAGGCTTTCCGTGATCGTTATGTCGGAGCTGAGTATATTGCTAAGTGCAGAGATGATTTTATGAATCTGAAATAGAATGATTTGACTGTTAACGATTATGAGATCGAGTTTATGAGATTGATGCAGTACATCCTAGGGTTAGTGACTACAGAAAAAGAAAAGTGTGATTGGTTTCTGAAGGGATTGCGTCCTACGATAAAGACCGGTGTTGCTTTACATATGGATCAGGAATACAAAGACATTACTCGACGAGCTAGGACAGCTGAGCGTAATGAGGCAGAGTTGAGACAGCTTGAGTTGCATGGATCTGATAGAGGGAAGAGACCAGTGTCAGTGCCAGTTCAACATAGTCAGGGAAATCAGTCCAGAAAGAGAGCTAGAGATGAGTCAGACTATCAGAGTTATTCGAGAGCTAGACCAGTGACTCCTTTTGTTCCGACCGTTAGTGCTGGTGGTTCGACTGGTACTCGAGGGGTGCCACAATGTTCTTTCTGTAAGAAGTGGCATTCAGGCGAGTGTAGGAGGCAGACTGGAGCTTGTTTCAGATGTGGTTCATTCGAGCATCGTTTCAGAGATTGTTCGGTTCCACCTCCCTCGGCTTTTACTACTACTCAGTCTCAAGCATCAGTACATACTCCCGCCAGGGGAAGAGGTCAGGTTAGATCTGTTACTTCAGGCTCTGCTAGTAGAGGTAGACCAACTCCGAGTAGAGGACTAGCAGGATCAGGGGCCAGAAAGCCGGGGTTAGTTTATTCTACTAGGAGACACGAGGATCGTGATGAGCCAGATGTTATTGCCGGTACATTCTCTATCCATTCTATTCCATATTTTGCTCTGCTAGATAATGGTTCGACTCATTCATATGTTGCGAGTTCTGTGTCTGGGGGTCTTGAGATTTTTGTTGAGGATACTGTTAGTGCTGTTACTGTACACAGTCCAGTGGGTAATCCAGTTGAGGTTACTAAAGTTTACAGGAATTTCCCTCTTGAGATTCAAGGGGAGATCTTTTCAGCTGATTTGATGGAGTTACCCTTTGGGGAGTTCGATCTTATTCTGGGTATGGATTGGTTGTCTGCACACCGTGTTACCTTAGACTGTGAAAAGAAGAAGGCTACATTGAGAACTCTCGATGATCGTGAGGTGATTCTGATTGGTGAGCGTAAAGGGTTCCTATGTAATATCGTCTCAGCTCTCAAAGCTGAAAAAATGATCAAGAAAGGCTCTATTTCTTATCTTGCCTATATCCTTGATCCGAGACAGTCAGATTCCAGATTAGATAAGATTCGAGTTGTGAAAGACTTTCCAGATGTTTTTCCGGAAGAATTACCTGGAGTACCGCCGAAACGGGATGGGGTTGAGTTTGGCATCGAGGTTTATCCGGGTACAGCTCCCGTGTCTTTGTCACCTTATAGGATGGCTCCGAAAGAAATTAAAGAGTTGAAGATTCAGTTGCAAGAACTGTTGGATCGAGGTTTCATTCGACCCAGTGTTTCTCCTTGGGGCGCTCCTGTTTTGTTTGTTAAGAAGAAGGATGGGACACTTCGACTCTGTATAGATTATCAGAAGCTGAACAAGCTGACGATCAAGAACAAATATCCTCTTCCTCGTATTGATGATCTGTTTGATCAGTTCCGGGGAGCTACGGTATTCTCTAAGATAGACCTGAGATCTGGTTATTACCAACTCAAGGTTAAGGATTCTGATGTGTTCAAAACAGCTTTCCGGACACGATATGGTCATTATGAGTTTTTTGTGATGCCTTTTGGGTTGACTAACGCCCTTGTCGCTTTTATGGATATGATGAATAGGGTGTTTCAACCCTATCTTGACCAGTTTGTTGTGGTATTTATTGATGATATACTGGTACATTTTAGATCTGAGGCAGAGCATGAGGGACATCTTCGGATTGTATTACAGATTCTGCGAGAGAAACAGCTGTATGCAAAATTCAGTAAGTGTGAGTTCTGGCTTTTTGAGGTTATGTTTCTGGGTCATATAGTTTCAGCTCAGGGTATTCAGGTTGATCCGATAAAGGTCGAGGCTATTATGAGTTGGAAGCAGCCCAAGAACGTTCCTGAGGTTTGAAGCTTCTTGGGTTTAGCTGGTTATTATCGGACATTCGTCGAGGGTTTCTCTTCTATTGCAGCTCCGTTGACTAAGCTTCTGAGGAAGGATGTTCACTTCATTTGGACTGAGGCTCAGCAATCTAGTTTTGAGAAGCTTAAGTCTGTGTTGACTGAAGCACCAGTTTTGATTCAGCCTGAGCCTGGTAAGGCTTATACAGTTTTTAGTGATGCTTCATACACCGGATTGGGGTGTGTTCTGATGCAGGACGGGAAGGTAGTGGCTTATGCGTCTCGACAGTTGAAACCGCATGAGTGTAACTATCCTATCCATGATCTAGAGCTTGCTGCTGTTATCTTTGCACTTAAGATTTGGAGACACTATCTCTACAGAGAGAAGTGTTATATCTATACAGACCATAAGAGTCTGAAATATCTCCTCACTCAGAAAGAGCTTAATCTGAGACAGCGTCGCTGGTTAGAGCTTCTCAAGGATTATGATTGTGAGATTGAGTATCATCCGGGTAAAGCTAATATCGTTGCTGATGCATTGAGCCGTAATGCCATTTATGACATGAGAGCTTTGTTTGCTCGGATGAGTTTGTACGACGATGGCAGTCTGTTGGCAGAACTTCGGGTTATTCCTACATTGATTTCTGATATTCGAGCTGAGCAGCCTAGTGATCTGTTTTTTATGCATCGTATTAGAGAGGTGCATGAGGGTACATCTCGAGATTACTCTATTGATCAGGATGGGATATTATGTTTCCGTGGCCGGTATTGTATTCCGAGGAAATCTGGGTTAAAACAGGTTATTCTCCGTGAGGCCTATGACAGTCCTTATTCTATGCATCTTGGTGGTGACAAGATGTATAAGAATCTTCGTGAAAGGTACTGGTGGAAAGGTCTCAAGCGAAACGTCGTCGGATTTGTATCGAAGTGTTTGACTTGTCAGAAAGTCAAAGTAGAGCATCAACGTCCATCTGGGTTACTACAACATATTGAGATTCCTCAGTGGAAGTGGGAGCGCGTGACTATGGACTTTGTTAGTGGACTTCCTTTGACTCCGTCGAAGAAGCATTCCATCTGTGTTATTGTTGATCGTTTGACGAAGTCCGCGCATTTCATTCCTGTCCGAGTTAACTATTCTTTGAGTAAGTTAGCTCAACTTTATATTTCTGAGATCGTTCGACTTCACGAGGTACCGCTATCTATTATTTCTGACAGAGATCTGAGGTTCACTGCAAGATTCTGGGGGTCTCTTCATTCTGCTTTGGGTACTCGGTTGAACTTCAGTACATCTTATCATCCGCAGACAGATGGTCAGTCTGAGCGTGTGATCCAGATTCTTGAGGATATGTTGAGGGGCTGTATTCTTGATTTCAGAGGCAGTTGGGAGGATTTCCTGCCGCTTGCAGAGTTTGCTTATAATAACAGTTATCAGGCCAGTATCAAGATGGCACCGTATGAGGCTCTATATGGGCGTAGGTGTCGTTCACCTATTGGATGGACTGAGTTGAATGAGCACAGATTATTGGGACCGAAGATTGTGCACGAGGCTGAGCAGACTGTCAGATTGATTCGGGATCGACTTAAGGCTGCTTTTGACAGACAGAAGTCTTTTGCCGATTTGAGACGTCGTGATCTTGAGTTTGAGGTGGGTGATGAGGTTTTCTTGAAAGTATCTCCTTGGAGGAAGGTACTTCGGTTTGGTCGGAAGGGCAAGCTGAGTCCTCGTTACATTAGCCCTTTATCGGATTATTCGTCGAGTCGGACCAGTTGCCTATCAGCTAGAGTTACCACCAGAGCTCCAGCGTATTCACGATGTTTTCCATGTTTCAGTGTTGAGACGTTATCATCCTGATCCGTCACATATTATGCCTGTTGAGGATATTGAGGTCCGTCCTGATTTGCGTTTTGAGGAGGAGCCTATTGAGATTCTTGCTCAAGATAAAAATGTTCTCAGAAGGAAGACCATTAAGATGGTCAAAGTTCTGTGCCATGGTCGTAGTCATGATGAGGCTACGTGGGAGCCCAAGACTGTCATCCAAGCTCAATATCCACATCTTTTTGCTCCAGGTAAAATTTCGAGGCCGAAATTTCTTTTCAACAGGGGGAGAGTTGTAACACCCCAATTTTCCCTAAATTAAAACCCTAATTTAACTGAAATCCCTAAGTTTAAAACCCTAATAATTGGGAATTTTAAGTTAAGGACCTAATTGAATTCTAGTGATTAAATTGGGGGATTTTCAGAATTTCAGTGACCAAATTATAAAGGTTGAAGAATTTAGGTGCCATTTTATAAACCCTAGAAAGTTAGGTGGCACGCATTGTGATTTGCCCTTTTTGCGTGATTTAAAAGCCTTGTTTTCTCATTTATGAGACCTTTTGCGCCGTTTTCCTTCTTCCTTCTTTTTCCTTCCGTGTTGCCTTCGAACAACCCGTTTTTTACTCAAATTTTCCGATAGTGCTCCGACGAAGGCCTTGCCGGCAGCCGTTCGTTGATTCGAAGCCACCATCGGATTCCCCAAACCCGTACAACCAAAACCCTAGCCACCATTTGTTGTTTCCGTCCGCCGTTGTTGAGAAACGGTTCAAAGACCGTTCATGTTCTCCGTCGAAATCACCAAGTTGGTCGGTTCATCGTATTTCCGAGTTGGGTGAGTTCGAAAAGGACTGGGGTTATGTTTAGTTGTTTTGAAATGGCTTATTTTGACCGAAAATGGTGTGGTTGGGGTCGTCGGAACTTTGCCGGCGGTGGGAATCAGAAAAGGGGTTGAGCCTTAATTTTTCGAATCGGGGATTTTAAGGTCTGAACCGGTCCAAAGGCTGAACCGGGTTGACAGAACCGAACCGGTTCATTTTGTTAAATAGTTGGCTGACGTCAGCGATGACATCAGCGTCGACCCGTTGACCCGCCAACCCGTTGACTATTGACCGTTGACCCGTTTGGCCGTTGACCGTTGACTTTTTCAAAAAAATGCCTATTTTATGTTTTTCGACGTTCTGATTCCGTTTCCGCTGCCTGTTTTCCCAAATTCGAACCCGAAAGACTATTTTGACCGCTTTTATTCGATTATACATGTATTTAAAGATTTGAATATCAGAAAAATTAATTAGAATTATTCGTATTTGCAGACGATATTGACTCGGATACTGAGATCCTTCCTCCTCCTCCACCTGGACGACCTCCTGTTGCTTAGACATCGGGATCCGCTCGTGAGTTTAATTATTAATATCAAATCGATATTTATTTTATTAGTGTCTTGGCATAGTAGTAATATCTTTGTTGGTATATTTAATTGTTATAGAGCTGATTCTGACCGACCTAGAGATAGAGTTGAGCGTGGTAGACGTCATCGTCGACGTTGAGTGTTAGCTATTTGAGGTGTGTTCTCTTCTGTGCTGTCTGTTTACAGTGCACTGTATGTAAATGTGTTGATTTGCTTAAATGTATACATGATGTGGTCTGATGGTATATGATGGTAATATTCTGTTGACCTGTGATGTTAGACTTGTTCAGCATTCTGTTACGTTATGAAATATTGTATATACATTCGGATTCGGATTACTGTATATCAGATTATATGATTATGCATTTCTGTTGATAAACAATGCATTCAGATTCAGAACTCAGATTTTATGTCATCTCATTATGGGTGGGATTCTGTACGGGGAAGTTCAGTAGCTTCATCCTTCGGGATGATGTCTACTTCGGATTAGTGGTTTCGCCTACAGGCTGGATTTCACTTCGGATGGTGACGAGGTGGAGAGTGGTTCTGGGGAACCTTACTTTTCGGATGGTGATGTAGTTGGGTGCATGTCATATTGTGTTGCATATTCATTCACACTTGTTTATGTGTTTGAACTGATTCATGATGGAAAATCGTATTTTGATAATATCTGATTGATTCTGTTGATATGTTGGTATTGTTAAATCTGTTTGCACTGTAGAGACACACTGAGCGTTATCGTTGACTCCCCCTTAGTTTCTATTTTCAGATACTCAGGTCTAGGCTACGGTACTTGGAGGACCTCGTTTTCCAGCTTATTTATTTACTATTATCAATATGAGACTTGGACTTATTTTTATTATATGTTTTATCAGATTGTATATAATTTCAAATTTCTGGATATTTTATTTGGGGTTATTGCGTTTTATCATGCATGCACATTTTGAATATTTAATATTTTCAGTAATATTTTATCAGTATATAATATGCGATATTATTATTATCTATTTTGGAAATTAAAGTTTTGAATCAGGTTACTTGTGTGAGGGATAAGCTTTGAGTTTTACTCCTTATATTCGACCCAGTCTTTCCGGGTCGGGTTTAAGGGGTTACATAGTCAGCTAATCTACTCACCAGAATTTTAGAGATAGTTTTGTAGAAAACAGAACAACAAAAAATAGGCCTAAATTCTCTAGCTCTACAAGCATTAGGCACTTTAGGCACTAAAACAACACCAATGACATTAAAAACAGGCAAAATAGAAGAGGAGCTGAAGAAGAACCTCACTGCCTTCAGAAAATCAGATCCCACTACTAACCATACAACCTTAAAAAACCAGGATGTGAACCCATCAGGGCCTGGTGCTTTATCTTTTCCTTGACTAAAGATGGCTTGTTTAATCTCCACATCTGAAACTTCTTTGACTAAGTCATGCTGAGCATTATCAGGGAGAGAGTAGTTAAACAAATTTTATAAGATCTCCACACTACATCCATGCACTCCATCATCAACAGTGCCCACCAAGCCAGTGAAAAACTGAATAACCTCATTAGACATATCATCAAAAGTTTCCAATCTATTATTCTGCTCATCAAGAAGCATCCTAATAGTGTTCTTCTTCCTTTTAGTAGAAACTGCAGAATAAAAAAATTGAGTTTCCTTATCCCCTCATTCAACCATCTAATTTTTGCCTTTTGTTGATAAAACATCAACTCAGCCTGCTCAAGCTCAAGCAGCTCAACTTGCAGTTTCCTTTCCTCCCCAATATCACACTGACCAATATTGAAAAGATTGCAGATCTCTTGTGCTTCTAGTTGCTCTATTTTCTTCACCACTTGCTGAGAAATGTTGGCATAATACTCTTTGTTGAAATCTTTCAGCCTAGACTTAAGTCTTTTAAGCTTCCCAAATAAGATCTGCATAGGATTCCCCGAAATTGGCACATTCCAAGATTTCTTCACCACATTCACAAAATCTAGATGCATAGTCCAAAAATTAGAAAACTTAAATGATTTTGGCCGAGCTACATGCATTTCTTTAAGAAGCCAAACTACAGCTGGACTATAATCAGATATACCAGGAGCTTGGAATTTAACATGTGAGGCAGTGAATACAGCATCCCAGGACTCATTAACAAGGACTCGATCTAACTTCCTAGCCAAGTAGTGCTCCTCCTGTTTATTTGATCAAGTAAACAAAGGCCTTACATAAGGACGGCCTGCAATGCCACAATCAGTCATGCACTCTTGCAACTCTTCCATGTCACTAGTAATGTTAGGTCCAACCAAATCACAGTTAGAACTTTCAGATGCAGCAGCAGTGACATTAAAGTCACCCCTACCAGCCAGGGATTAGAACCAACCAAAATCTCAGCTTCTCTAAGTTGTTGCCACAAACTATTCCTACAAATGCTATCATTACTGCCATACACAGCAGTGAAACACACTTGCTTACCCTCCAAAGACCTCGAGATGGTAATAGTTTAGCCAAAAGCAAGTTTCGAACTCGCGCTTAGCCAAAAGCGAGTTTGCCTTACGTGGACCGAAAGGGAGGGTATTTTTCTACATAACCATTAGTGGGGGTACTTTTCCAATTAATTCCCCCAAAGGGAATACTCCCTCAATATAGTCGTAGTTTGACATATATAATATTTGTGGTAAAATATTATATAATTTTATGTTAGTTTAGTGGTTAAGATTTATTTTTTGTATCTGAAGGTCCTGGGTTCAACCCCCCAGTGCTTATTTTGGGCTAAGTTAGGCTTCAAAACAACCGTACCAAAACGACGTCGTTTTGAGTTAACGATTTCTTTAAGATTTAACCGCGGAGTGGCATACACGAGTTAAAAATTAAAGTTCAGCATTAGATTTGAATATTTTTAAAGTTTAGTGACATTTTCAAGTCAGTTGTAATAATTTAGTGGCATCTGGGTGTAGTTTAAGAAATTAAATTAAACATAAAACCATCGACATGAGTTCTTGAATTGAATATATATATATATATATATATATATACATGCATGCATGTATTATATATATTGTTAAGCAACAATAGAAAACACATATCAATGAGTAGCTACATTGTTCCACCATCATTTAAAAGAAAAGATAGAAAGAGTTTATCAACATCACACCTCTAAGAATTCTATCTTAATGCATGTTATGTCTTATATTGGTGCATTTGAAGGGGGTTTAACTTAAGATTGCGTGGGGGCTATAGGTCCACTCGACCCACTACTAGAGGAAGAAGAAGGATTGTGGCCGTACTCGCCTGTGTTACCAAAGTCGCTGCTCGAGTAATCTTGGCTGTCCATTACCATTTTCCTGAACTTTTTCATGTCTGCACTATACGAACTCGAATCATACTCGGCACCGGCGGTGTCGTTCGTCGTGCTGAACCTTGAACTTTGGGTAGCTGCCACTACCCCCTTCACCTCATCCAACGGAACATCATCCTCCAGTGCACGCACAATCTGTTTCGAACATAAATTTAACAGGTTTATGCGATTTCCTTAAAAAATTGCAGACATGAATGATCATTACAGTCATTGGTACCTGTCGCATTTTCGGTCTTCTTCGAGCAGAATGCCTGATAGATGCACCAGCACATGCAACCATTCGTGCCATCTCCAGGTGGACAAAATTGTTCTCTAGGCGCGGGTCCACCAGTTCTCTAAAGTTTCCAGTCTCCATTGCAGTCTCACATAGAGGTCTAGCCTGTTAATGCATATACAGTTGAAATTTTCCGCCGTTAAAGACGATAGTAGTTTAATATTCACTGACAGTACATAAAATTACATATATGATTAAAATAGAAACATATTTGTTACCCAATCGACTAAACTCTCGTCCATGTTCGAGTTGAGATCCAAAGGTCTACGCCCGGTTATCAACTCCAAGAGCACAACACCAAAGGAGAAAACATCGGATTTCTCTGTCAGCTTGCCACTTGATGCGTATTCAGGAGCTAGGTAACTGCATTTGTTTATTATAAGGAAACGTTATCAAATCATGCTAATGATCAAATCTAACCAAAATCTTGTGGATTCAAATGATTGGATCAATTCCTCTCACCCAAATGTTCCCATGACACGAGTTGAGACATGAGTATTGTTGTCTTGAGTAAGTTTAGCTAACCCGAAATCAGCTACCTGCAAATTCGTATTCCGATATATATTTGAAATAAGTCGAAACGAACACGATTAATCCAATAAATCTTACCTTAGCTTCAAAAGTATAATCAAGTAAGATGTTGGCGGATTTGATGTCTCGATGAATGATGCGAGGGTGGCCTGAGTTTTCCATAAATGGGTTACAATTTAGAAGAGAAATGGATGGAATGTAAACTAGAGAGTTTACTAATGATATATGAAATTGTACTTACAATCTTCATGCAAGTATGCAAGTCCTTTAGCTGCTCCCAATGCAATTTTGAGCCTAGTAGGCCAATCCATGGGGCCTTGCTCTACAATCAGACAAGGATAGGCGATAGAATAAAATATGAAAACTTTGGAATTCTAGCTTATAAGTGATGTTGACAAAAAGGGTAGTATTATTATCATCCTTTGCTTACCATGAAGGTGGTATTCAAGTGTTTTGTTAGGCAAAAATTCATAGACCAACATCCTTCTTTCTCCTGAGACGCAATACCCGACCAGAGACACGAGGTGGCGATGATGGACGCGGCTAATAGTCTCGACTTCGGCTTGAAATTCGCGTTCACCTTGCCCGCTACCGGATTTGAGACTCTTAACGGCTACTTCCTTGCCACCGGCCAAAACTCCTTTGTGGACATACCCAAACCCACCTTGACCTAGCATTTGCCCTTGTGAGAACCCAAAAGTTGCCATAGATAGCTCTTCATAGCTGAATGAGCTTTGGTTGAGCCCTAATGGCGACGACGGCAACGCATGTGCGGGTGGTGGTATAGGTTGCCCGGCTACATTGGAGCTCATTTCACTAGAATAAGACATATGCCCTTGAGTCGATGGTGTTTGCCCTTGTGGTGACGGTGGTTGTTGCCACCCTCCAGGGCCAGCAGCACCGCCATACGGCGGTACATTGTTAGCTTCGAGCCCATTGTTCATGTGTCCTGCTGGGTCTAGGCCCGCGGCATTTCCATATCCACCATCACCTATACATTAAACGCATTATTATTAATCAAAAGGCGTGGTATTTGGCAATTTTCTCATGGATTACAATTTACAATGAGTTTCTTGAAATATTTACCTTGTGGTGGTGTATAATTACTGTAATATTGCATATGATTGTTATGATGCATTGTCTCCTTCTTCTTCTTTTTGCAGCACACCACAATAACGAGCGATATAACAATAACAAGCAATAAAACAACGCCGGCTGTAAGACCAAGTATAAGCGGCAACTGTGACGATATGTTATTTGAATTTGATCCATCGTCGGTATTACTATTACTATCCGACGAATGTGATTTTGGTGGTGGAGGTGAATGCTTCGGCGGAGGAGGAACAGTTGGTGGTGATGCAATTTGACGTGTCAACTTTGGTGGTGGTGGAGTATGATGAGTTGCATGAACATGAGTTTGATTGCTGCCCTTAGATGGGGATGGTGGTGGTGGTGATGGTGGTGGAGGTGGTGATGATGATGGTGGTGGCGGTGATGATAATGGTGGTGGTGGTGATGGCGGCGGTGGTGATGGAGTTGGTGGTGGCGGTGGCGGTGATGGTGATGGTGGTGGCGGTGATGGCTCTTCTTTTGGAGGTGGTGGCGATTTCTCTGGTGTTGAGGGTGGTGATTCTGGTGGTGGTGAGGACCAATTTGGTGGCGAAGGAGACGGTGGAGATGTCGAGTTATTCGACGACGAATTAGGTGGCGACGAAGAAGAGGGTGATGGCGGAGAATTTTTGGGAGCATCAGCCGCCATCACCGGCAATGTTTAGGCTTAAAAATATACCAGAAAATGCCCCCTCCCCCTCTCCTCCAAAGGATGCCTGCCAAAAAATACCATCACACGCACCATTAACATTCAAGGATCATCCATTAGATGAATGGTAAACAAATAACAATAATCTTCATCATACCATGAGGCATGAGCTTAGCCCTGAGGAGAAGGGAAAATTTGATGTGAAAAAACAAAGAAAAGAAAAGTACCTTGAGGAGAATTGTGGGAGGATTCTCAGAGGTGAAAGGGCTGAGCACGACAGATTTGATTGCTCCACCAAACATTCTCACAACTTTTAAGTTTCATGTCCTTCCCTAAATCGTCTCCTGATATGGAGGAGAATCTCTCTATTTGAAGTTGTTTTTTTCTTAATATATTTCTTACTTCTTTAACCAATTAATTATTTAACTTTATACCCAAACTCTAATTAATTTTATGTTGTTTTTGTTTTGCTTTTGGTTATGCAATTTAAGATTTGTAAAACGGCTTAACAAATCAATTAATTCAATATTATTTTTCTTTCTATGCCGACTAAATGCCCATTCCTAAAATTTATCGATTGTCATCCAATCTTATAGAATTTTATTAATTATCTATCATTTTATGCATAATATTATAGGAAATTATCTCATACATTTTTCATATAAATTTTAGTTTACAAAATTTTGTTTGTTTTAAAATTTAGAGTTTATATTTTTATGTTTTAAAAAAAATGATACATAACCCGAGTAAATTAATTTCGTTATGGGTTTAGATGTAAGATTTGAAATTTAAGGTTTGAGATTATAATTTAAGATTTAGAGTTTAGGTTTAGAAATTTAGATTTTAGATTTTAAAGAATTGTTGTATAATATTTTTTTATACAACTTGTGTATCAAAATATAATTTATTATGAAAAATTATTTGATATACAAGTTGTGCAAATTTTAGTTTATACAACCTTATCTATTCTAAGATTTATGAGTCTTATGTAAGGTTTAAGCTTTATGGTTTAGAGTTTATAATTTTTAATTTTAAGGTTTAAATAGGTAGAATTTTTTACACAATGAATAGTAATTTTTTTTCTTGTACTGTTATTTAAATAAATAAAAGTTTCTTTATTGAAGTTTAATTATGATTATAAATTTTCCTCCAATATTTTTCATTTTTTATTGTAAAGAATATAAATTTTATTAATAAAATATAAAACAACTATATAATGATTTACAAGGACGCTAAACACAGAAACCACGAAACAATGGAACATCTTAGAAGCCATGAAACAACAAGACATCTTAGATAAATTTTTCAGTACAATGTTTGATGTTAGAACCAAATCATAATTAATATAAAACTTAAACTCAAGATTTATCATGTCAAATCATCAAGAACAATAAACCGAATAAATTGAATGCGGAAGCGTACCTGAATTAATCGACATATTGAAAACCTCGGATCTTCATGTTGAAATCCTAAATCTTTGGTATTGATCTTCCAAGAAGATAGGTTAACCCTTGTCGTAAAAACTCTCTGACGGGGACAAGAGTAATACAAGTTAACATATTTCTTGGGGACCACTACCTCTTTATATAGTTGATTATTTTTTTTGCTCAATCGTATGATTTTATTGAAGAAGAAATCATACAAAAATGTCCAAACTCGGGCCTCATTAAAAACCTCCCTACGCCTAAATGGAGGAAAAGAGTACCCAAGTTGAACACGGAACCAAACTCGAAAACAGGCAATGCTCTCCCCGCCCTCGAAAATTAAAAGAAAAATAAAACAACACACCCACCATCCCGATTGCAGCACCCGCACCCTGCTTCACTCACACGCACCCCCACCGGCGGCACCTCCCCCACTCCCAGGCACAGGGGCCTTACAGCCAACACCCCCTGCACAAGTACCGGTCCACACGTACTGCACCCCCGGCAGTCTACTAGAAGCCCACTCGCAACCAATCCCGCCGATCGACACCCCCCTTAGCTAGCTTATCCGCAATACCATTAGCTTCACGATGCGCATGATGAAACGTGCACCGCAACTCACGACATGCACTGTCAATCCTCCGAAACAGCCAATAATATTTCCATGGCCTATTCTCAATATTCAAAACCCAAGATAGAGCTACTAAAGAATCAGATTCAATTACGCAAGACCATTCACGCCATTGCGATCCACCAAATGCCTCAAGAGCATAGCATATCGCATGAATTTCAGCCTCGTTCGAATCAAGTATCCCCAAAGGTCCCGCGAACATCGCCAACACCTTACCCCCTGCATTGCGTAAAACCCCACCACAGCCCGCTAGTCCCGGTTTTCCTCTAGCCGAACCATCGACATTAAACTTGACCATATTAACCAACGGCGGCACCCATGTCACTCCCTCCCGCGGGTCGTTACATAGTTGATTATTAAATCAACTATTAAATATTTATAACTCTGCCCCTCATTGAATTATAAATATATCTTATGGTATCTACACTTTTATTTCAATGACATTTTAATACCTATGACACGCTTAACATAATTGGTCACTTAATTTTGTGTCATACTTTATAATAACATTATACATTTTACATATGTGCCCACAATTGCGGATTTTAATCCAACAATCTCCCACTTGGGCAACATATGTTTCCTGATAAATGTACAACCTTATGAGCTTAAAAATTTGCTATTATATAATAGGTATTCTATAACAATCTCGTCCATCAACTATATCCATATAAGATCAAAGCGGTCTTCGCCGTATCAATCATGACTGGACCATCAATGGTCACATATACAAACATAATCAAATGACATAGATCAATCATGGATGCGTAGTATGGAAAATTACATGAAACGTGAACCGAACATGTCTATTTCCAACTGGTCCTCCTAAACCTTAGTGAGATCAACTTACTAAATTCAGAGTGTGCATAAACCAAAATAACTTAATTTCTGCAGAAAATAATCTTAAAATATCCTTAAATTGAAGTAACCGAAATTGTGTCTAAAAAGAATGAGCATTTTTCAAAATTACAAACTCCCACTAAAACCGAATATCCTTAAATAACATCACACCCACATGAGTAGTGTGCTCATGAAAGACCTAGGGTGACAAATTTTTAATATGCGCGCAATTATAGAGTTTGTACCAACATGTTCTACAGACACACACAACCACTCTGAATTTTCTTTAACAACTAGGAACTCAATATTTATGTGCTTCAAATTTGAAGAGTTCCTATTGTTTATAGAATAAATGAATGCATGTTTATTGTCACAAAATAACTGAAGTGGTCTTTCTAATCAATCTACAATTATCAGCTCAAGTGAAAAAATTCTTTTGCATCAATATTCTATTAGAATCGAAGTCTGTAAACTTGATGATCTCTACCTTACCAAAACTTCGACATGTGAGCATGTAATTTTTTGTTCTCTAAAGATATCTCATAACCTCATTGGTTGCTATCCAATGGTCCATAATATGATTCTTCAAACATTTGTCTAACATTCCAACAATGTACACAGTTTCTGAATGCATACATACTTAAGCATAAATTAGATTCTCAATAGCTTATGCATAGAGAATCTTTTAAATTTTCTAAATTTCAAGGTTACTTTTAGGGCATTAAGTAAGACTAAATTTGTCTTCTTTAACAATATGAGTATCATTTAGTTTTACTCCCAATGAGCTTGTAGTATATACAATTGTCAATTAAATTTATCTCAAAACCGAATGAGATAATCAATATGAAATTTATAATTTCATTAATGAGAGTCCTACTTAAGCTCATAGATGAATTTCTTTAATTTACATATCATTGATTTTGTATCATTAGACACAAATCTATGATTGTACCATATAATTTATTTCTTCAATGTCGCCATTGAAAACACAAGCTTAACATCCATCTTATGTAGCTTAAGATTAAAATAAGCAATAAGCGTCATGGTTATCTTGGAAGAGTCTTTCAATGAAACTTGAGAGAAGTTCTCTACAAAATCAATGTCTTCTTTTAGAATACATCCTTTAGATACAAGACGTACTTTATACTTATCCACATTACCATTTCCATTCCTATTGGTTTTAAATATCCATTTATAACCAATTAGTTTGCACCTTAAGGTAATGAGACAAGTTCCTTAACTTTATTGTCTTGCATAACATTATACTCTTTTGAATGACATTAATTCACTTTTGAGAGTTAGAACTTTTATGGTCTGATAAAAAATAATTAAGTCACTTTCTATCATCCCATTGTTATCCTTATTTTTTTAAGGAAATACAATATAATAATCTCGAATAATATTTCTCATTCCTCTCGTGGACCTCTTTAATGACACTTATATTTTTTAAGTTGTTGAGTTTGTTCTTCTGAAACAATTATCTTATCTTGAATATGAGTTGTTCAACAATGTTTTGCTGAGGTACTTGATTCACTTCTTGATTAATGATAGGTGTGAAAACCTAAACATTGTAAAAAATGATAGTAGAAATTAAATTATAATTCAATTCCTCCTCAATAGCAATGTATCTAACCTTATTTCTCCTTCCAAACTCAACATCCTAAAAAAGTTATAAATCTCTTCTTAAAATAATCTTAATTGTGGGATCATAAAACTTACATCCCATGGATCACTCAAAATAACCGAAGTAGTTGCTCTCTTTTGAAGTTTAATTTCTTTACATGTGTCCTAACTTATACAATAGAATCAACACTTTGTAACTTATTGTTGTTTCTTTTAAGTAGGACCCTCAGCAACTTTTTTAATATTTTTATAGCCCTTGTTTTTAGAGACACTAACTAAATGAGCACTAGCTAAATGAGTAATTTTACACTTAATGCTTCAACTTTTCTTCCTCTTTAACCCAATGAGAAATGAGCTCAGTTAGAGCCTACTTCTCCTTTTGACAGTTGTAACTAATTTTGAATTGGTTAAATTGTTTAGGGAGCGGTACCAAAACTATAAGAACAAACAATTGTTAGAAAGTTTGATCTTATGCGCCTTAAAATTTTGAAGCAATATTAAACATTTCCATAATGTACTCACTCACATTTCCTTAACCCTTATACTTCATAGACATCAAAGAAGGCATAAGTGATGTCATCTTAACCTTAATATTTTGGGTAAAACATTTCTTAATTTTGTCAAGGAAACCCTTAATATGAGTAATCTCTTTAGACTTGTGCTCCAGAAGACATCTAGAGTGTTGTGCTTTATGATCACTGACACGCGTCGTAACGTGTCAAGAATAATTTCCTTCTTCCAAATAAATAAATAAATAAAGGAATTAAATTAAGTATAGATAGGGAAGTAGGAGTCGAACCCACAAGGACTTGGACTTTCCTTGTTGTGCCTTTGACGTTTCTGAACCAAGAGGTGATGGAATTGAATTTGTGCGATTTGGGGGGGGGGGTTTGCAATGAAATAATTTAAAAGAGCAAGAAGATTGGTTTAAAGATTTAAAACTAACAATAGAGATGTTCAGCCTTGGCTAAGCTTTGACTTGTTCTACTCGGTTCATTGGTAGAGATTTTAATTTCGAAAAACTTGTTGGCAAAATTACTTCAAGGTCAATCCTTGAGTTTTTGTTTGTAAACTGAATCTCCAAAATCAATTTTTGGTTTCAGTTTTGATAATTTTTCTAAACCAACTCAATGTTTGAGAAAACAAATTCTTTAAGCTCGTAACCAACTCGAAAAGTCATTTCTATAAAAATTATTCGATCTCAATTTCCCTTAGTAATCTATTTACTAAGTGTGTTCCCTGGAAGTCGGATTTGTTTCAATAACCGATCCTCCCTCCCACTTGATAGATCAAAACAATTGTTTTTCTCCAAAGTCAATCTTTGAGTTTTAAAAAAATATTTTGATTTAGAAAATAAGTATAAAGAAATCGAGAAGAAGTTTCCAAAATGTTTGAAGCATAATTTCAAACCTCGCCTTGAGAACGCGTCATCGCATAAGCCTTCAGCTTAAAAAGATCTAGCCGAGCATGGTTATCAAATTAATCATGCTCGACATTTAAGAAATAATTAAAAGAAGAAATATAAGAAAAGAACTTAAGTAAAACTAAGAAAAGAAGAATTTCCAAGAGAAAATGAAATTGATAATTGATTGATGACAAGTCTTACCCCAAAAGAGGGTATTTATAGTGTTTCAAATAACCTATGTAAACCTAAAATGATCATTAAAAATTAAACAAAATAATTATCCAAAGTTTAAAATTTAAAATTCAAAAATCCGGAAATAGGCTATCTAATAAGCGGCTTGATAAGCTATCACTGCTGCTGACGTCAGCTTCTAGAAGACGCTGACGTGGCGTCCAGTCAGCATTCATGCCCATGAATCTGCCCATGACTCCAGCATTTTCTGCAGCATTCCAGCATCACGTCTCCTGCATGAAAACAACATAAAACAGCCCATTTAAGTCCCTCAAACTTGTATTTAATCGAAATAAAGACCAAAAAACACAACCAATATAAATACTCATCAAATTCCCCCTCACTTATCCGATGCTTCTCCTCAAGTATCTCAAATATAAACAAACCTAAGCTCAAGTTATCATCCTTAATTTCACGAAGTCTCAAAGTTTCCGATATGATTAAGTATCTAAACATGAAAGAAAATAAGGAGAAAATAGATAAATGGCAAGATTTAGAAATTTAAGCAAAAACGACATTCCAATACCCTACTAACATCAATGATGCAAACCAAGTACCCTCACAAAGAATCGCTCATGTTACTCAAAGTGTTTAAGGGTAGAGAAAATCACTCGAGCCAAAACTAATTAGAGCATTACCATAGGTTTGTGGTTAAATCTAAACTCCACTACTAAGTATGAATGTGATGCAAAAATCAAGAGGTCTTAAAAGAGTTGTAACGAGGCTAAGGTTTGGGTAGGATAAAGGCCGAAAAATAAGGGTTAAAATTCAAGACAAAATCATCCCAAAGATTTATTTGAAACTTTTTTTTCATTCGAATCAAAACTGTTCTGCAATATTTTTTTGAACTGCACTGCTATTTTTTATGCTCTTTTTTGCTGCAGATTCGAATAATTTTCTACACAATTTTTTTTTCTGCACTGCATATTCGAAACAGTTTCTGCACAGTCTCTTTTTTTTGCACAATATTTTTTGCTCTGCTAGACTGCATGATTCGAATCTGTTTTTTTAAAGACAATTTTATCTTGAAAAAGGGACAAAAATAATGGAAATAAAAAGAAAATGGATTAGGCTAAAATATGGTGAATCTCAAGAAAAAGGCCAAGGCTCAAAATTGTTTCACTAAGGGAAATTAATCAAAGGGTAGGCAATTTGTTTGGGAAGAGAAAGGGTTAAAACCTAGTGCCTCACTCATATTTAAGCATCATATTCAAATAATGTAATCTCAAAAAGAATTTAAACACAAGTTCTAAAATGCAAACTAATTTAGCTAGGCACACTCAAAGAAACAAAGAGCAAAAATAATGCATGCTCATTAGGCTCAAAACTCACAAAAATTGTCTTATGTACCTAGGTAAACATCATGTCAATTAAATAGAGAAAGAAATGTCATAAAAATGATTTTATGGAAAAATTAATCATGCCAAAATCTACCATGCAAACTAAAATTTTCTAACAAGATAGATACAAAATCACACGGAAACAATGAGACAAGGTCAAACTAAGAATTTAAACAAGTGACTTAAATTAAATAAAATCAAGAGAACAAGAGAGCAACCAAACGGATAAGCAAAAAGAAAATTTGACAAGCATCTCTCTCTCCCCCTCACTTAATGCATTTTGTCCCAAAATGAACATAAAATAAAATACAAAAGAGAGAGGGTGAAAATACTCCCTGATTGCAGAAGAGCATGTTTCGGTAGTGGGCTCCGAGTCTGGTGTAGGGGCGAAGGCAAGCTTGCTCCCGAGTGCGGACCATGGCGGTGGCTGAAGGCTAACGAAGGTTGGTCGAGGGTAGTGAAGATGAAGGTTAGGTTGAAGATGACTAGGTTTCGGCTGAAAATATGTGTGGGGGATATATATTAATGAAAACAAATAAAGAAGAGAGGGATAAAGGGTGATTTGATAGGGATAGGTTTATCAAAAAAAATATAGAATATATATTAATAATAAAATAAAGTAAAAATTTAAAATATATAAGGTGAAAAAAAAAGTTTTCAAAAACATGATAAAATTTTCCATACCTTTAAATTTGTTCTTTTATCAAACGTTTTTTTTAATTTAAAAATTTTATTTTTAAAATAAGAATAAGGGATGTGGTTTAAAAATAAAAAAAAAAAGTATTTTGGATTTAAACAAGAAAAGTGATAAGGGATGATTTTTTTCCGAGATGGGAATAAGATGATAAACCATGGTCCAAGGGATTTGCCACCGTGCTTTGAATTCCTACATATATTCAACCATAAATTCGATTAGCAAGGGATTATCAGAAAAATAAAATAAAATAAAGATGAGAAGATAAAATTTGAAATAAAATGACAGGAATGAATTTAAAGAAAATTGAAATAATTAAAATAAGAATAAATTCTAAACTGAAAAATTAAAATAAAGAAATAAATAAAGAAAATGGGTTGCCTCCCATCTAGTGCTTTATTTAACGTCGTTAGCTCGACGACCTGTGTCGCTCAGACTATAGACATTGCGACAAATACTCCTTCCAATTTATGCGCTTAATCCAACTAAGAACTCCCCTATGAGAAATTTTATGATAGTGACATTTCTTTATTTTCCTTTAAAAAGTTTCTTTTTTACTCTTCAATTTATCCGGCGGTAATTTTAGCTCGATATCTGGTGCCTGTACAATGTAAGGGAAATTTTTTATTTTTGAGGGAGTTAAGTGTAGATCAGGATTAACAAATAAAGTGTTTTCCAACTCCTTAATTTTTTTCATCGCGCCCTTCCAATTTCCTGCACGAATTATCAGATAAATTAGTTTCCACAAAATCATCAACTAAAGGTTCATAAACACTAACAAAGCTAACGTTTTCCATAGAATCTGGATGTTCCATCGCCTTGTAAACATCAAATTCTACGACCTCACCATCAAATTCCATTGTTAACATACCGCTTCTCACATCAATCTTTGTATTTGATGTACTAAGAAAGGGACGGCCAAGAAGAATGTCGGAGGAATAATTGGTTTGGTCATTTTCCATGTTGATGACATAGAAATCCGCTGGAATAATTAAATCATCGACTTTCACTAACACGTTTTCAAGCATTCCCACTGGATAGATAATTGAGCGATCAACCAACTGGATTGTTACCCTCGTTTCCTTCAAAGGATCGTTAGTAATTTTTTTATAAATAGAAAGCGGCATTACATTTATAGAAGCCCCAAGATCGCACATTGCATGTTTAATAGATATACTACCAATTTGACAGGGTATAACAAACATACCTTGATCTTTCATTTTGGGTGGTAACTTACGTTGAAAAACTACAGAAACGTGCTCTCCCAAGTTTACCTTTTCGTGCCCGGTGAGTTTTCGCTTGGTTGTGCAGAGCTCTTTAAGAAAACGAGCATACCTTGGCACTTGTCGAATGACTTCTAAGAGGGGAATGTTCACTTGGACTTTTTTAAACACATCAATGATTTCCCTCTCTTCGGCCTTTTTGTCGCGTTTTACTAAGCATGATGGGAAAGGAGGCGCGACTACAAGAGGTGGAGACGAAGGAGGGGGTGGTGGTAAAGGGTTATCTTGGTTTTTTTTACCTTCTTCTACGACAGGAGTGGGATTGTTATTTTTTGATGGTTCTTTTGGAGCTATAACGGTCCCACTACGGAGTGTGATGACGCTTACATTTTCTCTAGGGTTTGACTCCGTCTGAGAAGGTAGCTTCCCTTGTGACTTTATTCTTCCTAATCTTTGGGCCATTTGACTCATTTGCTTATCTAATTCTTGAATATGTGCTTCAACACGGTTTTGGAATTTTTCCTGGGATATGGCCAATCGTTCTACAATTGACTCTAGGTTTGATTTTTGTTGGAATTGTTGGTTAGGTTGCCTTGGCTGGTACTTTTGTCTTTGGTTTTGCGCAAAGCCTTGGTCTCTCCACCCTTGATTGACATTATGGTAGTACTGCTTTTGATAGGATCCCGGAAAGTTCCCCATCGCTTTCACTTGTTCGGTATCTTCTTCTTGGATCATAGGGTAACAATCCGTCGGGTGTTCGGGGCTTGTGCATATCCCATAAAGCCTAGAAACAATCTTCCTATCTGCAACCAAAGTTTGAACAATGTCAGCTAATTTATCAATCTTGCTTTCTAATGAAACGATACCTACCTCATTAACTCTTCGAGATGGTTCATTCGATTGGTAGAAGCATTGTGAGTTGGCTGCCATGGTCGAAATCAATGTCCTTGCTGCCGTCGGAGTCATATTGACTAGGGCTTCTCTGCTAGCTGCATAAACTACTTTCATATTTGTAGGGGTTAGTCCTTCATAAAAATATTGAATAAGTGTTTGAGCTGACAAACCGTGTTGTGGGCAATTTGCGCATAGTTTCTTGAAGCGCTCCCAATATTCATAAAGTGTTTTAGTATCCTTTTGTCGGATACTTAGAATATTTCGCTTGCTTTAGCGGCTGGAAAGAATCTGTCAAGAAACAAGCGAGCCATTTCAGTCCAGGTAGTAACTAAGTTAGAAGGTAAATCATAAAGCCAATCCTTAGCAATATCAGATAAAGAAAAGGGAAAGGCGCGAAGTTTAATTTGATCCTTAGATACTCCCTGTGGTTTCGTAGTTGAGCAAACCATGTGGAACTCCTTAAGGTGTTTGTGTGGGTTTTCGCTGGGCAAACCGTGAAAGGTTGGTAGGAGATGAATCAAGCCCGTTTTTAGTTGGAACGACGTTTCACCATTCGGGAAGGTTATGCACAAGGGCTGATTGTCATCTGGTGCCCTGGTCAGTTGTTGGATCGTCTGTTCGTTGTCTCCCATTTGGCTTTGTTCTTCGAAGTGTGTTTCAGGTTGGGATGATTCGGTATCTTTTTGGAATCGTTGTTGACGCAATTTATATTGCTTCTCTCAGTTTTGTAGTGCGTTTTGTCGTCTCACAAATGCTTCAATTTCCGGAATGAATTCAACCTTTTCTCCCGAATTTCTCCTGGTCATAAACAATAAAAAAACAAATAGTAAAAGTTGTCGAATTTGATAAGTATTTATTTTGGTTATGTTTTTAGTCCTTATTTTGATCGAATATATGTTTGAAGGACTTAATTGGGTTGTTTTTATGTTGTTCTCGTGCAGGTTACGTAATGCTGGAAATAAGTTGGAATGTTGCAGAAAATACTGGAGTCGTGGGAATATTCATGGGCGTGAACCAGGGCATGAATGTTGAATGGGCACCACGTCAGCACCTTCTAGAAGATGACGTCAGCAACGCAGATAACTTATCAGTCCACTTATCAGATAGCTTATCATCCGAATTTTTATTTTAAAATCAAAACTTGGATATTTATCTTATGTAATTTAATTTAAATTTAGGATTTATCATCTTAGGTTTTTAGGGTTTTCAACTACTATAAATACCCCACTTTGGGGGTGAATTAAATCATCATTCATTCCATTGTTCTCTTCTTCGTTGAGATTAATAAAAGTTCTCCATTTTTTCCCATTTCATTTTTCTCCATTTTTTGTTTAATTAAGTATGGTTTTTTCACCAACCATGCTTAACTAAATTCCCTTTAGCCAAAAGCAACGCCAAACCCGAAAAACCTCGTGAGATTAGGAAAATACTTTAATCCTTCAACAACTCTTTTTTAGATTCTCTGTAAAATTGATTAGGCAATCGGCCTAATCTTTAGGTATCGCAATTGTTTCATTCCGAGAGCGCGCATCGGGTAGAAGTGGTTTAGATCCATCGTTGGGGACGAGGAAAAGCTTGTAGCCAATTCAACTCCCTAAGAACAAACTTAGTGGCGGTCCACTAAGGGGAATCAAAATCGGAAACAATTCTCATCGAGACGATTATCCGAGCACGGGCTTCTCCAGCACTAACTCAGATTTGAGTTAGCGTCGATTGCCGTAGCTAATTCACTAAAGTTTGACTTCAAGGATTGCCCTGGGAGTCGAATTTACCAACGAGAAGTAAGTTGCAAGGGTTAGGCCTTGTAGACTGTAACCTGCAGGAAAGTCGAAGAAAAATCAACTTCAGTGATCGAAGATGTCGTGGCAAAGCGTGGCTTGAGGCTATTTTAATCTATAATTCATTTTCAATATTTATTTTTACGTTCTTATTATATTTCTCATTCAAATCACTTCTCTAAAATCCCCCTTTATTTTCTACAGGTTATTGGTCTAAATCAGAACGAAAGGTGTTACAGTTCCTATTCCCTACGGATCGACCCTTACTCTCGCTATATTATTTTAAATCTCATTCATTTGAGTTTAAGGTTTTATTTTTGACACTATACGACGCGTGTCAAAATTGGCACCGTTGCCGGGGAATACGGCAAAGTACTAATATCGTTTTATTTGATTTATGACCAGGAGCAATCAGGGAGAACAATTTGAACTCATCCCGGAAATCGAAGCACTAGCCCAAAAGTTGAACGCACAAACACTTCGGGAAAAGAAAAACAAAAGACGCCAACAAAGGTTCGAACGCGATCTAGAAATCACATCCGAAAAAGAGACGAATTACGAACCCAATCCAATGGGAGACGAAAATCAAACCATTCGCCAACTAAATGCGGCGCCCGATGGCCAGCAACCAATGTGTATAACCTTCCCAAATGGCGAAACACCGTACGTGCTAAAAACGAGTTTAATCCACCTCCTACCTACTTTTCACGGCTTGCCAACAGAAAATCCTCACAAACATTTGAAGGAATTTCACATGGTTTGTCTAAGCACAAAGCCACAGGGAGTATCCGATGACCAAATCAAACTTAAAGCATTTCCATTTTCCTTAGCAGATATAGCAAAAGATTGGTTATTTGATTTACCCCCTAATTCTGTTACAACATGGACTGACATGGCTAAACTTTTTCTTGAAAGGTTCTTCCCTGCAGCAAAAGCAAGCGAAATTAGGCGCAGCATCCTGAGCATCCAACAAAAAGAAGCTGAATCTTTATATGAATACTGGGAGAGGTTTAAAAAGTTGTGTGCAAACTGTCCACAACATGGATTGTCGGAACAAACCCTCCTCCAGTATTTTTATGAAGGATTGACGCCTATGGATATGAAAGTAATAGATGGAGCAAGCGGCGGAGCTCTAGTCAATATGACCCCAACAGCGGCCAAAACACTGATATCGACCATGGCCGCCAACTCGCAAAGATTCAATCAATCTAGCGAACCATCTCGAAGGGTTCGCGAGGTAAGCACAGTTTCTTTAGAAAATAAGATTGATAAATTAGCTGAAATAGTGCAATCTCTTGTTGCAGATAAAAAAAGAACAGCTAGACTTTGCGGAATCTGTACTAGTCCAGAACATCCGACAGACTGTTGTCCGATGATTCAGGAAGATGATGTCGCCCAAGCCAATGCCATAGGAAATGCATATAATTAGGAATGGAGAAACCAGTCAAACTTCGGTTACGCGCAAAACCAGAGGCGAAATCAAGCTTATCAACCAATTGCACCACAACAATATCAACCGCAGAAGCCATTGTTGGAGTCAATTGTTGAAAAGTTAGCGCTAGCCCAAGAAAATTTTCAATTAAAGACCGAAGCTCACTTTGATGCAATTGACAAACAAATAAGTCAACTAACGTTAGCGGTAAGTCTCTTAGAATCCAAAGGGAAATTACCTTCTCAAACAGAGCCTAATCCAAGAGAGAATGTGAACGCCATCACTCTACGAAGCGGTACATTCATCGAACCTAAAGCTAAAGAAGATGGCGTACAGAAAGGTAAAGAAAAGACAACATCTCCCGTTGAAAAAGATAAACCGAACCTAACCCCTAAACCATCCCCTTATGACGTGCCACCTCCCTTCCCGTCGAGATTGATGAAAAGAGACAAACAAGCAGAAGAAAAGGAAATCCTAGATGTGTTCCAAAAAGTAGAGATCAATATTCCACTCCTCGACGTAATCCGAAAAATTCCAAGGTATGCTAAGTTCCTTAAAGATTTATGTACTAATAAACGTCGTCTTATTAGAATTGAAAAGGTTAATCTAGGAGAACATGTATCGGCGGTCTTCCAGCGAAAGTTGCCACCGAAATTGAAGGACCAAGGTATGTTCGCCATTCCCTGCAAAATTGGTAAAGTGGGTATTAAACGAGCAATGTGTGACTTAGGGGCCTCTATTAATGTTATGCCACTTTCATTTTATAACTCACTTTCTGCTGAGCCTTTGAAGGATACAAAAGTAACCATACAGCTGGCGGACAGATCCATAATTTACCGGGAAGGATTGCTAGAGAATGTCCTGGTAAAGGTAAAAGATTTAATCTTTCCGGCAGATTTCTATGTCATAGACATGGAAAACGATCGGACTAATAATTCTTCCGAAATCCTCCTTGGTCGTCCATTTTTAAGTACTGCAAATACGAAAATCGATGTGAGAAGCGGGATCCTTACAATGGAGTTCGATGGCGAGGTGGTAAAATTTGATGTTTACAAAGCGATGCGACATCCTAATAATGTTGCTAGTATAAATTTTATAGATGTTATTGAGCCCGCCGTTGAAGAATTTATAGAATCTAAATTTGTTGATGATTCGTGCAGGGATTTGAAGGATCACGACAAAGGAATTAAGGAGTTGAAAAATGTTTCTTCTGTTCATTCTGATTTACGCCTAACTCCATCGAAATCCAAAATGTTTTCTTTCATTTTGCAGGAATTGAATTTGGAGTTAAAATTACCTCCAGAAAAATTGAAGAGTGAAAGAGAAATTTTTTCAGTAAAAAAACTCCATAATCGCAAAATTTCTCGTAGGGAAATACTCAGTTGGATAAAGCGCAAGAACTGGAAGAAGTATTTGTCGCAATGCCTGTAGTCTGAACCAGGTCGTCTAGCTAGTGACGATAAACAAGCGCTGGATGGGAGGCAACCCATTTTCTTTATTTATTTCTTGATTTTAATTTTTCAATTTTGAATTTATTCTTATTTTTTTATTATTAAAACCCACATCTCCTTCTCTTTTATCTTTTCTTTTTAGCATTTTTTTAACTTCCCCTAATGATATAGTTATTATTATTAATTTAAATTTATTATATATTATTTATTTTAGATTTACGTAAGTTAAATATATATATATATATATATATATATATATATATATCTTTATCTATATATTATCTTATTTTTAAATTTAACCTTGGTGGTTTATCTTTATTATCTTAAATTATTATTTTCAATTTTGAATTCATAATATATATATATATATATATATATATATATCTTTTAAATTAGGGTAAACTACTGTAGGGGTCACTTTCGTTTCCCGTTTGTACAGATTTAGTCACCACTTTTGAAAAGTGCCAATAAGTGGTCATCTACGTTTTCGATGTGTAAAGACTTGGTCACTCCGACGTTATAGTCCGTTAGTCCCCTAACGGATTGCTGATGTGGCGGAATTAAAATAAGGATAAATTACTGCAATAGCCATTAAAATTTATCTCATGTACATTTTTTCTCCTCAATTTAAAAAAGTAAGCATTATAGTCACTAATAAAAATGTTTCTTTATAATTTCACCCTTAAATTTTTAAAAATTCATTTTTCAATCCTAAAACTTTACAATCAATTAGTACAATAATATTATAAATGCTTAGATGAAAAATATTTGCCCAAAGTATACCCTTTGAAACTTAGGTGCCCAAATTGCTCCTATTTAATAACTCAAACTTAAAAATTTAGTCCATTAACTACTAAAAAATTCGAGTTATTGGAATTTCTATTTTATAATTCAAACTTTATTTTGAATTTTTGAGTCGAGTTTATGAAATTATGAGTCGAGTATTTTCACATCAAACCAAAAATTTTAATTTTTTCGAGTCAAGTCGAGTTATTGGAATTTCTATTTTATAATTCAAACTTTATTTTGAATTTTTGAGTCGAGTTTATGAAATTATGAGTCGAGTATTTTCACATCAAACCAAAAAATTTAATTTTTTCGAGTCAAGTCGAGTTATTGGAATCTCTATTTTATAATTCAAACTTTATTTTGAATTTTTGAGTCGAGTTTATGAAATTATGAGTCGAGTATTTTCACATCAAACCTAAAAATTTAATTTTTTCGAATCAAGTCGAGTGTTGCACTTCCCTACATATAATTTTTAATTTTAAAAGAATTCTTAACCTGGCTCATTTAATTCTTTTCGAATATGAAAAAAAAAGAGAAAAAGAGAGAAGCCTTCCCCGACCCTTCACCTAACCCCATCAGCCACTCCTCCGATCGCCTCCACCACCCCGTCGTGGCATGCACCGCCGTCACCTCCTTGTTCGCCGTCGTGCCCTGAATCGAACCCCGAGCACCACGCGCAGAACCGACTGTTCGTCTGCCGTGGAGATCGATTTAAAGATTCGACGAAAACCTCCCTCTCGCCTCTAATTTTTGAGTTTTCGGTCGCCTCGACCGTCTTTTCGCCGTGCCGTCAGTGCCATCGTCATCTCTGAGCCATGGCGAGCAAAACCCAACTGGGAAATCGACCGATCAACGCCGATAAAGGCCTGCCGGAGTAACGCGAGTTCGACCGAGTTTGGTTTAAAAATTATATGTAGGGAAGTGCAACACTCGACTTGATTCGAAAAAATTAAATTTTTAGGTTTGATGTGAAAATACTCGACTCATAATTTCATAAACTCGACTCAAAAATTCAAAATAAAGTTTGAATTATAAAATAGAAATTCCAATAACTCGACTTGACTCGAAAAAATTAAATTTTTTGGTTTGATGTGAAAATACTCGACTCATAATTTCATAAACTCGACTCAAAAATTCAAAATAAAGTTTGAATTATAAAATAGAAATTCCAATAACTCGAATTTTTTAGTAGTTAGTGGACTAAATTTTTAAGTTTGAGTTATTAAATAGGAGCAATTTGGGCACCTAAGTTTCAAAGGGTATACTTTGAGCACCTATTTTTCATCTAAGCATTTATAATAACTCGAAAATAGGTGCTGGTTCGTGCGAGGTGCAGGGGTGGACAGTGTGTTCGCTGTGTGGACATGGGAAGGGTGAGTATAGGCTGTTTCTTTTCGCTGGAGGGGGTCGGGGATTTGGGTTGATTCCGAGTCTTAGCGTGTATGTCCGAATCCTACTTGAGTACTCTTTTCCTCCACTTAGGCTTAGGGAGGTTTTTAATGAGGCTCAAGCTTGGATGTTTTGTATGATTTTCCTATTAAATAAATCATACGATTGATCGAAAAAAAAATTGATTGTAAAGTTTTAGGATTGAAAAATGAATTTTTAAAAATTTAAGGGTGAAATTATAAAGAAACATTTTTATTAGTGACTATAATGTTTACTTTTTTAAATTGAGGAGAAAAAATGTACATGAGATAAATTTTAATGGCTATTGCAGTAATTTATCTTTATTTTAATTCTGCCACATCAGCAATCCGTTAGGGGACTAACGGACTATAACGTCGGAGTGACCAAGTCTTTACACATCGAAAACGTAGATGACCACTTATTGGCACTTTTCAAAAGTGGTGACTAAATCTGTACAAACGAGAAACGAAAGTGACCCCTGCAGTAGTTTACCCTTTAAATTATTAACTTATATATCTTTTTAATCTATATATATCTTTATCAACGTTCATCACCCGATCGTCCACCATTACCACCACCATGGTCCGAACTCGAGAGCAAGCTCGCCTCCGCCCCTACATCAGACTCGGAGCCCACTACCGAAACATGCTCTTCTGCAATCGGGGAGTATTTTCACCCTCTCTCTTTTGTATTTTATTTTATGTTCATTTTGAGACAAAATGATTTAAGTGAGGGGGAGGGAGATATGCTTGTCAAATTTTTATCTTGCTTATTCGTTTGGTTGTTCTCTTGATTTCTTGATTTTATTTAATTTAAGTTCTTCGTTTAATCCTTAGTTTTGCCTTGTCTCACTGTTTTCATATGGTTTTGTATCTATCTTGTTAGAAAATTCTAGGTTGCATGGTAGATTTTTGGCATGATTAATTAAAATCTTTTATATGACATTTTCTTTCTCTATTAATTCACATGATGCTTACCTAAGTACACAAGACATATTTGTGAGTTTTTTGAGCCTAATGAGCATGCATGATATTTGCTCTTTGTTTCTTTGAGTGTGCCTAGCTAAATTAGTTGCATTCTAGAACTTGTTTTTAAATTCTTTTTGAGATTACGTTGATTGATTATGATGTTTAAATATGATAGAGACACTAGGTTTTAACCATTTCTCCTCCCAAATAAATTGCCTACCCTTTAATTAATTTCCCCTAGTGAAACAATTTTTGAGCCTTAGCCTTTTTCTTGAAAATCACCACATTTTAAGCCTAATCCATTTTTTTCTCAATTCCATTACTTTTGTCTCCTTTTTCAAGACAAAAATCGTCTTAAAAAAACAGATTCGAATAAGTGCAGTGCAGCAGCAGAAAATATACTGTGCAGAAAAAAAAACTGTGCAGAATTGTTCGAATATACTGTGCAGAACTGTTCGAATATGCAGTGCAGAAAAAAAAAGTGCAGGAAATTGTTCGAGTCTGCAGAAAAATAAAAACAGAAAAAAACAGTGCAGTTCGAAAAAAATACACTGCAAAACAGTTTCAGTTCGAATGAAAAAAAAAACAGTTTCGAATATATTTTTTTGGGATGATTTTTTTTTCTTGAATTTTAACCCTTATTTTCAGCCTTTATCCTACCCTTACCTTAGCCCCATTACAACCCTTCTTTAAGACCTCTTGATTTTTGCATCATATTCATGTTAGTAGTGGAGATTAGATTTAAACACAAGCCTATGGTTATGCTCTAATTAGCTTTGGCTCGAGTGATTTTTTTCTCTACCCTTAAACACTTTGAGTGACATGAGCGATTCCTTGTGAGGGTACTTGGTTTGCATCATTGATGTTAGTAGGGTTTTAGAATGTCGTTTTTGCTTTAAATTATTAATCTTGCCATTTATCTATTTTTTGCTCCTTAGTTTTCTTTCATATTTAGATACTTAATCATATTGAAATCTTTGAGACTTCGTGAAATTACGGCTGGAAACTTGAACTTAAAGTTTGTTTAATTTTGAGATACTTGAGGAAAAGCATCGGATAAGTGAGGGGGAATTTGATAAGTATTTATTTTGGTTATGTTTTTAGTCCTTATTTTGATCGAATATATGTTTGAAGGACTTAATTGGGCTGTTTTTATGTTGTTCTCGTGCAGGTTACGTAATGCTGGAAATAAGTTGGAATGCTGCAGAAAATACTGGAGTCGTGGGCAGATTCATGGGCATGAACCAGGGCATGAATGCTGACTAGGCGCCACGTCAGCACCTTCTAGAAGATGACGTCAGCAACGTAGATAACTTATCAGCCCACTTATCAGATAGCTTATCATCCGAATTTTTATTTTAAAATTCAAAACTTGGATATTTATCTTATGTAATTTAATTTAAATTTAGGATTTATCATCTTAGGTTTTTAGGGTTTTCAACTACTATAAATACCCCACTTTGGGGGTGAATTAAATCATCATTCATTCCATTGTTCTCTTCTTCGTTGAGATTAATAAAAGTTCTCCATTTTTTCCCATTTTATTTTTCTCCATTTTTTTGTTTAATTAAGTATGGTTTTTTCACCAACCATGCTTAACTAAATTCCCTTTAGCCAAAAGCAACGCCAAACCCGAAAAACCTCGTGAGATTAGGAAAATACTTTAATCCTTCAACAACTCCTTTTTAGATTCTCTGTAAAATTGATTAGGCAATCGGCCTAATCTTTAGGTATCGCAATTGTTTCATTCTGAAAGCGCGCATCGGGTTGAAGTGGTTTAGATCCATCGTTGGGGACGAGGAAAAGCTTGTAGCCAATTCAACTCCCTAAGAACAAACTTAGTGGCGGTCCACTAAGGGGAATCAAAATCGGAAACAATTCTCATCGAGACGATTATCCGAGCACGGGCTTCTCCAGCACTAACTCAGATTTGAGTTAGCATCGATTGCCGTAGCTAATTCACTAAAGTTTGACTTCAAGGATTGCCCTCGGAGTCGAATTTACCAACGAGAAGTAAGTTGCAAGGGTTGGGCCTTGTAGACTGTAACCTGCAGGAAAGTCGAAGAAAAATCAACTTCAGTGATCGAAGATGTCGTGGCAAAGCGTGGCTTGAGGCTATTTTAATCTATAATTCATTTTCAATATTTATTTTTACGTTCTTATTATATTTCTCATTCAAATCACTTCTATAAAATCCCCCCTTTATTTTCTACAGGTTATTGGTCTAAATCAGAACGAAATGTGTTACAGTTCCTATTCCCTGCGGATCGACCCTTACTCTCGCTATATTATTTTAAATCTTATTCATTTGAGTTTAAGGTTTTATTTTTGACACTATACGACGCGTGTCAAAGTCCCCGGCAACGGCGCCAATTTTGACACGCGTCGTAACGTGTCAAGAATGATTTTCTTCTTCCAAAATAAATAAATAAAGGAATTAAATTAAGTATAGATAGGGAAGTAGGAGTCGAACCCACAAGGACTTGGACTTTCCTTGTTGTGCCTTTGACGTTTCTGAACCAAGAGGTGATGGAATTGAATTTGTGTGATTTGGGGGGGGGGGTGCAATGAAATAATTTAAGAGAGCAAGAAGATTGGTTTAAAGATTTAAAACTAACAATAGAGATGTTCAGCCTTGGCTAAGCTTTGATTTGTTCTACTCGGTTCATTGTTAGAGATTTTAATTTCGAAAAACTTGTTGGCAAAATTACTTCAAGGTCAATCCTTGAGTTTTTGTTTGTAAACTGAATCTCCAAAATCAATTTTTGGTTTCTGTTTTGATAATTTGTCTAAACCAACTCAATGTTTGAGAAAACAAATTCTTTAAGCTTGTAACCAACTCGAAAAGTCATTTCTATAAAAACGATTCGATCTCAATTTCCCTTAGTAATTTATTTACTAAGTGTGTTCCTTGGAAGTCGGATTTGTTTCAATAACCGAACCTCCCTTCCACTTGATAGATCAAAACAATTGTTTTTCTCCAAAGTCAATCTTTGGGTTTTAAAAAATCATTTTGATTTAGAAAATAAGTATGAAGAAATCGAGAAGAAGTTTTTGAAATGTTTGAAGCATAATTTCAAACCTCGCCTTGAGAACGCGTCATCGCATAATCCTTCGGCTTAAAAAGATCTAGCCGAGCATGGTTATCAAATTAATCATGCTCGACATTTAAGAAATAATTAAAAGAAGAAATATAAGAAAAGATCTTAAGTAAAACTAAGAAGAGAAAAATTTTCAAGAGAAAATGAAATGATATTCAATTGATATTTGATTGATGACAAGTCTTACCCCAAAAGAGGGTATTTATAGTGTTTTAAATAACCTAGGTAAACCTAAAATGATAATTAAAAATTAAACAAAATAATTATCCAAAGTTTAAAATTTAAAATTCAAAAATCTGGAGATAGGCTATCTAATAAGCGGCTTGATAAGCTATCACTGCTGCTGACGTCAGCTTCTAGAAGATGCTTACGTGGCGCACAGTCAGCATTCATGCCCTGATTCATGCCCATGAATCTGCCCACGACTCCAGCATTTCCTGCAGCATTCCAGCTTATTTCCAGCATCACGTCTCCTGCATGAAAACAACATAAAACAGCCCAGTTAAGTCCCTCAAACTTGTATTTAATCGAAATAAGGACAAAAAAACACAACCAAAATAAATACTCATCAATCACTAGACTCATACAATTCGAACGATCTCACCTCTCAAAATACCTTTTATGGGTGTTTGCTGCTGTGAGAGGTACAAAATGTTCTTTCCTTAGTGCAAAGTCTATGTTTATACAACCAAATATTATATGTAAGTGTCTTTTCTTATTTCTTGATATTAGTTTTACTAAACACGAGTGTAGAATGTATTTAACAGATATTGTCACAATAAAGGATAAATTAAGTAAATATAGAACAAAAATAAATAAATAAAATTAAAACAAGCTTACATAAATATTCATTAATAAAAAAATAAATTCAAAATAATGGCTAGTTCCCCTCAAGATACCAAGCACAACATTAATATTAAGTCTTTGGACAGTAATATTAATTGTAAGCGGTACTCTTGTTGTAGCAATCAAACATTGACAATAAACTATGTCAAACAATAGGCTAATCTTTAGACTAACGTATTGCTCACATAAAATACCTTATAATTGTCACACATTTATCGCCACAGTTGTCGTTGTAATTCTGACAAATATTAATTTTTCTTTGGGCCAATTAATAAACGCATGAATTACAAAAACCCATAATTATCTTAATATTTTAAATAAACTAATCTACACAAAAGCGGTCACTTTGGTGACATTATGTTTCAATTAATCCATTAAAATATTAGACATCCAAAGCCAAAATATGAATTTAATTGTTTCAAAATGTTTGTCTTAATTTTATCTTTAAATCAAATTAAAAGATAATCAAAATAATAATAAATTTTGTTGAGTGGATCGAATGATCGATATAAACCAAGAGGGGGTGAATTGGATTTTTAGACTTTTTGAAAGTGGAATTGACAAATAAAAATGGTAGACAAGGAAATTTAGAGTGGTTCAAGTTCCAATCGAACTCTACATCCACTACCTTAGCTTCACTAAGGATTTTCAACAATTCCACTAATTGCTCTTCCCCTTTTCTAGGCTAAGGAGGTAACCGTTACAATATCGGTCAAATTTTCTACCCAAAATTTGACCCAATCCTCACACAAGAATAACAAAGAAGTTGTTGGCTAAAACAAGTATCTCTCAATACACAAAGTAGCCCAATTACAAGCACTCAACCCAATTGAAAAGATAAGAATGAAAATTACAATTGGGGTTACAAGACAATAATGGGATTTAGGCACAAATGCTTGGATTTGATGTTTGGATGTTTACTTTTGGATCAATAGTTGTTGCTGAAGCTTTTAGAGGTCCCTTTTATACCTTCTCATTGAATTCTAGCCGTTGGGGTTGTTGCATTCATCAATAGAGCCGTTGGGGATGTTATCTTCCCTCCATAAATGCAGTCTGCAACCACCCGTTTCGAAACGCCCGATCCTGTTTCGAAATAGACCAAAATAGAAAGAGCCATTGGGGGTGCATTAAAGAGCTCGTATCAAAACGGTTATGATTGTTTCGATACGCTAAGAGCCGTTTCGAAACATTTTAGCTACTGTCAAAGCTCGTATCGAAACTGACTGAAGGTGTTTCGATACTCCTTAACGATCAGTATAAAATCAGTTAAAAACTTCAACGGTCATATTTTTTAAATTTGACTTGAATACCGTTTCGAAACGTTTGAGGTCGTTTCGATACGGTGTCTCGATGTTCTTAAGCCGTTTCGAAACCCGTTTCGAAATAAGGGTTCACAATTTCAAAACCGTTTCGATACACATTTCGAAACACATGTTCACAGTTTGAAAAGTGTTCCGGAACGCCTAAGACCGTTCCGAAACGGTGACTCGAAAATCACTATTTTGGCTTCAAGAACACTTAGAAAAGTTTTGTCAAATCAAGTTTTTAACTTAGGCATTTTCCTTTAAACATATAGAGAGGTTTGAGGACTTAAAAATTCGTTTTCTCATTTTTAATTTAGTCCTTAAATTCTTTAGTTATATCAAAATCAATTTATTGGTTTCACAATCTCCCCATTTTTGATATAACAAAACCAATGTTAGAATTTTTAAGAGTTTTGAAAATTTTGAATACATTCTAACTCCCCCGCAATTTAAGATGGGTTTTAAAGTTTTAAAACTTAAAAATACTTAAAACGAATTTTGGCTCTTAGATACTTCTCCTCCCTTTTTGTTAGATCAAAAATAATAAACAAGGCTCAAAGAGAAGAAACAAGGTTAAAAGCAATAAGTAATAACCAATAAGCAACATAATAGAAATTCATAGAATTCAAATATCCAAAACATAAATCTTAAACAATAAAGTTCAAAGCTAATTCCCAACAAGGTAATCAAAGCATAGGTTCATAAAACATAAAGGAAATAAAGATTCAAAATTAGTCCTAATATGATATGCTAATATGATATGACATGAGAATCCTAAGCCTCGTCGTCGTCACCATCAACATCCAAGGAATCATCATCGTTCCTAGCTTGAGAGCGACAAAAATCCATCCATTGACCATAAAAAGTGGAGAATGACATGTCCATAGATTGATGTTGATTCTCAAGGGAGGTGAGTCGATTTTCCACGGATTGCTAGCGAGTGTTTATAGTACCAAGATCCGCCTCCATTGTGTTGAACCACTCGGTGAGAAAAGTCATGAGAGCTTCATTGTTGGCAACCAGAGCTTGTGGTTGAGGTTTAACTTGAGGTGGAGGTGCTTCTCTATCAACTCGTTCCCATTGGCCATTGTGGATGTAATGAAATCCGGACTTGCGGAGAGAAGATTCACCAAGTTTTTGCTTGCGGGGTTCCGGAGAGTCATAAGTGCAATCAAGTTTAAGCACGCCAAAGATATGACTTAAGACAATCCCATAAGTGAAGGACTTGAGCGCATCGGTTTCACAGAGCTTGACATTATTCACCATCTCGGCGGACATGATTTTGACAAGATTTGGGTGCTCTCCACGACGAAAACATTCAAGCCAAAAATAATCTACTTGACGAACGTGAGAGAATTTACCTCCGGAGGGGCGAATAAACCACGAGATCATCAAGTGGAGGAACCTATCGTGAACATCCAAGGCAAGCATTGAACCGGTGTGGGAACCAAAGTGAGTCTCATCCTCGATTCCTTCGTTCTTAAGACCAAAGGTAGCCTCTAAATAAGGGATGTCAATGACAATCTTCTTCCCCAAGATAAGAGACTCAATGCCAACAACTTCGGAGTTGTCTTCACTATTAATAAGTTGGGCATTCGAGTAGAATATAAGAACCATGTGCTTGTAGCAAATATCCGGGATACTCAAGAAACTAAGGAAGCCCCATTCTTGTAAACGGTGGAGATAACGGAAGAGAAAGCGCTCAGAGTCAAGATACGAGATGTCAACAACACGCTCACGACGAACATCAAGCTCCTTCACATACGTGAAACGATCTCTCATCTCTTGAGTCCGAATACTTTTGAGAAACAGCTGGGTGAGATTAGGACGGATACCGGAATCACTTTCTTGACCCGTCTTACGCTTTTTGTTAACGTTCTCCATTGAAAAATCCTAAAAACATAAAGCAAGCAATTTTTTAATAAAATTGAAGTGTATGCATGAAATTCCTTAATTCAATCCAATGGAAAATCCCACTTAGGTTTAAAAACAAATTAAAAAAATTTAAGAGAAAACCAATTTAAAAAAAAAGTAAAAAAAAATACGAATGAAAAATAATATATTCGAATAAAAAAAATTAAGATTTTGAAATTTTTTTACAAGATTTGAAAAACCCAAGTATCAAAACACATAATCTATACAAAATTAAAATTTTCTAACCTAGGATTCGAATAAAAATTGAAGGAAAAAGAAAAGGATAAAAATATACCTTAGATTGGGATTTTGGATGAATAGATGGAAAACCTTGCACAAAATTGTTGATGCTTGCTTAGACTTGTGTTTAAGTGTAAAAGCCCTCAAGATTTGGTGAAAACAATGAGGTTAAGAGTGTTTTATAGGGAAAAATCGATTTAGGGTTTTTAGGGTTTGAGAGAGTTTTAATTAAAGTGAAAGTTTAACTTTAAAAGCCCTTTTAAAGCTGTCCGCAAACCCGTTTCGGAACAGGTTTCGACCGTTCCGAAATGCGGGCACCGAACGTTGACTAACGATTCAAGTCCAGCTGACCGTTTCGATACGGATTTGACCGTATCGAATCCCACGTTGACTCGTATCGAAACACGTTTCGATACACCCCTTGGCAGTAGCAAAAACGTTTCGAAACCCTTTGAAGGCGTTTCGAAACACCCTTCTCTTATATGGATTTTTAAGGCACCCGTATCGAAACAGTTAGACCCATTTCGATACACATGGGCCTGGAAGTGCAGATGAGGCTCTAAAATTGCAGAAAAATGAATCTTATGAAGTCCTAATTTGCATGAATGACATGAATGAGCAGGAATAACATATGCAAACAAAAACATACTCCCCCTAACTATAAGCATGGATGAAATTAGGAGTAAAAACACATAAACATGACATTTTTAAGAGATCAAGCAATTTAAGCACAAAAAGGGTCCTAAAAGGTCAAGATAGGCTAGTTAGACCTAACTCTCTCCTAAGGGACCAAAAACGCTCTTTATCTAAAGGCTTTGTAAAGATGTCCGCTAGTTGATTTAAGGTGTCAACATACTCTATAACAACATATTCTTTAAGGACATGATCTCTAATGAAATGATACCTTATTTCTATATGTTTGGTTCTAGAGTGTTGGATGGGATTTTTTGTCAAACATATGGCACTAGTGTTATCACACTTAAGGGGTATGGTTTCTACTTTAATACCATAATCTAAGAGTTGTTGCTTCATCCAAAGGACTTGAGCACAACAACTCCCTAAGGATATGTACTCAGCTTCGGTGGTAGAAAGAGCTACACTATTTTGTTTCTTAGAGAACCAAGATATGAGCATACTACCTAAGAATTGACAAGTTCTTGAAGTATTTTTCCTATCGATTTTACATCCCCCATAATCTGCATCCGAATAAGCATGAAGGTTGAAGGTTGAGTCTCTAGGGTACCAAAGACCTAAACAAGGGGTATCTCTAAGGTACCTAAAGATTCTCTTAACGGCTATAAGGTGAGACTCTCTAGAACTAGCTTGAAACCTAGCACACAAGCAAACATTAAACAAGATATCTGGTCTACTTGCGGTAAGGTAAAACAATGATCCAATCATAGAACGGTAAAGCTTAGAGTCAACACACTTACCTCCTTCATCTTTGTCAAGCTTTGTAGATAAGCTCATAGGTGTGACTTGAGGCTTTGCATTCTCCAAGCCAAACTTCTTGAGCATATCCTTGATGTACTTTGCTTGATTGATGAAGGTGCCATCCTTCCTTTGCTTGATTTGGAGTCCCAAAAAGAATGAGAGCCCCCCCATCATGCTCATCTCGAATTTACCTTGCATTAACTTAGCAAACTCTTTGCAATGACATTCATTAGTAGATCCAAAAATAATATCATCAGCATAAATTTGTACTACTAAGATGTCATTTTTATACCTTTTTATGAAAAGTGTAGTGTCCACCTTATCTTTTTCAAAACTTTTTTCAATTAAAAAGTTTGAAAGTCTTTCATACCAAGCTCTAGGAGCTTTTTTTAAACCATAAAGTGCTTTAGTAAGTTTGAAAACATGATTTGGAAATTTTGAGTCTTCAAAACCCGGTGGTTGTTCCACATACACTTCATCATTTATAAAACCATTTAAAAATGCTCTTTTAACATCCATTTGAAAAAGCTTGAAATCATGATAACATGCATATGCAAGCAACATCCTAATGGCTTCCATTCTAGCTACGGGAGCATAGGTTTCATTAAAATCAATTCCCTCTTCTTGAGTGTAACCTTGTGCTACTAATCTAGCTTTATTTCTCACAATGTTACCACTCTCATCTAGTTTGTTCCTAAAGACCCATTTAGTTCCTATAGTAGATTGATTACTAGGCCTATCAACTAATGTCCAAACATTACTTCTCTCAAATTGATTTAACTCTTCTTGCATAGCCATAATCCAAAAATCATCTTTTAATGCTTCTTTTATATTCTTAGGCTCTATGCATGAGATAAATGCAACATGGTTTATAAGTTTAAGAGAAGATCTAGTGGTTACCCCCTTGGATGGATCACCCAAGATTTCACCACCTTTGACATAGTTGAACTCCATTGGGTAGCTTACTTCCTTTTCCTCAAGAGCCAAGTCCTTCAAGGCTTCAAGAGGTGGATCTTGTGTGTCCTCTTCTTTTGTTGGCACCTCATTCTCCTTTGAAGTTTGTCCTCCATCAAAGGCATTAATGATTCCTACATCATCATCATCACAAGAATCCTTCCTTGGAAGGAGGTTATCATCGAATACAACATGTATAGATTCCTCTACTACTAAAATTCTCTTGTTAAATACACGATAGACTTTAGAGTTTAAAGAATATCCTATGAAAATAGCTTCATCACTTTTTGCATCAAATTTACCTAAGTTATCTTTTCCATTATTTAAAACAAAGCACTTGCAACCAAATGGATGAAAATAGTTAATGTTAGGCTTTTTAGATTTTAAAATATCATATGGTGTTTTCTTTAAAATTGGCCTAATCATTACTCAGTTTACAATGTAGCAAGCGGTGTTTGTGGCTTCCGCCCAAAAATATTTAGGTAAATTGTTTTCACAAAGCATGGTTCTAGCCATTTCTTGTAAAGTTCTATTTTTCCTCTCAACTACCCCATTTTGTTGAGGAGTTCGAGGAGCCGAAAAATTGTGGCTAATACCATTTTCATTTAAAAACAATTCAAACCCTAGATTTTAAAATTCGGTTCCATGATCACTTCTAATATGAGAAATTCTAAGTTCAAGATCATTTTGGGTTAATTTTGAAAATGTGGTGAATTTTTCTAAAGCCTCGTCTTTAGTACTTAAAAATAGAACCCAAGTAAATCTAGAAAAATCATCAACTAGTACAAATGCATAAGATTTACCACCCATGCTCATAGTCCTAATAGGCCCAAATAAATCCATATGAATAAGTTGTAAACACCTACTTGTAGAAACATCATTAATGGATTTAAAGGATGACTTATGTTGTTTACCCTTAGAGCATGCATCACAAATTTTATCACTTGAGAACTTAATTTTGGGTAAACCTCTAACTAAATCTAGGGAAACTAATTTTTCTAAAACATTAATGCTAGCATGTCCTAGTTTACTATGCCATAGCCATGCATCATTTTCATTTTGAGCTACTAAACATGCATGGGATGTAAGTATGTCAACTAAATGCACCATGTAAATGTTACCTATGCGATGACATATGAGCATAATATTATTTGATTTAATGTCAACAATTTTGCACACATTCTTAACAAATAAGACATTAAACCCTTTATCACACAATTGGCTTATGCTCAACAAATTATGTTTAAGACCATCGACATACAAGACATTTTCAATAAGAATGGTAGAGTGATTACCTATAGAGCCAATACCTTTAATGTGGCCTTTGGAGTTGTCACCAAATGTCACTACTCTTCCACTCTTTGGCTTTAAGTCCATGAATCTACTCTTGTCTCCGGTCATATGCCTCGAGCATCCACTATCAAGGTACCAAGAATTTTGACTTTGTGCTTTGGCCTTGTAGCAATGCTCCCCCTACAAACAAAGATATTAAACTTTTGTTTTTGGTACCCAAATCATTTTGGGTCCACGAGTGTTAGCTCCCAATAGCTTGGTTCCCTTAGGAATCCAAGGTGACATAGCAACAATATTATTAGATTTGACAAGTTCCTTAGGAACCCACACACTTCTAATCTTTTTAGTTCTATTATGTCTAGGGAAGCTACTTTGTTTGTAGTTATTAGTCTTTCTCCTAGGTTGGTTTGTTTTAGATGATTCACCTTTTTCATGCTTCACATTACCAACATATTTAAAAGACTCTTTGAGCTTGTTGAGCTCACCTAACACCTTTTGGTGTTCACTATTGCATTGAGAAAGAAGATTATTTAGGTCAACATTTTCATCTTGGAAGAATTTAAGTTCATCTTTTAAACCTAAAATCCTTTTCTCAAATTTTAAGTTAGCTTGAGAAAGTGAGTCATTTTTATCATTTAATTCTGAAATAATTTTCTTATTCCTAATGATTGACTCCTTGTATTTCTCAATTAACTCATCATAAACCTCTTGCAACTCATCATATGCATCTTTTAATTCATCAAATGTAAAATCAAAGGATGATGAGTTAGAGGTTACCATGGAGGAATCCACCTCAAGTTCCATGAGGCAAAGGTTGGCCACTTCTTGTTCGTCATCCTCGGATGACTCCTTATCACTCCAAGTAGCAAGCTTGGCTTTGAGCTTCTTCTTCTTCTCAAAGCCCTTCTTCTTGAGTTGAGGGCACTCCGAACGAATGTGACCGGGCTTTTTGCACTCGAAGCAAATGGTTTGATCCCTCTCTTCTTCTTTGCTTTTACCTTTGAAGTCCATCTTTCTTTGAATTTTCCTTCCTCGGTTGGACCTCATGAATCGTGAGAATCTTTTGGCTATCATAGCCAATTATTCTAAATCATCCTCCTCACTAGAAGTGCCCTCCTCAAGTAATGAAGCTTTGAGAGTCACTCCCATTTTCTTCTTCTTTTCCACCTCTAGCTTCTCCACTCTTTTCTCTTCCTTCTTCTTTTCTTCTTCCCTTCCTTGCTTCATAATTTCATGAGTAAGGAGAGAACCCACTAGCTCATCAAGTTTTAGAGTCTTCAAGTTTTTGGCCTCGATGATGGCGGTTCTCTTCCCATCCCAAGATTCAGGAAGAGAGTATAGTAGCTTCCGGACAAATTTGTCTTCTGGGATTGTCTCTCCAAAGCCCTTAAGCCTGTTGACGATGGTTGAGAAGCGATCGAAAATCTTTGACACCGTTTCGTCGGGCTCTATCTTGAAATTCTCATAACTAAGATTGAGAATTCCAATCTTGGTCTCTTTCACATCATTGGTTCCTTCATAGGTGGTCTCTAGAGTATCCCACACTTCCTTGTCACTTTCAATGGAGGAGACTTTGAAGTAGATATCGAGACTGAAAGAACAAAAGAGCATGTGTAGAGCTTTATCATTTATTTGGATCTTCTTCCTCTCATCTTCACTCATCTATATCTTCTTCTTTAGAACAATCTTTCCATCATCATCTCTCTTCAATGGAATGTAGGGACCATCTTCAATGACATCCCAAACCAAGTAATTGTTGGACTTGATGAAGAGGCGCATCCGGTTCTTCCAAAATAGATAGTTGTCACCATTGAAGAATGATGGTTTTGTAGTGGATTGAGACTCGTACATGTTAGATCCGGAGGTAAATGTCATATCTTGATTTTTGGATGATCACACTCTTCCTAGGAACTCCTCTTGTGGTTGTTAATCCTTCAAAGAGGTAGGCTCTGATACCAATTGTTGAGTGGATCGAATGATCGATATAAACCAAGGGGGTGAATTGGATTTTTAGACTTTTTGAAAGTGGAATTGACAAATAAAAATGGTAGACAAGGAAATTTAGAGTGGTTCAAGTTCCAATCAAACTCTACATCCACTACCTTAGCTTCACTAAGGATTTTCAACAATTCCACTAATTGCTCTTCCCATTTTCTAGGCTAAGGAGGTAACCGTTACAATATCGGTTAAATTTTCTATCCAAAATTTGACCCAATCCTCACACAAGAATAACAAAGAAGTTGTTGGCTAAAACAAGTATCTCTCAATACACAAAGTAGCTCAATTACAAGCACTCAACCCAATTGAAAAGATAAGAATGAAAATTACAATTAGGGTTACAAGACAATAATAGGATTTAGGTACAAATGCTTGGATTTGATGTTTGGATGTTTGCTTTTGGATCAATAGTTGTTGCTGAAGCTTTTAGAGGTCCCTTTTATACCTTCTCATTGAATTCTAGCCGTTGTGGTTGTTGCATTCATCAATAGAGCCGTTGGGGATGTTATCTTCCCTCCATAAATGCAGTCTGCAACCACCCGTTTTGAAACGCCCGATCCTGTTTCGAAATAGTCCAAAATAGAAAGAGTCGTTGGCGTGCATTAAAGAGCCCGTATCGAAACAGTTATGATTGTTTCGATACGCTAAGAGTCGTTTCGAAACATGTTTCGAAACATTTTAGCTACTATCAAAGCTCGTATCGAAACGGACTGAAGGTGTTTCAATACGCCTTAACGATCAATATAAAATCAGTTAAAATCAGTTAAAAACTTCAACGGTCATATTTTTTAAATCTGACTTGAATATCGTTTCGAAACGTTTGAGGTCGTTTCGATACGGTGTCTCGATGTTCTTTAGCCGTTTCGAAACCCGTTTCGAAACAAGGGTTCACAGTTTCAAAACCGTTTTGATACACGTTTCGAAACACATGTTCACAGTTTCAAAAGTGTTCCGGGATGCCTAAGACCGTTCCGAAACGGTGACTCGAAAATCACTGTTTTGGCTTCAAGAACACTTAGAAAAGTTTTGTCAAATCAAGTTTTTAACTTAGGCATTTTCCTTTAAACATATAGAGAGGTTTGAGGACTTAAAAATTCGTTTTTTCATTTTCAATTTAGTCCTTAAATTATTTAGTTATATCAAAATCAATTTATCGGTTTCACAAATTTGAATAAAGGTAAACCCCATATCAAGATATCGAACACTCCATTAATATTTCATCTTTGGACAAAACATTAACTTGCAAGTGATATCTTGGTATAGTAATCAAACATTGATAATAAGAACATGTCAAACGGAAATCTTCCTTTGGGCCGATTTATTACTCACATATAAAACTGAATAATTATCACATGTTTATTACCACATTTGCACATGTAATAATGTTAATTATTAACCTTTCTTTGGGCTGATTAATATTAACATAATCCGACTTACATGCACAAAACCTTCTATATTTTGAAATAAAATAATTTTCACAATAGAGGTCACTTTGGTGACTTAATGTTTCAATTAAATTATCTTAAAATATATACTATAAATATACCGATATTCAAATTTAAAATTTTGTAACAGTCAAAAAATAAAATTTCTGATAACACTTAAGTTTCCGAAATAACTCAAAATAAGGTTGTCTGAATGGGGCTATCAGAAATTGAAAAAACCGAAATTTTTTATTGTTTCCCAAAAAAATCCTTAAGCATGCATTTACTAAGATAAAACTTGAATTCAAAACAACCAATCTTTAGCTTATATATATATATATATGAATAATTCATAAAATGATCACATGAAACTTTAATATATCTATAATAACCTAATGATCAAAATTAAAATTCTTCATCAAACTGATATGAATATACTCAATACTAAATGTAAATATGTATATTCTGTATAGATAACATTAACGACGTAATTAAGCATAATGTCAAGCAAAATTAAGCGCAAGATTATGTACAAAACTAAACAAAAATCAACAAATTCAACCATGAATTATCAGATATGTAGATTACACATAACACATGTATACCAATTTTAAGTTTATATGTTTAATTTAAGTTTAGAATTTAAATTTTAGGACTTATAACTTGAGATTTAGATTTATGATTTAGTATTTAGAGCTTTAGAGTTCATGATTATCATATATGTAGATTTTATAGTTTAAATAAGAGAGTTGAGTAGAATAAAATATAAAAACACTTAACACATTAAATATTTAGGAAGTACAGATACACACTAAATATTTAACAAAGTACAGGGGGCATTGATTGAATTATACCAAAGATAAATGAAGAAACTTTTGAGAGGGGGGAAGGCTGGAAACTTCACCCAATTTTCTTACCGAATTTTCTGTGAGACATACAAAGTCGAAGAGCAACTCACTCACTGTATAGTGAATTTTCCTTTTCGTTTTCGTTTAGCTATAGATCCGTTGATTCATCAGTGTCCATACGATGCCGTCTCGCCGTAGAACCCTCTTGAAGGTCATCATCCTCGGCGATAGCGGGTTAGTCAAATTCCATTTTCTCAAACCTGCGTGTATTACTTTCGGATCTTTCGATTGGAATTACTGGTTGCGTTTGTCGTTAAGCACTAGTCGATTTCTCCTGTAATATTTTTTTATAGAATTTTTATATGTTTTTTAATGCAATTCAACATTTATGATTGTGATTGATCTGTGATTTGCAGGGTAGGGAAAACGTCTTTGATGAATCAGTATCCTGTAGTAGTCATTTTTTTAGTTGCTGAGAAAATGAAGCCATGTACTCGTATTTTGTTATTAATTAATTGTAATTGTTAACAGTATAAACTATTTTTTGCTTGCCTTTACAAAATTGCTTTTAGATACGTGAATAAGAAGTTTAGCAATCAGTATAAGGCAACAATCGGAGCTGATTTCTTGACAAAGGAAGTGCATTTTGAGGTTAGGCTATTCACTTTACAGGTTAGATTTCGTACTGAGCACAGACGTGTTTGATTTAGTATAAAGTTAGTATCCTTTTTTTTCTTGAGCTTAAATACAAGCATTTGTTTTTACCATTTTCATGAGCTTGCTTAAGCTGTCGCTTTTGTCTTTGGGGATCTTAATTTCTCATGCTGGTTCGTGATTATGACGAAGAAGTCGCTTGATTTTTATCTGTAGCTCGTGTGATCAGCTTAGCTTTGATGGAATATAGCTTAACCAGGCTTTCTTAATTACATCTATGATCTGTAGCAAATGCATCTTACTTTGCTATGTGGTCCCATGGACATTTTAAAGATTTAAGAGGTCACGTGCAATTTATTAAAATGAGGGTCTTAATTTATAATCCGAAAGAGACTTAAGGGCCCTTAATTTGGGAGTAAAAGAAGTGGAAAATTTAGGTACCGCAACATTATGATTTCCTTATGAATAAAAAATGAGTCTATCCTGAATATGTTTTGGGGCCCTGTGCAATTTTGCTTTCCCCATTTTGTGGCTCACATCGCGCCTGTTCAGAACCGCACTGCTGTGATCTCACTAATTTGGAGGTGCCACTTTTTTTGTTCATGGAAAAAGCCAGCTCGGAGATGGTTTATTTTTCTCTTGTTACAGCGTTGACTAGAAGCGAACTTGTGATGGTTGACTTGGGAATTATGTTTTTTTCGCGCATTGGTTGGACTTTGGTTGATCTTGATCACCGCACGAATTTTGTCTTCATCAAGCAGGGTTCTGTAAATTACACGTTAGAGTATCAATCTAGCAAATTGTAGAATTGATTCTAAAAGGATTGAGATTTTGTTTTAGTTTTTCTTGCGTTTTATGGGTAGCCATGTAGCTCAAGATTCTTCAACATTATTTTGTTTCCCAGATATGGGATACTGCTGGCCAGGAAAGATTCCAGAGCCTAGGTGTTGCTTTCTACCGTGGTGCTGATTGTTGTGTTCTTGTGTACGATGTCAACTCAATGAAATCATTTGACAACCTTAACAATTGGAGAGAAGAGTTTCTTATTCAGGTACATATATTCTGAATTCTGTTTAAAACTACCAAATCAGCTCTACAAGTAGATAAATGATGATTTGAGAAACCTCTTGCAGGCTAGCCCTTCGGATCCAGAGAATTTCCCATTTGTTGTTTTGGGAAACAAAACCGACGTGGATGGTGGAAACAGTAGAGTAGTATGTATAATTATTTATTTTAATTTCTTCCTTGCAGTGGTATTACATGCCATCTCTGACTTCCTCTCTACAAAGATACAATTATCCGCTTCTTGTCGATTCTTTAGGTGTCTGAGAAAAAGGCTCGAGCATGGTGTGCCTCAAAAGGAAATATCCCATATTTTGAGACATCCGCCAAGGAGGGAGTTAATGTGGAAGAAGCTTTCCAATGCATAGCAAAGAACGCCTTAAAGAGCGGGGAGGAGGAAGAAATGTAAGTTAACAAATAATTCTTAATTTTGAATCATGTGAAAAACCTTTAGCTGTACTTGACACAAAGTAGTTGCTACATATAGAAATGAAATACGATACTTGAATGAACCAACTATCATCTCAAATGCATCTGATTTTAGTTGATTTCTTGTTTTCTTACATTGTTGGGGTGGATATTTCGTTCCTGTAGATACTTGCCTGACACCATCGATGTCGTAAGCAGCAGCCAACCAAGGTCAACCGGATGTGAATGTTGAATGAGATACATTATGCTCCTTTTTTTTTTCTTGTGGTTGCACAGAAGTTATCCTTCAAGTTTCAAGAATGATTTGGCCTTGACAACCATATTCATGGTTTCAAATTGGTGTATACACTGTATACTAGTTATTGTGTGAAACAAATGATCTGTCTGTTTGGTGGTGCCTTTGAATTAAGTTCCTCATTTGTTTAAACATTCATAATTTTGCCAATGTTAAAACCATGCATTCCATTTCCCTTGAATTTCTCGTATCCCCTAACTGTTCCAATTATGATATATTATTGCTGCTAAATCTTGATGATTCGAATTTGTAATTAATTAATATAGAATTATCTAAACATGAAATGTTAAAACTCGAATTGATGTCCGCTCCAGTAGGCAAGGAACACGTACACACAGATGACAGATTTACATGTGCGATCCAGTATTAGACTATTGGGGATTAAGTAGAAAGCCAAAATATCCCCTGCAGTTTGTTTAGGTGCTCCATCTCTGTCAGATCCGATCTCCATGGAAACTCCCTACCCAAAACCCATCTCTCCGACCCAAACCCGCATAGGCTGGATCGGGATAGGCGTAATGGGTGCAGCCATGGCTTCTCACCTCCTCTCAGCCGGCTATTCCCTCACCGTCTACGCTCGCACCCCATCAAAAGCCTCGTCTCTCCTATCCCAAGGAGCCCATCTCGCCGACTCCCCACAGCAACTCGCCCGTCAGTCCGACGTAGTTTTCACCATGGTGGGCAACCCACAAGACGTCAAACAAGTCGTCCTACAAACCAACGGTATTCTCTCAACCTTAAACCCGGGCGCCGTCATTGTAGACCACACCAGCAGCAGCCCATCTCTGGCGCGCCAGATCTACACTTCAGCTCGCGAAAAGGGTTGTTGGTCGATCGACGCTCCGGTCTCCGGCGGTGATATCGGAGCTAGAGAAGGAAAACTGGCTATCTTCGCCGGAGGGGAAAGATCCGTGATGGAGTGGCTAAAACCCTTGTTTGATCTGATGGGGAGAGTGAGTTACATGGGGGAAGCAGGGTGTGGGCAGAGTTGTAAGATTGGGAACCAAATAATGGTGGGGGCTAACCTGATGGGGCTCAGTGAAGGGCTGGTTTTTGGTGAGAAAGCAGGGCTGGATTTGAGGAAGTACATGGGGGCGATCAGGGGAGGAGGTGCTGGGTCAATGGCGATGGAGCTATTTGGGGGGAGAATGATCGAGAGGGATTTCAAGCCAGGCGGGTTCGTGGAGTATATGGTTAAGGATTTGGGGTTGGGGGTAGATGTTGTGAAGGAAGACGACGATGAGAGAGTGGTGGTTCTGCCGGGGGCTGCTTTGTGTAAACATCTGTTTTCATCAATGGTGGCTAATGGTGATGGGAAGCTTGGTACTCAGGGGCTTATAACTGTTGTTGAGAGGATCAATGGCAAGTGACTTGGTGTTCAGATACGAAGATTTTAACATTTCAGAGGTCTAATAGTTTTAGGTTCAAGTCATTTCGATTTCTTTCAAGTTTGGGTTGGACAGTCTCAAATTGTTGAAATAACTTCAGAGTGGAATGTTTCTTTTATGGTAGATGTGAAGGGTTTAAAATGCCTGCATTGTGTTGGGTTACTTCGATACAAGGGTGCCAGATTTGTTGATCTGATGTTATAGTGAGATAAGTATTGTTTTGCATTTTTGGTTATAGACCAATTACATGAATGTGAGATATCTTCTGGAAAACTCTCTTGCAGCCCATTTCAGATCAAAACCCAATACACGATGACTAGGGATGTAAAAAGCTGACCCGACCTGAAAACCCGACTGAAACCTGCTCGAGTCAGAACTTGATTTGACCTGAAAATTTAATGACCCGAACCCGATCTGTAACCGATTGTTGTTGACCCGAACCTGAATTCGACATGTTACTGTAGTGACCGAACCCGACCTGCGTCCGACTGAAAACGACCCGAACCCGAATTGGACCTGTTACTGTGGACCTGAAACCCGACCTGCGCCCGACTGAAACGAACCCGAACCCGAAGCGGACCTGGCAAATAACCGATTTTACCCGACTGAATTGACCCGAGATCCGATATTACCCGACCTGTTTTGAACCCGACCTGTTTTGGACCCGACCTGTTTTGAACCCGACCTATTTTGGACCCGACCTGTTAATTGACTCAACCTGCTTTGAACCTGACCTATTTTTAACCTGAACTGATATTGATCTGACTTGATATTTACCTGATATATATAGTTGAAGAAGTCTACGATTTGATAAATGTAAAGTGTTGATAAATGTAAAGTATTAATTTATTAAATTAATTTAATACTAACTCGTTCAATATAAATTATTTGTGAAGTTTAATAAGAATTAACATACTTAAATTTATTTTATTAAAAATATTTAAAATTTAAAAGTTTTATTAATTTAATAAGTTGTGATGGATGAATTTAAAACAAATTATTTAAAATTTAAATCAATTTATTAATTGTGATCATTAAATTTAAGAAATATTTTATTAAAAATTTAAATATAACTATTAAAATATTAAAAAAAAATAGTTTAAGGGTAGTTTTTTTTTTTTGAATTAATGGGGAGAAAGTTTTTTTGATTGATAAGAAATTATGGAAGAATTTTGACACCATATTAAACAAAATGGAGGAATTTTGGCACCATATAAAACAAAAACAAAATGGGGTGGGGGAGGGAGGGAATTTTGCCGCCAGAAACAAAATTGGAGGGGGGAGGGAATTTTGCCGCATATGAAATAAATTGAGAGTGGAGGGAGATTTTTTTTATTTAGGGGTTAATTATCCTTTAGATCCTTCCTTAATTAGATTGTTAGAGTTTAGGTTTTTTAGGTTTTAGTTTATTTTTTTAGTCTTAACTTTTGGTTTAGTTTATTTAAATTTTATTTAATTAGGTCATGCTTCATAAATTAATTAATTAATTATTAAGCTTTTTGGTTTGCTTTAAATTTGATTTGGTCCTCGTATAAAGATTTGGTAAGTAATTAGGTTTAATAATTTTATTCATTTGTGATTTGGGCTCTAATTAATAATTTATTTTTAGATTTGTCCTTTTTATGTTTCAATTTATTTTCTTTGTTAGATTTATGAGTTTATGTTTAGGGTTTAAGGGTAATTGTGTCAAGTTGATTGTTTGGGACTATAAGATTAGTTTAGGGATTATGTGATTAGGCTTGCACTCTAATTATTAGTGAATAGTGTCTGTAAGATTTAGATATTCATGTTTGGGGTTTAGGGGTAAATGTGCCAACTTAATTATTTGGGGTTATGAGATTAGTTTAAGAATTAAGGGATTAGGCTTGTACTCTAATTATTAGTGATCATAAGATTTAAGGGTTGAGGTTTATGAGTATTGTTTAGGGGTATACATATATACATACAAATATGTATGTTCTAGTGTATATATATATATATATATATATATATATATATATATATATATATATATATATAACAATATATGCATACTAAAACTTACATACATACATATATATATATATATATGTATATATATAATTATAACAATATATATATACTAAAACTTATATACATACATACATGTATATATATACTAAAATTTAAATACATGCATATATATGTGTTTTAGTATGTATGTATACATGTGTGTTTTAGTATTTTCTTTAACTTTATTTTAATTTGTCCACATTTATTATTTCAAATTGACCCACATTTATTTTTTTAATTTGTTCAATGTTTTATTATTTTAATTTGATATTTTCTTCATTCTAGTCCCTTAACTTTATTTTAATTCCATATTGACCCTTATATATATTTTAATTCATCATGTTTTATAATTTTAATTTGAAATTTTGTTCATTCTAGATCCTAAAACTTTATTTTTATTCTAAAATTGACATCTACTTATTTTTTTTTAATTACTCTAATTTTTATACTTTTAATTTGATAATTTTTGTTCATTACAGTCCCCAAAATTTTATTTTTATTCCAAATTGACCCATTTTCATTGTTTTCTTTTAAATTTGTCTAATGTTTTATAATTTTAATTTGATATTTTTGTTCATTATAATCCGTGAAACTTTATTTTTAATCCAAATTGACCCCTTTTCAGTCCAAATTGACCCATTTTCATTATTTTTTAATTACTCCAATGTTTTATAATTTTAATTTGATATGACTTTAAATAATTAATTCCAAATCAATGACGATTGACGAAGGTCAACCTAAAGTCTATCGACTACTTATACGGTTGTACCAACCTCAAACTCAATACGAATTTCAATCCTAAAAATACACCGACCTGAATTATCCGGCCTGAAACTACCCGACCTAAAATTACCTGACCTGAAATGCACCCGACCTGAAATGCAACCGACCTGAAATGAACCCGACCTGAAATAGACCCGACCTGAAACGGACCCGACCTAAAATGGACCCGACCTGAAGTGTATCCGAACCCGAATTAACCTGTCAATTATCTGCTTCGGACCCGACCCGTTTTGACCCGACCTGAAATGAACCCGACCTGAAATGGACCCGACCTGAAATGGACCCGATCTGAAATGGACCCGACCTGAAATGGACCCGACCTGAAATGGACCCGCACCCGACCCGAGTCGAGTCAAAATAAAAAAATGACCTGAAATGACCTGTACCCGATTTTACCCGACCTGACAGTACCCGACCTGAAACTCATCCGATTACCTGTTTTTACATCCCTAACGATGACGATACCATTACAATTCTTATATCGGAGAAGCAGGCACCGATCCAATAACTGCTAACTTTACTGCATTTCTTGTGCAGCTGGTTGCTAATGAAAACTTTAATTTCCACACTTTCTGCAACACCATACTATGCTATGCTGAACAAACCTTTTCTTCTATGCGTCTAAGTATAAGCATTCACCACGATTAAGTTGCTTATCAAGGAAGCAGCCGGAATGGATGCTTATACGTTTTACTGGATGGAGAAACTAGACTGCAATACATAAAACAGAACAGTGAAGTCTAGGCTGCTCGACTCGAATCGACTCGAATCGAAATCGAATCGACTCGACTCGACTCGAATCGAAGTCGAATCGACTCGACTCGAATCGACTCGACTCGAATCGACTTGACTCGACTCGACTCGAATCGACTTGACTCGACTCGACTCAAATCGACTCGACTCGACTCGAATCGACTTGACTCGACTCGACTCGAATCGACTCAAATCGAATCGACTCAAATCGAATTGAATCGAATCCAATCGACTAGACTCGAATTAACTCGACTTGACTCGAACCAACTCGACTTAACTCGAATTGAATCAACTTGACTCGAATCAACTCGACTTGACTCGAATCAACTCGACTCGAATCGAATCAACTCGACTCGAATCGACTTGACTCGAATCTAATCGAATCGACTTGACTCGAATCAACTCGACTTGACTCGAATCAACTCGACTTAACTCGAATCGACTCGACTTGACTCGAATCAACTCGAATCGACTCGAATCGACTCGACTTGACTCGACTCGACTCGACTCGAATCGACTCGAGACTCGAATCAACTCGACTCGACTCGAATCGACTCGACTCGAATCTAATCGAATCGACTCGAATCTAATCGAATCGACTCGAATTGACTCGAATCGACTCGAATTGACTCGAATCGACTTGAAATCGACTTGACTCGAATCTAATCGAATCGACTCGACTTGACTCGAATCTAATCGAATCGACTTGACTCGAATCAACTCGACTTGACTCGAATCTAATCAAATCGACTCGAATCTAATCGACTCGACTTGACCTGAATCAACTCGACTTGACTCGAATCAACTCGACTCGACTCGAATCGACTCGAATCTAATCGAATCGACTCAAATTGACTCGAATCGACTCGACTCGACTCGAATCGAATCGACTCGACTCGAATCGAATCGAATCGACTCGAATCGAATCGACTTGACTCGAATCGACTCGAATCGAATCGACTCGAATCGAATCGACTTGACTCGAATCGACTCGAATCGAATCGACTCGAATCGAATCGACTCGAATCGAATCGACTCGAATCGACTCGAATCGACTCGACTCGACTCGACTCGACTCGAATCAACTCGACTTGACTCGAATCAACTCGACTTGACTCGAATCAACTCGAATCGACTCGAATCGACTCGAATCTAATCGAATCGACTCAAATTGACTTGACTCGAATCGACTCGAATCTAATCGAATCGACTCAAACTGACTTGACTTGAATCGACTCGACTCGAATCGACTTGACTCGAATCGACTGGACTCGAATCGAATCGACTTGACTCGAATCGAATCGACTTGACTCGACTCGACTCGAATCGAATCGAATCGACTCGAATCGAATCGAATCGACTCGAATCGAATCGACTCGAATCGACTTGACTCGAATCGAATCGACTCAAATCGACTTGACTCTAATCGACTTGACTCGAATCGAATCGACTCGAATCGACTTGACTCGAATCGACTTGACTCGAATCGACTTGACTCGAATCGACTTGACTCGAATCGACTTGACTCGAATCGACTTGACTCAAATCGACTCGACTTGACTCGAATCGAATCGAATTGCTTCATCAACATACCAGCAATTTGTTGGAAGAAAAGAAACAGAAACATAAATGACTTGACAATGAGTATTGAGTATTGAGTATTGAATATTGAATATTGAATATTGAATATATATGTCTCCAGTTAAAGATGATCAAATTTTGGAGACCAAGTCCTGATAAATACTACATTGATCCACGGTGCAGGAAGCCAAAAAAAAGAAAAAGCAACCACTTTGGATGATCATATATTCATATGGCTCCACTACTTACTAAAACAATTATCTGGATCAATCTATTTGCGGCAAGAATAACCCCAGCTTCTCCGCTTTGACTATGTTTATTTTAAAATAATTAAATCTTAGTAAAAATACCAAACAATTCCTGACTGGCCACGTGCTCACATGACCCTTCAGGGGTCATGGGTTTCAAATTTAATCCTTTGTCGTTGCTGTCTCTTTGTATCTTTGGTGGTGGGAGACAAAAAAGCCATTGGGGTGAGAGAGGCTCGAACTCTCGACCTCAGGACGCGCTAGCCAACTGCGCCACCACCCCTTTATTGATATCTTTCAATTATTTAAATATAAAAACAATTATTCTATTGTTTCTCCACCATTCGACACGCCTACTGCACAGCTAAAATCTCTAAAATGGAAGAAAGAAAGGTTGTGAATCTTTTTTTCTATACATTATGTATCGATATATTACCCAAAATGTAAGAAAATACATAACAAGGTTAAAATTTGCTTTAAATCTCTATATTTCTAGTTTATTTAGAATTTAGTCTCCTTCTATTTTCAAATTAAAATTGTAACATTATTTAATTTTTTATTAAAATCAAATTTATTAGAACATCAGTTTTTATACGATTAAAAGTTATTTTTTAATTTTAAAATATCATGTCAACAAATTTCATAACTATATAAACTAAGTTCAAATCTGAAAAGTAAAATGATTGAACTCCTAGCTATAAGTAGAAGGATTAAATTTCAAATGTATAAAGAGTACAAACTACAAATACTTGAAGCATATTGTAACCAAATAAAAACTTTTGCTATGGAAGTATTTACAAACACGGCAGTTTTTGGAGTAACATATTGTTCAAGTTTTTGTTCAACTTTCTGATTACCTGAGAGTATGAATCTAGTTAGAAAGAAAATATAGTTGCAGGTCAACGTGAATGTGAATCCTCAGATTGAACAGAAGTGTACGCATACTCGCGACTTTCCACCACGGAACCATTTTCATTCACCTTCGTCCATGAAACCTTCCATGTCTTCAGTAGGCTTATCCTGCACATGTAAGGACCCTCATCAATATACGCATTACAGAGTCATCACAACAGATTCTCAAAAACCTACATAAGGTTCGATCCAGCTGATCGGAGGAACTAAGAGAAGCTAATCACAGAAAGCATTAGCACTAAACACGATAAGTTGCTAGCACCGCTGCAACCAACATATCACTGTTACTATTGCCTACTACGACAATATTAACAACAACCCAATGGTTTAGCCCACGATACAAATAAGCATACACAAACCACAACTTATTTAACATCATCTTTGCCTTTGCTACCAGATTACAAGCATTTGGTCATCTACTCTCAATAATTCATTAAATTCCAGAACCAAATGTGTCATATAATTGAAAGATATAAAATGCAACCAGCAGGGATTAATTACTTAACAATCCGTTTCATTGCTAGTATTTACACGATAAAATATTAAAATGGATGTGAAACATTACATATGATGGCAAGCATCTGAAATACACATTCCAGATTTGAAAATGAATACGGAATTGGGTCAAAGAGATACTTACAGTGAAGGTCCTAATTGCAATGATTAAACATCAGAAATTTACAATCTTTGACACCATAAGATGGTACAAACAAGAAGAATACCTGTTTGTTTCAACCGTCCTCTTCGCCAGCATAAGTGTCAAAAACACAGGAACCATGGCAGCACATAAGTGCTTAAGGGTGTGCCCACTTACAATCTGATGGGTCCATTTGTATATTACTTTATCCGTTGCTTCTTCTATCTTAGCTAAAAGATAGAATCCTGCGATTGTAGAATTATGTTAGAGATGCATATGCATATCACATACTTGGAATCCCAAAGACCATATCCCAAATCCCATAGAAGAAAAAAATAAACCTGCTGCCCAAAGCCAATATGTAGAATGTGTGTACATTGGTGGCAACAAGATAGCCATGAGGGGGATGACAATGCAAGGAACAAACTGGACAACACCATAAGGTCGGAGATCATCGAAAAGCCTGCAGCAGAAAATCTGTAGTAAGACATGTCGAAAGAGCCAGCATAAGAAAATACACAGTAAAATCTTAGACATCCCAGCTTAAATGGACCGGTAGACACCAAAAATATCAAAATCCAATTCACATTTAAACCCCAAATCACATTTTCCTAAGACATCATTGATTCCAACTCCAACTTGTCATCACCCCTAAATAAACATTTAACACCCCCGTAGTCTCTATTTAAACTAGTCAACAGGAAAAAGGATGGGAGGAGATTCATTTTCAGATTGGAAACCAAATCATTTATTTCACAGGACCGAGGCAAGAAGCTCATCTACAAAACGGAACAATTGAGTCCTCAACTAATAAATCAATTTCCATAACAAAGACTTGCAAGAAATGGAGTGTGACAAAAGAAAATATATTTCAAAAGAAAGGACAATTAAACAGCATGCTTGCCTCCAGTACAAGATACTGATTACACCTGCCAGCAGCAGTGGTATGATGGAAACTGTTCCCTTCTGCTCATCAACTCTTTCAATGATAAATATTGCCATGATTGATGTGAATGCAATTGTCATCTATACACAACACAATTAAAGAATTTGTTAAAACAATAACATTCCAAACACTACTATGCATCAAGGCAGACAAACTAACCGGCAATCTATCCCACACAAGCCGAGCATCATTTGGGTCGAGATGATAGTAGGAGGAACCAACCCCAACCGCAGCCACGCCAATGAAAAAACCAGTCCAACCCCACAGTTCACCTTGCAAACTTTATTACAGGTATAGAACTCAATAAACAATCGACAGACCACATAACTTCTCCAGCTACAAAACAGTTATAATTTGATATAAACACAAGAACCCAACTTACCTGAGCTTGAAATAATTCTTATAATAACACAATACGAGACCTATAACACCAATAACTAGGAAGGGAAAGTTCGAAACAACGTTTAATGTATTCGGTATACCTGCAAAAGCAACAACAATAACACCCATTAGAGTAGTAATTATAAGCTTGAAACTATCTGAATAGCTAAGGTGATTTAAACTATGGGTTTTAAACCAAATGCTAAAAACACTTAATTACTGATTCCGTTTCTCATTAAAGTTTTCACTTTTCTAATAACCAGTTAAAAAAAATGACCATAGTTCTTCAATCACCACAACTATGATCCTAATAGCAAGGTATTGGACTTGAATCACATCGGGAAAACTGGGTTTTTTTTGTCGGTTTAAAGGGACCTAGGCTATTGGGTGAATCATATCATTCATATATGAAAACAAGGGAGGGGGTGAATCATTTCAAGAACAAAGCAAAAATTAATGAGAGGTGAAGTGAAATTAACCGAAGAATTGGCGTTGATCGGCGAAATCGTGGTAGTCTTGAGGCTGTGGGATGGCCGGAGTGACGATCATTAGCACCACGAAACAGAGAATAGCGACTCCCCATGCCCAAAGGGTGCGTTTCCTCATGGTTTCTTCTTTTTGGCGATGGAGATGGAGTGGACACAAAGGGAGAAGAAAAGGAAGGGGATTTATATCCGTACTTTGGGAGTTTCGGTGGCGGTTCTAATTGTTTGGTGGTGAAAAATACGGTATCCTTTGGAATAACGTGGAATTGTATTTTGCAGAGTCAATCTTCTTTTTGTTTCTTATGGATTATGCCTTAAATGTCATTTTTAACATGAATGGTTAGATTAGGTAAATTTGTATAATCAAAAATTGAATTAGTTTTAATGTTTTATGTTTAGATTTGAATTTTAATATTATGAATGAAAAATTTAGAATAAAGTAATTTTTATAATAAATTTTTGTAATTATTATTTAAAATAATTAATTAATAAATCAGATATATAGAGACACGTGCTAACATGTAAGGTGTATGATCTTTCTATTTAATGGAATCACACTTACTTTCATGAAAAAAGACAATTATTTCATGCAGAGGCTATGTGAACAGAAAAAAAAAATTACAAACGTTTAGTTTTAAGGTTTATGGTTAGGTTTTAGGGCGTAGATGTTAGGGGTTTAAATTTAGCATTTTAGAATTGATGAGTTGTGGTTAGAATTTAGAGTTTGAGTTTAGAATTTAAAGTTTATAGGTTAAAACCTTGATTCCTAATTATATTACTTTAAACTCTAAATCATAACCTTTAAACTCTAAATTATAACCACACCACATCAATTTTAAACCCTAAACCTATACATATAAACTCTAATTTTTCATACAAAACCCTCAAACTAAAATATTTGTTAAAACATTTTATTTTCACCGCAACACCTTTATGTATTAAATAGAAATCCATTCAAAAATATGAATTAAGTAAAAAAAACACTACATATCATTTAAAAAAACACTCCATACAAATATTTATTTTTGAGAAAAAAAGAATTTTAAAAATTCTTTTAATTTTAGTTTGTTATTGTACAACTAATCGGCATGTCCACTATTGCCTACCCATTTGCTCTTTTTTCTCTCTTTCATTGAGGTTCTGTTTTACAATATTTCTCGGTTGTGCTTTTAATTTCAAAAGTATATTTAGAACTAGAAGTGATGGAGAATAAATAACTTTTGAAGTTATAAGTGATTTTCTGTTGTGAATAAAATAATGAAGAATAATGAATAAGTATAAAAGAATAAAGAGATGAGAGAAACAATGATTTATATTATTATCAAAACTAGAATTGTGTACAATGCTTTCATCTATTTATAGGCATAAGAAGTACATAATACATTAAACTCTAATTAATAGAGATAATATTCCTAATAATAAATAAATCAAACTCCTTAGATAAAGTTCTAATCATGATAGACACCCACATAGATAAATATTCATAACACTCCCCCTTGGATGTCTACGAAGATAATGTGTTTCGTTAAAACCTTACTAATATAAAAATTCAGTGGGAAAAAAATTCTTTAATGAAGGAAAAAGAGTACACACATCTTTGACACGCATAATATGATGCCTCATTAAAAACCTTACCAGGAAAACCCACTGGGACAAAACCTCGGTTAAGGGAAAAAGAGTGCAATGCACATTTACTCCCCCTCATGAAAACACCACAGAAGATCTTTGAATCTTCATAATTCAATCTTGAATACTTTTTCTAAAGATCGCGGGGGATGAAACTTTGGAGTAATATGTTTCATGATGTATCCACCTTTCATTATCTCTACACAAGATAGCATTTGTATCATATATTGTGAAAGTAAATCACATATCTTCTGGATATGTTGGGTCAATGGTCTTAGCCAAACACATTTTTGGTTTGTCACGTGCATAATAATTATTTCTTCAAGATTTGAGGAGACATCGACGAATATTTGAAGATCTAAAGGTAATGATCTTTTTATATCCATAGATATTTTTTTGACCAACTAATATATGGTGCTTCAAGACCAAGAAAAGATATGATTATCTTTATTCACATCCAACGATCTTACAATAGATATGCTTTATCCATATTGAATCTTATTTAAGATTCTTTCAACTTATATCCATTCATAGACAAAAACGCATATTTTAGTGATCGATCTTTAGGTCGAGACAAAATCACATCTCAAGATTCTTTTTCTCAAATTCTTTCCTTAAATAACCAAATGCTTTGAAAGCTCTTCAGGAGTTCTAATAATATTTTAATTATCATAATGAATCTTGATCCAAACTCCTTTTACAAAAGCATAAGGAAATATGATCATTCTTATAGTATTTCCTCAATTAGTACTCACTAAGGCGATTATACCAAATGCGCCAAAATATTCAATGAGACATGTCTAAATAAATTTCCTCCAAAATTTCTAAATGCTTCTAGCATTTTAAATCCTTTAAGGATAGATAGGGATCCATAAATAATTAGACGCATGTAATATATTTTATAACTGCCAAATTAATTGCATCCACCATGAAGTATTTAGAATTCTTCATAAATTATAATATGTCGTATTTACGACTACTTATTTGTGCCTCGCATTACACCTTTAGGTGTTTGGACTGTTGGTCCAAATACTTCTCTTTTAGAAGTTCAAAGCGTCTTTTTATATTGGCCAATTCAATATCTATACTTCTTGATAGATTTCTATACAAGATCCTTGTTTTCTCTCTTTACTTCTATAGAAGTATTGTAACCCCCTCGTCCCGGTCTGGTCGGATGACCGGTCCGAGTGGGCCACACGGGGAAAACCGAAGCGAAACCCGTTAAGGTTTCCCCTCGGTTAACGACCCAGAAGATTTCTTTTAGCCTTAGTCTTGTCTAGATGCATATTAAGTTCCTATGTGAAGCACAACAGCGGAAGATACGAACAATGAAACATTCTCCGACCCAACAAGACATAAAACAGCCCATTTTAATGTTCAACAACAGGCCGTTTCGAAACGCCCATAGGGTGTTCCGAAACGCCTTGACTTAGTTTACAGGCCAGGGTCAACCATAAGGTGACCGTTCCGAAACAAGGGTGACCCGTATCGGAACGACCTTGACGGTCAATTTCTCGTGGTCAACGAGATTTGACCGTTTCAAAACCTCAAAGGCCCGTTTCGGAACGCCTACATCTCGCCAATTTCTCAAAATTCCAGTAGCAAAAGTGTTCCGAAACGACCCCCATCCGTTTCGAAACGGCAGGCCATTTGCAAAGGAGCCGTTCCGGAATAGGGGGACCCGTTCCGAAACGCCCCCTGTCTGTAGACTCGATTTTGCTGTTTTAAGGCACAAAGGTGCCCCAAAACACCACCAAAACACATCACAACACCACGTTGATTAAACTTAAGGTATACCAACCATACTAGCATGCTTCAACAAGATTAAGGTAAGTCTAAACACTAAGATAAGACTTCACAAACATGCATTCATTCAAACATCATTCAAACATAAAGATGACCTCTAAGGCATTTAGCTAGTATTCAAAATAAGCAATTAGGCATGAGTTATCATTCATCAAGGCAACATAAGCCACACACAAACAAGGCATCAAGGAGTCTAAACATGCTCCTAACAACCAGCAACTATCCAACCAAAACCATACATGTCCCATTGCTCAAACTATTACATGTCTAACATTTAAAAATCCATACTTGATGAACTCAAGCCAAAAACCACACTTGGAGCCTTCCACTTGCGCAAGCAACCCACGAACTAAGGATCTGCAATGTTGAACAAAGAGAGCGTAAGCAATGATGCTTAGTGAGGGTAAGCTCTAAAAACAAACCTCAACATTGCAGGGTCCGAGCACGATCTAGCCAAGGCATTACACAAACATACCAAGGATCCACAAGAGACATAAGATAAGATTCATGAGTAATATATACAAGTAAATGTCATGATCAACAAGCTCTAACTTCCTCAACATAAGTAGCCACATCAAACATCCACATAAGGATCATTAAGCTCAATACATTGATACACATATCAATCAACATTGGCACCTAGTTATGACTCAAATACGCGGATAACCGTTGGAATTCACATCCAACAACACAACCATTACCTGACGGTGGGATTACACTCATCACCGGTCTCGCGGAGGGGATTCCACTCATCCTCACGCCCCGTCGATGGGATTCCACTCATCACCGACTATATTTAAATACAATTTCCGGGCGTACCCGTACTCCTCCTTGGTTACTCAACGCCACCAAGGCCACGCGCGACTTTTGACTCATGTGTACACACTAACATCCTAATGATCGATCATTTGTATTTAAGTATACTAGTGCCAATATTTTACTCATTCCACATTACTCATTTCAATCATTTCCGTGCTTAGCACGTACTCACCATGAACACAATCATGAACCATCACCATGCATGCTTTAAGCAATACAAATCATGCCTCAACTCACATGTATAATACAATATACATAAGCATTCATATCACAAGACATACGAGGCATATACATTCATACATTTAAGTTCATCCAAAGGCTCTAGATCAAGTTTAGGATTAGGCTACCACCCTAATCCTAACTCTAGGTGGGTCTACCAAGCCCAACCTAGTCCGTATACTCGAAGCAACCATTTTAGAACCAAGTAAAACAATTAACCACTCACCTAAGCTTCCAAGCCCAAAGACCAAGCAAGCAACAACCTTCAACTTCCCGAATTCACTTCCGATGCTTCACCGATGCCCAAACTTGACTCTAATCAATCCCAAACACAAACAAAACATCCACAATCAATATCTTGTCATTGAAACCAACCCGGATTAACATTACCAAGCATCCAACACTCAAAACAAGTCCAAAAACAGGATTTTCGAGCAGCCCTTAACACCCACTGAATTCTCCCATTTCAAACACCCAAACAAGCATCAATTACACCCAAAATGATCCTCATATATCATACTACCTATAGCCCCCAAAATCCAACATTAAACAGCCCCAAATCCCACTTTAAAACCCTCCAAAAACCCTCTCAAAGCCAAATTCCGAAAATTCCCAAAATCACTTGAAATTCATATATGATATACCATTTGACTTCCTTATACCACAACTAAGTATATTAAATCAAAATACTTCACTTAACAACTTAAAAATCACATTTTTAATCAAAATATTCAAAAATGACATTTTCTAAAACTTCCATGGAAACTAAAATGAAAGGTACTTTTATGAAGGGGAATATGAGGGGAAGTCAAAAATACCATTACCTTTCAAAACGGAGTTGAAATGAGGAGTAGAGGTGATGGAACAGTGAACCCCCAAGGAGAGAAGAAGGTAACGGTGGTTTTTGAAAGAGTGAAGGGAAGAGGATGAGAAGGGTGGGTGTTTTATTTGACATGTGATAAATTTTAAAGCTCAAAAGACTTGTTTGCCCTTAATGAAATGGGGCATTTACAAGGGAGGTAAATTCATGGTTAAATGGAGTTTAATCTTAAAACATGGTTAACTCAAAATTAATAAATTTTGAAAACAAACTCAAAATATTATTTAGAGTATAAAACCGAGCCCAAAATAATATTTTAATATTATTTTCGCCTAACCCCTAAACCCGGGTGTTACAACTCTCCCCCACTTAAGGAATTTCGTCCCCGAAATTACCTGGTGGAAACAAATACGGAAACTGCTCAACCATATCTGCTTTTCTCTCCCATGTGGCCTCTTCCACACCCCTATGTCTCCACAACACCTTGACCAACTCTATAGTCTTGCCACGCAACACCTTGCTGTCAGAAGCAAGTATCTCAACGGGCTCTTCATTATAGGAAAAGTCTGGATTTAACTCTATCTCCTCAACGGGCATCACATGAGAAGGATCTGATCTATATCTCCTAAGCATAGACACATGAAAGACATCATGGATCTTTTCTAACTCAGAAGGTAACCTCAAACGATAAGCTACAGGCCCAATCCGCTCAACTATCTCATACGGACCAATGAACCTCGGACTCAACTTGCCCTTCCGGCCAAATCTCATTACCTTCTTCCACGGAGATACCTTCAGAAATACTTTCTCACCTACTGAGTACTCAACCTCTTTCCTCTTCAAGTCTGCATAAGACTTCTGACGATCGGAAGCTGCTTTCAAGCGGTCACATATCAACTTCACTTTTTCTGTGGTTCCCTTAAGCAAGTCTGGCATAGGTAACAATCTCTGACCTGTCTCAGCCCAACAAATCGGAGTCCTACACCGTCTACCATACAAAGCCTCATAAGGTGCCATCTGAATACTAGACTGATAACTGTTGTTGTAGGCAAACTCAACCAACGGTAAGTGCTTCTCCCAAGAACCCTGGAAGTCAATCACACAACAACGAAACATATCTTCTAGAATCTGTATCACTCGCTCTGACTGCCCATCGGACTGAGGATGATACGATGTGCTGAAATGCAAATGGCTACCTAAAGCACTATGCAAGCAACCCCAAAACGTCGAAGTAAATCTAGGATCCCTATCTGAAACAATAGACTTCGGAACCCCATGAAGTCTTACAATCTCACGGATGTACAAGTTCGCCAACTTGTCTAAAGAATCCGTAGTGTTCACTGCTAGGAAGTGAGCACACTTAGTGAACCTATCAACAATCACCCAAACTGAGTTCTTCTTCGAAGGAGACAAAGGCAACCCCGATACAAAGTCCATGGTGATCCTCTCCCATTTCCATTCCGGAATCTTCAAAGGCTGTAGCAAACCTGAAGGAACCTGATGTTCTGCCTTCACTCTCTGACAAACCATACAACGGCTCACATACTCGGCTACATCTCTCTTCAAACCAACCCAGAAGTAATCGCTCTTCAAATCTCGGTACATTTTGGTACTACCCGGATGCATAGAAAAGGGACTCGAATGTGCTTCACTCAGAATCTGACGTCTCAACCCAACATCTTCTGGTACAACAATTCTATCTCTATAGCACAACAAGCTCTCACCACTGAAACTATACTCAGTCGGTCTTCCTTCGGCTATGTCTTGAACATGAGGAACTAGGCTCGCATCTTGCAACTGCTTCTCTCTAATCAACTGAATCAAGGAAGGCTTCACTTGCAACTCGGTGATCAAACCACCATCATCGGACACACTCAATCTAGCAAACATAGCTCTCAACTCAACGGCCACTTTTCTACTCAAAGCATCGGCTACTACATTTGCTTTACCCGGATGGTACTCAATGGTCAAATCATAATCCTTTAGCAACTCTAACCACCTTCTCTGTCTCAAGTTCAACTCTTTCTGTGTCATCAGATACTTCAAGCTCTTGTGATCGGTGTAAACAATACACTTCTCACCATACAAATAATGACGCCAAATCTTCAATGCAAACACGACTGCGGCTAGCTCTATATCATGAGTAGGATAGTTCTTCTCATGAATCTTCAACTGTCTAGAAGCATAAGCAACAACCCTCCTATCTTGCATCAAAACACATCCTAAACCTACGTAGGAAGCATCACTGTAAATCACAAACTCCTGACCTAAAACAGGTTGCACTAACACTGGAGCATTCGTCAAAGCTTCTTTCAATTTCTCAAAAGCCTTCTGTCTTGCATCTGACCATTCAAACTTAACTCCCTTTTGCAACAATTTAGTCAAAGGAGCAGCTACTCTAGAGAAGCCATCAACAAACCTCCTATAGTAACCGGCTAATCCTAGGAAACTCCTAATCTCGGTCACGGACTTAGGTTGTTTCCACTCAACAATAGCCTCAATCTTCGATGGATCAACACGGATACCTTCGGCCGAAACAACATGGCCAAGAAATACAACCTCTCGAATCCAGAACTCACACTTACTAAGCTTCGCATACAACTGATTGCTCAACAATCTCTATAAAACAAATCTCAAGTGCTCATCATGCTCTTCTTCTGTCTTCGAGTACACAAGTATATCATCAATGAAGACAACCACAAAACGATCTAGATAGTCCCTAAAAATTCTGTTCATCATGTCCATGAATGCTGCTGGTGCATTCGTGAGCCCAAATGGCATCACAAGAAACTCATAGTGACCATATCTAGTCCTAAAAGCTGTCTTCGGGACATCACACTCTTTCACCTTCAACTGATAGTACCCGGATCTCAAATCTATCTTCGAGAATACTGAAGCACCTCTCAACTGATCAAACAAATCATCTATACGAGGCAACGGATACTTGTTCTTCACAGTCATCTGATTCAACTGTCTATAGTCAATGCATATGCGCATACTACCATCTTTCTTTTTCACAAACAACACGGGAGCACCCCACGGAGAACTACTAGGCCTAATGAAACCACGGTCTAATAATTCTTGCAACTGACTCTTCAATTCTTTCAACTCTTTCGGAGCCATGCGGTACGGAGCTATCGAAACTGGATTAGACCCTGAAACTGTCTCAATAACTCAACATCTCTGTCAGGAGGCAACCCGGCAACTCTTCAGGAAACACATCTGGAAAGTCGCACACTGTTTTGATATCCTTCGGTCTAGCTTCACTCATATCCGGATTCATAACATAAGCTAAATAAGCCCCACATCCAGAGTCCATCAACCTATGAGCCTCTAAAGCTGACACCAAATTAGACAAGAACTTAACGTTCTCGCCTACTACTACTACCTCGTAGTCATCAGAAAGCTTCAAAGAAATTCTCTTTGTCTCAAAATCCACACTAGCCCGATGCTCAACCAACCAGTCCATACCCAGAATAATGTCAAAACCATAGAAAGGAAGTTCCATCATATCAACTGAGAACACATGACCCTGAATCTTCAGTGGACACCTCCTATACATACGTCTAACCACAACTGTCTCACCAAAAGAACTAGTAACATGCATACCTACATCTAAGATCTCAACAGGGATATCTAACTTCTGTGCATGCTCACTCAAAATGTAGGAATGCGTAGAACCCGAATCAACCAAAGAAAGCAAAGATATAGACTGTAACTCGAAATTACCTGCTATCACATCGGTGTCGTTCCCGGCCTCTCTCTGAGCATAAACTCTCGCTGGTCATCCCGCCTCTGGCTGTACAGCCACAACATGAGCAAGGTTCCTCTGAGCATCTCCCCTAGGTGCATCAGCCCTAGGCTGGAAGTAGCCACGACCGCGCCCACGACCTCTCTGAAAATCATTACCCCTCGCAGGAGCCTGAGCTATGTTCGGTGCCTGAGCTGCCTGACGCGGACAATCTCTCCTAAAGTGGTCCCTCGAACCACAGTTCTAACAAGAATGGAAGTTACCCCAGCACTCACCAGCGTGCTGTCTCCCACACTGTGCACACTCAGGCAAACGCCCTCCTCCTCTATGGCCCTAATGGCCTCTACCATGGTGGCCACCACCACGTCTCTGATCAAACTGATGTCCGCCACCTCTGTGCCTCTTAGCATCTCTACCATCAAAGTGGTTATGTCTCTTGCCAGAACTAGAACCACCAGCTCGTTTAGCCGAACCCAAACTATGCTCTAAATCCTTGGCCCTCGCGACCAATACATCAAAGTCTGAGTAGTCAGAAGCTAGCGTATACCTCTTAACCTCTTCATTCAATCCGTAGCGGAACCGGTTGCAGCGTTCCACTTCAGTAGGAACCAACTCTGGGGCATACTGACTCAAGAGAACAAAGCGAATCTCATAGTCAGTCACAGAAGCATCTCCCTGAGTGAGAGCCATGAACTCTCTCTTCTTCTCATCTAGGTACCTCGGTCCCAAGTACCTCTTCCTGAAAGCAAACTCAAAGAAATTCCAATCTATCTCAGCCTCTTAAACCCCGGCAGTAATGGTGACCCACCAGGTGTAGGCATCACCCTGAAGCAATGAGATCACACAACCCAATCTACGTGCGCCCGCACAACCCATCTAAGCCAAGATACGAACTGTCTTCTCCAACCACAACTCCGATCTCTCTGGAGTAGATCCTCTAAACTCCTCGGCTCCCAAACTACGGAGCCTCTCTAACGGTAGACTAGCATCATCACACCTAGGCTGAGCTGCAGCCTGAGCTCCCGCAACTGCGGCCTGGAAAGCTCCCGCTATCGCTTGCACTAGCGGAGTCATATCAATTCCAGCTGGACCTTGGCCACCTTGGCCACCTTGAGGTCCATCTCCTCCGGCTCCATCTTCACCCCCAGCTCCAGGTGGTGGAGGTGGTGGTGGTGGAGGTGGTGGTGGAGCGCCAACTCCCGCGGCCACCGGCCCTTCCAGATGAGCCTCCACACCAACAGCCGACTCAACAGGAGCCGCAACCCGTGGTTCCTGACGAACCACTCTCGGTCTAGACATCGCTCTCACAAATATCAACTACAACCACAACAACAAAACATACAAGTTGGGTTAGCAAGGCAAGGCTTCCAAGTGTTCAAGTACGTTCCCTCACTTAAAAATCATTTTCCAATGTAATAGTAGCAATGGGACTCACACACACACATACTTTTGAAATAAAACAACCAACATACTTGTCAAACAAGCAACCATTCTTGCAAAACAAGCAAACACCGTGCAATCCAATTCAAAAACTTAAGCTTACCTCACTTACCTGCCCGAGGTCTCGGTAACCTTAGGTTCTGATACCAACAAGTGTAACCCCCTCGTCCCGGTCTGGTCGGATGACCGGTCCGAGTGGGCCACACGGGGAAAACCGAAGCGAAACCCGTTAAGGTTTCCCCTCGGTTAACGACCCAGAAGATTTCTTTTAGCCTTAGTCTTGTCTAGATGCATATTAAGTTCCTATGTGAAGCACAACAGCGGAAGATACGAACAATGAAACATTCTCCGACCCAACAAGACATAAAACAGCCCATTTTAATGTTCAACAACAGGCCGTTTCGAAACGCCCATAGGGTGTTTCGAAACGCCTTGACTTAGTCAACAGGCCAGGGTCAACCATAAGGTGACCGTTCTGAAACAGGGGTGACCCGTATCGGAACGACCTTGACGGTCAATTTATCGTGGTCAATGAGATTTGAACGTTTCGAAACCTCAAAGGCCCGTTTCGGAACGCCTACATCTCGCCAATTTCTCAAAATTCCAGTAGCAAAAGTGTTCCGAAACGACCCCCATCTGTTTCGAAACGGCAGGCTATTTGCAAAGGAGCCGTTCCAGAACAGGGGGACCCGTTCCGAAACGCCCCCTGTCTGCAGACTCGATTTTGCTGTTTTAAGGCACAAAGGTGCCCCAAAACACCACCAAAACACATCACAACACCACGTTGATTAAACTTAAGGCATACCAACCATACTAGTATGCTTCAACAAGATTAAGGTAAGTCTAAACACTAAGATAAGACTTCACAAACATGCATTCATTCAAACATCATTCAAACATAAAGATGACCTCTAAGGCATTTAGCTAGTATTCAAAATAATCAATTAGGAATGAGTTATCATTCATCAAGGCAACATAAGCCACACACAAACAAGGCATCAATGAGTCTAAACATGCTCCTAACAACCAGCAACTATCCAACCAAAACCATACTTGTCACATTGCTCACACTATTACATGTCTAACATTTAAAAATCCATACTTGATGAACTCAAGCCAAAAACCACACTTGGAGCCTTCCACTTGCGCAAGCAACCCACGAACTAAGGATCTGCAATGTTGAACAAAGAGAGCGTAAGCAATGATGCTTAGTGAGGGTAAGCTCTAAAAACAAACCTCAACATTGCAGGGTCCGAGCACGATCTAGCCAAGGCATTACACAAACATACCAAGGATCCACAAGAGCCATAAGATAAGATGCATGAGCAATATATACAAGTAAATGTCATGATCAACAAGCTCTAACTTCCTCAACATAAGTAGCCACATCAAACATCCACATAAGGATCATTAAGCTCAATACATTGATACACATATCAATCAACATTGACACCTAGTTATGACTCAAATACGCGGATAACCGTTGGAATTCACATCCAACAACACAACCATTACCTGACGGTGGGATTACACTCATCACCGGTCTCGCGGAGGGGATTCCACTCATCCTCACGCCCCGTCGATGGGATTCCACTCATCACCGACTATATTTAAATACAATTTTCGGGCGTACCCGTACTCCTCCTTGGTGACTCAACGCCACCAAGGCCACGCGCGACTTTTGACTCATGTGTACACACTAACATCCTAATGATCGATCATTTGTATTTAAGTATACTAGTGCCAATATTTTACTCATTCCACATTACTCATTTCAATCATTTCCGTGCTTAGCACGTACTCACCATGAACACAATCATGAACCATCACCATGCATGCTTTAAGCAATACAAATCATGCCTCAACTCACATGTATAATACAATATACATAAGCATTCATATCACAAGACATACGAGGCATATACATTCATACATTTAAGTTCATCCAAAGGCTCTAGATCAAGTTTAGGATTAGGCTACCACCCTAATCCTAACTCTAGGTGGGTCTACCAAGCCCAACCTAATCCGTATACTCGAACCAACCATTTTAGAACCAAGTAAAACAATTAACCACTCACCTAAGCTTCCAAGCCCAAAGACCAAGCAAGCAACAACCTTCAACTTCCCGAATTCACTTCCGATGCTTCACCGATGCCCAAACTTGACTCTAATCAATCCCAAACACAAACAAAACATCCACAATCAATATCTTGTCATTGAAACCAACCCGGATTAACATTACCAAGCATCCAACACTCAAAACAAGTCCAAAAACAGGATTTTCGAGCAGCCCTTAACACCCACTGAATTCTCCCATTTCAAACACCCAAACAAGCATCAATTACACCCAAAATGATCCTCATATATCATACTACCTATAGCCCCCAAAATCCAACATTAAACAGCCCCAAATCCCACTTTAAAACCCTCCAAAAACCCTCTCAAAGCCAAATTCCGAAAATTCCCAAAATCACTTGAAATTCATATATGATATACCATTTGACTTCCTTATACCACAACTAAGTATATTAAATCAAAATACTTCACTTAACAACTTAAAAATCACATTTTTAATCAAAATATTCAAAAATGACATTTTCTAAAACTTCCATGGAAACTAAAATGAAAGGTACTTTTATGAAGGGGAAGATGAGGGGAAGTCAAAAATACCATTACCTTTCAAAACGGAGTTGAAATGAGGAGTAGAGGTGATGGAACAGTGAACCCCCAAGGAGAGAAGAAGGTAACGGTGGTTTTTGAAAGAGTGAAGGGAAGAGGATGAGAATGGTGGGTGTTTTATTTGACATGTGATAAATTTTAAAGCTCAAAAGATTTGTTTGCCCTTAATGAAATGGGGCATTTACAAGGGAGGTAAATTCATGGTTAAATGGAGTTTAATCTTAAAACATGGTCAACTCAAAATTAATAAATTTTGAAAACAAACTCGAAATATTATTTAGAGTATAAAACCGAGCCCAAAATAATATTTTAATATTATTTTCGCCTAACCCCTAAACCCAGGTGTTACAAGTATTCTATTTAAAAATATTTGTAAAATCGTTGTCGACATCTTTTTAATTTTCTGGTTTCATTCTCGTAGTGTCATAACTCATCGAGATCTCTTCAAGATTTCAATCTTTATTTCAGGTACCTGAAACTCTTCAAAAGTTTTATTATTAGTTATGTCTTGGGTCTCTTCAGGAGCACCCGCCTCCAATATATGACCATCTCATATTACTTTTCATTTACGAGAAATTTGATCACTGGAACCATTTCAACTATCATGTTTCAGGCATGATTTACATCCTCTTGCTCTAACATGTAATTTAAACTTAGAGCATTTCAGCTGGTATATGAGACTTAGTTACTCTCATTGGGTCAGTAAATATGTCTAGCAGTTGACATGTAATGACATGAATTATCTTATGAACTTTTTGTTCATATACGAGGATCTAGATAACGATAATTCATTTTCCTTTATCCAGCTGATTATTATCTCCCCCTAATATTGAGAAAAATCATGTCATAAATGATTCTCCAATTAATGTTTAAGAGTTTAAACATAAAAGGAGACTCGTACTCAATATATATTCTCAACCCTTTTTATTTACCCATTTTGTGCGTTGTGGTGGAGCAATTCATATCACACATTCAAAAATTATAAAATGGGAAATGTATGGCTTCTAACCAAAAACCAATCATAACGGGGAGTTTATTATAACTCGTTGGCTTGATGCGTATAAGTGTTGCTATATGGAAACACCATATAAATAATAACTCTTTTGTTCTCATAGTTTAGCTATTAAATAGGAGGCATCCAATGAAATTTTGCTAAACTATATTTTTCATAATCAATAGGCTCTGTAACAACTGATATAGCCTAAAATATAAACTCACTAGCTTTTGCAAGACGAATAGTCTAACTGCATAATCCGAATCCTTTTATAATCAATCTCACAAACTTCTGGTTGTAAGTTGATAAAACAATGTAGATGCATCTACTAAAATCATATAAAACTTTCCACATTTGCGGATATATGAGCCCATATTTCGTTCAGATATGCAAGACATGCAGTCTCAACTTCAGCACAAGAACTTCAAGTTCTAATTCTTTTGGTAAGTGGGATCAACTGTATCCTTTGAGAACAAACAACACAAGAACTTCAGGTTCTTTTAGTAAGTGGAATTTAATCAATTCCTTTAAGCAACACAAGAACTTCATGTTCTTTAATAAGTGGAATTTAATCAATTCCTTTGAGAATAAGCACCACAAGAACTTCAGCTTCTTTTAATACATGTGCATGTAAATCTCAATAATTTCTGCACCATTATTGATTAGGATGGTCTAACCGATCATGGCAACTATATATATGTGTGTATATATCTATGCATTTGTAAACTTCTTGTTTACCATAACATGTAATTCAATTTCACTCGTACATGTCTAGTACGACCATCAAAATTGTTCATTTAAATAGGAATATATTTAGCTCTTTCGGAGCTTTCAATTGAAATTATCTTTTGGTAGCAATATATAGCTCTTCTAGATCTTTCAACTGACTTTTTGGCTACCAGAACTTATATCCATATTAGCTTATTTCAAATGCCAATTGATAACATATGTTATCTATAATTCCCAAAGGCATATTTTGCGAACTCATATCGCTCTCTTAAAATTTCCACTTCTAGTGGTGACGATATTATTACCATTAGAGGTAATCATTGCAATATTCGCAATTCTGCACTTTTCATAATGTGTTTTCTCTCAAGAATTTATTGCTCTTCTAGAGCATCAATATTTTCAGTACTTTGAGATATAGTAATCACATTATTCCCTTGTATTTAAATGGGGACATATATCTTATGCTTATGTTGAGCATAAATCGTCACCATAAATTGTATTTGACATGTAATCATGTTAAATAAAATAAATAAATATCATAATATATAAATATAAGTATAAAACGTAAATAATTAATGTGTGTAAAGTAAATAAACATAAAGAAAAATAAAAAGATAAATAATTCTCTTCAAAGTTATGAGAATAATTAGAAGATGATTTATTCCCTTCGAGGATTATAAGAAAATCAACAACGTCCAAATGAGTTGGACCAACAATGTCCAAATAAAGTTGGACCAGTATCATCTTCGTCATGTTTCGCAAACAAAATTTGCTTATATTTTCTTTCCTTTATCATTCAATGATTGTTGATTTTTCAACGTACAACATATACGAGACCAATGATTTATAACATCGCATTGGTAATAAGAAGAATTTTACTTCATTAGAATGATCTTTATCACACTTGTCATCCTTATAACCTCACTACCGGTGGGTAAAAGTATTCTTAAAATGATCATATTTTTCATGTCTATTTTCATAGCCTCGACCACGACCACAACTTCTAATGTGGTTTTTATTCTTTCCATAATATAATATCACATTCACTTTAGGGAATGGAGTATAGCCAGTGGGCCTTTGAAACCTTTTTTCACATATCCTTACCACAGAGAACAAAGATTTAATCCTCGTACGCGACATTGTTAAACCAGTCCACAAGGTCCTTTAAAAACCTCCTTTGAGACCAATAGCCTCGCAGAACGGGATGTCCAGCCAATATACTTAGATTATATCGAAATTATGTCTCTAATTGAATAATGATTTACCATGTTTGCATTCACTTCCGGGAATGAAACAGCTCTAATAATCGCATGGAATAAACATCATGCTTGCATTCACTTCAAGGAATGTCCCATCATTGATAATCGCATGGAATAAACATCATGCTTGCATTCACTTCAGGGAATGCCTCCCATAAAACTTTTTGGATCAAGACGAAATTTCGTAACTTGAAATTGGGAGAAGTCTATGGTCGAGTTTTTCGACGAAGAAGAAATATTGCTTTTGAGCAAATATAGACTTTATAACAATCTTTTTATAGATTGAAATTCATCATGATTTATCGCACATTAAAATCATAATTTAAAGAGAGAGAGAGAGAGAGAAAAAAGTTTACCGATAATAATTTTCCTCTCGAGGACAATGGAGACATAGCAAATGACCGAAACAATTTCTCATATTTTCTTTACGTCAAGTCTCTTTCCAAGCCATTTAAGCATATCATGTAAAACTTAAAATATGGTTAAATAAAATAAAAAAAACATTCACCATATTATATATCATGAATCCATAAAAAAAACTATACTTATCTGTAAATATACTCAAGATAATCATCTTCTCCCCCATGATCTCCTTGATATGGATTTGGGTCGCTTGAGAGATCAATTCTTTGAGCGAGATTGGATTCGATGCGATTAAGCATGCTTCCATTCTTTTCAAAAAAATAAAATTAAAATTAAAATATAAAGAGAAAGAGAAAGACAATCAATAGCTAAAAAATGAGAGAAAAAAAACTTATATTTAGTTTCATTCTATAATCGAATTCATTCTTTTCGGTAACTTCTTTTGGATTCGAACGATGAAGATCTCAGTTGATTAGAGTCTCGTGCTGATAACGTGTTGTGAATAAAATAATGAAGAACAACGAACAAGTATAAAAGAATAAAGATATGAGAGAAAGATGGAGATTCATATTATTATCAAAACTAGAATTGTGTACAATGCCTTCATCTATTTATAGGCATAAGAAGTACATAATACATTAAACTCTAATTAATAGAGATAATATTTCTAATAATAAATAAATCAAAATCCTTAGATAAAGTTCTAATCATAATAGACATCCACATATATAAATATTCATACCACATTTTCAATATTTTGTGAAAAGAAATTAAAAGTAGAGAATTATAACTTAGTTTTTTTTAAAATACTTTTAAATAAAATTATTTATTTATTCTTATTCTTGTCACCAATTCTTTTACATTTACAAAAATAATATTTACAATATATATTTTATCTACTTAAAAACAATTTTTAATATCAACTCTAAATACTCAAACTTTAATCATTTAATCCAAAAATATTTTTCACCATATTTTTAAAAGTAATGACAAACTAACTAATCCTCATCTTTTATGCATTTTACATTAGTTTTTCTTTTACCATTTGAGTTTTGTTTCCTTTCCTTTTTTTTCACTTTACTGTTTATCAATTGTCGATTTTTTTTTTTTGAAAAACAATTGTCGACTTTTCATCATTTAAGGTTGGCCCTCTTATTTCCATTTTGAATAAGTGGAAGCTCTTTATTTTAGCATTATGGGTTTTGGTCCTATATTAAGGTTGTTTATTTGCCAACGTTTGTTTTGTTGGCTTTAATCCATTCCTAATTGTTCTGGTCTCTTGGTGCAATTCTAGGAAGGGATTCTCTTGTTTGCTTCTCCCCGATTTTTTTTTTTGATTAAGTAGAGAAATATTATATTTCTAAGATAAATGTTGAGATTTAAATCTATATAAGGTGGACAACAAAAGCATTATGAGCCACTCAGCCAATTAATTAGTAGATTTGTTGTTTACGAACTTTGGTTACGTATGGTGATTTGTTCTGGACTATCTCCTTATATGTTTGTTTCTTTATTTTTGGTTAGTAAGAATTCCAACTTACCCAAATATCGTGGATCAATATTCTTTCTCTCCCATAACATAATCAATAAAATTGATCAACAATAATCACATAAGTAAATTAAAAACCAGACATAATTTTTACGTGAAAAAGACTCCTTTAAAATCGAAAGGTAAGAATCATGGGATTTGAAAATTCACTATAAAGCCCCGTTACATAGTTATAACTTATAACAATGGGTATAAACCTAATAAAACTAACAAGTAATGTCAAGCAAACAAGGGAGAAAAGTTGAGAATATCACCAAAAAAATCTACTTTAGAAATTGAAATCCCAAAACTACAATAGTCAAATAAAAAATCTAATCACACAAAGTCAAGATGAATTTGTTTAAAATGCAAAGGTGAAAATTTTACGTTGGGAAGAAAATGGCTTGGTGGATGGTTTATATGGTACCCTTTTATCTCTTTCTTGTTGAACATCGGTAGACATGTTCCTCCCACGCGGGTGTTGTCGACGTCAATGTGATTTGTGGTACCACACAGGTAATATAAATTTTCTGGCCCTTTTCAATCCCCTATTTATACCTTGTTGAAAGACCGACGGACCCAACACACCCACTATGGAGGACCTAAGACTGAACACTAACACTATACCAACTCCCTGAGTCGGTTAGCCTTTCTATCTTTGATTTCTTAGTGCACAACTTAGGCGGCAGTACCGACCATACACCAATTAGGCGGTAGAACCGACCATATACTATTCAGGCGGCAGAGCCGACCATATAACTTAGGCGGCATAGCCGACCATTAGTAACAAATTCAAGTGCACTAAGAAAATACATGAATTAAGGCTTAACTGAGAAACTTCTAATTACAAAGGAAAACTACACTTTTATTAATACTGAGAAATATTACAACCAACACTCACACTCACTCTCCCACCTCACGTCACTCACACTTGCACCCACTGCCCTTTTCACACTCAAATTTTACTTTTGCACCACTTACACTCTTCACACTCTCACGCCACTCTCACCTTGCACACACGTCACTCACTCTCTTATGCACACACACAACTCATTTACATCACATATTTATAGTGTTCTTAAGTCGGTGTAATTATGTCGGTTTACATTAATTATTATAATAAATATATAATAGAAGACAATTCTAAAAAGATGAAGACAATTCTAGAAGCATGGAGAAAGAAGTCGGTGCTTCTTAACACTCACCCTCAACGACTTCTTTCTATAGATGATTTGCAGATCATACCGAGTGCTTCTCTGAATTTCTCGAACTTTGGTTTACTTAGACTCTTTGTGAATATGTCTGCGACTTGTTCATCTGTCTTTGTTGATATCATCTTGATCTCTCCTTGAAGAACCTTCTCACGGATGTAGTGATAATGCACTTCTATATGTTTCGTCCTTGCATGAAAAACTGGATTTTCTGCTAGTCGTATGGCTGATAGATTATCGCAGAAAAGTCTTACTTGATAGTCTGTTGGCTGATGTAGATCTTCCATTAGTTGCTTTAGCCAAGTACTCTCTTGTGCTGCTGATGCCGCTGATCGATATTCTACTTCGGTGCTTGATAATGATATTGTCGGTTGTCTCTTACTGCACCACGATATTGCTCCTGATCCAAGGCTGAAGATGTATCCAGTTGTAGATCGTCGTGTATCATAGTCTCCAGCATAGTCGGCGTCACAATATCCAGTCATCTTGCATTCTTTTACTTTCTTGTATAGAATACCAAAGTTAATGGTGCCTTTAACATACCTCAAAATACGTCTTACTGCATCGAGATGAAGTTTCTTAGGATTACTCATGTATCGACTAGCCACACCAACTGCATAAGTAATGTCTGGTCGGCTTAGAGTAAGATAAATAAGGCTTCCAACTAGCTGTCGATACATGGTTGTATCTTCTAAATCTTTCCCTTCATCTTCTCGTAGCTTTATATTAGGATCCATGGGAGTAGAAATAGGCTTGCAATCAAACATCCCATACCTTTGTAGAAGATCCTTTGCATATTTTTGTTGACCAAGAAATATTCCTTCCTTCACATGCTCCACTTCTAGCCCAAGAAAGTGTTTGAGTTCTCCGAGTTCCTTCATATGAAATCTGATAGACAGATTTTTCCTTGTTCGCTCTATTTCCTCGTAATAATCTCCTGTGATGATTAAGTCATCTACGTATACTAGCACTATGGCTAGTTTTCCTTGATTTTCTTTCACGAATAAGCTGGAATCTGAAGGGGCAACTGTAAACTCACTTTGTATTAAGAACTCACCAATCTTTCCGTACCATGCTCTTGGAGCCTGCTTCAAGCCGTAGAGTGCCTTTTTCAATTTGCAGACATGCTCGGGGTGACTTTTGCTCTCGAAGCCTCTTGGTTGCTCCATATAAATGTCTTTATCAAGCTCTCCATGTAAGAAAGCATTCTTGACATCCATCTGCCATAACTTCCAAGATTTGTTGGCTGCCAGTGCCAGTAAGACTCGAACGGTCGTAATCTTTGCCACCGGGCTGAATGTTTCTTCATAATCTAACCCATATTGTTGAGAAAAACCTCGAGCAACCAGCCTGGCCTTATACCTTTCAATTGAGTTATCTGGTCGAGTCTTCACCTTGTATACCCATTTGCAAGATATTGGCTTCACATCCTTCGGCTTTGGCACTAGATCCCATGTTTGGTTCTTGTTTAATGCCTCAATCTCTTCCTCCATAGCTTTCTTCCACTTAGGGCTTCGTGCTGCTTCTTCATAATTGGCTGGTTCGATCTGTATGGACTCATCTACTAGAGCAGTATTGGCATACTTTGGATTAGGTTGCCTTTGCCTTGTTGATCTTCGTATTTCTTGTACGGGCTCATCGACTTCTATTTGACTTGGACGAAGCTCCTCAGATGTAAACTGGTATACGCCCGTCTTCCATGGACTTTTTTCTTTAGAGGTTGAGCTATCTCTTTCTTTACTTGGATCCGGTGCTGGCGCTTTACCTTCTTTATTGTCTTCTGAAACCTCTTCTAGGTCACGAGGTTCAGAAAACTCGATCTTCTGAGGCGACCACCATGAAGAAGCTTCATCAAACACCACATTTCTTGAAGTGTGGCACTTGCCAGTGGTTGGATCACAACATTTCCAACCTTTTCGTGCATCGTCATAGCCCACGAAGATGCATCGAATTGCCTTTTTATCAAATTTACTTCTTAGATGATCTGGCACGAAAACGTAGCATACACAACCAAATACCTTGAGATGGCTGACTGTTGGCTTAATTTTCCTTAACTTTTCATGTGGTGAAATAAATCCCAACTTAGCTTGTGGTAGCCTATTAATCACGTAGGATGCTGTCCTCATACACTCGGCCCAAAATCTTCCTGGTACATTCTTGGCATGAAGCATGCTTCGACATGTTTCAGCAAGATGACGATTCTTCCGCTCCGCCACTCCATTTTGTTGTGGGGTATTGGGGCAAGTTAACTGTCGTCTGATCTTATGCTCTTGAAGATAGGTAGTGAACTCCGTAGATAGATATTCCTTCCCATTATCAGTGCGTAGACACTGAATTTTCTCATTGAGTTCACTTTCTATCTTTTCCTTAAACTCCTTAAACTTCGTAAAAGTCTCTGACTTCTCTTTCATGAAGTAAACCCACACGTACCTTGAGAAGTCATCAATAAATGTCACCATGTACTTCATACCTCCAAGTGATATTTGCTTCACTGGGCCAAAGACGTCTGAGTGTATGAGCTCCAATGGTGTCTGGGACTGATGCTCTGACTCCTTGAATGGCAACTGATGAGCCTTACCAAACTGACATCCAGCACAAACTATATCTGTTCGGATGTCTACTTGAGGAAGTCCCCTTAATATATGTTTCTTCATCATTACCTTCAATTTGTTATAGCTTACATGTCCAAGGCGCTCATGCCAAAGATCGGCTGTCTCATTCTTCCGGGTCTTGTCCACATATGCTGACTCCGCAGATAGCACATAAACTGATTTTGTTCTTCTTCCTTTCACAATAGGAGTGCCGATCACCTCCACTTGCTGAAATATAGACACATCTTCAGGCCCAAAGAGCACATAATTTCCTGCTGCTGTCAGTTGGGGCACTGACAACAAATTCTTCTTTAAGCCAGGAACAAGGTAGACCTTCTCGAGTTGAAGCTTCTGAGAGTCGTTCCTTGGAAGTGTTGTCTTCCCAATGTGAGAAATAGGCAACCTTGAATTGTTGGCTGTCAACACCACTCTTTTTCCTTTGTACTCGTCTATGTCTTGCAGTTTCTTCTCGTCATTGGTCATGTGATTGGAGCACCCAGAATCAACGATCCAATCTTCTTTGTAGTCAATTTTTGACCTTATGGTTGCTGCAAGAGCTGGTTTCTCCATGTCTTCTTCCACCTCTTCTTCATCCTTGTAGTCTGTTTTTGAATATGTGGTTGCTACTAAGGATGTCTGTTGGGTTTTTCGATGCTTGATTCGATCAACCGATTATGCTTGCCAAGTGGTGGAGAGGTGAATTTTTGGGTGGAAGGGTTTAGGAAGCTAAAAGAATAAAGACACGATGATTTATAGTGGTTCAACCTTCTAACCAAGGTCTACATCCACTACCTTAGCTTCCTACTAAGGATTTCACAATCAATCCACTAATTGATTCGTCCCCTTTTCTAGGATCAGGAGGAAACCCTTTACAACGATCAAGCTTCTACCCAAAGCCTTGATCAAAACCCTCGAAGCTTTCTACCTAAAGCTTGAAGGAACCCCTCTCTTACAAAGAGATAAACAAAGAAGCAAACTTGAACCCTCTAATAGGTGTTTTGTTTGCACAATGAAGCACTCACCCAAAACCTAAGACACTTGAGCAAATTTAACAAAGTAAGCTCACAAGTGTTGTCTAAGCAAGAAATAAACGATTTAAGCTCTAGACAAGTTTTTCACTCATAATGTTGTAACAATTGAAGCTCTAATCATTCTTGATGCTTGGAGGTCTTATTTATAGTCCCAATTGAGTTTGTAGCCGTTTATGGCCGTTGGGATCAAAATATAGCCGTTTGAAGACTTTAATTTCCTCCAAAATGCAATTCAGCTGCTACCCGTTTCGGAACGCTTCAAGCCCGTTTCGGAACGCCTTCTTTATAGAGATAGCCGTTGCAGCCTGTCGGGGTACCCGTTTCGGAACACCCTATAGCCGTTTCGGAACGCGTATCAGAATGCCTTAACCCTGTTTCGAAACGCCTGCATTTTGAATATTAGTTGGGAAAGAGCCGTTGGGGTTTATAGCCGTTAGGGTCGTTGCCACGTAGGCGTATCGAAACGGCCTATACCGTTTCGGAACGCTTGGCCCGTTTCGATACTAGTATCGAAACGATTTGCCACTGGAATCCCCCTGTTTCGAAACGCCCTATGGTGTTTCGAAACGCCCTTTGGTTTTTGAGAAATTTGGCCTTTGAAACACATTAAAAACCATTTAAAAATTTCCTAAACATAATTTCAAGATGTTTGGACTTTAGAAATGTTTTTAAATTCTTTTTAAATTAGTCCAAAATATTTTTCAAATATTATATCAAAACATTAGTTCTACAATGTCTCATCCATGTCTTCTATTAACTCTTCTTGTTCCACTCCAATAGAGAATCCAGCTTCTGCATCCCATTCTTCTTCGCTGATGGAAGTTTCCAACATGGCCTCTCTCTTCTCCTCTTTTGTGGTGGCCATGTTTCCTTGGAAAGTTTGTCTCGTGGGCACTCTGCAATCTTGAGCAAAGTGGCCCTTCTTGCCACAATTGAAGCATCCACGACTCTCCCTCATGGGTAATCTACAATCTCGAGCAAAGTGACCCTTTCTTCCACAGTTGAAGCATTCACCACTTTGTCTTCTATCGTTCTCCTCGTACTGCTGGTGATAGTCTTCTTTTCTACGTCGAACTCCCCCTGAAGTGTTACTTCTATCTCTTGGATAGAGCTTGCCTCCTTTCGCCACTCCTTGTCTTCGTGACGTACCTTTCTTCTTGTTGGTGAAGAGTGTCTCCTCTTCGTCTTTTATGGTTACGCCACTCATCTGTTTGGCTAATTCCTCCTGGTTAGCCAATAGGTTCTCCAGCTCCACTAAGGATGGTTGAGTAGGCCATCCCCTCACAGCGGCGATAAATCCATTGTACTCGGGTCTTAGGCCATGGATGATAATTCTTTTCATCCTTGCCTCGCTAACCTTCTCATCTGGTGCAAGTTGAGATATCTCGCGACAGATAGATTTCACCTTGGTGAAATACTGAGCAATAGATAGGTTTCCTTGTGAGATGCCCGCGAGCTCATTTTCCAAGAGTTGCAGGCGTGCTTCATTCTTCTTTGAAAATAATTTCGCCAAAGTTTCCCAGGCTGCCTTTGGTGTCTTCTCATCACGAATATGCTCCAATAGGTCCTCCTCGATTGTGGTCTTTAATATATATAACGCCTTCCCAGCCTTGATCTTCCATTTTCTCAAGGCTTCGGCATTCTCCCTCAGTGGAGGAGTTGTGTCGGTGCCTGCGACTATTTCCCACAAGTCCTGACCTTGTAGGTAGGATTCTATGCATGTCTCCTAATAACCGTAGTTGTGGTTATTGAGCTTCCTAATCCCGATGATTGTGCTTCCAAAGTCTGCCATGCTGACTGACGCCCGGCGTCCACTAAGCTTGGTTCCAAACCAATAGCTTCACAGTCCCTGACTGTGTTCCGGCAGAGTCTCCACTTAGCACCTTGATGCAACGACGACCAATGTAAGCGTCCAACGCTTACCGAAGCTTTCTTCACTGGCAACGGTCCCGGACCGCCCGCTCTGATACCAATTGTTGAAAGACCGACGGACCCAACACACCCACTATGGAGGACCTAAGACTGAACACTAACACTATACCAACTCCCTGAGTCGGTTAGCCTTTCTATCTTTGATTTCTTAGTGCACAACTTAGGCGGCAGTGCCGACCATACACCAATTAGGCGGTAGAACCGACCATATACTATTCAGGCGGCAGAGCCGACCATATAACTTAGGCGGCATAGCCGACCATTAGTAACAAATTCAAGTGCACTAAGAAAATACATGAATTAAAACTTAGCCGGGAAACTTCTAATTACAAAGGAAAACTACACTTTTATTAATACTGAGAAATATTACAACCAACACTCACACTCACTCTCCCACCTCACGTCACTCACACTTGCACCCACTGCCCTTTTCACACTCAAATTTTACTTTTGCACCACTTACACTCTTCACACTCTCACGCCACTCTCACCTTGCACACACGTCACTCACTCTCTTATGCACACACACAACTCATTTACATCACATATTTATAGTGTTCTTAAGTCGGTGTAATTATGTCGGTTTACATTAATTATTATAATAAATATATAATAGAAGACAATTCTAAAAAGATGAAGACAATTCTAGAAGCATGGAGAAAGAAGTCGGTGCTTCTTAACATACCTCAAATTAAAAAATAAGTTTAGAGTTTAGGGTTTAAGATTAGGATTTATGGTTAGGGTTTAGGAAATTTAGGGTATGATAGTATTTTATAGGGTATACGGTGTAGAGTTTATGATTTAGAATTTAGGGTTATGACTTAGAATTTAATTTTTAGACTTTTTTAGTATTGGGGCATAAAAGGGGCACAAAAAATGGGCAAATATTTTTATCCCCACACGGAGGTGTGCAAAATAAACTGTTACCGTTAACTGTAACTGTTAACTGGTATGACCGTACTGCTAAGGTAAAACGATTCCGGTTAACCGAACCGCTAAAAAAGATGATTAATGGTTAACCTATAGGTACTTTTTAACTAAGTATGGAGTTTGTGTTTAAAATCTCTCTATTAATTTTTTTTTTGAAAATTTTAATATAATATTAATCGGAGAGATAGATTTATAGTTCTAAAAAAATAATGAACATTTGAAAAGAAAAATAGATTTATAATTCTAAAAAGAAATAATAAACATTTGAAAAGAAAAATGTAATAGATTACATGTTAATTTGTAACCAAACCGTTTCTTAATGGTTAACCACTATAATAGTTAACCATTTAAAAAAATTAACGGTTAACCATTTATGAACTGTTCGGTTACGGTTAATAACCACTATAACGGTTAATCAACTGTTTAAGCTAAACAATACAACTAACCTACTATGAACACCCCCAGTACCCCACACACATATATATTTGGGAGAAATTTTATGTGATTTCTAAGAGATTTTTAAAGGTTAGTGAATTTAGACATTTCAAATATTAGAATTATTAAAATTATGAGTTGATGTTAAGAATTGTAATTGTAATCACTAATTTTGTCCCGAGACTTAAACTCGTTTCTGTTTGTGTATTTGAGTTTGTATTGGGCTAAAAAATAATATAAAAAATATAAAAAAATCTTCAAAAAATATAATATAAATAGTATTACGTGTGTGTCATACTATTATCAGTGTCATTACTACCTACATATTGTGACATATATGTTAATATTATTATTAATTGTTATTGCTATTATTAGTATTTATTATGAACCAAAGATTGAGAATGTTCCACAAATGATCAAGGAACATTGGAACAAAACACAACCATTGTGTTGATCCTTAAGAGAATACCATATACTTGAGAAATATGGATTTCTCACTATCCGTACATGGAAACACTCTTCTTTTCGGATCAAGATAAAGATCAGGTCTTATCAGAAAGCAATGGTGAGCCCAAAATTCGAGAAAATGGCTAAGAGCCATGAGATATGAGATGGAATCCATGTCTAAAACCAAGTATAGACTTTGGTTACCTAAAAGGGTAAAACCTAAGAGGTATGGATGGGTTTTTCAAAAAGGAAAAACCGACATGGATGATAAAACATACAAAGGATGATTTGTCGCTAAAAGTTTTCGACAAACTTCATAGTATAGACTATGATAAAGCATCTTCCTTGTAGCCATGTTTAATCCATCTTAATCTCACTTGCAAGTAGTTACATACGATGATTATGAAATCAAATAAAGGAATGTCAAAACCACTTTCCTAAGGAAAAACTTGAAACAGATGTGTACATGACACATCCAAAAAGTTTTGTCACTCCAGTAAACACTTGGAAGGCATGTAAGCTACAAAGGTCTATCCGTAGACTAAGGCAAGCTTCTCGAAGTTGGGATATTCGTTTTAGAAGATACAATCAAAAGGTTTGATTTATCTAGAAACAAAGGGGAGTCTTATTTTCAAAAGAGCTAGTGGGAGCATTGTTACTTTCCTAAGTATTGTATGTAGATGGCATACTCATCAAAAGGAACTAAAGATCGCAATCCGTTTTGCATTAATAAAAGATATTGCGAGTTAGCAACATGAGACAATATCTAACTCTACAACATAGGTTGAATGTATTACAGTCGACATAGCAATAAAGAAGGATGTTTGGATCTAAAGGGTTCACTTCTAAACTAAGGGTTGTTCCCAGCATATTAGATGCTACATAACTCTGTTATGATGGAACATTTGCGTAAGCAAATAAAACTCAGATCTCATCAATAAATCCAAACATATTCTAAAGTACTTACATCTTGGAGATGTGAAAGTATGCAACATACGCACAAAGTTGATAACTTTGTCAACTCCCTGACAAAGCTTTTGACACAACATAAGCATGTCAGTTACACTAAGCCATATCGTATTAGATACAAGAATGATTGGTCTTAGTGCTAGTGGGAGATTGTTGGAGTATGCCCAAAGACCAATCATATGATGATTGAATAAACATACTATTTTACTAGAACTATCAAGTAATGACATTACCGTTATTATCATTTGGTATGTTTCTGTGCATCAAACTAACCATTGGATAATAATGTCCATACAATAATACGATTATTGTTAAATAGGATCCTTAGTCGAATATTATTACGGGTATGGACAATGATAATATATAAAGACTAATATGTGGTTGATGACAACCGTTGTCATTGACATAGAGATGTCAAAATCAACACATAAGTATTTGTTAGAGAACAACATACTGGATTGACCCGCTATGAGCATGTTTCTTGGGTAGTTATGTGACAGTCACAACATTGCTCATGATAAACATATGTATAATCCTCAGACTTGAGATCAACATGATTTCAACATAAAGATTTACGTATTTTGACATAGTCAAACGTGTGTCGTAACTGACTACATTATAAAGATTGATGATTGGATACATGATGACCTATGTAGTGAAATATGGTTGATCAAGAAAGGATTTGTCACTTCTACATAATGGGAGAAATATCTTCGGCCACTTGATTGAGTGAGATTAGAAAATGCATGACCATGCTCGAATATTATGATATGAGATATCATAGAGATTCATTTATCATAATCTACTCAAGACATCAAGAAACACTAGATGGACAACGCAAGTGTGACTAACCTATGACTTGTGTTCATCTAAGATATAAAGGAAAAATGATGAAATACATAAAGGAAGTTTATTCAGGAATTAGGAAAGTCAAACCATGACTTCATGCAACTTAGGTAGCAATGATGTATTGCTAGATGCCACTCATTGTTTGTAAAATTAGAACAGTTCTAATTTTGCTGCTAACGTTGCATGAACCTACAAGGGTCACACCCTTTGAATGAAACGAACAAAAAAAATTGGAAACCATACTCCCTATTTTAGGGAGGTTGCCGAAAATCCCCTATGGGATAGGGGAAATCGGCAACTCCCTTAAATGGGAATAATATTGGATAAATATTGTATTTATCAGATATTATTTAGAGTATGGAAAATATTTAGAGACTTAAATATTATAAAATAAGATTCTAGAAATTTAAATATATATTTGGAATTTTTATAATGTATATTTAATTCCAAGTTTATGTAGAATTAGATTCTACATCATTAAAATATATATTTGAATCCAAGTAAAGATAGAATGAGATTCTATATAATAAAAAAAAATATTTTAATTAAATATAATGTATATTTAAATCCATGTTTTATGTAGAATAAGATTCTACATAATTAAATATATATATATATATTTCATTTAATATTATTAAATATAATGTATATTTAATATAAACCAATTTCAAGTAGAATTAGATTCTATGAATTTTGGTTGAACTTGGATTTAAAGAATTCAACTAGAATTAAGTTTCTGAATACTATTTAAAGGGAAAAGGGCTAGCAACCAAATCATCCATCTTCCTCCTCTTGAAGATTTCGACAACACCCCTAGGGATTCCCCACTGGAATTCGACATATCCCAAAAAGCTCTCTGAGAAGCTGTTCGATATTTTTCTGGTATTCTACTTGCCCCCTGGCAAATCCCTGAAGGTTCCCTTGCTCGATTGCAAGTCCCGGTTGAACTCCTGGTCGATTTTAGACTCCCTCAGGAATCCCTAGAGGGATTTCGACTTCTCCCTAGAAGGTGTTCAAACCTGTCGAAATTTATCCCTAAGTGTTAGGGAGGCGGAAACTTTGTTTGTTTTGTTCGGGTGGACTTCGTAGAGGTCGTTGCGAACCTGTGACGATTCTGGTTTTACTTGACGTGGTTATTCCGACATACCGTCGGTTTTCCAGTTTCTAGAGTTTTAAAAGGTAATTCTTCATCTTTTCACCCCGGATTCGTTCCTGTACATGGATCCTGGCTGGATTACGTCGGATTAATTTTTCCGCCGCGCCACGGGGCGTGCCGGCGTGACCCAACAGAGGGTGCTAACCCTTCCTCGCGTGTAACCGACTCCCGAACCCTTTCGAATTTTTGGTTTTTATTTCCGGTGTCCGGTCTACCATTTTAAAGTGGCCGGTGGCGACTCCTTTTATTTTTTAAAACCTTCTGTCTTTTACAAATCTTTTTAAATTCCCTTATTTTATCTGTTTGAAATGAACCCCTCAATTTTCAAAATCCGCCTTCTTATCCCTATTTTTTATGAACCCTCTTTATTTTAAAATTATTTTTTTTCTAAAAATCTTTTTTCTAAATCCATTTTTTAAAATATCCTTCTACACTACTATACCTATACCCATAAGTATTTCAAAAAAGTGTCGCTACAGAAACACGTGTTTTGGAATTGGAAACTGGAAAGTAAAACTTTTATTATTATTATGAGTTAATAAAAAATACAATGACTTTATTAATTTATCCTAATAAAGATTAGTTAAAGAATTCCTTTAACTAACTAACAACCCAAACTTCACATTTGTTAATCATACACGGCTGTAATACATTAGTATTCTAATAGTCCTCTTTAGTTGGAACATACAAATTTTGTATGCCCAATTAATTGCGAAATGGTTTAGTTTACAAGGTTTTGGTGAAGCGATCAATCAATTAATTATGAGATGAAACCGGAAGAAGAGTGACAAGTCTTTGGTGAATTTTCTCTCGGATCAGGTAACAATCTATCTCAATATATTTTATTTGTTCACGTTGCACTAGGTTTATTGCAATTTTAATGGCGGAGAGACTGTCGCAATATAAATTAGCAAGAAAAATTGAAATTTGTAAATAAGAAAGGAGGTAGTTGAGCCATTGAATTTTACAAGTGACAACTATCATGGCTCTATATTCTACCTCACTCGATGACCTGGAAATAGTTTATTGTTTCTTTGGTTTCCAGGAAATCAAAGCTGATCCAGGAAAACACAAAAACGTGTTACGTACTTTCTAGAATAGGGATATGAAGCCCAAACCAAATTTGAAAAAGCATTAATATTGAAGACCTTCGCAAGAGAATTCAGAACAATCTGCTCAGGAGGTAAAAGAACTCAAGCTACAACCGAATAAACTCCTTGACGGAGAGGAGAGGTTCTGGCACCAAAGAGCGAGAGTTGAATGGTTAAAGTATGGGGACAAAAATACCAAATTCTTCCACGCCACTACCATTTAAAATAGACGTCGAAATGCAATCTGTAAACTGAAAAAACAAATGATGGAAGCTAGATCGAAGAGGAATATGAAATTGTGCCTGTTTTAGAGAACCATTTTAAGAAGTTATTCACAAGAGATAACTCAATTAATTTCCTTAATGTTGCTGATTGTATTCCTGAGGTGATTTCGGAAGAGATGAACCATGAGCTGAGTAAAGATGTGAGCTTGGAAGAAATAAAAGATGCTGTTTTCAATATGGGTGCTCTAAAAGCACCAGGAACTTTTTATCGTTCCTTTTGGGATATTGTTAAGAAGGACCTTGTTGAAATGGTCTTGGATTTCTTTAAATCAGGTAATATTATCCAGGACGTTAACAAAACTAATTTTGTCTTGATTCCAAAGATCAAAAATCTGATTGAAGTTAATAATTTTAGACCTATAAGCTTATGTAATTTCTCCTACAAGGTCATCTAAAAATTTTTGGCTTCAAGAATCAATAAATTCCTCCCGAATATTATTCCCTCTTCTAAATCAACTTTCGTTAATGGGAGACTTATCCACGACAATATCATTATTGTCCATGAGGCTTTTCATAATATTAAAAGAAAAAAAGGTGCTGAAAAAATTATGACTATAAAAATCGACTTGAAAAAGACGTATGACAAAGTTGATTGGAGAGTTCTCAAGATGCTTATGGAGAAAATGGGTTTTTATCAATGGTGGATTCAAAGGGTTATGGAATGTGTGTTTACTCATTCTTTCTCTTTAGTGATCAATGGCGAAAGAAGACATGAATTCTTCCCTGAAAGAGAATTAAAACAAGGAGACCCTTTATCTCTTTTCTTATTCTTTTTTGTTTCTAACATCTTGACTTGGTTAATAGAGAAAGAACATTCACACAACTCTTTTTTTGGATTTTGAATCGGCAGAAGGTTTCCATCAATCAATCACTTAATGTTCGCGGATGATTGTGTTTTCTTTACTAAGGCTGATGCTTCTAACTGTGAATGTGTTAAAAAAAATTATGGACTTTCAAATGGCAACAGGTCAAACTGTCAACCTTTGTAAATACTCGATGTTCTTTTCTCTAAACACGAGTCTGACAGTGAGGCAACATATTATGAATATTTTGGAGTTCAGTCCCATGGATAAAGGTAGTAAATACCTAGGACTACTATGGATCTGGGGAAGGAGGAAAAAAGAGGCCTTCAGGTTTATGTGTGAACTCGCGCGCATGGAATTATTACCTTTTTGTTATTGTCCGTTTTAATTTTAGTACTATAGCAGTAGAATGTCGGGTCAAGTTGTCCTCTAGTTTATATTATGGCTGTATTCCAACCAAAAGAATTATGAATGAAAATTACCAAGTTCTTATCTTCTGAAATCCCCCTACTTTCTCTTTTGAAACTTCATATTTCTTGATTTTTGATTACTACAATCGTTACAACCGCTAATAATTCTTTCTTTTTTTTTTTGTTTCGTTTTTTGTTGTCTAGTTTTTAAGTTTAATAATTTTGTCATTGACATATTTTTTCTACCTTTTGGTACATTTTATCTATCTTTTGACATGTTTTTCTTCTCTTAATCAGTCGCTTGATTGTTTCTTTTTTCATTTGATTTTTTTATCAGGGTTGGATTTGACGTCATCACGACTGATCAAGATGATTTCTTTTGATTATCTTGATGATCTCCCTATTTTGAACTCTCAAACTGAATTTGGATACAAGCTCGATTTGGATACGAGTTCACAGTCACCGTGCTTGTTTGCGATTGAGTTGTGGTAATGACTATGTCTGTTTTGGCAATGTGTCTTATTGTAATATGCATTTTTAATGTTGTTTGTTGTTGGTTTCTACCTTTCATCGTCGAGCTTTGCTGATGCTTGTATCTATTTTATTTTAAATCTTTGAGTTAGAGTTTTTATCTTTTCTTTGTATATTCTTGTTTATGATGTAGAAACGTTAATTTTTGTGTTTCTTTATTTATAAAAATATGTCCGGATTAATTTTTTTTACCTAAATTGTAAACTCTCATTTTTAAATTTCTATTCTTTTAGTAAAACTAACGTAATTATATTAAAAAAAGGGTAAACTACACTCGCAGTCACCCAACTATCGTTTTATTCCTATTTTGATCACCGAACTATTTTTTTTGGCAAAAACGTCACTAACGTTTACTTTTGCTCCTAATTTGGTCACCCTCCGTTAAATAATTAACGGATATGTTGAGTTGGAATTAACGACTATATTTTAAAAATTCCACGTTATTTTTTTCCATGTCAGCACACACACGTGAATTCTCCTTCACGGTCGTCTCTCTCCATGCTTCCTCCAACATTGTCCCTGGTAAAATCAAAACCCCACCTTCATCGGCTATCGACACGTGACTGGAGTGGCAAATCATTGTGGTCTTAATTTGTCTTCCCCTTTAATGGAATTCTTGCAATGAGAAATCGCAGCTTGAATTGCAGCCTGCAACTCTTCCATGGTGTTGTCACTGGTTGAAGAAGAGTAGCCCTTGGCTGCAACAAGAAGACCACTGTTTGTAGGCGATGTCCTCATCGAAGCCGGCGCTGAATAGAAATCTCCTCTCCTTGCTCGACATGGCGTTTCTCTTTCTTTCCTCTGAAGAACAATAATGGTCGAACCATCCTCACGTACCTCTTCAAAACACGTCTCAAGTCGAATCTAATCTTCGTCTTATTGTGCTTCTCTTTTTCTTCTGTTTCTCTAACGCCACTCCCTTTGTGGTGGTGGTGCCACCTTGTTTTTTTTGAAGCTGAATTAAACCTTGTTTTGTATTTAACTTGGATAAAACCCCACTGCTAACTGGATAATCCATGGCAATAGGCAACGTTTTGACCACTTCTGCTTGCTTATTTTTCCCACTTCAAACAAATATAAGCAACAATTCTTACACAAAAAACAAACATTTATGAAACATTGACCTCCACGGCTTAGGGCATCACAGTTCAAACTACAACCTACACCTTATGAAGTGAAGCATTTTCTATGAACATATTATTAGCATCCTCTTTCTTTTAAGTTTTCTTGTATAAATAGACTACAACTGAGAATGATGGTATACATTACAGGTAGTACAAATGGCAAGATGACATTTTCAAAGAACCAAACCTCAGATAAAATGTGCAACTATTGCCTTTCAGTCTCGTTTAGCTCCATACAAAGTGAAACGTCACTTGTATGATTTGAGAACATCTTGTCATTTCTCCTCAAACTCAACATCGATGATTTCAGGCTCCGACTTTCTTGAATTGGAACCCCTGCCATCTCTGCGAAAGAAGTCTGCTTTGGGTTGCCATACAATGTTTCCACAGCCTGCACATCGTATTATTTAGTTTTTATAGCCAACAAACTCTCTCTTACAAGCTGGACAAAGCACCCTTAATAACAAGATTATTAGCAACAGCCCCAATGAGAAGAGGTCCAGCAAACGGCAATATCCATGTGGCAAGTATCAAGCATTGAAACAACCAACCAGATAATGCAAACCAAAGGAAGAAAATTGTAGCAAAACTTCTTCCCAATGGAGTATCCAAAAAACCAGTCAGCTGCCTCCTGTACCTAGGCCAATTTCTACTAAAATCCATAGAAAAAGTGCACCAACGGTTTCCTATCTCAAACTCCCGGTCAATCTCACGAGCACGGTCATTAGCTGATTGGACGGCGAAGGAGAGTCGGCGGGAAACGAAGTACTGGCGGTCTAAGCGTTCAGCAATCTTTTTAGCTTCGAAGACGAATTGCTCGAAGCCATCGTTGGCGGTTCGCCAGGCGTCCTTCTAGGCCTCACCGGAGGCCATGCGGCGAGCGAAGGTGTCGAAGTCGCTCCGCCTAAAGGATTGGATTAACAAGGGCCGCCGACGCTGAGGGAGGGGAGGTCGCGGGTGAAGCTTTATTGCGTGCCATGCCGTAGATGGCAGAGCTGTGGCCATAACCCAGATTCTGAAGGGATGGGTTTTTCGTGGTGCCACCTTGTTAAACCAGAAAAAGGAGAAATATTTGGACTTTGGCCTTCCTTTGGCTTCATCAACGTTGTGGCTTTGATGAAAGTTACCAACTTTGCCATTTCTATGGTTCTTGTTGTTGCTTCTGATATTGATGTCGCTTTTGCTTCTACAATTGGTGCTGATGGGCTTATCAGGTTTCGGTTCATCCAACAACTCTCTAACGGGAACGTTGCATCCATCCAGTGAATTGGTAGAGCAACGTGGAGACACCAGGAGGTGAGAAATGAGGTGGAGAGGGAGCAAATGACCATGGAAGAAAATGTCATCTGCTGGTGCCAAATCGATAGCCGATGAAGGTGGGGTTTTGGTTTTACCAGGGACAGTGTTGGAGGAAGCATGGAGAGAGACGACCGTGAAGGAGAATTCACGTGTGTGTGCTGACATGGAAAAAAAATAACGTGGAATTTTTAAAATATAGCCGTTAATTCCAACTCAGCATATCCGTTAATTATTTAACGGAGGGTGACCAAATTAGGAGCAAAAGTAAACGTTAGTGACGTTTTTGCCAAAAAAAATAGTTCGGTGATCAAAATAGGAATAAAACGATAGTTGGGTGACTGCCGGTGTAGTTTACCCTAAAAAAAACCTTCTAAATTTAACCAACATTTTGATTTCAATTTATTCGGAATAAATTGAACTTATAAATACGATATTTCATATTAAAGGGATGAGCGATCAATTTTTTTATTTAATTAGGTTTTAAAGAAGGGTAAAATTTTGATAAACATGTTGTGTAAAAGTTATTTTACTCAAACTTATATATTTATACTATAATACTCAAATTTTAAATTTTTAACACTAATCTCTAAAAATTAAATCATATACCTTAAGTTCTAGACATTAACTTTAAATTGTAAACTCTAAAACCTAAATTATATTCCCTAAATTTTAAATATTAACTTTAAATTTCAAACCCTATAAACTAAATCTCTAAACTTTAAACCTTAAACTAAATCCCGAACCTCTAAATTTTAAATGCTTGTGTAAACATTATCATAGTTTTTTTCTTAGAATATTCATATTTTAATTATATATATATATTCATTTTAATAGTTAAACTATAACTTCATTTTAATTTATCGAAAACAAAATATTAATTGATAAAAACGTGACATAATATATTTTTGTTAAATATTATTAAATTTTAATGTAAAATAAATCCAGTTTTACTTCTTTTTCACCTAAGCTATTGCCTCTAAAATTTTGTGCTCAAAGTAATCGGACATTTAAATGTTTGGTCGAATACGTTCACAATTTATTACTACAATAAATTTCGTTGGTCATGTTTGGCAATTAGCGGATAGCAGATTATATTAACGGATAACATTAGTTGATTTGACTAGCAGATTGCATTAGTTGATTGTATAGAAGTATTTTGTAAAATTAATTGATAGTTGATAGCTGTTTGATTCTTTGAACAAGCAAAATGACATATAAGGACATGACTATATTCAATACATGTTTGAATAATTTATTAGTTATTAATATTTTGTATCTATAAATATTAATTGGATTATGAAAATTATTTTTTAATATCATTATTAAGCCTATACGAAGAATATATATATTATTTTTTATTTGTGAATTTCTCTTTTTTAGTATAATTTTAATAATTATTAAATTTAAATGCATATATTGATCTATATATTAGTTTCTTATTTTCAATAAAATCATACTTAGTTGCCGATAAAAAATAATTTCTTATTTAAGAAATTATTTTTTTTAATTTTATTAGTTATTCAAATTTATGTTATTTAAAAAAATTATAATTATCAAGGGCAAAATAGTTTTTATAAGTATTTTATTCAAACCTCTAACCCAAAAAGCTCCTAAAAGGAGCTTTTTTAAAATGAGAGGTTTTACATCAATCCGCTATTACAATCCGTTATTTACCAAACATCTAAATTAGCGGATTTGACTGATCAAACCTCTAATTTTAGCTCAAAAAGTTGTTTACCAAACATGGTCGTTATTTAAATCCATTGCACGTAATTAAGGACAAATCAGAATTAAATACTCCCTCCGTCCCAGTTAAAATGTCTCTTTTGTGTTTTAAAGTTGTCCCACTTAAAATGTCTCATTGAAAAAATCAACTACTTTTACAAGGTGTATTTCCCTTTCTATCCTTTCTTTTAGTTTTCCAACAAAACAAACTTTAACTTTTAAGGGTAAAATTGTCTTTTTAATTAATTTATATCACATTTTTTACACAAACTTTTTCTTCCTAAAACTGCGTGAAAAGTCAACAATGGACATCTTAAGTGGGACGGAGGGAGTAATAAAAAACATAAAATTATCTAATATTAAAAATAATAAAGCGTTATTAACTCCGTCTATGTGAATAATATCATTTTCATTTACCCATTATATATATCGTTGGAACCGAATGAATTATTAGAAATTAGACATAAGAATAATTTTAACCCTTAATATTTATAATTTCTATCATTTTGGCACTCATCTTTTTTTTTATAAATAAATTTGGCCCTTAATCTATGTTTTTTTTGTTCAAATAACTCTTTTTTATCTAGAATATTGATTAAATTGTTAAATAATTAACACTTATGACATGTCACATACATATAAAATAAATTTTAGTTGACATGCCTAACTTATCACGTACTTAAACATGGAATATAACTTTATTTTAATTTAAATTACAAAAATAAATAAAAATAAAATAAAATACTAAAAACAATTAAACAAAAGAAAAAACAAAAAATGTGGGAAAGATCGGTGAATCAAAATTCCTAAATGTACTATAACCCTAGCTAAAAAAACTGGTGAAATAAAACAGAAAATTTTCAAAGCAAATAAAACTCATATTTTTAAAAAAAATCTCAAGAGTGAAATCAACCCAATAGATTAGTAAAAAAAAAAACTCATACATTTGATTGAAAAATTCTCAAAGTGAAACCAACCCAATAGATTAGTAAACAAATATAAATTTTTTCACTTTGAGAATTTTGTGGTTGATTTTAGCTAGGGTTATAGTTTATTTAGGAATCGTGATTAACCATCTTTCCCACATTTTTTGTTTAATTATTTTATGTGAATTCTAATTATTTTTATAATTTAAATTAAAATAAAATTATATTCCATGTGTAAGCATATAATAAGTTAGATGTCATATTATTTAAAATATATTTTATATGTATGTGTCATATCATCATTGTTAATTATTTAATGGTTCAATCAATATTATAATTAAAAAAACGAATTGTTTGACAAAAAGACATAAATTAAGCGCCAAATTTATCCGTAAAAAAATGAGGACCGTAATAACTAAAGATGAATTTTATATATTAAAAGGAATTTTATCATTATTTTTACTTTATAATTTAAACAGCTAAAGACGAATTTTACCATTTATAAGAGGTCATGACCCCTTTTAGGCTAGGGATGGCAGACGGGTACAATTTTGCGGATTTCGCACCACACCTGCGCCAGTTGGGGTGAAGATGAGTATAATTTTGATGAGTAGCGGGCGGGTGTGGATGTAAAATAGTCATACCCGTCATGGGTAGTGGGTAGGTGATGGATTTGAGACCTTACCCGCACCGTATCCGCCACAATCCACTTGCCCTGCATCCGCCCGCCCACTAACTACCCACCATATGAATTTTGGATCATTTATGTTTGTAGATTTTGATTATGCCTTTTTACTAAGATCTTGGTTTTTTTTTAAATCTACGTTAATCCTTAAGTTTTAGACTTTGAACTCAATTAATTTAGTTTGAAAAAAATGATAGTTTAAGATTGAGCTTGAATTTATGGTTTATGTTCGAACTTAAATTAATTTGGTTGTAAATTTGTAATATGTGTGGTTAAGTAAAATTTATATGGGTGTAAATATGCTTTAGTTAAGTTAGCTATAGTTAGTTAGTTAGCTGTAGTTAAGTAGAATTTATGCCAGTAAAAATGTGCTTTAGTTAAGTTAGCTATTGTTAGTTAGTTAACTGTAGTTAAATTTATACCAGTGTAATGTATTATATATATATGCAATTGATCAAATTAGTGGTTTATTTTTACACAATTCGATATTAGTGGTTGCTTGTAGGCGGGTACGTACAAGCGGGTATGGGTTGGGTGGTGGATGTCTAGTTGGGTAGTGGAGATGAGGATGAATTTAAGAATGTATCCGCGTGGGTGGGTGTGAATTTGAAAATTGTACCCGCCGTGGTGGTGAGTAGGTGGTGGATATGAAAATTTTAGGTGGGTATGGATGGGTATGGAGGAGGGGGTATCCGCAACTACCCCGTCCGTTTGCCATCCCTATTCCAGGTTGGTACCGTCAAACTATGTTATTCAAATTCATATAAGTTTCAAATATGAGTATGTATATAATGTAAGTATGTTTGTATAGTTTGAACCCAGGACAAACGAGTACACCATCATGTAATTTTGTAAGGTATGATATTTTATAGGCTAAACTATAAAATATGTGCTCAAACTATATAATTTTTATCAACAAAGCTTTGATGCAATAGTAAGTCACCCAGTTGACACTCTTCCCTCTCTGAATTGTGGGTTCAATACCCAATAGTACATTTCCCCTCCTCCACCTCTAGGTAGGAAATGTTCAAAAAAAACTATACATCTTTTTTTGTTGTTGCAAAAGGCGTCTAATGTTTTTTTGACATAAGTGCCTAAAGTTTTATTCCGTTGCTATTTTAAGGTAAAGACGTTAAAAATATCCATCACCCTATCAGAATGTGACACATGTCTTTATTTTAATTATTATATTTTCTAAAAATATTAAAATAATTAAAATAATCTTAAAAAAATCTAAAATTCTAAAAATATCCAAAAAAGTCTTAAATCCCTAAATCTCCAAACCTGAAATCTAAAAATTTACACCATTACCGTCGCCGATACCCTCGCCATATCTCACCACCGTTGTTGCCGGAGCCACCGCCAATTTTTTCAACCACTCATCGTCATTAATCAGTGGAAGGCGTGCCAATAGACTATCGAACGACTGGAGCCTTTTGCGTTAGTCGTTTGATGTCCGATTGACATGCATATCATTTGTTATCGGCGATGGGTCGTTTGAGGAAATGGATGGTGGTCTCCGACTATGATAGTGGTAGGGTCCGACGAAGCTATCGGTATCGATAATAGTGTCAATTTTGCAATTTTGGGGTTTGGGATTTTAGGGATTTGAGACTATTTTGTGAGTTTTAGAAATTTCAAGATATTTTTTATTTTATTTTCCATTTGTATTTGAAAATAAAAAATAAAAGTCACGTGTCAAGCTACACTTGGGTGTTTATTTTTTTTTGATAGATTGACTTTAAACGGGCCGAAATGAAACGTTATACACTAATTTCAGTCAAAAAAAAATACTTTAGGCACCTATTGCAAAAAGAGAGGCATAGTTTAAGTACTTATTTTGTAGTTAAGCCTATTTTATATTGAATTTTTAAAATTTATAAAGTTATATTAAATTTTGATATTGTTAGATTAAATTAATGGATTTATATCCAAAACACTGGCAGAAAAAACTAAAAGTGTTCACAAGTAGTGGAGGATCATAGTAATAGAGTTTAAGGGGATCAATTTAAAACTTTTAAAATGTAGAGGTATAACTTAAAATTTTCAAAAATTTTGAAGGGTTCAATTTACATTTTTTTTCAAAAAAAATTGGGATCTACCTAAAAATTTTAAAATATTGAGAGGCTTAATGAGAATTTTTAGAAATTATGAGAGGGGTTTAATTAAAAACATTCAAAAATTTTAAAATTAATCTAAACTTTTAAAAATTTGAGGTGACCAAATTAATTTCTATTGAAAATTTTAAGGTTCTAAATTATAATTTTCCAAATTTTGTGGGAACTTTTAGAAATTACGGGAGGGGTTTAATTAATAACATTCCAAAATTTTCAAACTTAATATGAACTTTTAAAATTTTGAGGGGGGCCAAATTATTTTTTGAAAATTTTTGAAGGGTTTAGGGATTTAGTTTAGGGTGTATTAGTTATGGGTTTACGTTTAAGAGTATAGAATTTAGAGATAATGCTTAGAATTCAAGGTTTAAGGTTAGAATTTGAGGTTTATAGGTTAAGGTTTAGTTTTTAAGGTAATATGGTGAAGATTTGGGTTTTAACCTATAAATCCTAAATTCTAACCCTATAACCTAAATTCTAAACCTCCTACACCTTAACCCATAAGCCCTACACCCTAAACCCTAAAACTAGGGTGCCTATGAAAACTTTTAGTTTTTTTAGTGTCAGCGTATTGGATAATTACCCTAAGTGAATAGGTAATATCTTATTTGGTTCTCGTTATAACTAAAATTTTATTTTGATATTTTTATAACATTTTTAATTAATAATTTTAAAAAATAAAAAATATATTTAAAAATGTATAAAAATTCATAGTTTCGTTTCAAATTATAAAAATATTTTTAGGTTCTTTATAGTGGGTGAGACCCACGACAATTTTTGTTTCTTGGATCTCTTCTTCGCTAAAGCCTTTCATCTTAGACCATATAATTTCTTTCTGTAGAACTAATATGCGAGAGTTGTTTGAGATGCATCGGTTCTTCTCTATTTCTATAATTATTTTTTTCTTTTTTGTGCCGAGAAAATGTGTTCAAGGTATATTATACCATTTTTGGGTGTGTGAATCCTCAAAGAGAACATGTTAACCTCAGGGGGTGTTCGTCCATTGTAGAGATTACACACATCGGGCGCATTTGTTTTTAAGGCAATGAATCACCATGACATGGTTGCAATTTTTTTATTCTGATTATTTTATTGTCTTGCTAGTGCTAACGTTTCATTTGCAGTCAATTTTACCAACAAACATATCACCATATAATTTATCTCTCTCTCCTACATGTCTTATACATAAGTTTGATCAAGTTACATTGACATGTTAGTTTAAACAAACTATATGAAAGCTTTAATCAAACACATCTTGATAGGCTCGATGCACTCCAACTGAATCACCAATGAAAGGTGTAAAGACTATTTTTGAATTTGAGAACCAAAAATTGAAAGGAAAGAATGAACAATATGACACGTTCAATTTTAGAGTGGTTCGACCTTCTCAACCAATGTCTACATTCATTACCTCAACATCCACACTAAGAATTTCTCAATTCACTACCATGAATTCCTTCTTTTTTAAAGGATCAAGAGTAACATTTACAACCTATCTTTTCATGGGCTAAGATAGAATCATCTCCCTAACTTTTATAAGGATCAACTAGAACCTATCCCTCAATAATGAGGTCTTGACATTTGTAAACAAAATACTTCTCTAGGTGGGTGTTTACTCTTTTTGGCTCACTAGGATTGGACTATAAATAGCCAATAGAATTATACTCTCTTGATCTTTAAGATTGGATGTCCATCCTTTTATTCTTCAAATGTCATTGGCTTGTACTTATAGTGTGTAATGAAAAACTAGCCGTTTATAGCCGTTGAGGATGAAAACTAGCCTCTGTGTACTTTAATTTCAGTCATAAATGAATTTCTAGTACAATGGGTATCGGTACGCATCTTGCCGTATCAGTACTTTCTAAAACAAGAACGAGCCGTTGCAAATATACAGAGCGTACCGGTACACGATACATCTACATCAGTGCGGTACTTTAGGTATCGGTACGGAGGCTTCCACATCGGTACGCGAAGTGCTATTTGAAATATGGAAAACAAAAGCGTATCGGTACAGAGCATTGTCATACCGGTACATGCAACTTCGTATTGGCACTGGAGTATCATAACGGTATCAAAGCATGTTTTTTACTTTTAAATAACTTGAATATTTGTTTGTGCAAAAACGTTGTAAAACAATTTTAGACATATTTTTCAAGTACTTTGGGCTTTGAAATATTTTTTGAATTTTTTAAGTCCAAAAATATTTTTCATTGAGTTATATCAAAATAAATATCTCAACACATATGTTGTCTTTGGATTTTTTTTGTAACACCCGTGTTTTGGGGTTAAGAGTTAGACGCGTGAGTTGGTTCGAGTCGGTAAAATTGATTTTATTTGAATTGACCTTAGTTTTGATTTAATTGAGATTTAAAATAAAATGGGTGGCATTTTTGTAAATAGGTGGAAAAAGAGATGACAACCTTTTTGAAATTAAAAGAACAAAAAAAAATGTTGTCTTCCTCCCCATTCTTTCTTTCCAACGTGAGAAAACCCTCAAACCCTCCCTAAACCTCTAAAACACTGTTCCATTCAATCTCTCAACCAATTCAAGGGCATTTTCAAAGGTAAACCTATTTCTCAACTCTCCTCATCATTCCCATCATTTACATAGCCTTAGATTTCAAAACTATCTATTTTTGTATTTTTCAAGTTTAAAGAAAGTTTGGATTTTTAATGGGTTTTTCAATTGTTTTTGAATTGTTGAGTTGAGTTTTGAATAAATCACACCCAAATACACTTAATATCTTGAAATGGTTGGATTTGGGAGAAAACCCGAAGTGGATCTTTGGGGCAATTTTTAAAGTGTCTAAACTTGAGTTTTTGAGGTGTTTTTGTGTTGGGTTGAAGGGCTGATGGTATAGGGTTATTAGAGAAGTGTTTTGGAACCTTTTAGATGTCGTTTGGGTGTTAGAAATCATAGTTTTCAGCTGGGTATTTGGGGAGCACGAAAATGGAAGTTTTGTGATTAGTCGAGTTTGAAAATGGTGAAGTTTGGCTTGTGTTTGTGGGTTGGAATTTGTGACTGAGTATAGCATTGAATTGGTGAGTAATATTTGTGTTTTGATTTGGTTAGAAGCTAGAGGAAACATCTGAGAAGCATCGGGATCGAATCCGGGAATTGAGGAGACTTGATTTGCTTGCTTGGTTTGCTAAGGAAGGGTGGTGAGTAAAACTTTAAATTTGTTTTAAAGTTGGTTCAAGTGTGTGTGGTGGAGGTATTAGAATGAGTTTGGTAGACCATTCCAAGGTAGAAGTTAAATTGGTAGTTTGACTTCTTGTTTGTTAATGAGCTTTGATTTCCTATGCCTATCTTGATCTTGCAAAGTATGAATTGGCTTTGTATGTGTATACATTGTTGTGTATGATGATGGTTGAACGATATGAATGATGGTTAATGTGACGTGGTTTAAAGAAATTGGCACTAGTTAACTTACCGAGTGTAAATGATCGATCATTAGGATTTGTGTGCACACGTTTGAGTCAAAACGCGCGTGGCCTTGATGGCGTTGAGTCATCAAGGAGAAGTACGGTGATGTAATATTCCACCGGAAATTTATTTATATTATACGTGATGATGAGTGGAATCTCATCCGTAGGGCATGTGGTGATGAGTGGAATCCCACCCATGCAAGGTCCGGTGATGAGTGTAATCCCACAGAGGTAATGTTATTGTCGAGAGTAAATCCGCACATCCGAGTATACTAATAGTGGCCAATGAACTTGCTCTTATGATTATGATGTTGTGATATCGGTTTATATTGTTGAGCTTAATATGATGTGAGATGCCATATTATCGACTCTTGACTTGCTAGCTAGGTTGCTATGATGATGCCTATTATGTTGTGTGTGATGTTAAGGATTGCATGCTTGAACCCTGCATTGTTGTTGTTTTTGATTTTAGAGCATCCTCACTAAGCTTCTAGCTTACGCTATCATTTTCAACAATGCAGATCATTAGCGTGGTGTTAGCAAGGAGCAAGGCGAAGGGGCTTTCCAAGTTGTAGTTGCTCAAGTATGACTTAGTAATTAAAGTAGTAGTTTAGCAATGGGGCCATTATGTGTTTTGTATGAGCGTGTATGACTCATAGATGTTGATGATGTTCATGTTTCGTTTGGATATGTAAACCATGCTATGTCTTTTGAATGCTTGTGATGGTTGGATATGCCTTTGGATGTTTTAAGGTGCTTTTGGCTGGCATGTAAACCTCATATGTGATGACTTGTGCCATTTGGCCTTTTTGAACTCTTAAGTATGCCCATTTATGCAATATTTATCCTTTGTGTGAATGCCATGTTGTATATGTGATATTGATCATCTAAATCGCTCTATACGCTAAATCTTGGTTGTAGTATGTTGTATGGATGCTTGTATGTTGATAGGGGAGTCCTAAAATGCATTTAGAGTTGAGTCTTGTATGGTTTTTGCTGAATTTGGAGACTTGCAGTGCAGGGCCTATCGATACGCCTAAGGGCCGTATCGATACGGTCTTGCCTGCAAGACTAAGTTTTGGCTTGGCGTATCGATACACGGGGGTGTATCGATACGGTCTTTGCTCACTGGAATTCTGAGAATTTGGTGAGTTTTTGGCGTATCGGTACGGTGTTGAGGCGTATCGGTACGGGTTTATCTCGTTGACCACGAGATGTTGACCGAGAGGGGCGTATCGATACGCTCAAGGGCTGTATCGATACAGTCTTCCCTGTGTTGACTGTGAGGGTTGACCTAGTCAAGGCGTATCTATACCCTTAATTGGCGTATCGATACGGCCTGCCCTGTATGTGTAAAATGAACAGTTTAATGTATGGATTGAGGTTCGAATGTGTTTCTTTCTTGATGTTTTCCGCTGACGTGATCGCGTAGGAATTAACATGACTTTAGACAAGATAAAAATAAAAGAAATTTTCTAGGGTTTCGCTTCGGTATTCCCCGTGTAGCCTACTCGGACCAGTCATCCGGCCAGACCGGGACGAGGGGGTTACATTTTTTCTTGAGAAAAGAATAATATTAAATATATAATATTAAAATGAAAAAGGTGCATTTTGAGAGGGTCCTTGATGTGATCAAGGCTAGCACCAAACTTCTTGGGGTCTTGCTCACATCAGAGAAGAAGTTGTGGGAATTAAACACTTGTTCTCGAGCCGAGGATCTCAACAATTTGAGCTCAAATATAATTTTTGAAGCTTTGAATATGGACTTAGAACCTTGGCCAAATTTTTGAGTAATGCAATTTGATATATGCATGCATTCATTAGCTCTAGGCGTGTGATCTTTACATGAGCATATTAGCTAATATTAGTTTGCATGAGTTTTTCTTAAGTTTTTCTTATATTTATTTTAGAATGTGTGCATGAATAAATAATGCTTGATGTTCATTTAAGCATGTCATTTCATTTAAGTTTGTTAGTTTCATTATTGTATATCATTTTCATAATGCATGTTAGTTCACTTGATGCATATTAGTTTAATGATGTTTCTGAGTTCATTGAATAAAGTTAGTTCATTGATTAAACTAGTTCATTAATTAGACTAGATCCTTTAAATTTTACATGACATGTTTATTTCTTAATTTTATTCAATCATGAACATTTGCTATTATTGTGTTTATGTGCATGAAGGGAGATGAACAGTCACATCAAATGCAAGAATATCAGTCAGTTTGTTTTCCATTTCTGGATGCGATATGGACGTTTTTGGCTCCTGCAATTAAATGGATATTATCCCTCTATCTCTTAGCTTTCCAACGCTTTTTGAATCACCTCAATCCGATATTGGGAGCTTGAGATATGATCATTTTACTAAAAATAGTGCATGCTGGAATTTCATTACGGAAATGCATGCATGGGAGACAAGCAAATAAAGTTCATCATTATCAACCATTTAGAGAGGCTGTTCGAATTCTACAGGGAAGACAAGCCTTAAAAGCTATCTTTATCACTCAATTGAAGGCCCCCATTATTCATATAATCAAGACATTCAAGTCATTCTCTATCATCTTTTTTGGAGGCTTTTCATATTCTACAAGGAGACATGTAATGAAGGCCATCTTTATGACATTCAAGAAGGATGAATGGCTTGTAAATGAGCACGAAATAGGAAGAGACACTCCCCTTTTGGATGGTAATGGTCTATATACATCAAGTGTCCACATTCATCCCTTTTTTTCATGAGTGAGCCAGCCAAAGAAGACCAAGAGTCATCCACCCCTTTGGACGAAATTGTGTCTCTATTCAACCTAAAAATGTCTAAATTCATCCTAGACTATTTAGAATATTCAACCACTAAAGAAGATAAGAAGAAACAAAGCATTCAAGAGCATTCAACACCATCTTGACGAAGCATTCATATCCTTTATGTGTCCTTTCATATTCACCCTATGAACATTATAAATAGGCCTTTTTTTTCTTTCATTTGCAATTAGAATTTGATATATAAAATTCCTCTTTGAGAGTTGCTTTCTTTCTAGTTCTTTTGAAGAATTTTATCGGCTTCAAGTTTGTCTTGTGGTCTTCATCCATTCATTTGTTTATAGCTTTGGTTCCAAGCTCTTCTATAGCTAGTGGGTCACGTTCCACCCTCTATCACTACGGTTTCATTACTTTATATTGCTTGTTACTAGCTCTTTATAGCTAGAGAGTCACAATCCGTCATCCTTTTCAAACCTACAAAGCCCACGCCACCACCACTATCTTCCGTATTCATATTTCTTTCTACCATAATTTTCAACACTATCCATTCATATCTTAAACCCAGTTCTCACGACAACTAATTTGCCACGACAAACTTCACAACCCTAGTTGCCACGAAAACTAACTTGCCACAACAAATGACATTCAAGTTCTTACTCGAATCACGATATGGAAACAACATATATGATTTAGAACTCTCAACCAAGATCATATTAGGCCTCGGGAGGAGTTTGGACTTTGGATGGATAAAACTGGACCCACAAACTTGCAGATCCTATTCAATATTTTATCTATAATTTTGTTCACTTTCCTTATATAGTACAAGCTTAATTTTCCTTTCTAAAAAATTCATAATATGAAATAAATTATTATTATTTGATATATAATTTTTTATTTTATATTTGATGTATTGATGATATATTAATTCTATGTATCATCACTAAATCATATTGTCACGGGGTTAGGCTTATATGGCTAGCTCGTGCGGCACTTGGTTGGGAAAGGACTTCGAAAGGGACCAAGTAAGCCTTAAAGTCAAGTCTTGGCTTGGCTAGGTGAGCGGAAGCGTTGCGGAAGCATTGCGAAGAAAGAAAGAAAGGAGATGACTCGAGTGATTTGCAAAACGAAGAGCCTCGTTAAAACCCCCTCTAAGCCTAGTTAGGGGGAAAAGAGTACTCGACGTTGCTATTCTTTTATTGATGAAAGAAAGTAAGTAAACAAAGGGAATTCAGGATGATTACAAGTGAGGGGGTGAGGCCCTATTTATAGCCTGGCACCTCCCGATCTAACGGTCACTATCGATTACAATGGATGGCCAAGATTGGCCTAATATATCTAATGAAGGCAAGAGAATACTATCCATGATTCCTTCCATCTTGGTAGGTCTTCTTTCCTTGTGAAAAGGATTTGAATCTCCATGAATCGGGGAAGATTGGCATGCTTGATCCTTGCCTTGAATACCATGGTCAAAGGGGTAGATATTCCCCAAGAGTTGGGCTTGAATGGCCATGGATGATGGAAACTCGGACAGGCCCATAGGTGTGGCTGGACGGGCTGCTCGGTGTTGCTCGGACAGGCCTATGGGTGCTGATTGATGGGCTGCTCGGTGCTGCTCGGACAGGCCCTCGGGTGCTGCTGGACGGGCTGCTCGGTGCTGCTCGGACAGGCCCTCGGGTGTGCGCGGACAAGGCTGCACGGACAGGCCCTCGGGTGTGTGCGGTCAAGGCTGCACGGATAGGCCCAGGGTGCTTGGCAAGGCCCCTCGGGCTGTTGGCTCGGCTGGTTTGTAGCCCCATGGGTGCGGCAGAGTGGGCTGGACGGACTAGGGCCCCGTGGGTGCTGGAAATGGCCCCTAGGTGTGCGGCAGAATGGACCTTAGGGTGCACCACGGTAACATTCTCCTCCACCAAATTGAGCGACGCCCTCGTCGCTCGTTGGGCTTCAAAATCGGCAATCTTGTCTTCAAATTGCCACAAGTCTTTGTCTAACTCCCAACTACCCTCGACTTCGGTTAGACCCTTCCAAAGCACAAAGTACTCGTGCCTTGGTTTGAACCCTTGGCGTCGAATGACTCGATCGGCTTCGATGGCTTCGACTTCTCTCTCGAACGAAGTCCTAACTCTAACGGGTGCTCGCTTGGAGATGTTTCTTTCCGGATCTTCCTCGTCCTTGTGATAAGGCTTAAGGACACTAATGTGGAAGACGAGATGAACTTGGATGTAGGGCGGCAAGTCTAGCTCGTAGGCCACCTTGCCTACTCTCTTGATCACACGAAATGGGCCTTCGTACTTTCTCACAAGAGCCCTGTGAACAGAAGAATTTCGAAGTGCTAGATGAAGTTTAGCCAAAACTAAATTGTTTACCTGGAATTCGACGTCGCGTCGCTTCTTGTCGGCCCATTTCTTCATTCGCTTGCTTGTTTTGTGGAGGCAAGCGTTGGATAGGTCTCTTTGCTCTTGCAAGTCCTTCACTACATGGAAGGCGGCGGGATTTGGACCTTGGTACTTAGTCACGATCGCATCGGGTGTGAGCGGTTGTTGGCCCATCACTATCTCGAACGGACTTTGATTTGTGGCTTCACTCCTATGCAAGTTGTAGGAGAATTAGGCCACGTCTAGCAAATCGGGCCAATTCCTTTGAGATGCGCTAACAAAGTGCCTTAGATAGATCTCCAATAGCGCGTTGGCCCTCTCGGTTTGCCCATCGGATTGTGGATGGAAACTCGTTGAAAGGTTCAAGGAGGAACCCAACAACTTGAACAACTCGGTCCAAAACTTACCCGTGAACCGAGCGTCTCGATCACTTACTATTGACTTTGGAATTCCCCAAAGCTTCACGACATGCTTTAAGAAAAGACGAGCGGCTTCGTCGGCGGGGCATGTCTTATTGGCGGGAATGAAAGTAGCATACTTCGAAAACCTGTCTACTACAACCATAATACTCAAAAAGTTATTAACACAAGGAAAACCAATAATAAAGTCTAAAGAAATACTTTCCCATGGTCTTTCCGGTATTGGCAAAGGTTGAAGTAGTCCCATCGGCTTGTTTGCTTCGATCTTGTCTTGTTGGCAAACAAGACAAGTCTTCACGTATGCTTCTACATCTTCATTCATACGAGGCCAATAATAACGTTTACTAAGCAAAGCTAAAGTACGATGCATACCTGGATGTCCGGCCCACTTCGAATCATGACATTCCTTCATCAATGTCTTTCGCAAATTGTTGAAGTAGGGGACGAATATGCGTTGGCCTCTTGTGAAGAGAAGATCATCTTCGACCCAAAATCGGCGTGACTTACCCTCTTTGGCAAAGGTGATTAGATTCTTTGCGGTGGGATCATGCGTCAAGCCTTCTTTGATGGAATCGAGTAACTCACCACTTGGTTGGCTAATGGAGGCAAAGATGGCTTTACGACTAAGCGCATCGGCCACGGTGTTGGTCTTTCCGGGCTTGTGCTCCATTGAAAAATCGAATTCCATCAAGAAATCTTGCCACCTAGCTTGCTTAGGAGACAATTTCTTTTGGGTTAGAAAATAAGAAATTGCGGAATTATCGGTAAAGACGACAAACCTGGAACCCAAGATGTAATGTCGCCATGTGCGAAGGCAATGGATGACGGCGGTCATCTCCTTCTCTTGAACGGTGTAACGCCTTTCGATATCGTTCAACTTCCGGCTTTCGAAGGCAATGGGATGGACTTCTTGCATCAAAACTCCACCAATCGCATAGTCGGATGCATCGGTGTGGATGACGAACTGCTTGGAATGATCGGGCAAGGCTAGAACGGGCTCACTTACCATGGCTTGTTTAAGCCTTTCGAACGCTTCTTGACAACTTGGACTCCATTCCCAAACTTTGTCATTCTTCAAGAGTTCAGTCAAAGGCATAGCTATGGCGGAGTAACCTTGCACAAATTTACGATAATAGTTAGCTAAACCAAGAAAAGAGCGAAGTTCGGTTACCTTAGTCGGCGGTTCCCAATCGTCGATGGCTCGAACTTTGCTTGGATCCATTCGGATCTTACCACCTCCAATGATGTGGCCTAGGAACGGAACTTCTTGTTGAGCGAAACTACACTTTTCGCGTTTGATATAAAGCTCGTTCTCACGAAGAACCTGCAAAACCTTCCTCAAGTGCAGTAAGTGTTCATGGAAAGTCTTACTATAGATGACAATGTCATCTAAGTAGACAACAACAAAGCGATCAAGAAAAGGTGAAAGTACCTTGTTCATTAAAGTGCAAAATGTTGAGGGAGCGTTTGTAAGGCCAAAAGGCATTACAAGAAACTCAAATGAACCATACCTTGTGATGCACGCGGTTTTGGGCTCGTCACCTTCGGCTATACGGACTTGATAGTACCCCGAACGTAGATCTAACTTTGTGAAGAATCTAGCACTTCCAAGTTGATCAAATAAATCGGAAATTAAAGGAATAAGGTATTTGTTCTTTACCGTAAGCTTGTTTAGAGCGCGGTAGTCGACACACATGCGCAAGCTACCATCTTTCTTCTTTTGAAAGAGAATGGGTGCTCCAAACGGTCCATTGGATGGGCGAATGAACCCGGCATCCAAGAGCTCTCCAAGTTGCTTTCGGAGCTCTTCTAACTCCGGTGGAGCCATTCGGTAAGGTGCTTTGCTCGGCGGCTCGGCATTTGGCACCAACTCAATTCGATGATCCACCTCACGCTTGGGTGGCAAAGCCTTCGGCAATTCGGAAGGCATAGTGTCCTCGAACTCCACGAGAACACATTCCACTTCTTCGGGAACTTCTGTTGAGTGTGTAAAAGTTCTATTATTTACACCCGTTTTAACCCATATTTCTGCTGCATTCAAGCATCATTGCATTGCATTTAGGTTAGTTTTCAATAAAACATCACAATTATATAAAAGGCACGGATTCTACTAAAAGATGGCGTATTTTGCAGGTAGCTGCCATGGTTGACGATGAAGGCAGGCGCAGGGCAGATAAGCAGGAAAGCTGAACTGGACAAGCAGTCGAAGAAGATGAACCTGTCACGGACCTGTCGTGACAGCAACCATATGAAGAGGAAAAGTAAAATGGACCTCGACAGATAGAGAAAAATCTGCTCATCTATCGTGTGGAAGCCAAATATTTTTCCAAGCCCCGGATCAAAAGATATGTCAAGCCAAAGCTCAAGGAGAAGAAATTCCTAGAAACAAGGATGCGGCTGGAAAGTAGGAGACTTTAGAGATTTAGTCTTTATTAGAATCTTACTTTTAATTAAAGTTGTAATCCTTGTTACCTTAGATAACTTGAGCCCAAAGCTTATATAAGGGCATAGATTAAACCTAGAGCAGAACGGATTACCCCATAACCGAAACCTAAACCCCCTGTCGTCCACCTGTCACCGACATGTTCTAAATCCCCCTAGGGCTACGGGTTGTTTTGTAAAGTAGTTGCAAGGGTTGCTTTGTTTTAGGATTTTTTCAAGTTCAATAAAATAAACTTCAAGTTCTTTTATCTTGGTTTTAATATCTTGCAAGAGCATCGGGAGAGCATTGTGAGGTTATCCATTTACTTAGCATCGGGAGAGTTAAGTATACGAAAGAGATAAGAGCGCGTTCTCTAGTTTATAGTTGAACCATCTCGTGCCTAGGGATAGGGCGAGGTTAAGTGGCTAAGGAAGAATTCATACATATCGGTGTTCATCCTTCGATTCACGTCGGGAGGTATCATCAAAGACGTGATCATCGGCAGACTTGTGCCTAGAGATAGGGCAAGGCAGATCTGGGATTCTTGCCAAGCTTGAAGTACGGAGTTAGTGTTCGCTGCCGCGACAGCTAACGGACAGCCGCCGCGACAGGTGCTGTCGGCGACGGGCGCGACGACAGAACTGGAGATCCTAAGCAATTCAATACCTGCACTACTGAGCAACTCAATACCAGCCCATTCTCTCTATCTTGATTTCTCAATCTTTTATTTTACGTTTTTACCTTATTATTCTCGTGACAACTCTTAATTATTTCCTTTACTTTCGTGCAGTAAACAAGGTGAAGTCATTAGCCCAATCCCTGTGGAGACGATATCCGATACTTCGTATCACTTTACTACTTGCGTCGTGTACACTTGCACTACAATTGCGATAGACTATTTTACACGCAACAAGTTTTTGGCGCCGTTGCCGGGGACTGGCAACATAACTATATCTTTCTTTTATTGCACTTGTTGCTTTTATTTTTATTTTTATTTTCGTTTTTATTTTTCTTTAATTTTTCTTTTGTGTTTTCAACTCTTGCTTTTCACGAGGTTTTCTTGTTTATGCGCAGATCCAAAAGAGGTGAAGATCCTGAGTATAAATTAGATCCGGAGATCGAACGTTCCTACAATCTCAAGAAACAACTTCGCCGACTTTTAGACAGAAACGAATATCTCGAGGAACAGCTAGAGAAGATGGGTCATAACCAACCTGCTGGTGGATTCATACCACCCCTTGGCAATAATAACCCACCTGTCGCCGATCCGCCCGCAGCAGGTGGACGACGGTCATGTCGTGACTACATGCTGAATGATCATGTAGAGCTGGAGACCACGCTGCCGGATATTGATGTTGATAACTTCGAGCTTAAACCTGTCATGTTTAGTATGATCAACAACGCCGGACAGTTTAGTGGTTCTGCGACAGAAGATGCTAGGGAGCATCTCAAAACGTTCCAGGAGATCTGTGGTTCGTTTAGACTGCCAGGAGTTAGTCCGGAGATACTGAGGCTTCGGTTATTCCCTCACTCCTTGAGGGACAGAGCTAAAACTTGGTGGAATAAACTAACACCGGGTTCTATTATGACTTGGGCAGATCTAACTCGTGAATTCTTATCTCGTTTTAATCCTTCGCATTTATCTGAGCGATTATGTAATGAAATTGCTACTTTTCAACAGGAAGATGACGAGCCAATGCACGAGGCCTGGGACAGGTTTACTACTCTTCTTCGAAACTGCCCTATGCATGGATTCCCCGTCTGGAATCAGGTTACGAAGTTCTATAATGCTGCCAATCTACAAACTCGCATCCGAATTGATTCTGCAGCAAATGGATTATTATTGGATAAAGATCCAGACGAGGCCCTGCAAGTTTTGAAAAATCTGGCCAAGAATGAGGAGCAGTTTCCGACTGCAAGAAGAGGGGGTAAACGGGTACTTGCTGTCAAGGACTATGAGGCCGACAGCACTATGAAATCACAGGTAGCATTCCTCACTAAAGCCATGAAACACTTATTGAATGAAGAGGACTTACGAGGATTTGCTGTCGAGGAAGTTTGTACTATCTGTGAGGGAAATCATAGTAGGGATGAGTGCCCTATAAATGTAGAAGAAGGAAAATATGTTGGAAATTACAAGCCGAATTATAATTCCAACAACTACAACCCTAATTGGAGGAAAGATCCCAAATTTTCTTGGAGTAATCCCAACAATGCTCTGAATCCGCAAGCGCATCATCAGAATCAAGGGGTCCTAGATTGTTGACGCGACAGCAACTGCCGCCGCAAAACCTGCCGCAGAACCTGCCGCCGCAGCAGCAACAGCAGCCACCACCTGCCACGAGTAGTATATTGGAACAGACTCTGGCCACTTTTATGTCTCAGACTGGTACGTATATGGAGAATATTAATCAGTTTGTCAAGAAGACGGAAAACTTTATGGATGAAACCAAGATGAGAATGACAAATCATGAGGCTACCTTGAAATCTCTAGAGACACAAATGGGTCAGGTGTCCCAGCATATTAAGCCAAGGCAGAATGGAGGTTTCCCTAGTAATACTGAAAATGCTAGACCACCCCCACATGAGCAATGCAAGGCGATTACTACTAGGAGTGGGAAAAAGTTACCAGGGCCGGAAAAAGAAGCTGAAACAGAAAAGGAACCTGCCTTGGATAAACCTGCCGAGGAAGTTGCCCCGACAGGTGATAAACAGACTGCTGCCGATGAACCTATCCCGACAGCAGAAGCGACAGAGGAGAAAAAAGATGACTACCATCCTCAGATTCGCATGCAGTGGGAAGGACGCATTGCTGACTATCGTCCCCCACCACCCTTCCCTCAACGGATACAGCAAGCTAAGCATGAATCTCAACTTAAAAAGATTTATGATATTTTTAAACAAGTTCATATTAATATTCCGTTGTTAGATGCTGTTAGGGAGATGCCCGGTTACGCTAAATTTCTCAAGGATGTCATGTCGAAAAAATCTAAACTTGGGGAATTTGAAACAGTAAGGATGCAAGAAGGTTGCATGAGTATTCTTCATCGGCAGCCACCCCAGAAAAAGAAGGATCCGGGGAGCTTCATCATACCTTGTGTAATCGGCGACAAATTCGTGGGTAAGGCACTTTGTGATCTTGGAGCTAGTGTTAATCTAATGCCCAAATCTGTTTTTCAGAAATTAGGTATTGGCAAGGCGCGGCCCACGACAGTTACCCTACAGCTAGCCGACCGCTCTTACGTTCACCCCGAGGGAAAAATTGAAGATATTTTGGTAAGAGTGGATAAGCTTATTTTTCCTGCTGACTTTCTTATTTTAGATTATGAGGCAGATGAGAACGCACCAGTCATCCTTGGGCGACCCTTCTTAGCCACGGGAAGATCATTGATTGATGTGGAGAAAGGAGAACTCACCATGCGCGTAAACGATCAACAAATTAAGTTGAATGTTCTCCAAGCAATGAAACATGCTGATGTGGACGAGGAATGCAAGGCCATCATTGAGGTGACCTTTGATTACCCCTGCATCAGGTCAGGCTGCCGTGATAAGAAATTTGGTCACTGCTGCGACAGCCACCTACAGGCCTGTCACGATAGCGATGACGACAGCACCGACGACAGCAACTCCTCTGAATCCGATACATCTGATACTGAAGGTCATGAGGATGTAAACTGGTTAGACCATCGTCCAGGTAAGTTATTCGAACCTTTAAATTACACTTCGGATAACCATATAATCCAAAAGCCCTCTACTGTTGCACCACCTGTCTTAGAACTTAAGCCCCTGCCAGGGCAGCTTAAATATGCTTATCTTGGTTGTGATGACACGCTGCCCGTAATCATCTCTGCTAAGCTGCCGCAGGAACAGGAACGACAGCTGATTAACATGCTAAGGCAGCACAAAAAGGCGATTGGATGGACGATAGCAGACATTCAGGGTATTAGTCCGGCAATATGCATGCACAAAATCCTCCTAGAGGAAGATCATAAGCCGACCATTGATGCCCAAAGGCGGTTAAACCTTGCGATGAAGGAAGTAGTGCGTAAAGAGATAATTAAATGGTTAGATGCTGGTATTATTTACGCCATCTCCGACTGCAAATGGGTAAGCCCGATGCAATGTGTTCCCAAGAAAGGAGGAATGACCGTGATAACCAATGAGAACAATGAGTTAATCCCAACCAGGACTATGACCGGTTGGAGGGTTTGTATGGACTATCGGAAGCTTAACAAAGCTACCCGAAAAGACCACTTTCCTTTACCCTTTATTGATCAAATGCTTGATAGATTAGCGGGTAAGCCTTACTACTGTTTTCTTGATGGTTACTCAGGTTACAACCAAATTGCTATTGCACCAGAGGACCAAGAGAAAACGACTTTCACATGCCCCTACGGAACGTACGCATTTAGGAGGATGCCGTTTGGCCTCTGTAACGCACCTGCCACCTTCCAAAGGTGCATGATGGCAATATTCTCCGACATGGTAGAGGACTTCCTTGAGATTTTCATGGATGATTTTTCCGTCTTTGGAGACGATTTTGAGAGCTGCCTCGGCAATCTTCAAAAGGTACTTGAAAGATTTGAAAAAGCTAATCTTGTTCTAAATTGGGAAAAATGCCATTTTATGGTAGATGAAGGGATAGTTCTAGGCCATAAGATTAGCTGCCGTGGGATAGAAGTCGACAGGGCAAAAATTGAAGTCATAGAGAAGCTGCCACCGCCAACCACAGTCAAGGGCATTAGGAGTTTTTTAGGGCATGCTGGTTTTTATAGAAGATTTATTGCAAATTTTTCAAAGATCACCAAGCCGCTATGCCATCTTCTAGAGCAGAACCGACCCTTTGACTTTAATGAGGAATGTACTGAAGCATTCAAGGTTCTGAAGGAAAAGTTAGTGACAGCCCCCATAGTACAGCCACCAGACTGGACACAACCATTCGAGATCATGTGTGATGCTAGTGACTATGCTGTCGGGGTAGCACTTGGGCAGCGCAGAGACAGGTTGTTTCACGTCATATATTATGCCAGCAAAACATTAAATGATGCCCAAGTGAACTATACCACCACAGAAAAGGAACTGTTAGCTGTGGTGTTCGCCGTCGACAAGTTTCGTTCTTACATACTTGGAACGCAAGTAATAATACACACCGACCATTCTGCCCTCAAGTATTTGTTCGCAAAGAAGGATGTGAAGCCTAGGCTGATACGATGGATCTTGCTATTACAAGAGTTCGACCTTGAGATCAAAGACAAAAAGGGGACAGAAAATCAAGTGGCAGACCACTTGTCGAGGTTGAAAACGGGACAGAGCTTACCGTTAGATGAGACACACATACTGGAGACCTTCCCAGATGAGCAGCTCTTTGCTGCCGCAATCGCTGTCGCGACAGCCATGGCGGCAGGTAAGTCTTCTAACCTTCCCTGGTATGCTGATTTCGTTAATTTTATAGTTAGCGGAATATTACCTTCTGATCTTAATTATCAAGCCAGGAAGAGGTTCCAAAATGATGTTAAGCATTATTATTGGGACGAACCTCTTCTTTTCAAAATGTGCGCAGATCAGGTTATAAGAAGGTATGTACCACAATAAGAACAAGAAGACATTCTCCATCACTGTCATGCTTCACAATATGGAGGTCACTTAGGAGGCAATAAAACTGCTGCCAAGGTGCTGCAGTCAGGGTTCTACTGGCCGACACTATATAAAGATGCACATGAATTTTACAAAAACTGTGACAGGTGTCAGCGGACAGGTAACATCTCGAGGAGAAACGAGATGCCACTGCAGAATATTCTAGAAGTCGAGATCTTCGACGTTTGGGGGATTGATTTTATGGGACCATTCCCATCTTCATGTGGAAATTTGTACATCCTCCTAGCAGTGGATTATGTCTCCAAGTGGGTTGAAGCAATCGCAACTCAAAAGAATGATGCCAAGACGGTCCAAAAGTTTTTGCATAAAAACATTTTTTCTAGATTTGGCATCCCTAGGGCGATTATCAGTGATGAAGGGAGACATTTCGATAATAGGGTAATTGCTGCCGCCTTGAAAAAATATGGTGTCAAGCACAGGATCGCGACAGCATACCACCCACAGACCAATGGACAGGCTGAGATATCCAATAGGGAAGTGAAGAACATTCTTGAAAAGATGGTTAAATCAACGAGGAAAGATTGGTCTTTACTTCTAAATGATGCATTATGGGCATACAGGACAGCTTTCAAGACTCCATTGGGTATGTCTCCATTCCGACTGATTTATGGGAAAACCTGTCACTTGCCTGTCGAGATCGAGCACAAAGCATATTGGGCAATCAAGGCAGTGAATATGGACTTGGACAAGGCCGGCCATAAAAGGTTATTAGATCTAAACGAGATTGAAGAATTACGGACAATGGCCTACGACAACGCAAGGATTTACAAGGAAAAGACTAAGAAGTGGCACGACAAGAAACTGCTGCCACGTCAGTTCTGCCCAGGGCAGCTTGTGTCGTTATTCAATTCTAGACTTAAACTCTTCCCAGGAAAGCTAAAGTCTAGATGGTCTGGCCCGTTCCAAGTAGTTCAAGTTTTTCCCCATGGTGCCATCACAATTCAATCATTAAAAGACGGGCATCAATTCAAAGTCAATGGACAGCGCCTCAAGCACTATCAGGGGACTGAAGCCCCAGGAATAAAGGAAGTGGTTACTTTAGGTGATGCCCCACAAGGCATCCCTAATTTAACCTAATTTTTTATTTATTTTATTTATTTATTATTTATTAGGAAATTAGGTTAATTTTTGAATAATGTTTTGTTTTTCTAATTTCAGTTTTTAGGAAATAAAGGAGTCAAGAAGGAAAGAAGAAGTGGCCCAAGCCCACCGCCCATCCATCAGCCAAATAAAGCCCATTTATGATAACCTGTCGTTTCGGCTGCCGCCGCGGACGGATATGACAGGCTGTCAACAGACTGACACGGCAGACGCAGAAGCGTGCGGCAGACGCGTAACAGACGAATAAATGCGTGTCAGACGCGCCAGACACGCTAAATCCAATCTGCCGCTCCGTTCTTCACGCCTGCCGTTGCGACATTAAATGGGCAGCTCCTCGACCGCTATATAACCCCCTTCCCATTTTCATTTTTCATCACTTCTGATTTTTTCTCTCTTGTTATTTTTCTCCTCTAGTTTTATTTCCTTTCTCGTTTTCACAGCCCTTGCAACCAATATATCATCGAGACAAACCCGCCGTAGCACTGCTGCCGCCTCTTCTTCCGCAGCAGCATCCCCCTTCGCCAACAAAGAGTTATGGGAGGAACGTGGCTTCGTGTACATCCGACAGACGCCCAACATGAGACTCCGGCCGTTCATTTTCAAGGCCATCAAGGCTCAACTATGGGAGTCTTTTGCTGAACAATCGGCCGAGCTTAACGACACCTTAGTCCGAGAATTCTACGCAGCCATAGACAGCAGAACGGCGACATCTGTCACTGTTCGGGGAGTGCAAGTACCTTTCACTGCCGACAGCATCAATCACATGTTTGGCCTTTTCTTTGGCCCCGGTGATGATGCTCACCAGGAATTCATCGACTCCCTCGACTCTGCCACTTACGATGCCATCATGGTGGAGTTGACAGAGGCCGGTACATCATGGACAACCAGCAAGAAGAACCCCCACTCCGTCAATAGGGGGCAACTCCGCCCGGAAGCCAAACTTTGGAACGCTTTCATCAAAAAGCGTATCCTGCCCTCGTCCCACCATACGACAGTCAACCGACAGCGGCTTGCCCTGATTCACTCCATCATGCACAACAGGGCCATTAATGTGGGCAGATATATGAGGGATAGCATCTTGGACTGTGCCTTCCGCTCTGACTCACGCCTCTGCCTGCCGTTCACCATAACTTCCCTCTGCCGATGTGCTGCGGTGCCCGAGGATCCCTCCGACAAAATCAGGAAGGGCAGAGGTTGGACAGACAATAACATCAACAGCCTCATAGAGCTGATCGCGGCTACACCTGTCTCCTCCTTCAACCCTGCTGGCTCACCCGCAGAATCATCAGAGGAACCACCCACCGACCCTGCCACCGAGCCTGCCCCTGATGCTGGAACCAACGCCACTCCGACAGACCAGTCCGCCCTCATCCTAGCTACTTTACAACGGGTAGAGGAACGCCAAATGGGATTGATGACATTTATTCGGGACTTCACGAACTCCACGGTAAATTTTATTACCCAAACTTTAAATTTTCCCGATGTTCAATTCCCTACTTTTCCTGCCCATTATTTCCATATCCCCACTCCTGTCCACACACATGTCCACACGCCCACACCACCTGCCTCCCCGTCCCACTCGACTGCTTCCACCAAATCACCTGCCCCGACGGCAGAAGGCAGCCCACCGGCAGACACCTCCCCTCGAGGAACCAAGAGACCTGCCACTGATGACAGCCCTCTTATCCGGAGGAATTTGGAGAGTGACTTTACGAGGGTAAAGAGGATTAAACATGTGGCAGACAAGAAAAGGCTGCCTAAGGCTAGTACCACTACCACCAGCAGTTGGGACAGCGGCAGCAGTTCCGATGTTCAGCCCGTGGAGCAACCTATCTCTGAACCTGTCCAGCCTCCCCCACATCGCAGACGCCGCCGTCAGATCCGAATCAGCAGCAGCAGCGAGGGCAGCGACTGAAAATTTAAGTTTTTATTTTCCTCTGATTGCTGCCTGCCTTTATATTTTGTGATGTACTTTTTCTTTATTGTTCATGTCATTTTGCATTGAGGGCAATGCAACCCTCGAGTTTGGGGGTGGCAACCCTCCATCATTAATGGAGTCTTAAGTACATCTTTTTATTATTTGTTGTGTCTTTTTATTATTTGTTGTGTCTTTTATGTACTTAATTTAAGTTTTAAGTTAAAAAAAATCAGAAAAAGATTAAACTGTTGGCTTAAAACTGTGAAGTTAACTTACCTGTCATGACATCTCTGTCGTGGCAGCATCTTTAGGACAGGTTAAGGAGAAGTTTAGAGCCTTTCTATAGTTCTGAAAACTTAAACACCATTGTGACTGTTATACTGCTTAGATTTCTTTTAGCCAAACTAGAATAGGAAAGCTTAGCACTTAGAGTAGAAAAGAGACTAGAATCTCAGGAAACCTAGAGGTGCCTACCACTGGCTTTAGGCAGATAACCAGAGAAAAACTTCTAGAGGTGCCTATCACCGGCTCTAGACAGTTAACTAGAGGTGCCTGAAATACTGGCTCTAGTAAAAGAGAAGACATTTGAAAAAACGAAATAACTAGAGGTGCCCAATTCTGGCTCTAGTAGGAAAGAGAAAGAAAACAGTCTCATAGGAAAAACTCTAAACAAGCCAAATTCGAATATTCTAGTGAAACTAATAGAGTCTTGGCATATAACTGTTCACAAGCATGCACACACTGCACGAGAGCTATAGGGAGATTCCGGACAGATCCTAACCTTTCCGACAGGTTGCTGCCGCCATAGAGAATGAGCGACGGGTAAGGGACAGTTCACTGTTTGAAGGCCAACGCAAAATTTTTTTCCTGTTTTCAATTTTTCTTTTAGGTTTAATTGCTTGAGGGCAAGCAAAAACTTGAGTTTGGGGGTGTGTTGAGTGTGTAAAAGTTCTATTATTTACACCCGTTTTAACCCATATTTCTGCTGCATTCAAGCATCATTGCATTGCATTTAGGTTAGTTTTCAATAAAACATCACAATTATATAAAAGGCACGGATTCTACTAAAAGATGGCGTATTTTGCAGGTAGCTGCCATGGTTGACGATGAAGGCAGGCGCAGGGCAGATAAGCAGGAAAGCTGAACTGGACAAGCAGTCGAAGAAGACGAACCTGTCACGGACCTGTCGTGACAGCAAGGTGACAGCAACCATATGAAGAGGAAAAGTAAAATGGACCTCGACAGATAGAGAAAAATCTGCTCATCTATCGTGTGGAAGCCAAATATTTTTCCAAGCCCCGGATCAAAAGATATGTCAATCCAAAGCTCAAGGAGAAGAAATTCCTAGAAACAAGGATGCGGCTGGAAAGTAGGAGACTTTAGAGATTTAGTCTTTATTAGAATCTTACTTTTAATTAAAGTTGTAATCCTTGTTACCTTAGATAACTTGAGCCCAAAGCTTATATAAGGGCATAGATTAAACCTAGAGCAGAACGGATTACCCCATAACCGAAACCTAAACCCCCTGTCGTCCACCCGTCACCGACATGTTCTAAATCCCCCCTAGGGCTACGGGTTGTTTTGTAAAGTAGTTGCAAGGGTTGCTTTGTTTTAGGATTTTTTCAAGTTCAATAAAATAAACTTCAAGTTCTTTTATCTTGGTTTTAATATCTTGCAAGAGCATCGGGAGAGCATTGTGAGGTTATCCATTTACTTAGCATCGGGAGAGTTAAGTATACGAAAGAGATAAGAGCGCGTTCTCTAGTTTATAGTTGAACCATCTCGTGCCTAGGGATAGGGCGAGGTTAAGTGGCTAAGGAAGAATTCATACATATCGGTGTTCATCCTTCGATTCACGCCGGGAGGTATCATCAAAGACGTGATCATCGACAGACTTTTGCCTAGGGATAGGGCAAGGCAGATCTGGGATTCTTGCCAAGCTTGAAGTACGGAGTTAGTGTTCGCTGCCGCGACAGCTAACGGACAGCCGCCGCGACAGGTGCTGTCGGCGACGGGCGCGACGACAGAACTGGAGATCCTAAGCAATTCAATACCTGCACTACTGAGCAACTCAATACCAACCCATTCTCTCTATCTTGATTTCTCAATCTTTTATTTTACGTTTTTACCTTATTATTCTCGTGACAACTCTTAATTATTTCCTTTACTTTCGTGTAGTAAACAAGGTGAAGTCATTAGCCCAATCCCTGTGGAGACGATATCCGATACTTCGTATCACTTTACTACTTGCGTCGTGTACACTTGCACTACAATTGCGATAGACTATTTTACACGCAACAACTTCTTCGGCTTCAATCGCCTCGTCTTCCTTGAGCATGGCAAGGAAAGACTCTTCCTCCTTTCGCATACCATTGCGAAACTGGATGGAAGACAACATCTTGGATTGGATACCTACATCTCGACTCATGGGCACCAAACATTGTTGGGCGCGATCGAGCACAACAAATACATCGGCAAAGGGCAAGAGAAGTGCATTAATCTTGTCCAAAAAAGATAAACCAATCACAAGATCATAATCATCAAGAGGAATTACCTTAATATCCTCACAGCCTTTCCAACTACCAAGTTGGATCTCGACCCTTTTTGCAACTCCGGCAATGGGCGCTTCTTTCGAGTTGACCGTCTTAATCCACCCACTCGTCTTCAACACGTTGAGATTGAGTTTTTGGGCGGCTCCTTCGGAAATGAACAGCTCGAAAGCTCCGGTGTCCACAAGTGCACGCAATTGCTTTCCGCAATCGTGACTTCTACAAACATAAGACCACTTTTGGGCTTGTTAGATAAAGAATTCACTTGGAGATTACTTACAATTGCTCCAAGTTGGGCGGTGGGCTCGTCGTTGACTTTGACGGTAGAAAGACTTGTCCTTTGTGGGCAATCTCGAATATGGTGAGGTCCCTTGCAATGGAAACATCCTCGTCTCTCCCATGGTTTAGTTGATCGGCCTTGTTGGTTATTGTTGTTGGACGACCTATCGTGGTTAAATTTCTCACCTCCGACTTTGGCATTCTTGTCTCCCCAACCTTTGGATTTTGGTTTTGGTTTGGGCGAGTCTCGCTTTTCGAACTTGGCTATTGCCTCGGTCTCGTCAAGGGCATGGGAAAGATCTTTGACACCACGTCTTTCCAACTCCATGTTAGCCCATCGGTTCAACCCATCCATGAAAATTGAGAAGCCTTCATCTTCTCCTAAGTTGGTGATTTGGAGCTTTAACTCGATGAACTTCTTCACATAGTCATGGATGTTGTTGTCGTGCTTGAGTTGGCGTAGCTTTGAGCGCAACTCTCTTTGAGCATTCTTGGGATAGAACGCCTCATGAATCTTGTTTTGAAGTTCTTCCCAAGTATCTACGGGAACGTCTCCATCGGAGTCGACACACATGCATCTCCACCATAAAAGAGCATTGTGAGTAAAATAACTAGAAGCAATATTTACCTTAGTGGATTCATCCACGATGTTGGTGCTGCGGAAATATTGGTTCATGCTCCACAAGAAAGTATCGGTTTCTTGAGCATCTCTCGATCCTTTGAATTCCTTTGGTTTCGGCACATCGGCTAGCACTCTACTCGGACTTGAAACAACTCCGTTGGCTACGGCGGACTTATAGATGTTGAGCTCGGCCCTTAGCACATTCATCGCCTTCTCTAGTTCGGTTAGCCCATCTTTAAGAGATCTATTCTCCAACTCCACGGTCTCGAGTCTATCTTCGAGGTCCTGGGAATCATCCTTGCAACCATCACCCCGAGATTCCAACGTATCTAGTCGGTTCTCAACAACATTGAGTCTATCTCTCGACTCATTCGTGTTGTCCTCCAAACGGGTAACTTTGTCTTGCAAGGTTGAGATGACATCTCTCGAACTACCCCTCTTGGCTTTTCCACCACGAGTCTCCATAGGCTTTGAGGTGCCGTCGACGGGAGCGTCACTTGGATTCGTCATCTCGAACAACTTCTTCGCTAAAACGTAGGCTCTGATACCACTTGTCACGGGGTTAGGCTTATATGGCTAGCTCGTGCGGCACTTGGTCGGGAAAGGACTTCGAAAGGGACCAAGTAAGCCTTAAATTCAAGTCTTGGCTTGGCTAGGTGAGCGGAAGCGTTGCGAAGAAAGAAAGAAAGGAGATGGCTCGAGTGATTTGCAAAACGAAGAGCCTCGTTAAAACCCCCTCTAAGCCTAGTTAGGGGGAAAAGAGTACTCGACGTTGCTATTCTTTTATTGATGAAAGAAAGTAAGAAAAAAAGGGAATTCAGGATGATTACAAGTGAGGGGGTGAGGCCCTATTTATAGCCTGGCACCTCCCGATCTAACGGTCACTATCGATTACAATGGATGACCAAGATTGGCCTAATATATCTAATGAAGGCAAGAGAATACTATCCATGATTCCTTCCATCTTGGTAGGTATTCTTTCCTTCTGAAAAGGATTTGAATCTCCATGAATCGAGGAAGATTGGCATGCTTGATCCTTGCCTTGAATACCATGGTCAAAGGGGTAGATATTCCCCAAGAGTTAGGCTTGAATGGTCATGGATGATGGAAACTCGGACAGGCCCATAGGTGTGGCTGGACGGGCTGCTCGGTGCTGCTCAGACAGGCCCTCGGGTGTTGCGCGGACATGCCCTCGGGTGCTGCTGGACAGGCTTCTCGGTGCTGCTCGGACAGGCCCTCGGGTGTGCGCGGACAAGGCTGCACGGACATGCCCAGGGTTCTTGGCAAGGCCCCTCGGGCTGTTGGCTTGGCTGGTTTGTAGCCCCATGGGTGCGGCAGAGTGGGCTGGACGGACTAGGGCCCCGTGGGTGCTGGAAATGGCCCCTAGGTGTGCGGCAGAATAGACCCTAGGGTTCACTGTTGCGTGTAAAATAGTCTATCGCAATTGTAGTGCAAGTGTACACGACGCAAGTAGTAAAGTGATACGAAGTATCGGATATCGTCTCCACAGGGATTGGGCTAATGACTTCACCTTGATTTACTGCACGAAAGTAAAAGAAATATTTGAGAGTTGTCACGAAATTAATGAAGTAAAAACGAAAATAAAAGGATTGAGTTATCAAGATGGAGAGAATGGGCTGGTATTGAATTGCTCAGTAGTGCAGGTATTGAGTTGCTTAGGATCTCCAGTTCTGTCGTCGCTCCCGTCGCCGACAGCACCTGTCGCGGCGTCTGTCCGTTGGCAGTCGCAGCAGCAGACACACCAACTCAGTACTTCAAGCTTGGCAAGAATCCCAGATCTGCCTTGCCCTATCCCTAGGCACAAGTCTGTCGATGAACACGTCTTTGATGATACCTCCCGGCGTGAATCGAAGGATGAACACCGATGTGTATGAATTCTTCTTTAGCCACTTAACCTCGCCCTATCCCTAGGCACGAGATGGTTCAACTATAAACTAGAGAACGCGCTTCTATCTCTTTCGTATACTTAACTCTCCCGATGCTAAGTAAATGGATAACCCCACAATGCTCTCCCGATGCTCTTGCAAGATATTAAAACCAAGATAAAAGAACTTGAAGTTTATTTTATTGAACTTGAAAAATCCTAAAACAAAGCAACCCTTGCAACTACTTTACAAAACAACCCGTAGCCCTAGGGGGAATTTAGAACATGTCGGTGACAGGTAAACGGCAGGGGGGTTTAGGTTATCGGTTATGGGGTAGAATGAGGGATGATCTCTCCTAGGTCAAAACTATGCCCTTATATAAGCTTTGGGCTCAAGTATTCTAAGGTAACAAGGATTACAACTTTAATTAAAAGTAAGATTCTAATAAGGACTAAATCTCTAAAGTCTCCTACTTTCCAGCCGCCTCCTTGTTTCATGGAAATTCTCCTCCTTGAGCTTTGGCTTGATATATCTTTTGATCCGGGGCTTGGAAAAATATTTGGCGTTCACACGACAGACGAGCAGATTTTTCTCTATCTATCGAGGTCCACTTGACTTTTCCTCTTCATAAATCTGCTGTCACCATGCTGTCACGACAGGTCCATGACAGGTTCGTCTTCTTTGGCTGCTTGTCCAGTTCCGCTCTCCTGCTTCTCTGCCCTGCGCCTGCCTTCATCTTCTACTATGACAGATACCTGCAAAAATAGCCATCTTTTAGTAGAATCCGCGCCTTTTATATAATTGTGATGTTTTATTGAAAACTAACCTAAATGCAATGCAATGATGCTTGAATGCAGCAGAAATATGGGTTAAAAAGGGTGTAAATAATAGAACTTTTACACACTCAACATTCACCACGGTAACAATATGAAAACACATCATAAAATCCATTTAACGTTAATTTTCATGATGGATCATTTTTTGATTCATCGACCGTGCATAAAATCACACAACTAATCCATCTAGAACATAAAATAAATCCACCTAACTTTAAATTTTTTGATGTATCATTGTTGGATTCATTGTTCATGCATAAAATTACAAAATTAATCATCAAATGTTAACCCTTTCTTTACAAAGAACCTAATAAAGTTAAAGCCTCTTTTGAAGAAAAAGCTCATCTAACACATAAAATAAATATTTTTAAATAAATATTCGTTTAATAGTTTAAACATGCAACCACAAATTTGTTGATAAATATATGAAAGAATGCCGTTTTAATAAAATAGTAATTTTAATTAATCACTTAATAAAGTAGGCTTAAGGATGCTAGAAGCCTTTGAATTTTTTTTAACAATAAAAGTGAATCAATTAAGCCCTTTGACCAATTTTAATCATTCATTTTAACAGTTTTTTTTCATGTGATAATAATGTCACGTGGCACACTACAATTCTATCATGTGACATTTGTTGATTTTTTAGAAAACCATTTTTACAATTTTTATAAGTTTTTAAGAATTTTTAGAACTCTTAAAGAATGTTTTAAATAAAATAAAATAAAATAATGAAAATTCCAAGTGACATTACTGTAACACAACACATTGCACCAACTAATCTAGAAAAACTGTTAAATTTAACAATCAACGTTATTCAAAGGGGGTGAATTGATGAAATTTTTTAGTATAAGAGTTTAATGGGTGAAATTTAACAATCAACATTATCCAAAAGTACTGTTAAATTAATACATTTACATTTTTTTCTGTATATTGAATATAAATCCTTTTAATTGATTAATTAATAGAAGCAATGTTGATGGTGATTGCACCAAAATACTTCTACAAACAGGAGCAGCAAATTTCTGTCACCTTATCCGTGTAAGAAAATTAGGATGGGACCAGGGCAATCAAAGTCAGGGAATTAAGAAAAAGAAATAGAATTAATGACATTTATTTATGTAAAAAGAAAAAAAGAAATAGAATCAATAACATTTATGTAAAAAGAAAAAGGAAATATAATTAATGACAAAATATATTCTAAATCTCAATCTTTGATGACTCGAATCTGAATCAGCAGATCCTATATATACGCCAGGAGACACAGCCTCTCCCTCCCAACCAAATCAGCGCACACACACAGGACACAGCCTCCGTCGAAGATATGTCTGAGTCCTTCCGGTCGCCTTCCTCTTCGGCAGCTAAGAAACGCGGTCCTACAACAACTGATTTGTACAAACTCGAGATGAAGGTGCCTTTGTTTGTTAGTTTCCCCTTGGTCTTTCTTTGTGTTATAGAATCCTAATCCGTTATTTAATTTAATGTAGGTTGCTGAACTAAGAGTCAAGAGGGCAAACCTTTTAAAGAAACATACCGACATTCGCCAAAAGGTCATTAATAAAGTCATCGAAAACAGAGTCTTGAAAGCCAATGTTGAAACATTGGAATCAAAGGTAAAAGACTTGTTTGATATATTGGTCTTGAAGCCCTCTTTCAATTCTGCAATGCTCAAACCTGTCGATATTCATATTGTTGTTGAAAAGCTGATCCGAGTTATCAGAAATTTTAGACATCTTTCTATGCATGATGTAGTAGATAACACTATGAACATGGGTGAACTTTTTTCTTTTTCTAGGTGAAAATGCGTAAAGAATTGTTCGAAAGTGTCTTCGGTTTTAGCTTTGACTCAATCGAAATATCAACAATGTTGTCATCAATTCATGGAAGTCTCTCCAATACATCCACGGATGCTGCTGTTTCGGGAACCAACAATGAACTCTCTGACACTTGTTCGGATGAAAACATATAACCGAATTCAGCAGGATTCAGGAACACATATTGGACGAACAACTTCTTTGCAGTGAGGAAAATATTAGAAGTTAGTTATTGTTTGTTAATGGGTTAGTTAGGTGGTTAAATGACAGATCAGCAATCTTCTTTATATTATTATTAGTATATATATTGGGGCGTGCTAAAGACCATCATCAGTGTCTGGGACACACGGTTCACAGGCCATTTTTGGACCGAGTTGTTCAAGCTTATGGGATCGAGCTTGAACTTCTCGACGAGTGTTCACCCACAGACAGACGGACAGACCGGAGAGTGAATGCACTCGTGGAGATTTATTTGAGGCACTATGTGAGTGTGACGCAGCGTGACTGGCCAAAGCTATTGGACGTGGCTCAGTTCTCTTACAATTTGCATCAGTGAAGCCACCAATCAGAATCCGTTCGAGGTAGTGATAGGGCAGCAACCGCTCACACCCAACGTGGTTACTACCAAGTATGATGGGCCTAATCCACCAGCACACCAGTTTGCCAAGGAGTGGCAAGAACAACATGAGTTAGCCCGAGCTTGTTTGCACAAGGCGGGGAAGAGAACTAAGAAATGGGCAGATCGAAAGCGTAGAGATGTGAACTTTCAAGTTGGTGACCTTGTCCTAGCCAAGTTGATCGAGATTTTGCGCAGCCCAATTGTGCACAAGGGGCTTGTGCGAAGATATGAGGGGCCGTTCAAAGTCTTGAAGAGAGTAGGCATCATGGCCTATAGATTAGAGCTACCATCATCCATTCGAGCTCATCCGGTGTTTCATGTCAACCTACTTAAGCTATTCCATCAGGATGAGGAGGATCCAAATCGGGGCGAGTCACACCGAGCACCAGTCGGAGTGAAAGTCTCTTATGAGAACGAGGTCGAAGAGGTCCAAGCCGAAAGGTTCATCCGTCGACCAGGTCACCAGCCAAGGCATGAGAATTTTGTTCGATGGAAGGGACTTCCCGACAGTGAGGGGAGTTGGGAACTAGCCGAGGACCTTTGGCAGTTCAAGACTTAAGTGGAGCAGTATCATGCAGACCGCGCGGCGAGGGCGTCTCTAGCTCAAGTGGGGGAGAATGTCACGGGCTGCGGGCTAGCGACCGAGCCAATTCAGCACCGGGGTTCATCCAACGCACCCTAGGGTGCACCCAGCACGCACCGGGCCACCTAGGGGGTTTGTTTCAGCACCACGGGCCTGCCTAATCGAGCCTAGGAGGGTCTAGTCCGAATTTGGAATAAGTCTTGGTGATTTTTTAGCCATGTATTTTATTTTTCTTCCTTTATTTCAATAATTTCATGGCTCCCCTTGATTTTAGGGATGTTAGAGATTTAGAAGCAATCGTAGCCGTTGATGTAATTCAATCTAAGTCGTTGGATGTATGGAGCCTCAAGTATAAATAGAGGTTAGCCCATCCTCACTTAATCACTTCATCATTGTGGAATACAACTAGCATTCCCAAACACTTGCTTCTTCTTTGTGCTTGTCATTTTCCCTTTCCGTTGTTCATTTCTATTTCCGCAAGGATTTAAGCCTTTGTGCTTGATCGTTTCAGGCTTACTTAGTCGCAAAAGTTTCAGAAAGCGAGCTAAGGTCGCACGTTCGAGTTAGTGAGATTCTATGGACGTGACAATATATATGAAATAATGTTGTTTTAATAAAATAGTAGTTTTAATTAATCACTTAATAAAAGTAGGCTTGAGGATGGTTGAAGCCTTTAAATTTTAAAAAAAATCAAGTCCTTAATTTTTTTGCACTTAGTTAAGTCTCTAAACAGTTAAAGTGAATCAATTAAGTCATTTGACCAATTTTGATCATCCATTTTAGCGGGGTTTTTTTCTAAACAGTTCTATCATGTGACATTTACTGATTTTTTAGAAAACCATTTTTACAAGTTTATAAGAATTTTTAGAACTTTAAAGATTTTTTTAAATATAATAAAATTATGAAAATACCAAGTGACAACACTGTAACACGATACATGGCACCAACTGGTCTAAAAAAACTGTTAAATTTAACAATCAACGTTATTTAAATAGGTGAATTGATGAAATTTTTTAGTATAAGAGTTTAATGGGTGAAATTTAACAATCAACATTATCCAAAAGTACTGTTAAATTAATACATTTACATTTTTTTCTGTATATTGAATATAAATCATTTTAATTGATTAATTAATAGAAGCAATGTTGATGGTGATTGCACCAAAATACTTCTACAAACAGGAGCAGCAAATTTCTGTCACCTTATCCGTGTAAGAAAATTAGGATGGGACCAGGGCAATCAAAGTCAGGGAATTAAGAAAAAGAAATAGAATTAATGACATTTATTTATGTAAAAAGAAAAAAAGAAATAGAATCAATAACATTTATGTAAAAAGAAAAAGGAAATATAATTAATGACAAAATATATTCTAAATCTCAATCTTTGATGACTCGAATCTGAATCAGCAGATCCTATATATACGCCAGGAGACACAGCCTCTCCCTCCCAACCAAATCAGCGCACACACACAGGACACAGCCTCCGTCGAAGATATGTCTGAGTCCTTCCGGTCGCCTTCCTCTTCGGCCGCTAAGAAACGCGGTCCTACAACAACTGATTTGTACAAACTCGAGATGAAGGTGCCTTTGTTTTTTAGTTTCCCCTTGGTCTTTCTTTGTGTTATAGAATCCTAATCCGTTATTTAATTAAATGTAGGTTGCTGAACTAAGAGTCAAGAGGGCAAACCTTTTAAAGAAACATACCGACATTTGCCAAAAGGTCATTAATAAAGTCATCGAAAACAGAGTCTTGAAAGCCAATGTTGAAACATTGGAATCAAAGGTAAAAGACTTGTTTGATATATTGGTCTTGAAGCCCTCTTTCAATTCTGCAATGCTCAAACCTGTCGATATTCATATTGTTGTTGAAAAGCTGATCCGAGTTATCAGAAATTTTAGACATCTTTCTACGCATGATGTAGTAGATAACACTATGAACATGGGTGAACTTTTTTTCTTTTTCTAGGTGAAAATGCGTAAAGAATTGTTCGAAAGTGTCTTCGGTTTTAGCTTTGACTCAATCGAAATATCAACAATGTTGTCATCAATTCATGGAAGTCTCTCCAATACATCCACGGATGCTGCTGTTTCGGGAACCAACAATGAACTCTCTGACACTTGTTCAGATGAAAACATATAACCGAATTCAGCAGGATTCAGGAACACATATTGGACGAACAACTTCTTTGCAGTGAGGAAAACTAAAGCATACTGTGGAATAAGGCTAATTTCAACTCAAGAATGTCTAGGCTTAGAATGACCCAATAGTCTGGTTTGAAGGGTTGGAAACAATGTCATTCTTTATGTTAATTATGCATTTCAACAGCAGAAAACATTGATTAATCAATATTATATAGTAGTCGATTTTATGCATTTGTCTTTTAAAAGTGACATGCAATATATATGGAATTGATATGCAATTTTCTTTGTATAATGTGAATCAGAGTTCACACTGGTTTGCATAATTTGTTTGAGAAGGAATCTGATTTGGAGCCTTGTGTTTAGGGATGTAAAAACAGGTAATCGGACGGGTTTCAGGTCGGGTACTGTCAGGTCGGGTAAAATCGGATACAGGTCATTTCAGGTCATTTTTCTATTTTGACTCGACTCGGGTCGGGTGCGGGTCCATTTCAGGTCGGGTCCATTTCAAGTCGGGTCCATTTCAGGTCGGGTCTATTTCAGGTCGGGTCAAAACGGGTCGGGTCCGAAGCAGATAATTGACAGGTTAATTCGGGTTCAGATACACTTCAGGTCGGGTCCATTTCAGGTCGGGTCTGTTTCAGGTCGGGTCCGTTTCAGGTCGGGTTCGTTTCAGGTCGGGTCCGTTTCAGGTCGGGTCCATTTCGGGTCGGGTTCATTTCAGGTCGGGTTCATTTCAGGTCGGGTGCATTTCAGGTCGGGTAGTTTCAGGTTGGGTAATTCAGGTCGGGGTATTTTCAGGATTGAAATTCGTATTGAGTTCGAGTTCGGTACAACCGTATAAGTAGTCGATAGACTTTAGGTTGGCCTTCGTCAATCGTCATTGATTTTGAGTTAATTATTTAAAGTCATATCAAATTAAAATTATAAAACATTAGAGTAATTAAAAAAATAATGAAAAATGGGTCAATTTGGACTGAAAATGGGTAAATTTGGATTTAAAATAAAGTTTCACAGATTATAATGAACAAAAATATCAAATTATAATTATAAAACATTAGACAAATTTAAAAGAAAATAAGGAAAATGGGTCAATTTGGAATAAAAATAAAGTTTTGGGGACTATAATGAACAAAAATATCAAATTAAAAGTATAAAAATTAGAGTAATTAAAAAAACAATAAGTAGAGGTTAATTTAGAATAAAAATAAAGTTTTAGGGTCTAGAATGAACAAAGTTTCAAATTAAAATTATAAAACATGATGAATTAAAAGAGTCAATATGGAATTAAAATAAAGTTAAGGGACTGGAATGAAGAAAATATTAAATTAAAATAATAAAACATTAGACAAATTAAACAAAAATAAATATGGGTCAATTTGAAATAAAAATAAAGTTTTAGGCTCTAGAATGATGAAAATATCAAATTAAAATTATAAAACATTGGACGGATTAAAAAACAATGAATATGGGTTTAGAGTTCATACATTTATAGGTACATTATACATACATACATACTTACTTACTTACATATAATATGGTTTAAGGTTTAGGATTTAATGTTTATGGTTTAGGGTTTAGGGAGAAATTCATTAAGGGTTTAGGGCTCATACATACATACATACATACATACATACATACATACATACATACATACATACATACATACATACATACATACATACATACATACATACATACATACATACATACATACATACATACATACATACATACATACATACATACATACATACATACATACATACATACATACATACATACATACATACATACATACATACATACATACATACATACATACATACATACATACATACATACATACATACATACATACATACATACATACATACATACATACATACATACATACATACATACATACATACATACATACATACATACATACATACATACATACATACATACATACATACATACATACATACATACATACATACATACATACATACATACATACATACATACATACATACATACATACATACATACATACATACATACATACATACATACATACATACATACATACATACATACATACATACATACATACATACATACATACATACATACATACATACATACATACATACATACATACATACATACATACATACATACATACATACATACATACATACATACATACATACATACATACATACATACATACATACATACATACATACATACATACATACATACATACATACATACATACATACATACATACATACATACATACATACATACATACATACATACATACATACATACATACATACATACATACATACATACATACATACATACATACATACATACATACATACATACATACATACATACATACATACATACATACATACATACATACATACATACATACATACATACATACATACATACATACATACATACATACATACATACATACATACATACATACATACATACATACATACATACATACATACATACATACATACATACATACATACATACATACATACATACATACATACATACATACATACATACATACATACATACATACATACATACATACATACATACATACATACATACATACATACATACATACATACATACATACATACATACATACATACATACATACATACATACATACATACATACATACATACATACATACATACATACATACATACATACATACATACATACATACATACATACATACATACATACATACATACATACATACATACATACATACATACATACATACATACATACATACATACATACATACATACATACATACATACATACATACATACATACATACATACATACATACATACATACATACATACATACATACATACATACATACATACATACATACATACATACATACATACATACATACATACATACATACATACATACATACATACATACATACATACATACATACATACATACATACATACATACATACATACATACATACATACATACATACATACATACATACATACATACATACATACATACATACATACATACATACATACATACATACATACATACATACATACATACATACATACATACATACATACATACATACATACATACATACATACATACATACATACATACATACATACATACATACATACATACATACATACATACATACATACATACATACATACATACATACATACATACATACATACATACATACATACATACATACATACATACATACATACATACATACATACATACATACATACATACATACATACATACATACATACATACATACATACATACATACATACATACATACATACATACATACATACATACATACATACATACATACATACATACATACATACATACATACATACATACATACATACATACATACATACATACATACATACATACATACATACATACATACATACATACATACATACATACATACATACATACATACATACATACATACATACATACATACATACATACATACATACATACATACATACATACATACATACATACATACATACATACATACATACATACATACATACATACATACATACATACATACATACATACATACATACATACATACATACATACATACATACATACATACATACATACATACATACATACATACATACATACATACATACATACATACATACATACATACATACATACATACATACATACATACATACATACATACATACATACATACATACATACATACATACATACATACATACATACATACATACATACATACATACATACATACATACATACATACATACATACATACATACATACATACATACATACATACATACATACATACATACATACATACATACATACATACATACATACATACATACATACATACATACATACATACATACATACATACATACATACATACATACATACATACATACATACATACATACATACATACATACATACATACATACATACATACATACATACATACATACATACATACATACATACATACATACATACATACATACATACATACATACATACATACATACATACATACATACATACATACATACATACATACATACATACATACATACATACATACATACATACATACATACATACATACATACATACATACATACATACATACATACATACATACATACATACATACATACATACATACATACATACATACATACATACATACATACATACATACATACATACATACATACATACATACATACATACATACATACATACATACATACATACATACATACATACATACATACATACATACATACATACATACATACATACATACATACATACATACATACATACATACATACATACATACATACATACATACATACATACATACATACATACATACATACATACATACATACATACATACATACATACATACATACATACATACATACATACATACATACATACATACATACATACATACATACATACATACATACATACATACATACATACATACATACATACATACATACATACATACATACATACATACATACATACATACATACATACATACATACATACATACATACATACATACATACATACATACATACATACATACATACATACATACATACATACATACATACATACATACATACATACATACATACATACATACATACATACATACATACATACATACATACATACATACATACATACATACATACATACATACATACATACATACATACATACATACATACATACATACATACATACATACATACATACATACATACATACATACATACATACATACATACATACATACATACATACATACATACATACATACATACATACATACATACATACATACATACATACATACATACATACATACATACATACATACATACATACATACATACATACATACATACATACATACATACATACATACATACATACATACATACATACATACATACATACATACATACATACATACATACATACATACATACATACATACATACATACATACATACATACATACATACATACATACATACATACATACATACATACATACATACATACATACATACATACATACATACATACATACATACATACATACATACATACATACATACATACATACATACATACATACATACATACATACATACATACATACATACATACATACATACATACATACATACATACATACATACATACATACATACATACATACATACATACATACATACATACATACATACATACATACATACATACATACATACATACATACATACATACATACATACATACATACATACATACATACATACATACATACATACATACATACATACATACATACATACATACATACATACATACATACATACATACATACATACATACATACATACATACATACATACATACATACATACATACATACATACATACATACATACATACATACATACATACATACATACATACATACATACATACATACATACATACATACATACATACATACATACATACATACATACATACATACATACATACATACATACATACATACATACATACATACATACATACATACATACATACATACATACATACATACATACATACATACATACATACATACATACATACATACATACATACATACATACATACATACATACATACATACATACATACATACATACATACATACATACATACATACATACATACATACATACATACATACATACATACATACATACATACATACATACATACATACATACATACATACATACATACATACATACATACATACATACATACATACATACATACATACATACATACATACATACATACATACATACATACATACATACATACATACATACATACATACATACATACATACATACATACATACATACATACATACATACATACATACATACATACATACATACATACATACATACATACATACATACATACATACATACATACATACATACATACATACATACATACATACATACATACATACATACATACATACATACATACATACATACATACATACATACATACATACATACATACATACATACATACATACATACATACATACATACATACATACATACATACATACATACATACATACATACATACATACATACATACATACATACATACATACATACATACATACATACATACATACATACATACATACATACATACATACATACATACATACATACATACATACATACATACATACATACATACATACATACATACATACATACATACATACATACATACATACATACATACATACATACATACATACATACATACATACATACATACATACATACATACATACATACATACATACATACATACATACATACATACATACATACATACATACATACATACATACATACATACATACATACATACATACATACATACATACATACATACATACATACATACATACATACATACATACATACATACATACATACATACATACATACATACATACATACATACATACATACATACATACATACATACATACATACATACATACATACATACATACATACATACATACATACATACATACATACATACATACATACATACATACATACATACATACATACATACATACATACATACATACATACATACATACATACATACATACATACATACATACATACATACATACATACATACATACATACATACATACATACATACATACATACATACATACATACATACATACATACATACATACATACATACATACATACATACATACATACATACATACATACATACATACATACATACATACATACATACATACATACATACATACATACATACATACATACATACATACATACATACATACATACATACATACATACATACATACATACATACATACATACATACATACATACATACATACATACATACATACATACATACATACATACATACATACATACATACATACATACATACATACATACATACATACATACATACATACATACATACATACATACATACATACATACATACATACATACATACATACATACATACATACATACATACATACATACATACATACATACATACATACATACATACATACATACATACATACATACATACATACATACATACATACATACATACATACATACATACATACATACATACATACATACATACATACATACATACATACATACATACATACATACATACATACATACATACATACATACATACATACATACATACATACATACATACATACATACATACATACATACATACATACATACATACATACATACATACATACATACATACATACATACATACATACATACATACATACATACATACATACATACATACATACATACATACATACATACATACATACATACATACATACATACATACATACATACATACATACATACATACATACATACATACATACATACATACATACATACATACATACATACATACATACATACATACATACATACATACATACATACATACATACATACATACATACATACATACATACATACATACATACATACATACATACATACATACATACATACATACATACATACATACATACATACATACATACATACATACATACATACATACATACATACATACATACATACATACATACATACATACATACATACATACATACATACATACATACATACATACATACATACATACATACATACATACATACATACATACATACATACATACATACATACATACATACATACATACATACATACATACATACATACATACATACATACATACATACATACATACATACATACATACATACATACATACATACATACATACATACATACATACATACATACATACATACATACATACATACATACATACATACATACATACATACATACATACATACATACATACATACATACATACATACATACATACATACATACATACATACATACATACATACATACATACATACATACATACATACATACATACATACATACATACATACATACATACATACATACATACATACATACATACATACATACATACATACATACATACATACATACATACATACATACATACATACATACATACATACATACATACATACATACATACATACATACATACATACATACATACATACATACATACATACATACATACATACATACATACATACATACATACATACATACATACATCAGGGTTTATGGTTTAGGGCGTAGGGTGTAGCGAAAACTCATTAAGGGTTTAGGGTTCATACATTGATAGATACAAACATACTTACATACATTAGGGTTTAGGGTTTATAGTTTATGGTTTAAGGGTTTATGGTATATGGTATATGGTGTAGGGAAAACTATATTAAGGGTTTAGGGCTCAGACATTGATAGATACATACATACATACACTATGGTTTATGGTTTTATGGTTTATGTTTTAGGGTTTAAGGTTTAGGGAGAAATTCATTAAGGGTTTGGGGCTCATACATTGATAGCTATATACATACATACTTACATACATTAGGGTTTAGGGCTTAAGGTTTAAAGTTTAAGGTTTATTTTTTAATGGATTAATGAAAACTTATCAAGGGTTTAGGGTTTATATATCGATAGATACAAACATACTTACATATATTAGGGTTTAGGGTTCAGAGTTTATGTTTTAGAGGTTTAGGTTGTTGATTTAAGGGTTTATGGTATATGATATATGGTTTATGGTTTAGGGTTCAGACATTGATAGGTACATGTGTACATACGTATATACATCAGTGTTTATGGTTTAGGGTTTAGGTTTTAGGGTTTAGTGTATATGGTATATGGTTTAGGGTTTAGGAAAAATTTTATTAAGGGTTTAGGGTAAAACTCAAGGCTAAATCTACTAATCCAACGATTAATATCATGAAAGGTCCACTCGTTTAAATACACCCCGTTACACTGTATCTTATCCCAATATGGAAAGAAGCGTAAAATCATGTTTCACCTTCTAAATCCAAAACATAGCGCGGAAGCTTTTTACCGCGAAATTAAAATTCAGCGCGCCAAAACCCCTAATTGCCTCTTCCCTTATAATATGCCGCCCAGAATGGATTTTAGCCTAAAACATTGTAAATTGGTTTCCTTCGATTCTCTTCCATTTTTATCTCCACTCATTGTCTTTGCTTACCAATGGCGGCTGTGAAAGCGAGGGCAATTTTCTTGAGGCGTAGAACTCGAGCTCCGAATCTCAACTCTGATGATGGGTTGGGTTGCGACGATGTCCGCTGCGAGAGATGCGAGTCTGGTGATTTTGGTTCGAAGCTCTTGTTGTGCGATAAGTGCGACAATTGATATCATATTTTTTTTGACTCAGACCCATTCTTGCTTCTGTGCCGAAAGGTTCCTGGTTTTGTCCTGTCTGCACCAGCATTAAGCAGCCCCAATGTATGGTTTCTTTGCCCTTAATCTTCTTCTCTCTTAATTAACTGTGAATATATTGAATTGTGTCAAGATTATTTTTGGGTGTTTAGTTAGTATATTAGTTGCTGCATTTTTGCTTGAGTTCAAATGATGGATTCTAGCTGCTGAAATTAATCGATTTGGATTTGTATTTTCATTTCTCCCAATTTTGCTTACTGATCAGAGTCGTCTTTCACTGATGTAGTGTTTCCGCTGGTTCAAACCAAAATTGTTGATTTCTTCCGGATTTAAAGGTCATCCGAGGCGGTAGAAAATCAAACTCAATGTAAGTAAAATTAACCCACTCAATGATTTTCTTACCCCATGCTTAATTGATAGATTGAGCTAAATAAGTGTAATTGTTTTTTCAATGGGTTCTTTAGGCAACATTAAGAAGAGAAAAAGAGCTTGTGGTTTAGCCATGTCAAAAAAGAAAAGGAAATTGTTGGTATCCATTAGGCCATAAGTTCTTGTTATCGAAACTATCTATTGCATTGTCAGGTTCTACCCAAAGAAGATATAGAGACATTGAAGTTGTGCAAAAGAATGATGGAAAAGGGGGAATGCCCTCCTCTCATGGTTGTTTTTGATTCCGTGGAAGGGTATGTAAAATGTTGTCAGGTTATAAATTGTTGTTCTGTTGTGTGCACTTAAATGTTGAGCTAGACATTTGGTTTTTGGCAGGTTCACGGTACAGGCCAATAGATATATAAAGGATTTAACCATTATCACAGAATATGTTGGAGATTTGGATTACTTAAAGAACCGTGAAAATGACGATGGAGATAGCATGATGACCCTGCTCCATGCCTCAAATCCTTTGAAAAGCCTTGTTATTTTCCCCGACAAGCGCAGTAACATTGCTCGCTTTGTTAATGGCATCAACAACTTCTCACTGTAAGTTCATCTTCTACATTGCGTTTCTCGTTGTTTAGTTGGTTGGGATGAACTGAATAGAGATATCGAATGACATTAGAAGTCTGTGTATCTGAATGTAGGGATGAGAGGAAGAAGCAAAATCTAAAATGCGTGAGGTATGATGTGAACGGGGAGTGTCGAGTTTTGTTGATTGCTAACAGGAATATCAGAAAAGGAGAAAGATTGTACTATGATTACAATGAATATGAACATGAATACCCCACAGAACATTTTGTTTAGCTTTTCCGGTTCTACCTAATTGTAGAGATTCACATGCTTGGCTTAAGTTAGAGCTGATGGTATTACTTCAAAGTTGAAAAACTAATTGTATACACAGACAGTCTTTTGGTTCTACAGACTTTTATTACTAATTTAAGCCTTTTCCTTTTTGAGGGGAAATCAATGAAACTTTTGTAATGGAAGATTTTTGTCTGTTGTTGATGTAGCTTTTAATTTATCAAAATCGAATCTTAAATGCAGTTAAAAGCTAACCTACCAAAGGTGTGATCAAGTTATGAAGTGGGTGTGATCATAAAAATGAATTAGTATACCACAGTGCTTTCAAGATATATCTGAGTATTCCACTGTGCGATCACAACACTCAATTCATTTGTTTTGTATTCCACCTGGAGGCTTGTGTAATTGCCCAATTTCGATCCACAACGAATAATAGAAATCATTAACAGAAAAGAAACAAAAAAATGAATGCAACCATCAGTAACATTCTCCAATATTACATGTCCTCTAGTTGAAAAACCCAAAGCTCCATAATCAATCTTTTTTAATGGAACAAAGTATATAGCCAATTTGGGTGGGAAAAAAAATCCAACTTTGGGTGCATTCTTTGTCTGTCCCCGTGAAAGAGATGATTTTATGGAAAAATTAGGGAGTTGGTCCCTAAATTGTTTGAATTTGCAAATTTTAAGAACTAAATGTATTATTGTTCAAAATTTCTTAATTGTTATGTCACACATTTAACGGCTAGGAACGGTTCAGTGTCTAATTTATAACAAAACTAAAAGTTTAGTGCCTAAACTCTGATTTCTAAATTTTTTATGTTACAACAATTAATATTCGTTTATGTAGTTCAAATTATTAAAAGTTAGATAATAATAATCAATCTATTTTATAACTTAAGTAAAATCAATCCATTTTATAACTTAACTTAAGTTTAGAAATGAATATGTTATAATAACTTAAGTAAATTCAATCTAATTTATAACTTAAATTAAAAAAATCAATCTAGTTTATAACTTAAGTTAAGACAACAATTCTTGAATCTGTTATAACTTAAGTTAAAAAAATCAATCTAGTTTATAACTTAAGTTAAGAAAGCAATTCTTGAATCTGTTATAACTTAAGTAAAATCAATCTAATTTATAACTTAAGTTAAGACAACAATTCTTGAATCTGTTATTACTTAAGTAAAATTAATCTAATTTTTAACTTAAATTAAGAAAACATTTCTTGAATCTCTTATAACTTAAAGAAAACAATTCTTGAATTTGTTACTTAAGGTTATGAAACTACTATTTATTTTTTTATAATCTGTAAGTCTAAAATTTTATTTAAGTTACTGAGAAATAAAAAACAACTCTTCATTAAGTTTTTGTAGTTCATAAATTATCAATTACTTAATATTTTTTTTCAACTTTAGTACTTAATATATATATATATATATATCATGTATATCAATATATGTAGATGTATATGTATATACATTATATATGTATATGATATATCAACTTATAAAAGTTTTTAATTCATCAAGTCATAAATTTCGCGTCAATATCAGTTCAGGTCAACAACAGGTCGGGTCACTTAACAGGTCGGGTTTAAAACAGGTCGGGTTCAAAACAAGTCGGGTTCAAAACAGGTCGGGTCCATTTCAGGTCGGGTCCGTTTCAGGTCGGGTCCGTTTTAGGTCGGGTTCATTTCAGGTCGGGTAAAATCGGATATCAGGTCAATTCAGTCGGGTAAATTCGGTTATCTGCCAGGTCGGCTTCGGGTTCGGGTTCGTTTCAGTCGGACGCAGGTCGTGTTTCAGGTCCACAGTAACAGGTCCAATTCGGGTTCGGGTCGTTTTCAGTCGGACGCAGATCGGGTTCGGTTACTACAATAACAGGTCAAATTCGGGTTCGGGTCAACAACAGTCGGTTACAGATCGGGTTCGGGTCATCAAATTTTCGGGTCAAATCAGGTTCTGACTCGAGCAAGTTTCAGTCGGGTTTCCAGGTCGGGTCAGCTTTTTACATCCCTACTTGTGTTGGAGGGTCGGCTGTGGCTTTTCCGTGCCATTTGATATGCAAGTTTGGTTTAATTATTTTTTAACACACGCCCTCACTATAAATCTCGAAGTCTCGTGTAAAAAATTTGTCATTCCAATGACTATCTCTACGAAAAGTTTTCAACAGATTTGGTACAACATCTACCTATATAAATCCTACAAAATATCGGACAAAAATTAATTAAAATTACCATTATTTCCACACACAAAAATGGTCTGAGTTGACAAGTCGCCTCAATAATAAATCTGGCAAAACCAAAAGATTACCTTTTCTCTTAAATAAAATGAACTAAGTTGACAAGGTCGCCTCAATAATAAATCCGGCAAAACCAAGAAATTACCTTTTCTCTTAAACTTGCAGCATTGTTCTCTACACATCCAACATTTTCTTCATCTGTTGAAATTTCCAATCAAACATAAATATGTTATGTTGTTAAAGAAATTGTTAATATTTGATATGAATAAATCATTTGTCCTTTTTCGGTGTCCTTTTTATGCTTCACATTAAAAAAATCAGGTTTAGAGTTTATGGTTAGGATTTAATAAATTATGGGTATAATGTATTTTTTAGTGTTTAGGGTTTATGATTTAATATTTTAAATTTAGAATTAGGGTTTAGAATTTAATTTTTTAATGCTAAGGCATAGAAAGGGGCCCCGAAAAGGGATAGAGAACTTTTGTCCATTTTCGTCAGATTGATGAAGTCGGTCTCATGTGTCATCCTTCTGATTCTCTTGTTTGGAAACATTTTGATCAGGAGCATCCAACATTTTCGTACGAAACTCGTAATGTCAGGCTTGAGTTATGCACTGATGGATTTCAACCATTTGGTCAATCTGGACAACAATATTCTCTATGGCCAGTTATAGTAACACCATACAATATGCCTCCCTCTATGTGCATGAAGGATGAGTTTATGTTTTTGACAATAATTGTGCCGGGTCCTAGAAATCCAAAATATAATATAGATGTATTCTTACCACCATTGATTGTCGAGTTGATATATTTGTGGGATGTAGGGGAGGTAACATATGATTTATCAACCAAGCAGAATTTTCAGCTCTGTGTTGTCCTATTGTGGACTATCAATGACTTTCCTGCATATGGCATGTTGCCGGGTTAGAGTACAGCTGGGAGTAAGCTCAAAGGGTCCGGTGTCCGGTGCTGGGTCTGCAGCTCCCATGTACTATAACACGTCTCAAACTGCTAGTTCTTAAAAAAGGCCTATACCACAAAACTTAGAGCAACAAGAAGAGATAGATGCATTGAAGGAGTAGTTGAGGCAAGTCACAGAACGGCAAGATATGTTAATGGCTTTAGTAATGTCACAACAACATCAACCACAACAACAACCACAACAACAAGGATACTCTCATATGCTTTTCGAAGCAAACTATAATGGACAACCAGGTTTTAAAATGCTATTTTAATTAAATATTATATATTATTATAATTATTATCAATTACAAGTTTGTTTTCAATTAATTATTTGTTTTTAGGTTTTAACCCTCTGATGCATCCTCCTCCTTCTTTTTATTCAGGGTTTAGTGGCATGCAACCTCGTATGCGTCCAACCACGCCAATGCCTTTGCACCCACAAGTGATCTATCCACCGAGAGGTAGCACACCTTTGGCACCTTTTGTCCAACCACCCACCAATCAAGACGAAACTTATTATCCGATTCCTCTATCACCACAACAATGCAATAGGGAAAATGCATCTTAAATTTCAGATGATATTTACTTTTAACTTTCTAATTTTACTTCAAATTTTTGAATATTATCTGATGTTTTCTTGAACTATAATATTTTTATACTTTTATTTGCTTTGTAGGTTTTTATTGGTTAATTGAATTGTTAGTTAATGAGTTGCTTTTCTTAGTTTTGAGCTGCAATTTTAACATGCAATTAATTGTGTAATGATTTGAAACATGTTTGTTTCGAATTGTAGGTTGTTTAAAAGATTTGACTCAATATTTGGTTACTTCAGTTTCTCTTTAGAATTTAGAATATATAATCTTGAAAATATTAACTTATCTAAGTCATGAAAAACTGTTATATGATCTTATGCTCATTATTCTTGGCTTTCATTAATCCTAAATGTGTATTAAGATTTGATTTTGAGTTTTTTTATTGTTAATTGTTGCAAGAAATGATATATGTTGATATATGCATGAATTTTCTGTTAAGATAAATGAATTTTCTTGTCTTGTTAGTTTTGATTTGTTAATTGATTGTTAGTTAATGAGCTACTTATGTTAATTATGAGTTGCATTTTAGTGTATATTGATGAATCATGTTTACTTTTATTTATAGGTCGTTGAAGGTTTGATTCAGAATTCGGCTACTTCAGTTTGTCGTTATCATTAAGAATGTATATTATCTGATGTTTTCTTAAACTGTAACACGTTTAAACTTTTATTTGCTTATCAATGGAAAAACAACAAGCTTAGTGCACTTTTCCTCCCTTGGGATTTAGAGGGAGATTTTTAGAGACGGCTACCTTGTTTATTACAAAAAATCTAAAATTAATATCTTACTTTAAACATAGAATATACAAAAACTTTTTTTTGATCGACAAAAGAGTATGATTTTATTAATAAGCATCATACAGTGTCATCACACTCCATGGCCTCATTAAAAACCTCCCTACACCTAAATGGAGGAAAAGAGTACCGAGGAGTATGAGATAAAGAATAAACTCTAAAAACAACTGAACAAACACGAAAAAACTAAAGCAAGAAACCAAAACACAAAACATACATGCTAGCATACAAAACCAAGATGTGCAATCAATACCACCCCTCGCCAAAAAGTCATCCAAGCAATCCGCTTCTCGATAAAAACATGAATACATGAGCTCAACAATAATCCCCCTCAGATGCAATTTCCATGCCAAAAGATGTCGTCAAGCACCAACAAAAAAATGGTCCGATGTTGTGCGTTTCCATACTATTCGATCCTCACACTTTTAACAAACCGCACCACGTCACTCTATCGACACAAAGGAAATCACGCACCACAACCAATGAATAATTCCACCATACCTCGTTGTATATTACCACACCACATACCGCCTAACAAACTGGCTTGATCCCCTCCCACATACGGTATGTATACTCCTACTATACCACAAAAACAGACATCCAAGAACCGAGCAAATCCGTCTCCTCTCTCGAATGTCAAAAACATCCAAGAAGGCGTAAACACATAAACAAAATCATTCGTAAACCATATCTTATTCACCATACCATCACTTGATGTCTTTAATTTAGTCACATATAAAATGACCACCGCACACCTTCGTTGTCTCAAAAAGTGTTGAACCGAATTACGCTTCAACGTTGAACCAATCCCTCTCACATTCCACGACCACAAACTCAACGCTCTTCGCAATTATTGTCGTTCTCGCGCTTCAATCACACGCGCAATATCCTTTACAATTTCTTGTTCGTTTCCAATTGTTTTCACCCCAATCAGTTTACCCAATTTCAATGTTTCCCTGCTTCTCTTAAAATAATCCGTTTCCGGTTATAGAAGTTCGAATCTAACAAAGAGCCATTAGCAATTACCTCTGATGGTTTTTGGTTTTTCTTCGGACGACCTCTACCCTTTTTTACCAGTTTCGCTTCAGCCTCACCTCGCTCACCAGGCGATAAAAAACTCAGTTCGATTTCTAAAACATGTCGTAACCTTCTAAACTCTCCATTGCATTCAATTGTTTGAGCCATATTAGCCCTAGGAATTTCTATCCTTGACTCATCAACACGTGGGCTCAATTCATCAACTACTAGTTCTTCGGTAACTAGTTCATCACACGGTACTCCCACATTGTTTGGAAGAACATCCACCACAGCATCACTCGGCAAAACATCCAGAATTCGTTGACTTTCCCTTTAACGATGGACAAAGCTTACATCTTCATCCGCCATCCAACTTGCGGTGCTCATGACACGCCAATCCTCCCTCTTGTTCTCATTCCACATACGATCAATTTGGCTCGATCCCAGAGCCGAATAAGAGAAAGAATTGGGTACCACTGTATCATTTGCTGACCTCCCACTTATAGACACCTTAACCGGGCTGGACATATCCATGTTCAAATCCTCAGTACTCAATGTATCTTCCGAGCAGTTCGCCGCCTCACAACTACAATCACACTTAGGGCCAATCGCTTCCTCAATTTCTGTAACGCGAATTGTGAAGACGTTATCGTTAATGCGCAAGTCCATTACTTCATCTATGTGTGAAATCCAGTCGGTTTCGATCTGAAATCGACATCGTTCAAACGTCGAAGGCGCCAAAGTCTCAATGTCAATCCGTACGATTTTGCCCCAAATCACTGCAATATTTTGAAATGTTTCTTCAGACCATCCATGAATAGGAATTCCACTTACTGAAAGCCATACCCTTCGATTCAGTAAAAATGATGTAGACGACCATTCAATTAAATTTTCAAACCATGTTTTTAGATGCCTAGTCTCCAAAATTCTCTTCCTCGATTCTTTATCTTCAAATATGAATAATACAAGAGAGCCTGCAACTCGCATCAACGTAAAACCTGTCAATTTCGCCTTTGTAATCTCATTTGCAAGATCTGCTATTTGGCTGGGTTGACGGAAAAAACCCAAAGCGCAATTATGTAAAATTTCCCATTTTTCGGCATCAACAACCCCATCCACGCATTTGCGTTTCTCTTCCACTCTAGATTGCTCTTTCACTGTGATCCGATCATCAACATCCTTATCCTTGTTACGCCGCCTCACTGGATTCCTTTTGGAATTGTTCATATGATCATGATCATCCCACTGTTTCTGGATCTCCTTGTTCGTCCTTGAATCAATGTTATCACGTTTTCTTCTCCAAAATGTATCCCTAGTCTCCCTTTGCGCCATCATCACCTTTAATTTGTATCCATAAAGCCGAAATCCATGAAAACGCTCTATGATTCGATCCGCATCCGCCTTTGTCCCCAAACGTACAAATCCGAATCTGGTTCCATCTCTCGCTCTCTTTCTTGGTACAAACACATCCACAACCACTCCATGTCTGTCGAAAACTTGCCAAACGCCTTGCCAGTGTAGTTGCTCCGACAATTTTGATACAAAAACCGTCCAAACTCTTTGAATCTGATTTCTCGAGCTCATTTTCCTCACCATTAAGGTTGCATGCACGCCTCTAATTCTTACTTGAAATATCAATTGTGCACACAGTTTTATTCAAAAATATCCACAAACACATGGTGTGCACACATCAAATCCAATCCATTTAAGATTTCGTAGTCTCCAAGTGCGAACCAGAGGCAGTGAATCGCGTTGCTGATTGGTGTTGTAGTACTATGCTAATTTGATAGCGGCCAAAGAGAGAGAACTGCAATTTTTACTAAAAATTACAATTTATTTGATAATTTAAAATTTTGAATTTTACTTTTGATTGTTAAAAAAATGTGGAATGTGAAATGTGGTATGTTTTTTTATTTGATAATACTGGTTTCTTTCTATTTAATATCAAATTATGAATTTGATTTTTTACTTTTGATTGTTATAAAATGTGGAATGTGGTTTCTAATAAACACTATTGTTTTCATAAATACTAGTGCCAGACCCTTGTTATTTCCCCAACCAGATTTTATTCATTTCCTCTCAAAAGCGAAGTTTCAAATTTGTAATTCAGATATGAAACACTGCATAGGATTTCATGTGCATATTTGAACCATTTATTGAAATATCTTAATAATCTTAATAGATATCATAAGTGAATATAAAAAGATGTGCATATTGAATTTTATTTGATAACTTTAAAATTCTTAATAATTTTGTGACGGAATATGTCAAACCATCACAAATTTTTGAGAGATCCACGTATTCCGTCACAAATTTCTGACGGGCCCACATTTTCCGTCACAATTTTTAAAGTATCCTGTCCCATTCTCAGTTTCCCTCCATCCAAACATAAAATTTTAAACCCACTCACTTTTTACCCTAATTTTTCTCATATTTAAACATTTTTAAACCCATTCTTCTCTCAATTCTTTCTTTTCATTTCATCTCTTCTTGTTAACTCATTTTTTCTCATAAAAAATATTCTCTTTATTTCATCTTTTCTTTTACTATCTTTTATCAATATTGATGTAAGTTTTAGTTTTTATTCGATGTAACTTTTTTAATATTCACTTTGTTTATTATACTATTTTTAATTAATCACTAACATCTTTCACTTTATTTTTTTGTAGGTTGCTTGGAAATTTTTAAATGATAACAATTTTTTAGTATGTGAACTTTGTATTTTATTCTATCTTATTTTTGAATATTATATTTTTCATATATAGTGTACAACCATATATTCATGTTTATTAGAAACATTGAATTGTGAAATATATGTAGTAAAATCATATTTAATCTTTGCTAATAAGGTAAATTTTATTTTTCATCGTATGCTATTATTTTCTTTTTAAAGCATTGCTAAAATACAATATAAACTTGTTACTACTATTATTATTATTATCTAATTTTTCAAATTAATGTAATAATTTGAATTATATTAATTATTAATTTTTGGTACATTAATTAATTAAAATTTTGGAATCATTTATATATTGGAGGGAATGTAAAAATTTTCGGGTTGAATCCCGAGAAAATTTCCCTTTTTTATAAAAAAATTAATATTTTATTTTCCGACGGAATAGATTAATCCATCGAAAATTAAAAAATTTAATTTTTTTATATTTTTAATATCCCATCGGAAAATGTATGTCGTCGGAAACATAAAATATTTTTTATTTATAATTTTCGACGGAATTCCGTCGGTAAATCTTTGACGGAAAAGTTATGTTAGTCAGAAACATAAAGTATTTTATATTTATAATTTTCCGACGGATTTAAGATTTTTCGTCAGTAATTTACTGACAGATTTTCGTCGGTAAACTTCTGACGGATTATCTTATTTCCTCGAAAATGTTAGTTTCGACCAGCTTTTTTTTTTACCCCTCTTTTCTCTCAGAAATTTCGTTAATAAATCCAATTCCTGCCACAAATTTCCTCAAAAATTTCATCAGCAATTACACATTTTTTTGTAGTGTAAGTCCTTCCACTATCATTCATTTAGCATGAAACCTTGTAGGTTTACAAGGTTTTCAATTTAGTCCTTCACTAATTAGCTATTCACATTTCATTTGTTTAAATTTTGATCCTAAAACACTTGATAAGTCTAAAAGATTTCATTTCCAATACAATTTAACCTATGGTTCCAATGAATTATACTCCTAGACCAAAGTTTAGGATATTACAAAGATACGATCCTTGTATTGGGTCAAAGCGTTGCATGAGTCGGATGTGATAAGCGAAGCAACTTGGTGGGATTGCCCACGTCTATGTTATCATTCTGTTAGCATTTCGGGACAGCGTATGGGTATTAAATGGCATCCCCCTTCTGGTGTTGAAATTCAACTTAGACGGAGCGGCACGAGGCAAGCCGGGCTTGGCAGGATGCGGTGGGGTGTTACGTGATTCCACTAATTTCATTTTATCGGTTTTTTCGGGGCCATTGGGAGTGATGGACTCGAATGAGGCTGAGGTACATACGATTAAGTGTCCTTTGGAAGTGTTGGTGAGTTCGCGTTGGCGTGAGGGATTTGCTTTTGCAATAGAATCCGACTCGACAGTTGCGGTGTCTTGGGTATTACAGAGGGACAATGTCCATGGAACTTGTGGAAGTGCTTTCATGCTATTGATATTGCGTGCGATAGATTGCTGTGTGTGTGTTTCGTTAATGTTTGGCGAGAAGCGAATGGTTTGGCGGATGTTCTGGCAAAGGGTGGTGTTGATAGACGGTCTTGGTTCTGGGCGTCAGCATAGTGGTCTGTGGATCGAGTGGTGCCGGTTGCTTACTGGACTGAAGGTGAGTGGAGCTGAGTTATATGCTGTTGGCTTGTGTGGTGATCGTGTGCTGCTGATTTTGCTTACTAGTTTGAAGGGCATGTGGTGTTGTTTTTTTTGTTTTGTTGTTTGTGTCGGTCTTGGTTTTAAGGGCAGTGCTGGGTGGTTTGTTTTTCATGAAGTAGCTGGCTGCTTGTTCGTTTGTTTTGTCGTATTTGTATATTAGGAGGGTGTACCATTTTTCTTCAGTTTAGATTAGAGAAGTTAATAACATTAAAGTCCCTTTTAAAGGAAAAACTCATCTAACACAAAAATTATTCTTAAATATATATTCGCTTGATAGTTTAAACATGCAATTTCAAATTTGTTTTTTATATATATGAATTAATGCCTTTTTAATAAAATAGCAATTTTTCGTTGGTGGTGGTTGCACAAAAATAATAAATAGTAATAACTAATAACTATCAAATATATTTTATCGAAATAAAATAATAAAACCTAATCAGCATATCTACTATTTACTTGTATTCTACATATTCTTTTATTCACTTTCCTTATATAATACAAGCTTAATTTTCTTTTTTTTATTAAAAAAATCAATAATATTAAAGAAATGATTATGATTTGATATACAATTTTTAAAAAAAATTATATTTATGTATTGATGGTATGTATATTTTATGTGTCATCATTGACTCATAAGAGAACATCATAAAGGATGGAAATCCTCTGTCCCTTTTCGGTGCCGTTATTTATGCCTTCACTCTTAAAATTGGGTTTAGGGTCTTAGGTTATGGTTTATGGCTAGGGTTTAAAGAATTTATGATAGAGTGAATTTTTTAGGGTATAAGGTGCATGGTTTAGGAATTAAAACTTAGGGTTAGGGCTTGGAATTTAATTTTGTAGTGTTTTTTAGTGTTGGGGCATAAATAGGGGTACTAAAAAGGGGCAGGGAATTTTTATCCCATCATAAATCCACCTAACTTTAAATTTTATGATGTGTCATTGTCTGATTCATTGATCGTGTAAAAAATTACAAAACTAATCATGAGATGTTAACTTTTTTTCTACAAAGAACTTGATAAAGTTAAAGCCGCTTTTGAAGGAAAAACTCATCTAACACATAAAATAAATTTTCGTTTAATAGTTTAAACATACAATCACAAATTTGTTATATATATAACATAATATATATATATATATATATATATATATATATATATATATATATATATATATAGGATAAGATCAAATTACACTGTGTAAAACTCTCTAAGTTTTACACGTTTTTTGGATCGTTGGATGAGTGAAACGGATGGGTGAAACTAACAGTAAAATATGTGAATATTATCACTTGGGAATTAAAAACACGGAGTTAATCTCAACCATCCATTTCTCCCATCCAACGATCCAAAAAATGTGTAAAACTTAAAGAGTTTTACACAGTGTAAGTTGATCCTAACCCTATATATATATATTGTCACGGACCGCGGGCCGGCGACCGAGCCAATTCAGCACTGGGGTTCATCCAGCGCACCACAGGGTGCAACCAGCACGCACCGGGCCACCTAGGGGGATTGTTTCAGCACCATGGGCCTGCCCAATCGAGCCTAGGAGGGTCCAGTCCGAATTTAGAATAAGTCTTGGTGATTTTTCAGCCATGTATTTTATTTTTCTTCCTTTATTTCAATAATTTCATGGCTCCCCTAGATTTTAGGGATGTTAGAGATTTAGAAGCAATCATAACCGTTGATGTAATTCAATCTAAGCCGTTGGATGTATGGGGCCTCATGTATAAATAGAGGTTAGCCCCTCCTCACTTAATCACTTCATCATTGTGGAATACAACTAGCATTCCCAAACACTTGCTTCTTCTTTGTGCTTGTCATTTTCCCTTTCCGTTGTTCATTTCCGTTTCATCAAGGATTTAAACCTTTATGCTTGATCATTTCAGGCTTACTTAGTCGCAAAAGTTTCAGAAAGCGAGCTAAGGCCGCACGTTCGAGTTAGTGAGATTCTACGAACGTGAAAAGTGGTATCATAGCGAGTTTGTTCGGGAGAAATGGCACCACAGAACTCCGGTGAAGTCCAAACAGGTGAGGGAGTTACCGGTTGCAATGGCGACAAGAAGCGGGGAAGTTCCAAGGACAAGGTTGCAGCCTTGGATAAGAGGGCTGCAAGTTCTGAAGATTCTGTGAGGGAAGTCGAGGTGACGAGGAGTCACGTTTCGATCTGATTACGTCCATCGAGGGGAAAATCAGAGATGAGGTTGAGAACCTCCTTGGTAAGTTGTACGATAAGTTAGATGGTCGAGACAACTCCTTAGAGGCCGAGATAGCCTCTATGAAGGAAGAAATGAAAGAGCTCAAGAATGAGCTTCGCATTTATCAAGCGGCATTGAAGAGTGGAATGCTTGCCGAAGTTATAACACCCATGCCAAAGATCGATTCCCCGCGGCCCAGCAAGTTCAGTGGGTCGAGGGTAGCCCAAGATGTAGATAACTTTATCTAGGGCCTTGAACAGTAATTCCGTGTGACGGGTATCGATGACGATACAACCAAGGTAAACATTGCTTCTGTTTATCTTACTGATGTCGATCTTTTGTGGTGGCGACGTAGATGTGACGAGGGAGAAGAAAACACAATTCCCTTCAAGACATGAAAGGATTTCCAGTTTGAATTCAAGGAGCATTTCTATCCGAAGAATGCTCAACAAGAGGCACGGTTGAAGATGCGTCAACTAAAGCATGAGGAGACCATCATAGAGTATGTAAGGAAGTTCACAGAACTTAAGCTCCAGCTCACGAGTTTGAGTGAAGATGAAGGCTACTTTAACTTCATGAATGGGCTTCAAAAGTGGGTCAAGTTGGAGTTAGAGCGGAGGGAGGTCAAAAGTCTCTCCAAAGCCTTATCAGTGGCAGAGTCCCTTGCTCAGTATGAGAACAAGAAGTCCGAGCCATCCAAACCAAAGCCAAAGTTCAAAGGCAATTGGGGAGGAGACAAGGACGGAGCAACAAAGAACGGGTCCGGAAGGCCTTCAAGTGGCAAAGGGAGGCCATAAGAGTGGAAGGGTCGCATGCCATGGGAAAGGAACCAGGGGAAGAACAATGAGAACTTCCAGTGTTACACTTGCGGGGGTAAGCACTTGGCAAGGCATTGTCCACGAAATGTGAAGGTTGCCGCAGTGCAAGAGAAAGATGCTGATGAGAAAGAGACCAACAAGCTTAGATCCATCCTCAATTACATGGATACCAAGAAAGACAACAAGAAGAAGGGACTGATGTTTGTAGACATCACTGTCGTTGGCCAAAAGATGAGTGCATTAGTTGATACGGGTGCCTTAGAGTTATTCGTATCCGAACAAGCAGCGAAGATACTCGGCCTTTGTGTTGAAAAGGCGAGTGGATTCATCAAAACAGTTAATTCCAAAAAAGCTCCGGTTGTCGGCATAGAAAAAGGAGTCAAGCTCGACATTGCATGTTGGACGGGTAAGGAAGCCATCAAGGTAATTACGCTTGATGATTTTGAGTTTGTTATTGGTATTAGCTTCCTTGACAAGATTAATGATTTTCCCGTCCCTTTTGCCGATTGTTTGTGCATCCTTGATCTGAGGCACCAATGTATTGTTCCGGTAAGCTGAGAGGCCGGAGTTGGGGCCAAATTGCTTTCAGCCATTCAGTTTTCCAAGGGGGTGCGCAAGGAGGAACCCACCTTTCTAACAGCCTTGGTGGAAGATGATCCTGTCATGGCCGAGAAGGTCCCCGATGAGGTGGGACAATTGTTGGCAGATTTCCATGATGTGATGCCAGCAGGATTGCCGAATAGTCTGCCACCAAAAAGGGAGGTAGACCACAAAATTGAGCTTGTGCCCAATGCAGAGCCACCAGCCAAGGCCCCTTACCGAATGGCTCCGCCCGAGTTAGAGGAGTTGCGCAGACATTTGAAAGAACTCCTAGAAGTAGGGTATATCCGACAGTCTAAGGCACCCTACGGTGCTCCAGTGTTATTTCAGAAGAAGCAAGGTGGGTCACTTCGAATATGCATTGATTACCGAGCTTTGAACAAGCTCATTGTGAAGAATAAGTATCCGATTCCGCTTATTGAAGACTTGTTCGACAAGCTTGGTGGTGCAAGGTGGTTCACCAAGTTGGACTTGAGGTCCGGGTATTACCAAGTCAGAATAGTTGCAGGGGGTGAGCCGAAGACAGCTTGTGTTACCCGCTATGGTTCATTTGAGTTTCTAGTGATGCCCTTCGGCCTCACGAATGCTCCAGCACTTTTTGCACACTTATGAACAAGGTACTACAACCCTTTCTTGATCAGTTCGTTGTGGTTTACCTTGATGACATTGTTATATATAGCAAAACTCTTGTGGAGCATGTTGAGCACTTGAGACAGGTGTTCGAAGTATTGCGACAGAACGAGCTCTATGTGAAAGAAGATAAGTGCTCATTTGCTCAGAAAGAAGTTCCTTTCCTTGGCCATATCGTTGGTGGTGGAAAAATCCGAATGGATGGAGCCAAGGTCCGAGCAATTGATGAGTGGAAGCCACCAACTAGAGTGACCGAGCTGCGGCCGTTCCTTGGACTTGTAAATTATTACCGAAGGTTTGTGAAGGGCTATTCGAAGATTTCCGCACCCTTGACCGAGCTATTGAATAAGGAAAAGGCATGGGTTTGGGGCATCGAGTGTCAGAATGCCTTTGCAGAATTGAAGAAGGTTATGGTGAGTGAACCGGTATTAGTGTTGCATGATTACACCAAGCCATTTGAAGTCTACACAGATGCATCAGACATTGCCATTGGAGGGGTCTTGATGCAGGAGGGACATCCGGTTGCCTTTGAAAGCCGGAAGCTCAATGAGACCAAGAAGAGGTACACGGTCCGTGAGAAGGAGATGACTGCAGTAGTACATTGCTTGCGCATTTGGCGATACTATCTTCTTGGGTCGAGGTTTGTTGTGTTTACCGACAATGTTGCTAATAGCTATTTTCTGACCCAAAAGAAGCTTTCTCCCAAGCAGGTCCGTTGGCAGGAATTTTTAGCAGAGTTTGATTTTTCCTTGGAGTACAAGCCAGTGAAGGTGAATTTAGTTGCCGATGCATTAAGCCGAAGGTATAATATCAAGACAGTTAGCCTGCCTGTGGGAAACTTGTTAGAGCGCATCAAGGAAGGGTTATCTCATGACCCAACAACCAAGATGTTGATCGATCATGTTAAGAAGGGCAGAACTAGGAAGTTTTGGCTCGAGGGGAACTTGTTATATGCCCGAGGGCCTCACCTTTATGTGCCTCAGTTTGGAGAGTTGTGCAAAGAGATCACGAGGGAGTGTCATGATTCGATGTGGGCCAGACATCCAAGTATTACTCGGACCATAGCCCTCATTGCCCAGCACTACTATTGGCCACACATGGGTTCAGTCATTGAAGCCTATGTGAAGACTTGCCTTGTGTGCCAACAAGACAAGATAGAGATGAAGAAGCCTGCGGAACTGTTGCAGCCTTTGACCATTCCCGACCGACCATGGGAAAGTGTTTCCATGGATTTCATTGTTGGTTTACCTTGTATTGACGGCTTGTCGAGTATCATGGTGGTCGTTGACAGGTTTTCGAAGTATGGGACATTCCTCCCAGCGCCTAAGGTGTGTCCAGCCAAAGAGGCAGCCAGACTTTTCCTTAAGCACGTGGTGAAATATTGGGGCGTGCTAAAGACCATCATCAGTGACTGGGACACACGGTTCACAGGCCATTTTTGGACCGAGTTGTTCAAGCTTATGGGATCGAGCTTGAACTTCTCGACGAGTGTTCACCCACAGACAGACGGACAGACCGGAGAGTGAATGCACTCGTGGAGATTTATTTGAGGCACTATGTGAGTGTGACGCAGCGTGACTGGCCAAAGCTATTGGACGTGGCTCAGTTCTCTTACAATTTGCATCAGTGAAGCCACCAATCAGAATCCGTTCGAGGTAGTGATAGGGCATCAACCGCTCACACCCAACGCGGTTACTACCAAGTATGATGGGCCTAATCCACCAGCACACCAGTTTGCCAAGGAGTGGCAAGAACAACATGAGTTAGCCCGAGCTTGTTTGCACAAGGCGGGGAAGAGAACTAAGAAATAGGCAGATCGAAAGCGTAAAGATGTGAACTTTCAAGTTGGTGACCTTGTCCTAGCCAAGTTGATCGGGATTTTGCGCAGCCCAATTGTGCACAAGGGGCTTGTGCGAAGATATGAGGGGCCGTTCAAAGTCTTGAAGAGAGTAGGCATCATGGCCTATAGATTAGAGCTACCATCATCCATTCGAGCTCATCCGGTGTTTCATGTCAACCTACTTAAGCCATTCCATCAGGATGAGGAGGATCCAAATCGAGGCGAGTTACACCGAGCACCAGTCGGAGTGAAAGTCTCTTATGAGAACGAGGTCGAAGAGGTCCAAGCCGAAAGGTTCATCCGTCGACCAGGTCACCAGCCAAGGCATGAGAATTTTGTTCGATGGAAGGGACTTCCCGACAGTGAGGGGAGTTGGGAACTAGTCGAGGACCTTTGGCAGTTCAAGACTTAAGTGGAGCAGTATCATGCAGACCGTGCGGCGAGGGCGTCTCTAGCTCAAGTGGGGGAGAATGTCACGGGCTGCGGGCTAGCGACCGAGCCAATTCAGCACCGGGGTTCATCCAACGCACCCTAGGGTGCACCCAGCACGCACCGGGCCACCTAGGGGGTTTGTTTCAGCACCACGGGCCTGCCTAATCGAGCCTAGGAGGGTCCAGTCCGAATTTGGAATAAGTCTTGGTGATTTTTTAGCCATGTATTTTATTTTTCTTCCTTTATTTCAATAATTTCATGGCTCCCCTTGATTTTAGGGATGTTAGAGATTTAGAAGCAATCGTAGCCGTTGATGTAATTCAATCTAAGTCGTTGGATGTATGGAGCCTCAAGTATAAATAGAGGTTAGCCCCTCCTCACTTAATCACTTCATCATTGTGGAATACAACTAGCATTCCCAAACACTTGCTTCTTCTTTGTGCTTGTCATTTTCCCTTTCCGTTGTTCATTTCTATTTCCGCAAGGATTTAAGCCTTTGTGCTTGACCGTTTCAGGCTTACTTAGTCGCAAAAGTTTCAGAAAGCGAGCTAAGGTCGCACGTTCGAGTTAGTGAGATTCTATGGACGTGACAATATATATGAAATAATGTTGTTTTAATAAAATAGTAGTTTTAATTAATCACTTAATAAAAGTAGGCTTGAGGATGGTTGAAGCCTTTAAATTTAAAAAAAATCAAGTCCTTAATTTTTTTGCACTTAGTTAAGTCTCTAAACAGTTAAAGTGAATCAATTAAGTCATTTGACCAATTTTGATCATCCATTTTAGCGGGGTTTTTTTCTAAACAGTTCTATCATGTGACATTTACTGATTTTTTAGAAAACCATTTTTACAAGTTTATAAGAATTTTTAGAACTTTAAAGATTTTTTAAAATATAATAAAATTATGAAAATACCAAGTGACAACACTGTAACACGATACATGGCACCAACTGGTCTAAAAAAACTGTTAAATTTAACAATCAACGTTATTCAAAGGGGGTAAATTGATGAAATTTTTTAGTATGAGAGTTTAATGGGTGAAATTTAACAATCAACATTATCGAAAAGTACTGTTAAATTAATACATTTACATTTTTTTCTGTATATTGAATATAAATCCTTTTAATTGATTAATTAATAGAAGCAATGTTGATGGTGATTGCACCAAAATACTTCTACAAACAGGAGCAGCAAATTTCTGTCACCTTATCCGTGTAAGAAAATTAGGATGGGACCAGGGCAATCAAAGTCAGGGAATTAAGAAAAAGAAATAGAATTAATGACATTTATTTATGTAAAAAGAAAAAAAGAAATAGAATCAATAACATTTATGTAAAAAGAAAAAGGAAATATAATTAATGACAAAATATATTCTAAATCTCAATCTTTGATGACTCGAATCTGAATCAGCAGATCCTATATATACGCCAGGAGACACAGCCTCTCCCTCCCAACCAAATCAGCGCACACACACAGGACACAGCCTCCGTCGAAGATATGTCTGAGTCCTTCCGGTCGCCTTCCTCTTCGGCCGCTAAGAAACGCGGTCCTACAACAACTGATTTGTACAAACTCGAGATGAAGGTGCCTTTGTTTGTTAGTTTCCCCTTGGTCTTTCTTTGTGTTATAGAATCCTAATCCGTTATTTAATTTAATGTAGGTTGCTGAACTAAGAGTCAAGAGGGCAAACCTTTTAAAGAAACATACCGACATTTGCCAAAAGGTCATTAATAAAGTCATCGAAAACAGAGTCTTGAAAGCCAATGTTGAAACATTGGAATCAAAGGTAAAAGACTTGTTTGATATATTGGTCTTGAAGCCATCTTTCAATTCTGCAATGCTCAAACCTGTCGATATTCATATTGTTGTTGAAAAGCTGATCCGAGTTATCAGAAATTTTAGACATCTTTCTATGCATGATGTAGTAGATAACACTATGAACATGGGTGAACTTTTTTCTTTTTCTAGGTGAAAATGCGTAAAGAATTGTTCGAAAGTGTCTTCGGTTTTAGCTTTGACTCAATCGAAATATCAACAATGTTGTCATCAATTCATGGAAGTCTCTCCAATACATCCACGGATGCTGCTGTTTCGGGAACCAACAATGAACTCTCTGACACTTGTTCGGATGAAAACATATAACCGAATTCAGCAGGATTCAGGAACACATATTGGACGAACAACTTCTTTGCAGTGAGGAAAACTAAAGCATACTGTGGAATAAGGCTAATTTCAACTCAAGAATGTCTGGGCTTAGAATGACCCAATAGTAGTATAATTTCTGGTTTGAAGGGTTGGAAACAATGTCATTCTTTATGTTAATTATTGATTTCAACAGCAGAAAACATTGATTAATCAATATTATATAGTAGTCGATTTTATGCATTTGTCTTTTAAAAGTGACATGCAATATATATGGAATTGATATGCAATTTTCTTTGTATAATGTGAATCAGAGTTCACACTGGTTTGCATAATCTGTTTGAGAAGGAATCGGATTTGGAGCCTTGTGTTGGAGGGTCGGCTGTGGCTTTTCCGTGCCATTTGATATGCAAGTTTGGTTTAATTATTTTTTAACACATGCCCTCACTATAAATCTCCAAGTCTCGTGTAAAAAATTTGTCATTCCAATGACTATCTCTAAGAAAAGTTTTCAACAGATTTGGTACAACATCTACCTATATAAATCCTACAAAATATCGGACAAAAATTAATTAAAATTACCATTATTTCCACACAAAAAAATGGACTGAGTTGACAAGTCGCCTCAATAATAAATCTGGCAAAACCAAAAGATTACCTTTTCTCTTAAATAAAATGAACTAAGTTGACAAGTTCGCCTCAATAATAAATCCGGCAAAACCAAGAAATTACCTTTTCTCTTAAACTTGCAGCATTGTTCTCTACACATCCAACATTTTCTTCATCTGTTGAAATTTCCAATCAAACATAAATATGTTATGTTGTTAAAGAAATTGTTAATATTTGATATGAATAAATCATTTGTCCTTTTTCGGTGTCCTTTTTATGCTTCACATTAAAAAAATCAGGTTTAGAGTTTATGGTTAGGATTTAATAAATTATGGGTATAATGTATTTTTTAGTGTTTAGGGTTTAAGATTTAAAATTTTAAATTTAGAATTAGGGTTTAGAATTTAATTTTTTAATGCTAAGGCATAGAAAGGGGGGCCGAAAAGGGATAGAGAACTTTTGTCCATTTTCGTCAGATTGATGAAGTCGGTCTCATGTGTCATCCTTCTGATTCTCTTGTTTGGAAACATTTTGATCAGGAGCATCCAACATTTTCGTACAAAACTCGTAATGTCAGGCTTGGGTTATGCACTGATGGATTTCAACCATTTGGTCAATCTGGACAACAATATTCTCTATGGCCAGTTATAGTAACACCATACAATATGCCTCCCTCTATGTGCATGAAGGATGAGTTTATGTTTTTGACAATAATTGTGCTGTGTCCTAGAAATCCAAAATATAATATAGATGTATTCTTACCACCATTGATTGTCGAGTTGATATATTTGTGGGATGTAGAGGAGGTAACATATGATTTATCAACCAAGCAGAATTTTCAGCTCTGTGATGTCCTATTGTGGACTATCAATGACTTTCCTGCATATGGCATGTTGCCGGGTTAGAGTACAGCTGGGAGTAAGCTCAAAGGGTCGGGTGTCCGGTGCTGGGTCTGCAGCTCCCATGTACTATAACACGTCTCAAACTGCTAGTTCTTAAAAAAGGCCTATACCACAAAATTTAGAGCAACAAGAAGAGATAGATGCATTGAAGGAGTAGTTGAGGCAAGTCACAGAACGCCAAGATATGTTAATGGGTTTAGTAATGTCACAACAACATCAACCGCAACAACAACCACAACAACAAGGATACTCTCATATGCTTTTCGAAGCAAACTATAATGGACAACCAGGTTTTAAAATGCTATTTTAATTAAATATTATATATTATTATAATTATTATCAATTACAAGTTTGTTTTCAATTAATTATTTGTTTTTAGGTTTTAACCCTCCGATGCATCCTTCTCCTCCTTTTTATTCAGGGTTTAGTGGCATGCAACCTCGTATGCGTCCAACCACGCCAATGCCTTTGCACCCACAAGTGATCTATCCACCGAGAGGTAGCACACCTTTGGCACCTTTTTTCCAACCACCCACCAATCAAGACGAAACTTATTATCCGATTCCTCTATCACCACAACAATGCAATAGGGAAAATGCATCTTAAATTTCAGATGATATTTACTTTTAACTTTCTAATTTTACTTCAAGTTTTTGAATATTATCTGATGTTTTCTTGAACTATAATATTTTTATACTTTTATTTGCTTTGTAGGTTTTTATTGGTTAATTGAATTGTTAGTTAATGAGTTGCTTTTCTTAGTTTTGAGCTGTAATTTTAACATGCAATTAATTGTTTAATGATTTGAAACATGTTTGTTTCGAATTGTAGGTTGTTTAAAAGATTTGACTCAATATTTGGTTACTTCAGTTTCTCTTTAGAATTTAGAATATATAATCTTGAAAATATTAACTTATCTAAGTCATGAAAAGCTGTTATATGATCTTATGCTCATTATTCTTGGCTTTCATTAATCCTAAATGTGTATTAAGATTTGATTTTGAGTTTTTTTATTGTTAATTGTTGCAAGAAATGATATATGTTGATATATGCATGAATTTTCTGTTAAGATAAATGAATTTTCTTGTCTTGTTAGTTTTGATTTGTTAATTGATTGTTAGTTAATGAGCTACTTATGTTAATTATGAGCTGCAATTTAGTGTATATTGATGAATCATGTTTACTTTTATTTATAGGTAGTTGAAGGTTTGATTCAGAATTCGGCTACTTCAGTTTGTCGTTATCATTAAGAATGTATATTATCTGATGTTTTCTTAAACTGTAACACTTTTAAACTTTTATTTGCTTATCAATGGAAAAACACCAAGCTTAGTGCACTTTTCCTCCCTTGGGATTTAGAGGGAGATTTTTAGAGACGGCTACCTTGTTTATTACAAAAAATCTAAAATTAATATCTTACTTTAAACATAGAATATACAAAAACTTTTTTTTGATCGGCAAAAGAGTATGATTTTATTAATAAGCATCATACAGTGTCATCACACTCCATGGCCTCATTAAAAACCTCCCTACACCTAAATGGAGGAAAAGAGTACCGAGGAGTATGAGATAAAGAATAAACTCTAAAAACAACTGAACAAACACGAAAAAACTAAAGCAAGAAACCAAAACACAAAACATACACGCTAGCATACAAAACCAAGATGTGCAATCAATACCACCCCTCGCCAAAAAGTCATCCAAGCAATTCACTTCTCGATAAAAACATGAATACATGAGCTCAACAATAATCCCCCTCAGATGCAATTTCCATGCCAAAAGATGTCGTCAAGCACCAACAAAAAAATGGTCCGATGTTGTGCGTTTCCATACTATTCGATCCTCACACTTTTAACAAACCGCACCACGTCACTCTATCGGCACAAAGGAAATCACGCACCACAACCAATGAATAATTCCACCATACCTCGTTGTATATTACCACACCACATACCGCCTAACAAACTCGCTTGATCCCCTCCCACACACGGTATGTATACTCCTACTATACCACAAAAACAGACATCCAAGAACCGAGCAAATCCGTCTCCTCTCTCGAATGTCAAAAACATCCAAGAAGGCGCAAACACATAAACAAAATCATTCGTAAACCATATCTTATTCACCATACCATCACTTGATGTCTTTAATTTAGTCACATATAAAATGACCACCGCACACCTTTGTTGTCTCAAAAAGTGTTGAACCGAATTACGCTTCAACGCTGAACGAATCCCTCTCACATTCCACGACCACAAACTCAACGCTCTTCGCAATTATTTTCGTTCTCGCGCTTCAATCACACGCGCGATATCCTTTACAATTTCTTGTTCGTTTCCAATTGTTTTCACCCCAATCAGTTTACCCAATTTCAATGTTTCCCCTGCTTCTCTTAAAATAATCCGTTTCCGGTTATAGAAGTCCGAATCTAACAAAGAGCCATTAGCAATTACCTCTGATGGTTTTTGGTTTTTCTTCGGACGACCTCTGCCTTTTTTTACCAGTTTCGCTTCAGCATCACCTCGCTCACCAGGCGATAAAAAACTCAGTTCGATTTTTGAAACATGTCGTAACCTTCTAAACTCTCCATTGCATTCAATTGTTTGAGCCTTATTAGCCCTAGGAATTTCTATCCTTGACTCATCAACATGTGGGCTCAATTCATCAACTACTAGTTCTTCGGTAACTAGTTCATCACACGATACTCCCACATTGTTTGGAAAAACATCCACCACAGCATCACTCGGCAAAACATCCAGAATTCGTTGACTTTCCCTTTAACGATGGACAAAGCTTACATCTTCATCCGCCGTCCAACTTGTCGTGCTCATGACACGCCAATCCTCCCTCTTGTTCTCATTCCACATACGATCAATTTGGCTCGATCCCAGAGCCGAATAAGAGAAAGAATTGGGTACCACTGTATCATTTGCTGACCTCCCACTTATAGACACCTTAACCGAGCTGGACATATCCATGTTCAAATCCTCAGTACTCAATGTATCTTCCGAGCAGTTCACCGCCTCACAACTACAATCACACTTAGGGCCAATCGCTTCCTCAATTTCTGTAACGCGAATTGTGAAGACGTTATCGTTAATGCTCAAGTCCATTACTTCATCTATGTGTGAAATCCAGTCGGTTTCGATCTGAAATCGACATCGTTCAAACGTCGAAGACGCCAAAGTCTCAATGTCAATCCGTACGATTTTGCCCCAAATCACTGCAATATTTTGAAATGTTTCTTCAGACCATCCATGAATAGGAATTCCACTTACTGAAAGCCATACCCTTCGATTCAGTAAAAATGATGTAGGCGACCATTCAAATAAATTTTCAAACCATGTTTCTAGACGCCTAGTCTCCAAAATTTACTTCCTCGATTCTTTATCTTCAAATATGAATAATACAAGAGAGCCTGCAACTCGCATCAACGTAAAACCTGTCAATTTCGCCTTTGTAATCTCATTTGCAAGATCTGCTATTTGGCTGGGTTGACGGAAAAAACCCAAAGCGCAATTCTGTAAAATTTCCCATTTTTCGGCATCAATAACCCCATCCACGCATTTGCGTTTCTCTTCCACTCTAGATTGCTCTTTCACTGTGATCCGATCATCAACATCCTTATCCTTGTTACGCCGCCTCACTGGATTCCTTTTGGAATTGTTCATATGATCATGATCATCCCACTGTTTCTGGATCTCCTTGTTCGTCCTTGAATCAATGTTATCACGTTTTCTTCTCCAAAATGTATCCCTAGTCTCCCTTTGCGCCATCATCACCTTTAATTTGTATCCATAAAGCCGAAATCCATGAAAACGCTCTATGATTCGATCCGCATCCGCCTTTGTCCCCAAACGTACAAATCCGAATCTGGTTCCATCTCTCGCTCTCTTTCTTGGTACAAACACATCCACAACCACTCTATGTCTGTCGAAAACTTGCCAAACCCCTTGCCAGTGTAGTTGCTCCGGTAATTTTGATACAAAAACCGTCCAAACTCTTTGAATCTGATTTCTCGAGCTCATTTTCCTCACCATTAAGGTTGCATGCACGCCTCTAATTCTTACTTGAAATATCAATTGTGCACATAGTTTTATTCAGAAATATCCACAATCACATGGTGTGCACACATCAAATCCAATCCATTTAAGATTTCGTAGTCTCCAAGTGCGAACCAGAGCAGTGAATCGCGTTGCTGATTGGTGTTGCGGTACTATGCTAATTTGATAGCGGCCAAAGAGAGAAAACTGCAATTTTTACTAAAAATTACAATTTATTTGATGATGTTCATGTTTCGTTTGGATATGTAAACCATGCTATGTCTTTTGAATGCTTGTGATGGTTGGATATGCCTTTGGATGTTTTAAGGTGCTTTTGTCTGGCATGTAAACCTCATATGTGATGACTTGTGCCATTTGGCCTTTTTGAACTCTTAAGTATGCCCATTTATGCAATATTTATCCTTTGTGTGAATGCCATGTTGTATATGTGATATTGATCATCTAAATCGCTCTATATGCTAAATCTTGGTTGTAGTATGTTGTATGGATGCTTGTATGTTGATGGGGGAGTCCTAAAATGCATTTAGAGTTGAGTCTTGTATGGTTTTTGCTGAATTTGGAGACTTGCAGTGCAGGGCGTATCGATACGCCTAAGGGCCGTATCGATACGGTCTTGCCTGCAAGACTAAGTTTTGGCTTGGCGTATCGATACACGGGGGTGTATCGATACGATCTTTGCTCACTGGAATTCTGAGAATTTGGTGAGATTTTGGCGTATCGGTACGGTGTTGAGGCGTATCGGTACGGGTTTATCTCGTTGACCACGAGATGTTGACCGAGAGGGGCGTATCGATACGCTCAAGGGCTGTATCGATACGGTCTTCCCTGTGTTGACTGTGAGGGTTGACCTAGTCACGGCGTATCGATACCCTTGATTGGCGTATCGATACGGCCTGCCCTGTATGTGTAAAATGAACAGTTTAATGTATGGATTGAGGTTCGAATGTGTTTCTTTCTTTATGTTTTCCGCTGACGTGATCGCGTAGGAATTAACATGACTTTAGACAAGATAAAAATAAAAGAAATTTTCTAGGGTTTCGCTTCGGTGTTCCCCGTGTAGCCTACTCGGACCGGTCATCCGGCCAGACCGGGACGAGGGGGTTACAATTTTTTCTTGAGAAAAGAATAATATTAAATATATAATATTAAAATGAAAAAGGTGCATTTTGAGAGGGGCCTTGATGTGATCAAGGCTAGCACCAAACTTCTTGGGGTCTAGCTCACATCAGAGAAGAAGTTGTGGGAATTAAACACTTGTTCTCGAGCCGAGGATCTCAACAATTTGAGCTCAAATATAATTTTTGAAGCTTTGAATATGGACTTAGAACCTTGGCCAAATTTTTGAGTAATGCAATTTGATATATGCATGCATTCATTAGCTCTAGGCGTGTGATCTTTACATGAGCATATTAGCTAATATTAGTTCACTTGATGCATGTTAGTTCACTTGATGCATATTAGTTTAATGATGTTTCTGAGTTCATTGAATAAAGTTAGTTCATTGATTAAACTAATTCATTAATTAGACTAGATCCTTTAAATTTTACATGACATGTTTATTTCTTAATTTTATTCAATCATGAACATTTGCTATTATTGTGTTTATGTGCATGAAGGGAGATGAACAGTCACATCAAATGCAAGAATATCAGTCAGTTTGTTTTCCATTTCTGGATGTGGTATGGACGTTTTTGGCTCCTGCAATTAAATGGATATTATCCCTCTATCTCTTAGCTTTTCAACGCTTTTTGAATCACCTCAATCCGATATTGGGAGCTTGAGATATGATCGTTTTACTAAAAATAGTGCATGCTGGAATTTCATTACGGAAATGCATGCATGGGAGACAAGCAAATAAAGTTCATCATTATCAACCATTTAGAGAGGCTGTTCGAATTCTACAGGGAAGACAAGCCTTAAAAGCTATCTTTATCACTCAATTGAAGGCCCCCATTATTCATATAATCAAGACATTCAAGTCATTCTCTATCATCTTTTTTGGAGGCTTTTCATATTCTACAAGGAGACATGTAATGAAGGCCATCTTTATGACATTCAAGAAGGATGAATGGCTTGTAAATGAGCACGAAATAGGAAGAGACACTCCCCTTTTGGACGGTAATGGTCTATATACATCAAGTGTCCACATTCATCCCTCTTTTTTTCATGAGTGAGCCAGCCAAAGAAGACCAAGAGTCATCCACCCCTTTGGACGAAATTGTGTCTCTATTCAGCCTAAAAAATGTCTAAATTCATCCTAGACTATTTAGAATATTCAACCACTAAAGAAGATAAGAAGAAACAAAGCATTCAAGAGCATTCAACACCATCTTGATGAAGCATTCATATCCTTTGTGTGTCCTTTCATATTCAGCCTATGAACATTATAAATAGGCCTCTTTTTCTTTCATTTGCAATTAGACTTTGATATATAAAATTCCTCTTTGAGAGTTGCTTTCTTTCTAGTTCTTTTGAAGAATTTTATCGGCTTCAAGTTTGTCTTGTGGTCTTCATCCATTCATTTGTTTATAGCTTTGGTTCCAAGCTCTTCTATAGCTAGTGGGTCACGTTCCACCCTCTATCACTACGATTTCATTACTTTATATTGCTTGTTACTAGCTCTTTATAGCTAGAGAGTCACAATCCGTCATCCTTTTCAAACCTACAAAGCCCACGCCACCACCACTATCTTCCGTATTCATATTTCTTTCTACCATAATTTTCAACACTATCCATTCATATCTTAAACCCAGTTCTCACGACAACTAATTTGCCACGACAAACTTCACAACCCTAGTTTCCACGAAAACTAACTTGCCACAACAAATGACATTCAAGTTCTTACTCGAATCACGGTATGGAAACAACATATATGATTTAGAACTCTCAACCAAGATCATATTAGGCCTCGGGAGGAGTTTGGACTATGGATGGATAAAACTGGACCCACAAACTTGCAGATCCTATTCAATATTTTATCCATAATTTTGTTCACTTTCCTTATATAGTACAAGCTTAATTTTCCTTTCTAAAAAATTCATAATATGAAATAAATTATTATTATTTGATATATAATTTTTTATTTTATATTTGATGTATTGATGATATATTAATTCTATGTATCATCACTAAATCATATTGTCACGGGGTTAGGCTTATATGGCTAGCTCGTGCGGCACTTGGTCGGGAAAGGACTTCGAAAGGGACCAAGTAAGCCTTAAAGTCAAGTCTTGGATTGGCTAGGTGAGCGGAAGCGTTGCAGAAGCATTGCGAAGAAAGAAAGAAAGGAGATGGCTCGAGTGATTTGCAAAACGAAGAGCCTCGTTAAAACCCCCTCTAAGCCTAGTTAGGGGGAAAAGAGTACTCGACGTTGCTATTCTTTTATTGATGAAAGAAAGTAAGAAAACAAAGGGAATTCAGGATGATTACAAGTGAGGGGGTGAGGCCCTATTTATAGCCTGGCACCTCCCGATCTAACGGTCACTATCGATTACAATGGATGGCCAAGATTGGCCTAATATATCTAATGAAGGCAAGAGAATACTATCCATGATTCCTTCCACCTTGGTAGGTCTTCTTTCCTTGTGAAAAGGATTTGAATCTCCATGAATCGGGGAAGATTGGCATGCTTGATCCTTGCCTTGAATACCATGGTCAAAGGGGTAGATATTCCCTAAGAGTTGGGCTTGAATGGCCATGGATGATGGAAACTCGGACAGGCCCATAGGTGTGGCTGGACGGGCTGCTCGGTGTTGCTCGGACAGGCCTATGGGTGCTGATGGATGGGCTGCTCGGTGCTGCTCGGACAGGCCCTCGGGTGCTGCTGGACGGGCTGCTCGGTGCTGCTCGGACAGGCCCTCGGGTGTGCGCGGACAAGGCTGCACGGATAGGCCCTCGGGTGTGCGCGGACAAGGCTGTACGGACAGGCCTAGGGTGCTTGGCAAGGCCCCTCGGGTTGTTGGCTCGGCTGGCTTGTAGCCCCATGGGTGCGGCAGAGTGGGCTGGACGGACTAGGGCCCCGTGGGTGCTGGAAATGGACCCTAGGTGTGCGGCAGGATGGACCCTAGGGTGCACCACGGTAACATTCTCCTCCACCAAATTGAGCGACGCCCTCGTTGCTCGTTGGGCTTCAAAATCGGCAATCTTGTCTTCAAATTGCCACAAGTCTTTGTCTAACTCCCAACTACCCTCGACTTCGGTTAGACCCTTCCAAAGCACAAAGTACTCGTGCCTTGGTTTGAACCCTTGGCGTCGAATGACTCGATCGGCTTCGATGGCTTCGACTTCTCTCTCGAACGAAGTCCTAACTCCAACAGGTGCTCGCTTGGAGATGTTTCTTTCCGGATCTTCCTCGTCCTTGTGATAAGGCTTAAGGACACTAATGTGGAAGACGGGATGAACTTGGATGTGGGGCGGCAAGTCTAGCTTGTAGGCCACCTTTGCCTACTCTCTTGATCACACGAAATGGGCCTTCGTACTTTCTCACAAGAGCCCTGTGAACAGAAGAATTTCGAAGTGCTAGATGAAGTTTAGCCAAAACTAAATCGTTTACCTGGAATTCGACGTCGCGTCGCTTCTTGTCGGCCCATTTCTTCATTCTCTTGCTTGTTTTGTGGAGGCAAGCGTTGGCTAGGTCTCTTTGCTCTTGCAAGTCCTTCACTACATGGAAGGCGGCGGGATTTGGACCTTGGTACTTTGTCACGATCGCATCGAGTGTGAGCGGTTGTTGGCCCATCACTATCTCGAACGGACTTTGATTTGTGGCTTCACTCCTATGCAAGTTGTAGGAGAATTGGGCCACGTCTAGCAAATCGGGCCAATTCCTTTGAGATGCACTAACAAAGTGCCTTAGATAGATCTCCAATAGCGCGTTGGCCCTCTCGGTTTGCCCATCAGAATGTGGATGAAAACTCGTTGAAAGGTTCAAGGAGGAACCCAACAACTTGAACAACTCGGTCCAAAACTTACCCGTGAACCGAGCGTCTCGATCACTTACTATTGACTTTGGAATTCCCCAAAGCTTCACGACATGCTTTAAGAAAAGACGAGCGGCTTCGTCGGCGGGGCATGTCTTGTTGGCGGGAATGAAAGTAGCATACTTCGAAAACCTGTCTACTACAACCATAATACTCGAAAAGTTATTAACACAAGGAAAACCAATAATAAAGTCTAAAGAAATACTTTCCCATGGTCTTTCCGGTATTGGCAAAGGTTAAAGTAGTCCCATCGGCTTGTTTGCTTCGATCTTGTCTTGTTGGCAAACAAGACAAGTCTTCACGTATGCTTCTACATCTTCATTCATACGAGGCCAATAATAACGTTCATTAAGCAAAGCTAAAGTACGATGCATACCTGGATGTCCAGCCCACTTCGAATCATGACATTCCTTCATCAATGTCTTTCGCAAATTGTTGAAGTAGGGGACAAATATGCGTTGGCCTCTTGTGAAGAAAAGAAAATCTTCGACCCAAAATCGGCGTGACTTACCCTTTTTGGCAAAGGTGATTAGATTCTTTGCGGTGGGATCATGCGTCAAGCCTTCTTTGATGGAATCGAGTAACTCACCACTTGGTTGGCTAATGGAGGCAAAGATGGCTTTATGACTAAGCGCATCGGCCACGGTGTTGGTCTTTCCGGGCTTGTGCTCCATTGAAAAATCGAATTCCACCAAGAAATCTTGCCACCTAGCTTGCTTAGGAGACAATTTCTTTTGGGTTAGAAAATAAGAAATTGCGGAATTATCGGTAAAGACGACAAACCTGGAACCCAAGATGTAATGTCGCCATGTGCGAAGGCAATGGATGACGGCGGTCATCTCCTTCTCTTGAACGGTGTAACGCCTTTCGATATTGTTCAACTTCCGGCTTCCGAAGGCAATAGGATGGCCTTCTTGCATCAAAACTCCACCAATCACATAGTCGGATGCATCGGTGTGGATGACGAACTGCTTGGAATGATCGGGCAAGGCTAGAACGGGCTCACTTACCATGGCTTGTTTAAGCCTTTCGAACGCTTCTTGACAACTTGGACTCCATTCCCAAACTTTGTCATTCTTCAAGAGTTCAGTCAAAGGCGTAGCTACGGCGGAGTAACCTTGCACAAATTTACGATAATAGTTAGCTAAACCAAGAAAAGAGCGAAGTTCGGTTACCTTAGTCGGCGGTTCCCAATCGTCGATGGCTCGAACTTTGCTTGGATCCATTCGGATCTTACCACCTCCAATGATGTGGCCCAGGAACGGAACTTCTTGTTGAGCGAAACTACACTTTTCGCGTTTGATATAAAGCTCGTTCTCACGAAGAACCTGCAAAACCTTCCTCAAGTGCATTAAGTGTTCATGGAAAGTCTTACTATAGATGACAATGTCATCTAAGTAGACAACAACAAAGCGATCAAGAAAAGGTGAAAGTACCTTATTCATTAAAGTGCAAAATGTTGAGGGAGCGTTTGTAAGGCCAAAAGGCATTACAAGAAACTCAAATGAACCATACCTTGTGATGCACGCGGTTTTGGGCTCGTCACCTTCGGCTATACGGACTTGATAGTACCCCGAACGTAGATCTAACTTTGTGAAGAATCTAGCACTTCCAAGTTGATCAAATAAATCGGAAATTAAAGGAATAGGGTATTTGTTCTTTACCGTAAGCTTGTTTAGAGCGCGGTAGTCGACACACATGCGCAAGCTACCATCTTTCTTCTTTTGAAAGAGAATGGGTGCTCCAAACGGTCCATTGGATGGGCGAATGAACCCGGCATCCAAGAGCTCTCCAAGTTGCTTTCGGAGCTCTTCTAACTCCGGTGGCGCCATTCGGTAAGGTGCTTTGCTCGGCGGCTCGGCATTTGGCACCAACTCAATTCGATGATCCACCTCACGCTTGGGTGGCAAAGCCTTCGGCAATTCGGAAGGCATAGTGTCCTCAAACTCCACGAGAACACGTTCCACTTCTTCGGGAACTTCTTCGGCTTCAATCGCCTCGTCTTCCTTGAGCACGGCAAGGAAAGACTCTTCCTCCTTTCGCATACCATTGCGGAACTGGATGGAAGACAACATCTTGGATTGGATACCTACATCTCGACTCACGGGCACCAAACATTGTTGGGCGCGATCGAGCACAACAAATACATCGGCAAAGGGCAAGAGAAGTGCATTAATCTTGTCCAAAAAAGATAAACCAATCACAAGATCATAACCATCAAGAGGAATTACCTTAATATCCTCACGGCCTTTCCAACTACCAAGTTGGATCTCGACCCTTTTTGCAACTCCGGCAATGGGTGCTTCTTTCGAGTTGACCGTCTTAATCCACCCACTCGTCTTCAACACGTTGAGATTGAGTTTTTGGGCGGCTCCTTCGGAAATGAACAACTCGGAAGCTCCGGTGTCCACAAGTGCACGCAATTGCTTTCCGGCAATCGTGACTTCTACAAACATAAGACCACTTTTGGGCTTGTTAGATAAAGAATTCACTTGGAGATTACTTACAATTGCTCCAAGTTGGGCGGTGGGCTCGTCGTTGACTTTGACGGTAGAAAGACTTGTCCTTTGTGGGCAATCTCGAATATGGTGAGGTCCCTTGCAATGGAAACATCCTCGTCTCTCCCATGGTTTAGTTGATCGGCCTTGTTGGTTATTGTTGTTGGACGACCTATCGTGGTTAAATTTCTCACCTCTGGCTTTGGCATTCTTGTCTCCCCAACCTTTGGATTTTGGTTTTGGTTTGGGCGAGTCTCGCTTTTCGAACTTGGCTATTGCCTCGGTCTCGTCAAGGGCATGTGAAAGATCTTTGACAACACGTCTTTCCAACTCCATGTTAGCCCATCGGTTCAACCCATCCATGAAAATTGAGAAGCCTTCATCTTCTCCTAAGTTGGTGATTTGGAGCTTTAACTCGATGAACTTCTTTACATAGTCATGGATGTTGTTGTTGTGCTTGAGTTGGCGTAGCTTTGAGCGCAACTCTCTTTGAGCATTCTTGGGATAGAACGCCTCATGAATCTCGTTTTGAAGTTCTTCCCAAGTATCTACGGGAACGTCTCCATCGGAGTCGGCACACCTGCATCTCCACCATAAAAGAGCACTGTGAGTAAAATAACTAGAAGCAATATTTACCTTAGTGGATTCATCCACGATGTTGGTGTTGCGGAAATATTGGTTCATGCTCCACAAGAAAGTATCGGTTTCTTGAGCATCTCTCGATCCTTTGAATTCCTTTGGTTTCGGCACATCGGCTAGCACTCTACTCGGACTTGAAACAACTCCGTTGGCTACGGCGGACTTATAGATGTTGAGCTCGGCCCTTAGCACATTCATCGCCTTCTCTAGTTCGGTTAGCCCATCTTTAAGAGATCTATTCTCCAACTCCACAGTCTCGAGTCTATCTTCGAGGTCCTGGGAATCATCCTTGCAACCATCACCCCGAGATTCCAACGTATCTAGTCGGTTCTCAACAACATCGAGTCTATCTCTCGACTCATTCGTGTTGTCCTCCAAACGGGTAACTTTGTCTTGCAAGGTTGAGATGACATCTCTCGAACTAACCCTCTTGGCTTTTCCACCACGAGTCTCCATAGGCTTTGAGGTGCCGTCGACGGGAGCGTCACTTGGATTCGTCATCTCGAACAACTTCTTCGCTAAAACGTAGGCTCTTATACCACTTGTCACGTGGTTAGGCTTATATGGCTAGCTCGTGCGGCACTTGGTCGGGAAAGGACTTCGAAAGGGACCAAGTAAGCCTTAAAGTCAAGTCTTGGCTTGGCTAGGTGAGCGGAAGCGTTGCGAAGAAAGAAAGAAAGGAGATGGCTCGAGTGATTTGCAAAACGAAAAGCCTCGTTAAAACCCCCTCTAAGCCTAGTTAGGGGGAAAAGAGTACTCGACGTTGCTATTCTTTTATTGATGAAAGAAAGTAAGAAAAAAAAGGGAATTCAGGATGATTACAAGTGAGGGGGTGAGGCCCTATTTATAGCCTGGCACCTCCCGATCTAACGGTCAGTATCGATTACAATGGATGACCAAGATTGGCCTAATATATCTAATGAAGGCAAGAGAATACTATCCATGATTCCTTCCATCTTGGTAGGTCTTCTTTCCTTGTGAAAAGGATTTGAATCTCCATGAATCGGGGAAGATTGGCATGCTTGATCATTGCCTTGAATACCATGGTCAAAGGGGTAGATATTCCCCAAGAGTTAGGCTTGAATGGTCATGGATGATGGAAACTCGGACAGGCCCATAGGTGTGGCTGGACGGGCTGCTCGGACAGGCCCTCGGGTGTTGCGCGGACAGGCCCTCGGGTGCTGCTGGACGGGCTGCTCGGTGCTGCTCGGACAGGCCCTCGGGTGTGCGTGGACAAGGCTACACGGACATGCCCAGGGTGCTTGGCAAGGCCCCTCGGGCTGTTGGCTTGGCTGGTTTGTAGCCCCATGGGTGCGGCAGAGTGGGCTGTACGGACTAGGGCCCCGTGGGTGCTGGAAATGGCCCCTAGGTGTGCGGCAGAATGGACCCTAGGGTGCACCACGGTAACAATATGAAAACACATCATAAAATCCATTTAACGTTAATTTTCATGATGGATCATTTTTTGATTCATCGACCGTGCATACAATCACACAACTAATCCATCTAGAACATAAAATAAATCCACCTAACTTTAAATTTTTTGATGTATCATTGTTGGATTCATTGTTCATGCATAAAATTACAAAATTAATCATCAAATGTTAACCCTTTCTTTACAAAGAACCTAATAAAGTTAAAGCTTCTTTTGAAGAAAAAGCTCATCTAACACATAAAATAAATATTTTTAAATAAATATTCGTTTAATAGTTTAAACATGCAACCACAAATTTGTTGATAAATATATGAAACAATGTCATTTTAATAAAATAGTAGTTTTAATTAATCACTTAATAAAAGTAGGCTTAAGGATGCTAGAAGCCTTTGAATTTTTTTTAACAATAAAAGTGAATCAATTAAGCCCTTTGACCAATTTTAATCATTCATTTTAACAGTTTTTTTTCATGTGATAATAATGTCACGTGGCACACTACAATTCTATCATGTGACATTTGTTGATTTTTTAGAAAACCATTTTTACAATTTTTATAAGTTTTTAAGAATTTTTAGAACTCTTAAAGAATGTTTTAAATAAAATAAAATAAAATAATGAAAATTCCAAGTGACATTACTGTAACACAACACATTGCACCAACTAATCTAGAAAAACTGTTAAATTTAACAATCAACGTTATTCAAAGGGGGTAAATTGATGAAATTTTTTAGTATGAGAGTTTAATGGGTGAAATTTAACAATCAACATTATCCAAAAGTACTGTTAAATTAATACATTTACATTTTTTCTGTATATTGAATATAAATCCTTTTAATTGATTAATTAATAGAAGCAATGTTGATGGTGATTGCACCAAAATACTTCTACAAACAGGAGCAGCAAATTTCTGTCACCTTATCCGTGTAAGAAAATTAGGATGGGACCAGGGCAATCAAAGTCAGGGAATTAAGAAAAAGAAATAGAATTAATGACATTTATTTATGTAAAAAGAAAAAAAGAAATAGAATCAATAACATTTATGTAAAAAGAAAAAGGAAATATAATTAATGACAAAATATATTCTAAATCTCAATCTTTGATGACTCGAATCTGAATCAGCAGATCCTATATATACGCCAGGAGACACAGCCTCTCCCTCCCAACCAAATCAGCGCACACACACAGGACACAGCCTCCGTCGAAGATATGTCTGAGTCCTTCCGGTCGCCTTCCTCTTCGGCCGCTAAGAAACGCGGTCCTACAACAACTGATTTGTACAAACTCGAGATGAAGGTGCCTTTGTTTGTTAGTTTCCCCTTGGTCTTTCTTTGTGTTATAGAATCCTAATCCGTTATTTAATTTAATGTAGGTTGCTGAACTAAGAGTCAAGAGGGCAAACCTTTTAAAGAAACATACCGACATTTGCCAAAAGGTCATTAATAAAGTCATCGAAAACAGAGTCTTGAAAGCCAATGTTGAAACATTGGAATCAAAGGTAAAAGACTTGTTTGATATATTGGTCTTGAAGCCCTCTTTCAATTCTGCAATGCTCAAACCTGTCGATATTCATATTGTTGTTGAAAAGCTGATCCGAGTTATCAGAAATTTTAGACATCTTTCTATGCATGATGTAGTAGATAACACTATGAACATGGGTGAACTTTTTTCTTTTTCTAGGTGAAAATGCGTAAAGAATTGTTCGAAAGTGTCTTCGGTTTTAGCTTTGACTCAATCGAAATATCAACAATGTTGTCATCAATTCATGGAAGTCTCTCCAATACATCCACGGATGCTGCTGTTTCGGGAACCAACAATGAACTCTCTGACACTTGTTCGGATGAAAACATATAACCGAATTCAGCAGGATTCAGGAACACATATTGGACGAAAAACTTCTTTGCAGTGAGGAAAATATTAGAAGTTAGTTATTGTTTGTTAATGGGTTAGTTAGGTGGTTAAATGACAGATTAGCAATCTTCTTTATATTATTATTAGTATATATATTGGGGCGTGCTAAAGACCATCATCAGTGTCTGGGACACACGGTTCACAGGCCATTTTTGGACCATCATCAGTGTCGATATTCCGCTTGATGATTTTGAGTTTGTTATTGGTATTAGCTTCCTTGACAAGATTAATGATTTTCCCGTCCCTTTTGCCGATTGTTTGTGCATCCTTGATCTGAGGCACCAATGTATTGTTCCGGTAAGCTGAGAGGCCGGAGTTGGGGCTAAATTGCTTTCAGCAATTCAGTTTTCCAAGGGGGTGCGCAAGGAGGAACCCACCTTTCTAACAGCCTTGGTGGAAGATGATCCTGTCATGGCCGAGAAGGTCCCCGATGAGGTGGGACAATTGTTGGCAGATTTCCATAATGTGATGCCAGCAGGATTGCCGAATAGTCTGCCACCAAAAAGGGAGGTAGACCACAAAATTGAGCTTGTGCCCCATGCAGAGCCACCAGCCAAGGCCCCTTACCGAATGGCTCCGCCCGAGTTAGAGGAGTTGCGCAGACATTTGAAAGAACTCCTAGAAGTAGGGTATATCCGACAGTCTAAGGAACCCTACGGTGCTCCGGTGTTATTTCAGAAGAAGCAAGGTGGGTCACTTCGAATATGCATTGATTACCGAGCTTTGAACAAGCTCACTGTGAAGAATAAGTATCCGATTCCGCTTATTGCAGACTTGTTCGACAAGCTTGGTGGTGCAAGGTGGTTCACCAAGTTGGACTTGAGGTCCGGGTATTACCAAGTCAGAATAGTTGCAGGGGGTGAGCCGAAGACAGCTTGTGTTACCCGCTATGGTTCATTTGAGTTTCTAGTGATGCCCTTCGGCCTCACGAATGCTCCAGCACTTTTTGCACACTTATGAACAAGGTACTACAACCCTTTCTTGATCAGTTCGTTGTGGTTTACCTTGATGACATTGTTATATATAGCAAAACTCTTGTGGAGCATGTTGAGCACTTGAGACAGGTGTTCGAAGTATTGCGACAGAACGAGCTCTATGTGAAAGAAGATAAGTGCTCGTTTGCTCAGAAAGAAGTTCCTTTCCTTGGCCATATCGTTGGTGGTGGAAAAATCCGAATGGATGGAGCCAAGGTCCGAGCAATTGATGAGTGGAAGCCACCAACTAGAGTGACCGAGCTGCGGCCGTTCCTTGGACTTGCAAATTATTACCGAAGGTTTGTGAAGGGCTATTCGAAGATTTCCGCACCCTTGACCGAGCTATTGAATAAGGAAAAGGCATGGGTTTGGGGCATCGAGTGTCAGAATGCCTTTGCAGAATTGAAGAAGGTCATGGTGAGTGAACCGGTATTAGTGTTGCATGATTACACCAAGCCATTTGAAGTCTACACAGATGCATCAGACATTGCCATTGGAGGGGTCTTGATGCAGGAGGGACATCCGGTTGCCTTTGAAAGCCGGAAGCTCAATGAGACCAAGAAGAAGTACACGGTCCGTGAGAAGGAGATGACTGCAGTAGTACATTGCTTGCGCATTTTGCGATACTATCTTCTTGGGTCGAGGTTTGTTGTGTTTACCGAAAATGTTGCTAATAGCTATTTTCTGACCCAAAAGAAGCTTTCTCCCAAGCAGGTCCGTTGGCAGGAATTTTTAGCAGAGTTTGATTTTTCCTTGGAGTACAAGCCAGTGAAGGTGAATTTAGTTGCCGATGCATTAAGCCGAAGGTATAATATCGAGACAGTTAGCCTGCCTGTGGGAAACTTGTTAGAGCGCATCAAGGAAGGGTTATCTCATGACCCAACAACCAAGATGTTGATTGATCATGTTAAGGAGGGCAGAACTAGGAAGTTTTGGCTCGAGGGGAACTTGTTATATGCCCGAGGGCCTCACCTTTATGTGCCTCAGTTTGGAGAGTTGTGCAAAGAGATCACGAGGGAGTGTCATGATTCGATGTGGGCCAGACATCCAAGTATTACTCGGACCATAGCCCTCATTGCCTAGCACTACTATTGGCCACACATGGGTTCAGTCATTGAAGCCTATGTGAAGACTTGCCTTGTGTGTCAACAAGACAAGATAGAGATGAAGAAGCCCGCGGAACTGTTGCAGCCTTTGACCATTCCCGACCGACCATGGGAAAGTGTTTCTATGGATTTCATTGTTGGTTTACCTTGTATTGACGGCTTGTCGAGTATCATGGTGGTCGTTGACAGGTTTTCGAAGTATGGGACATTCCTCCCAGCGCCCAAGGTGTGTCCAGCCAAAGAGGAAGCCAGACTTTTCCTTAAGCACGTGGTGAAATATTGGGGCGTGCTAAAGACCATCATCAGTGTCTGGGACACACGGTTCACAGGCCATTTTTGGACCGAGTTGTTCAAGCTTATGGGATCGAGCTTGAACTTCTCGACGAGTGTTCACCCACAGACAGACGGACAGACCGGAGAGTGAATGCACTCGTGGAGATTTATTTGAGGCACTATGTGAGTGTGACGCAGCGTGACTGGCCAAAGCTATTGGACGTGGCTCAGTTCTCTTACAATTTGCATCAGAGTGAAGCCACCAATCAGAATCCGTTCGAGGTAGTGATAGGGCAGCAACCGCTCACACCCAACGCGGTTACTACCAAGTATGATGGGCCTAATCCACCATCACACCAGTTTGCCAAGGAGTGGCAAGAACAACATGAGTTAGCCCGAGCTTGTTTGCACAAGGCGGGGAAGAGAACTAAGAAATGGGCAGATCGAAAGCGTAGAGATGTGAACTTTCAAGTTGGTGACCTTGTCCTAGCCAAGTTGATCGGGATTTTGCGCAGCCCAATTGTGCACAAGGGGCTTGTGCGAAGATATGAGGGGCCGTTCAAAGTCTTGAAGAGAGTAGGCACCATGGCCTATAGATTAGAGCTACCATCATCCATTCGAGCTCATCCGGTGTTTCATGTCAACCTACTTAAGCCATTCCATCAGGATGAGGAGGATCCAAATCGGGGCGAGTCACACCGAGCACCAGTCGGAGTGAAAGTCTCTTATGAGAACGAGGTCGAAGAGGTCCAAGCCGAAAGGTTCATCCGTCGACCAGGTCACCAGCCAAGGCATGAGAATTTTGTTCGATGGAAGGGACTTCCCGACAGTGAGGGGAGTTGGGAACTAGCCGAGGACCTTTGGCAGTTCAAGACTTAAGTGGAGCAGTATCATGCAGACCGCGCGGCGAGGGCGTCTCTAGCTCAAGTGGGGGAGAATGTCACGGGCTGCGGGCTAGCGACCGAGCCAATTCAGCACCGGGGTTCATCCAACGCACCCTAGGGTGCACCCAGCACGCACCGGGCCACCTAGGGGGTTTGTTTCAGCACCACGGGCCTGCCTAATCGAGCCTAGGAGGGTCCAGTCCGAATTTGGAATAAGTCTTGGTGATTTTTTAGCCATGTATTTTATTTTTCTTCCTTTATTTCAATAATTTCATGGCTCCCCTTGATTTTAGGGATGTTAGAGATTTAGAAGCAATCGTAGTCGTTGATGTAATTCAATCTAAGTCGTTGGATGTATGGAGCCTCAAGTATAAATAGAGGTTAGCCCCTCCTCACTTAATCACTTCATCATTGTGGAATACAACTAGCATTCCCAAACACTTGCTTCTTCTTTGTGCTTGTCATTTTCCCTTTCCGTTGTTCATTTCTATTTCCGCAAGGATTTAAGCCTTTGTGCTTGATCGTTTCAGGCTTACTTAGTCGCAAAAGTTTTAGAAAGCGAGCTAAGGTCGCACGTTCGAGTTAGTGAGATTCTATGGACGTGACAATATATATGAAATAATGTTGTTTTAATAAAATAGTAGTTTTAATTAATCACTTAATAAAAGTAGGCTTGAGGATGGTTGAAGCCTTTAAATTTAAAAAAAAATCAAGTCCTTAATTTTTTTGCACTTAGTTAAGTCTCTAAACAGTTAAAGTGAATCAATTAAGTCATTTGACCAATTTTGATCATCCATTTTAGCGGGGTTTTTTTCTAAACAGTTCTATCATGTGACATTTACTGATTTTTTAGAAAACCATTTTTACAAGTTTATAAGAATTTTTAGAACTTTAAAGATTTTTTAAAATATAATAAAATTATGAAAATACCAAGTGACAACACTGTAACACGATACATGGCACCAACTGGTCTAAAAAAACTGTTAAATTTAACAATCAACGTTATTCAAAGGGGGTAAATTGATGAAATTTTTTAGTATGAGAGTTTAATGGGTGAAATTTAACAATCAACATTATCCAAAAGTACTGTTAAATTAATACATTTACATTTTTTTCTGTATATTGAATATAAATCCTTTTAATTGATTAATTAATAGAAGCAATGTTGATGGTGATTGCACCAAAATACTTCTACAAACAGGAGCAGCAAATTTCTGTCACCTTATCTGTGTAAGAAAATTAGGATGGGACCAGGGCAATCAAAGTCAGGGAATTAAGAAAAAGAAATAGAATTAATGACATTTATTTATGTAAAAAGAAAAAAAGAAATAGAATCAATAACATTTATGTAAAAAGAAAAAGGAAATATAATTAATGACAAAATATATTCTAAATCTCAATCTTTGATGACTCGAATCTGAATCAGCAGATCCTATATATACGCCAGGAGACACAGCCTCTCCCTCCCAACCAAATCAGCGCACACACACAGGACACAGCCTCCGTCGAAGATATGTCTGAGTCCTTCCGGTCGCCTTCCTCTTCGGCCGCTAAGAAACGCGGTCCTACAACAACTGATTTGTACAAACTCGAGATGAAGGTGCCTTTGTTTGTTAGTTTTCCCTTGGTCTTTCTTTGTGTTATAGAATCCTAATCCGTTATTTAATTTAATGTAGGTTGCTGAACTAAAAGTCAAGAGGGCAAACCTTTTAAAGAAACATACCGACATTTGCCAAAAGGTCATTAATAAAGTCATCGAAAACAGTCTTGAAAGCCAATGTTGAAACATTGGAATCAAAGGTAAAAGACTTGTTTGATATATTGGTCTTGAAGCCATCTTTCAATTCTGCAATGCTCAAACCTGTCGATATTCATATTGTTGTTGAAAAGCTGATCCGAGTTATCAGAAATTTTAGACATCTTTCTATGCATGATGTAGTAGATAACACTATGAACATGGGTGAACTTTTTTCTTTTTTTAGGTGAAAATGCGTAAAGAATTGTTCGAAAGTGTCTTCGGTTTTAGCTTTGACTCAATCGAAATATCAACAATGTTGTCATCAATTCATGGAAGTCTCTCCAATACATCCACGGATGCTGCTGTTTCGGGAACCAACAATGAACTCTCTGACACTTGTTCGGATGAAAACATATAACCGAATTCAGCAGGATTCAGGAACACATATTGGACGAACAACTTCTTTGCAGTGAGGAAAACTAAAGCATACTGTGGAATAAGGCTAATTTCAACTCAAGAATGTCTGGGCTTAGAATGACCCAATAGTAGTATAATTTCTGGTTTGAAGGGTTGGAAACAATGTCATTCTTTATGTTAATTATTGATTTCAACAGCAGAAAACATTGATTAATCAATATTATATAGTAGTCGATTTTATGCATTTGTCTTTTAAAAGTGACATGCAATATATATGGAATTGATATGCAATTTTCTTTGTATAATGTGAATCAGAGTTCACACTGGTTTGCATAATCTGTTTGAGAAGGAATCGGATTTGGAGCCTTGTGTTGGAGGGTCGGCTGTGGCTTTTCCGTGCCATTTGATATGCAAGTTTGGTTTAATTATTTTTTAACACATGCCCTCACTATAAATCTCCAAGTCTCGTGTAAAAAATTTGTCATTCCAATGACTATCTCTAAGAAAAGTTTTCAACAGATTTGGTACAACATCTACCTATATAAATCCTACAAAAACATCGGACTAGGCTAAACTAAAAAAATTAAATATTAGAAAACTAAAATTACCATTATCTCCAAAGAAAGATAGAATGAACTGACTTGACAGAATCGTCTCAATAATAAATCTTTGTAGTACTTAATCTGAATTAATCGATCAATAAATTAGATACTAATAATTATACTAAAAAATCAAATAGTTTAAAACAATATAATAAACTCTTATTTGTATATATAAAGAAAACAATATAATAAACTCTTATTTGTATATAAAAAAAATCAGTAACCGATATAAAGACCGCGGCTAGAACTCATGCTAGGAAAAAGAGAATAAAAGCAATATTTTCTTTACAATTGTGGTAGGATCCTTTCTTCAAAGTTTGGGAGAATATAGTATCATTGTATGCATGAAAACATGAGATACATGTAATTAATACAAATCTAAATTCTTATATAATAGGCATAAGGATAATTTTAACCTCTAACGTTTAAAATTTATGTTATTTTGGCACTTTTCTTTTTGTCAAACCATTACATAATTAACATTGATGACATGGTGTCGCGATCATTTTAAAACCGCGTGTAAAAATAGCCTCACGATTAGGGTTTCAAAATCGGGGTTTTTTCTATTTTTAATTTGTTTTTGAAATTAGGGTTTTCCATATTAAATCGAGTTTCCTTTATTTATTCTTTAAAATTATTTTGGAGTCGCCACCGATCACTTTGGTAGACCGGACACCATAAAAACGGACCAGAGATTCTTTTAGTGAAATTCGGGAGTCGGTTATCGTGTAGGGAAGGAATAGCACCCCTACAAACGCCCGTTATCGGTACCTTATTAATTCCACGTGACATTTTGCATTTCGAACATTAATCTGAAATTAATTAAATCTTTAATTGTTAATTAAATTTCATTTCGAATGGAGATATTCTTTCGTAAGAAAATACATTTTAAACGAATATAAGTTTTGAAACTTCCAAATACATTAGATACTTCAATTTATATGCAAAATATATCTCAACACAATATGTTTAATATATGTTAAATTATTGTCTTATCATTTTTAAGTAAAAACCTAATTAGGGCTCCATTGATTTAATTAATTAAAATCTATGAATATTATCAAGTTTAGGGCTTATGTGATAACACCCAAAAAATTTAGGCACTACCCATATTTGCCCTAAATTAATAATATTCCCATTATTAATGTCACTAATTATTTAATCTTAATTCCAATTTTATTAAGCTAACTACATGTGATTTCCATTTTCTGTATTCAAATGAAGTATTGAATCCGGAGAGAAGTGGAAGAAGAACAGTTACTCTGTTCGTCAGCAACATCCCTACAAAGCTACACTGGAGCGGCTTAAGACAAACGTTTGGAAGACATGGCGATCTGGTGGACTCATTCATTGCTAAGAAACTAGATAAGAAAGGCAAACGCTTTGGTTTTGTGAGGTTTTCGAATTGGAAGGATGCAGAAAGAGCAATTGAAAGGTTGAACGGTTTCAAACTTTATGGGTTCAGATTGTTTGTTGCGGTGGCTAGATTCAAAAGCAGGACTTCATACTAGAAGAAGAAAAGGGTGAATGCAGAATTGTCTGGAGGAATAGCGTGGCAGCATCCGGAAGAAAAAGACAAGACAAACTCTAACAGTAGTCAGGAAAATCCTTCAAGTCAAGGAACAGATCAAAATGTCAACAGAGGCCAATTTTTGAAAAAGATCCAGGGTCACGTGGAGGAGGAATCCTTTTGGAAGTTGGGTAAATGTCTAATAGGATCGATGGCAACGGTTTGCTCTTCAACAGATGTAATAGATAGACTGCAAATATGGGGGCTTGGCGAGATAGGGGTTAAGAGTCTGGAGGGAAAGAAATTTTTACTTGAAATACAGGACGAAGAACTGCAGCTGATCTTGGAGGAAAAAAAATGGTCCATTTTGGAAGAAGTGTTTGTCAAAATAGAACGGTGGTCTGAAAGTTTCAAGTTACTCGAACGAATCACTTGGGTAGAAGTAAGAGGGACTCCCCTACACTGCTGGAACCACGAGACGTTCATGAGAATCGCAAGCCTATGGGGATCCTTAGTTGCAGTAGGGGAGAATGCTAATCAGTCAAAAGGTGGCGAAAGAATTACGTTGCTTATCTCTACCAATCAGATACAGCGAGTTGAAGAATTAGTAATAGTGGAAGCTGGTAATAAAGAATTCCAATTATGGGTTTCGGAACTGTCATATTTGGTTAGCAACAATACCCATGGTACTGGAATAAGAAATCAGCCGGAAAAGAAGCAGGTTGCATCGCCGATGAGTAGCTCTTCAGATTCTTTCTCAAGCTCGGTCTGGGGTGAGATGTCCAATGATGCTAGAAAAAGTTTATCGAAAAAGGTGGGCTCAATTAATGAAAAGTCGTTGGGAAACTATACGAATAATTCGGTTATTAAAGAGAAGAGGCTGTCAGTAGATAAGAATGTTATGGGCGGGAGTGTCGAGGAAGAAATTGGTGAAGACCTCTCAATCAAAAATTTCCTAAATAGATTTAATGAGAAAGTTTCAACCGTTGAAATTGATAGAAGGCCAGTCAGCTGTGGACCTAGTTGGGCAGAAATAGTGGGAAATGGTAAAAATAAAACACATGTCCAACTGAGCCAAAAGAGCAGGACCCAATTGCGGAAAAAAATAAGAGAAGATCTAGATTTCATGGGCCTTGGAATCAATAGAAGTATCTCAGACAATTTGAGTATAGAGGAGGAGAGGTGTAAAAGCCTTGAACATTCTGAGTCTTCTAACCATTCTGAGTCTTGTGAGTTTCAAGAAGAGAACAATAAAGAACCCGAAAAATTTGCAGGAGAAAACGTTCCTTGTGAGAGTGATGGCTTAGAGGAAAGATCGGTAGAAGATTGTGGGGTTAGGCTCGATCTACCAGAATTCCAGGGTCCGAGAAAAGGGAACCAAAAGAGAGAAAGAAAATATGGTTCCCTGTCGGAGCTACAAGACATGTTTCTATCCGATGCTGAAAGAAGGAAACGAGATCGAACAAAAAGACGTATGAAGGGGAAGGGGAAGGAAAACGAAGGTGAAGGCCTGGAAGGTAGATCCATCACTGATTTTGATCTACAAGCAAGGTGGGATTTTTTCACCAAAGAAGCCAAGAAGACTTTGGCGGTTGGAAAAAGCCTTGGGATAGAAATAAGAGGGGACGAGAGCGAGGTCGTGAAGGAGCTAGCGGTTCTGGAAGAATCTGACCACGGTGCCAAGGTGAATTTGTAGTGGGAGTGAGGAGACTCGTCTCTAAAATGAAGATACTATTCTAGAATGTAAGGGGTCTAGGGTCTAATACAAAAATTTCAGCAGTTCGTGACTTAATTTGTAAGCAAAGAGTAGAGATGGTGATTATCCAAGAAACTAAGAAGGAAAACTTTACTGAATTCGAGGTGGGGCGATTGTGGTATGACGATGAATTTAGTTTTCAATCGGCAGCAGCTATCTGACGTTCGGGGGGACTATTGACAATCTGGGATAAAAGCAAATTCAATTTGATCTCGTCCGACTCTACTCCCAGGTACATTATCATTTCTGGAAAATGGTGTGAAGATAGCTGTGTATCAGTGTGGATTAATGTGTATGCTCCCTGTAGTGTGGCGGATCAAAGAATCTTATGGAATGATTTTATAAGTCTTAGAGAGATTTGGATCCATCCTTGGATTATGGGAGGAGATTTCAACGCTGTTAGAAATAAAAATGAGAGATCTGGGCAAGGAGGAAATTCTACTGAGATTGATGTTTTTAACAATTTTATAGATAGTTGCAAATTGATCGAAATTCCTCTTGTTGGGAGAAAATTCACTTGGATAGGGCTGGAAAACAGACGTAGTAAAATCGACAGATTTCTGGTGGATGTGGAATGGATTCAATCTAAAGAGGACCTGCTGCTAAGTGGTTTACCCCGTAAACTGTCAGACCATATCTCGTTAATCCTTTTTAATAAGAGTATCGATTGGGGCCCCAGACCCTTCAAATTTATTAATGCTTGGTTATCTAAAGAGGGGTGCCTAAAGGTGATCAAAGACACATTGGAAGATGTAAAGATGAGAGGAAAAAATCTACCAGCAAAACTGAAATTGGTTAAAGAAGCTCTGAAGAATTGGAATGCCTCTTGTAAAATTGCAATTTAAAGGTCTCTTCTTTGGAAAACCGCATTAACGAAATTGAGCAAGTTGGTGATGAGGAAGAACTTGATCGTGCCAAGAAGGAAGAACTAATTTCGCTAAAGCTAGAGCTGTGGGATTATCTTAAAGCCCAAGAAGATCTCTGGAGGCAGAAGGCAAGAATGGGATGGCTTAAACAGGGGGACCTTAATACAAAACTGTTTCATAGAACATCTAAGATGAGAGCTAAACGTAATTTAATTAGAGGAAGTAACCTGGGGCATGAAGTACCAGATGAGCCGAACAAGATGAAACAAAAGGTTTACGACCACTTTTTTAAGCAATTCAAAGCAAAATCGAGGAACTGGGATGCTCTATTTAATCTGGATTTCAAGAAACTCACCTTGGCAGAAGCAGAATCTTTGGAACAACCGTTCTCTTTGGAGGAAGTGAAGGAGGCAGTTTGAAGTTGTGATGAATCTAAGGCCCCTGGACCAGATGGTATAAATGTTTGCTTCTTTAAGAAATGTTGGGATCTAGTAAAAGACGATCTCTTGGTTGTTTTGGCGATGTTACACAAGACAGAGAAACTTCCTAAAAACTCAAATTCCTCTTTCATAGCTTTAATACCCAAAACTGAAAATCTAAGGTGCATTTCTGAGTTTAGGCCGATAAGCTTGGTGAGCTCAGTGTATAAAATAGTGTCCAAGGTGCTATCGAAAAAGATGAGTGGGGTGATGGAGAAGATAATAAGTGAAACTCAATGCGCGTTCATTAAAGATAGACAAATCTTTGATGGAATTTTGATTGCCAATGAAGTAATCCACTCGATTCAACAGGATAGTGCAATAGAGAGGGGGTTGTCTTAAAACTGGATTTCTCCAAAGCCTATGACTGTGTTCGTTGGGATTTTTTAATCATGGTACTAAACCGTATGGGTTTTGGTATTAATTGGTGTGCTTGGATTCTTGAATGTATCTCATTTGCAAAAGTTTCTATTCTGGTAAACGGTTCTCCAACGAAGGAGTTCAAGCTGAGCAAAGGGTTGCGACAGGGAGATCTCATTTCTCCGTTCTTATTCATTACTGTTACTGAAGCTATGAATCTGCTCATTAAAAAGGCTGAAAATGAAGGGCTGATTGAAGGTATTAAGAACCTGACTCCCTTTGATTCTATCACCCACCTTCAATTCGCAGATGACACAGTACTTTTTCTTAGACCATGTGAAGATCACATTATCAATGTTAAAAGAATTCTGAGGTGTTTCGAGGTGTGTTCTGGCCTGAGCATAAACTTCAAAAAATCTTGTCTGGTTGGGATAAATGTGGAGGAAAATAAATTGAAGAATTTGGCTAATCTATGTGGTTGCAACATAAAGTCACTTCCTATTATTTACTTGGGCATCCCGCTAGGAGCTGATCCAAGAAGAATCTCCACTTGGGATCCGGTGATCGAAAAATTCAGAATAAAGTTGTCAGGTTGGAAATGCAATTCACTGTCTTTTGCTGGGAAAATTGTTTTAATAAATTTTGTCCTTTCGACATTGCCTTTATACTACTTATCAATATTTGAAGTCCCTAGGCAAGTGCTACTTAGAATAGGCAGAATTAGGAGAAATTTCCTATGGGGAAACTGGTCAGGGGACAAAAAGCTTATCCGAGTTAATTGGGGTAAAATTTGTACTCCAAAGTCTAAGGGAGGAGCAGGTGTAGTCAATATTAAAGCTAAAAACAAGGCGTTGCTTGCTAAATGGGGATGGAGGTTCATTACGGAGAAAAATGCATTGTGGAGAAAAGTTATTTCAGCAAAATATGGTGAATCGAAACCAAGATGGATTTTGTCTAACAGTATGTCTAGAAAAGCTTCTAATGTTTGGAAAGGAATAGTTCGAAACTTGTATGATGCAAAAGTCAGCAAATGGTTGGCACCTAAAGATGTCTGTTGGAAGTTGGGTAAAGGAGAATCGATCTTGTTCTGGGAAGATTACTGGTGTGGAGACAGTTCGTTCAGCGATGCATTCCCTAGACTCTATAGATTAGCAATTTTGAAGGGCGTAACAGTGGCTTCAATTGCAGGGAGAGGAAATCTCAGTGAAGTTAACCTATAATTATTTTTCTCAAGACCTTTATTAGATAGAGAACTGGAAAGCCTTTCCACTCTGAAAGATAGATTGCTGGTTCAATGCTTAAATAGTGAGATTCAAGACAAAGTACTTTGGGTACATGATCAAACAGGTCTTTTTTTTTCAGTAAGTAAACTTACAGAACTATTGATAAATGCTGATTTGGCTGAACCTGAATTTAACTTTGACCTTATATGAAAAATTAAAGTCCCACCAAAAGTTAAACATTTTCTTTGGATGTTGAAAATCATGAGAATTCCAACTAAGGAATTTCTTCTGCAAAAAGGCGTGAAGAAGGTAGAAGCTGACTTTGGTTGTTCTTGGTGCGGGGCAGAAGTGGAGAGTGTTTCTCACTTGTTTTTGGCTTGCTCTTTTGCTAGAAATTTTTGGAGGTTTTTCTGCGAATGGTGGTCGATTTGCTGGAACAATATTTCGACTATTAACGAGTTCTTTTTGTTTTGCTTTTCTTCCTCTTGGTCAGGGGTTACTAAATTTGTTTGGTTTATAACGATCGCTTCTGCACTATGGAGCTTGTGGTTAGCTCGAAATGACAAAGTTTTTAGGGGTAAAACCATTTCAAGCAAAGACATTATGTTCTATTCAAAGATGAGGGTGTTGATATGGATAAAGGCGGTGAATGCAGAATTGTTATTACATGATGAAGACTGGTGGTCAAATCCACGTAACTGCCTTACCCCGAAGTCGAATAAAGACTATGCTGATTGGATTCCCCCTGAATCCGGGTCTGTAAAATTCAACGTGGATGGTTCGTTTTATAATAATGCAGCAGGTTGCGGGGAGTATTAAGATCGAATGAGGGCAATGTACGTGCCTTATTCTCTGGCCCGGTGGACAAATTTGGATCAGATTTCGTAGAATTAATGGCGATTAGAACAACACTCTTGGTGTTTATTGATGCATGTTAGATTGGTCAAGCTAAATTGATAATTGAATCTGACTCTCGAGTCATGTTAAATTGGATCGGTGGAAGCACTTTGAAGAAATTGATAACTTGGTGAAGAAAATATCCTTTGTCACATTCGAATATGTTCCAAGATCAAGGAATGGTTTTGCAGACAACCTGGCAAAGATTGGTGTTGGCAGAAGAGTCCTTTTTAAAGCTTGGTGGTGATTAGTCGAGTTTTAATTTTGGGACAAGAAGTATTTTGTGAGATCTGTTTTGTAATGTAAGCCATGTTGGGGTGTACTCTTTTCCTCCATTAGGCTTAGGGAGGTTTTTAACGAGGCTCCCAACTATGGTTAAAATTCGATAAATAAAATCTTCTGCTTAGCAAAAAAAATATCTCCTTGATTAACATCACATTGCAATGTGATACTAATAAACGTAGGACATTTAAGCTTTCATTCAATATCCATTTATTTACTATAATGTCCTCTCCTATCAAATTAATTAAATTTAATTAAAAACTTTAGTCCTAAAAGGCTCTAATTTTAATATTCTAGGTGAATTAAATTCTCCTAAACAAGTGTACTACATGTGTATTTAAAAAACATGCATACAAGATAAATTAAACAAGTTAAACTAAAACAATTAAAATGATTTTAGGCTAAAATTGTATTAAATCCAAACTAGTGTGCCCAAATTACAATGTTTCAGGACCAAATTGAAATGAAATCAAAATCTAATGCCCAAAGCGTGAAAATTCAGAAATAGGGCGCGGATCCCTTTGACACGACCTGTAAGGTGTCTAAAAGTCTTATTTTATTTACCCTTTTTACTCATATTATTGTTAGACTTAGGCACATTTTAGTTACATAATAAGGCATTAATGCATATTCTCATAATTTCCTTCACCGTTAAGCTTGAATACATATTTTAGTGTATTTTGTGGAAAAGGTGTTGTTTTGGTATGTATTTTGCTACATCCAGGAAAATTGCCCACCGCGACAACATGGTGCCACCAGAACCCGCCGCGACAGCAGGGTGCCGCCATAATCCGCCGAGACAGCAGGGTGCCGTCGGAACCTGCCGCGACAGTAGGATGCCGCAAGAACCCGCCACGACAGCAAACCAAGGAGCTATACTAATGTCGTTCCAAACAAAGACAGTAGCTGCCGAGTAACTGTCACCACCATACTTGCCGCCCAAGACATCAAGCTGTAGAATTGGAGAACTAGAGTGCGATCTGTGGAGCAGAAAATCCTGATCCTAACGATGCCATCCACTCAATTTTCTGATGCCTGAAGCAGTGGACAGAGCCGCCGAAGGAGGGGAACGAGATAACTTGCGGTGCAAGGCAACGACAAGGAGTCCACATTCAACTCAAAGAAGTCAGAATTGGAAGTTGAATTTAATTCAAAAGCTACTTTGAACACTTCTACTCCAAGAAGGACTTTGCCTAGCTAATGCATATATATACCTAACATATTTTGTACTTCAGTACGGGAAGTGAGGTTTTCCTTAGGCATAGTTTAGGTTTTCTTGCCGCCAACATGTTCTAAAATTCTTCATGGGTTTGGGGTTATGTTGTAATTAGTGTGAGAATGATTGTTTAGGATTTTAAGTTTGTTTTTGCAAATAAAATTACAAGGTTTACTTATTCCATGTTATTCATAGTTTTCAATTAAGGCGAAAGATTAGTTGAATTCTATCCATTTGTTCGGTATCGAGAGAGTCGCTTAAGGAGGGAGATCGGAACACGACTTTTTTCCATCGTGCTGTGAAGTTGCGAGCCTTGAAGAACACCATTCATGGGTTGTGGATTAGGGGTGAGTGGGTACAAGAACAAGATCGTTTGCATGCATTTATTTTCCAAGAGTTTCGGAAGCATTTTGGTAGGCAAAAGGCATCGGGATCGTTGAATGCGGTGGTCGAATTTAGTCGTCTGTCTGAGTTGCAAGCGGAGAAGCTAGAAATAGTTTTCACCGAGGAGGAAGTGATGGATGCAATTTGGAATTGTGAGGGATTGAAAGCACCGAGACCGGATGGTTTTACGTTTGAATTTTACAGGAAGGGATGTGATTTCCTCAAAGGGGATGTAGTGGTTTTTGTGCACGAGTTTTGCAGCTCATGTAGGTTGCCGAGTGGGGTGAATGACACCTTTGTCGTGCTAATTCCAAAGAAGGACCTTCCGCAAGGGGTGGGCGATTTTCGCCCGATTTGTTTATTGAACTCATTGTATAAGATTCTTGCGAAGTGTCTAGCGAAATGGCTACAAACGGTGCTACCAAATTTGATAAGTGATGTTCAATCTGCTTTTGTGCGTGGAAGGCAGATTTTGGATGGCATTATGCTCTCTAATGAGACGATACATTCCTTACAAAAGAGCCGCTACAGTGAGGGGGCGTTATCCTAAAATTAGACTTCGCGAAGGCTTATGATTGTATTAAATGGGAGTGTTTAGATCAAGTTATGCATCGTATGGGTTTTGGCTCTTTGTGGCGACAATGTATTTTGGCTTGTGTGAGTACGACTCAGATGTCGATACTAGTGAATGGCTGCCCGACGAAAGAATTTGATATGAAATGGGGGCTTAGGCAGGGAGACCCATTGTCTCCCCTGTTGTTTGTAATTGTAGCGGAGGTGTTGCATCGATATCTTCGTAATGCGACTAAGTTGGGGTTGATTGAGGGGGTGTCGGTTGCTGATGGCTTTGTGATGAAACATTTACAGTTTGCAGACGACACAATTTTGTTCTTTAAAGCTAATATACAGTATGTTGTGAATTTAAAGTGAGTATTGCGGTGTATTTACGGGATTGTTCTTTGAGTATACATCGGGTCTACAAATTAATTATGCCAAATATAGTATTTACGTGATTGGGATAGAGGATGATTTAGTTCACGATATTGCTGTGGTGTTAGGATGTCGATGTGGTGTATTGCCGATTGAGTATTTGGGTCTTCCCCTGGGGGTAACCCGTGCGGAATGCAATTATGGGAACCTTTGATTCATCGCTTTCAGAAGAAATTGTCGGGGTGGAAACGCGGTTCGTTGTCGTTTGCAGGGAGGCTTCTTTTGGTGAATTCTGTGTTATCAGCTTTGCCACTATATTATATAGGTGTTTTCGTGGTGCCGTGAGGCGTCATTGTGAAATTGGATAGAATTTGACGTCGGTTCCTATGGGGGGATCGGAGGATAAATTTAAAATGAGTAGAGTAAGCTGGGAGGTGGTGTGCCGTCCAAAGGAGTGTGGTGGCTTAGGAGTTGTTAATTTGTGCGCTCGCAATTTGGCACTCTTGGCGAAATGGAGCTGGAAATATGCCATGAATGCGAACTCCCTATGACGGTCGATTATAGAGGCAAAGTATGGTCGTGACACTTTTTTTGTGGCGTCCGAACGAAGTAGGGAAGAGAAATATGTCGATTGTATGGCGTCAATTGGTGGATGTGCAGCGGGATGAAACGGTTCAGCGTTTTATGGGATTTTCTGATTTTCTTTGGCAAGTGGGGGATGGTTCTAAAATCCTATTTTGGTGTGATTGCTGGTGCATGGAGGAGCCACTCCAATTTGTATTTCCACAGCTTTTCCGAGTTGCATCGAATAAGGATGCATTGGTTTGTGATTATGCGTGTCAAGGCAGTTTTGAGCATGAGGAGTGGGATACGTTTTTTGCCCGTCCCTTGCGTGATTTTGAGGTACGTCAATTGGTCGATTTAAAGGCATGTGTGGTGTGTTTTATGCTCAATGTTGCTGGGGTGGATCGTCTCATTTGGAAACCAACACACATGGGGGTTTTCACGGTGAGTTCTTTGTATGGTTTGATGGTGACATTTGGATTAGAATCTATGGAGGCATTAAGTGCGATTTGGAGGTTGCAAGTGCCCCCCAAAGATCCAATATTTTGTTTGGTTTTTGATGCTGGGTAGGTTGCCAACGATGGATCATTTGCGCACTCGCGGTGTCCCGGTGGAAGCCTCAAGATGGGGCTGTTGTTGGTGTCGCGAGGTGGAAGAAACAGCGAATCACGTTCTTTTTTAGTGTCCGACCATGTGGGAAGTGTGGCTGCTGTTTTTCCAATGGTGGAGGGTGGATTTTGTACAGCCGCAGACGTTGTTGAAGTTTTTGAGGATTGTGTTTAATAGCTTCTTTACCGGTGTTGTACGAGAATGGTGGCTAGCGGGATGTGCAGCGGTGTTATGGTCGATGTGGTTGGGCGAAATGGGATCATTTTCCGTGAAAGAAGAATGCCGGTGAGTGAGATATTTTTTCTTATTAAAATACGCTTGATGTATTGGGCTCGGATTGGTGCATCCGAGGCTATTTCGGAACAGGTGTGGTGGGACTTCCCTTGGCTGTGTGAGGTCCGAACCGTTCCGAGGTGTAGTCGGGTGAATGTTGTTTGGGAAAAACTGCCATCAGATGTGCTAAAATTTAATGTTGACGGTTCATCGAATGGTAAGCCGGGTTGTGGGGGGGTGTTGTGCGATGATTGTAGGCGGATCCTAGCTATGTTCTTGGGTCTGATTGGGGTGGTGGATTCAAATGAAGCCGAGCTTCAGGTTATTTGTGCTGCTTTGGAATTGCTTTGTGGATCGGTGTGGCGTGAGTCGCGTGCGACTGTGATTGAGTCCGACTCCGCGGTTGCTATTGCGTGGGTGTTACATCGGGAGAAACGGCCATGGTTGTTATCGCAGTGGTTTCGCCAGATCGATGAAGCTTGTCGTGTCTTGGAGGATGTTTGTTTCCATCATGTGTTCCGAGAGGTGAATAGTATAGATGATGCGTTAGCGAAAAGTGGTGTTGACCGCCTGTCTTGGATACGCTTATTTGGTTGATAGGTTTATTGGTGTTCGTTCATTTCCACATCTCTTGGGGCACTCTTTTCCTCCATATAGGCTTAGGGAGGTTTTTAACGAGGCCACCAGTGGTGTTTGTCTTGTATGATTCTTATTTAATAAAATCATACATTATTGAGCAAAAAATGAAGCATTGAATCGTTTACCTAAATATCTCCTTGATTAACATCACATTGCAATGTGATACTAATCAACTTAGGACATTTAAGCTTTCATTCAATATCCATTTATTTACTATCTCGTCCTCTCCTATCAAATTAATTAAATATAATTAAAGAACTTAGTCCTAAAAGGCTCTAATTTTAATATTCCAGGTGAATTAAATTCTCCTAAACAAGTGTACTACACGTGTATTTAAAAAAACATGCATAGAAGATAAATTAAACAAGTTAAATTAAAACAATTAAACTGATTTTAGGCTCAAATTGTATTAAATCCAAACTAGGGTGCCCAAATTACAATGTTTCAATACCAAATTGAAATGAAAACAAAATATAATGCCCAAAACGTGAAAGTTCAAAAATAGGGCGCGGATCCCTTTGACACGGCCTGTAAGGTGTCTAAAAATCTTATTTTATTTACCCTTTTTACTCATATTATTGTTAGACTTAGGCATATTTTAGTTACATAATTAGGCATTAATGCATATTCTCATAATTTCCTTCACCATTAATCTTAATTACATATTTTAGTGTATTTTGTGGTAAATGTGTTTTTTTAGTATGTATTTTCGTGCATCCAGGAAAATTGCCCTACGCGGCAACAGGGTGCTGCCAGAACCCGTCCCGATAGCAGGGTGCTGCCAGAACCCGTCGCGATAGCAGGGTGCTGCCAGAACCCGTCGCGATAGCAGGGTGCTGCCAGAACCCGCCGTGACAGCAGTTTGCCGCCAGATCCCGCCGCGACAGCAGGGTGCCACCAAAACCCACCGAGACAGCAGGGTGCCGCCGGAACCCGCCACAACAGCAAACCAAGGAGTTGTACTAATGCAGTTCCAGACAGAGAAAGCAGCTGTCGAGTAACTGCCGCTGCCATACTTGCCGTCCAAGACAGCAAGCTATATAATTGGAAAACTAGAGTGCGATCTGTGGAGCAGAAAATTCTGATCCTAACGATGCCATCCAATCAATTTTCTGATGCCTGGAGCAGAGGACAGAGTGCCGAAAGAGGGGAACGAGATAACTTGCGGTGCAAGGAAACGACAAGGAGTCCACATACAACTTAAAGAAGTCAGAATTAGAGGTTGCATTTAATGCAAAAGATACTTTGAAGACTTCTACTCCAATAAGGACTTTGCCTAGCTAATGCATATATATACCCGACATATTTTGTACTTCAGTACGGGAAGTGAGGTTTTCTTTAGGCATAGTTTAGGGTTTGGGGTTATGTTGTAATTAGTGTGAGAACAATTGTTTAGGATTTTAAGTTCGTTTTTGCAAATAAAATTAGAAGGTTTACTTATTTCATGTTCTTCATTGTTTTAAATTAAGGCGAAAGATTAGTTGAATTCTATCCATTTGTTCGGTATCGAGAGAGTCGAACTCACGAAAGGAATAAGTACGATTTCATCTATAGACGATGCAATCAATCCGGACTAGACATAGGTTAAGGGTTTAAGGCGCCTAAAAGAGGACGAATCAATATTGATGTCTTTGCATGATTCACGCCACGACTGGTATTATCTGCAGTGGGCATCAACAACACTCCGACTAAGACATAAGCGGAGTCACTTTCGAAGCGTTCTGTCGAGCCTAGTAGTTCTGCGGAGTTTGCCGCCGAGACACAACTCCATTCCCCTGCCGAGGCAGCGAGAGGGTCTCTACAGTCTACATGCCATCCTTCGCCGAGGCAGTAGAGTCTCGCAGCGCAAAACAACTTATCCTATTCAACGCTATTTCACACTAAGCAGCAGCATAACCCTGCCCATTCTTTCAACTTGATTTCTTCTTCTTCTTCAATTACTTGTGTTTTTATTTTACCTTTCTTCTCAACAAACAAATTAATTGTGCATTGATTTTCCTTGTGCGGGAACAACAATTTGAATCAAGTTGTCCAATCTCTGTGGAAGACGATATCTTATATACTATAACTTGACAAGAGTGTGCACTTGTACTCATAAATAGAGAACACCCAAACGCTCTACAAGTTTTTGGCGCCGTTGCTGGGGATTGGTAACAGCGAAATTCGTTTTAATTTTTATGCACTCTTAATTCTATTTGTATTTAATTTCAGTTAAAAAAACTATGTGGGAAAGTTCTTATTCATGTGCAATTCAAGTCAAGGGCATCAACATGTGGGAATATTCTTACGAATTTTGTGAAGGCAATCATGCGTTCCACAGTTTCCCTCATCTGTTTGCAATAGACACGTCGAGAAAAACCACTTGGGAGTGGATGTCTGAATATGAACAGTAGATGTCACCGCAGCAGCAACAGGGACAGCTGATGCGGCTGTCGCAGCAGCAAGATTTTTCATGGTATGGCCAAAAATCTCATTTTTTTTACCATAACAGTTTTGCTGCAGAAATAGACATTCCCTGGCAATGTAATCATCCTCAAGAGCAATCAACATCCTTGGAGGACACACTTCAAACTTTCCTTGCACTAACCCAAAAGGTATCAACTGTTATGGACGTCAGCGTCGCTAAGATGGATGCACGTATGAGCAATTCATTCCTCATCAATGCAATGGATGAACCTAAACAATTATGCCGGAGGGATACTGATGTCCCATGACAAGAGGACGAAGAATTAAGCGAGGGAGGATCTCCGAAGTGTGAGGAGCAATTGGAAACTCCAAGCCATGAGGATGCAGAACACTGCCCGGACAACAAGATTGACAGCTGTTTTGGCAGCTACCTCGAACCCTGCCCTGAAGATGAACTGAGCAGTGAAAGGACAGTACCTGAAACAAAACAATGCCACAGCAACACCTAGTGAGGCCGACAAAGGAATTGATGATGCCACGACAACATCACATGCTTCGACAAATAGTCCCGCCACGACAAAAGCCTCGACAACGATGCCCACCTCGACAGAAGCTGCGACAACTATGGACTATATATATCGAGAGGAGTCGATGCTGGCAGATTTAAAGCCATCAAAATCTCTACTAATGGAGATTTTTGAAGGGCATAAAGAAAACGGTGTTGGGAGTCATGAAGCTTTTCCGAAAATGGAGTTTTCCCTTGACAACATCATGATAGAAGACTGTCGCAACAACTGGTTGTCACAGTAGCTACCGCGACAGCAAAAACAACTTTCCACCATAATGAACTTCGACAAAAATGAGGTAAGTACATGGTTAGATAGTGATATAATTTTTCCTAATCACATGTTCATGCCTTCAGGAATAGAAACAAGGAGGAAGGTTTACGTGGACTACAAGGGAACGAGGAAGAAGTACTCCTGCACCATGAGAATAATCACTCGATGGAGGGTACGGGTGGATTACAAGAAGTATCGGAAACGACCCTCTCGACAAGGGAGTAGCTACTTTAGGAGATGCATACCAATGCACTCCCAAAGTAACATAATTTTTATTTTTATCTTCCACATTTTTATGCTTTCATAGACTTAGAATTTTTAAATTTTCAGTTTTTATTTCTTTGTGCATTTTATTATTATTATTTTTCTTCGTCTTGCAAATAAAATTCAACCGTCTCACAACCTATCAATGGCCACAACCACCAACCAACTAGCCTTCTAGAGAATTCCGAAAGAGGCAGTCGAGAAACATCATCGGTGACAGTTTGCCACCCGATAGTACTGATGCTGCCGCCCAGCTCCCGTCGCTCGGCAGTACTGAAGCTGCCAAACAGACCTCAATACTAGTAGTACTCCTCCATCATCTCTGGAACCAGCTCAATCGGATGGAAAGGCAGCAGCTCCGATTTATGCAATACACCAGGGATGTTCCCTGACAGTGCAGTCTGGTTCCTCATATTTCCTGCTAAAATACTTACCCTCCATCACCCGCCCTGGCAACCCAGACCGATGCTACGTCAACTGTAACTACAAGTGCCCAGGGTTGCCAAGGTAACGACTGTACATGGTTCGACTAGCAGATACACACATTCGATAACTACACAAGAAAACATGACTCGAAGGAAATTCATCATGCAAGGTGACGACCTTTCTGACTAACTCATTTATTTTTCTCATGTATTGAGGACAATGCTCCTCTCGAGTTTGAGGGGTGGCACTCATTTTGTTTAGGCATAACTAGTGCATTTAGGTTGCATAATCTACTTGCCTCTAAAAATTAATCAAAAGAAGAAAAAAATATGTTATAACTTGTGCCTATGATAGGATAGCCAATTAATTTATTTTCGCACCAAATTAAAATTGAACTTAATTTTGGGAATATTATGAATAACTTAGAATTTTTTCTACAATTTCCAAAACTGTAAAACACTTCTATTGCTTGCTGAATTTGTTAGAATACCTGATGAACAGTGTCTGCTTTATTTTTAGAATTATTTGCAAAATTCTAACAATGGTTGCAGGTAGCCGCCGAGGCAGAAAACAAAAACAGAAAAATACAGCACTGCCACGGCAGAAAAAAAACAAATAAAATTTGTTGTTTTACCCTAGAGGTGCTCGCAACAGGCTCAAGGAAGAATCATGTGCGAGGACACTCCGCTGCTATCAAAGTTTATGAATCTGAAAATTTTTGAAGTGACGGACAAATTAGCATTAGTGAATGAAAGTCTTCACAGGATGACTCTACTCCATGGGTTCGGGATTTTGTAGTTTGCTCCTATCTTAATTTCAAACCTAGAAGAGTAATTGTGATAAGCTGAAGCCCTCATTGCCATGATTAAATAATTTTTCTTAAACTGTGCTGACTCGGCATCAACCTTATATATCGTAACGACATCTTTGTTTCTTTAGAGTATTCTGCATATTCAGCATGTACACAGTCTTGCACACACTGCACTAACATTATAGATTAATTCTAAGTTATTTCTTGTTGTTTCCCCAATCACTAATATAATGTAGGTGCCACAGCCTTGAGGTGCAGAATCAAGTTAAAAGCATGTTTTTCTTTCTGATTAATATAAGGGCAAGTCTAGTTAGGTTTGCGTTGCTTGAGGATAAGAAATAGTTCGAGTTTGGGGGTGTGTAAACTGTCTAAAAGTCTTATTTTATTTACCCTTTTTACTCATATTATTGTTATACTTGGGCACATTTTAGTTACATAATTAGGCATTAATGCATATTCTCATAATTTCCTTCACTATTAAGCTTGATTACATATTTTAGTGTATTTTGTGGAAAATGTGCTATTTTGGTATGTATTTTGGTGCATGTAGGAAAATTGCCCGTCGCGGCAGCAGGGTGCCGCCGGAAGCCGCTGCGACAGTAGGGTGCCGCCGAAACCTGCCACGACAGCAAACCAAGGAGTTGTATTAATGCAGTTCCAAAAAAAAACATCAGCTGCCGAGTAACTGTCGCCGCCATACTTGCCGCCTAAGACAGCAAGTTGTAGAATTGGAGAACTGGAGTGCGATCTGTGCATCAGAAAATCCTGATCTTAACGTAGCCATCCACTCAATTTTCTAATGCCTGGAGCAGCGGACAGAGCCGTCGAAGGAGGGGAACAAGATAACTTGCGGTGCAAGGCAACCACAAGGAGTCCACATTCAACTCAAAGAAGTAAGAATTAAAGTTTGAATTTAATGCAAAAGCTACTTTGAAGACTTCTACTCCAATAAGGACTTGGCCTAGCTAATGCATATATATACCCGACATATTTTGTACTTCAGTACGGGAAGTGAGTTTTTCCTTAGACATAGTTTAGGTTTTCTTGCCGCAAACATGTTCTAAAATTCTTCCTAGGTTTAGGGTTATGTTGTAATTAGTATGAGAATGATTGTTTAGGATTTTAAGTTCGTTTTTGCAAATTAAATTGCAAGGTTTACTTATTCCATGTTCTTCATAGTTTCAATTAAGGTGAAAGATTAGTTGAATTCTATCCATTTATTCGGTATCGAGAGAGTCGAAATCACGAAAGGAGTAAGTACGATTTCATCTATAGACGGTGCGATAAATCTGGACTAGAAATAGGTTAAGGCTTTAAGGCGGCAAAAAGAGGACGAATCAACATTGATGTCTTTGCACGATTCACGCCGCGACTGGTATTATCTGCAGTGGGCATCAACAGCACTCTGACTTGGACATAAGTGGAGTCATTTTCGAAGCGTTCTACCGAGCCTTGTAGTTTTGCAGAGTTTGCCGCCGAGACACAATTCCATTCCTCTGCCGAGGCAGTGAGAGGGTCTCTGCAGTCTACCTGCCATCCTCCGCCGAGGCAGTAGAGTCTGGCAGCGCAAAACAACTTATCCTATTCAACGTTGTTTCGCACTAAGCAGTAGCATAACCCTACCCATTCTTTAAACATGATTTCTTCCTCTTCAATTACTTGTGTTTTTATTTTACTTTTCTTATCAACAAACAAATTAATTGTGCATTTATTTTTCCTTGTGCAGGAACAACAATTCGAATCAAGCTGTCCAATCCCTGTGGGAGACGATATCTTATATACTATAACTTGACAAGAGTGTACACTTGCGCTTATAAATAGAGAACACCCAAACGCTCAACACAGCCCGACTTGGTTCGCGGATTCGCCTAGACCCGATGCCAAAATGGCACCGTTTCAAGCCGAGTATAAATGACCCAACCGAGTCAAACTCAGTCATAATTCCCATTTCCACCTCCCTCTCTATCTCATATCCTCTCGACTCGAACAAGATTAAACACAAAAAACCTTGTTTTTCGGATCGAAACCCTTAAATTTTTCCGTGTTTTTTTCTTAGTTCTTCATTTTTTTCATCCTACAATCCATCTCAAACACCTTATTCTCACCATTTCCTCTTTCTCTTCGATCAAACCCACCATTTTCTCAAGAACACGCACTGTTTTCTTCCATTACCTTCATTTGATCTTCAACCAACACAAACACTTCCCCTGACTAGTTTCCCGGCCACCAGAGACGACGCCAGTCATCGACCGTCATCTTCGATCATCCTTGTCTTTTTTTCCGATCGCTGAAACTTTTACGGTCACCTTCTCCAACTAAACCCTGCAACTTCCAGCTGTCTCTTCAACTTCTAGCCATCATGCTCCGCCACTGGAGTGATTTTCGGCCATCATCCGCCGACACACTAGAACCCAAAAAACTCTCAAAATGCTCATTTTTCATCCTAAAGCCTATTCTAGTACTCGTTTCATCAGAAACACACATCTTCCCCATCCTAGACTACCTACCTGAAATCAAAACCCTCTATCATTTTCGACTCCGGCCAAAACCTTAGATCTAAAAAATGCACTCTAACGGCGTCCGAAAAAAGATAAGTGTTCGAAACTTTAACTTTGGTGTGGTTTTGATCTAGATCTAGGTTTTAGGTTACTTTTTTAGGGTTTTAGGACTCGTATCTAACTTTTTTGTGTTATTGATGCAGGAAAGTAAAGGAAGAGATCGAAATATACCTTCCGGTATGCTCGACGTGCTCCGGCAACCCTCTCGACAAGAAATTCCGGCGACCGTTCACCACTTGTATGCCTCTTCAGCTTCTCATCTGTCCTCAATTAGTGTCTCTAATTAATGATGTAATGATTAGGCATTAATTACTCTTTTTCTCTCTCCAGGTGACTATTTATAGCTGGTGTCAGCGCTGATGTCAGCGAAGGGTAGTAAACCGCGTGAAAAAGGATGGACGAATGAAGGGCCGCCACGTGGCCATTTTGGTGGGCTGAGAAAGCACATGTGTGCTAGTTTGGGCTGGATTTAGGCAGGAATACTAAAATTTGGGTTAAATGTATATTAGTTTGGGTGTAAGCTGATAAAAGATTAGGCTTTGTATTTTTAAATAGGCCTTGTATGTAAATGTGGTGTAAATGGACATTTATTAAGAATTTTGGGACTTTTGGACTGTTTTTTCTTTATTTAACATTGGACTTTATTATTTATTTATATTTAGTTGCCTTTATTTATATCGAATTACTAATATATATGGGTACCCATACAAAATGTGGGTATTACAGCTACCCCTCTTTGCTCATTGATGTGGAACAGAAATAGGGCAAACACTGAAAAGACACAGATTTTGTCTGAACCGTCTGACCATTGAGACTTGAAGTTGTTCTTCTGATTATGAAATGCTTCAATCTACTCTGCTAATATGTTTCTCTGTAAAGACGTTGAATAAGAAAGCTCTTCTTATTGTGGACTTCCTCATTCTTCAGAAGGATAGGCTCTTCTCTTTTAGAACCTCGGAACAAACTCTTCTCATTGGGAATTATATCTTCACTGGGGATGAACTCTTCACATTAGGAGTCCTTCCTTTTTTGGGCGAACTCTTCACATTAGGAATTCTTTCTTTGTTGGGCGAACTCTTCTTATTAGGAGCTCTGGGGTGAACTCTTCTCGTTGGGAGTTCTTCAATATTCTTGAAATATTGATCCACCTCTCTCTATAAAGGTGTTGAACAAACAAGTGCTTCATTCTTCTGACATGTTTGACAAGGTCTAAACTATCCATTCTTTTGAAACGCGACGAAGCATGGAATCATTACACTCTTCATTCCTTCAAAATGCTTATCCGCCTCTTTGTAAAGGTGTTGAACAAGCGAGCTCTTCTCATTTGGAACTCTGGATTCTTTGATGGGCGAACTTTTCTTGTTAGGAGCTCACCATTCCTACAAAAAGAAATATCATCAATTAATAAGGATTCTTCTTAGTGTAATATGAGATATCTTCAATTTTCTGCTTGAAGCATTGAAATCTTTAAAGTCACTAATTTTCTGCTTATGGTGTCTTGATCTTTCAATTTGAAACTCGCATAAGATCTCTTGTTGCTTTCTCTACTGGTCTATCTCTTTCTAAACTCGAAAATTGCATGATGTAAAGTGCTCATAAGTTCTATATTTTATATGCATTCCATCTCATATTATTGTTGTTCTTAAGTACATTTTAGGCATATTTAGGTGCATGCATACATTATCTACAATATTCTTTACTTTACCTTGTTTATATTGAATATCTTTAATTTAGTGAGAAAATATATTGTTTTAGTTTAGTTTTAGTTTCAGGTACTAGAAGCTGGCAGAAGGAGAGAGGAGCTGAGGTAGCAAGCCAAGGAGTTGTACTGAAGCAGCTCAACACACAGAGAGATGCTGCCGAGTAGCTGTCGCCGCCATATCTGCCGCCCAGGGCAGCAAATTGAGGATTTGGTGAATTGGAGTGCGATTGGAAGAACATAATTTTCTGAGTCCAATGAGCCCATCCACGCTATTTTCTGATGCCGAAAACAGAAGACAGAGCCACCCAAGAGGAAATCATCCAAGGCGGCTTAAGGTTACTTGTGCCACAAGGAGTCCAACTTCAAGTCAAAGAAGTCGGAATTTAAAGGATGCATTCAATTCAAAAGCTACTTTATGATGAGGAAGACTTCTACTCCAATGAGGACTTACCCTAGGCCATTCCCTATATATACTCGACCATAACTTGTATTTTAGACAACTCATAGTCGACATAACTTAGGTTTCTCTTGTGTTTTCTTGCCACCACTATGTTCTAAATTCTCTAGGGTTTGGGTTATGTTGTAAAGTAGTTGTGAGAACGGTTGTTTAGGTTTAAGTTTTTTTGCAATAAATTCAAGGTTTGCTTATTTCATGCTCTTCATTGTTTTCAATTGAGTTCAAAAGATCGATTGGAAGCAATCCATTTGTTTAGTATCGAGAGAGTCAAACTCACGAAAGAAGTAAGCACGATCTCATCAATACCAGGTGTTGATTAATTTAGCCTAGACATAGGTTAGGGTTTAAGGTGGCTAAAAAGGGATGAACCAAAAGTTGATGTTCATTGTAAGATTCACGCCGACGGGTATCATCTGCAGTGGGCAACATCAGTATTTTGACTTAGACATAAGCAGGATCATTATCGAAGCGTTATGTCGAGCCTTGAAGGACTGCCGAGTTTGCCGCCGAGCCAATCATCCGTTCCACCTGTCAAGGCAGCGAAAGCGTCGAAGCATAACATATTCAACGCAGTTTCACACTACTCAGCAGCATAACCTGACCCATTCTATCACCCTGGTCTCTTCTATCAATTACTTGTGTTTATTTACTTTTCTTTACAAACTAAAATTTACTTGTGCATTTAATTTTCCTTGTGCAGGAATTGTGATTCGAATAAGCTGTCAAATCCTTGTGGGAGACGATATCTTTTATACTATAACTTGAAAAGAATGTGCACTTGCACTCCTATTTAGAGAACACCCAAACACTCACATGACCAATTAAACTGTGAATCTTCTTCGTTTGAGCTCACAGTCGATCTATCTTGTTTTTCATTCTCTCCTTTTAACTAGTAACCCAAAAGGTTAATATCTTTGTCGATACCATGCCCCAACTGTCTTACTATGACGTCATCCAAAAAGTTCTCATCATTTTCGGAGGTGTCGGTCTGAAGGACTTGAAATCACGCTCGAAGGACTTACTAATGACCCAAAGAATTTAGAATTAAAATACACTTCCTTTCTCGTGTAAACAATCGAATATCTTTGTAGAGATTCGTCTCGTCAAACGGATTGAAATCTTTGCTGAGATCCGCCTCTGTAAACGGAATGTCTCGAGATCCGCCTCTGTAAACGGAATGTCTTGAGATCTGCTTCTGTAAACATAATTGTCTTAGAATATGCCTCTGTAAATGGAATATATTGAGATCCTATAAACAAAATGTCTTGAGATCCGCCTCTATAAACGGAATGTCTCTGCCTCTTCAAACGAGCTGAAAGATTTGTTGAAATTCGTCTCTTCAAACGAGTTTCCTTTATTTATTCTTTAAAATTAGGGTTTTTTCTATTTTTAATTTATTCTTGAAATTAAGGTTTTTCCATTTGAACGAACAAGAAGCATAGATTAAGAAAACTCGGAACTTTATTGAAAACAACTCAAAACTCTACAACTGTTTCCCAAATTACTTTACATACACATGTCTAATCCCTAGGAGAGTTGGGCCGTGACCCCCAACACTCCAACCTATCTAGTTAACCCCCATCTACACTCTCATCGGCAGAGGCCATCAATTCCTCACGACATGCATGCCCATATACCCTTACATGCATTGGGTATATATAGGGCTCTTGACCTAAGTTGAGTCCTTCTTGAAGTAGGAGTCCTAAAAGTAAATTACATTAAATATAGACTTCTCTATGCTTTAAATACAGACTCTTTGGACGTTGCCTTCTTCAATAAGTAAGGATAAGTGCTTCTACTTATCGATCTTGAATTAACTCTACCGGCCACTACAAGCTTCAGGAAGTTGCAAGACTGGGCTCGTTGAGCTTAGGAAATTGTCCTCTTGAAATCGCAACCCATCTTGGCTAAGTCGGTGTAACTCCTGCTCGGGCAGCTCTTGGCGGCAATGCTGCTTCGGTAGTGTCATTGGCGGTAACTTGAGCTGCTTCAGTACAACTTCTTTGGTTCCAGCTTTCCTCGCCTTGTTCTGTCCCCTCCTCTACTTTCCTAGCTATAGAACCTGAAAACATAAACTAAATTAAAACCGTAACTTTTCTTTACCAATCATAAGATATTCAATAGAAGCATGGTACAAGAGAAGATGTTGTTATAATGCATGCAATGCACCTAAATATACCTAAATGATCTCAAGAACAACAATAATAAGAGTAGAAATGTGTACAAAATATAGGACTCATGGACACTCTACACACCCCCAAACTCCAACTATTGCTTGTCCTCAAGCAATGAAACCTAACTAGTAAAACTGCCCTCAGCACAAAATTAATAGAACGAGCCCATATTATGGATTGTCTCGAACAGGGAAGGTTTCAACCCGAAGTCACCTTCAGGCTGGATGTTGTGGAAGCCCATCTCTTCCCATAGTTGCTTGTCCTTGTAGAACTGGTTGTAGGTCTCTTCGACAGCAGGTTTCAAGAACCTCTTGTATTGGGTTTTGGAGGTGGCGGCGGGTTTCTGTGATGAGGCCATTGTTCTGGGAACAGTTGTTTTCCTAAAGAAAGTAAAAAAAAAGTGAAAGAAAATAAAGCAAAGAAATCTTGGAAGCAAAAGACTATAGAAAGAATTCAAAGAAAAGAGAGAGCAAAGTGAAGAACGAGTGGTAGAATAGTTGGCTTTATATAGCTATTTCTCTCCACTGCCTCGGTGGGCGCATTGTCAACGAGCGGCACTTATTGCGACGCGAATAACAAGATTCTAGCCGTTACGCAGATATATGTTCCACTCGCTGGGGCAATTATAGCCGTTGTGGTTAGTCGTTATGAAGCCACTAGCCGTTATGCTCATCTACCTTGGCCGCTAGTTGGGCCTCTCCTTTATTCTTTCTTCTTTCTTTTTTCTTGGTCCTTCCTTCCTTCCTAACCTGAAATACAATAAATATGGAAATTAAATAGAAATTAAATATATTCCTAAAAATTAAAAGTAGATTAAAACTTAAAATTAAAAGTAAAATAATAATTGGGTTATGTTGGGCTGCGCTTTTCCCAAGCATAACCGCTTCCTGAGGGTCTTTGTGTTTGGCTATTTTCTTGGGCATGTCCTTCCCCTCCTCAGGTAGATGTTGCTGCCAACCTTGCTGCCCTGGCGGGACATACACCAAGAAAACAAAGAGGATTTTTTAAGAAAAATAAATAAAAAGAGATTTAATGTGCAAAAACTAAATAGAAGTGCAGAAATTCAAACGTAGTTGTTGTTGCCAATCCCCGGCAACGGTGCCAAAAACTTGTAGAGCGTTTAGGTGTTCTCCTTTTGTGAGCGCAAGTGCACACTCTTGTCAAGTTATAGTATAAAAGATATTGTCTCCAAAAGGATTGGAGCAGCTCCTATGAATGGTTTCCTGCACAGAGATTTAATAAATGCGCCATTAAATCTCAAGATGTGGAAATATAAAAACACAAGTAAAGATAAAGATAGTGATAAGAGGAATGATAGGGGAGATTGGGCGATAAGCTGGGTAAGACAAGTGTGGCTTAGCAGCTTGGGGACTGCACTGCAAAGCTTTGAGTATGTTTTGCGCTGCCATGAATTGCTGCCTCGGCGGGTAAGGTGGGCGGCAAACTACGACATTGTCACACGATCGCAGTAGTTCATTGCCATGGCAGGGATGTGTACTGCCTCGGCAGGTGGAATGGGAAGAAGTCCTGACGGCAAGTCTGGCAGTCATTCTGAGTTTGGCAGGATAGTCGACAGTGATCCCTCCTATTTCTAGGTTAGGATACTCGAGATTACTTAACATGAAGACTAGTGTGGAACCAAATTAGACAACTCGGTTGGTAATCCCTTTTAGCCACTGAAACTTGTGGACTAGTGTGGAACCAAGTTAGTCACGCCTTTGTGAGTTGTGACCGTGCTTAACCCTTTCGTGAGCCTTGCACTTTCGTGCCCGACAAATAGATTTTCTCTTCAACTGTCTAGTGTGGACTAATTGAACGAACAAGAAGCATAGATTAAGCAAACTCAGAACTTTATTGAAAACAACTCAAAACTCTACAACCGTTTCCAAAATTACTTTACATACACGCGCCTAAACCCTAGGAGAGTTGGGCCGCGACCCTCAACACTCCAACCTATCTAGTTAACCCCTCATCTACACTCTCATCAGTAGAGGCCGTCAATTCCTCACGACATGCATGCCCCTATACCCTTACATGCATTGGGTATATATAGGGCTCTTGACCTAAGTTGAGTCCTTCTTGAAGTAGGAGTCCTAAAAGTAAATTACATTAAATATAGACTCCTTTATGCTTTAAATACAAACTCTTTGGACGTTGCCTTCTTCAACAAGTAAGGATAAGTTCTTCTATTTATCAATCTTGAATTAACTCTATCGGCCGCTACAGGCTTCAGGAAGTTGCAAGACTGGGCTCGTTGGGCTTAGGAAATTGTCCTCTTGAAATCGCAACCCATCTTGGCTAAGTCGGTGTAACTCCTGCTCGGGCAGCTCTTGGCGGCAATGCTGCTTCTGTAGTGTCCTTGGCGGCAACTTGAGCTACTTTAGTACAACTTCTTTGGTTCCAGCTTTCCTCGCCTTGTTCTGCCCTCTCCTCTACTTTCCTAGCTATAGCACCTGAAAACATAAACTAAACTAAAACAGTAACTTTTCTTTACCAATCATAAGATATTCAATAGAAGCATGGTACAAGAGAAGATGTTGTTATAATGCATGCAATGCACCTAAATATACCTAAATGAGCTCAAGAACAACAATAATAAGGGTAGGGATGTGTACAAAATATAGGACTCATGGACACTCTACAGAGTTGCTTTAAGAAAAAGATTACAACCTTTCGGTTGTGGTTTAAGGGCTACTCTTTTGACCGTACGGTGCCCTTTGGAGGATACAGTCCACTCTGTGCCCGGTTCACACAAATCTTCCAATATCATCTTCCTTTTGGCAGCGGTCATGTTGGCGGCAAACTCGGCATGCTCATTCCCCACATCCAATTTGAGCATTATGTTGATTTCCCCTTCATCAAAACGCATACATTTTTCTCGAATCATCAAGAATGGGTTAGCTTTAGTATTTAAATGTGCGTAAACTTCTCGAACAAGATTTGGAAAGATCTTAGCCTTTTGTTGGCAAAACGTCTTCCACTTATGTTTTACGACGGTGTCTATGACTTCAAGGGGAAAGGCTTGATCTTTCTCGGGCTCAAAACTGAAACTCTTCTCAAAGCAAAAGGGCTTTGAAGCAAAGTTGTCTTAATACTTCTTTTGGATCTCCTCGTTGAAAATTGTTTGGAAGGGTTTAGATGAGGACGCCATAGAGATTTTCGAAAGGGAAAGAAACAAAAGCTTGATTTTCTTAGGGTGAAAAGAGAGAGAGATGAACGAGTAGGTAAAGGAGATGAAGTGATAAAGTAAAGGAAATAAAGTTGAACGAGTTGCAAGATGGAAAGGTTGAGTGTTTATAGTAAAAAGTAATTATGATGGGTTTAAAGAAGGTAATGATGGAAAGATAGCGTGTTTTGAGGAGTGGAAAAAGGGATGATGTGATAGCTTATGGAAAGGATAAGGTTTAAAGTGATAAGATATGGAGTGATAAGGTAATTAAATTGAAATTAAATTACCTTAATTTTTGGGCGGCTAGGGTTTATTATTTTTTCTCTTTCATGGTTTAAATTAAATCAAGCTAGGGTAATTTCTTTTCCCCCAAAGTTACTCCCGATGCACGCCAAGCTCAGTTGCTATCATTATTCTTGGCACGACACCATTCAATCTTGCCACTTAATGAATATATCTTTCTGGCACCAAATCTGCATCCACTTAAATGAAAACCTTTCAACCTGACAAAAGAAAAATTAAAACTAAAAGAAAAGGGAAAATATGATGAATAATCCTAAATCCTAAAAGAAAAACATCATACTAATATTTACAAAGTTCCAAACCTGTCGATGGTGTCATGGTAATTTTGCCAAGAGAACAGTATCATTGGCATTTACATGTTGTCCCTCAAAATAATGCTTTAAGCGCTGACCATTTACCTTGAAAATTCCCCTAGTTTTCAGATCCTTGATGTCCATGGTACCATCAGCATAGGGCTTTACTACTTCAAAGGGGCCTGACCATCTCGACTTAAGCTTACCTGGAAACAATTTAAGTCGTGAGTTAAATAGAAGAACTAGTTGACCTACCTTAAAATGTCTTGGCAAGATTCTCTTATCAAGCCAACGTTTGGTTCTCTCCTTATATAGCTTGGCATTCTCATAGGCAAGTGCCTGAAATTCTTCTAACTCATTAAGGTCTAACATCCTATTTTTTCTCGCTACAGCCCATGTCATGTCAAGTGTTCTAATTTCCCAATAGGCTTTATGTTCAAGCTCCACTAGAAGATGGCATGGTTTACAATATACAAGCTTAAAAGGTGAAGTGCCCAACGGAGTTTTGAAGGCGGTCCTATAAGCCCACAAAGCCTCATCTAACCTCAAAGACCAATCCTTCCTCAAAGGATTCATAGTCTTTTATAGGATATTCTTGATTTACTTGTTAGAAATCTCGGCTTGCCCATTTGTCTATGGATGATAGGCTATGGCTATCCTTTGTTTTATCCCATAACTGCACAAAGCTTTAGAGATTAGATTGCATTTAAAATGGGTGCCCTCATCATGAATGATCACTCGAGGAGAACCAAAACGTGTAAAGATGTGTTTGTGCAAAAATTTGGCAACGACCTTGGCATCTTTTGTTGGCAAGGCTATAGCCTCTACCCATTTGGAAACATAGTCAACTACCACTAGGATATATATATATATATATATATATATTGCCAAAAGATGGGAGAAATGGACTCATAAAGTCTATCCCCCAAACATCGAACAAGTCCACTGGCATGATATTCTGGAGCGGAAGTTGATGTCTGCCAGAGATATTCCCAGTCTATTGGCATGGATCACATGCCTTGGTGAAGTCATGAGCATCCTTATACAGTGTGGGCCAATAAAAACCTGACTGCGGCACCTTGGCAGCAGTTTTTAGTCCAGCAAAGTGTCCTCCATATGGTGCGGCATGACATGCTTGCAAAATAGCATGATGCTCATCTTCTAGAACACAACGGCAGATCACTTGATCGTCACATTGCTTAAATAGGAAAGGCTCATCCCAATAGTACTGCCGAACACAACGTAGGAAACGCTTCCTGGCATTGTAGTCCAAATCCGGTGGTATGATATTGCTTACCAAATAGTTAACGATGTCGGCATACCATGGCACAACATCGACTGTGAGTAAATACTCGTCCGAGAACTCATCTCTGATAACTTTAACCTTGTCATCCTCTCGGTGATGTTCTAGTCGTGATGGATGGTCAGCTACTAAGTTTTTGCTGCCCTTCTTATCCCGGATCTCAAGATCAAATTCCTATAGTAGGAGCATCCATCGGATCAACCTCAGTTTGGCATCCTTCTTTGCCAAAAGGTATTTCAATGCTGAGTGATCTGTAAAAACAACAAATTTGTTACTTATCAAATAAGGTCTAAACTTATCAAAAGCAAACACGACTGCAAGATATTCTTTCTCAGTTGTTGTGTAATTAAGTTGTGGTTCATTAAGTGTTCTGTTGGCATAATATATGGCGTGGAAAACTCGGCCATGTCGTTTTCCAAGTACTGCTCCTATGGCATAGTCATTGGTATCACACATGAGCTCGAAAGATCATTCTAGTCTGATGCCACGATTGAGAAATCGTCCATAAATACTTCCATGTTGTGCTCAATCAGATCAAATAAAATGGACATCATACAACGTTGAAACATTCCTGGCGCGTTGCAGAAACCGAATGGCATTCTTCTGAATGCAAATGTTTTATATGGATAGGTGAATGTGGTCTTCTCCTAGTCATCGGGGGCTATTGCAATCTGATTATAACCTGAATAACCATCTAAAAAGCAATAAAAAGCTTTACCTGCCACCTTATCTAACATTTGATCGATGAAAGGCAAAGGGAAGTGATCCTTCCTCGTGACCTTATTCAGCCTCCTATAATCCATGCACATTCTCCATCATGTAATTGTTCTGGAGGGAATCAACTCATCCTTGTTGATCTGAAAAACAGTCATGCCATCCTTCTTTGGCACGCACTGTACCGGGCTAACACAAGAGCTATAAGATATGGGATAGATTATTCTGGCATCAAGCCATTTAATAATCTCCTTTTTTACAACCTCTTTCATGCTCAGGTTCAGCCTCCTTTTGCCTTCAATAGTCTTGCCAGGATATTCCTCCAAAATAATCTTGTTCATACAAATGGTTGGGCTTATCCCTCGGATATCTGCCAAGGTCCAACCCAACGCTTGCTTGTAGGTTTTTAATATTGCTAGCAATCTTTCCTCCTAGTCATTAGTGAGATCAATGGCAATAATCACCGGCGGAGTTGAGTGCTCACCTAGATAAGCATACTTCAAATGTTTTGGTAGTGGCTTAAGCTCGAACTATGGTGGTTCCTCGATTGATGGCTTTGGTTTCTTTATCTCTCTTCCTGTCAACTGGAGTGGCTCAAGGTAACTCACATCTTCAGCCTCCAAGGTTGCTTCCTCAGATTCTTCAAACTGTTCAGTTATGCCATCAAGCACGCTGACATCAAATTCTGCATCTTGGCAAAACTATGCCATGTCCAGAGTATAAACGGCCTCCATCATTTCCTCAACTTGACATTCATCTAATTTATCTACACATTTCAATGCTTGAAACACATTAAAAGTAACATGTTGGTCATTCATTCGCATGGTTAGTTCCCCTTTATGAACATCAAAAAGCGCCCTACTTGTGGCAAGGAATGGCCTCCCCAAAATAATTGGCACATTAGTATCAGCTTCATAATCTAAAATGATAAAATCAGCTGGAAATATAAATTTGTCTACCTTTACCAGCACATCCTTAATCTTACCATTGGGATGTGCATAGGATCGGTCTGCCAACTAGAGTGTCACCGTGGTAGGTCTCAGTTCTATGCCAATCTTCCTGAAAATAGATAATGACATTAAATTGATGATGACTCCTAAATCACACAATGCCTTACCTCATGAATTTATTGCCGATAGTACAAGGAATAGTAAAACTCTCTGGATCTTTAAGCTTTGGTGGCAATCGATTCAAGATCATGGCACTTCATTCTTGTGTAAGGGCAACAGTTTCAAATTCTCCCAACTTCTTTTTTTTTAAATGGCTTTCATGAATTTTACATAGTTGGGCATTTGTTCAAGGGCTTCTACCAATGGAATATTAATTTGCAATTGCTTAAGCATTTCCAAGAAGCGTTTAAATTGCTGGTCATGCTTGTGCTTTTGGAGTCTGGCCAGAAATGGTGGCGGTGGATACACATATGCTGGCATTGTCGGCTTTGCCGAGGTAGTGTTTACATCCTCTTTGGCATCGGTTTGCTTTTTTACCTCTGTTTGTTTGCCATTTTGTGAACATCATCGTTGTCACTGGGACTGGCATCCAGTTGAGCATTAGAGCTAGCATGAGAATTGGCATTATTATGGGCATCATCTTCATCATTATCTGCTTTAGGTCTCCCTTTCTTGGATTCCCTGGGCTCATATGTTGGCATTGGGTTGCCAACTTGGTAGTTAATCAACTGTTTAGCAGTCGTTTCCACCTCACAATGTTTAGCACTTCGAAGGTTTATGGCATTGCATTGCTCATTACCTTTGTGCTGAGCATCTCTAGTGTCACTTGGCAAAGCTACTTGTGGCCGATTGTTGAGTGCATTCGCAAGCTATCCCATTTGGATCTCCAAATTCCATGTTGAAGCTACTAGACTATGAACTGTGACATCGTCATGATCTGTGTATTCGGTAAGATTGCCTCTTTGATTGAGCATTTTCCCCTACTAGAAATTATTTTGAACTCCTTGCGGCATGGTGTTTTGGCAGAATGTCGGCATGGCATTCTGATTTTGCCTCTGGGCATTCTGGCGATGTGCATTGTACTGGTTTTCCCCTCGGTTTCCCCAAGTCAAGTTAGGGTGTTGCCCCAACCTACATTATAAGAATTGGAGTTAGAATTGTAATAACGTCCAGTATTTTCAATGAAATTTACCGACACAGGATTGGCAGGGAATTCATCCACATGATGGTTTTCTCTACAAATAGTGCAAAATGGCTCCAATGCTTTAACTATTTGGGACTCGTTGCTTTTTTGTAAAGTTCTCACCATGCTGGTGAGATTGGAAATCTCAGCATGGATGGATGTTAGCTCATCCAATTGCAATTTCCCACCGGCTTTGGTTCCAGTTCCGAGCTGAGCAACAAGATATTAAAAATCATTTATGGCTATCCTTTCACGATTTTAGCCACATCTTTGCTTTATCCCTCAAAGAGAAAGTAAAAAGTTTCAGCTTCATAGTATCCTTAGACACTCCTCGTTGCTGAAATAATTGGCAAATCTCCATAAATTGCTTTAAATGCTGCCTTGGATCTCTAGTCAGTGCTCCATCCAATTGTCCTACATTCAAAAGAGTTGATATCATTATGGGTTTAAGTTCAAAATTTGATGCATTTACCTTAATGCCAATAACTTCGGGCATTAAGCATGTGATGTCATGTGCTGATTGTTCTCGAATGGGTCTTTTTTCTTCGGCATTGTTGATGGCATCATTGTTGTGTAAAGGAATTCCTCCATTGTTTGGTTGACTCTCCTGATTGTTTTGAACACCATTTACTCCTTCGTTCCCTTGATTTCCGTGATTCATCTCTCGGCTCTTATTTCTCAATCTGCGGAACGTTTTCTGGGCATACACTAAAAACAATTAAATCCATTGAAATCCCTGGCAACGGCACCAAAAACTTGTAGACTCTCGTGTGAATGATTATTTGCTGGTAATATGGCATAAAAGATATTGGAAAAATGTCAACTCAGTGCCAAGAAAATCTATTGCGTGCAAGTATACACACTAGCTTCAAGTAATACATCGGTTAAGCTGAGTGTCGGTCCCACAGGGATTACGATCAAGGGTTTAATTGCTTAGCCAAGTACTTGCTTTGTGAAAAGATTGTTTTGATTGGAAGTGGTTTTGAAAAGACTGACAAGAAAAGAAATGAAATAAAATAAGTTGAAGGCAAGGAAAGTGTCTTAGCAAATGACGAGCGTTGGCAAAGAGTGCATGGTTTTCACGTTGTTTGTGGCATGCCAGCCTTTAATAAATCTTGTCTTGGCATTGTTTGCCGAGTAGATTCAAAGGTAGCAATGCCTCTTTCAATGGCATTCCCCTAAATCAATTATAGAAAAAACCCGTATATGTCTATAGTGCTTGTTTTTACATAAATCAATTTGATTAAGTTCCAATCTTTGCTCCTAAGGGGTAGATTTCACTCCCGAAGTAAGTTCATCTACTTGAACATCTTCTTTCGAAGCATCTCTCCTTAGTATCTAGCAATCGATCATTATCACCCAAGTCAGTTATGATATTGAGTTGCAATAAGGAACTATGCCAGCAGTCGCTTGGCATAATATTTAAAAAGGTGGTGTCAGTTGTCGCTTGGCAGCATACTTAAAAATAAAGAACATGCCAGATAGAAAAAACAGTGCCAAGGCAATGTTGATTTATTAAAAACTAAACATCAAAGAGAAAATAACATTCAAACTCAAGCACCCCTCACCAACTTAAAAATTAGTTCATGGTGAGGGAAACAACCAAAAAACCATAATCGTTTTCAACATCCATCATCATTAAAACTAAGAAAAATAACAACAAAGAGGATAGGCTAGAAGAGGGTCTGTCGATGCAGCTCTTCATGGCCAGGCTAGAATGTTGCACCCTTATCTTAGGTCACACCCTTTGGTTCTTCCTCTCTTTCGTTTTGCTTTGATCAGGGTTAAATAAGACTCTATGGATAGCCTAGGATTATCTTGGATTTGAATTTGAACGCGCAGGGATAAGGAAGGTGATCATCTTATCTGGTGTTTGAGTCCTAAGGTTGATCAGGTTAGGGCTGACGTCATCGTCCTGTAACACCCCCTTCCCGGACTAGTCGAAAACCGGGTCGGAAAGTGATATCGATGATCAATATAGTGATCGGTACAATAAAATTTCATTTTATTATCAACATTTAAAACAATAATATACAATAACACATTACCACAATGCATCTTAGTTCAATTAATCCTTATGAAGCAATAATTAATCAATTAGGGTTAATTCTTAATTATTACAAGTTTTAGGGACCAAACTATAAATTTGATAAATTAGGGGTTCTTCGATGCAATTGTTTGTACTACCCTAAAATTCACTAAAACATTAACAAGCCTATAAAATTTCATACAATTTGGAGTTCATTTACTCATTCAATTTAATCTTTCAAAATTCGGTGACTAATTTGTGAACATTGCAAACTGTTAAATTATGCCTTTAACTAACTTAACTAACCCTGTATCGAAACACCTTATGGTTGTTTCGAAACGGGTGTACATGGTCAATCTAAGTTGACTTTGCCATTTAAACTGTATCGATACGGGCAACCCATGTATCGGTACGGGTTGACTTCCTTTGACCTGTTTCAATACGTTATAGACCCGTATCGAAACAATGAATTCTAGTAGCAAAATGTTCCGATGTGGCCTCAAACCGTATCGATATGCCCTGTTCTTAGAGTCTAATTTTGCTTAACCTTATCAATACGCCATCACCCATATCGATACAGTTTGACATGTAATGACATGTTTTTACTGGTTTTTAATCGAATTGGCCTACCAAACGATGCTCAAATGAAATGAAACTTTACATACAACATTTCAATGATATAAACTATTTGCATGCCAAATTTCATGACCATAAAAATACGTTTACTATGTTTTAACCTTTATGAGTTAAATATGCAACTTTAGACCACTTTAAGCCAAAACAAAAGGCCATTTAGGGCCATCAACCACATTACATCATAAGCATCTCACAACATATCAAAATGGGCATAAACGACTAGTTCGACTACGTTGCCACTTTCCTAGGAGTTCATATGGTCAAAATACATTATTCTAGGGCTTGTAGTGACTTGTCCTACCTTGACTAACTGATCTTCAACCACACGATCTTTCAACCTGAAATGCATGAGATGAGATACGTTAGGCATACATTGCCTAGTGAGGTAGTCATAAACAATATGAACAACAATGTAGCAAGTATTTATATATATGTTCTCATGATCATCAATGTCAATACTATGCATCAATATACAATGTTTAACATGTTAATTTCATCATTAACCCTTGGATTGAATCAAGATAGTGGATACGCGAATTCCTGCGCCTCGCTAAATCAATAAATGGTATAGTCCCTCCGCCTCACCAATATGACCAATATCAATACACATCCTTCCGCCTCGCCAAATCAATATAGGTCGTAGCCTTAGGACCGTAGTCCACTCGTACACTGAGCTCGTGAATTCTATGGCATGCCAATTGTATCCATTGTCCATTCAAATCCAAGTTTTCAATGTCCGTATCCATATTCAATATTCAATGAAAATTTCGATGACCAATGACTTCAATATTATCAATAGTAAACATGTTTCATTAACAATATGCCATGTTTCAATGTCAATGTCAATATCAATATCAATATCCGATGATTTCTTTACAATATTTCAATAACACTAATCATATCAATGACAATGCATAATAGCGATGCCAATAACTATGTCTGATACTCAATAACAACTTACCGACACTTACCAATGAATATGATTAACAATCCAATGCAACTTCTTCAACAATATTGTTAGCGATATGATCGAAAACAACAATAAAAGATTCGGGGAGGCTCCTCGCCTATTCTCGAGACTCTGACTACACTCATATTACTAATTTGATGCTCATACGGCTCTCTGATGACAACTCCCTTGTTCCTAGCCCTTGGTGAATTTGATGGATGCTCTTTTTCGTTGTCTTGAGCTAGGAAATCAATAGGGAGATTATTAGGATCGATAATACAATATCAAAATCAATACAACGATACCAAAATCGATATCCGATTTCAATATAGACGACAATGGTAAACTATCCATGGATGATCAAAACCCTAGCTTAAGATTTAGCTCAACTCATCCATGGAATCTAATAACCGATTGAGGAATATAGCTTACCCGATCGATGGCAATAATTCGATATCAATAAAACGAAGAAAGAGCAAAGCTTATAACTATCTCTAATGGGGGTGTATGCTTCAAGGAAGATGATGATGAAGAAAAAGGTGCTTGCTTTCAATACTTTCGGGTAAGTCTCCTATTCCCTTTTGCATATCTATTCTTTTCTTTTTATTGGGAATTATTAACAGACGACTTTCCTTCAATTGAAGGAAAGCTCACAAATTGATCCACGTAGGTGGAAATATAATTGTGGAGGGGCTAATCGAAAGATTAATCCCTCAACTCTCAATGTACTATAGTTTCACCCTCCAACTTGCATTTTTCTCAATTTAGCCACCATATAGGTTCCAAAATTATTTGATAGAGTCCACTGAAAATATTTTAGCTCAAACAGAGTCCGATATCAATAATTTACTAGCCGTTACAATATTTGGATTTTATCAATATGACATTTCCAATCACCAGAACTTAATTCCGACTAGACCGGATTTTGGGGTGTTACAGTGTCATTGCTCATCCAGTGTCATAGCTTGGCATGGTTCTGCCAATTGTGATTGCCGCTGAATATCCCCTATTTTCTCAAAGATTGATCAAATCTGTATTTTCTCGTAGACTGATTTGGTCCTCTTTTTTCGGGGTCAACATCTTCTTGGCCTGGCATCAAATGTTCTTCTCTTTCGACCGGTGCTTGGCATTAAAGGTCCTTCTACACCAACATCAACTCGGCATCCTCCTTGGTGTCGTCTCTTGTTCCTTCTCTGCCAACTACTATGCCATTAGCTATGCCAACCTGTAAAAAGGTGCAAAAAACAACCCCTTCACACTGGCATAACATCAAACCCTGACTCTTTATGCAATGCATGGTTTTACAACCTAAATGCAGCTAAATACACTTAAAAGAAAAGAAAGAGCATGTGAAATAGGCATAAAATTCAGTATTTTTGGAGCATCAACATTAACTACATGTGATTTCGATTTTCTATATTCAAATGAAGTATTGAATCTCTTACCTAAACATCCTATTGATTAACATCACATTGCAATGTGATACTAATCAACTTAGGACATTTAAGCTTTCATTCAATGTCCATTTATTTACTATAATGTTCTCTCCTATCAAATTAATTAAATTTAATTAAAAAACTTAGTTCTAAAAAGCTCTAAGTTTAATATGCTAAGTGAATTAAATTCTCCTAAACAAGTATACTACATGTGTATTTAAAAAACATGCATACAAGATAAATCAAACAAGTTAAATTAAAACAATTAAATGACCAAATTGAAATGAAAACAAAATTTAATGCCCAAAACGTGAAAGTTCAGAAATATGGTGTGGATCCTTTTGACTCGGCCCGACTTGGTTTGTGGATTCGCCCAGACCCAGTGCCAAAACGGAACTGTTTCAAGCCGAGTATAAATGACCCAATCGAGTCAAACTCGGTCATAATTCCCATTTCCCCTCTCTTTCTCTCTCTCTCTTACTCTATTTGTATCTCAAATCCTCTCGACTTGAACAAGATTAAACCCAAAAAACCCCGTTTTTCAAATCGAAACCCTTAAATTTCTCTGTGTTCTTCCTTAGTTCTTCATTTTTTTCATCCTTCAATCCATCTCAAACACCTAATTCTCACCATTTCCTGTTTCTCTTCGATCAAACCCATCAGCTCCTCAAGAACATGCACCGTGTTCTTCCATTACCTTCATTTGATCTTCAACCAACACAAACCCTAGCCCTGACTTGTTTCCTGGCCATCGAATACGGCGTTGGTCACCGGCCGTCATCTCCGATCATCCCTGTCTTTTTTCCGATCGCCAGAACTTTTCCAGTCACCTTCTCCGACTAAATCCTGTAACTTTCGGCCGCCTCTGCAACTTCCGGCCACCGTGCTCCGCCGTCGCACCCGAAGCCTAAAAACTCCCAAAATTCTCATTTTTTTCATCCTAAAGCCTATTCTAGTACCTGTTGTATCAGAAACACCCATCTTCCTCGTCCTAGACTACCTACATGAAACCAAAACCCTCTATCATTTTCGACTCCGGCCAAAATCCTAACCTTAGATCTCATAAATGCACTCTGACGGCGTCCAAAAAAAATAAGTGTTAGAAACTTTAACTTTGGTATGGTTTTGATCTAGATCTAGGTTTTAGGTCACTGTTTTTAAGGTTTTAGGACTCTAATCTAACTTTTTGTGTTATTGATGCAGGAAAGTAAAAGAAGAGATCGAAATATACCTTCTGGTATGCTCGACGTGCTCCGACGACCCTCTCAGCGAGTAATTTCGAAGACCGTTCACCTCTGGTATGCCTCTTCAGCTTCTCCTCTCTCCTCAATTAGTGTCTCCAATTAATGATGTAATGATTAGGCATTAATTACCCTTTTTCTCTCTCCAGTTGACTATTTATAGCTAGTGTCAGCGCTGACGAATGGTAGTAATCCGCGTGAAAAAGGATGGGCGAATGAATGGCCGCCACGTGGCCATTTTGGCGAGCTGTGAAAGCACATGTGTGCTAGTTTGAGCTGGATTTGGGTGGGGGAATACTAAAATTTGGGTTAAATATATATTTTTTTTGGGTATAAGCTGATAAAAGATTGGGCTTTGTATTTTTAAATGGGCCTTGTATGTAAATGTGGTGTAAATGGACATTTATTAAGGATTTTGGGACTTTTGAACTATTTTTTATTTATTTAACATTGGATTTTATTATTTATTTTTATTTATTTAGCTTTATTTATATCGAATTACTAATATATATGAGTACCCGGACAAAATGTGGGTATTACGTACATGGCACATACAAATAAAATACATTTTAGTTGGTATGCATCTAACTTATCACATACTTACACATGGAATATAATTTTACTTTAATTTAAATTATAAAACAAATAAAAGTTAAATAAAATACTAAAAAAATAAACAAAAAAAATGTGGGAAAGATCGGTGAATCAAAAAATCAGTGACTGGTATAATAAACTCTTATTTGTATATATAAAGAAAACAATATAATAAACTCTTATTTGTATATAAAGAAAAAAATCAGTGAGCGATATAAAGACCGCGGCTAGAACTCGTGCTAAGAAAAGGAGAATAAAAGAAATATTTTCTTTACAAATGTGGTAGGATCCTTTCTTCAAAGTTTGGGAGAATATAATATTATTGTATGCATGAAAACATGAGAAACATGTAATTAATACAAATCTAAACTCTTATATAATAGGTATAAGGATAATTTTAATCCCTTAACATTTATAATTTCTATCATTTTGGCACTCATCTTTTTTAAAGCTAAATTTGGCCCTTAATCTATGTCTTTTTATCAAATAACTCATTTTTAACTAGAATATTGATTAAACCGTTAAATGATTAACACTGATGACATGACACGTACATATGAAATACATTTTAGTTGACATGCATGTAACTTATCACATACTTACGCATGGAATATAATTTTATTTTAATTTAAATTACAAAAATAAATAAATTTTAAATAAAATACTAACAAAAATAAAAAACAAAACAAAAAAAATGTGGGAAAGATCGGTAAATCAAAATTCCTAAATGAACTATAACCCTAGCTAAAAAATTGGTGAAATAAAACAGAAAACTTCTATGCTGATTTCTCATATTTGTAAAAAGTTCTCAGAATGAAATCAACCCAATAGATTAGTAAACAAATATGAGTTTTTTTACTTTGAGAATTTTGTGGTTGATTTCACCGGTCCTTTAGCTAGGGTTATAGTTAGGGGTGTAAATGAACAGAACGTTCGACGAACCGTTCGTGAACCGTTTATATAACGTTCGTTTATGTTCGTTTATTAAGCTAAATAAACGAGCATGAACAAAATTTTTATGTTCGTTTAATAAACGAACGAACACAAACAAAGGTGTGTTCGCTTCGTTTATGTTCATGAACAAGCTCGTTTATAGGCTCGTTTATGGGCTCGTTTATAGACTCGTTTATAAGATCATTTATAGGATGAAAATGCTTGTGGATGAAAATTCTCCTTTATAAGATCGTTTGCAAGTAAGTTTTATTTTGTTGCTTTTGTATTATTTATTTATTTATTTATTTATTGTTAATTTAGTTAACATTTCATACATATAAACGAACATGTTCGCGAACGAATAAATCAACTCGTTCGTGAAAACTTAAACGAACACGTTCGTGAACACTTAAGCGAATACGTTCGCGAACACTTAAGCGAACACGTTCACGAACACTTAAGCGAACACGTTCGCGAACACTTAAACGAACACGTTTGTGAAAAGTAAACAAACGAACACGAACACCTTCAAAAATAAATAAACGAACACGAACACAATATTAAAAATTTAAACAACACGAACCAAACATGAACACCTTCAAAAATAAACAAACGAACAAGAACATAGTCTTGTTCGTTCAAGCTCGGTTCATTTACACCCCTAGTTATAGTTTATTTAGGAATCAAAATTAACCATCTTTTCTTTTTTGTTTAATTATTTTATGTGAATTCAAATTATTTTATAATTTAAATTAAAGTAAAATTATATTCCATGTGTAAGCATGTGGTAGGTTAAATGTCATGTCATTTAAAATATATTTTATATTTATGTTTCATGTCATCATTGCTAATTATTTAATGGTTTAATTAATATTCTAGTTAATATATAAATGAGTTATTTGACAAAAAGACATAAATTAGGGGTCAAATTTATCCGAAAATAATGAGGGCCAAAATGATATAAATTTTAAACGTTAGGGGTTAAATTATATGGATTGAAATGAGATCCACAATGGCCAAATGGCTAAAAATGTTTATATTACTCCATTTGGTATGGATTGAAATCTGGACATTTACCTTAAAATATAATAATTCTCTAATAAATTAAAAAAAATCAAACAATCATGTTTGGTAAATAGCGGTTTGGGCAAAAATTAGAGGTTTGAGGTATAATTAGAGGTTTGACTAGTCAAGTCCGCTAATATTGATGTTTGGTAAATAGCGGATTGAAAGAGCGGATTGGGGTGAAAAAGCTAATTTTGAAAAAGCTCCTAATATGAGCTTTTTGAGATTAGAGGTTTGGTATTAGAGTTGTAATGACTCTTTTACCCTTAACAATTACCAAAAATCTCCAAATAACTTAAATTAAATAATAACATTTTTAATATAAATAATAACATATTAAATATTGGACTTATTTGTTGTTACTACTAATTTATATGGTGACATTTGTAAGTTAATTCTATTTTTTATTATCACATATTTATATGTGCATATAATTTTTTTAATAATTATATAAATAATAAATTAACATATAAATATTTCAAATATGTTTAGAAAATTTATATTAAAAATAATTTTTACAAATCTAACTAATATTTATTAGATACAAAATATTCATAACTGGTAAATTATTCAAACAAGTACTGAATATAATCATGTCCTTATATGTCATTTTGCTTGTTTAAATAATCAAACAGCTATCAGCTATCAGTTAATTTTACCAAACACTTTTATACAATCAGCTAATACAATCCGCTAGTCAAATCAGCTAATGCAATCAGCTATCAGCTATCAGCTAATGTAATCCGCTATCAGCTATCAGCTATCCGCTAATTGCCAAACAGGGCCTTAATAAATTATCGTCCACCCAACTATGAATTAAAGAAATAATACCATAATTGTCATCACAAAATGGGGTTAATATTATGAATATTTATCTATGTGGATGTCTATCATGATTAGAACTTTATCTAAGGAGATTGATTTACTTTATCATTAGAAATATTATCTTCATTAATTAGAGTTCAATGTAATATGTACTTCTTATGCCTATAAATAGATGATTTGATTAAGGCTTTCACTACTAATGTCAATATTATGAATAATACAAATCTCCATCTTTCTCTTATCTCTTTGTTCTTCTTGTTCTTCGCTCTTATTCTTGTTCTTCTTTGTTTTATTTACAACACGTTATCAGCACAAGACTTTAATCAACTGAGGTCCTCACCGTTCGAATCCCAAATTTTTCGTTCTTATTCTTGTTCTTCTTTGTTTTATTTACAACACGTTATCAGCACAAGACTTTAATCAACTGAGGTCCTCACCGTTCGAATCCCAAAGAGCCATAAGTTCGCTTGAAAAAATAAATTAGTCAAAAATCAAGTCTCTCCAAAGACGATAGTTATCTAACTTATCGACACAAAAGTCATGAAGATGTTGAAACTTTGATCTCGGCTAGGATCATGATTCGTTCTTGATTTGGTAAAAAAACCCAGATATCTAATTGAGGTATGAAATTTGGTTCTCATTATATTCTTTTTGTGATTTACCATAATTATTATTAGTATTGGTACAATAATTTAATTTTATTAATTAGATTTTTAGAAGAAAAAAAAGGGAAAAGTCATAAATAACATTACAACTAGGATACAGGATTTTAAAGGATTTACATTGACTTGGTCTATTATTTTTTTTCAAGAATCATGTAATTCATTATTTTATTTTATTATGAGATTTAATATTTGTAACCATGTTTTTGAGTTTTTACATGATATAATGACTTGGAAAGAGACATGACATTATGAGAAGCTGTCTCAGTCTTTTTCTATGTTTCCGTCGTCCTCGAGAGGAAAATCATTATCGGTAAAATCTATTTTCCCCTTAAACTATGATTTTAAATTGTGATAAATCATGGTGATTTTGCTCGAAAGCAATATTTATTCTACGTCGAAAAAAATCGAATATAGACTTCTCTTAAGTTCATGTTACAAATTTCATCTTCACAAGAATTTCCGTGGGACGCATTTCCTGAAGTGAATGCAAAGCATAATGTTTATTCCATGCGACTATCAATGATGGAGCATTCCCTGAAGTGAATGCAAGCATGATGTTTATTTCATGCGATTATTGGATCTGTTTCATTCCCTAAAGTGAATGCAAACATGGTAAATCATTATTCAATTAGAGACTTAACTTCGATATAATCCAAGTATATTGGTTGAACATCCGTTCTACGAGGTTACTGGTCTCAAAGGAGGTTTTTAAAGGACCTTGTGAACTGGTTTAACAATGTCGCGTACGAGGATTAAATTTTTGTTTTCTGTGATGAGGATATGTTAATAAAAACATACTCCACTTTTCACAACAAATAATGTTGTCCTCAGACACAATATCGTGAAAAAAAATTTAAAGGTCTACTGGCTTTACTCCATTCCCTAAAGTAAATGTGAGATTTTATAATGGAAAGAATAAATGTCACATTAGTAGTTGTGATCATGGTCGAGGCCATGGACATAAACATTATGGTCATTTTAAGAATACTTCTACCCACCGGTAGTGAGGTTATAAGGATGCCAAGAGTGATAAAAGATCATTCTAAGGAAGTAAAATCTTTTTTATTACCAATGCGATGTAATAACTCATTGGTCTTGTACTTGTCGTACGCTGAAAACTCAACAATCATTTAATGATAAAGGAAAGAAAATAGAAGCAAATTTTGTTTGCGAAAAATGATGAATATGATATTGGTCCAACTTATTTGGACATTGCTGGTCCAACTTATTTAGACGTTGAATTTCTTATAACCCTCGAAGGGAATAAATCATCTTCTAATTACCACTAATGGTAATAATATCGTCACCACTAAAAGTGGAAATTTTAAGAGAGCAATATGAGTTCGCAAAAATATTCCTTTAGAAATTATAGATAACATATGTTATCAATTGACATTTGAAATAAGCCAATGTGAATATAAGTTCTGGTAGCCAGAAAGTCATTTGAAAACTCTAGAAAAAGCTATATATTGCTACCAAAAGATAATTTCCATTGAAAGCTCTGAAAGAGCTAAAGATATTCCTATTCAAAGGAACAATTTTAATGGTCATACTTGACATGTACGAGTGAGATTGAATCACATGTTATGGTAAACCAGAAGTTTACGAAATTCAGAAATATATAAATATATATACACACACTTGTATGTAATTAGTATGATCGGTTAGACCATTCTGATCAATAATGATGAGAAAGCTATTGAGATTTATATGCACATTTATTAAAAGAACCTAAAGTTTTTGTGGTGTTTGTTCTCAAAGGAATCGATTAAATTCCACTTATTGAAAGAACACGAAGTTCATGTGTTGCTTGTTCTCAAAGGAAATTATTAAAATCCCACTTACCAAAAGAACTTGAAGTTCTTGTACTAAAGTTGAGACTGCGTGTCTTGCATATTTGAATGAAATATGGGAACATACATCCACAAATGTGGAAAGTTTTATATAATTTTAGTAGATGCATCTACATTGTTTCATCGACTTACAACCAGAAGTTTGTGAGATTGATTCTAAAATGATTCAGATTATGTAGTTAGACTATTCGTCTTACAAAAGCTAGTTGGTTTATATTTTAGGCTATATCAGTTGTTACAAAGCCTATTGATTATAAAAAATATGGTTTAGCAAAATTTTAATTGGATGTATCCTCTTTGATAGCTAAACCATGAGAACAAGACAATTATTATTTATATGATATTTCCATATAGCAGAACTTATACACATCAAGCCAACGAGTTATAATAAACTCCCCGTCATGATTGGTTTTTGGTTAGAAGCCATATATTTCCTATTTTATAATTTTTGAATGTGCGATATATTGTTGAATTGCTCCACCACAACGCACAAAATGGGAAAATAAAAAGGCTGAGAATATATATTGAGTATTAGTCTCCTTTTATGTTTAAATTCTTAAACATTAATTGGAGAATCATTTATGACATGATTTTTTTCAACATCAGGGGAGATAATAATCAGCTAGATAGAGGAAAATGAATTATCATTATCTAAATCCTCGTATATAAACTAGAAGTTCATAAGATAATTCATAGGTCAACTGCCAGACATATTTATTGACCTAATGAGAGTAATTAACTCTCATATACCAGCTGAAATGCTCTAAGTTTAAATTACATGTTAAAGAGAGAGGATGTAAATCATGTCTGAAGCATGATAGTTGAAAAGGTTCCAATGATCAAAATTCTCGTAAATGGAAAGTAATATGAGATGGTCATATATTAGAGGTGGGTGCTCCTGAAGAGACCCACAACATAACTAATAATAAAACTCTAGAAGAGTTTCAGGTACCTGAAATAAAGATTGAAATCTTGAAGAGATCTCGATGAGTTATGTCACTACGAGAATAGAACAAAAATGGAAAAGTTGTCGACAATGATTTTGCAAACAATTTTACATAAAATACTTCTATAGAAGTAAAAAAAGAAAACGGGGATTATTCATAAGAATCTATAGATGTTGAAATGATTGGCCAATATAGAAAGACGCTTTGAACTTCCAAAAGAGAAGTATTTGGACTAGCAGTCCAAACACCTAAAGGTGTAATGCAAGTGATGCACAAATAAGTAGTCGTAAATACGACTTGACTTATGATTTATGAAGAGTTTTAATTACTTCATGGTGGATGCAATTAATTTGGCAGTTATGAAATATATTACATACATCTAATTATTTATGAATCCCTATTTATCCTTAAAGGATTTAAAATGCTATAAACATTCGGAAATTTTTGAGGAAATTTATTTAGACATTTCTCATTGAATATTTTGACGCATTTGTTGTAATCGCCTTAGTGAGTACTAATTGATGAAATATTGCAAGAATGATCAGATTTTTTATGTATTTTATAAAGGAGTTTTGGATCAAGATTCATTATGATAATTTGAATTTCATTAAAACTCTTGAAGAGCTTCAAATTAAAACTCATGAAGTACTTTCAATGCATTTAATGAAAGTATTTGAGAAAAAAGAATCTTGAGATGTGGTTTTATCTCTACTTAAAGATCGAGCACTTAAATATACGTTTTTGTCTATGAATGAACGTAAGTTGAAAGAATCTTAAAGAAGATTCAATATGGATAAAGCATATCTATTGAGTATCCCAATAGTTGTAAGATTGTTGGATGTGAATAAAGATAATTATATCTTTTCTTGGTCTTGAAGTATTATATATTAGTTGGTCAAGAAATATACATGGATATACAAAGATCATTACCTTTAGATCTTCAAACATCTGTTGATGCCTCCTCAAATCATGTAGAAATTATTGTTATGCACGAGGCAAGCCAAAAATGTGTTTGGCTAAGACCATTGACCCAACATATCTAGAAGATATGTGATTTACTTTCACAAGATATGATACAAATGTTATCTTGTGTAGAGATAATGAAAGGTGGATACATCATGAAACATATTACTCCAAATTTTCATCCCTCGCGATCTTTAGAAAAAGTATTCAAGATTGAATTATGAAGATTCAAAGATCTTTTGTGGTGTTTTCATGAAGGGGAGTAAATATGTGTTGCACTCTTTTTACTTTAACTGAGGTTTTGTCTCAATGGGTTTTCCTGGTAAGATTTTTAATGAGGCAACATGTTATGCGTATCAAAGATGTGTGTACTATTTTTTCTTCACTAAAGAACTTTTTTTCCCACTGGGTTTTTATCTTAGAAAGGTTTTTAACGAGACACATTATCTTCGTAGACATCCAAGGGGGGTGTTATGAATATTTATCTATGTGCATGTCTATCATGATTAGAACTTTATCTAAGGAGATTGATTTACTTTATCATAAGGAATATTATCTCCATTAATTAGAGTTCAAAGTAATATGTACTTCTTATGCCTATAAATAGATGATTTGATTAAGGCATTCAATACTAATGTCAATATTATGAATAATACAAATTTTCCTCTTTCTCTCATTTCTTCGTTCTTATTCTTGTTCTTCTTTATTTTATTTACAACAGATAAATAATATTTTGTGAAAATTCTAAAATTGAAAACAAAACATTAATTAACCCTCGTCAACGCATCTGGCAAAACCAAGAAATTACCTTTTCTCTTAAACTTGCAGCATTGTTCTTTCCATCCAACAATTTCTTCATCTGTTAAAATTTCCAATTAAACATAAATGTGTTAAGTTGTTAAAGAAATTGTTAATATTTGATATGAATAAATATTTTGTCCCTTTTCGGTGTCCCTTTCTATGTTTCACATTAAAAAAATTAGGTTTGGAGTTTAAGGTTAGGATTTAGGGAATTGTGGGTATGATGTATTTTTTAGTGTTTAGGATTTATGGTTTAAGATTTCGAATTTAGAATTAGGCTTAGAATTTATTTTTTTTTAATGTTAGAACATAGAAAGGGGACCAAAAAGGAATAGAATACTTATGTCCACTTTGATACATTAATGTAAAAAAAGATATACCAGTATCTCTATTTTCAAACTAAACTCTAAAAACTCTAGCCCTACAGTCTAAATTCTAACATTGAATCATAAATCTAAACCCTATAACTTAAACCCCTAACTCATATATCTTAAACTAAAACTATAAACCCCTAAAAAAAACTCCGCTTGTAAAAACCTTTTTCAACACCGGTGTATGTAGATAATAATCCTTAGAGGAAATCACTTAATAATTGACACTGTCCTTATCAAAATCCTAACTGATATTGGTTTGATGGCAAATCTAAACTTATAAGCATGCATGCAATTATGTATGTACCTTTATATGTAAATGGTAGCAGTTTCCATGATCAGAAACTTGAAGCGTTGAGGCACTCATAATAGACATGCCTTGTTCATCATCTTCTACATTCTGCAGTAGGTTCGAGAAAGCGCCATTTTCATGTCCTCGGCTGAATATTTGTACGATAAACTCGCCTTGTTCGATTTCATGCACCGAAACTGACGACGGATCTCGATTAAGTTGTTGCAAGTGATTGGCCGCCGCAGATTGCTTATGTTTAACTGCTGATAACATGTCATTCTTCCTTAAAGTTAGCTTCTCGATTTCTTTCTCCAGTTCTGGTATGTATTCAACTGCTCTGTCAAGTATAAGAGGGGAACTGTTTCTTTTCTGTAACATCATTAACATGAATAACCATGAGAACAATTTCTTATTGTAATTGGGAAGATAAAATTTTATTTGAAAATGCTGTATTTATAATATATCAAAATATGTCTTTTAACGTTTGACTGGATAGTGACTTTGACTCTAATCTTTTTTGAAAGTACTTTAACCATCAATGCTTTACTTTGAGTCAAAATTGTCCCTATGTGGATGAAAATTATTAGTTAACTAACAATAAACAATTGAAAATGACTTGATAGAATGACACGTCAACAAAATAATAATTTTATAAAATTATTTTTTGACTGATGTGTAATTCTGTCAAGTCAGCACCTTTGTCCATATGACACTGCTATGTCATAATGCATGCCCATGTAGATTTTTCATATAATTTCAAGTCATTTACCGTTAGTTGATTAACAATTTTCATCCAAGAAGGGGTCATTTTGACCTAAAATGAAACACTGAAATTAAAGTACTTCAAAAAAAAACGAACCAAAGTGACTATTTAATTAAACATTAAGAGTATTTTTTTTTTTTTTGCATTATGTATATTATATACAACAAACCTTTGATATGCTGGAATCTGTAGGAAGCAAAGCTCCAAGATCCAAGTATGCTGCATGTGTTTTCATCCTTCGAATCCTCTCTTTGGCATTATGTTCTTCTTTCTTCAATGTTGTTTCTTCTCCATTATGGGCTTGCTTAACCCTATAATTTCTCCATCTAGTCTTGGAACTGTCTCGTTTCGAAATAGACCCTTTGCGGCCATTGCTCATTTCAGCCAACGCCGTATCCTTAACATGAACATCCACCGTTTTCTCACACATTGTAGGAAGCTGATGATTGTTACTTTCTTGCAGAAGTAAATCTATGTCGTCTGAATCTTCGGGATGTGCAGACAAACTGTCGTCAATGGAATAGTCAAGTATGCTTTCCATCAACCCCTCCTCGATGCTCGGATCAACTGGTTCTAAAAAGAACTTGCTTGAATCAAGCTCATCAATTCTTGCATCGCCTTCCATCAATACCTTATCAATGGTGTGATCTGGTGGTACTGGTAGCACTGCAGGAATTCGTTGATGATCATCATCACCAGCATCTTTGTCGCCATGTATGAGTGGCCATAAATCATCTGTCGCTCCAGGAACTGTTAACAGATATTCGAGATGTGGAGAAGAAGACATGCAAAGATTGCTTGGAATATATACCAAAGAGATGGCTTGTTAAATTCCTGGCTAATCCGTACACAAAATATAGAGAAGGGGGTGAAAAAAACAGAGATCTTAGGATTAGTTGACTTTAAGTAACCAAACCCTAAATGCATGAGAACATTAAAAAACAATATCCAATTAATCCAATACTATTTCATGACTTTCAATTTGGAAACTATGGTTTATATAATTACATACCCAAGGGAGAAGAAAGAAAGAAAGAAAAACAGTAGAAGAATGTTTCAAAGCCTTACACAGATTACAGAGGAAAGATGAGCATCCTCACAGAAGAAAGGAAAAGAAAAAGTAAAACCTCCATTGGCAAAGAAAGAAGGTTATAATATTATATATATTAAAAAGGTATGAATGTGATACCTCTCGTTATTAATCATACGTAGTAATGGGGACGCTACTTGTCGAAACTGTATAAAGTCAAATAGTTACTACTTAAAATAATTCATTTTACAAAGTTTAATAATGATTAATTTAAGAGCTATGGGGAGATCCAAAGAGATGAAGTTGTTCATATCAGAGAATTAATTAATACTATTGGCGGTGGATATTTTGGTTAAAATCAAAAGAGAGAGATAAGGTTGTGACATGACATCCCTCGTCAACTCAGCTGTGCGTAGATTAATGGTTATATGAGGAGAAAACAACAAATATTTCCAGGAAAACAAGCCATTAGCCATAGATTATAGATATGCAGGAATTATTAGGTATATCTGAGAAAACCCAGAAAAATAAATGGTCAATAACATGAATTTGCAGCACAGAAACATAAGCAAAAGCTAGGGTTTTTGTTTTCTTTCACAACAGACGCCATGAAAAAGCTGAATATGTAGTTAGAACATAGATATCTTAGAGTACTTCCCTGGGAAACATGAAGGAGAAGATAAATCCAAGCTAGGCCAGCACAGTCATGGAGATGCTTATGATGAAAATGCGAGCTAGACATCACTGTAATTTGGATCAGACAAGGAAGGAGAGCGGAAAATAAGGGAGAGAATTGTGTTTTCAAATCAACACTAGTGTAGTACTACTATCGACAACCATGGGAAGAGGAACAAGTTTGTACTTGATGAATGCTAGTACTGTCATCTGGTGTATAGTTTCGTACTATACATAAACACATCCACATTATTAAATATTAATTAGTTTTTGCTACCACTACCCACTACCCAAGTTTTTTAATCTCTATACTATTTCCAATGCATAATTTATTATTTTATTGTTAATATATATATATATATATGCATAATTAAAAACTCACTGTAACTTGTGATGAGATATTAGATCGTTTAAGATTAATGATTTGAATACTAACGATATAAATGAAGTAAATTAGGTTGGAAAGATCGTCTTCATAATGAGTCTTTGGACTTTGCAATCAGAGGCAGAAAGTAGAATCGAGTAGTAGGGGTCAACCCCAAAAAAATTTAAAATTGGAAAAATTATAAGTTGGTACAATGGTAAAATTATTTTTAAGTCCCCTAAAAATATATAATTCATTATTTGTCTCCCATAAATTTAAACATTTTTAAATGGCCCCCTCTATAAATAAAGCTAAATTCCACCATTGTCAGCAGTACCTAATCTAAATTAATCAACCAATAAATTAGATACGGATAGCCATAAAAAAAAACTCACCGCAACTTCCACCCCAACTAAAACCTCCAAATATGAAATTACAAAAACACAATATTAAACAAAATTGTTAGAGGTGTCCTTGGTCATTTTCAGACGAAACACATGTAAGTATCAGTATCATACACATTTTTTAAAACTCGATTTGGATCAAAAATATAAATTTTAACAAAGGTATCTTATATTTGTAATGACTTATCAAACTCATTTTAACTTGATCTTATTATCTTATACAAAAGATGTTTTATTTAATATTTAACCATTTAATATATTTTAGTTTTATTATAATTTTTTGAATACTCTAGAGGTGATTACAAGTTAGTATATGTTCATAGATATTCTTAACTCTTTGACAATGTGCATACACCGTGTAGACATAGCGATTTGAACCTGTGTCTTTATAGATATTTTTCTTTTATTAAATTTGTAAATATAAACAACTAGACATATTTTTAATGAGTTATGTTTTGATAAATCGTCCGTATAAATTTTTTACAATACTTTTTAAAATTTTAAACCCTGACACCCTAATATTTTAAATTTTAAACTCTAAACTCTAAATCTTAAATTTTAAATCCTACAACCTAAACCCCTAAACTCTAAATCCTAAATTAAACTCCTAACCCCCTAAATTTGACAAATATATGTAAATTTTAATTTACAAGAACTATTTATCAAAAATTTTCTATTTTTAATGTTTACTTTCTAGTATTATATATATATATATTGAATATACTGGTGTGATGCAAGGGTAGCATCTGTTCAAACTTTTTTAGTCTTTTTTTAAAAGGTATACACAATACGACAACACTGGTTCTCAAACCCGGGTCACCAAGATGATGAACACTGAGACACACGGGTTGAGCATATATATATATATATAACAGTAGTATTATATAATTAATTTTCATATAAAAGTAAAAGCGCATATAACACAACGAAAGAATGGGTTGGATCAAACTTAGCTTGGGCTTCAATATCAAAGGTCAAACGCATGCCATATTGATTAATATTTTGTCCAAATTCATTTTTCAAAACTAATAATCTTTGTACAAATGTTTTAAAATACCGAATATTCCAAAAGTAAGAAAATACCGAAAATGCCTTCAAACTTAAACCGACAACTCAAATCTTGAAGAGATAGAGTTTGTTCATCTGGTAAGTATTTTAAAAATAATATTAACATTTTTATTCGGGTTTTGATGATTTAGATGAGCAAGGCTTTAGGCCGAAATTAGGCCCTATACTGGTTGAATATGGTTTCAACTTCACTATCTCACGAAGGCTACATGTAATTTCTGTGATGGGCTTGAGAATTAACTACAGCTCGAATGTTAGTTTGAATTTCTGTGATGGGCTTGAGAATTCCTGTTTTAGATTGGTTTTTGTTTCCTTTTCGGTTGTGCTTGTAGGGCTTTTGGCCTGGTTTTATTAATGCGAAGTAAATTTTATTTGATCAAAAAAAAATTCTGCTTATGTGTTAATAAAAATAATATTCAATCAAAATTAATTAGTTATATTTTAAAATGAGTTGAAATTATCAGAAACTTGAAGCGTAGGAACTCTTTTGCCTCTGAGAGGTTGATGTATGATTGATGATGATGAAAACTATGATTTTCAAACGGAATTTTCGACAACCATTTGTTTATTGGCTTAAATATTAGGGACAACTACCTAAATAGTACTCAGCTATTGGCTCATTATCATTTTGATACTCTGGCTATTTTTTTAGTAAAATGGTACTTAACATTACGTTTCGTTTTCGAAATGGTAGATCCGCCGTTAAAAATTAACGGAAAAATTTATGCGAAAATTTTTGTTATTTTTTAATTTTCATATTATTTTCTCTCTCCTAGTCAGCATACCACATGTTATTTTTAATGATTTTTTATTTGTCTAACCAGAAGATGACACATGTCATCTTCTGATTGGTTGAACAAAACCAAAGGAAATAAAAAGACTCCCATGCTGCAAGAGGGATTTAAACCAAGGACTTTATGGGGGTAAAGGCTGGGATTTAAACCAGGGATTTACAAATATTTTTTTTAATTTCCAAAAAAAATTATTATTTTAATTTTTACATTATCTAATATAATATTATGAAAATAAATACATAGTTATTTTATTAGTTTTTAATTATTAATTAAAATGAGAAAATAATTTATTATTTATTATTTTATATTTTGTATTATCTAATATAATATAATAACCGACCAAAATAATTGTATCATTAACTTAGTTTAATGGCTTTGCACAATATCCATTTTACAAGGGGTCCCAAGTTTGATTCTTTATAGTAGCAATTTTGTTTTATTTTGAGGCGGTAACTTTGTTTACGTTAAATATTTCTTTGCTTGGTTTTAATCAAAATTTGTTGCTTGGCTCAATAGTTGAGCGCCCAACCTTTACTCTATAAAGTCCTTGGTTTGAATCCCACTTGTAGCATAAAAGGCATTTTATTTTCTTTGATTTTGTTCAACCATTCAAAATATCCTGATTAAGAGAGAGAAAATAATATGGAAATTGAAAAAATAATAATAAAATTCACATAAACTTTCTCGTTAATTTTTAACGGCAGAGATACCATTTTGAAAACATAACGTATCATTTTGCCAAAAAAATAGTTGGGTACCAAAATAATAGCGCGCCAATAAATGGGGTACTATTTAGGCATTTTTCCCTAAATATTAAATAAGTGCTTTATCTCTCTAAAATTACTCAAATTATAAGAACCCGTACACAATTTTGTAGGGCACGCGCCTAGTGGAGAAATGGTTTTGAGAATTATGTTTATTTTTCACTTTTAAATGATTATATGCAATTTTAAAAAGGGTTAATTTAATTTTTAGCCCCCCAGCTTTATAACTGTCGGTATTTGACTAATTAGTTAATTAATTCGAATCAAAAACTGCATAAGCTTATTATGGGACTATCCTTCTAATCCAATTTGCTACAATCACAACAACAAAAATCTAACTTTGAATGTTGTATAAAAAAATTAATGCATCATCATATTAGACCAACTGATAGTTAGTGATAACTTGTTCCATTTTAATACCTAAGAACATTTCTCAATAGTAATTGAACTTGGTGAATTTTCAAACTATTAACAATATTATACGAAAAACTAATAAAAATAACAGCAAAATAGAAAATTATTAAAAAAATAAAAACATTTTGAAAGATTAAACCTTTAGTTTATCATTTTAAAAGGTTAGATCTTATATAAACAACCATTAAATGATTAACCCTTATTTAGTAATTTAGTCATTCACTATGACTATTTGTTTGTTTCCCTCAAATAGGGACGACAATGGATCGGATTTGGATCAGATTGTATAAAATTCAAGCATGAATTCGTTACAATCGGACTTTGATATTTTTTCGGATTTGGATTTGGATTTTTTTCAACCGGATTTTGATCGGATTATTTTTGGATTGGATTCGAATTTGTTTCAACCACATTTAGATCAAAGTTTTTGGATTCAGATTAAATTGTCATCCCTAATCTTGACCCAGGTCTGGGGGATAGATTCGCGAATTTTAGCGTCTTTAGGGTATATTGTGTTTTGGCCCTTTAATAATTTTATTTTAGTGCAAATCAGTCCATAATTTTGTATATTTAATTTCTTACGCATTTAATTTATGCTATTTAATTCTACACTTGTTCATTTTTATCCCTTGTTTGTTGACTACATTTAATTTTTTGTGTTTATTGTTTATGCTTTTAATTTGCTTTCTATTTTAATTCATAATTTTAGCATAATATATCATAATTTTATCTATCAATTGCACATCACTTACTATTTCATTCACTGACTTCCTTAATTTTTAGTAATTCATTGATATTTACATTTATTTGTTTCTCCATTGTATTTATTTTATTGTTTGTTTATCTATGACTTGATCTTGCATTTGTTTTTTTCATATTTATTTATACATGCATATGGTATAAATAGATATATTACACTATATTAAGGTTAATTAATATATATAAATCAAAATAAATATTATTATTATTTAACTTACATTCTTAAGACATTTATATTTTTATTATCACTTTTAATATATATATATATATATATATAGTTAATTTTGTTTTTACCATTATTCTAAATTACCTAATATTTACATTTATGTTCTCGTTTAAAAAATATATGTAGTTATGTTTCTTTTAATGTATTTAGTATAACTTTTTACTTTATTTATGTTGTCTTGTTTTAATGTAAATATTATACATGATATTTTGTTTTAAGGAATTAAAAGTCCTAAATGTTTTGATTCGGACTCGGATATGGATCGGATGCGTCGGATTCGGATCGGACATGGATTTGGATCGAATTCGGATTCGGGTCGGATCGAATCTTGGCATGATCCATATCCAACCCATCTCCTACTAGGACTAGGACATTTTCCTCGGATTTGGATTCAAATTTTTTCAATCAAATATGGATCAGATTAATTCCTTCGGATCGAATCGGATTCGGATCAAATTGTCATTCCTACCCTCAAAAGGTAAAAGTGTGAGGGTTAAAAAATACGAAATAAAAGTTTAAAGATTAGAAATGAAATATTATAAAATTTAAAGGTTAAAAATATAATTAACTTTTTAGCATTCTTAATATGATTTTATGATTATATATATTTAACCTTCAACTTTTAATAAAATTTAGGGTTAATGACTCCATTTCCCTCTAAACTATGCACTTTTTTCGAGTTGGCCCCTAAAGTAATTTTCAGGACGTTTTGCCCCCTTAACTAAAAATCGTGACCTCTTATTAGACTTGACAAATTTGACCCGAGACCCGAACCGAGACCCAAAATCGACCTGAATCGAGACCCGATATTGACCCGAACATGACCCAAAATTTGATCCGAAACCCGGAATAAACCGAAACTGAACCGAATTTTAGCTGAACCAAAATAGACTCGAACCGAAAGTAACCCGAATCGAAGACAACCCGAAATAAATAAAAAATATTAATAGAAATAAAGAAAGATAAGATATGAACAGCCGCACAACTCACCAAAAAGTCAAATATATTAACTTTGTAAAGTCATATATATGGGTGTAAAAAATTGACCGGCCTAAAAACTTGATTAAAATCGATTGATCTCCCGTTGACCCGAAATTGACTCGAACCGAATTCAACCGAACTGAAAATCAACCGACACGAAATGACCCGAATCACAACCGAACCGAACCGAATCTGAACCGAATGACAAAACTCGAAATAACCGAAACCGAAATGACCCGAACCGAACGACTAATTTGCCATCTCTACTTCATATGCCCCCTTCTTTAAAAAAAAAACTCACGGGTCAATCAGAACGCAACAAAAAAAAAAAGCTGACTTAAATAAAAAGGTTACATATTAGGTATGCCAGATTTAATTTTTTGTTCATTTTAATCCCTTACATGTTCATCTTCTCCTTCTGTTATTGCATATATTGCTAAAATTGCAATCAGCAAACAATTTGCTCACGTTAAAACCCCAAGAAAAAAAAATTCTTCTTATACGGTCAAGTAAGAAAATAAATAATGACTTCAAAAAGTATCCCAACTGCGAACCTAAACAGATACAACCTTACTAGAATAAAATATACAAAGTTAAAAATCCATGAACAATGGAAGCATGGACCAAGGAAAACTCCCGCCTACCCCGGCTTGTATGAAATTAGATTCATTTCAGCAATCTGATGGGAATAGTCTTCCACACCATCAAACATAAGTGATGCTGATCAGAATGAAATCTGCTCTTCCTCAAGCATCATCATTCTGCAATTGCACAAATCGAGTTAAAGAAATACCTTTTGTAAGAAATAAAATGAGGATTGGAGAAATGAAGTCAGTTAGATGAGAAAGTTGACTTACAAAAGAAACCTCCACTCACCTCTTGGTTAAACTGCCAGAGGTAAAGCCCATAGCAAGATTCTCCGAAACATTAAAGCAAGGAATATGATTCTCAGACTCCTCAGGACAGAAATCTATTTCTTTCATCCTTGAAGGACCAAGAGAAAGCTCACCTATATCCTACAAATCAGAAACAAGTTGCTATTGCAGTCGCCTATAACCATGGAAGATATGACCACTAGATGATGTTGAAAGAGAGTGTCCACCAAAATGATCCAGTAAGGGCAAGAATCACAATCACGATTAAACTTAATTTCAAAAATAACACTGTTAACTTATGTCGGCTTCTTGGACACCCAATACTGAAGGAATCAGATGCAAAACCATTCTCAGTGGTGCCATATTTAGAAATAACCGAAAAAGAAACCTGAGGGATAAATAGCTTGGATCAGAAGGGCGATTTCTATCCAATCTTCCTTTTCCGTTTTATATCATGAGAATCCCGAGCGCTGCCACCAGATCTTCCTCGCCACAGCCCAAAGTTGTGGCCTCGAGCAAAATGGATCATCTCCAAGAATTCTGTAATGTTGTTGCATGACTGCTAGTGGTAACTTGTATAGCAAAGAATGCAAAGGAAGAAGATGAACATATAAGGGACTAAAATGAACAAAAAATAAAATTTGGCATACCTAATGTGCAATTCACCCCATTTATTTAAGTCAACTTTTTTTTTAATAAAATGACATGTGATGCATTCTGATTGGTCTGTGAGATTTTTTTTCCAGAGGGACTAGGGAGCATATGCGGTCACGGTTTTTAGTTAAGGGGGAAAATGTCCCAAAAAATGCTTTAGGGGCCAACTCGAAAAAAAGTACATAGTTTAGGGGGCAATGGAGACATTAAGCCCAAAATTTACTTACACAATATAAATACAACTGCTCAGATTCAAATCTTCTTATATCCATTTTCTACTAAGAACCCTCGTTATGTTCAAATATACTTAGACCTTTAAAATGTAAACTTTTGATACACAGTTAGGGATGGACACGGGTCGGGGTTTTGACTGATCCGAACTCAATTCGAAAATAATTACCCTAAACTTGAATTCGACCCGATCATATTCTTTAAAAAAATCTGACCGACCCCAAAAATTATATACCTCCACCCGAACCTGGCCCAATCTATAAAAAAATAATTTTAGGGACTTAATTGTAAAATAAATTAATTTTAGAGACCTAATTGTAAAAAAATTAATTAAGTTTAGTAACCTTATTGTAAAAAATCAATTTTAAGGACCTAATTATATAAAATATATAAAGAGGATGTATTATTACAAATATCCCTAAAAATATAGGAAAAATCACACTATTAGTCCCTGGTCAGGTTAAATTTTTCACCCTAAACCCGAACCCGACCCGACCTCACCCATAATAAAAACTCGTCCTGACCCGAACTCGACTTTAAAAAAATAGACCCGATCGGGTCGGAACCCGTCGGGTTCAGGTGAAATGCTCATCCCTATACACAGACCGTGTAAAATCTAATTTACACAAGCCTGGATATCAAGTGCGGACCCTTATGAGAACATGTTGAGCTTTTCCCCCTAAAATTTGGTAAATTAACTATTAATCTTTTAAAAATATTAAACTTTTAATTTGTTCTCTTCAAAATTTTTAAAAATATTATTATATTTCAAAAAATTTGAATACTTTTAATTAAGTCTCGTCCCAAAATTTTTAAAACTTCTCATTAAATCTAATTTTTTTTTGAAAATTTTAAATTAATCATCTAAATTTTTTGAGAAATTTAAATAGGCTCTCTCAATCTGGGATGCCAAGATCCACCCTGGCTGAATATTTACACTATAAAACTTAAATCCCAAACTCCTAACCTTAAATCCTAAAAAATAAACCATAAACTTTAAATCTTAAATCTATAAACTTCTTACTATTCATATTTATGTTTTGATATAATAATTGAAATTTTGATTTGGACTAAATTGAAAAGATTACAAAATGAGTTTAAGTCCAAACAACTTAAAAATAATTTTGAGGAGTTTTTTTTTAAAAGGTTTCAAAATGCTTTGAAATGTTTAAAAGTAGCCAAAACCAGAATTTCAGCTTGTCGGTACCGAAACGGTATATCTCGTTTTGATACACTTTAAGGGTTTCAGCTACTAGAATTGATTCTACCAAAATCTGTATCGAAACAGGGCTTGCCCGTTTCGACACGGCAAAGGTCGTTTCGATACGCCCCTATGCGTTTCGATACGCCCAACATTTAATGCCCAACGACTTTATGAAAACCCCTTAACGGCTATTTCCCAACGGTAATTTAAATTGCAGGCCGTACTGAAACAGTACAGAGGCGTTCTAATACGGGTGTTCCGAAACAGACAGCTCAACGGCTATTTCTGAAGAAGGGTGTTTCGATACAGCTACATGTGTATCGAAACGGACATCACCAGAACTGCATCTATTGCGGGAAATAAAGGCTCCAACGGCTCTAACTCAATCCCAACGGTCTCAAACGGATACAAACTCATTTGGGAGTATAAAATGGCACCTCCAAGCATCCATGGAAAACTAATGCTTCAAATGTTAACAACAATATGATGAAAATTTTGTCTTAGTGCTTTATTGTACATTCTTTTTATAGACAACACTTGTGAGCTTAAATTGTCATATTTGCTCAAGTGTTTAGGTTTGGGTGATTGAGCTTAAGAGTGCAAACACTTACCTATTAGAGGGAAGCTAAATCGGTTGAAAAAAAATCGAGCCTATCAATTGGTATTAGAGCGAGGCTCAATAGAAGGGGATTAACATCCTATTGAGGCGATCCGGCTAGCTCGACCAACAATACAATCAACCGGCGAAATGGCGCAATCCATCGACAAACCACCTTTATTTGACGGGACCAACTATGCCTATTGGAAGACAAGAATGATGTTCTTCATCAAGGCCAAAGATTATAAGCTTTGGGACATAGTTGAGGATGTTTCGTTCGTGCCACAACGAAGCAAGGCGAAATGGAGTGCGGATGATCGCAAGATGGAGCTAAATTGCAAGGCTTTGCACATTCTTTTTTGTGCATTTAGCCCCAACATCTATGAGAAAACGTCTTCTTGTGAAGATGTCAAAGAGGTATGAGACAAGCTTGAAGTCACATACGAAGAAATCGACGAAGTAAAGGAGACCAAGATCGGTCTTCTCAACCTCAAGTATGAGAATTTCAAGATAGAACCAGATGAAGACATCACGAAGATGTTCGATAAATTCTCCACCATGACAAATGAACTTAAAGGCTATGTAGGAACCATTCCGGAAGAAAAGCTTCTCTATTCTCTTCCTGAGTCATGGGACTCAAAGAAGACTGCCATCATCAAAGCCAAGAATCTCAAACTTTAAAGCTAGATGAACTCTTGGGGTCTCTTCTCACTCATGAAATTATGAAGAAAGGCAAAGAAGAGGAGAAGAAAAGGGAAGAGATAAAGAAGACGAGGAAGAAGAAAATTATGGAGCTAGGAATTAACACGAATGTCGTTGCTCTCAACTCCTCCACATGCCCACATGTAGATTCAAGTGAGGAGGAAAGTGAAGAAAAAGAGATGGAATATCTCTTTGAAAAGTTTGCCTCTAACCCCCTAGACCCGCCTATACGTTCCACGGATCTTAGGAAGTCACATTGGGGTCACAAGAGCGACCCACAATAAAAATACACGTAAAATCATTTTTTAAAATACTTTTAAACTGTAAAATTAACTTCTATTTAAAAGACCCCTTTTTGGAAATCATTTAAACATATATAAAAATGTCATGAAGTGTGTTATAGACACTATCATAAAACAATACATGACATACATGCCCACTAACTCTACAGTAACGTACTCCAAAAGCAACACCGAGAGAACTCCGAACACTGATGTCAGAAATTATACCATGATAAATTCCTTTAACTTGTATTGATAAAAACAACGTGAGCTTGGAAAAGCTCAATAATACAGAACTACCAAAAGATGCTATAAGCTCATGCAGATATATGGTAGGCATAACATTTTCATGATGTTCCATGTAGCAACAATCTTCATTTCCTTTCTGGTATTTCAGGGTAGCGCTATACTTGAGAATAACGGTACTTGTTCTTTATTCAATCATCGAGTAACAAACGTGAATTATATAAGCTGATAAATTATGAAAGTGGAAACAAAGAGTTTAGTGTCTAGTGGGTTCCAACAGTGCAACGTTAATGTAGGAAATATAACAATGGAGTAACATTTTTATTTCAAATACATTTGTTCCAAGTAATACTAGCAAAGTTCATTTAAATTCTTCATTCACCCTCTAACCATACTTCAGTATACAATTCCCCGAATTGCAACTATATAGGGGCATTAACCCAGGCCCATTGAGCGTGGGTACCATCCTAAGGGATTACCTTAGGTCATAGGCAGAATTACCTTAGCCGAAGCATAGGAACCTTATACGGGCGTTAACCTAGGACTAGTGGGTGTAGGTACCAACCTAAGGGGTTACCTTAGGTCACGGGTGGAACTACCCTAGCCGAAGCTAGGAACCTAGTACGGGCGGAATTACCCTAACCTAAGCTAAGAACCTAATACAGTACAATCATGCTTAATTTATAAAACATGTCATGTTCCTGTGAAATCAAGCATGTTAGTCTTGTGCACGTGATCGATATTATAACATATAAATCAGTATGTAAAAACAGTCGTGTAGCACACATGGAACACACTACGTGGGAAAATTTATTTCTTGGAGATACTTGGCAATTACAGAAGGGAACACATTAAACTTTTGACAATTTGAACGGATTTTAGTAACGAGGTCCCTATTAAAAGGGGGTTCGTACTAACGGTTCAAACCAGATATTCAGGAGTTGATACATCAAGATCTTTGAGAGTTTAGATATATCATGAGTGATTTAGTCATTTAAGCCTACAAGGGCATTATGGTCATTTTATCATACATGGGCATTTTGGTAATTTAAACCAACAAGGCATAAACAGTGACTCGGGAATTCTATTTGCTCATCAGGTTTCCAGCCAGGCATTCCGAGATTTCTATGTCAAGATCTTTCATGATATCATATACATTCAGGGCTATTTTGATTACTTTGGCCAATGAGGGCATTTTGGTTATTTAACTATCAAGGGCGATTTTGTAATTTAGCCCAATAATGATAAAAAGACGATTTACAATATTTAAGATTTCCATAGGTTTATCGAGCCTTCAAAACCATTCGAGCTAACATATCCCAACCTTGCAGTACTAACCAAACCTTCTAATGTATCCGACTATATCGTATATCTGAACGGTTGCTTTCATATTTCACAACAGGACTTGCCACGAAGTAGTCGAACTTATATTTTGTGCGGAAAAACTTCCAACCTTATATTAATATTAGGAGTGATTGACGTGCATGAGCCATGCTTCAACCCTTAGAGGCATTTCAGTCATTTTCAACTTTATTGGCATTTTCATAATTTTATCAAAGGCAATTTACTTATTCCAGTCAATGGGGTATTTTAGTCATTTTGAAGCTCGAGATATCCATCATTCATGCCAATTGAACCATTTATAGTATTTCAATCATTTAAGTATTCGTGGATGTTTTAGCCATTCAAGTAATTTCGGTACCTCCAACCACTTCATTCATTTCAGAACACCAAGGTTTATCCATCATTCTAGTTAATTTGCAAACCTTAATGTCCAAGGATACTTCAGCCTTTTTTGGTCAATACGATCATTCCGATTAATTTAACCATAATAGTATTTTCAATACTTTTAATCATTTCAATCAATTCAGTATTTTGAGCCACTTGATTAATTCAGAAGTATGGATAGTTTCTCGTAAATCTATATTCGGAGATTCATTCCAATTTCAAGGAAACCTAACACCCTACAATCTCGAAGGTTTAAATCTTGTTACCATAACTTTCTAAGTAGTTCGAGCTTTTCAGATGAATTTGGTTGTTGTACCATATCTAGTGTAGATTTCTATATCGCTTCCAATTCCAAGGGTATTTTAGTTATTCTCATACCTTAAGGGCATTTTCGTAATTTCATATCAAAATATTTTTAACATTTAATCATTTGACACAAATAATCGGGTTTAGAGATTAGATGTCTTATTAATTATTTATTGAACTCTAGATCCTTACATTTATTAACTTTCTCGTTCGAGCATTTCAATCTTATCTAGGTTATCATACTCAATTTCATATCTGGTTTGACTTAAGTAGAGTTAACAACACTCCTCATTATATTTATGCATGCATTAAGCGAATACCATCATGTTCATAAAGCATACAAGAGGTGGTAATGTATTACCTTTAATCCTTGCTATATCGGTCAACCATAATACTCTATTCGATCACTCTCGAACCCAAATGCGACATCCTCAACATCTCGAATACAAGGAACTGTGAATACCATCAATCAAACAAATTCCAATTTCAGTCCTTATTCACATTGCTCATAATTGATTAATAAAATACATAAGCAAACTCGAGTTCAAGGTCCAATTCGATGGCTTTCGGGTTAGAATTTCACGAAACGGGCTTCAAAATCGGACTCAGGACGTCAAAAAACATAAAATATGGTTGTTCGGGAAAATTAACTTTTGGGTCAAAGTCAACATTGATGTCAGCGGTCAAAGTCAACGTTGACGTCACTGGTCCAATGGATGACTCAGTGAGTTGACTCACTGGGTTGACTCGGGCAAGTTGACTCACTGGGTTGACTCGGACGAGTTGACTCACTGGGTTAACTTGGGCGAGTTGACTCGGTCAACGGGTCAAACTCGGGTCAGGTTCGGGTCAACTCAGGTCGAATTACCAACAGGCCCACACCAGTTTGATTTAGACCGGTTCGGGCAGCTCGATCGACAGGTCAAGCCGGGTCTGGGCCGGCCGGTTCAACGACCACCGTCCAGGGCGGGCCTAGACGGCGCGTGAAGCCCACACGTGGCCCCAACTTGTCAGAAACAGATCGGAAAACGCCCAAACAATCCACAATTCATCCTTTTGCTTGATTATCTTAAATTTTCACCGAAAAATATTATCAAAACTTACCAAATCAGCCAAAAATACGATCGAACTGTCATAGCTCCAACGATGGTTTCAACAGCAGACGTTCAGCGGTAGGGGTTATGCTTGCCTCGCGACGAGGAGTCTAGGGGTGGCGGCGGTGTGGCAAATGGACGCCTATCTGTGCCGAAAAACTCGAAAACCTGAAAGGGTTTAGCCCTAGGTTCTACGAACCTTCAACGTTCGATTGCCAGCGATTTAAGCGGTGACAATGCAAGTGACCTTAAGGGTTTTAGTCGGGACTCGACGGCGAACACAATGGCACCGGCGGTGAGCGACACGGTGCGGTGGTAGGGAAAAAACAGTGCCACAGCCATTGGTCTCGAGATGGGAAAGGATGAGGGGGTCGGTTTTGGGTTCTAGGGAAATGAGGGGTTGATTTGAAGAAAAAAAGGAAAATAATGGGTTAGGTAGGATATTTTATTATTTTGTTATTTTTAACCTTTTTTTAGAATCCACTTAATAATAAGTCGCTGCAATCCTATAGCCAAGGGCTACCATAGCTCAGATGGCTGGGTCACTGCTTTGTTACCTAAAGTTTGTGGGTTCAATTCCCTTTGGTAGCACTCTCTCTCCCATTATTTTTTTCATTTTTTTCATCCTTTTTACTTGAAATTATATGCATATATTTTAGGGGTGTTACAACTCTCCCCTCCTAAAAGGAAATTTCGTTCTCGAAATTTACCAGAGTCGAACAAAACCCAAAAATTACTCTTTCATCCATTCTTGTACTGAATTTTATCTATTAGTCACTCGGATTGTCTCCGTACCCACCGTCATCTCATCATACATCTCAGTCTAGCTAATCAGAATACAATATTTGAATCTATACCAAACTTCATACTCTGCCAAGCGAATACTTGTCTCTTAACTGTTATTATAAGTTGACTCTGTCAGGGATATGAGACCTCCCAACGACTATAGAATTCAATCATATAGTCCAGGAGTATATCCTCTAGAATTTGCATTACTCTACTAGGTTGACCATCAATTTACGGATGAAATATTATACCTAAAATCCAGACGAGTATTCAAGGCTTCTAACAGGGCCTTCCAGAATTAGAATGTAACATCAAAATTTAGTCAAGGATGATATATAACGATACACCATGCAATATTTTCAAGGAAAGGTCTTTATTCAAGCCGGTCGAACATAATCAAGGATTTGAATGGATATCACTTATATTCAACGTAATATTCAGATAACTATTTCCCTTATGTAATACAGAGTCACTACAAAAGTTACACTTTCACCAAGTTCACAGACACATTTCTTCCAAATTCATGTCACTTCTATTTAATTTCCATCAAGATACCCTCAATCATGATCATTATCACCAACTAGCTTTATATGAAATCTTATATCGGTTGCATCACATAATCAAACATTTATTCTCAATCTGGATTAGATCTTCAATTTTCACATGCATCAATAGACTCAAGCTCTTATCCAGATTCAAATCCACCAAATTAATTCAAAACACAAACAAACAAACATTACATGCATTCCTTGCCAGAGTAGATTGAGTTATAGAGGATATAATCCTTAGATTCACTTATTTCTAGAAAAAGAATTCTACATCAGAGTTCCGGCTCTGAGGAGTACGGTTACGATCTGTAACCCCCTCGTCCCGGTCTGGCCGGATGACCGGTCCGAGTAGGCTACACGGGAAAAACTGAAGCGAAACCCGTTAAGGTTCCCCCTCGGTTAGCAACCCTAGAAAATTTCTTTTAAATTAATCTTGTCTAAAGGCATATTGCTACTTAAGTGATCACGGCAGCGGAAAACAACAAAGAGGAAACACAATCGAGACCACACAACAAGTTACAGGGTCCATTTTATCATTTTTAAGCAGACCGTATCGATACTCTAAGAGAGGGTATCGATACGCCTTGACCAAGGTCAACCCCCTTCAGTCAACACAGGAAGACCATATCGATACAGCCCTTGGGCGTATCGATACGCCCTTCTCGGTCAACATCTCGTGGTCAATGAGATGCAACCGTACCGATACGCTAAAACACCGTACCGATACGCCAATCACTCACCAAATTCTCTGAATTCCAGTGAGAAAAGAGCGTATCGATACACCCCCGTGTAACGATACCCCTTGCCGAATCTGTGTCCCAAAGTGTAGGACCGTATCGATACGGTCCTTAGGCGTACCGATACGCCCTGCATTGTAAGACACAAAATTACAGCAAAACGACTCGAAAACCAACTCTAAATGCATTTCGAGAGTTTCCTAATCACACTCAAACATACATACAACACTTATCAACCAAATCTAATCATACGAGGCACCCATCATGAACGAACAACATTCAACCAAGGAATTCATGCATTTGATCAAAAGATGACATACAAAGCACTTTAAGGTTCATGTCTTAGCAATCAAAACATACATGCATTCAAGACATGCATCATAAGCAATATTTACAAATCAAACAAGGCATCCAAGAACCAAGCCAACATCAACATACGTCAAAGCTCAAATCAACAACACCTATCCCATTGCTTGGCTATTACAATCTACAATTTAAATATCATACTTGAGCTAATCAAAAGCAACACTTGGAGACCTTTCCTTGCCCTTGCCACCTACAAGCTACTGATCTGCATTGTCGAACAAAAAGAAGCGTAAGCATAAAAGCTTAGTGAGGGTAAACTCATAAAAAAACCTTCGACAATGCAGGGTCCAAGCACGAGCAAGGATCAAAATAGAATGCATGATCTTACCTCCAATCCTCAAGAGCCAAAATAAGAGATGATGCATAAACATATTATCAAAATCATGTCATGCTCAATAAGTTCATAACCACAACATATAGAAACACATATAAGCAACATATGAGCATCATAATCCACAATCCGTATTGGCACCTAGCTATGACACGAATACGCGGATAACCGTTGGAACTCACATCCAACAACCATTACCTGACGGTGGGATTACACTCATCACCGTTCACACGGAGGGGATTCCACTCATCCTCACGCCTCGTTTCACGCGGAGGGGATTCCACTCATCCTCACGCCCGTCGATGGGATTCTACTCATCACCGACGAATATATATAAGAAGATTTCCGGGCGAACCCGTACTCCATCTTGATGACTACCATCATCAAGACCACGCGCACATTTGACTCACGTGTGCACACTAAACATCCTAATGATCGATCATTTGTACCCAAGCATACTAGTGCCAATACTACACATTTCATTAATCTTTCACAATATCATTTCATAACAACTTCCGTGCTTAGTACGTACTCACCATGACTTACCGTCATGCACAAACCACATTTCCATGCCTAGCATGTACTCACCATGATCCTCGGATCATACAACCACCTCATAACATCATTTCACATGTCAACACCACATGTATAACATTAACACAATTATCACATCATATTTCATACATGTGTATATCCCCATCATATTTATCATAAACATGCATATAACAATGCATCAAGCCAAGCCTCAACATACATGTATAACACATTATACATAGCAAACACAATCGCAATTAAACATGAGGCATAAACAACCATTAAAGAGTGCAACCAAAGTCTCTAATCAAAGCTTAGGATTAGGCTACCACTCTAATCCCAACTCTAGGTGGGTCTACCAATCCCAACCTAGTCCACATGCCTGAACCAAACACTTAGAAAACACTTTGAAAACATTAACCACTCACCTCCACTTCCAAGCTCAACTACCAAGCAAGCAATCACCTTCAAGTTTCTGGATCCACCCCCGATGTCTCACCGACGTCAAACCTTGCTTCTAATCAAACCCAAACACAAACAAAACACCCACAATCAATAACTAGTCGTAGGAAACAACCCGGATTAACATTTCCAAGCAACTAACACCCAAAATCATGCCCAAAATAGAATTCCCGAGCAGCCCACGAAACCCACTGAAATCTTCCATTTCAAGCATCCAAACAATCATCAAACACACCCAAAGTGACCCTCATATACCATACTAACATCAGCTCTCAAAATCCAACATAAAACAACCCCAAAAACTCATCCAAAACCCTTCAAAAACCCCCCACAAAACCTAAATCCGAAAATTAGTTTAAATCATATAAAAATCATATATGTTGGACCATTTGACTCACAAATACCATATCTAACATCATTAAATCAAAACTTTAAGTTAAACCCCATAAAGCTACCATTTTTATTCAAATCCTCTAAAAACTCAAATTCCAAAACATTGATGAAAATGAAATCTATTTGTACTTTCAAGTAGAGGAAGGTGAGAGCAAGATGAGGATGTGTTTACCTTTCAAAACCGAGCCAAAATGAGGGAGAAAGGAGATGGAATAGTGAAATCCATGGAAGAGGGAGGGGTTTGTCGTTGGCTTTGGTTGGAGAAGAAGATAGCATTTTTTTTGTTTGTTTGAAATATAATAAAAGGAAATGGGTTTATTTGAAAAGATTACCTATTTACAAAAATGCCATTAAAATGGCTATTGGGCTTTGTCATCCAAATTTGGTCCAACTCTTCAATTAAATTTTTGCAAAACAAAACCGAGACATTATTTTATTTATTTAATTAGAAAACAGAGACTCAAATATTATTTAAATATTATTTTCTCCCGGCCCTGAAACCCGGGTGTTACACGATCTAGGGGCATGTACAGACCAAATACCCTACAACAGACGATCGGTCGATCTACCCAGAATGACGCAACTCTAAGCTCTAATACCACTAAATGTAACCCCATAGACCCGTCTATACGTTCCACGGATCTTAGGAAGTCACATTAGGGTCACAAGAGCGACCCACAGTAAAAATACACATAAAATCATTTTTATAAAATACTTTTAAACTGTAAAATTCACTTCATTTTAAAAGACCCATTTTTGGAAACCATTTAAACATATATAAAAATGTCAAGAAGTGTGTTATAGACACTATCATAAAAAAATACATGACATACATGCCCGCTAACTGTACAATACCGTACTCCAAAAGCGACACCGAGAGAACTCCGACACTGATGTCAGACATTATACCATGATATATTCCTTTAACCTGCGATGGTAAAAACAACGTGAGCTTGGAAAAGCTCAGTAATACAGAACTACCAAAAGATGCTATAAGCTCATGCAGATATATGGTAGGCATAACATTTTCCTAATGTTCCATGTAGCAACAGTCTTAATTTCCTTTCCGGTATTTTAGGTAGCGTTATACTTGAGAATAACGGTATTTTTTCTTTATTTAATCATCGAGTAACAAACGAGAATTATATAAGCTGATAAATTACGAAACTAGAAACAAAGAGTTTAGTGTCTAGTGTGTTCCAACAGTGCAACGTTAATGTAGGAAATATAACAATGCAGTAACCTTTTTATTTCAAATACATTTGTTCCAAGTAATACTAGTAAAGTTCATTTAAATTCTTTATTCACCCTCCAACCATAGTTCAGTATACAATTCCCCGAATTGCAACTATATAGGGGCATTAACCAAGGCCCATTGAGCGTGGGTACCATCTTAAGGGATTACCTTAGGTCACAAGCGGAATTACCCTAGCCGAAGCATAGAAACCTTATACGGGCGTTAACCTAGGCCTAGTGGGTGTAGGTACCAACCTAAGGGGTTACTTTAGGTCACGAGCGGAATTACCCTAGCCAAAGCTAGGAACCTAGTACAAGCGAAATTACCCTAGCCTAAGCTAGGAACCTAATATGGGCGAAATTACCCTAGCCTAAGCTAGGAACCTAATATGGGTGGAATTACCAGCCTGATCTGGGCTGAACCTTAAAACACTTCATACCATATCTCATATACCCAGTGAATCAGATCATCAATAGTTCATTAATCAATAACAATATTTTCAATAATACATTAACCATATAGCATGTTTGTCATATTGGGTGCATAGGCATATATATATTAGAAATACAGTACGGTCATGCTTAATTTATAAAACATGTCATGTTCTTGTGAATTCAAGCATGCCAGTCATGTGCACGTGATCGGTATTATAAAATGTAAATCAATATGCAAAAATAGTCGTGTCGCACACATGGAACACACTAGGTGGAACAGTTTATTTCTTGGAGATACTTGGAATTTACGGAAGGGAACACCTTAAACTTTTGACAATTTGAACGAATTTTAGAAACGAGGTCCCTAATAAAAGGGGGTTCCTACTAATGGTTCAAACCAGATATTAAGGACTTGATACATCAAGATCTTTGAGAGTTTAGATATATCATGAGTGATTTAGTCATTTAAGCCTACAAGGGCATTATGGTCATTTTATCAAACATGGGTATTTTGGTAATTTAAACCAACAAGGCATAAACAGTGACTCGGGAATTCTATTTGATCATCAGGTTTCCAACCAGGCATTTAGAGATTTCTATGTCAAGATCATTCATGATATCGGATACATTCAAGGCTATTTTGATTACTTTGGCCAATGAGGGCATTTTGGTCATTTAACTATCATGGGTGATTTTGTAATTTAACCCAATAATGATAAAAAGACGATTTACATCATTTAAGATTTCTATAGGTTTATCGAGCCTCAAAAACCATTCGAACTAACATATCCTAACCTTGCAGTACTAACCAAACCTTCTAATGTATCCGGTTGTATCGTATATCTTAACGGTTGCTTTCATATTTCACCACAGAACTTGTCCCGGAGTAGTCAAACTTATATTCTGTGCAGAAAAACTTCCAACCTTATATTAATATTAGGAGTGATTGACGTGCATGAGTCGTGCTTCAACCCTTAGAGGCATTTCAGTCATTTTCAGATTTATTGGCATTTCCAGAATTTTATCAAAGGCAATTTACTTATTCCAATCAAGGGAGTATTTCAGTCATTTTGAAGCTCGAGATATCCAGAATTCATGTCAATTGAACCATTTATAGTATTTCAATCATTTAAGTACGCGTTGGTGTTTCAGCCATTCAAGTAATTTCGATACCTCCAACCACTTCATTCAATTCAGAACTCAAAGGTTTATTCACCATTCTAGTTAATTTGCAAACCTCAGTGTCCGAGGATACTTCAGCCTTTTTTGGTCAATACGATCATTCCGATTAATTTAACCATAAAAGTATTTCTAATACTTTTAGTCATTTCAATCAATTCAGTATTTTGAGCCACTTGATTAATTCAGAGGTATGGATAGTTTCCCGTAAATCTATATTCGAAGATTCATTCCAAATTCAAGGAACAATCTCGAAGGTTTAAATCTTGTTACCATAACTTTCCAAGTAGTTCGAGGTTTTGAGATGAATCATGTTATTTTACCATATCTAGTGTAGATTTCTATATCGCTTCCAATTCCAAGGGTATTTTAGTCATTCTCATACCTTAAGGGCATTTTCGTAATTTCATATCCAAATATTTTTAAGATTTAATCATTTGACATTAAAAATTGGGTTTGGAGATTAGCTGCCTTATTAATTATTTATTGAACTCCAGATCCTTACATTTATTAACTTTCTCGTTCGAGCATTTCAATCTTATCTAGGTTATCATACTCAATTTCATATCCGGGTTGACTTAAGCAGAGTTAACAACACTCCACATTATATTTATGCATGTATTAACCGAATACCAACATGTTCATAAAGCATACAAGAGGTGGTACTGTATTACCTTTAATCCTTGCTATATCGGTCAACCATAATACTCCATTCGATCACTCTCGAACTCGAATGCGACGTCCTCAACATATCGAATACAAGGAACTGTGAATACCTTCAATCACACAAATTCCAATTTTAGTCCTTATTCACATTACTCATAATTGATTAATAAAATACATAAGCAAACTCGAGTTCTGGGTCTAATTCGGAGGGTTTCCGGTTAGAATTTCACGAAACATGCTTCAAAATTGGACTCAGGACGTCGAAAAACATAAAATAGGGTTGTTTGAGAAAAGTTGACTTTTGGGTCAAAGTCAACGATGACGTCATGCTGACGTCACTAGTCCAATGGCTGACTCAGCGAGTTGACTCATTGGGTTGACTCGGGCAAGTTGACTCACTGGGTTGACTCGGACGAGTTGACTCACTAGGTTGACTCTGTCAACGGGTCAAACTCGGGTCGGGTTCGGGTCAACTCAAGTCAGGTTTACCAACAGGCCAACACCAGTTTGGTTTGGACCGGTTCAGGCAGCTCGATTGACAGCTCAGGCCGGGCTTGGGCCGGTCGGTTCAACGACCACCATCCAAGGCGGCCGGAAATCGCCCCAAACGGTGCGTGAAGCCCACGCGCGGCCCCAACTTGTCGAAAACAGACCAAAAAACGCCCAAACAATCCACAATTCATCCTTTATCTTGAATATCTTAAATTTTCACCAAAAATATTACCGAAACTTACCAAATCGGCCAAAAATACGATCGAACTGTCGTGGCTCTAACGATGGTTTCAACAACAGTCGTTCAATGTTCGGCGGTAGGGGTTATACTGGCCTTGCGACGAGGAGTCCAGGGGTGGCGGCGGTGTGACAAACGGACGCCTATCGGTGCCGGAAAACTCGAAAACCCGAAAGGGTTTAACCCTAGGTTCGATGAACCTTTAACGTTCGATTGCTGGCAATTTAAGCGGTGACGGTGCGAGTGACCTTAGGGGTTTTGGTCGGGACTCAACGACGAACACAATGGCACCGACGGTGAGCAACACTGTGCGACGGTAGGGGAAAACGGTACGGCAGCCGATGGTCTCGAGAGGGAGAAAGGATGAGAGGGTCAGTTTTGGGTTCTAGGGAAATGAGGAGTTGATTTGAAGAAAAAGAGAAAATAATGGGTTAGGTAGGATATTTTATTATTTTTAACCTTTTTTTAGAATCCACTTAATAATAAGTGGCTGCAATCCTATAGCCAAGGGCCGCCATAGCTCAGATGGCTAGGCCACTGGCTTTGTTACCTAAAGGTTGTGGGTTCAATTCCCTTTCGCAGCACACTCTCTCCCATTATTTTCTTGTACTTTCATCTTTTTTTCATTTCATTTTTTTCATCTCATTTTTTACTTGAAATTATATGCATATATTTTAGGGGTCTTACATTGCCCGATTCATGAAGAGAAAAATGGAAGAATCCAAGCATGAATCGAGGAAGAAGAAGAAGGCAAGCTCTTCAAGCTATAAGAAGAAGGCATATGTGGCTACTTGGAGTGATGATGACTCCACCGACAATGATCAAGCCAACCTTTGCCTTGTGGCCATCGAAGAAGATTCAAGGGTAACTTCTAATTCATCTACTTCAACTTCTTATTCTTTTGATGAATTACAAGATGTCTATGATGATTTGGTTTTAGAGTTTAAAAATCACATTTTGAAAAACAAGAAAGTGGTTTCAAAATTGAAAATTCAAAATGATTTGATTTCTAAAACCAAAATTGAACTCGAAGCACAATTCAATGAGTTTGAACAAAAATGTTATAACACCCGGGTTTGAGGGTCAGGTGAAAATAATATTAAAATAATGTTTCAGGGTTTCGGGTTCATAATTAAAATAATAAAATAATATTTTGGGCTTCGGATTTTCGAAACAAATAATTTATGTTGGACATGTTTTGATTTTAAAGCCCAATTCCATGGAATTTGGAAATTGAGATAGCTATCCTCATTAATGGCATGATGGTAATTAAATGGTCTTTCATTTAAAACCCCTTTTTATTAAAATAGTCTTTTTTCATCTTCTTCCTCGTTCCTCCATTTTCATTTTACACGACGTAAGAGCTCTTCTTCTCCAAATCACTATTCCATCACATCCTTTTCTCTTTGTTGGTGATTTTCGAAAGGTAATTACATTTTTGACTTGTCCTTACCTTCCTCTTCATTTTGGTACCATTAGTTTTCAATAAAACCAAGTATTTTGTATTTTGGTTTTTCAAAGATTTTGTCAAAGGTTGAAGCTTTATAGACTTTTAACTAAGCTTTTGATTTATAGTTGTTAGATAAGTTGTTTATAACCCATAAGGTCCAACATATATGAATTTTAAAGAGTTTTATGAAGATTCTCGGATTTGGGTTTAAGTGGGGTTTTAGGAGGGTTTTAAGGTTGGTTTTGGGGTTGCTATGTGTTGGAAATTGAGGGCTGATGTTAGTGTGATAGTTAGGGGTTGTTTTGGGAGCATTTAAGTGTGTTAAAAAGGTTGAAATCAAGAGTTTTGGACTGTGTTTCATGGCTGCTCGGGATTGAGGTTTTGGGAGTTGTTCTTAGCTTGAAATCTTGTGTTTTATGCTTGATTGGTGTCCCGGGTTTTCTACATTGATGTGTGAACTGATTTGAGGTTGTTTTGATTGTGTTGAGTTGATTAGAAGCAAGAATTTTTGTTGGTGAAGCCTCTGGAACAAATCCGGAATCGTTGGAAGCTTGATCGGCTAGTGTGTTGAGCTTGGAATAGTCGGTGAGTGGTTAAATGCTTTTAAATGGTTTTCAAGTGTTGGTTCAAGCATATGGACTAGGTTGGGCTTGGTAGACCCACCTAGAGTTGTGATTAGATTGGTAGTCTAATCCCAAGCTTTAGTTAGAGACTTTGGTTGAACTCTAATTGTTGTTTATGCCTCGTGTTTACTTGTGTTATGATGGCTATGTATAATTTGTTATACATGTAAGTTGAGCCATGGTATTGATGCATTGTGATATGCATGTGGTTTGTGCATGATGGTAATCATGGTGAGTACGTGCTAAGCACGGAAGTTGAAATGTAATGGTGTTGTGAAAGTTGTGAATTGCGTTTAGTATTGGCACTAGTATGCTTGGGTACAATGATCGATCATTAGGATGTTTAGTGTGCACACGTGAGTCAAATGCGCGCGTGGTCTTGGTGATGGTAGTCATTAAGATAGAGTACGGGTTCGCCCGGAAATTCTTCTTATATATGATAGTCGATGATGAGTGTAATCCCATCGACGGGGCGTGAGGATGAGTGGAATCCCCTCCGCGTGAACGGTAATGAGTGTAATCCCACCGTAAGGTAATGGTTGTGTTGGATGTGAGTTCCAACGGTTATCCGCGTATTCGAGTCATAGCTAGGTGCCAATATGGATTAATATATGTGGTTACATATAATGTGGATTTGGACATGTTGAGCATGTCATAATTTTGAGTTTATGTTCATGCATCATATTATATATTTTTGGCTCATGTGGATCGAAGGTAAGATCATGCATTTCTACCTTGGTTGTATGCTCGTGCTTGGACCCTGCATTGTCTAGGTTTGTTTTATGAGCTTACCCTCACTAAGCTTTATGCTTACGCTCTCTTTTGTTCGACAATGCAGATCTGTAGTCCGTGGGTTGCAAGTGCAAGGAGAGGGCCTCCAAGTGTGCTTGTGGTGCTATCTTAGCTTTCAAGTATGGGCTTTTAAGTTATAAGGTGTAATAGTCAAGCAATGGGATATGCGTTGTTGATTTGAGCTTTTGATGTATGTGGATGTTTGGTTTTAGGAGCATGTCTAGACTCCTTATTATGTTAATGCTGGTTTGGCTTTTGGATGCCATGTTTGGATTGTAAACCATGTTTAAATTGCTTACCTTGAATGCTTAAGTGTATGCTTGTTGAAGCATGAATCTTAGTTGCTTGAATGACTCTTATGTTGTTTTGATGATCCTTTGATTGTATGGTTCTTATATGTTGGAAGTGTGTTAAGCATGCTTGTAGTGTTTGGTTTTGCCTTAGGGTTGTTGTAAGTCGGTTGGGGGAGGTTTTAGTTGTGTTTTGGGACATCCTTGTGCCATAAACCAACTAAAACTAATCTGCAGACAGAGGGTGTATCGAAACGGTTGGTCCCGTTTCGATGCGGTCCCTTTGTTTTTGGTTAGGCGTTTCGGTACGCTAGGGGGCCGTTTTGGTACGATTTTGCTACTGGAAATATGAGATTTTGGCGATAAATTGAAGTATCGAAACGGGCTTTGGCGTTTCGGAACGATCTTTGTATCGTTGACCACGAGAAGTTGACCGTTGAGGGCGTTTCGATACGGTCCACCCCTGTTTCGAAACGGTCCCCTCGGTTTGACTTTGGCCAGTTGACCTAGTCAAGGCGTATCGAAACACGCTATGGGCGTTCCGATACGGCCTGCGATTTAATATTAAAATGGGCTGTTTGGTTGTTTACCTCATTGTTTCTTCCGATGTAGCCTTTCTCACATAGGATTTAATATCTCATCTAGACAAGATAATATAAATGAAAAAGTTTTCTTGGGTCGGTAACCGGAGTGGAGCCTTAACGGGTTTCGCCTCGGTTATCCCCGTGTGACCCACTCGGACCGGTCAGTCGCCCGGACCGGGACGAGGGGGTTACAAATGTGTTGATTTACAAAATTTGCTTCATAAAGTTCAAGGTGAAAAAGATTTGATTTTCAAATAGCTTGAAAAGAAAACTAATTTTGAAAAATCAATTTTTTATCAAAGATAATCCAGTGCCCCTAGATTTGTAAATGAAAAATGTTTTAGATGTGTTTGGGTCGCAAAAGGACTAATCACTTCAACTAAAAGGGATGAAATTGCTAAATGAATTCTTAAGGGGACTAAATTTTGTGCTACTAACATTTATGGATCCAAAGCAATTTGGATATCAAATATTACTTGATTGTCTTGTTTATAAGTGTGATGGAGAATGATCAATAAAGTGCAACATTAAGGGGGAGCTCCATACACACAAGAAAGATCACTTGAAGAAGGAAGGCTTCATATCCTCCCTTTGGTTCAAGTGGTAAAATTAATTTATTTGCCTTTTATTTGATATATTTACTTTAATTCAACTACATAATCATATTTGTTGGACTAACCATTTAATAATGCTTTGAGTAAGGGGGAGCCATTTTTAAACAAAATTCTTATTTTTTTCAAATTCTTTTAACTCTCCATGGTTATGGACTTAAAAGTTTTTCAAACTTTGTTTGAACCATTTTTGATATAACAAAAAGGGGAGAATGTTTTGAAAAAGTGAATTTTCAAGTGAATAAGGGTGAGCTTTAATTACTTTCGAATTTTTATTCTCTTATTCATAATTTCTTTTTCTAAGAGGGGGAATCTCAAACACAATTTTTCAAGTTGATTTTATTATATCAAAAAGGGGAAGATTGTTGAGATTTATGTTTTGATATAATAATTGAAAAATTGATTTGGACTAAATTGAAAAGATTTTAAAATGAGTTTAAGTCCAAACAACTTGAAAATAAGTTTGAGGAATTTTTTTCAAAAGGTTTTTAAATGCTTTAAAATGTTTTAAAGTAGCCAAAACCAGAATTTCAGTTTGTCCGTATCGAAACGATGTACCCCGTTTCGATACACTCTAAGGGTTTCAGCTAGAAGAATTGATTCTGCCAAAATCCGTACCGAAACAAGGCTTGCCCGTTTCGATACGGTAAAGGTCGTTTCGATACGCTCCTATGCGTTTCAATACGCCCAACATTTAATGCCCAACGACTTTATGAAAAACCCCTTAACGGCTATTTCCCAACGATAATTTAAATTGCATGTCGTACTGAAACAATACAGAGGCGTTCCGATACAGGCGTTCCGAAACAGAAAAAGGTGTTTTGATACAGGCAGCTCAACGACTAGTTTTGAAGAAGGGCGTTTCGATACAATTACCGGTGTATCGAAACGGACATCACCAGAAATGCATTTATTGCGGGAAATAAAGGCTCCAACGGCTCCAATTCAATTCCAACGGTCTCAAACGGCTACAAACTCATTTGAGAGTATAAAAGGGGACCTCCAAGCATCCATGGATAACTAATGCTTCAAATGTTAACAATATAATGAAAATTTTGTCTTAATGCTTTATTGTACATTCTTTGTATAGACAACACTTGTGAGCCTAAATTGTCATATTTGCTCAAGTGTTTAGGTTTGGGTGAGTGAGCTTAAGAGTGCAAACACTTACCTATTAGAGGGATTTCTTGTTTGCTTAGAATTTCTCTTTGTAAAGAGGGTCTACTCAAGCCTTGGGTTAGAAAGTTTTGAGTGTGTAAGGGTTGCCTCCTAAGCCTAGAAAAGGGGGGGGGGAATTCTTAGTGAATTTGTGAGAAATCTTTAGTGGAAACTAAGGTAGTAGATGTAGGTGCTTGTTAGAAAGCCGAATCACTATAAATTTTGTGTCTTTTTTTTTATCCTTTTGCTTCCACCAAAAACACAAACTTCTCTATATCTTGACAAGTTAAATCGGTTGAAAGACTTTGAGCCTATTAAGCTTAACACTTACTCTTAAAATTAAACGATTTGCGTAAACTAAATTTTACGCAGCCCATACAAAATTTTTTCCTTCAAAATATTAGCATTCATCGAATGTAACTGTATGCCGCCTGTTGTCCACCACATAATATATAGGTAAGTGTCGGTCTTATCTTAAGACACTGTTTATGACTATGTTTTGAATTAATGGTTGTCACTTGAACAGCTATGGTAGCCTTGGATTAGACTCTTTTTTTTCACTTTTCACCAACCTAATAGAGTTTACAATTTCACAATTTTGCTTTCAATTATTTTTATTATCGGTAAAAACACTATTTTTGATTCGTAGTTTACAGTTAATTTTGCATTTTCTTTCATGTCTCCCTCTTCTCTATAGATTTTGTGTGGTTTTGTTTTGTTTAATTAATCTTTCTATTTTTATATAAAAATAATAGATGATTTTCTATGTTCTTGTTGTACTTCCTCTGTCAGTTCATACGATATTTTTTGTAGGGTTTAATTTGGCGTTGCTTCTTCAAATGACATTGATTATGCTATGTTGTTGATCTATCTTAGTTTTAAACCCTTTAGCTAATTATTGGTAGACATTTACAATCAACGAAAATATGTCGCACTTGAATTGTGGTAATGTAAGTTTGTCAATAAACCACTATTGTTATGTATATTTTTATGTTTTGTGTCGATTGTGTTTATCTTTTATCGTCAACTATGGTGTTTGTTGTATCTATCATTTTTCGAGTTTTAAGGTGAGTTTTTTTTTTCTTTTTCCTTGTTTAGTCCTATTGTTTTTTAAGGTACTAGTTTGTACACTATAATGATTTTAGGTAAATATAATATTAATATTTTTAAATGCTCAATTAAAACATTTTAAAGCTCGAAGACTAATTTAAAATTATATCAACAGTTAAAAAAACCTTTAGTTGAATCAGGCCATATTTTATTTAGGAAAACTACCTAAATAGTACCCCAACTATTGGTGCGTTATCATTTTGGTACCTAATTATTTTTTTTGACAAAATGGTACTTAATGTTACGTTTCGTTTTCAAAATGGTACCTCAACCGTTAAAAATTAATGGAAAAGCTTGGAATTTTTTATTATTTTTTTTTCAATTTTCATATCATTTTCTCTCCCCTAATTAGGATACCACATGTTACATGTTATTTTTAATGATTTTTTATTTGTCCAACTAGAAGGTGACGTCACCTTCTGATTGGTTGAACAAAGCCAAAGAAAATAAAAAAAAAAACTCTAATGCTACAAATGGGATTTGAACCAAAGACTTTACAGGGGTAAAGGTTGGGCACTCAACCATTGAGCCAAACAATTGGTTTTAATTAATATCAAGCAAAGAAATATTTAACTTAACTAAAGCTACTGTAAAGAAAATGTATTCTTTTAATTTTTACATTATCTAATATATTGTTTTAATTTTTACATATATTTATTTTATTTTTTCTAAAATTTCCAAATAAAGAAAATAATTTATTATTTTAGTTTTTACATTATCTAATATAATATTATGAAAATAAATACATAGTTATTTTATTATTATTTTTAATTATCAAATAAAATGAGAAAATAATTTATTATTTATTATTTTATATTATCTAATATAATATAATAACCGATAAAAATAATTGTGTCAGTAACCTAGTTTATTGGCTTTGCACAATATTTATTTTACAAGGGGTCTCAAGTTCGATTCTTTATAGTAACAATTTTGTTTTATTTTGAGGCGGTAACTTTAGTTACGTTAAATATTTTTTTTACTTAATTCTATTTAAAACTTGTTTCTTAGTTCAATGGTTGGGTATAAGAGGCATTTTATTTCCTATTATTTTGTTCAACCATTCAAAAAGGTGACATGTGTCATATTCTGGTTGGACAAATAAAATCATTAAAAAAATAACATGTGGTATGCTAATTAAGAGAGAGAAAATGATATGAAAATTAAAAAAAAAAATAATAAAACATTCCACATAAGTTTTTCCGTTAACTTTTAACGGGGGAGGTACCATTTTGAAAATGAAACGTAACGTTAAGGATTATTTTGCCAAAAGAATAATTGTGGTGTAAAAATGATAACCTGCCAATAGCTGGGATACTATTTAGGTAGTTTTCCCTTTTATTTATAGGACCCCAGCTACTCTCTCCCGTAGCCACAATAATAACATTAACTCTCTTGTTAGTACTACAACTTTCGGTTATGGACTTATGGGCTTGCCTTTCTGTCCCATCTTTTCCTTCACCTCTCCTATAATTCAGTGTCCCAGCTTGCTCGTACCACTCAACCTCGTCTTCAGAAAATGGACATGAAAATTCCTGCAGAAGCATTGAAGTTGTACTCCACCACCGTCACGGGGCTGAGGGTCGACGGAGTTCGGCGGCAAAAGGAGGGAGATGAGACGGTAGATGATGATACATCTCTAAGTTTGAGTAGCTTGTCAAAGATCATACTTCCTCCTTTGGGTACTTCAAGCTATACCCACAACAACCATATAAACTCCAGATGGATAATCTCTCTTGTGGATTCAAGATACAGGTATGTACATATATCAATGATATAATATTTTCTTAAAACTTTTGACGGATATTTTACTGACAGTATAAAAAATTAATAACGTACATGTCATCATTTGATTCACTAATATTATTGTTATGTCAAATATAAATTTGACTGAGTCCAATTTTTCATAGTTCCTTGAATTCTCTGGTCTTCTTTTCCCTCGTAATAGAAAAATTATATTATGTGTAATTCCCACCACGTCATCCATGGGACCAACCAATGAAAACCACCCACTTCACCATGATTTTTCCATGTCATTTTTTCCAACCAATGAATCTTCACTAAAGTTTTTCCATGTCATTTTAAAAACTGTTTTTTGGAAGTTATTTTATTATTAAATTAATGACATGGATAAAAATGATGAAGTGGGTGGTTTCTAGTGGTTGGTCCCATGAATGACGTGGTGGGAATCACCCATAATATAATTTCTCCTCGTAATATGCTTATTTCTTAATTACAGTTGGGTTGTTTTTTTATGCAATAAAATTATGATTAGAATGTTATGATATTAAAAGATAAAAAAATCGAGTTAACTATTTCTTTTAGGATTAATATCCTATACACTGGCGGTGGAAACTGAAAGTTTCTACAAACGCCTTAGTTTTAGGGTATAGTGAGTTAGTTTAGGGTATAGGGTTTAGGGGTTTAGGTGTAGGGGTTTAGAATTTAGGGATAGTTGTTTCAATTTAAGGTTTAGGGTTATAATTTAGGGTTTATAGGTTAGGTTTTAGTTTTTAGGGTAATATGGTGAGGATTTAGGTTTTAACCTATAAACCCTAAATTACAACCCTAAACCTTATATTGAAACAACTATCCCTAAATTCTAACCCTCTACACCTAAACCCTTAAACCATATACCCTAAACTAACTCCCTATACCCTAAAATTAAGGCGCTTGTAAAAACTTTTAATTTCTATCGACTGTGTATAGAATATTTATCCTTTCTTTTATAACAATACTCAATAGAATTAAAATATATATTTTATGCATTTATTGTGTTTTCTAAAAGCGAGTTAATTTAGATTTAAATGTTTAGGTGATTAGTTTAGGTTTAAAAGTTGGGTTTTAGGCTTTTAAATTAAAGGTTTAATATTAAAAATTAGGTTTTTAGAGTGTAGGGGTGTTAGAGTTTATGATAGAGATTTAAATTCTATATTATGAAATTTAAATAGACATGCTTGTGTAATTAGTTCTAAAAAATTGAGTAAAAGTGATAAAGTTCTGAATAACTTTAGACACTCGGATATAGTTTATGTATATTATTAATATATTTTATATTTGCTTAAGTCTAATTCGATTCATAATTTTAATTTTTTTTAGAGAGACTCATAATCGTAGTTTGTCTATAGTATAAACGGGTTATTCAAAAATTCATTTTTAGCCGCTTAACCCTAATTTTTAATTTTAAAAATATTTATGCTGTTTTTAATTTAATATTTTTATTTCATTAAATATTCCCTTTTTACTTCCATTACTAAATTGATATTTTACTCTTTTAAATATATATTCTCTGTCTCATTCAATGCGTCAAATATTATTTTTATTGTTAAATTTTTTTCTTTGACCATAATTATTTTAATATTTTAATTAATTAAATTTTATAAAAATATATATTTTTAAACTACTTAATTGAAGGTTTCTAAAATATATTTTTTTATATTTTTATCAATAATAAATTTAAAGTAATAATGAATTAAAATTCAAAAAATTTGAGCAAAAAATTAATACGGGGCATATTGAATGAGACAGAGAGAGTACGATATATATATATATATATATTACATTATTACATATTATCATAGATTTATTTTGTATATAACATAAATTGTATCAAAATGGGTCAGACCTGGCTTTTGAATGATAGAGTCCAAATACAATTCATATTTTAAACGACTATAATTTTTTGTTTGTTCAAACTCATATTTTGACTTTATATTTTTACTTAAATCTTCTCAAATTTCTAATATAGACAAATAATTTGATCTTTAAATAGACCTGCTTCGAAATCCAATAAATCATTTTTTTTACTTGAACAGATCTGCTTCGAAATCCAATAGATCAATATTTTTTATCATCAATTTCAAATTAAATTAATGAGGTGGATTTAATTGTGAAATGGATTAACGCAGGTGCTGGGAAACATTTATGGTGGTGTTAGTATTTTATTGTGCATTCGTTTACCCTTTTGAAATAGCGTTTCTCACCCCGACTCCTCCCACGGCACTCTACATTACCGACAGCATCGTGGATTCTTTCTTCGCGGTCGATATAGTCTTAACGTTTTTTGTTGCATACATCGATTCAACAACTCAACTGCTTGTCCGTCACCGCAAACGCATTGCTAAGAGGTTGGTTAATTTAATCGATTATATATTTTCCAAATTTTACATTTTTTTCAAAATAAAAATATCATTTTTATCATTAATATCGGACATAAATTTAATCCTAAGAATATAACAATTAAAATATAATTTTAAAAAAATAGTAAATATACAAAACTCATTATCAAATCGGATTAATATAGTCGAAATGCATATAACTGAAATTATTATTTCAGTAATTACAACAATAAAAAGGTATATATTATTTATTTTAGAAGAAATGGTCCAGAATCAGCTTTGCTCCAAAGTTCCATCCCATCATCATTGCTCCAACTAAAATGGTTTAGTTTAAAAATGTTTTGCATAGTAAAGGGTAGTGGGGGATTGTATTTGCCCACTATCAATCTGGACCCCCACAAAATAGGCGTATAACAATAACATGTTGGTACGTAATTGTTGATGTTCATGTAGAGTCTACATTTCGGTCGATATAGTTGTTATTGTAACATTCGAGAATATACTAATTCAAATGTACTTAAACTTGATATAAGAATTTAGTTGTTGTCTAAAAAAACAAGAGCAAAGATAATATCAACGGTAAATACTTTTAAGGTCACTTTGGGTTTTTTGAATGCTTGTAAAAATTTGATCGGTTTGATTAAAAAAATTTAAAAATCGATTTAATGATGAAATCATATACTATATGTCCATGATCTAGGTTTGAAATATCATTTTGGTATTGGGGTTTAGGTACCTTTCAACATGGTTCATTATGGATTTGGCATCAACTATCCCATTTGAGGCACTTGTCCACTTGTTCTTTACCAAAAGCAAATTAGGAGTCTCCTATTCCTGTCTAGAATTGCTCAGATTTTGGCGTCTCAGGCGGGTCAAGCAGTTCTTCACCAGGTTTTTTTTTTTTGCTTCATTTTTATTACCACATTATTCTCTGTTTTAGATCAAATTAACGTTTTATATTTTTACTTTTGTTTTTGTAGGTTGGAGAAAGACATTAGATTCAGTTATTTCTGGATCCGATGCGCTAGGCTTGTTTCTGTGAGTGAAAACTAGGTCTAATTATGTTTGCAGTCTCTTTACTACACCGAAATTTGGAATTTAATCCCGTATTGACTCTGTTTGTTGATGAACACTGCTATGGCAGGTGACATTGCTTCTGGTGCATTGTGCTGCATGCCTTTACTACTTGATGGCCGACCGGTATCCGCATCGGGGAAGGACGTGGATCGGGACGGTGAACCCACATTTCAGGGAAGGAAGCCTTTGGGTCCGTTATGTCTCAGCTTTATATTGGTCCATCACCACCATGACCACAGTGGGTTATGGTGACCTACATGCAGTGAACACTGCTGAAATGGCCTTCATAATCTTCTACATGCTCTTAAACCTCGGCTTGACTGCTTATATCATCGGTAACATGACAAATTTAGTGGTCGAAGGAACTCGACGTACCATGGAATTCGTAAGTACTTGTTTCTACTTTAGTTGGTCCGTTTGAGTACGTAGAGGGACCAAAATCATAATTTGACCATTGTCTATGGTGCAGAGGAATAGTATTGAATCAGCTTCAAATTTTGTGTCTAGAAACCGGTTGCCCTCAAGGTTAAAAGATCAGATATTGGCTTACATGTGTTTGAGGTTTAAAGCTGAGAGCTTGAACCAACAACAACTCATTGAACAATTTCCGAAATCCATTTACACAAGCATTTGCCAGCATTTGTTTTTACCAATAGTAGAGAAAGTATACCTTTTCAATGGTGCTTCAAGGGAAACTCTGCTCCACCTGGTAAGAGACTAGTGTCAAAATATGCAAAGATAATTTGTTTATGTACACGAAAAGTTGAACTTTGAGATTCTCTCTCAAAATTCATTAGGTCGCGAAGATGAAAGCCGAATACGTACCGCCGAGAGAGGACGTCATGATGCAGAATGACACGCCGGAAGACGTCTACATCATCGTGTCGGGGGAAGTGGAAATCGTTGAGTGTGAGATGAAGAAAGAGGAAGTTGTTGTTGGAACCTTGAGTTGTGGGGATATGTTTGGAGAAGCCGGTGCACTTTGTTGCAGGCCTAATAGGTATACGTTCCGAACAAAGATGCTTTGCCAGCTCTTGAAGCTCGAAACCGCCGATCTGATCCGGGCGATGGAGGCCAAACATAAGGATAATGTTCTTATCCTTCAAAACTTCCTTCGGGTTGGTTCATTTGCTAGTTTTCAACAGTTTCTTTATTGCCCCTCTCTTGCTTGTTTCTTTAAATAACATATGTAACTTGTTGCAGCATAACAAAAGGCTAAAGGATATTACAACTGGAGGCTCGGAAATGGAGGATCGGGAAGAAGTCGGTGATCTGAGAAACATGTCTATTAGTTTACTCGATGTGGCAGATACCGGCAATGCTGCTTTCCTCGAGGAGCTTCTCAAGGCAAGATTGGACCCCGACATAGTAGATTGTAACGGCAGAACCCCATTGGTAAGTTTTAATTTAAGAAAAAATGAAGAGTTCGGTTAACATATGTTACTATCATAATAAACGCGTTCTCGGTGGTTCCTCAGCACATAGCAGCATCAAAAGGGCATGAAGAATGTGTATTGGTGCTCCTGAAGCATGCCTGCAATGTGCATTTACAAGGTAAGAATAAGACATTATAATGCTTTAATTAAATCGAATTCGTCTCGGATTAATCAAATTCTTAATCATATGTGTCAGACATGAATGGCAACACTGCACTATGGGATGCTATATCCTCGAAGCACCATTCAATATTTAGGATCCTATATCAATGCGCCTCAATTTCCGACCAGTTCACCGCCGGTGATCTCTTATGTACCGCTGCCAAAAGAAACGATCTGACTGTGATGCAAGAACTACTTAAACAAGGACTAAATGTGGACGCAAAGGGTCGTTCCGGTTTAACAGCATTGCAGGTTGCCATGAAAGAGAAGCATAACCAAATGGTTAATCTGCTTGTAATGAATGGAGCAGATATCGTCAATGCAAATATATTTGAATTTCCGCCTACGAAATTGAACGAAACGCTGCAGAAGCGAGAGATCGGTCACCAAATCACATGGACCGGCTCCGAATCACCATTGACTAAGCTCGGAGCAGATAATCAAGTAGGCAAAAGCTTAGACCATCCAAGGGTGGGCATTTATAAAGGCCATCCTTTAATTAGGAAAGAATCTCGTTGCATGGAGCTTGGGAAGCTAATAAGGTTGCCAGATTCCCTTGATGAGCTTATGAACTTTGCAGGTTCGAATCATAGCAGCAATGTATACAACTTGTTTATCTTAAATCTCGTTTTCTTCCCGAACAAGTAACATTTTTACTCATCTGTTGCAGGAGAAGAATTCGGAATCGATGCCAGAAACGCGATTGTAACAGATGAAGCAGGGGCGGAAATCGAGTCCATCGAACTGATTCGAGATAACGATAAGCTTTTCATTTTTGAAAAGACAATATTGGATCTCTCAGCTACACAAAATAAACAAACTTGATTTAGCAAGTACAGGAAAAAGTGATATTCAGTAAATTTAGAGTTAGAATCTCAACATGTGATATATTTATAATTTTTCTTTTCTCTTCAAACTAAACTCTATTTTTTAAAAAGAAATATCAATATTCGAATACTCGAGAAAGGATTGGTTAAACCATTTGAATTGAAGTTGTTAAGGTCCAAAGTGGGGCACATTAGAATGGGGATCTTTGGGACCCAAATTCATGTAATCTCTTGTACAAGACGTTATTGAACCACAGAATATGTGAATGTTAATGCAAGTGATCACTGTCGAAAGTGTTGTCCTTTCACGACAGCTTGTTGCCCTATCTATTCCAACTAACAGAATTTTCAGATGAGGTCCTCCCACCTTCTCCATTAGCAAATAAAAAGTACATGAGATTATTGGGTAAAATCTACTCCATCTCACTCAGTTATTAGTTTTGTTTTAAACGGATATTTTTTTAAAAAAAATAATTACAATTTAGTGATTTAATTAAAATGTTGTTATAAATTAGTCGATGGCTGCTAAATATTAGACGGAATATTGATGTGGTACGGTGCAATAACAACTTTAGTCTCTAAAATTTGTACATTCTGTCAATAGTGATGTGACGTGGTATAGTAGCAACTATAGCCTCCAAAACTTATACATTTTATTAATTTGTTTATAATTCAAAGCAATTCAATAAATTTAACCTTTATATTTAATTTTTATCAATTTAGTCTATTTTCATCTGTAAAAATATTATATTACTTTTCTGGTATAATAACAATTTAACAGTGACATATTGTTGCTTTATGGTAAAATGCAATTATTTAACTCATGCTTTGATCCGGTGGACTTGATTGGTTTGACAGTATCGTAAAAAATACTAAATTGATAAAAAAAATAATTAAATATGAATGGTTAAATTTATTAAATTGTTTCGAAATAAGATCAGTTGATACAATGTATAAGTTTTAGGGACTAAAATTATTAGGGTAAACTACACCGGATACCACTAAACTATGGGCCCTGAGTCGAAAATACCACCCCGTCGTCTGTTTTGAAGCCTAATTTAACCCAAAACGACGTCGTTTTGCTAGAGAAAAAAATGTAAGAACCATGCGCTTAGGGTGTTTTGAACCCATGACTTTTAGGAGAAAAAACTAAATCTTAACCACTAAACCAACATAATATTATATAATATTCTACCATAAATATTATATATCTCAAACTAATTCAGATTCATTCAAATTATTTTATAAAATAAATAATATTATAAATAATATTAAAATATATTATTTGTATATATAAAATATATACAAATAAAAGTGTATTGTTTTTATTTTGCATATAATATTTATAATATAAATATATTATTTAAAAAATTCCAAAATATTCATAAAAATAATATATTTATATTTTAAATATTATATAAAAACTCTAAATTCTAAATTCTAAATTTTAAACTACAATGCTCAAAGCTCAAACCCTAAACTTTATGATTTGAGGTTTGTGGTTTATAGTTTTTTTAATATATTATTTATAATATAAATATAATGTATGAATATTTTTTATTTTTAAAAAATAATATATTTTTATTGATATATGTAAAAACAATATATTTTATATCATTTATAGAATTATTTTTTATAAAATAATTTTGTTGAACCAAATAGATAAGTTTATATAATTTAAATAAAATATTTTATTTTTATATTATTTATAATATAAATATATTATTTTAAAAATATAAAATTTAAATATAAAAAATCCTTAAACCTTAAATCCTAAACTCTAAAGTTTAGAATTTAAGTTCGAGGGTTGGGGTTTGTGGGTTAATAGTTTAGGATTTAGGGTTTTTATATATTATTAATAATATAAATATATAATTTTTATAAATATTTTAGGGTTTTTTAAATAATATATTTATACTATTAATAATATATAAAAATAATATATTTTTATTTATATATATATATATGCAAATAATATATATTTATATATTTATATTTTAATATTATTTATAATATTATTTATTTTATAAAATAATTTGAATTAATCTAAATTAGTTTGAGATATATAATATTTGTGGTAAAATATTACATAATGTTATGTTGGTTCAGTGATTAATAGACCTGGAAAACTTGACCCGAGAACCGAAACCCGAACCGAATTACCCGAACCCAGACCCGAACCGAAACCGAAAATCAACCCGAAATTGACCCGAAATCTAATCCGAAATTTGATCCGAAATCCGAAATAAACCGAACCGAAACTGAACCGAATTTAGTTGAACCGAATGGACCCGAACCGAATGGACCCGAACCGAATAGACCCGAACCGAATGGACCCGAACCGAATAGACCCGAACCGAATGGACCCGATTAATAGAAATAAAGAAAGATAAAATATGAACAGCCGCACAAATCACTAAAATGTCAAATATATTGACTTTATAAAGTCATATATAGGGTGTAAAAATCTGACCAACCTAAAAATTTGATTAAAAACGACTGATCTCTCATTGAACCGAAAATAACCGAACCGAAATCAACCGAACTGAAATTAACCGAACCGAAAATAACCGAACCGAATCAACCGAAATGACCCGAAACATAATAGACCCGAACCGAAACCGAACCGAAACCGAAACCGAATCTGAACCGAAAATATCAGACCCGAAATAACCGAAACCGAAATGACCCGAACTGAATCCGAACCGATTGACCCGTTTGCCACCTCTAATGATTAAGGTTTAGCTTATTTTCCTAAAGGTCTTGTGTTTAAAAACCCTAAGCGCATGGTTCTTACATTTTTCCTCTAGTAAAACGACGTCGTTTTGGCCTAAACTAGACTTCAAAACAGCCGCACCAAAACGACTTAAATAATTATTATACCACGTCGTTAAAAATTTAACTGCAAAGTGACATTTTCGACTCAAATATTAAAGTTCAGTGCTAGTTTTGAAAAATTTTAAAGTTATGCGGTATTTTCGACTCAGGGGCCATAGTTTAATGGTATCCGGTGTGTTTTACCCAAATTATTATTATACCATGTCACAATAGATGCTTGTTCAAATTTTAATGATGAAGTGACATGTTTGTAATAATATTTTAACCGAATAGTTAAATTGTAACTTTTAGAAAAATAACATGTTTGTAACCAAACTAACAACCGAGTGACCTAGAGTGCATTTTACCAAAAATTATAGTTTAGATATTACCAAACTACATCCGCTGGAAATTGACTTAGTTTGAGAAGAAAAAAAAAAGGAAAATCATGCTTACAATTAACATTATGATTTGTGGGTCAAAATTTTCGGTTTTGAAACTGACAAGGAGCTAAAAGTATTAACCAAATAAATAGACTAGAATTAATTTATTTAATGTTAAAATTGATAGAAAATAAATAAGTATTTAAAATAAAAATATGATTGGTGATCAAATGTTAATTTAACTAGTTTTAAAACTTTAGACTTTTAGAAACCTAAAATAAATTTAAACTCCAAACTTTAAAGGATCAAATCTTAATTTGACTAATTTCAAAGTACAAGATCTGAAACATATTTAAACCCAAAAATTGAATGTCAAAAATCGTTGGTGTAGGACGAGGAATTATATTCTTTAACTATGATTAGATGTTTGAATTCTAACGTTGTGAACAGAGCAAATTATGTTGGGAGAATTGTCTCTATAATGGGTCCTTACAATATCTTATTGGAATTTATCAAACGATAAATTAGACATCGATAATTATAAAAAAACATATAATTCTGTCTCTGAACGCTAAATTTTATATTCATGGTATATGATTTAAGGGTTTATAAAGATGATTTTTTCTTTTCACTGTATTAAAGATGAATTATTTACTTAAATATAATAATATTCCTTTAAAAAGTTGAAAACAGATAAATCTTAAATTTGATGCCTAAAATAGAATGTCGGTTCTTGGAAAAGCAAAGTAAAAGAATCCACATTGTAAAGGGTAAACAGAAATTAATACTTAATCTCTCTAATTTAAAACAAATCTATTCTCTCTATTCCCACTTGGAATAAAAAACAGAACAGGATACAGGAATAACACCCAAACTATTGAAGCTAAGGAATACATGTACACTTATCAACTGAGCCTATCAGATAGATTTGAAGTCCAACCTATTCAGGTTTTAAAATTTTAAAGCTAATCTAAGTTGAGTTAATTTCAAGTGTTGGTGAGTTAAATGGATTGTTTTAGGTTCGAGTTATTTTTATTGGTAATGAAAATAAGTAATATTTCATATTAGTTTGTTATCTTTTATTTGAAATGTTTATGTGTGATTTTTTAACATACACTCGTTGAGTGATTGAAGTTAAAATCTACAAACGTGTTATTGACGTTGTTTAGTTCATGTCTATTTTCATTTTAGACACCGTCGTTTTTTTATTAGAATTTTGAAAATAAAACAAATATTGTAATTTTTGAGGAAATCTTTGTCTCCCTTGTTCTTTTATAGAAATTATCACGAATTTTTTTTTATAGTTTTACCCTTATTTTACCTATAAATAGTGAGTTTTTGTTGTTGTTTAAGGTATCTATTGTAGCGAGTTCAATAACTAATATTTTACGTTTTGCTGGTCTATATAAGAGACAGACGTTAACAACAAATTTTAAAACTGCTCCATACTCAAGACGATGATCAAATTCGACTATCAATTAAGGTAGGAAAGACTATAAATAATAAAGTGTAGAACTTCATTTTACACACTAAAACATCTTTTCTCTCTTACTCTATTCTACCATTTTTTTTCCTTTTAAAAGAAGAACAACAACAACAACTAAGTTTCATCTCTCTCATTTGGGAACATTCCGATTACATCAATTATGGTAAAATTGATTCTAAGACAATAATTTTTTTCACGGCACAATAACGTAGTCTTATTTTACTACCAGTTCTTTTATTTTCATTGTTGACATCCTACTTTACATCAAATTTATTTTTTACAATTTTGAGTTCACGTCATTCAAATTTGAAGTTCGAATATTTTAAATAAAATTATTATAGGTTGGTAGGTGCATCCCTCCTTAATTGGCGATTAGGGAGATGTATCACATGTTTGGTAGATGTATCAACTCATATCCATGTGTTACATTAATTCAAGTTTGTATTACTTAGATACATTAATTTATGATGGATTTGTTGAGACAATAATCTTCGTTGTGAGATTGTAAACTATCCTAGTTTGGATGATATCTTGTTTGTAATTCTATTTGATAGTAGAATGCAAGCTTGCACCATACTAGTGTCCCGCGATTTTTTCGATTTGGATTTTTCACATTACCAAAATTTCGTCTGCTCTTCTTATTATTCTTTTTCTTCACTTTGCCATCAGCTTTAACATACTTTTTGCCCTATATTTTTAGTGTCCATTTTATTTTCACAAAGAAGGAGAAGAATATTTCCGATGTAGTTCTGTCATTTTTATCAACATAGGGTCATTTTCAGTTCTAGTCATTTAAAATAAAGATTATTTCCAACTTTAATCCGTTTGAATTTTGAATTGAATAAATTTATATCGTTGATATTTTTATAATCAAATCAAGTTGTATTTGGTTAATGTTCAAGTTGGGGGAAAAAAGTATGTGGTTGAAGGGGGAGAAAAGGTAATTAAAAAGGGCAGTAAGCCAAAGGGCATGGGCAAAGAGGGGGCACTCAATTCAAAAGGAGAACACAAACAAAATGGAAGTATGAGGAGTAGAAGAAGAAAGAATCTGAAGCAAAGCTAGTCAAACAATTACACTCCCCAAGGAACAAAATCTAACACATCATAGAACAAAGAGCCTGCAAATATTGTTTTGATTGATTTCACTTTCAATATAAACACTTCCCATATATGAATTCTACCAACAAAAAAGTTGCCATTTTTTTTAAAAAATATTTTCTTTAAAAAATGCAGCCAACACCAGATTCTCAATCATCGCCTCCACTCTATAGGAAACACACATAATTGCACCCAACAATTCCCTTTTCACCATAGAAGACTGAGCTGTTAAGGTTGCTCTATTCTTCACTTGATCTCTTTACAACCCTTTCCCAATATAAATACCCATCAATCTCCATCACCTTTTTCTCCCCCACCAACACACCATCTTCTTCTTCCTCTTCTTTGTTGAACACTGTTGTGTTTTTTTATGGATCCTTCTTCATGCACCAGTACTTCATCTGTAAATGGCTTCTACAACTTGCTCGACCGAGGGCTTGAAGAACTGGATTGCTCCTTCGTTTCTTGTAACTTCATGTCGGTCCAATTCCTTCAGAAGATCCTCTCATGGCTTCGATCTTTCCACTCCCAACTCACCCTTTTGGTTCAGAAGCTTCATCTTCCTGTAGGAGAAAAATGGCTGGATGAATACATGGATGAAAGCTCTAGGCTTTGGGAAGCTTGTCTTTTGCTTAAATCTGGCATTTCTGGGATTGAAACCTATTGTTCTTCGGCCACCACTATTGCTTCCTCTATTGACCATCATCACCACTTCAACCCACAGTTTTCACGCCAGGTTAGTGCAGTATAAGAAAATGGCTTAATTCTTATTTTGGTCCATTTACTTTAATTTAGTGTAATTCGATCCTCAAATTTGGGATTTAGAGTTAGTCTATTTGATGTGTAGGTGATACGGGCAATAGTGGGGTGCCAAAGGGAAATCGTGGGGTTGGAAGAGGAAAACAGGAATCTGATAGAAACAAGAGCAAGACAACTATCACTAAGATTCGACGAAAACGTCTCCGTCGAGTCGAAACTGAACGGTTTCAATGGCTTCCGAGGCGTTCTCTACGCAATGAGGAACGTCACTTCATTGACGCTAATGATCCTCCTCACCGGACTCGTGTATTACTGCCCCGAACTGAGCTTCGTCCACGGCGAACACGAAGGGCACGTGATATTCGGGTCGGCCTTCATGGTCTCGATCGCCAGGCTCCACCAAAGGGTGTCTAGTGAAATGGACCAAAACGGCGGGCAACAAGCCGGGATCATGCTGTACGAGTTCAGGGAAGCGAAGGTGGCCATGGAGGAGCTCAGGGAGGAGATTGAAAGGGTGGCGAAATACGGGCCGTCGGAAGGCGAGATGATCGGAGATAAGATCGATAACTTGAAGGGTTGCTTCGGGTTGCTGAGTAGTGGGGTGGAAACTATAATCGGGCAAATCGATGATTTCTTTGATGAAATAGTTGAAGGAAGGAAAAAGCTCTTGGACATGTGCACTCATAGGTAAGTTGATTTTGGGTACATGTGAAAGCTGTAGTGGTAATTTAGAAAGTGAAGAAATGAAAAGAAAAGAAGAGAATCAGTTGTTAAAGTGGCATCATGTCACTCAATTTCTTTTTTTTTCTTACAATATCTTCTCTTTTGGTCCACTTCTTTTAACATGTTCTTTAGTTTGTTCCTGTTTGAAGTCAAGTGTTTGCAGCTGCAGTTGTCTTGAAGGAAACTCTTTTCTAATCAAAACCCAGAAAAGGAAAGGGAAAGGGGAATATGATTCTTAAATATTTTAAAAAAAACACACAAGAATATATGTGTGTGTATAAAAGACAGGGCAGATTCTTGTTCTTCTGTTAGGTTAAAGAAAATGTTGTTTCTTGGAAGAAAAGGAAAATGATGCTCTTTGAGTTCTTTGTCGTCCGAATCTTAGAATCTGATCTTGTTTTCAATACTATATGTAATGGTTGAAGTTGATGAGCTTCTTTTCATTTTCTAGGGAAAATGCTAATCGTTTCTGGGAAAAATTACATGCATATGGGAAAACTTTTTAAGTGCTTTGGAATTTGGATTCCAGTTCATTTATACACGAACTTTGAAGATCTAAAGCTTCTGGCATTTCAAAATCATGTCGTGGAAAAGTTTTGTTAAGCATTCCTGTAAATGATAATAAAAGTCTAATTGTGAACTAAGTCCCTCTACCATAGTCACTTGTGCTTTTTATAATAACAGTAGCACTAAGTCCAAATAGTTAACACCATTGTCTATTCCGACCTCCAAAAAATCCTGAATTTGAACATAGTAAAAGGACTAAAAACATGATTTGACCTAATAATTAACCATAAGAATGAAGAGCAAATTTCCATGCAAAACCAGATTTGGAATTCATGAAAAGAACAAGAGATTCAACTAAATTAAAAGGAGAGATTACACCTAAAAGGGGATTTGATGCCACCTGCCAACAGGCAACAACACACTCTGAAAAACTAATGAGACAATGACTCATTTTCACTAATGTTGAAATGACTAAACTTGGACTTTTAAAATCTTCAAATAACTGAGTTGCCCCCCCAAGTTTAACTTTTCATATGATCTAAACATCAAATTACAATAATTATATTGGTGGGGGGATTGTGAGTGGGAAAAGAAGTCCTCAAATACTGCTGGTTTTTCAATGATTTTGGGGGAAAACAGTGTATTGGGAATGTTTGGTTCAAACATATCTTTTTGCAATTTCCATGAGAGATTCTCTAGAGTTGTGATAGTAAATGACTAATCATTTCGGTTGTGAAACAATGATGGAAAAAGTGGCCTAAAGGACAATGCCAAACCCACAGAGATTCCTAAGTCCCCCCTTTTCTTTTTCTTAACCAAAACTCAAATTATTAAATTGTACGTTAAATGTGTACAATTAATATCAGGGTAAATTCAACTATATACCATTTAATTTTAAATTTAGTATCGATTATATCACTAAACTAAAAATTGATATTATTTTAGCATTGAACTTTACTCTAAGTTTCAATTATTTCAATTATATCACTGAATCGTTAAAATTCCTCACATTATCGCACACGTACCGGTAAGATATGTCAGCGTAATCGATTTTAATGGCTCAGTAGTATAATTGAAGCTTAAAATAAAGTTTAATGCTAAAATAGTATCAATTTTTAGTTCAGTGGTATAATCGATATTAAACTTAAAATTTTATAATATCTGATATAGTTTACCCTTAATATTATGTTATGATTTTTATATTGATTTTATAATTATTCTTAGTCTAAATGTGTATTTTGCCTTCGATTTTTTCGAGGATGGTGAATCATCTTAGCTTTTAAATTCTTTTCATCTCTTTTTACTCTTAAATTTTTATATTTTATCAATTTAATCAATCCACATAAAAATAATGAAAATGCTAAGTTGACATCAATTTTTTTATTTTTTTAATAATTTTTATACTTTTAAATAATTTTAAAATGTCTTTTTTGGAAGAAAAAATTGCATAAAAAGCATAATATCTAATACTTTCATTGGCAAAAAGAAGGAAAAAAAACAACTAAAGTCGACTTAACATATATATTGTTTATTTTCATCATTTGGTTTAATTTGATAAAAAAAGTGAGGGTTAAGAAGCAAAAAAGTTTTAAGGACTAAAATGATTTTTTTTTTAGTTCAAGTGCCAAAATGTCATTAGACCTTTTTCATTTATTTCTTTTGAGTCATTGAGTTTTAACTTAAGTTAACTCATACTCAAACTATACACTTTTTTTGAGATGGGTGTTTAATATTTTATTTGGCCGAAATATATACCTAAAGTTTTATTCTATTAGTGTTTTAAAGTAACACTATTAAAAAATCATCACCCAATAATAAATTGACGTGTAGTTTTTATATTTTTGTTTTAAAAATAAACTAAAAATAATTTAAATTAAACAATATCTTGAAATTTTGAAAAATCACAAAATAGTCTCAAAATCTCCAAACCCCAAAAACTTTAAACCCAAAATTGACGCCACTACCGCAGTCGATAGCCTCGCTTGACTCCGCCACCGCTCATTTCTCCCAACCACCCATCACCGGTAATCGGTTGGAGGGGTGTCAATTGGACACCAAAAGACGAACGCAAAAAGCTCTAGTCGTTCGACATCATATTGGCACGCCTCTCGACGGTTACCGCGATGGATGGTTGGGGAATATAGACAGCAATGAGATCCGACGAGACTATCGATGACAGTAGTGATGTTAATTTTAGAATTTTAAGATTTGAGGTTTTCGGGATTTGGGGCTTTTTTTGGTATTGGTTGTCGACTGTTGATAATTTTTCTTTTTTTTGTGCTACTTTTTATTATATTTTATCTATGTTTTTTTTCTTTTTATCTAGTTTTATTTAGAGTAACTCTGTCTTTGTTACACGTTTTCTCTGTCTTTTGGTATATTTTTTTGTCTTTATTAACGGTAGTTTGGTCGTTTATTTTTATTTTTATTTTTAGGATTGGATTTGACATTACCACGACTGATCAAGATAACGCTTATTTGGTTAACATGTTGTCTTCCTTGTTTTGGACCCTCAAATTAGATTTGGATACGCGATTTGTGTTTGTGGATTTTCTCACGACGCTCGGCTCTAGTTTACGATTTTCGGTGTTCTTTCAGTAGTTTGATCCCTTTGTGGTTCGTTTGATGATTCAGTCAGATATGTTTGTATCTATGTTTTGTTCGAGTGTTTTGTTTTGGTTTTTAACCTTTTCATTGTATGGTTCTTGTATGATCTAAAATGGCTAGTTTTTTGTCTTTAGTTATTGGAAAATGTCCAAATTATATGTTTAGTTTACATTTATGATTGTAAACTCTTATTATATTTTAGATATTTTTCTTTTTAATAATACTAGCGGCTTTTATAAAAAATTAATTGAGGTTTGGGGGTTTAAAGGTAGATCACAATGGATCAACTTAAAACATGATTTCAGACATCGTATGTCGAAGAAATTTTTGATGGGGGATTTACTCATCAAATCAACTGTGTAACGTGGATTTGTCTGAATTAATCAGGACAAAGCTTTATAAACAAGAGGATAAAAAATGTAACCCCCTCGTCCCGGTCTGGTCGGATGACCGGTCCAAGTGGGCCACACGGGGAAAACCGAAGCGAAACCCGTGAAGGTTTCCCCTCGGTTAACGACCCTAAAATTTTCTTTTTAATTTATCTTGTCTATAGGCATAATTAAAACCTATGTGAAGCACAGCAGCGGGAAAAACAAACATTGAAACATACACCGACCAACGAACACATCAAACAGCTCATTTTAGCCCCTTTACAGCAGGCCGTTTCGAAACGCCCTTAGGGTGTTCCGAAACGCCTTGACTAAGTCAACAGGCCAGGGTCAACCATGAGGTGACCGTTCCGAAACAGGGGTGACCCGTATCGGAACGACCTTGACGGTCAACAGACCAGGGTCAACCATAAGGTGACCGTTCCGAAACAGGGGTGACCCGTATCGGAACAACCTTGACGGTCAACATCTCGTGGTCAACGAGATTTGACCGTTTCGAAACTTCAAAGGCCCGTTTCGGAACGCCTTTATCTCGCCAATTTCTCAAAATTCCAGTAGCAAAAATGTTCCGAAACGACCCCCATCCGTTTCGAAACGGCAGGCCAAATGCAAAGGGACCGTTCCGAAACAGGATGACCCGTTCCGAAACGCCCCCTGTCTGCAGACTCGTTCTGGCTGTTTTAAGGCACAAGGGTGCCCCAAAACACCACCAAAATACCACACAACACCATATAAATAGAACTCAAGGCAACCCAACAGTTAAAGCATGCTTCAACAAGATTAAGGCAAGTCTAAACATTAAGGCAAGACATCATAGGCATGCATTCACACAACATCATTCAAGCATAAAGGTAACCTCTAGGACATATGGCCAACATTCAACAAGAGCAATTTAGGCATGAGATACAAACCAACATGGCAACATGAACCATAATAAAAAAACAAGGTACTAAGGAGTCTACACATGCTCCTAACAACCAACAACTACCCAACAACAAAACATGTCCCATTGCTCAAACTATTACATATCCAAACATTAAAAATCCATACTTGAAGCACTCAAGGCTAACAACCACACTTGGAGCCTTCCACTTGCGCAAGCAACCCACGAACTAAGGATCTGCAATGTTGAACAAAGAGAGCGTAAGCAATGATGCTTAGTGAGGGTAAGCTCTAAAAACAAACCTCAACATTGCAGGGTCCGAGCACGATCTAGCCAAGGCATTTTACAAACATACCAAGGATCCACAAGAGCCACAAGATAAGATGCATGAGCAATATATACAAGTAAGTGTCATGATCAACAAGCTCTAAACCCTCAACATAAAATAGCCACATCAAGCATCCAAATAAGGATCATTTATCACAACACATTGATACACATATCAATCAACATTGGCACCTAGCTATGACTCAAATACGCGGATAACCGTTGGAACTCACATCCAACAACACAACCATTACCTGACGGTGGGATTACACTCATCACCGGTCTCGCGGAGGGGATTCCACTCATCCTCACGCCCCGTCGATGGGATTCCACTCATCACCGACCATATTTAAATACAATTTCCGGGCGTACCCGTACTCCTCCTTGGTGACTCAACGCCACCAAGGCCACGCGCGACTTTTGACTCATGTGTACACACTAACATCCTAATGATCGATCATTTGTATTTAAGTATACTAGTGCCAATATTTTACTCATTCCACATTACTCATTTCAATCATTTCCGTGCTTAGCACGTACTCACCATGAACACAATTATGAACCATTACCATGCATGCTTTAAGCATTACAAATCATGCCTCATCTCACATGTATAATACAATATACATAAGCATTCATATCACAAGACATACGAGGCATATACATTCATACATTTAAGTTCATCCAAAGGCTCTAGATCAAGTTTAGGATTAGGCTACCACCCCAATCCTAACTCTAGGTGGGTCTATCAAGCCCGACCTAGTCCATATACTCGAACCAACCATTTTAAATCCATTTAAAACATTTAACCACTCACCTAAGCTTCCAAGCCCAAGGACCAAGCAAGCAACAACCTTCAACTTCCCGGATTCACTTCCGATGCTTCACCGATGCCCAAACTTGACTCTAATCAATCCCAAACACAAACAAAACATCCACAATCAAAATCTTGTCATCGAAACTAACCCGGAATGCAATTCAACCACAAACTACTATGTTGCAAGCATGAATAATATTCATTTTTCACCAAATCGGATGGCCCCAAAACCTTGTCCAAAAACCATGTTTTCAACTTCCATTACACCCTCCAATGATCCCAATTCAACCCCTACCTATAGTACTATCAAAAGCCTATCAAAACCCACCTAAAACAACCCCCAAAACTCACCCAAAACCTCCCAAAAACCCCATTTTCATTCAAATCCGAAAATTGTTCCAAATCATTTAAAATTCACATATGTAGTATCATTTGGCTCCTATATTCCATAACTAACCATAACAAATCAAAATATTAAGTTTAGCTACACAAAGGCACCATTTTTAATCAAGATTTCCAAAACTTCCATTTTCCAAAACCTTTATGAAAATGAAAAAGAATAGTACTTTCATGAAGGGGAAGATGAGGAGAAGTCAAAAATGCTATTACCTTTCAAAACGGAGTTGAAATGAAGAAGAGAGGTGATGGAACAGTGGATTTGGGTAGAGAGCTTAAGTTCCCGTTGGTGAAGAAGGGAGTGAATAGTAGATGATGAGTGTTTTTGTTTTGTTTTAGTTTAAAAGCCCAATGACCCTTTTGCCCTTAATGAAATGAAATATTCACAAGGACATAAAATCCATGGCTATTTGGGGTTTAATTTCAAAGCATAGTCTATCACCAAATTAATTAATTTGAAAACCAAACTCGAACCATTATTTAAATCATAAAACCGAACCCAAAATAATATTAAAATATTATTTTCACCTAACCCCTAAACCCGGGTGTTACAACTCTCCCCCACTTAAGGAATTTCGTCCCCGAAATTACTTGGTGGAAACAAATACGGAAACTGCTCAACCATATCTGCTTTTCTCTCCCACGTGGCTTCTTCCACACCTCTATGTCTCCACAACACCTTGACCAACTCTATGGTCTTGCCACGCAACACCTTGCTATCAGAAGCAAGTATCTCAACGGGCTCTTCATTATAGGACAAATCTAGATTTAACTCTATCTCCTCAACGGGCATCACATGAGAAGGATCCGATCTATATCTCCTAAGCATAGACACATGAAAGACATCATGGATCTTTTCTAACTCAGAAGGTAACCTCAAACGATAAGCTACAGGCCCAATCCGCTCAACAATCTCATACGGACCAATGAACCTCGGACTCAACTTGCCCTTCCGGCCAAATCTCATTACCTTCTTCCACGGAGATACTTTCAGAAATACTTTCTCACCCACTGAGTACTCAACCTCTTTCCTCTTCAAATCTGCATAAGACTTCTGACGATCGGAAGCTGCTTTCAAGCGGTCACATATCAACTTCACTTTCTCTGTGGTTCCCTTAAGCAAGTCTGGCATAGGTAACAATCTCTGACCTGTCTCAGCCCAACAAATCAGAGTCCTACATCGTCTACCATACAGAGCCTCATACGGTGCCATCTGAATACTAGACTGATAACTGTTGTTGTAGGCAAACTCAACCAACGGTAAGTGCTTCTCCCAAGAACCCTGGAAGTCAATCACACAACAACGAAGCATATCCTCTAGAATCTGTATCACTCGCTCTGACTGCCCATCGGACTGAGGATGGTAAGATGTGCTGAAATGCAAACGGCTACCTAAAGCACTATGCAAGCAACCCCAGAACCTCGAAGTGAATCTAGGATCCCTATCTGAAACAATAGACTTCGGAACTCCATGAAGTCTCACAATCTCGCGGATATACAAGTTTGCCAACTTGTCTAAGGAATCCGTAGTGTTCACTGCTAAGAAGTGAGCACACTTAGTGAACCTATCAACAATCACCCAAACAGAGTTCTTCTTCGAAGGAGACAAAGGCAACCCCGATACGAAGTCCATGGTGATCCTCTCCCATTTCCATTCCGGAATCTTCAAAGGCTGTAGCAAACCTGAAGGAACCTGATGTTCTGCCTTCACTCTCTGACAAACCATACAACGGCTCACATACTCGGCTACATCTCTTTTCAAGCCAACCCAGAAGTAATCATTCTTCAAATCTCTGTACATTTTGGTACTACCCGGATGCATAGAAAAGGGACTCGAATGTGCTTCACTCAGAATCTGACGTCTCAACTCAACATCTTCTGGTACAACAATTCTATCTCTAAAGCACAACAAGCTCTCACCACTGAAACTATACTCAGTCGGTCTTCCTTCGGCTATGTCTTGAACATGAGGAACTAGGCTCGCATCTTGCAACTGTTTCTCTCTAATCAACTGAATCAAAGGAGGCTTCACTTGCAACTCGGTGATCAAACCACCATCATCGGACACACTCAATCTAGCAAACATAGCTCTCAACTCAACGGCCACTTTTCTACTCAAAGCATCGGCTACTACATTTGCTTTACCCGGATGGTACTCAATGGTCAAATCATAATCTTTCAACAACTCTAGCCATCTCCTCTGTCTTAAGTTCAGCTCTTTCTGTGTCATCAAGTACTTCAAGCTCTTGTGATCGGTGTAAACAATACACTTCTCACCATACAAGTAGTGACGCCAAATCTTCAATGCAAACAACACCGCGGCTAGCTCTATGTCATGAGTAGGATAGTTCTTCTCATGAATCTTCAACTGTCTAGAAGCATAAGCAACAACTCTCCTATCTTGCATCAGAACACATCCTAAGCCTACGTAGGAAGCATCACTGTAGATCACAAACTCCTTACCTGAAACAGGTTGCACTAACACTGGAGCATTCGTCAGAGCTTCTTTCAATTTCTCAAAGGCCTTCTGTCTTGCATCTGACCATTCAAATTTGACTCCTTTTTGCAATAATCTAGTCAAAGGAGCAGCTACTTTAGAGAAGCCATCAACAAACCTCCTATAGTAACCGGCTAATCCTAGGAAACTCCTAATCTCAGTCACGGACTTAGGTTGTTTCCACTCAACAATAGCCTCAATCTTCGATGGATCAACACGGATACCTTCGGCCGAAACAACATGGCCAAGAAACACAACCTCTCGAATCCAGAACTCACACTTACTAAGCTTCGCATACAACTGATTGCTCAACAATCTCTGTAAAACAAATCTCAAGTGCTCATCATGCTCTTCTTCTGTCTTCGAGTACACAAGTATATCATCAATGAAGACAACTACAAAACGATCTAGATAGTCCCTGAAAATTCTGTTCATCATGTCCATGAATGCTGCCGGTGCATTCGTGAGCCCAAATGGCATCACAAGAAACTCATAGTGACAATATCTAGTCCTAAAAGCTGTCTTCGGAACATCACACTCTTTCACCTTCAACTGATAGTACCCGGATCTCAAATCTATCTTCGAGAACACTGAAGCACCTCTCAACTGATCAAACAAATCATCTATACGAGGCAACGGATACTTGTTCTTCACAGTCATCTGATTCAACTGTCTATAGTCAATGCACATGCGCATACTACCATCTTTCTTTTTCACAAACAACACGGGAGCACCCCACGGAGAACTACTAGGCCTAATGAAACCACGGTCTAATAATTCTTGCAACTGACTCTTCAATTCTTTCAACTCTTTCGGAGCCATGCGGTACGGAGCTATCGAAACTGGATTAGACCCTGAAACTGTCTCAATCACAAACTCAACATCTCTGTCAGGAGGCAAACCAGGCAACTCTTCAGGAAACACATCTGGAAAGTCACACACTGTTCTGATATCCTTCGGTCTAGCTTCACTCATATCCGGATTCATAACATAAGCTAAATAAGCCCCACATCCAGAGTCCATCAACCTATGAGCCTCTAAAGCTGACACCACATTAGACAAGAACTTAATGTTCTCGCCTACTACTACTACCTCGTAGTCATCAGAAAGCTTCAAAGAAATTCTCTTTGTCTCGAAATCCACACTAGCCCGATGCTCAACCAACCAGTCCATACCCAGAATAATATTAAAACCATAGAAAGGAAGTTCCATCATATCAACTGAGAACACATGACCTTGAATCTTCAGTGGACACCTCCTATACATACGTCTAACCACAACTGTCTCACCAAAAGAACTAGTAACATGCATACCTACATCTAAGATCTCAACAGGGATATCTAGCTTCTGTGCATGCTCACTCAAAATGTAGGAATGCGTAGAACCCGAATCAACCAAAGAAAGCAAAGACATAGACTGTAACTCGAAATTACCTGCTATCACATCGGTGTCGTTCCCGGCCTCTCTCTGAGCATAAACTCTCGCTGGTCCTCCCGCCTCTGGCTGCACAGCCACAACATGAGCAAGGTTCCTCTGAGCATCTCCCCTAGGTGCATCAGCCCTAGGCTGGAAGTAGCCACGACCGCGCCCACGGCCTCTCTGAAAATCATTCGCTATCGCAGGAGCCTGAACAATGTTCGGTGCCTGAGCCGCCTGATGCGGACAATCCCTCCTAAAGTGGTCCCTCGAGCCACAATTCCAACAAGCATGGAAGTTACCCCAGCACTCACCAGTGTGCTGTCTCCCACAACGGGTACACTCGGGCAAACGCCCTCCTCCTCTATGGCCCTGATGGCCTCTACCATGGTGGCCACCGCCACGTCTCTGATCAAACTGATGTCCGCCACCTCTGTGCCTCTTGGCATCTCTACCATCAAAGTGGTTATGCCTCTTGCCAGAACTAGAACTACCAGCTCGTTTGGCCGAACCCAAACTATGCTCTAAATCCTTGGCCCTCGCGACCAACACATCAAAGTCTGAGTAGTCAGAAGCTAGCATGTACCTCTTAACCTCTTCATTCAACCCGTAGCGGAATCGGTTACAACGTTCCACTTCAGTAGGAACTAACTCTGGAGCATACTGACTCAAGCGGACAAAACGGATCTCGTAATCGGTCACAGAAGCATCTCCCTGAGTAAGAGCCATGAACTCTCGCTTCTTCTCATCCAAGTACCTCGGTCCCAAGTACCTCTTTCTGAAAGCAAACTCAAAGAAGTCCCAATCTATCTCGGCCTCTGGAACCCCGGTAGTAATGGTGACCCACCAGGTGTAGGCATCACCCTGAAGCAACGAGATCACACAACCCAATCTACGTGCGCCCGCACAACCCATCTGAGCCAAGATACGAACTGTCTTCTCCAACCACAACTCCGATCTCTCTAGAGTAGATCCTCTAAACTCCTCGGCTCCCAAGCTACGAAGCCTCTCCAAAGGTAGACTAGCATCATCACACCTAGGCTGAGCTGCAGCCTGAGCTCCCGCAACTGCGGCCTGGAACGCTCCCGCTATCACTTGCACTAGCGGAGTCATATCAATTCCAGCTGGACCTTGGCCACCTTGAGGTCCATCTCCTCCGGCTCCATCTTCACCTCCAGCTCCAAGTGGAGGAGGTGGTGGTGGTGGAGGTGGTGGTGGAGCACCAACTCCCGCGGCCACCGGCCCTTCTAGATGAGCCTCCACACCAACAGCCGGCTCAACAGGAGCCGCAACCCGTGGTTCCTGACGAACCACTCTTGGTCTACCTCTCGGTCTAGACATCGCTCTCACAAATATCAACTACAACCACAACAACAAAACATACAAGTTGGGTTAGCAAGGCAAGGCTTCCAAGTGTTCAAGTACGTTCCCTCACTAAAAACAAAATCATTTTTCCAATGTAATAGTAGCAATGGGACTCACACACACATGCTTTGAATAAAACAAGCAACATACTTGTCAAACAAGCAACCGTTCTTACAGGCAAGCAAACACCGTGTATATCAAGCAAAAACTTGAACTTACCTCACTTACCTGCCCAAGGTCTCGGTAACCTTAGGTTCTGATACCAACAAGTGTAACCCCCTCGTCCCGGTCTGGTCAGATGACCGGTCCAAGTGGGCCACACGGGGAAAACCGAAGCGAAACCCGTGAAGGTTTCCCCTCGGTTAACGACCCTAAAATTTTCTTTTTAATTTATCTTGTCTATAGGCATAATTAAAACCTATGTGAAGCACAGCAGCGGGAAAAACAAACATTGAAACATACACCAACCAACGAACACATCAAACAGCTCATTTTAGCCCCTTTACAGCAGGCCGTTTCGAAACGCCCTTAGGGTGTTCCGAAACGCCTTGACTAAGTCAACAATCCAGGGTCAACCATGAGGTGACCGTTCCGAAACAGGGGTGACCCGTATCGGAACGACCTTGACGGTCAACAGACCAGGGTCAACCATAAGGTGACCGTTCCGAAACAGGGGTGACCCGTATCAGAACAACCTTGACGGTCAACATCTCGTGGTCAATGAGATTTGACCGTTTCGAAACTTCAAAGGCCCGTTTCGGAACGCCTTCATCTCGCCAATTTCTCAAAATTCTAGTAGCAAAAATGTTCCGAAACGACCCTCATCCGTTTCGAAACGGCAGGCCAAATGCAAAGGGACCGTTCCGAAACATGATGGCTCGTTCCAAAACGCCCCCTGTCTGCAGACTCGTTCTGGCTGTTTTAAGGCACAAGGGTGCCCCAAAACACCACCAAAATACCACACAACACCATATAAATAGAACTCAAGGCAACCCAACAGTTAAAGCATGCTTCAACAAGATTAAGGCAAGTCTAAACATTAAGGCAAGACATCATAGGCATGCATTCACACAACATCATTCAAGCATAAAGGTAACCTCTAGGACATATGGCCAACATTCAACAAGAGCAATTTAGGCATGAGATACAAACCAACATGGCAACATGAACCATACAAAAAAAAAACAAGGTACTAAGGAGTCTACACATGCTCCTAACAACCAACAACTACCCAACAACAAAACATGTCCCATTGCTCAAACTATTACATATCCAAACATTAAAAATCCATACTTGAAGCACTCAAGGCTAACAACCACACTTGGAGCCTTCCACTTGCGCAAGCAACCCACGAACTAAGGATCTGCAATGTTGAACAAAGAGAGCATAAGCAATGATGCTTAGTGAGGGTAAGCTCTAAAAACGAACCTCAACATTGCAGGGTCCGAGCACGATCTAGCCAAGGCATTTTACAAACATACCAAGGATCCACAAGAGCCACAAGATAAGATGCATGAGCAATATATACAAGTAAGTGTCATGATCAACAAGCTCTAAACCCTCAACATAAAATAGCCACATCAAGCATCCAAATAAGGATCATTTATCACAACACATTGATACACATATCAATCAACATTGGCACCTAGCTATGACTCAAATACGCGGATAACCGTTGGAACTCACATCCAACAACACAACCATTACCTGACGGTGGGATTACACTCATCACCGGTCTCGCGGAGGGGATTCCACTCATCCTCACACCCCGTCGATGGGATTCCACTCATCACCGACCATATTTAAATACAATTTCCGGGCGTACCCGTACTCCTCCTTGGTGACTCAACGCCACCAAGGCCACGCGCGACTTTTGACTCATGTGTACACACTAACATCCTAATGATCGATCATTTGTATTTAAGTATACTAGTGCCAATATTTTACTCATTCCACATTACTCATTTCAATCATTTCCGTGCTTAGCACGTACTCACCATGAACACAATCATGAACCATTACCATGCATGCTTTAAGCATTACAAATCATGCCTCATCTCACATGTATAATACAATATACATAAGCATTCATATCACAAGACATACGAGGCATATACATTCATACATTTAAGTTCATCCAAAGGCTCTAGATCAAGTTTAGGATTAGGCTACCACCCCAATCCTAACTCTAGGTGGGTCTATCAAGACCGACCTAGTCCATATACTCGAACCAACCATTTTAAATCCATTTAAAACATTTAACCACTCACCTAAGCTTCCAAGCCCAAGGACCAAGCAAGCAACAACCTTCAACTTCCCGGATTCACTTCCGATGCTTCACCGATGCCCAAACTTGACTCTAATCAATCCCAAACACAAACAAAACATCCACAATCAAAATCTTGTCATCGAAACTAACCCGGAATGCAATTCAACCACAAACTACTATGTTGCAAGCATGAATAATATTCATTTTTCACCAAATCGGATGGCCCCAAAACCTTGTCCAAAAACCATGTTTTCAACTTCCATTACACCCTCCAATGATCCCAATTCAACCCCTACCTATAGTACTATCAAAAGCCTATCAAAACCCACCTAAAACAACCCCCAAAACTCACCCAAAACCTCCCAAAAACCCCATTTTCATTCAAATCCGAAAATTGTTCCAAATCATTTGAAATTCACATATGTAGTATCATTTGGCTCCTATATTCCATAACTAACCATAACAAATCAAAATATTAAGTTTAGCTACACAAAGGCACCATTTTTAATCAAGATTTCCAAAACTTCCATTTTCCAAAACCTTTATGAAAATGAAAAAGAAGAGTACTTTCATGAAGGGGAAGATGAGGAGAAGTCAAAAATGCTATTACCTTTCAAAACGGAGTTGAAATGAAGAAGAGAGGTGATGGAACAGTGGATTTGGGTAGAGAGCTTAAGTTCCCGTTGGTGAAGAAGGGAGTGAATAGTAGATGATGGGTGTTTTTGTTTTGTTTTAGTTTAAAAGCCCAATGACCCTTTTGCCCTTAATGAAATGAAATATTCACAAGGACATAAAATCCATGGCTATTTGGGGTTTAATTTCAAAGCATAGTCTATCACCAAATTAATTAATTTAAAAACCAAACTCGAACCATTATTTAAATCATAAAACCAAACCCAAAATAATATTAAAATATTATTTTCACCTAACCCCTAAACCCGGGTGTTACAAAAAAAGTAAAATGCTTAATTTTTTCTTTTCTTTCCTCTTTAACATTTCTACAATATTTATACTATTTTATAACAAATAGAAGTCTCTTGTACTTTTTTGGTGCCTACCTACATTAAAAAAATTAGATTTAATATTTAAGGTTAGAGTTTAGAAAATTATGAGTAAGGTAAATTTTTAAGGTTTAGAATTTAGAATTTAGGGTTAAATTTTATTTTTTTAGTGTTTGGGCATAAAAAAATAGCACCGAAAAAGGCAAAAAAATTTATCCATTTTATAACACTCTCATTAAGTTTTAAATTCGCAAAAAAAATGTACATTTAAACAAGAAAGATACTATTATAAAAATAAATTTAATTTCTCGGTCTTCAAGTTGTTACAGCAAGCAGCAACAACATTAATTTACCCTATTTTTAGAAGGAAAAAATTAAAATTATATTATTATTATTATTATTATTATTATTATTATTATTATTATTATTATTATTATTATTATTTACGGAAACAAGCGTTTGCACACAAGGTTTGTACCTGTAGAATATTTAAAAGTTTGTGATAGTAAGATTTGGATTGTTATATAACTGGTAGTAATGTTATAGAATTCTGGCTTCAATTATAGGGAGGGGGAATTCTTTTTGAATGAACAATGTTTGTCAAGTGTCAAGTACATCCACTAGCACATTATTTAGCTCTTTAATCCCCAACATATGCCTTTTTAATACTCGAAAATCATGGATTCAAATAACTTGAAAGAAAAATAATAACATAGGCGCCACATAATGAGCAATGCCAAATAATGCAATCTTTGAATAATTTTCGGCAAACCAAAAAAAAATCAAAATTATCATTTCTTATTCTTCTCTGTCCAAGACCTTTCGATATTTATTTTATTTTAATTTTATACCTCTATTTTTGTAATATTATTTGTAAGTTAAGTACAGCCGAACAATATAAAAAAAATCTTTATGTCCAACAAAATAACATAATTTTTTTAAAAGAGTTTAAGTACTCAGCTTATTCATAATTTTTTATATGGGCTAAAGGGTCAAATTTACCCATATAGTAATCCGAAATCAGCAATGTTGCCCCTATTTTTTTTTCTCCGTAATTTTGCCCTCAAAGTCAGTCAATTGTAGCAATGTTGCACTTTGACCGATTTTGACCGTTAAATGCTGACGTAGCAGTTAACGGTGCTGAGGGGGCAATTTTACCCTCGAAGTCATTCATGCAATTTGCCCTCGAAGTCATTAATTGCAGCACTTTTACCCTTGGTTTATTTAGTTTTTGAATAAAATTGGATAAATAATTTGGTTTTTTCGAGTTGAACTTTAACAAACAGAATATATGAAAAATCGATTAACAAATTGATGTAAATATCCTTTGAGTCCCTAGTAATTTTAAAAATAAGCAAAATGAGAACTCTCACAAAAAATCAAAATATTATTCAATTTTTAAAAAAAATCTATAAACTTAATAAAAATAAATACGATATTCAAAAAAATTATTAAAAATAAACCAACGAGAAGCGTGTTAATTGAACGGTGAACGCGAACTATTCTATTCAAACGACGTTCGATTGACACACTTACCGACGATGGGTTGTTAGGAAAAAATGTACGATGATCTCAGAAAACGACATTAGTGGTGTTCGGCGAAAACGGCATGGGAGATAAGGGCATGGGAGATAAATACAAGGATATCTAGAAGATAAAGCAGAATTCAACCTGAGCCACATGATTCGAGTTCACCATACATTTTTTCCTAACAACCCATCGTCGGTAAGTGTGTCAATCGAACGTCGTTCGAATAGAATAGTTCGCGTTCACCGTTCAATTAACACGCTTCTCGTTGGTTTATTTTCAATAATTTTTTTTGAATATCGTATTTATTTTTATTAAGTTTATAGATTTTAAAAAATTGAATAATATTTTGATTTTTTGTGAGAGTTCTCATTTTTCTTATTTTTAAAATTACTAGGGACTCAAAGGATATTTATATCAATTTGTTAATCGATTTTTCATATATTCTGTTTGTTAAAGTTCAACTCGAAAAACTAAATTATTTGTCCAATTTTATTCAAAAACTAAATAAACCAAGGGTACAAGTGCTGTAATTAATGACTTTGAGGGCAAAATTGCATGAATGACTTCGAGGGTAAAATTGCCCCCTCAGCACCGTTAACTGCCACGTCAGCATTTAACGGTCAAAATCGGTCAAAGGGCAACATTGCTACATTGACTGATTTTGATGGCAAAATTACGGAGAAAAAAAGTAGGGGCAACATTGCTGATTTCGGATTACTACAGGGGCAAATTTGACCATTTATCCTTTTATATGCATATCCTTCTTATGATCTATGTTCGAGATACAAGGATGTCCTTCTCAACAATATCATCGTCAAAGTTTGAACTCACGTCCTCTCCTGGAGAGTGCAATATCTTACCAATGCACCCAACAATTTATCAATAACAACTACCAATTTTATCGGTTGAAACTTTATTTTAAATGATCAAATATTTCAAATGTTATGCCAATAAAAAACAATAATATATATATATATATAGATTAACAAGTGCGAGCTATGGAAATCTTCTTTTTTGTGTGTGGCATGATACGTAGAGGATATTGTTTCATTTTAGACCCACTAGGCAGTAGACATCTAATTGGAGAAAATGACCTGACTAGATATTGGAACTCGCAAGTGTAGAACTAGAATCTCTTTTGTCTTTGATAGCCTAACCCTTTTAAAGTGTGTAATTAAAATGTTTGAAAGTGAGTACGAGTATAATGTAGATGTTTAGAGTGCAGATAAAAGACGATAAGTTTTAATACTTGTTTAAAAACTTAAAATGTTAGATTTTTTAATAACATTTTAAGTTCGTTTTTTTGTATTTTTTGACAAGTATCGATATTTATTTTGTAAGTATCGATATTTGTCCAAAAACTTAAAATGTTATCAAAATAAGTATCGATACTTGTTCAAAAACACGAAAAAATCAATCTAAAATGTTATCAAAAAGTCTAACATTTTAAATTTTTAGACAAATTTTGAAACTTACTGTCTTTTAGTCGAACTCTAAACCTATCGTACTCTATGTCTACCCGGAAAGTGATGAAGCTGTTGAAGTAAAAATGAGGTGTCTTGAGTTAAGTTCCATTGGATTCTCTATGCAGCCTTTTTAATTGTTTTTTTATGGGATTTAGACATTGTGAGTTACTACAAATTTTCCGATAACCAAATTATGTTGCTTTTAAGAAGTGTGGCTTTTCAAACACAATTAGGTTGCGAAGCAACCCATGAAACCTTTGCTTCTTCAAAAAAAAAAAATCCTTTGTGCCTAACCTCTTTTGTCACGTATAACAAATCGAGATTAGCTCGAATTCAACTCAAATTTTAGGATTTAAGTCATAGGTTTAACTTTTTAATAAAAATTAAGATTAAAAATAAAATTACTCAAACTCGTTTGATCGAGTTTGTTTACCAAATAAAAATTGAGCCCGATTCTCGTACTCTATTTTAATTTAATTATTTCTTTTAAACAATACTCAAATTATATTAAAAATAGAAAAAGTACAACAAAACACATCCAAATATAAAGAGAAATTCACTGACTATATCTGCTAAGAACTTTATAAAAAAATAAAATAAAACATGAAAACATAAATCACGTGAAAAAAAATCTTTCCTTCAACTTCTTTGGAACCCCAACAACCATCATTAAAATGATAAAATCTCTATCTTTATCCAATTAGACGTTTATATGGTGATGTAGCAGAAGTGATGGGCAATATCAATCATGCAGATCTACTTCGCTAATAGTTTTGATTTCGTTGGCAAACTACGACAAAAAGGATCTAAACATACTAGATTGTCGACCTTCCCTGATCAGGGAAATGCAACATGATAATCACTACACGGACGTAAAACTACCACAAAAGTATATGAAAACCATGCCACAAGACAAAGGAAATTGTGTCAAAAATGGCAGACGAAACAAACACAACAAGATGTGCGAAAATGAAGAATCTAAAATTTAGAGAAATATTGAGAACTAAAAATAAAAATACGAAAGATCATCAGCGGTATACAACTAATACAAAAGGATGAGTTAGTCACGCTCGACGAGCACCGATGAGCACTATTAATTTAATTTATAAAGATTTAAAATGTAAAGAACTCAACGTATAATTATAAATTATTTAAAAATCAAAAGGTAAATTAATTAAAATATATTTTTGTTTTTATTTTTCTTTTAAACATAATTAGATCAAAATACCTACCCTAAATCACAAAATCTTATTTTTTTCTTTGAAATCCTATTTTGTGATTTAAGGGTAAATATTTTAATCTAATTATGTTTAAAAGAAAAATAAAAATAAAAATATATTTTAATTAATTTACCTTTTAATTTTTAAATAATTTATAATTATACGTGGAGTCTTTTAAATTTTAAATCTTTATAAATTAAATTAATAGTGCTCATCGGTACTAGTCGTTAGTGGCGCTTATCAGTGCTCGTCGAACGTTATAGAATTTTCTAATACAAAAATAATGTTGTCGCGGGCAAAAAAAACAAAGTTAAAATAGAACAAAAGTCGAAAAAAGCAATTAAAAATTTTCAAATTATTTTAATTCAATTGTTAATATAATTAATTAAATATGGATTTAATTAATGTCGGTGATGTTGCAACATTTACATAAACGTGAATTCGAACTCCACTCCTCCGACCCATCTTTAACTGGGAAATGTCTGGCCCGTTTGTATTGACAATTAAAAATAGGCTATTTTGGTGTCTAAAAATCCAAAATAACCCAACAAGCTAATATTCCTAGCTTCAATGAAACACATATCTGGAGCTTGGTTGACAAATTGTTTTTGTAAAGCTTGTGTAGAAAAGAATATTTTTATCTTATATTGATAATCAAATTACAACTACATATTTATACTAAATATGATACAACACGATCTTATTTTATAGCCTAAAATTGAGCTAATTAAGTACTACGAATCAGTAAATAAAATAGTTACATAATTTGTCAAAGATATCAAGTCAACAATTTATTATTTGGGCTCCCTTAAATTGCTCACGTCAACACTACCCCTCAAGTTGGTGAATAAATGTCGATCATTCCTAACCTTTTAAGTGTGCTGTAAAATTTTTTCTCGGATACTACCTTTGTTAGAACATTTGCAAGTTGATCTTTTGATGTGACAAATGGAAGATTGATTGTACCTTTGTCAAGATGATCTTTGATGAAGTGTCGATCAACTTCTATATGTTTGATTCTATCATGCTAAATCAGATTATTTGTAATTGATATGATTGCCTTGTTACGCATAATAACATCATGGAGTTGGACACAAATATATTAAGTTCATCTAAAATAAGTTTTATCTATAGCAACTCACACATACTTTGTGCCATACCACGAAATTTTTCTTATGCACTTGATTGAGCCACAATCTTTTCTTTCTTACTTCTCTATGTAATCAAGTTACCTCCAATAAACATAAAATATCTTGATGTAGACTTTCGATCATTTGGCCTCCAGCCCAATCTGCATCGGTATATCTCTTATTTCTTGATTTCTATTTTTTGTAAAAAATAATCCTTTTCTTAGAAAAGACTTTAAGTAATGTAGGATCCGATAAATCGCCTCCACGTGGTCTTCACTTGGTGCATGCATGAATTGACTTACAACACTTACCACATATACAATGTTAGGACGTGTTGAAATTTTGCGTGGCTGGTTTTGTTAGATCAACATATGCAGGTTATGGTGGTTGTAAAGTGCTCATTAGTCCTATATTTTGTATGCATTCCATCTCATATTATTGTTATTCTTAAGTACATTTTAGGCATAATTAGGTTCATGCATTGCATATTTACAATATTCCTTACTTTACCCTTTTTATGATAAGTATCTTTAATTTGGTAAGAAAAGGTAATGTTTTAGCTCCATTTTAGTTTTAGGTACTAGAAGCTAGTAGAAGTAGAAAGGAGCTGAGGAGCTGATGTTGAGGCAGCAAGCCTAGGAGCTGTACTGATGTAGTTCCAAACAGAGATAAGTGCTGCCGAGTACCTGCCGCCCAGGGCAGCAAGCTGAGGAATTGGAGAATTGGAGTGCGATCTGTAGAGTAAAAAATCATGATTCCAACGATGTCATCCACTCAATTTTCAGACGCTTAGAGCAGCAGACAGAGTCGCCAAAGGAGGAGACCAAGATAACTTGCGGTGTAAGGCAATGAGAACAAGTCCACATTCAACTCAAAGAAGTCAGAATTAAAGGTTGCATTTAATGCAAAAGCTACTTTGAAGACTTCTACTCCAATGTGGACTTGACCTAGCTAATGCCTATATATACTTGACATATTTTGTAATTTGAGATAACTTAGGTTTTCCTTTGGGCATAGTCTAGATTTTCTTGCCGCCAATCATGTTCTAAATTCTCTTTTGGGTTTGGGTTATGTTGTAAACTAGTGTGAGAACAATTGTTTAGGAATTGAGTTTGTTTCTACAATAAAACATCAAGGTTTGCTTATTCCATGCTCTTCGTAGTTTTCAATTAAGTTCGAAAGATTAGTTGTTAACTATCTATTTGTTTGGTATCGAGAGAGTCGAACTCACGAAAGGGATAAGTACGATCCTTATCCTAATCAGGTTTTGATCGATTCGGCCTAGACATAGGTGCGAGTTTAAGGCGGCTAAAAGAGGACGAACCAAGATTGTTGTCTTTGCAAGATTCACGCCGTGAAGGGTATCATCTGCAGTGGGCAACAACAGTATTCTGACTTAGACATAAGCGGGATCAATATCGAAGCGTTCTACCGAGCCTTGAAGGCCTGTCGAGTTTGCCACCGAGTCAATCGTCCGTTCCACTGCCGAGGCAGCGAAAGCGTCAAAGCAGCCAATCTTCCATCCTCCTTCGAGGCAGCAAAGTCTGGCAGCGCAAAACAACTTAACCTATTCAACGCATTTTCACACTACTAAGCAACATAACCTGACCCATTCTATCATCCTGATCTTTTCTTCAATTACTTGTGATTTATTTATTTTTCTTCATAAACTAAAATTTATTTGCGCATTTAATTTTCTTTGTGTAGGAATTGCAATTCGAGTTAAGTTGTCCAATTCCCGTGGGAGACGATATCTTTTATACTATAACTTGACAAGAGTGTGCACTTGCGCTCATATTTAAAGAACACTCTAATGATCTACAATGGTATTCTGTGTACACATAATGGAGCTATCAGGGCAATTTTCTCTGGTCCCTCGACTGATATTGGGTTGGTAGCTGCTGAATTACTAGCCATTAATACTGCTTTACTCATCGTCATCCGAGCTGGCTGGATAGGCAATGGAGTCTTAAAAATTGTAACAGGTTCGAGTGTGGTAATAGGTTGGATTCGTAATTTATTGTCGAGGCCTCGTTACTGGTGGTTGATGCTTGCTGGTCTTGATCAACTAATTCACCGGATTGGTTTTGTAACCTTCCAAGTCTACTCAAGAAACAATCAATCGACTGCTGCCTTACTTGCTGCAGATGGTGCGTTCAGGAAAGATTTGTTCCAAGCTTGGTGGTAACCTGGCTCAAGTTTTATGTCCGTCTTTGTTGTACTCGGGTCTTTTCTAGTTTGTTTCATGCCCGATCGTGAGTACTCTTTTCCTCTATCTAGAATTAGGGAGGTTTTTAACGAGGCTCACCTTCAGATTTTCTTCATTAATAAAATCATCTCTTGCCTAGCAAAAAAAAATCATGCTCGAGAGGATTGTTTTAATTTAATTCTCTTTTCAGTGTGCATACTATACCCTCACAATTTATGTCTGGAGGAGGGTCCATGTATACTTTTTCTTCTAAAGTTCCATTAGAAACGCATTTTTAACGTCAAACAGTCGTAGTGGTCAATCTCGATTTGCTACTATGGAAATAAGAACTCGTATGGTATTTATTTTTTCCACGGGAGCAAAAGTATCTTCACAGTTAATTCTGTACTTCTATGTATACCCTTTAGCAACGAGTCTTGTCTTGTAGCGATTTATGTTTCCATTTGGATTGATTTTGACAGTAAAAATTCATCTGAATCCAACTGTTCTCTTTCCTTGAGGTAGCGATACAAGTTCCCCTGTAAAATTTTTTTGTAAGGCTTCCATTCGGTATAGATCCTAAATAATAGAACAAACATCTCCCTTGCTTCGCATTAAAGCGATCCAAGTCATATAGTACACTCATAAATAAATATCACAAAATAACGAACACCAGATAATGTAGGAATTGGAGTAGGTCCCCAAACATCAGAGTAGATAGTCATAAAAGTTGTAGTACTCTTATTGTAACTAAGTAGATACGCAATTCTATTGTTCTTTGCCATCTCACAAATGTTACAATTAAATTTAGAATATATATGTAAAAACAAACTTGGTTTCAATTTGCGAAGATAATTGAAATATAAATGACCAAGACGACGATGCCATAACTAAGCCACATCATTGTTTCCTTGACTTCCTCTAGTATTATTTGCGTGACCATGTATCTAATTATTTGTAACAACCAAATCAAGATAGTACAATTTTTGTGTCTAGTACCACAACCAAGAGTCTGTTGTGTTGCAATATCATGGAAAATAGATTTATCAAGACCAAAAATTACAGTACAATTTAAATCTTTTGAGATTTTGCTAACGGATAAAAGGTTTGAAGAAAGAGAGGAAACAACAAAAATATTATCAAGATTAATAAAATTTGACACATGTATTGATACTTCGCAGATAAAAGGTGCAATTCTTCCATTAGCAGTGAGTATGTGAGGTTGGGTTGAAGAGTGAATAGATTAAAGAAGGGCATCATCGTTTGTCATATGGTCAGTAGCACCTATATCAATAATCCATGTATTATTCATAATAAGATAAGTGTTGGACAGACATGAATTCTCAGAACTGACAACATGTGCTGTAACTGTATCTGATCTATATCTGGCCACTTCCTGATCTGTTGTGATTGTAACAACAACTTGTCCAATTTCCTTTCGAGGTTTTTTTTTTGTAAAATCCCACCATTCAGGATATCCTATGATCTCATAGCAACGTTGTTTGAAATGTCACTCTTCACCACAATGAGTGCAAAAGTGGTTATTTCCTTTAGTGCCAGATCTTTTTTCTTTAACATGTTGAGAATTTGTTGTGTTAAGATATATGTTTTGATATAATAATTGAAAATTTGATTTGGAATAAATTGAAAAAGATTTTAAAATATTTTGTTAGTCCAAACAAGTTGAAAATATGTTTAAGGGTTTTTACAAGGATTTATAATAGTTAAAAATGTTTTTAAAGTAGCCAAACCTATGATTTTAATGTCACCGTACCGATACGGTATATACCGTATTGATACGTGTAAAGTGTCCACAAGTTTTATATTTTATGCACATTCCATCTCATAATATTGCTTTTTTTAGTGCATTTTAGGCATAATTAGGACCATGCATTGTATTTTACAGTATTTCTTTACTTTGTCATGTTTTTTTAGATTATTGTTTATTTGGTAAAGAAAAGGTACTGTTTAGTGTACTTTTGGTTTTAGGTACTAGAGGTTGATAGAGGGAAAGAGGAGCTGAGAATGTGATGCTGAGGCAGCGAACCTAGGAGCTGTACTGATGCAATTCTAGATAGAGACAACAGTTGCCGAGTAGTTGTCGTCGCCCCCTTACCGCCCAAGACAGCAGACTATGGAGTTGGAGAACCAGAGTGCGATCCGTAGAGTAGAAAATCCTAATTCTATCGATGATGTCCACTCAATTTTCTGAAGTCTATAGCAGCGGGCAAAGCCGCCAAAAAAGGATCTCGAGATTACTTGTGGAGCAAGGCAACGTGATAAAGTCCACATTCAACTCAAAGAAGTCGGAGTTTAAAGCCACATTTAATGTAAAAAGCTACTTTGAAGACTTCTACTTCAATAAGCACTAGACCTAACTAATGCCTATATATACCCATTGTAACTCTAATTCAAAATAGCTTAGGTTTTCCTTAGGCATAGATTAGGTTTTCTTGCCGCCAACATGTTCTAAATTTCTCATTGGGTTTGGGTTATGTTGTAATTAGTTGTGAGAACGGTTGTTTAGGCTTTCAAGTTTGTTTTTGCAAATAAAATTACAATGTTTACTTATTCCATGTTCTTCATAGTTTTCAATTAAGGCGAAAGATTAGTTGAATTCTATCCATTTGTTCGGTATCGAGAAAGTCAAACTCACGAAAGGAGTAAGTACGATTTCATCTATAGACAATGCGATCAATCCGGCCTAGATATAGGTTTAGGGTTTAAGGCGGCTAAAAGAGGATGAATCAACATTGCTGTATTTGCACGATTAACGCCGCGACTGGTATTATCTGCGGTGGGCATCAACAAAACTCTGATTTAGACATAAGCGGAGTCACTTTCGAAGCGTTCTACCGAGCCTTGTAGTTCTGCCGAGTTTGTCGCCGAGACACAGTTCCATTCTCCTCCCAAGGCAATGAGAGGGTTTCAGCAGTCTACCTGCCATCATTCGCCGAGGCAACAGAATCTGGCAGCGCAAAACAACTTATTCTATTCAACGCAGTTTCACACTAAGCAGTAGCATAACCATGCCCTTTTTATCAATCTGATCACTTCCTCTTTAATTACTTGTGTTTTTATTTTACTTTTCCTTTCGACCATCCAATTTAATTGTGCATTTACTTTTCTTGTGCAGGACTTACAACTCGAATCAAGCTGTCCAATCCATGTGGGAGACGATATCTTTTATACTATAACTTGACAAGAGTGTGCACTTGTGCTCATAAATAGAGAACACCCTAACGCTCTACAAGTTTTTGGCGTCGTTGCTGGGGATTGGTAACATCGAAATTCGTCTTTAATTTATGCACTTTTATTTCCTTACATTTTATTTTTATTTTTATTTTAATCGGAAAAAAGAGAATTTTATGGTTTCCTTTGCTAGTGTATGACCAGGGCAAACCCAAAAAGAGAAATCCTTTATTACGACGATATCGAATGAAGAGCAAGAGAGCTAAAGAAGGAAATCAGAGTAGCCCTAGGGAAAACTAAAGAAGAAAAAGAAGAAGCAAAGGTAAACATGGAGAACGAAAATGCTGCAAACGGCAGGGATGGGCAGCAAGGCCCGCCGCCCAGAGAATAGCAAGTGCTGCCCAGACAGCCACAACATGTTCAAACAACCATGGACTACTTTGAACATGACTTTAGAGGGTTCGATCCGACGGTGACAGAACCTAAGATTGAGGTGGATCACTTCGAGCTGAAGCCTGTTATGTTTAACATGATCAACACGTTAGGGCAATTTGGAGGGACTACCACAGAAGATGCTCGGCAACACTTAAGAGGATTCCTGGACATCTGCAGAGCATTCAAAATACACGGGGTCCATCAAGATGTACTGCAGCTGAGATTATTTCCCTATTCATTAAGGGATATGGCAAAATAGTGGTTAAACAACCAGCCAGCAAGATCGTTCAACACATGGACAGAGCTGTGTGTAGAGCGTCAGGGTGTCTTATATTTATGAGCGCAAGTGCACACTCTTGTCAAGTTATAGTATAAAAGATATCACCCCCACAGGGATTGAAGCAGCTCCTATGAATGGTTTCCTGCACAAAGATTTAGTAAATGCGCAATTAAATCTCATGATGTGGAAATATAAAAACACAAATAAAATAAAGATATTGATGAGAGGGATGATAAGGAGAGAATTGGTCGAAAGATTGGGTAAGGCAATTGTAGCTCAGTAGTGTGTGGATTGCATTGTAAAGTCTGAGTATGTTTTCTGCTGCCATGAATTGCTGCCTTGGTGGGTATGGTGGGCGGCAGGCTACGACCCTGTCACGCGGCCGCAGCGAGTCACTACCACTACAAATTTCGTTGTCTCGGCAGGTGGAACGAAAATAGGTCCTAGCGGCAAGTCTGGCAGACATTCCAAGTTCGGCGGGATAGTCGACAGTGATCCTCCCTATTTCTAGGCAAGGATGCTCGAACACTCACGTGATGTAGGCAATACCTAGTAATCTCAGCGTAAACCTAACACAGGCAAGTCCATTTGGTTGGTGATCCCTCTTAGCCGCTGAAACTTGTGGACTGGTATGGAACCAAGTTAGTCACGCCCCAACATGTTGTGAACGTGCTTAACCCTTTCGTGAGCCTTGCGCACTTTCGTGCCCGAGAAATGGATTCTCACAACTGACTGGTGTAGACTAATCGAAAGAATGAAGTGCAATAGATTAAGCAAACTTCGAAATTTTATTGAAAACAACTTAAAACTAATACAACCGTTTCTTACAACCTACTTTACATACGTGCGCCTAAACCCTAGAAGAGTTGGGCCGCGACATCCAAACAACTCCAACCTATCTAGCTACATCTCTGATGTGCGGTTGTTCAAACACACATCCCCTCACACCTCGTCATGCCCTTATACCCTTACAAGCATTGGGTATATATAGGGCTCATGGCCTCAGTTTGAGTCCTCTTGAAGTAGAAGTTCTTAAAGTATATTTACATTAAATACAGACTCCTTTTTGAATTAAATATGGACTCCTTGGACGTTGCCTTCTTCTACAAGTAAGGATAAGTGCCCCTACTTATCGATCTTGGATCAGCTCTACCGGCCGCTACAGGCTTCAGAAAATTGCAAGACTAAGCTTATTGGGCTTAGGAAACTGCCCTCTTTCAATCGCGACCCATCTTGGCTAAGTCGGTATATCTCCTGCCTGGGCAGCACTTGGCGGTAATGCTGCTTCGGCAGCATCCTTGGCGGCAATGCTGCTTCGACAGCATCCTTGGCGGCAATGCTGCTTCGACAGCATCCTTGGCGGCATCTGGAACTGCTTCAGTACATCTCCTTTTGTTCCATCTTTCATTTCCTCTTCTCTCCTCTCCTTGCTACAGCACCTGAAAATATAAACTAAACTAAAACGGTAACTTTTCTCAACCAAACATAAAATATTCAATAAAAGCATGGTAAAAGAGAAGATATTGTTATAATGCATGCAATGCACCTAAATATGTCTAAATGAGCTTAAGAACAACAATAATAAGGGCAAGAATGTGTTCACAATATAGAACTTGTGGACAATCTACACACCCCAAAACTCGAACTATTGCTTGTCCTCAAGCAATCCAACCTAAATAGTAAATCTGCCCTTTTCACAAAATTAATAGAAAACATTAGCCTTTAACTTGATTTCTTACCTCAAGGTCGTGGCACCTATTTTTATGTTAGTGATAGGGAATGACATGAAATAACTTAGGTTTATATTTTCTTAATTCCAGTGCAGTGTGTGCAGGTCTGTGTTCATGCTAAATATGCTGAAATTACTAAGTTAACAAAGAATGCCTAAAGTAATTAAATGACTAAAGAGGAAACAAGTTGCTGCCTTGGCAGCACAGTTGGGCATTTTTGTAATCTTTTTCTGATCATGGCTTTAAGGGCTTCAGCTCATCACAACTATTCTCTGGGACTGAAGCTAAGATAGGTGCACTCTATGAAACTTCGAACCCTTTGAATAGAGTCATCCTGTGAAGGCTTTCATTCACTCTTGCTAATTTGTCAGTCACTTAGTTTAGATATGTGGACTTTGATAGCAGCGGAGTGTCCTTGCTCATGATCATTTCTAGATCCTGTTTCGGGCACCTCTAGGGTATTTAAACTTCATGCCTAGAGCCTGTTTCGGGCACCTCTAGGGTTTTCACCATCTTTGATGTGCTGCCCTGTGTTGCCGTGGCGGCAAACCTGTATCCAATCAAGGAATTTTTATTAAGTAAGGCAGGCAATGTTAAACTCAGAACTCAAGAAAAAATTCAGCATTTATCATACATGTGTAAAGATAATTGGCAGAAAGAAAAAATTTCTAAGTATTTTTCATGCTTCTTCCCATAGTTAGGGTAAATTTTTTTAGTATGGTGCGAATATAAGTAGTCGGCTTTTCTATCATAGGCACAAGTTTTTAAACTAAAATTTTTTACTTCATTAAGTGCTAGAGGGCAGAATTTACATATGATCCTAAATGCTACTAAATGAACCTAAAACAAAGAGGACTATTCCCCCCCAAACTCAAGGTTGGCATTGTCCTCAATTCCTCTACACAAAACAAAAATAGAAAATAAAACATAAAATAAAAATAAAAAATAGAAAAGGAAAATAGAAAAAAGAAAAATAGAAAAATAGCATAAAACATAAAAATTAAAAAGAAAAGAAAAGAAAATGGTGTTATAGACTGGCGGAGTTCCCCTCTGTTGCTGCTGCATTAGAGGAGGATGCTGAGGAGGTGGGCAGGACTAGGCGGCGCGTAGCAGATGGTTTGTCGGTTGGGCTCTTCTTCTTGCTACGCGATGGTTGGATGCGGCTGGGGGTGGGTTTCTTGGATGGTCCTTCAGGTCCTCCACCACGAGGTCACTTTCTCTTTCTTGCTGCCTCTGTCGGTTCATCATCAAGGGAGTCTGAGATCTCCATGTCTGAGTAGCCGGTATCTTTGGCAGCAGCCTCTTTGCTACTGGGGAGGCAGCGGTGGTCTCCTCCTCCTTTTCTAATTCAGATGAGAAGAAGAGGTCATATGGCTAGATGGGAGTTGGAGAGGTCCTTCATTTTGGGGCGGATGTGCGGCCCCTCCCTGTCGGCGGCTGCAGGAGTAGCAGCTGGTCTAGGTGTAATATGAACTGGCTTGGACGCTGCTAACTCCGTTGGGAAGGCGGGCAAATGTGGGCCGCCGTCTTGGTACTTGTCAAGCATGTAGCCCACAAAGGCCTCTTGCACGCCCGCCACATATTTGGTGAAGATCACCTGTTTGTGCTCGATCCTTTGGCAGCTTTCTACTAGGCTGCGCAGCAGGGGGATCACGGTAGACGGAGGGCAGCTTCAGTACTATCCACTGCTGCTAGGATGGCGGTAGCTTGGGACGGTGGCTGGGCGGTGGAAGGTGTGTTTGGCTCCGGGTTCTACATCATCAACTGGCGTGCCCTTCTTTTCCATCCTTCATTGGCAGGAAGAATTTTGTCCTTGAGGTGCGGCGACACGCGAAAATTGGCCCAAAGGCCTGTAATGAGTGCAGGGAATAAGAGGGGTCCCTTGGCGTTTGGCTTTTCTACATGGGCATAGATCTCCCTTAGGATCACTTCGCCAACATTGATTTGTCGCCCCTTCATGATGTTGTAGATAAGGGCGAGTCGCGGCCTGTTGACTGTCGATCCATGCGTGGTGGGCATCAGGTGGCGTTGGACGAAGTTACTCCAAAGGACTGCTTCCGGTAACAAGTCACGGCGGTTGATTGACCCATTGTTCTTGCCTATTAGCCACTTGGTGTTTGGCTTACAGATCTCTCTCTTGATCTTGTTGTAGTCAGCCGCCGTTAGGTAGGACTCCCATTCTTCATGTGGGCTGTCGCAGACTTCTATGTTGTAGAAGCTGTTGATCATGTCTGCTGTAAATTTGAGACCTTCTCCGCGGATATACACAAAAGGATTTCCCGGTGTTGGTTTGTGGGTGTAGATCTCTCGCACATGGTTGTTGTTGATTCCTTCTGGATGTCGTGCGAACTAGTCCCGGCTCATGTTGTGTATCCTTTCGAACAGTAAGGGTTCAAGACCAAAATCCCTATCAGGCTGGGTATATTGAAATCCCATTTCCTCCCATAGTTGCCGCTCTCTATAGTATTCCTTGTAGGTTGCCTTGACAGCTGGGTTCAAGAACCTCTTGAAAAGGGGTTTGGTGGTGGCGGCGGGTTGCTGTGATGTGGCTATAGTCGTGAGGCGGTTGTTTTTCCTAAAGAAAGAAACAATAACGTGAAAGAAAATAAAGTAAGGGAAATCTTGAAGGCAAAGATAGCAGAAAGAAATCAGAGTAAAGAAGAAAGCAAAGTGAAGAACGGGGAGAGAATAATTGGCCTTATATAGCCGCTTCTCTCCGCTACCTTGGCGGGCACGCTGTCAACGGACGACAATTTTTGCGGTGTGAATAACGGGATTCTAGCCGTTACGCATATATCTGTTCCGCCTTTTACGGCAAAATATAGCCATTGTGGCTAGCCGTTATGCTCATCTATCTTGGGCTGCCTTGGCCACTAGTTGGGCTTCTCCTTTTATTCATTTATCTTTCCTTCATTCCTAACCTGAAATAAATTAAAAGCAAAATTTAAATAAAAATGAAATCTAATGTAACGCCCTGATTTTGGGCCTAGAAGTTTTAGAGTTTGAATCGGACCGGTCGAGAACGATTCGAATCTTTAAAGGAGTTTGAATCGGACCGCTCTCTTTACCAATATGCACCTGAGCTGATTCCTAGCAAGCGAGAAAGATGTGAACATTTTTGTTACGTTCTAGTGGCGGATGTGAAGACCTATATGCTCGCAGCCGATTATACTGATTTCGATGTCTTGGTCACTCGAGCCAAGGACATTGAGCTGAATCTTGGTTTGGCGAGTCGAGCAGGAGGATCTAGCTCGGGGAAGCGAGCTGCAGAGCGTGATCTTGGTAGAGACTGCTATAAGGGGCATAAGGATAGAAGGCCACATGGAGATGCTAGACGTGGGGGTGGTAACCCTGGGAGAGGTCAGCAAGGACCAAATGCTTTCTTGAGGACTCCTGAGTGTAACTGGTGTGGTATGAGACATGTTGGTGAGTGTTGGGGTAATCTGGGTACATGTTGGAACTGTGGTAATCGAGGGCATATGAAGAAGGATTGTCCTCAGCCGTTGAGAGAGGGTCAGGCTCCGGTGAGAGCAGTTGAGCCACAGAGAGGTCGTGGGCGCGGCCGTGGTAATTTTCAGCACAGAGATGAGGGTGGAAGGAATGTGGCACATGTGGTGGCTGTTCAACTTGAGGGTGGTGGCCAGGCTCGCGTGTACGCCCATCGAGAGGGAAGGAATGACTCGGACGTGATCGCAGGTACCTTTACTTTGCAATCCTTGTCATTACTTTCTTTGATTGATTCTAGATCTACACACTCGTACATATTGCGTGAACATGCTCAAATGCTTGGTTTGCATGTTGAGTCTTTGGATGTTGGTATGCGTGTGACTAGTTCCTTCGGTGAGACGGTTGTAACAAGAAGATTGTATAGGAGGTTCCCCTTAATGGTGCAAGATCATATGTTTTTTGTCGATCTTATGGAATTGCCATTCTATGGTTTTTGACATAATTCTTGGCATGGATTGGCTTGTTGAGCATAGAGCCGTTGTGGATTTTGAAAGCAAGTGAGTTTCGCTGAAACTTGCGGATGATTACGAAGTTGTGGTGGTGGGAGAAAATGTGAAGTTTCTATCCAATGCGGTGTCGACTCTTGAAGCAAGCCGGATGTTGCGTCGAGAGTGTGAGGCTTACCTAGCCTTTGTTATGAATCCTAGTTCAAAAGAGGTTCGCGTTCAGGATATAAGGACCGTGTATGAATTCCCTGGAGTGTTTCCGGAGGAATTACCGGGTTTGCCACCTAGTCGAGAGGTTGAATTTGGAATTGAGCTGTACAAGAACACAACTCCGGTGTCCATTGCTCCCTATCGCATGACACCCAAAGAGTTGAAGGAGCTGAAGACGCAACTTCAAGAGTTGCTTGACCGAGGCTTCATTCGGCCTAGTGTGTCACCTTGGGGTGCACCGGTCTTGTTTGTTAAAAAGAAAGATGGCACGATGAGGATGTGCATTGATTACCGTCAACTGAATAAGTTGACCGTCAAGAACAGGTATCCTTTGCCGAGGATTGATGATCTTTTTGATAAGTTTCGAGGAGCGGTTGTGTTTTCAAATATAGATTTGAGGTCAGGGTACTATCAGTTAAAGGTGAAGGATGTGGATGTGCCGAAAACAGCCTTTCGAACGAGATATGGGCATTATGAATTTCTAGTGATGTCGTTTGGATTGACGAATGCTCCTGCTGCTTTCATGGATATGATGAATAGGGTGTTCCATGAATTCTTGGACAAGTTCGTTGTGGTGTTCAGCGATGATATCCTTGTGTACTCTCGTATTGAGGAAGAGCATGAGGGTCATTTGAGGATTGTCTTGCAAGCGCTGTTAGAAAATCAGCTTTATGCTAAGCTGAGTAAATTTGAGTTCTGGCTAAAGAAGGTTGTTTTTCTTGGCCATGTGGTTTCGGCTGAAGGGATTCGAGTTTATCCTTAGAAGATTGAGGCGGTGATGAACTGGAAGCCTCCTAGGTCCGTTCATGAAGTTCGTAGTTTCCTTCGATTGGCAGGTTACTACCGGAGGTTTGTGGATGAATTTTCTAAGATTGCTGCCCCTTTGACGAAGTTGTTGCAGAAGGATGTCAAGTATGAGTGGACGGAAGCGAGACATCAAGCTTTTGAAAAGCTAAAAGCAGCTTTGACGTAAGCTCCTATCTTGGTTCAACCTAAATCAGGGAAAGAGTTTGTGGTGTATAGTGATGCATCCTATGTTGGTTTGGGTGTGTGTTAATGCAAGAGGGTAAGGTAGTGGCTTATGCATCGCGACAGTTGAAAGTGCATGAGCACAATTATCCTACGCATGACATTGAGTTGGCTGCAGTGGTTTTTTCCCTAAAGATCTGGAGACATTACCTCTATAGTGAGAAGTGTACTGTGTACACGGATCATAAAAGTTTGAAGTATCTGGTGTCTCAGAAAGAGTTGAATCTTAGGCAACGACGTTGGGTGGAGTCGCTTAAGGATTACGATCTAACGATCAAGTATCAACTGGGGAAGGCCAATGTTGTGGCCGATGCCTTGAGCAGGAAAGTGGCGTTGGAGTTAAGAGCGATGTTTGCTAGCTTGAGCATATCGTAGGATGGTGGTCTTGTTGCTGAATTGCAAGTGAAACCATCTCTAGTTCAGTTGATAAAGGACAAACAATTGTTGGATGATTTCTTTGTGCCACATGTTCAGGATATTGCTGAAGGTAGGCCATCGGATTTCTGTTTCAATGTTGATGGTGTTTTATGTTTTGGGAGTCGGATAGTGGTGCCGAATGATGTTGAGTTGAGGCGCACTATTCTAACCGAAGCTCACAGTAGTCCTTTTGCTATGCACCCTGGTAGTACAAAGATGTATCGTGATCTGAGGGATGAGTACTATTGGGTGGGGTTGAAGAAAGATGTCGCTGAGTATGTTAGTAAATGCATAGTTTGTCAGTGAGTTAAGGCTGAACATCAATTTCCTTCAGGGTTATTACAGCCGTTAAGAATTCTTGAATGGAAGTGGGAGAGGATCACCATGGACTTTGTGTCTGGTTTGCCCTTATCGCCATCAAAGAAGAATTCTGTTTGGGTGATTGTGGATCGTCTTACGAAGTGTGCGCATTTCTTGCCTGTGCATACTACGTACACCTTAGATAAGCTTGCGGAGTTGTACATTACTGAGGTTGTACGGTTGCATGGAGTGCCAAAATCTATAGTGTCGGATAGAGATCTGAGGTTCACCGCATGGTTTGGGGAGTGTTTGCATCAAGCATTTGGTACGCGGTTGAATTTCAGTACTTCTTATCATCCACAGACGGATGGACAGTCGAAGCGTGTTATCCAAGTGCTTGAGGATATGTTGAGGTGCTGTGTTATTGAATTCCAAGGCTCTTGGGAGAAGCACTTGCCTTTGGTGGAGTTTGCTTATAATAACAGTACCAGACAAGTATTCAAATGGCACCTTATGAAGCTTTATACGGGAGGAAGTGCAGAACTCCTCTTTGTTGGGCTGAAACGGGACAAAAGTTGGTCTCGATGCCGACTTTGTTAAAAGGAACCACCGAAAAGGTGAAGCTCATTTGTGAGCGGTTGAAGGCAGCATCGGATCAGCAAAAGTCTTACGCGAATTTGAAGCGTAAGGAGATAGAATTTGCTGTAGGTGGTCGTGTGTTTTTGAAAGTTTCACCTTGGAAGAAGGTGATGAGGTTTGGCCGGAAGGGCAAGTTGAGCCCACGGTTCATTGGACCATACGAGGTGATAGAACGTGTGGGTCCTATTGCTTACAAGCTGAAATTACCTCAAGAGTTAGAAAAGATACATAATGTGTTTCATGTATCCATGCTTCGGAGGTATATATCGGATCTATCGCATGTTATGCCTGTGGAAGAGGTTGAGTTGAATCCAGATTTGACGTATGATGAGGAACCTGTTGAGATTCTGGATTCGGATAGTAAGGTTTTCCGAGGTAAGACCATCGAGCTGGTCAAAGTCTTGTGGAGACATCGTGGTGTTGAGGAAGCCGCGTGGGAAAGGAAGGAAGACATGAAGAAGCAATTTCCTTACCTCTTTCCTCCAGGTAAATTTCGAGGACGAAATTTCTTAAGAGGGGGAGAGCTGTAACGCCCTGATTTTGGGCCTAGAAGTTTTAGAGTTCGAATCGGACCGGTCGAGAACGGTTCGAATCTTTAAAGGAGATTTAGGGAACACCTAGTTTGAGATGCTTTAAAAATATCTAAAAATCCTCATTTATTATATGAATGATTATGGTGAAAACAATTTTACAAAATAAGGTTTGGAAATACTACATTTCGGTGTAGTGACCAAATCGCAGTTTTTGCAAAAGTTGACAAGTGACTGTTTTGTAAAGGATTGAATCTTTGAATCTTTAAGGAGCTAATTTACCAAAATGTTTTTAACCAGATTTCTCTTTATTTTGGGTGTTTTTATTAATGTTTTAATTAAGGGAAATAAGGATTATTAAAAAGAAAATCTATCTTTGACTTTTCATAACTACCTTACGTTAGTTTTCTCTCATTTCATTTTCTCTCAATTTCTAATCAGCCAAACACAATTCCTCCATCAATTAGCCTCTGATTTTCATTCCTTTTGATGAGATTTCAATCTCCTTTTGTTTCCTAATCTTTTCCACACCAAAATCTCTTGTTTTCACTTTGGATTTTCAAGAAAACTTGCCCAAATCAAGGAGAAATCAGCCATTAGAGGTAAGCTTCGTCCTTCTCCTCTAATGATCAGTTCTTTACTAAAATTCCCAAGTTATCAATCCTTTGTTAATGATTTTTGAGTTGCTTTAATGTTGGAAACATGAAATTGTGTCAAACCTCAAGATTCTTGGAGAGATCTTGATGATTTTCGTAACTATTTGTTAGGCTCTAATTTGAGGTTGATTTCTAATGTATTTTGGATGGTAATTGATGTTATAAATGAGGTTTTATCAAACAAATCCCGAATAAGTTTGGATTCCTAAGTTTTGCATGCTAGAATGGTAGTTTTTGGAGTGGTTTTGGTGTTCTGTTATAGCGGGGGTATAATGACGAGTTTATGTTGATTTTTGGTGTTGATTGAGGTTTAGAAATGTTTAGAAGTGATAGATCTTGGCTGGGCTTTGTTTTGGAAGAGTTTGGAGATGATTTTAGTTGTTTTTGGTGGCCGAAATGGTGCTTGTGAGTAGAGCAGCGGGTTTGCTTAGTTGGTTGATGATTTCAATGCATGATGATGCATTAATCCTCTGCTCTCATGTGTTATGAACAGGGGAGACATCTTCGGACGCCTTTGGTGTTGATCCGGAAGTGTCGGGAGCTTAGATAGCATTTCGGCAAACACGCGAAACGTAATCGGTGAGTGCGAATGGTTTTAGAAGTCCTTGAGGGACAAAGAAACAAGGTTTGGGGATTTAGGAAAGGTTTGAAACACCTTCCTAAGTCCAGAAGTAAGTATGGCTAGATTGCTCTTAATTATGTGGTGGTTGCCCTTAAAATGCTTTTACATGCTCTTGTTTTGAGATAGACAAATTCCTACTATTTTTATGCATGATTTGTAGCATGAGATGATGCTTCGAAGAGATTTCATATGATAGCATGTGCATTGAAGAGTTTCGAGATTATGATTTAATGCAAGCATGTATTATGATTTTGAAATGAGATGGGAAAGATTTGAGAAATGTTGCATGAAAAACAGTAGGTGAGATGATGTTTTGACATAATATATTGGCATAGAAGATGAGATACTTACTGGATATAATTGATCGATCAATAGGATGAGAGTGCACTATAATCTAAAAATTCGTACGTGCTCTTTGGAGTTGGGCAATGGGGGTAGTGCCATCCCAATCCAAAGTGAGAATCCGATGATGAGAGATACCATCGGGGTAGGACTTGGTGAAATACCCAAGCTTTGTGGCGATGAGAGATACCGCCATGAGAATCCAGTGATGAGAGATTCCACCGGGGTAGGACTTGACCTTGAGTCAAGCTAATCCGCATATCCGAGTAATGATGAAATGTGAAATGCCAATATAATATATGAAAATGTATTTGATTCACATGTACCTAATGTTGAGATGATTTATGCTATGAGAAATGTATATGAGATTTGTTTATGAAATGCTTTACTTTCCACAAGCATGTGTATGGCCTTGCCATGAGTTTTGCATTGGTTTAAATGCATGAGATAGAATAGAGGTACATGTGTTTTCAAATGGAGATTTGCTTTGAAATGGTTTTCAAGCATGAGATAGAATGAGCATGTTGTTGAAAATGGCTTTTGAGAAAGTGTTTTGAATAATGCATTATTGTGTTGGTTTTCTTTAGAGCATGCCTCACTAAGCAAACATGCTTACGCTCTCTTTACCAATAATGCAGATAATTGAAGTGTTTTGGGCAGCAAGAGGGTTAAGAACATCCAAGGAAGTGTAAAGCTCATGCATGGTGATGTTTTTACACACTTTAGTATTGGTATTTGGCAATGGGGTTTCAAGGTTGTATTTGGGAGATGTGTTTTGGACTCCCTATGTTTGTAGTAAGTTTGTTATGGCTTTTGTGATTTGTAAATGGTCCTAAATGGTTTGGTTGGAGGTTTGAGTTCTATATTTGGTTTTTGTGGTTAGGAAGCATGCATATAGTTTGAATGTTCATGTGTTTGATGCCATTTTTTAGCTTAAGCTTCTCAATTATGTTCTCTATTGTTTAAACAAGTTGCTAGCATGTTAAAGTATGATTAGGAGCATGTTTGATTGTGTTATGATGTGGAAAACCAGAAATTTCTGCTGGTGCAGGGCAGGGTGTATCGAAACACCCTTATCTGTTTCGAAATGGGGCCCCAAAATGGCCATAGTGTTTCGGAACGAGTAAAGGTGTTTCGGAACACTTTGGCTACTAGAGAGGCATGTTCCGATACTGGTCTCGGAACGCACCCGAGAACCGAAACAATCAACACCGTTTCGATACGGGCGTTTTGGTACGAAGGTCAGCGTTCCGGAACGGTTGACCGTTGGTCTGTGCATTTGAATTGTTTCAAATTCTCATGTTTTACATTTTAGTCCTGAATGTTGTGGTTGCAATTGCTTGAGCTTGGAATGTCCTTTTAAGCTGAAATTTGACAGAGAGGCATGAAACATGACTAATTACCTATTGGTAAACTTAAAATCTGCAAAGTCCTTATTGTTGCGTGTAAAATAGTCTATCGCAATTATAGTGCAAGTGTACACGACGCAAGTAGTAAAGTGATACGAAGTATCAGATATCGTCTCCACAGGGATTGGGCTAATGACTTCACCTTGTTTACTGCACGAAAGCAAAGGAAGTAATTAAGAGTTGTCACGAGAATAATAAGGTAAAAACGTAAAATAAAGGATTGAGAAATCAAGATAGAGAGAATGGGCTGGTATTGAGTTGCTCAGTAGTGCAGGTATTGAATTGCTTAGGATCTCCAGTTCTGTCGTCGCTCCCGTCGCCGACAGCACCTGTCGCGGCGTCTGTCCGTTGGCAGTCGCGGCAGCAGACACACCAACTCCTTACTTCAAGCTTGGCAAGAATCCCAGATCTGCCTTGCCCTATCCCTAGGCACAAGTCTGTCGATGATCACGTCTTTGATGATACCTCCCGGCGTGAATCGAAGGATGAACACCGATGTGTATGAATTCTTCCTTAGCCACTTAACCTCGCCCTATCCCTAGGCACGAGATGGTTCAACTATAAACTAGAGAACGCGCTCTTATCTCTTTCGTATACTTAACTCTCCCGATGCTAAGTAAATGGATAACCTCACAATGCTCTCCCGATGCTCTTGCAAGATATTAAAACCAAGATAAAAGAACTTGAAGTTTATTTTATTGAACTTGAAAAATCCTAAAACAACGCAACCCTTGCAACTACTTTACAAAACAACCCGTAGCCCTAGGGGGAAATTAGAACATATCGATGACAGGTAAACGGCAGGGGGGTTTAGGTTCTCGGTTATGGGGTAGAATGAGGGATCTCCCCTCCTAGGTTAAATCTATGCCCTTATATAAGCTTTGGGCTCAAGTTATCTAAGGTAACAAGGATTACAACTTTAATTAGAAGTAAGATTCTAATAAAGACTTAATCTCTAAGTCTCCTACTTTGCAGCCGCCATCCTTGTTTCTAGGAATTTCCTCTCCTTGAGCTTTGGCTTGACATATCTTTTGATCCGGGGCTTGGAAAAATATTTGGCTTTCACACGACAGACGAGCAGATTTTTCTCTATCTATCGAGGTCCACTTGACTTTTCCTCTTCATAAATCTGCTGTCACCATGCTGTCACGACAGGTCATTGACAGGTTCGTCTCCTTTGGCTGCTTGTCCAGTTCCGCTCTCCTGCTTCTCTGCCCTGCGCCTGCCTTCATCGTCAACTATGACAGATACCTGCAAAAATAGCCATCTTTTAGTAGAATCCGTGTCTTTTATATAATTGTGATGTTTTATTGAAAACTAACCTAAATGCAATGCAATGATGCTTGAATGCAGCAGAAATATGGGTTAAAAAGGGTGTAAATAATAGAACTTTTACACACTCAACACACCCCCAAACTCAAGTTTTTGCTTGCCCTCAAGCAATGAAGAAAAAAAATGAATATATATTTTTTTGTGTTGGCCTTCAAACAGTGAACTGTCCCTTACCCGTCGCTCATTCTCTATGACGGCAGCAACCTGTCGGAAAGGTTAGGATCTGTCCGGAATCTCCCTATAGTCCTCGTGCAGTGTGTGCATGCTTGTGAACAGTTATATGCTAAGACTCTTTTAGTTTCACTAGAATAATTGACTTTAGCTTGTTTAGAGTTTTTCCTACGAGATTGCTTTCTTTTTTTCTTACTAGAGCCAGAATTGGGCACCTCTAGTTATTTCTTTTTTTTTTTTTCAAACTTCTTCTCTTTTACTAGAGCCAGTATTTCAGGCACCTCTAGTTAACTGTCTAGAGCCGGTGATAGGCACCTCTAGAAGTTTTTCTCTGGTTATCTGCCTAGAGCCGGTGGTAGGCACCTCTAGGTTTCCTGAGATTCTAGTCTCTTTTCTACTCTAAGTGCTAAGTTTTCCTATTCTAGTTTGGCTAAAAGAAATCTAAGCAGTATAACAGTCACAAAAAGTGTTTAAGTTGTCAGAACTATAGAAAGGCTCTAAACTTTTCCTTAACCTGTCCTAAGGATGCTGCCACGACAGAGCTGTCATGACAGGTAAGTTAACTTCACAGTTTTAAGCCAACAGTTTTAATTTTCTGCGTTTTTTTTTTTTTTTTTAAGAATTTAAATAAAAAGACACAACAATAATTAAAAGATGTGCTAAAGACTCCATTAATGATGGAGGGTTGCCACCCCCAAACTCAAGGGTTGCATTGCCCTCAATACAAAATGACATGAAAAAAAAGTACATCACAAAATATAAAGGCAGGCAGCAATAAGAGACAATAAATACTTAAATTTTCACGTGCTGCTCTCACTGCTGCTGCTGACGCGGATCTGATGGCGGCGCCTGCGCTGAGGAGGGGGCTGGACAGGTTCAACAGCAGGTTGCTCAATAGGTTCATCGGCCTGTTGAAGGGCAGGTTGCTCCACTAGTCTGACATCGGAACTGCTGCTGCTGTCCCAGCTGTCACTCGTGATGGCTTTGGACAGCCTTCTTTTGTCGGCCACATGCTTAATTCGTTTCACTCTTGTGAAGGCGCTGTCCAAATTCCTCCGGACAATAGGGCTGTCATCAGTGGCAGCTCGCTTTGTTCCTCGAGGGGAAGTGTCTGCCAAGGGGCTGCCGGCTGCCGTCGGGGATGGTGTGGAGGAGGCAGATTCTCCGTGGGGAGAGACAGGTGGTGTGGGAGTGGGGGAGGGTATATTGAAATAATGGGCGGGGAAGGTGGGGAAATTGACATCCGTATAATTCAAAGTATTGGTAATGAAATTTACCGTAGCATTGGAGAAGTCACGGATGAAAGTCATTAAGCCCATCTGGCGCTCCTCTACCCTCAGGATGGCAGCAAGGATCTGGGCGTTCTGATCTGTCGGAGCGGTGTTGGTGGCAGCTTCTGGGGCAGGTTCGGTGGCCGGCTCATCATCAGACTCAGCAGGAGGGGCGTTTGGGTCGAAGGCGTTGATGGGAGATGCAGCTACGACCTCCATGAGGCTGGAGATGTTGCTGTCTGTCCAGCCGCTGACCTTCTTAATTTTGTCGGATGGCTCCTCTGGTACGGCAGCACAGCGGCAGAGGGCAGTGATGGTCGACGGTAGGCATAGTCGCGAGTCCGAGCGGAATGCACAATCGAGGATGCTGTCCCTCATGTACCTGCCCACGTTAATGGGCCTGTCATGCATGATAGAGTGGATGAGGGCCAACCGCTGCCTGTTGACTGTTGTGTGGTGAGATGAGGGCAGGATACGCTTTTTGATAAACGCGTTCCATAGTTTTGCCTCCGGGAGTAGCTGCCCTCTGTTGACAGAGTGGGGGTTCTTCTTACTGGTGCTCCATGTCGTTCCTGCTTCTGTCAACTGCCTCATGACAGCATCATGTCCGGCAGCGTCGAGGGTGTCCCAAAATTGTTGATGAGCATCATCGTTGGGGCCAAGGAAGAGGCCGAAGACATGGTTGATGCTGCTGGCGGTGAAAGGAACTGTCACTCCTCGAACGGTGACAGATGTCGCCGTCTTGCTGTCGATCGCCGCATAAAACTCCCTGACCAGGGTGTCATTAAGTTCTGCCGGCTGTTCGGCAAAATCCTCCCAAAGTTGTGCTGTTATGGCCCTCATTATGAACGGCCGGAGTCCCATATGGGGGGCATCTCTGTTATAGATGAAGCTCCGCTCCTCCCATAGTTCCTTGTTAGCGAACGGGGCTGCTGCTGCTGAAGAAGAAGCGGCAGCGGTGTTTTGTCGGGTTTGTCTTGAAGACATGTTTTTAGTTGCAAGGGCTGCAAATGAAAGAAAAATAGATAAAACTAGAGGAGAGTAGCAAGAGAGAAAATCTGAAGTGATGAAAAGTGAAAGGGAGAAGGGGGTTTTATAGCTGTTTGGGAGCTGCCCATTTAATGCCGCAACGGCAGGCGAGAATAACGGGGCGGCAGATTGAATATAGCGTGTCTGACGCGTCTGACACGTTTTAATGCGTCTGCTGTGCGTCTACCGCACGCTTCTCCGTCTGCCGTGTCAGTCTGTTGATAGCCTGTCTTGTCCGTCTGTTGCGGCAGCTGAACGGCAGGCTTTAATGAATGGGCTTTAGTGGGCTTGATGAATGGGCGGTGGGCTTGGGCCACTTCTTCTTTTCTTCTTGACTCCTTTATTTCCTAAAAACTGAAATTATAAACCAAAACATTATTTGAATAGAATAAACCTAATTTCCTAATAATAATAAAATGAATAAAAATAAAAATTAGGTTAAATTAGTGATGCCTTGTGGGGCATCCTCTAAAGTAACCACTTCCTGTAGTCTTGGGGCTTCAGTCCCCTGATAGTGCTTGAGGCGTTGTCCATTGACTTTGAATTGGTGCCCATCTTTTAATGATTGAATTGTAATGGCACCATGGGGAAAAACTTGAACCACTTGGAACGGGCCAGACCATCTAGATTTTAGCTTCCCTGGAAAGAGTTTCAACCTAGAATTAAACAATAACACAAGCTGCCCTGGGCAGAACTGTCGTGGCAGCAACTTCTTGTCATGCCACTTCTTAGTCTTTTCCTTGTAGATCCTTGCATTGTCGTAGGCCATTGTCCGTAATTCTTCGATTTCGTTCAGATCCAATAACCTTTTCTGGCCGGCCTTATCCAAGTCCATGTTCACTGCCTTAATTGCCCAATATGCCTTGTGCTCGATCTCGACAGGCAGGTGACAGGTTTTCCCATAAATCAGTCGGAATGGAGACATGCCCAATGGAGTCTTGAAAGCTGTCCTGTATGCCCATAATGCATCATTCAGAAGTAAAGACCAGTCTTTCCTAGTTGGTTTAACCATCTTTTCAAGGATGTTCTTCACTTCCCTATTTGATATCTCAGCCTGTCCATTGGTCTGTGGGTGGTATGCTGTCGCGATCCTGTGCTTGACACCATATTTTTTCAAAGCGGCAGCAATTACCCTATTATCGAAATGTCTCCCTTCATCACTGATAATCGCTCTAGGGATGCCAAATCTAGAAAAAATGTTTTTGTGCAGAAACTTTTGGACCGTTTTGGCATCATTCTTTTGCGTTGCGATTGCTTCTACCCACTTGGAGACATAGTCCACTGCTAGGAGGATGTAAAGGTTTCCACACGAGGATGGAAAAGGTCCCATAAAATCAATCCCCCAAACATCAAAGATCTCTACTTCTAAAATATTCTGCAGTGGCATCTCGTTTCTCCTCGAGATGTTACCTGTCCTCTGGCACCTGTCACAGTTTCTGTAAAATTCCTGTGCATCTTTATAAAGTGTCGGCCAGTAGAACCCTGACTGCAGCACCTTGGCAGCCGTTTTATTTCCTCCTAAGTGACCTCCATATTGTGAAGCATGACAGTGATGGAGAATGTCTTCTTGTTCTTCTTGTGGTACACACCTTCTTATAACCTGGTCTGCCGTCATGGCTGTCGCGACAGCTATTGCGGCAGCAAAGAGTTGTTCATCTGGGAAGGTCTCAAGTATTTGTGTCTCATCTAAAGGTAGACTCTGTCCCATGTCCAACCTCGACAAGTGGTCTGCCACTTGATTTTCTGTCCCCTTTTTGTCTTTGATCTCAAGGTCGAATTCTTGTAATAGCAAGATCCATCGTATCAACCTAGGCTTTGCATCCTTCTTTGCAAACAAATACTTGAGGGCAGAATGGTCGGTGTGTATTATAACCTTCGTTCCAAGTATGTAAGAACGAAACTTGTCGATGGAGAACACCACAGCTAACAGCTCCTTTTCTGTGGTGGTATAGTTCACTTGGGCTTCATTTAATGTTTTGCTGGCATAGTATATGACGTGAAACAGCCTGTCCTTGCGCTGTCCAAGTGCTGCCCCGACAGCATAGTCACTAGCATCACACATGATCTCAAACGGTTGTGTCCAGTCTGGTGGCTGTACTATGGGGGCTGTCACTAATTTTTCCTTCAGAACCTTGAATGCTTCAGTACATTCTTTGTTAAAGTCAAAGGGTCGGTTCTGCTCTAGGAGATGACATAGAGGCTTGGTGATTTTTGAGAAATTTGCAATGAATCTCCTATAAAAACCAGCATGTCCTAAAAAACTTCTAATGCCCTTGACAGTTGTTGGTGGCGGCAGCTTTTCAATGACCTCTATTTTTGCCCTGTCGACTTCTATCCCACGGCAGCTAATCTTATGGCCTAAAACTATCCCTTCATCTACCATAAAATGGCATTTTTCCCAATTAAGAACAAGATTAGCTTTTTCACATCTTTCAAGTACCTTTTGAAGGTTGCCGAGGCAGCTCTCAAAATTGTCTCCAAAAACGGAAAAATCATCCATGAAAATCTCAAGGAAGTCCTCTACCATGTCGGAGAATATTGCCATCATGCACCTTTGGAAGGTGGCAGGTGCGTTACAGAGGCCGAATGGCATCCTCCTAAATGCGTATGTTCCGTAGGGGCATGTGAAGGTCGTTTTCTCTTGATCTTCTGGTGCAATAGCAATTTGGTTATAACCTGAATAACCATCAAGGAAACAATAATAAGATTTACCCGCTAATCTATCAAGCATTTGATCAATAAAGGGTAAAGGAAAGTGGTCCTTTCGGGTAGCTTTGTTAAGCTTCCGATAGTCCATACAAACCCTCCAACCGGTCACAGTCCTGGTTGGGATTAGCTCATTGTTTTCGTTGGTTATCACTGTCATTCCTCCTTTCTTTGGAACACATTGCACCGGGCTTACCCATTTGCTGTCGGAGATGGCGTAAATAATACCAGCGTCTAACCATTTAATTATCTCTTTACGCACTACCTCCTTCATCGCAAGGTTTAACCGCCTCTGGGCATCAATAGTCGGCTTATGGTCTTCCTCTAATAGGATTTTATGCATACAGATTGCCGGACTAATGCCCTGAATGTCTGCTATCGTCCATCCAATTGCCTTTTTGTGCTGTCTTAACATGTCGACCAGCTGTCGCTCCTATTCCTGTGGCAGCTTAGCAGAGATGATTACGGGCAGTGTTTTATCACAACCAAGATAAGAATATTTAAGCTGCCCTGGCAGGGGCTTAAGTTCTAAGACAGGTGGTTCAACAGTAGATGGCTTTTGGATTAAATGGTTACCCGAAGTGTAATTCAAGGGTTCGAATAACTTACCTGGACGATGGTCTAACCAGTCGACCTCCTCTTGACCTGCAGTGTCAGATGTATCGGATGCAGAGGAGTCACTGTCGTCGAAGCTGTCGTCGTTGCTGTCGTGGCAGGTCTTTAAGTGACTGTCGCAGCAGTGACCAAATTTTGTATCACGGCAGCCCGACCTGATGCAAGGGTAATCAAAGGTCACCTCAATGATGGCCTTGCACTCTTCGTCCAAATCAGCACGTTTCATTGATTGGAGAACATTCAACTTAATCTCTTGATCGTTTACTCGCATGGTGAGTTCTCCTCTCTCCACATCAATCAGTGATCTTCCCGTGGCTAAAAAGGGTCGTCCTAGGATGACTGGTGCGTTTTCGTCTGCCTCACAATCTAAAATAAGAAAGTCAGCAGGAAATATAAACTTATCCACTCTTACCAGAATGTCTTCAATCTTTCCCTCTGGATGAACGTAAGAGCGGTCGGCTAACTGTAGGGTAACGGTCGTGGGCCGCGCCTTGCCAATACCTAGTTTCTGAAAAACAGATTTGGGCATTAGATTAACACTAGCACCTAGATCACAAAGTGCCTTACCCACAAATTTGTCACCGATTACACAAGGTATGAGGAAACTCCATGGATCCTTCTTCTTCTGGGGTGGCTGCCGATGAAGAATACTCATGCAACCATCTGCCATCCTTACCGTTTCAAACTCCCCAAGTTTGTATTTCTTGGACATGACATCCTTGAGAAATTTAGCATAACCGGGCATTTCCCTAACAGCATCTAACAACGGAATATTAATCTGAACCTGTTTAAAAATATCATAAATCTTTTTAAGTTGAGATTCTTGCTTAGCTTGCTTTATCCGTTGAGGAAAGGGTGGTGGGGGGCGGTAGTCAGCAACACGTCCTTCCCACTGCATACGAATCTGAGGACGATGTTCTTCATTTTTCTCCTCTGTCGCTTCTGCTGTCGTGGCAGGCTCATCGGCAGCAGTCTGTTTGTCACCTGTCGGGTCAGCTTCCTCGGCAGGTTTATCCAAGGCAGGTTCCTTTTCTGTTTCAGCTTCTTTTTCCGGCCCTGGTAACTTTTTCCCACTCCTAGTAGTGATCACCTTACATTGCTCATGTGGGGGCGGTCTAGCATTTTCAGTATTGCTAGGGAAACCTCCATTCTGCCTCGGCTTGATGTGCTGGGACACCTGACCCATTTGTGTCTCTAGAGATTTCAAGGTCGCCTCATGATTTGTCATCCTCATCTTGGTTTCATCCATAAAGTTTTCCGTCTTTTTGACAAACTGATTAATATTCTCCATATATGTACCAGTCTGAGACATAAAAGTGGCCAGAGTCTGTTCCAATACACTGCTTGTGGCAGGTGGCGGCTGCTGTTGCTGCTGCGACGGCAGGTTCTGTGGCAGGTGTTGCGGCTGCTGTTGCTGTCGCGTCAACAATCGGGGACCCCCTTGATTCTGATTATGCACTTGCGGATTCAGCGCATTGTTAGGGTTACTCCAAGAAAATTTGGGATCTTTCCTCCAATTAGGATTGTAGTTGTTGGAATTGTAGCTTGGCTTGTAATTTCCAACATATTTTCCCTCTTCTATATTTATAGGGCATTCATCCTTACTATGATTTCCCTCACAAGTAGTACAAACTTCCTCGACAGCAAATCCTCGTACGTCCTCTTCATTCAATAAGTGTTTCATGGCTTTAGTAAGGAATGCTACCTGTGATTTCATAGTGCTGTCGGCCTCATAGTCCTTGACAGCTAATACCCGTTTACCCCCTCTTCTAGCAGTCGGAAACTGCTCCTCATTCTTGGCCAGGTTTTTCAAAACTTGCAGGGCCTCATCCGGATCTTTATCCAATAATAATCCATTCGCTGCAGAATCAATTCGGATGCGAGTTTGTAGATTGGCAGCATTATAGAACTTTGTAACCTGATTCCAGACGGGGAATCCATGCATAGGGCAGTTTCGAAGAAGAGTAGTAAACCTGTCCCAGGCCTCGTGCATTGGCTCGTCATCTTCCTGTTGAAAAGTAGCAATTTCATTACGTAATCGCTCAGATAAATGCGAAGGATTAAAACGAGATAAGAATTCACGAGTTAGATCTGCCCAAGTCATAATAGAACCCGGTGTTAGTTTATTCCACCAAGTTTTAGCTCTGTCTCTCAATGAGTGAGGGAATAATCGGAGCCTCAGTATCTCCGGACTAACTCCTGGTAGTCTAAACGAACCACAGATCTCCTGGAACGTTTTGAGATGCTCCCTAGCATCTTCTGTCGCAGAACCACTAAACTGTCCGGCGTTGTTGATCATACTAAACATGACAGGTTTAAGCTCGAAGTTATCAACATCAATATCCGGTAGCGTGGTCTCCAGCTCTACATGATCATTCAGCATGTAGTCACGACATGACCGTCGTCCACCTGCTGCGGGCGGATCGGCGACAGGTGGGTTATTATTGCCAAGGGGTGGTATGAATCCACCAGCAGGTTGGTTATGGGCCATCTTCTCTAGCTGTTCTTCGAGATATTCGTTTCTGTCTAAAAGTCGGCGAAGTTGTTTCTTGAGATTGAAGGAACGTTCGATCTCCGGATCTAATTTATACTCAGGATCTTCACCTCTTTTCGATCTGCGCATAAACAAGAAAACCTCGTGAAAAGCAAGAGTTGAAAACACAAAAGAAAAATTAAAGAAAAATAAAAACGAAAAAAATAAAATAAAAAGTGCAATAAAAGAAAGATGTAGTTATGTTGCCAATCCCCGGCAACGGCGCCAAAAACTTGTTGCGTGTAAAATAGTCTATCGCAATTATAGTGCAAGTGTACACGACGCAAGTAGTAAAGTGATACGAAGTATCGGATATCGTCTCCACAGGGATTGGGCTAATGACTTCACCTTGTTTACTGCACGAAAGCAAAGGAAGTAATTAAGAGTTGTCACGAGAATAATAAGGTAAAAACGTAAAATAAAGGATTGAGAAATCAAGATAGAGAGAATGGGCTGGTATTGAGTTGCTCAGTAGTGCAGGTATTGAATTGCTTAGGATCTCCAGTTCTGTCGTCGCTCCCGTCGCCGACAGCACCTGTCGCGGCGTCTGTCCGTTGGCAGTCGCGGCAGCAGACACACCAACTCCTTACTTCAAGCTTGGCAAGAATCCCAGATCTGCCTTGCCCTATCCCTAGGCACAAGTCTGTCGATGATCACGTCTTTGATGATACCTCCCGGCGTGAATCGAAGGATGAACACCGATGTGTATGAATTCTTCCTTAGCCACTTAACCTCGCCCTATCCCTAGGCACGAGATGGTTCAACTATAAACTAGAGAACGCGCTCTTATCTCTTTCGTATACTTAACTCTCCCGATGCTAAGTAAATGGATAACCTCACAATGCTCTCCCGATGCTCTTGCAAGATATTAAAACCAAGATAAAAGAACTTGAAGTTTATTTTATTGAACTTGAAAAATCCTAAAACAACGCAACCCTTGCAACTACTTTACAAAACAACCCGTAGCCCTAGGGGGAAATTAGAACATATCGGTGACAGGTAAACGGCAGGGGGGTTTAGGTTCTCGGTTATGGGGTAGAATGAGGGATCTCCCCTCCTAGGTTAAATCTATGCCCTTATATAAGCTTTGGGCTCAAGTTATCTAAGGTAACAAGGATTACAACTTTAATTAGAAGTAAGATTCTAATAAAGACTTAATCTCTAAGTCTCCTACTTTGCAGCCGCCATCCTTGTTTCTAGGAATTTCCTCTCCTTGAGCTTTGGCTTGACATATCTTTTGATCCGGGGCTTGGAAAAATATTTGGCTTTCACACGACAGACGAGCAGATTTTTCTCTATCTATCGAGGTCCACTTGACTTTTCCTCTTCATAAATCTGCTGTCACCATGCTGTCAAGACAGGTCATTGACAGGTTCGTCTCCTTTGGCTGCTTGTCCAGTTCCGCTCTCCTGCTTCTCTGCCCTGCGCCTGCCTTCATCGTCAACTATGACAGATACCTGCAAAAATAGCCATCTTTTAGTAGAATCCGTGTCTTTTATATAATTGTGATGTTTTATTGAAAACTAACCTAAATGCAATGCAATGATGCTTGAATGCAGCAAAAATATGGGTTAAAAAGGGTGTAAATAATAGAACTTTTACACACTCAACACTTATGTTTTACAAAATTTACATTTTGGTCTCTAAAAGTGTATATCTTACAATTGAGTCCTTAAATGTTTTTCCGATCGCTATGCTTTTCTCTCCCATGATTCGTGAGTATTCACATAGGCTTAATGCACATCTAGAAAAGATAAAAATAAAAAAAGGGTCGTTAATCAAGGTTGACTTTCGGGTTGACTTTGGTTTTCCCCGTGTAATCTTCGTAGTTCGGGTCAAACGTCTAGGCCGGGCTAAGGGGGTTACATCTAATAAAAATAAATTAAAAATAAAAATTAGGTTATGTTGGATTGCGCTTTTCCCAAGCATAACCAATTCTTGAGGACTTTGTGTTTGGCTTTTTATCTGGGCATGTCCTTCCCCTCCTCAGGTGGATGTTGCTACCTTCCTTGCCGCCCTGGCAGGACATACACCAAAGATAACAAAGAGGCATTTTTTAAGCAATAAAATAAACAAAGATTTAATGTGCAAAAACTAAAATAGAAGTGCAGAAATTCAAACGTAGTTGTTGTTGCCAATCCCCAGCAACGACGCCAAAAACTTGTAGAGCGTCAGGGTGTTCTCTATTTATGAGCGCAAGTGCACACTCTTGTCAAGTTATAGTATAAAAGATATTGTCTCCCACAGGGGTTGGAGCGTCTCCTATGAATGGTTTCCTGCACAAAGATTTAGTAAATGCGCAATTAAATCTCATGATGTGGAAATATAAAAATACAAATAAAATAAAGATATTGATGAGAGGGATGATAAGGAGAGAATTGGTCGATAGATTGGGTGAGGCAATTGCAGCTCAGTAGTGTGTGGACTGCATTGTAAAGTCTGAGTATGTTTTGCGCTACCATGAATTGCTGCCTCGGTGGGTATGGTGGCTGGCAAGCTACGACCCTGTCACGTGGCCGCAGTGGGTCACTACCACTGCAACTTTCGTTTTCCCGGCAGGTGGAACGGAAATAGGTCCTAGCGGCAAGTCTGGCAGACATTCCAAGTTCGGCGGGATAGTCGACAGTGGTCCTCCCTATTTCTAGGCAAGGATGCTCGAACACTCACGTGATCTGGCTACATCCTTGGCGGCATCTGGAACTGCTTCGGCAATGCTCGAACACTCACTTGGCGGCAATGCTACTCCGGCAGCGTCCTTGGAGGCATTTGGAACTGCTTCAGTACAACTCCTTTTGTTCCAGCTCTCCTGTCCTCTCCTTGCTACAACACCTGAAAATATAAACTAAACTAAAACAGTAACGTTTCTCAACCAAACATAAAATATTCAATAAAAGCATGATAAAAGAGAAGATATTGTTATAATGCATGCAATGCACCTAAATATGTCTAAATGAGCTTAAGAACATCAATAATAAGGGCATGAATGTGTATAAAATTTAGAACTTGTGGACACTCTACACTGTGCAAGGATTTTCTGGACCGTTTCAGCCCATCCAATGTCACAGACAAACTAAGAAACGAAATAACAACCTTCCGACAAGGGGATGACAAGCAGATGTATGAAGCATGGGAGCGGTACCAACAGATGCAGAACAACTGCCCGCTACATGGTTTCCTGGCTTGGACACAGGTATCAATGTTCTGTAACAGGGTGAACTACCCAACACGGATGATGATCGATGCCTCAGCCAATGGAATCACTCGATAGACCACCAGAGGAAGCACTGTGGATTCTGAAGCAAGCCGCCAAGAACAATTACAAGTATCCAACAGCCCGCTGAGGCGGCGTTAGGCGGTCAGCTGCTGTGAATGAAGTACAAGCCTCAGAATCTTTCAATGCCCACCTAGACAAGCTGACAGAGCTGGTTATGAGCATAATGAAACCCACCGGGCAAGTTTATGAGGCCAAGGCTGTTGAGCCATTCTATGATGGGTGTGGAGGCAACCATGATTCCTCTTAATGCACCGCATCTGCCAACTTTATGGGAGAATATGAGAGGAACATTAGACCTGCCCAAAACACCTACAACCTTGGATGGAAGAACCATCCCAACTTCTCCTGGAGCAATCCCAAGACTGCTGCCAATCCACAACAGCAACAGGGAGGCTACCAACAAAACATGTCCAGACAGTAGGCTCAGCAGCCGCAAAACAATAACTCACTGGAAGCAACTCTTCATACTTTTATGTCTAGAATTAGTGATTTTACTGTTCGCACTAATAAATTTATTGATAAAATTGATTCTTTCATGGGCAGAACGGAGATGAAGATGAACAACTAAGAGGCTACTATAAAGAACCTGGAGACCCAATTTGGGGAGTTCACGGAGATCTTCAGCAGCAGAACATTGGGAGCAGCATCCAGCAGTGCAGAAGTAGCAGCCAAGCCCACTTATGAGTAGTGCAAAGCAATATTTACAAGAAGTGGAAAGCAGTTGGATGAACCTAGGGAGGAAAAACAACTAAAAACATAGCCAGCACAGAAAGAACAGCCTGTCGCGGCAGTAACAACACCAGTCGTCCCGGCAGCTGAGCACGACAGTAGTCCTGAAGCAGATGATCCTCCACAGATAAAGTTCCCCTGCAAAGAATGTATAGAGGACATCCGCCTGCCAGCACCTTTCCCCCAGAGGCTTAAGCAACAGAAGCAAGAGCATCAGTTCAGGATATTCCTGGATATTTTAAAGCAGGTTCACATAAACATCCCTCTAATAGAAGCCATTCAAAATATACCAAACTATGCCAAATACCTCAGGGACATGGTTTCTGAAAGGAAAAGGATTGAGGAGTTCGAAACAATTGCTGTAACAGAGGAGTGCATGACAATGCTGCACAACAAACTGTCGCCCAAGCAAATAGACTCGGGCAGCTTTGTTATTCCATGTAGGATAGGCAGCAAGCATGAAACAAAAGGCCCGTGCGACTTGGGAGCTAGCATCATCTTAATGCCTAAGGTAGTTTTTGATAAATTAGGAATTGGGCCAGCCAAACCTACCTCCGTCATGCTAAAACTTGCCGATCATTCTTTTGTACAACCGGAGGGAAAGATCGAAGACATCCTTGTGAAAGTGGGCAACCTTATTCTTCCAGATGATTTCCTCATCCTAGACTGTGAGGCCGATGAAAAAGCCCCTATCATCCTTGTGCGACCATTCTTGGCCATGGGCAAAACGTTAATAGATGTGGAACATTGAGAGCTGACCATAAGGTTAGACAACTAGAGCATAAAGTTAAATGTGCTACAACCCTCATAAAAAGAAAGGGAAGGAAGCCCAGATGCTAAGGCTGCCAAAATCAACATAGAGACAGGCCAAGGCAGCAGCTGTCGCGACAAACCCAAGGGCAGGCTGAAAAACCCAACAGCACATCACCTGCAGGAACAAGAGGACCCCCCAAGAGGGAAGGACAAGCCAAATTACCTCAGGAAGTGGTTATGTCTAGGAGATGCACCCAAATGCACTCCCAACATAACTTAATTTTGATATTCTCTTTATTTTTATATTATGCATTGGGAATAGATTTTAATTTATTGCAATTTTTTAGGATTAAATTAATTTCCATATTTTTAAATTTTCAGAATTTATTTTTAATATTTAATTATATTTATTTAGTATTTCAGGATTAGGAATAAAAGAGCGGGATCAAGAAGAAGGCCCAACAAGGAGCCCACCCACCATGTCGCCGAGACAGCTCAGGGCAGCCCAGCGCAGAAAAACTTGTAGCAGCTAGTTGCCCGCTAACGACTAGCTGCCAACGACTACAAAAATAACGGGCAGAAGTCTTGTAACGTGCGCAAGACAATTGGACCGTTAGACATTTAATGTTGCCACGGCACCACTCAGCAACCTCTATTTAAACCCTTCTCACTTCATTCATTTATTTTACTTCACCTTCTTGCTATCTTATTCTTGAATCCACTGCTCTCACTTTATTTTCACTCAAGTTTCAGTAAACTTCAACCGTCTTACATGGCTTCAACATCGACAACCAAACCCACCTTCCAACGCTTCTTCTCCTGCGAAGATGAAAGGAGATATCGAACCCAGTTCGCAAAACAAGCCATATGGGAGGATCAAGGCTTTCATTATATAAGGCAGACAAGAGATCTCGTTCTAGAACCACATATGTTCGAAACCATCCACAACAAGGGATGGGAAATATTTGCACGGCAGCCGGAGATAGCCAACATCACCATGGTCAGGGAGTTCTATGCCCACCATCCTCGCCCTGAGATGTCGTTCGTGTTCATCCGTGGGGAACCTGTCAAGCTCAACGCTGCTGTAATCAACAATTTTTATGGCCTAGAAATGAACGACAACCCTCATGAGGAGTGGAGGCAGTCACTGATGGCTGCCGATTATGAGAAACTCAAGGCCAAGCTGTGCAAGCCCAACACACCGTGGTTGGCAGGGAAGCATGGTGGATCTGTCCAACGCCGTCACCTGCTGCCCGAGGCAATGTTGTGGATCACCTTCATCAAGAGGCGTCTGCTGCCCACCTCCCACAATTCTATTATCGATCAGCCACGCCTCGCCCTAATCCACAACATCATGATGAACAGGTCAATCAATGTCGGGGAGATTATATGCAAGGAGATCCACACCTGCTTCCGCAAAACGAAGGGCAAGCTATACTTCCCTTCACTCATCATCGGCCTTTGTGCCAATTTCAACGTCCCAACCGACCCCAAGGATGAGATGACGACAGCTAAGGAGGGGTGGACTAGAAAAGTCCGCCTGTAAATGATGCAGGCCCAGGAGACATAACCCATAACGCCCAGCCAGCCCTCTACCGCCCAGCCTGACACTTCAGCCGCCCCCGGCAGTACTGAAGCTGCCCCAGCCAGTGAAATCCTTACGCTGTTGCACACCCTTATCGACAGCACCAAGCGCATCAAGCAACAGCAACTAGCTTTCATGAAATATGTGGGGGAGGTCCAAGAAGCCTTTGTGGTTTATTTCCTGGCGAAGTATCCCGATGACGGCCCCACCTTGCCACCCTACCCTACAGATTTAGCTTCCGCAGCTGCCTCAGAACAAGGAACGCCATTAGTCGCCGCTGCCCGCCACGCCGCCTTCTGCAGACAGATGTCGTCTCCGACGCACTACCCATCATACTCAGCCACCTCCGCCTCCAACATGGTGGCAGACTCCTAGAGAGCCATCAGCAACACCATTCACCTCCCTGCATAGCGGCATTAGTGGCTAACACTTCCTCATCAGAATAGATTGAGCAGCAGCAACGGCGGCCATCCCAATGGCAATAGACCCTCCGAAAGCACCAATAGAGGAAGGAACCAGGAAGAGAAAGTGGCACATCATAGTTGTCGAGCATGTGGACGATGAGACAGAGTCAGAAGAAAGCGAAGCACCTCCTGCTGCTCCCCATGCCAAACCTCAACAAGAGCCTCGTCCCACGCCCAAAAGAGTCCAACCGTCGCGGACAGCAAAGGTCTCCCCTGCCATGTCTGCTGCCAGGACATCTACCGGTTGCCGCCTAATCATCCAATCATCCTCCTCCTCAGCAGCAAAGACGCAAGCCTCCTCTCAACCCTCAGCCAATGTCTAGTTCTTTTTCTTTCTCTTTTCTTTATTTTATTTTTCTATTTTTTTATATATATCACTTGTATTCTGTTTTTAGTTTTTCTGTTATTGTTTTGTGCATTGAGAGCAATGCCCATCTCGAGTTTGAGGGGGATAGCTCACATTTTTTTGTCTAGGAATACTTAGTAGCATATAGGTTGCATTGTACTTGCCTTAATGTTAATCGAAAGAAAAAAAAATTTGTTACATAACTTGTGCCTATGATAGTTAGTCGATTACTTCGTTTCGCACCAATAAATAAATTGAACTTAATATGGGAAAATCATGCCAAAACTGTCAATCACTTCTGTTACTTGTTGAATTTGCTAGAATATCTATTGAACACTGCCTGCTTTGTTTTTAGAATTCTTTGCAAAGTTCTAACAATGGTTGCAGGTAGCCACCGAGGCAGAAAACAAGAACAGAAAAATACAGCGCTGCCACGACAGCAGAAAGAAAAGAAAAAGAAAAACAAAGAAACACTTTTCTTTACCCTAGAGGTGCCCGCAACAGGCTCTAGTAAGAATCATGTGCGAGGACACTCCGCTGCTATCAAAGTCTATGAATCTGAAAATTTTGAAGTGACAAACAAATTAGCATGAGTGAATGAAAGTCTTCACGGGATGACTCTAATCCATGGGTTTGGGGGTTTTGTAGTTTGCTCTTATCTTAATTTCAGACCTAGAAGAGTAGTTGTGATAAGCTGAAGCCCTTATTGCCATGATTAAATATTGTGCTTAACTGTGCTGTCTCGGCAGCAACCTTATATATAATAACATCATCTTTGTTTATCTAGTTATTCTGCATACTCAGCCTGTACACAGCTCTACACACACTGCACTGGCATTATGGAAATTAATTCTGAGTTATTTTCTTGCTAAGTCTCCTTCACTAATCTAATATAGGTGCCACGGCCTTGAGGTACTAAATCAAGTTGAAAACATGTTTTTTTTCTGGCTAATATAAGGGAGAGTATGTTTAGGTTGCATTGCTTGAGGACAAGCAATAGTTCGAGTTTGGGGGTGTGTAAAGTGTCCACAAGTTCTATATTCCATGCACATTCCATCTCATAATATTGTTGTTTTTAGTGCATTTTAGGCATAATTAGGACCATGCATTGCATTTTACATTATTTCTTTACTTTGCCATGTTTTTCTAGATTATCGTTTATTTGGTAAAGGAAAGGTATTGTTTTAATGTACTTTTGGTTTTAGGTACTAGAGGCTGGCAGAGGGAAAGAGGAGCTAAGGATGTGATGCTGAGGCAGTGAACCTAGGAGTTGTACTGATGCAGTTCTAGACAGAGACAGTAGCTGCTGAGTAGTTGTCGTCGCCCCCTTGCCGCCCAAGACAGCAGATTATGGAGTTGGAGAACTAGAGTGCGATCTGTAGAGCAGAAAATCCTGATTCTATCGATGTTGTCCACTCAATTTTTCGACGTCTGTAGCAGAAGGCAGAGCCTACAAAGAAGGATCTCGAGATTACTTGTGGAGCAAGGCAATGTGATAAAGTCCACATTCAACTCAAAGAAGTCAGAGTTTAAAGCCACATTTAATGTAAAAAGCTACTTTGAAGACTTCTACTTCAAGAAGGACTAGACCTAACTAATGCCTATATATACCCTTTGTAACTCTAATTCAAAATAGCTTAGGTTTTCCTTAGGCATATTTTAGGTTTTCTTGCCGCCAACATGTTCTAAATCTCTCATTGGGTTTGGTTTATGTTGTAATTAGTTGTGAGAACGGTTGTTTAGGCTTTCAAGTTTGTTTTGCAAATAAAATTAAAAGGTTTACTTATTCCATGTTCTTCATAGTTTTCAATTAAGGTGAAAGATTAGTTGAATTCTATCCATTTGTTCGGTTTCGAGAGAGTCGAACTCACGAAAAGAGTAAGTACGGTTTCATTTATATACGGTGCGATCAATTCGACCTAGACATAGGTTTAGGGTTTAAGGCGGCTAAAAGAGGACGAATCAACATTGCTGTCTTTGCACGATTCACGCCGCGACTGGTATTATTTGCAGTGGGCATCAACAGAACTCTGACTTAGACATAAGCAGAGTCACTTTCGAAGCGTTCTACCGAGTTTTCCGCCGAGACACAGTTCCATTCCTCTACCGAGGCAGCGAGAGGGTCTCAGCAATCTACATGCCATCATCCACCAAGGCAGCAGAATCTGGAAGCGCAAAACAACTTATCTTATTTAACGTAGTTTCACACTAATCAGCAGCATAACCCTGCCCTCTTTATCAATCTGATCACTTCCTCTTTAATTACTTGTGTTTTTATTTTACTTTGCCTTTCGACCATCCAATTTAATTGTGCATTTACTTTTCTTTTGCAAGACTTACAACTCGAATCAAGCTGTCCAATCCATGTGGGAGACGATATCTTTTATACTATAACTTGACAAGAGTGTGCACTTGCGCTCATAAATAGAGAACACCCTAACGCTCTATAATACGTTTTAGGGTTTCAGCTACAGGGAACTTCCAATAGCCAAAACCCGTATCGTTAAGCTTTTGCCGTATCTATACGAAGTGCTTTAAAACTCTCCAACGGCTAGTTCGCTTACCGATACGGTTGTATCATGTATCGATATGCCTTAACCGCTCTCAACGGTTATTTTCCCAATGACTATTTGAAATTCAGGCCGTACCGATATGCTCGTAAGTGTATCGAAACACATTAGCTAGAAGAGCTCAACGGCTAGTTCCTGATGAGGACCATATCGATACGGTCATTCGAGTATCGATACGCTGAGCTCCAGAACAACAATGAATGCTGGAAAAATGCACCCCAACGGCTCCAATTCAATCCCATCGCTCTACAACGGCTAGAAGCTTAATTGGGAGTATAAAAGGGTCCTCCAAGCATCCATTGAAGACTAATGCTTCAATTGTCAACAAAAATATGATCAAAGATTTTTCTTTATGTCTAATTGTGTCATTCTTGTATAGACAACGCACTTGTGAGCTTAAATGCTTATGTATGCTCAAGTGTATTAGGTTTTGGTTGAGTACTTAAGAGTGCAAACATCAACCTTGTAAGAGGGATTTTAGTTTGCTTGTCTTAATCTATTGTAAAGAGGGTTTGATCAAGCTTTGGGTTAGAAAGCTTTGATCGTTGTAAGGGTTTCCTCCTAATTCTAGAAAAAGGGATGAATTTCTTAGTGAAATTGGTTAAAATCCTTAGTGGGGAAGCTAAGGTAGTGGATGTAGGCTTTGGTTAGAAAGCTCAACCACTCTAAATCTTCGTGTCTTTTTATTTTTCGCTTCCACCACCAATCACCCAAATAGCTTAACTTCTCCACCACTTGGCAAGCTAAATTGGTTGAAGGAAATTGAGCCTATCAAGCTTAACAATTGTTATCAGAGCCTCATCTCCATCAAAGGACTAACATTCAGGAGTAAAGATCCTTTGCTCGAAGTCCATCGTTCAAGAAAATGTTAAGATTCCAATGGTGCAACGTCATGAAGTATTTCATCAAATCTCTCCATTTTTGAGATTTGAGATATCATTGAAGATGGTTACTTGGAAGCTCCTAAGAAGAAAAGGAAGAAGCAAAGGAGTGTAAACGACACGAAGGCAAAGTTAAACGTCAAGGCCATGCACACTCTTCTTTGTGGTCTCAATGAAGACGTTTCCAAGAAAGTCTCCACATACAAAAGTGCCAAAGAAATATGGGAGAAGCTTGGGAAACTCTATGGCAACAAGAAGGGAGAGAAGAAAGATGATGTTTTATCTTGTGCAAACATCCTCTCAATCCCTGAGGTGGATGGTGTTAAGGCTCTCAATGAGCCTGAGGTATATTCTAACTCTAGTGATTCAAACTCTTATTCATTTGATGAGTTACAAGATGCTTTTGATGAATTATTTTTGTAATTTGAGACCATGAATTCCAAATTTAAGAAAATGATTTCAAAACTTGAATTTCAAATTGATTCTCTTTTGAAAACTAGATTGGATTTAGAAAAACAAAATGTAATTTTGAAAAATTATTTAGAGTTTTCAAAATTGGGAAATGAAGTTTTGGAAAAAGAAAATTTTGATTTGAAAGTTAAGCTTGAAAGCTTAACAAAAGCAAATGAAATTATTTCTAATAATTCATCTCATCCCATAATGACAAAATGCTCACATTGTCATTATCATTGTCATTATTTGCATACTTGTCCTATAAAGAAAAGAAAATCTTATAGGGTTAGATAAGTATGGGTTCTTAAGAGAAATAAGGACATTGAAACTAATGTCAAAGGATCCAAAGCTATTTGAAAACCAAAAATCAAGTGAATGTCTCTTTTAGGTGTGTTGGAGCTATAATAAGAAAAGCAAAGATATGAAAATGCTTTAGTCACACAAGTGAAGAAGATGGGTAACCTCTAATCTTAATGCATTGGATTATAAATCATTTGGCTACCTATTTTGATGATAAATGTTCATGCATCATTGCTTATTTATATTTATAATTGCATGCCATTTTCTGATGTTTTATGCATATGAATCATATTGTTTCATTCATATGTTTCCATAAAGTTTTAAAGTCTTGGATAAATTGAATTTCATGTGTTTTAGATTGATTTGATTCAATGGTGAAATTCAATCTCTTAAGTGTCAAATTTTGTGCTAAAATTTTAATGGAAAGCTTTAGTAAGGGGGTTTTATTATTCAAATGTTTTGTACTTAAATATTTTTTAACTTACTCTCCATTGTTATTATGTACTATAAAGATTTGAATTATTTTTTATATAACTAAAAGGGAAGAAGTAAGTGAAAAATTAAGGGGCTTTTGTCAAAAACAATTTTTCAAAGAAGTTTTGTTATATAAAAAATGAGGAGATTGTTGAGAAAATATTTTGATATAAAAATTATGTGAAAAATGTTTTGGACTTGTTTAAAGATTTCAAAAATAATTCAAAAGTCCTCAAGACTTGAAAAATATGGTTAAAATGTTTTGACTTTGCACATATATCGAATATACATTTAAAAGTCAACAATTAGCCAAAATTGAGTTTTTTAAGTGAAAGTCTCAAAACCTTCCCTATAAGGTTTCGAAACCTTTCGGGCAGAATGCTCTTGTTTTTGAAACCTTAGCAAAGGTTTCGAGACCTTTATAAAGGTTTCGAAACCATGGCTCTATAACATCTATATTTTTCAAATCCTCCTTAAGGTTTCGAAACATTTGTGCATGTGGGAATTTAAAGCTCAACTTTATGACTTCCCAATGGCTCCAAAACATCCCCAACAGCCATAAATGGCTAGAATATCATTCCACATTATAAAAGCAAGCTTGGGACACTTGAAGATGGTTAGAGAATATATCCAAGCAAGATGATCAAGAGAATTTGAGTCTAAATCTTATTTCTTCATTTCTCTTGTACATAGTTTAGAGGGTGCTTAAATTGTAAATATTTCACTCTTTATTGTGATCTTAATTTGTGTAGACACCCACCTTGTGAGGTATTTAGTTTACCAAACAAACCTTGTAAAAGGGAGAGGTTCTAGTTTAGCCTTAGAAAAACTAGAGTGGTTCTATCTTAGCCATATAAAATATAGGGTTGTAAAGGTTACCTCCTTAGCCTTGAAAAGGGGAAGAATTCATAGTGAATTGGGAAATCCATAGTGGTATGCTAACATAGTGGATGTAAACTCGGTTGGGTAGTCGAACCACTCTAAAATTCTTATGCAATTTGTCTACCTTTCTTTCGGTTTTTAGCCAATTCATCCAAGGACCAAATGCAACCCACTTAACAATTTTTTGGAGATCGATTCGAGCGTGCAACAAGCCTAACATGTTGAGATGGTCAAACAATGTCGAATTGGCACAGAGAGGGTGAATTGGCTTTTTAAAATGAAAGGGAACAAAATGGTAAAATGAAAATTGAAGACAAAGAGATTTAGAGTGGTTCAAGCTTCTAACAAGCTCTACATCCACTACCTTAGCTCCCACTAAGGATTCGAACCAATTCACTACTGAATTCTTCCCCTTTTCTAGGATTAGGAGGAAACTGTTACAAGGATCAAAGCTTTCTACCCAAAGCTTAATCAAAATCACTTTTTTACAAGAAGAAGTTGGCAAATTGAAAATGGACCTCTCAATAGGTAAAATATTTTCCCAATTACAATAGCACACTCCCCAAACTTGAAATGAAAGATTACAAATGAATTACACAAGTTGGGTGTAAGGGTTTGACTCTAAATGGCTCAAAGAGATTGGATTTTTGCTTAATTGTGCTTGACTTGATGAATAGTTGTTGTTGTAGATTTAGAGGTTTGCTTTTATACCTTCTCATTGAATTCTAGCCGTTTGGGTGGTTAGCATCATCAATAGAGCCATTGAGCTCTCTTTCTCCCACTATAAATGCACTTCTGCAACCTACCGTTTCAATACACAGGGTACCCATATCGATGTCTGTCTCAAAACATAAAGAGTCATTGAAGGTAATAAAGAGGGTGTATTGATACATGGGAAGGCGTATCGAAATGATAAAGGGGTCGTATCGAAACGGCTATAGGTCGTATCGATGCAATTTTTGCCAACTTAGACACAGCCAAACTCCGTATCAGTACACCACACGGGTGTATCGGTACGAGTAACTGAAATTCAAAAGTTTGCTGATTTCATCTAAAATAATTGTAAATATTTGAAAATCTTAACCCTCGTATCGATACGGTATAGGTTCGTATCAGTACGCTAAACACAAACCTTAAGCCCAGATAAATGTCGTATCAAAACAGGCATGTCTGTATCGAAACAGACTCTGCCGTATCGAAACGTGAAATTCTAGTAGCCAATTAAGATTAGACCGCATCGAAACGCTGGGATAGCGTATTGAAACACCTGTGTAGTTTTGTAAAGTTTGGCTTTGGAAAGGCAAGGCCGTATCGAAACACTTATATAATGTATCAAAACGCTTGGGCGGTTTTGTTAAGATTGGCTTTGAAAACAGTTAGAAAAAATTGTGGGGTTTAAGTTTTGACTTGGAAACAATTTTGGTTTAAAATCCTTGTCAATAGTGAGACTTTCAAGTACTTAAAAAACTTATTTACTTTGCAATTAGGTCCTTAAAATATTTGTTATATTAAAATTAAACATAGGTTTTACAATCTTCCCCTTTTTGATATAACAAAACCAAAGTAAATTTTTTAAGTACTCCTCCTTAGTTTAAGCTTGGTTGTTGAAAGACTTAGATTGAAAATTTTAGCTTATGCCCTTCTCTCCCTTTTTGTTAGATCAAAATCAATGATAGAAGCAAGATAATATAAGCAAGATTTAATCAAACAACATAAACTTCATTAATAACTTAAAGCATAATAATTCAAAGCAAGCATAAAATCTAAACTTAAATCCTAAAAACATAAACCAAATATTCAAAGCATAGGTTCAAAGGGAAATAACATAGGTGCATAAAAGAAAATCCTAATATGATATGTCATGATATGCAAGACCTAAGACTCCTCTTGATCTTCATCTTCATCTTCCTCTTCATCTTCACCTTCATTGTTGAGATTATTGCCTCGAGATTGTCGCCACTCATTATGAAAAGCTTGAAGAGAGATGCCCATGGAAGTTTGTTGAGTTTCAATCGAGGTAACTTTATTCTCAATGGAAAGGACTCTCTCCTCCAAGGTGGTGAACCTTGTGTCAATCGCGGCAAATCCGGAATTCATGTTTGTGCCCAAGGAGGTGAATTACTCGTTGAGAAAGGCCATGAGATCATCCATGGATGGTTGAGCAACTTGAGCTTGAGGTTCTGCTTGAGGAGGCACACCTTGTTCAGGTCTATCTTCTTGAGGAATTTGATTGATATGAACCCAATTACCCTCATAGTAGTGAAACTTGGAACGGATAAGAGAACGGTCATCGATCGGGTCTTTGAGAGGCTCGGGAAAGTCATGCAAGCAATCAATCTCCATCTTCAAGAACAAGTAACTCAAAACGGTGTCATATGTGAATGAAGAGACAAAAGAAGTGTGGCGATGTTGAACAAGATAAACTATCTCCACAAACATGATTTGGCAAAGGTTTGGGCAAATACCTTTGTGAAAGCAACGAATCCAAAAGTCATCGACTTGTCGGATTGTTGAAAACTTTCCACCGGAGGTGCGAAACCACCAAGTGACCATAAGGTGAAGGATACGATCATGCGCGTCAAGTATGATCATGGAGCCATTGAGAATGTGTCCTAAAGAGTCTTCATCACTAACACCTTCATCTTCAAATTCAAAAACATCGGTTAAAACCTTTGGATCAATATGAAGCTTCTTGCCCATAAGATAAGATTCAATAGCAATAACTTGACTCTGATCGAGGCTAGAAATACACCGGCCATTTGCATAAAAAATTAGGACAAGTTTGCGATAAAAAAATACAGGGAATTTGCAAAAAGGAAATGAAGTTCCATAGGCATAAAAGATGAAGATATTTAAAATTGAAACGTTCGGAATCCAAAAAGGGTATAAAGGTGACACGCTCACGACGGATTTGGTAGTTTTGGTATTGTCGGTAGTGAGCAAGAGCAGAGGGACTTGGAAAACACCTTTGGTAAATGAGAGTGAGGTTAGGACGGGTAACATCATCTTGATGGGAAGAATCTCCAACCTCACTAGTTCTTTATCTCTTTTTAGGGGGCCATAGTTCAAATCTGAAAAGCACGTCAAATCACAAAAACAATGTATGCATAAATCATCATATTCGATCCAATAATTAATCCAAAAATTCAAGGTATTGTGAAAAATCTATACAATATAGTTTTAAAACATATAAAAATATAAAAATGACTTTTGGTAAAAAGAATTTCGAAAATTATTTTAGAAAAATATACGGTATAGTTTTATATTCGAATAAAAAATATTAGTTTTGAAAGAATTTTTGCAAAATCCTTAAAACATATTCTATGTGTATATCATATATACAATAACCAATTAAAAACAATATATAAAATTAAACGAAATTGAAAGAGAAAAGAAAAAAGAGTTTTTATACCTTGAGAAAGGATTATGGATGAATGCTTTATGAAGATGCACCAAATTGATGAATAGAGCTTAGGCTTGATGCGAAGAACAAAAACCCTTAAATAATTTGATGAAAAACAAAGGGTTTTGATGGGTATTTATAGGATTAAAAACTAGGGTTTTGAGAGAAAAGAGTTTGGGTTTAATAAAAGTTTGATTTAAAGTTGAAATCCTTTATTTAAAGACGCTTTTAACATTCTGCGACCACGCATACCGATACGCCATGTAGCGTATCGAAATAGGTGTACTGGTACGCTTTTAAAGTCGTATCGAAACACGAGCCCATTTCGGTACATGTTTAACTGTACTGAAACACTATCGATACTCGTATTGAAACGTTTTTTACTCGTTTCGATACCGTTTTTGCTAGAAACCAGTTTGGTCATATGTCTAGAAGCCCGTATCGAAACGCCTTGACCTATTTCGATACACTTGTGCCAGAAAGTGCATTTTGGGTAACAAGAGGCTTACAAAGACTATTTTAATCGAGTTTAAATGCATGTGTATGACATATGATCAACATGTATAAGCTAAAATAGAAGCATACTCCCCCTAGCAACAAGCATAGATGCATAAAGAATCAAAAACACATAAGCACATACATCAATCAAATTCAAGCAAGTTTTTGAACTTAAGTGGCTCTAAAAGGTCAAGAAAGGCTAGTTAAACCTAACTCTCTCATAAGAGCCCAAAACACCCTTTGTCTAGAAGTTTGGTAAAGATGTCCACTAATTGATTCAAGGTGTCAACATACTCTAGAACTACATCATTTTTCAAGACATGACCCCTAATGAAATGTTGTCTTATTTCTATGTGTTTGGTTCTAGAAAGGTGGATGGGATTCTTAGTGAGACATATGACACTAGTATTGTCACACTTAAGAGGTATCGTACCTACATCAACTCTATAATCTAAAAGTTGTTGCTTCATCTAAAGAACTTGAGCACAACAACTTCCGACCGATATATATTCCGCTTCAGTAGTAGATAAGGCTACACTATTTTGTTTCTTAGAGAACCAAGATATGAGCATACTACCTAGGGATTGACATATTATGGAGGTGCGTTTTCTATCTATCTTACATCCCCCATAATTTGCATCCGAAAAAGCGTGCAAATCAAAGGAGTAATCTCTAGGATACCAAAGGCCTAAACAAGATGTGTCTCTAATGTATCTAAAGATTCTCTTAACAGCTATAATGTGTGATTCTCTAGGACTAGCTTGAAACCTAGCACACAAGCTAACACTAAACATAATATCAGGTCTACTTGCAGTAAGGTAAAGTAAAGAGCCTATTATAAAACGATAAAGCTTTAAATCAACACACTTACCTCCTCCATCTTTGTCAAGCTTTATAGATGAGCTCATTGGAGTGGCTTGAGGTTTCACATTCTCCAAGCTAAACTTCTTTGAGCATGTCCTTGATGTATTTAGCTTGATTAATGAAGGTGTCGTCCTTTCTTTATTTGATTTGGAGTCTCAAGAAGAATGTGAGCTCCTTCATCATGCTCATCTCAAGCTCACCTTGCATTAGTTTAGCAAACTCTTGGAAAAACAACTCATTAGTAGAACCAAAAATAATATCATCAACATAAATTTGAACTACTAAGATATCTTTGCCATTTCTTTAAATAAAGAGTGTAGTGTCCACCTTTCCTTTTTCAAAACCTTTTTCAATCAAAAAGCTTGAGAACCTTTCATACCATGCTCTAGGAGCTTTTTTTAACCATATAAAGCTTTAGTAAGTTTAAAAACATGGTTTGGAAATTTAGGATCTTCAAAACCGGGTGGTTGTTCTACATACACCTCTTCATTTATAAAACCATTTTGATGCGTGTGAAAGAGTCCTATTAAATTGGAGCGCAAGTGTACACCCGTGTCAAGTTATTGTATAAAAGATATCGTCTCCACAGGGATTGGGACAACTTCAAAATTAATTTTCCTGCACCAGAAAAATAAAAACACAGATAATTGAGAATTGGTTGGATTGAAGTAAAACTAAAGTAGACAAGGGAAATAGAAGAGGAAATCAGATTGATAAAGTAGGTCGGTATTGATTTGTTCAGTATTGCAGGTATTGCACTGTTAAGAGGAATTCAGTTGCTTATGTCGTTGAGCCTATCGCGGCAACACCTGTCACGGCAGAGGTCTGTTGTTGTCGCGGCAGCGACCAACAACTCTGTACTTCAAGTTCGGCAAGAACCCCTGTTGTGACTTGTCCTATCCCTAGGTCCAAGTTCTGTCGGCGAACACGTCTTGGATGATACCTCCCAACGTGAATCGAAGGTTGAACACCGAAGTTTGTGAATTCTTCTCTAGCCGCTTAACCTTGTACCTATCCCTAGGCCAAGATAGTTTAACCATAAACTGGAAAACTCATATTTACTCCTTTCGTATACTTAACTCTCCCGATATTAAGTAAATAGATAACCTCACAATGCTCTCTCGATACTCTTATGAGATGTTGTACACCAGAGTAATAAACTTGAAGTTTTATTGATTTAATAGAAAATCCTAAGAAACAGTTTAACCCTTACAACTACTTTACAAGATCAACCCTTTGCCTTGGGGAAGTTTAGAACATGATGGAGAAGGGGAAAATCTAGGGGTTGTGATGGAAGACGGCTAGGAACTAGGTTCCCCTCCTCTAGGTCGAATTACAAGCATATATATAGGCCTTGGGTAAAAGTTTTCTTAATGACCAAGAATACTAGTTCGAATTAAAGTACAATTCATTACAGACTAAATCTATGAATAAATGTCCTTTAGTTCGCCCTATCTTCTTGCTTTGACTTTCTCCTCAAACTTTGGGTAAGACCTTCCTTGTGCTTCTGGGCTCCAAAAATTATGTGAGTGTTCTCTAAAACTTAGGCTTGAAATCCTCTATTAGTCGAACTCCACTTCGCATTTTCCATCTCTTCTTCTTCATTGTCGCCACCTCTGTCACGACATATGTCACGACAATGATTTATAAGGCAATTTGCTTCAACACTGTCGCCACTTCTGTCATGGCAACTGTCACGACAGTGATTTATAAGGCAGTTTTCTTCAACCCTTCACTTCAGCTCTGCGGTTATCTTCTGTTCTTCTGTTGCCTTGGATGTTGCCACGACAGTTATCTTATGTTCCTCTGCTACCCTGGATTCTGCCACGACAGTTATCTTCTGTTCCTCTGCTGCCCTGGATTCTACCACGACAGTTATCTTCTGTTCCTCTGCTGCCCTGGATTCTGCCACGACAGTTACCTGCAAGAATTGACCGAAATCAGCAGCATCTGTGCAAAATTATCCATCTGTGATGTTTATGCAAATTCTATCCTAAAATGAAACTAAACATGCTTGAGTGCATCAATAATATGGATAAATGAGGGCTAAAATATTGAACATTTATGCACTCAACACACCCCCAAACTCGAATTAGTGCTTGTCCTCAAGCAAATGCAATCTAACTAAGAATGAAATTTTTTTTGGCTTTGGCTTAACTCAATAAACAACCATTACCTACAACACCTTCACCATCAAGATCAATACCTTTTCGAATGCTTACGGACTTATCCGGAGCAATACTATAACTCTCGTGTGAGTGTGTGCAGGTTTTGTGAACAAATATGAGCCTAGACTCTTTAGTAACCAGAATAGTTATTTTACTCACTTGAGTTTTATTTCAAAATAATTCTTGACTGGAGCCAATTTTTGGGCTCCTCTAGTTTTTTCTAACTTAGACCGAAGTTTTTTTTTCTACTAGAGCTGGTTTCGGGCACCTCTAGCTATCTTCCTAGTGTCGGTGTTAGGCACCTCTAGGGGCAACTGAATCTAAGTTTTTTCTCTTTTTTTTCTAACTCAAGTGGTTAAGCTTCCTATTCTAAGTTTACTAACAGTAGTCTAGACAACATATAAGTCATAAAAGTGTTTTAAGAGTTCAGAACTATAGTAAGGCTCTAAATATTTCCTAAAACACTCTAAAGATACTGTCACGACAGAGAATGTCGCGGCAGGTAAGAGAGGTTCAAAAATTTAAGCCAGATTTTTATTTTTTTAGACACAAAAATAAATAGTTATAAACACAAAATAAAATTAGTCTATTAATAATAAGAGGACCGCTTACCCCCAAACTCGAGGGTTGCATTGTCCTCAATGCATGACAGACAAAAATAGAAAGATAAAAACATCACAAATAGAAAATAGAAACACAGAAGACAGAAGGAGCAAGAAACTTAAGTTGAAGTGCCAATATTGATCTCGTCACTGTCGCGGTAGATGCAATTGGTGATACTGGGGCGGCAGGATGGGCAGGTGATGCTGGGCGACGGGTGCAGGGCGGCAGCATCAGTACTACCGGGTGGCGGGTGCCTGGTTTGTCAATCTTTCAAAGGGAGCCTCCTCTGCTTCCAGGGCAGCGAAACTAGATACTGCTAAGGCAGAGAACACCATGTCTTGATGGCCTTGGGTTTTTAGGTTGCTGTGAGATCTTTATTGGAAAATATAAGAAAAAAATAAAATAAAAACTTAAGAGTTCAAGAGGGAATTAATCCTTGAAACTCTTATCCTAAAATAACGAAATTAAAAACTGAAACTAAATAAAATTTGAGGAGCGTCGTTTCCGATATTTCTTATGGTCCATCTGCATCCTCCATCGAGTTACAATTTTGCCTAAAAAAGGTTGGGCCAATGTGCTCGTGGCTACTCCTTTTTGTTTTATCATGGTGGAGGTGACTTTCTTTCTGGTTACTTTGTAGTCCATAAAGTCCTCCCATCTTGGCATTGTTCCTGAACACATGAACATATGTTTAGGAAAAATTATATCTATATCCAACCATGTACTTACCTCATTCTCGTCGATGTTCGTTATGGTGGAAAGTAGTCTTTGCTGTCGTGTCTGCTGCTGCGGCAGCCAGTTATTTTGACAGTCCTTTGTCATGTTGCTTTGCAGGTCAAGGGGACATTGGAAAGTGCCATGACTCCCCATATAAATTTCCGTTGGCCACTCGTAGGTCTCCATCAGTAGAGATCTGGATGATTTTAAATCCACCGGCGTTGGTTCCTCAAATACTTGCAATGGAATTGGTGAGTTTTTAAAGAATTCAAAAGGTTCGTTTATTACCTGCTCATATTCCATTAGCGAGGCATTGTCATCGGGTTTCTCTTGCATGTGGTTGTGCGAGTGCCATGGCGAAGGTGGATGTATGCAATCTTTGTCGGGCATAGTTGAGGCCGTGGGTTGAGGTTTAGCCTCGGCAGTGGTTGCCGCTTCAGCATCAGTCGCTGCCGAGGCGGCGGTTGCCGCTTTGACCGGGGTTTCTGCCTCGGAAGTGGTTGTCGCCATGACATTCTTCTCAACTTCACTAGGTGTTGTTGCGGCGTTGTTCCGTTCAGGCTCGTCGATCATTACCAAGGCAAGTTGCTGCTCAGGATCATCATGTGTTGGGCAGTCTCTTTCATTGGCGTCCTTGTCATCTTGCCTCGGGATTTCAGGTTCATCCGTAGCATGAATGAGGAGGACCAATGTGCTCAAGATTACATCCACCTTTGTGATTCTTTTGTCCATAGAAGCCGACAATTCTTGAGTAAGTGTCATGAAGGCATGCAGTGTGTCTTCTAAGGATTTTGAATGCTCTTGAGGATGATGACATTGCCAGGGCATGTCGGGTTCTGCAGCAAAACTATTATGGTAAAAAAAATTTACGGGTTTTGATCATACCATAAAAAGTTTTGCTGCTGCAGCAGCGGCATCTGTTGTCCCTGTTTCTGCTGTGGTGGTATATCTTGTTCTTGTTGGTTCCATCGTTGGTTGTCCATATATTCACCCAAAAAATGGGGACAACTTTCGAGTGCATGATTACCTTCACGGTAATTGCAAGAACTTTCCCACATCAGCTCTCGAATGGTTTTTCCTGACATGTTGATGCCCTTGAACCTGTATTGCACCTGAGTTTTTTTTTTACAAAAGAAAAAAAATACCGAATAAAATAGGGCAAGAAAATTAATATAAGTGCAGAAAAACATGAAGTTGTGCGCCAATCCCCGGCAACGGCGCCAAAAACTTGATGTGTGTGAAAGAGTCCTATTAAATTGGAGCGCAAGTGTACACCCGTGTCAAGTTATAGTATAAAAGATATCGTCTCCACAAGGATTGGGACAACTTCAGAATTAATTTTCCTGCACCAGAAAAATAAAAACACAGATAATTGAGAATTGGTTGGATTGAAGTAAAACTAAAGTAGACAAGGGAAATAGAAGATGAAATCATATTGATAAAGTAGGCCGGTATTGATTTGTTCAGTAGTGCAGGTATTGCATTGTTCAGAGGAATTCTGTTGCTTATGTCGTCGAGCCTGTCGCGGCAGAGGTCTGTTGTTGTCGTGGCAGCGACCAACAACTCTGTACTTCAAGTTCGGTAAGAACCCCTGTTGTGACTTGTCCTATCCCTAGGTCCAAGTTCTGTCGGCGAACACGTCTTGGATGATACCTCCCGGCGTGAATCGAAGGATGAACACCGAAGTTTGTGAATTCTTCTTTAGCCGCTTAACCTTGTACCTATCCCTAGGCCAAGATAGTTTAACCATAAACTGGAAAACTCGTATTTGCTCCTTTCGTATACTTAAATCTCCCGATATTAAGTAAATAGATAACCTCACAATGCTCTCTCGATACTCTTATGAGATGTTGAAAACTAGAGTAAATAAACTTGAAGTTTTATAGATTTAACAGAAAATCCTAAGAAACAGTTTAACCCTTACAACTACTTTACAAGATCAACCCTTTGCCCTGGGGAAGTTTAGAACATGATGGAGAAGGGGAAATCTAGGGGTTGTGATGGAAGACGGCTAGGAACTAGGTTCCCCTCCTCTAGGTCGAATTACAAGCATATATATAGGCATTGGGTACAAGTTTTCTTAATGGCCAAGAATACTAGTTCGAATTAATGTACAATTCATTAAAGACTAAATCTCTGAATAAATTTCCTTTAGTTCGCCCTATCTTCTTGCTTTGACTTTCTCCTCAAACTTTGGGCAAGGCTTTCCTTGTGCTTCTGGGCTCCAAAAATTATACGAGTGGTCTCTAAAAATTAGGCTTGAAATCCTCTATCAGTTGAACTCCACTTCGCATTTTCCATCTTTTCTTCTTCACTGTCACCACCTCTGTCACGACATATGTCACGAAAATGATTTATAAGGCAGTTTGCTTCAACACTGTCGCCACTTCTGTCACGGCAACTGTCACGACAGTGATTTAAAAGGCAGTTTTCTTCAACCCTTCACTCCAGCTCTGCGGTTATCTTCTGTTCTTCTGCTGCCCTGGATGCTGCCACGATAGTTATCTTCTATTCCTCTGCTGCCATGGATTCTACCACGACAGTTATCTTCTGTTCCTCTACTGCCCTGGATTCTACCACGACAGTTATCTTCTGTTCCTCTGCTGCCCTGGATTCTGCCACGACAGTTACCTGCAAGAATTGACCAAAATCAGCAACATCTATGTAAAATTATCCATCTGTGATATTTATGCAAATTCTATTCTAAAATGCAACTAAACATGCTTGAGTGCATCAATAATATGGATAAATGAGGGCTAAAATATAGAACATTTATACACTCAACACATTTAAAATGCACACTTGACATCCATTTGAAAAAGCTTGAATTCATAATAACATGCAAATGCAAGAAGCATCCTAATAGCTTTCATCCTAGCTACGGGTGCATATGTTTCACCAAAATCGATTCCCTCTTCTTGAGTGTAACCTTGAGCAACAATTCTAGCCTTGTTTCTCACCATGTTACCACTCTCATCTAGTTTGTTTATAAAAATCCATTTAGTCCCTATAGTAGATTTATTACTTGGCCTATCAACTAATGTCCAAACTTGACTCCTCTCAAATTGATTTAATTCTTCTTGCATGGCCATTATCCAAAAATCATCATTTAATGCTTCTTTGATATTCTTAAGCTCTATGCATGAAATAAATGCAACATTATTCATAAGTTTAAGAGAGGATCTACTGGTTACCCATTTGGATAGATCACCCAAAATCTCACCACCTTTGACATAGTTGAACTCCCTTGGGTATAGGGATGGCAATTTGATTCGAATACGATCCGAATCCGATTCTATCTGAAGGAATTTATCCGATCCATATTCGATTGAAAAAAATCTGAATTCGAATCTGAGGAAAATGTCCGAGTCCTAATAGGAGATGGGTTAGATATGGATCATGCCAAGATCTGATCCAAATCCGAGTCCGAATCTGATCCAAATCCATGTCCGATCCGAATCCAACGCATCTGATCCATATCCGAGTCCGAATCAAAACATTTAGGACTTTTAATTCCTTAAAACAAAATATCATGTATAATATTTACATTAAAGCAAGAAGACAACATAAATAAAGTAAAAAGTTAAACTAAATACATTAAAAGAAACATAACTACATATATTTTTTAAACGAGAACATAAATATATATTAAGTAATTTGGAATAATGGTAAAAACAAAATTAACTTTATATACATATATTAAAAGTGATAATAAAAATATAAATGTCTTAAGAATGTAAGTTAAATAATAATAATAATATTTATTATGATTTTTATATATTAATTAACCTTAATATAATGTAATATATCTATTTATACCATATGCATGTATAAATAAATATGAAAAAAAAATACAAGATCAAGTCATAGATAAACAAACAATAAAATAAATACAATGGAGAAACAAATAAATGTAAATATCAATGAATTACTAAAAATTAAGGAAGTTAGTAAATGATATAGTAAGCGGTGTGCAATTAATAGATAAAGTTATGATATATTATGCTAAAATTATGAATTAAAATAGAAAGCAAATTAAATGCACAAACAATAAACACAAAAAATTAAATGTAGTCAACAAACAATGGATAAAAATGAACAAGTGTAGAATTAAATAGCATAAATTAAATGCGTAAGAAATTAAATATACAAAACTATGGACTGATTTGCACTAAAATAAAATTATTAAAGGGCCAAAACACAATATACCCTAAAGACGCTAAAATTCGCGAATCTACCCCTCAGACTTGGGTTAAGACTAGGGATGACAATTTAATCCAAATCCAAAAACTCTGATCTAAATACGGTTGAAACAAATATGAATCCGATCCGGAAAAATTCGATCCAAAAACAATCTGATCCAAATCCGGTTGAAAAAAATCTGAATCCAAATCCGATCCAATGTCATCCCTACTTGGGTAGCTCACTTCCTTTTCCTCTAGAGTTGTGTCCTTCAAAGCTTCTAAAGGTGGATCTTGTGCTTCTTCATCTTTTCTTGGAACCTCATCCATCTTTGATGATTGTTCACCATCATTAGCTTCAATGATTCCTAAATCATCATCATCATCATCACAAGAATCCTTCCTCAGAAGGAGGTTATCATCGAAAACCACATGAATTGACTCTTCAACAACTAAAGTTCTTTTGTTAAATACATGATAGGCTTTAGAGTTTAAAGAGTAACCTAGAAAAATAACTTCATCGCTTTTAGCGTCAAATTTGCCTAAATTGTCTTTTCCATTATTTAAAACAAAACACTTGTATCCAAAAGGATGAAAATGGCTACTGTTAGGCTTTTTAGATTTTAAAATCTCATAATGTGTTTTCTTTAAAATTGGCCTAATCATTACTTGATTTATGATGTAGCAAGCGGTATGGGTGAGCAAAACTCGACTCGGCTCAAGGTGAAAACACTCGACTCATCTTGACTCGACTCGAAAAAATTTCAAATAAAGTTTGAGTTGTAAAATGGAAATTCGAGTAACTTGTATAACTCGAAATTTTTAGTAATTAGTGGATTTATTTTTAAGTTCGAGATGAGTCCCTCATTTTTTTTATTAATATATACATATCGATATATAAAAATATGAAGAAATGTTGCCACATATGAAAATATATGAATAAATAAATATATATATATATATATATGCATATCTTATATGATTAGAGGAAGTCATTTAAATTGAAATCAAACCGTACTATAACATGATAAATAATTACAATTAAATTTTTATACGAACTCAAAAACTCGACTCGACTCGACTCGAATTTCTTCAACTCGAATCGACTTGAAAAATTATCGAATGAAAGTTTGAATGATAAAATTAGACTCGTCAAGTAGAATAACTCGAAATTTTTTGACTCGACTCGACTTGATCGAACGCTCACACCTAGCAAGCGGTATTTGTGGTTTCCGCCCAAAAATACTTCGGCAAAATTTTTTCACAAAGCATGGTTATAATCATTTCTTCTAAAGTTCAGTTTTTCCTCTCAACTACCCTATTTTGTTGAGGAGTGCAAGGAGAAAAAAATTATGGCTTATACCATTTGAATTACAAAAATCCTCAAATCCTAAGTTTTGAAATTCGGTTCCATGATCACTTCTAATATGAGAAATTAATTGACCAATATCATTTTGAGTGATTTTTGAAAACGTGATGAACTTTTCTAAAGCCTCATCCTTAGTACTTAAGAATAGAACCCAAGTGTATCTAGAGTAATCATCTACTAAAACAAAAGCATATGATTTCCCACCCAAGCTCATTGTCCTAATAGGTCCAAAGAGATCCACATGGATCAATTGTAATACTCTACTAGTTGAAACATCATTAATAAGTTTAAAAGATACCCTTTTTATGTTTACCCTTAGCACAAGCATCACAAATTTTATCTAGAGAAAATTTTAGCTTAAGTAAACCTCTTATTAGATCTTGGGAAACCATTTTTTCTAAAACACTCATGCTAGCATGTCCTAGTTTCCTATGCCATAACCATGAATCATGTTCATCTTTAGCTACAAAGCATGCATTAGAAATGTGTATGTATATATATATATATATATATATATATATTACCTATGCGATGACCTATGAGCATTATTTTGTTGGTATCAATGTTCAAGATTTTACAACCATTTATATCAAAAAGAACATTAAAACCTTTATCACATAATTGACTAATGCTCAACACAATATGTTTTAGACCGTTGACATATAAAACATTATCAATGAGTATGGAAGAGTGATTACCAATGGAGTCAATTCCTTCAATGTGGCCTTTGGAGTTGTCACCAAATGTCACCACTCCACCGCTTTTTGGCTTTAGTTCCATGAATTTACTCTTGTCACCGGTCATGTGTCTTGAGCATCCACTATCAAGGTACCATGTGTTTTGACTTGAAGCTTTGGCCTTGCAGCAATGCTCCCCTACAAACAAAGATTAGGTCTTGATTTTTGGTACCCAATGTTGGAGTATGCCCAAAGACCAATCATATGGTGATTGAATAGACATACTATTTTACTAGATTTATCAAGTAATGGCATTGCCGTTATTATCATTTGGTATGTTTCTGTGCATCAAACTAACCATTGGATAATAATGTCCATACAATAATACGATTATTGTTAAATAGGATCCTTAGTCGAATAATATTACGGGTATGGACAGTGATAATATATAAAGACTAATATGTGGTTGATGACAAGCGTTGTCATTGACATAGAGATGTCAAAATCAACACATAAGTATTTGTTAGAGAACAACATACTGGATTGACCCGCTATGAGCATGTTTCTTGGGTAATTATGTGACAGTCACAACATTGCTCAAGATAAACATATGTATAATCCTCATACTTGAGATCAACATGATTTCAACATAAAGATTTACGTATTTTGACATAGTCAAACGTGTGTCGTAACTGACTACATTATAAAGACTGATGATTGGATACGTGATGACCTATGTAGTGAAATATGGTTGATCAAGAAAGGATTTGTCCCTCCTACATAATGGGAGAAATATCTTCGGCCACTTGATTGAGTGAGATTAGAAAATGCATGGCCATGCTCGAATATTATGATATGAGATATCATAGAGATTCGTTTATCATAATCTACTCAAGACATCAAGAAACACTAGATGGACAACGCAAGTGTGACTAACCCATGACTTGTGTTCATCTAAGATATAAAGGACAAAAGGATGAAATACATAAAGGAAGTTTATTCAGGAATTAGGAAAGTCAAACCATGACTTCATGCAACTTAGGTAGCAATGATGTATTGCTAGATGCCACTCATTGTTTGTAAAATTAGAACAGTTCTAATTTTGATGCTAACGTTGCATGAACCTACAGGGGTCACACCCTTCGAATGAAACGAACAAAAAAATTGGAAACCATACTCCCTATTTTAGGGAGGTTGCCGAAAATCCCCTATGGGATAGGGGAAATCGGCAACTCCCTTAAATGGGAATAATATTGGATAAATATTATATTTATCAAATATTATTTAGATTATGAAAAATATTTAGAGACTTAAATATTATAGAATAAGATTCTAGAAATTTAAATATATATATTTGGAATTTATATAATGTATATTTAATTCCAAGTTTATGTAGAATTAGATTCTACATAATTAAAAATATGTATTTAAATATATTTAAATCCAAGTAAAGATAGAATGAGATTCTATATAATAAAAATATATATTTGGATTAAATATAATGTATATTTAAATCCATGTTTTATGTAGAATAAGATTCTACATAATTAAATATATATATTTCATTTAATATTGTTAAATATAATGTATATTTAATATAAACCAATTTCAAGTAGAATTAGATTCTATGAATTTTGGTTGAACTTGGATTTAAGGTATTCAACTAGAATTAAGTCTCTGAATACTATTTAAAGGGACAAGGGCTAGCAACCAAATCATCCATATTCCTCCTTGCAAATTTCGACATATCCCTGGGAATTCCCCTCTGGAATTTTCGACAAGTCCCAGATTTCTTCTGAGAAGCTGTTCGATAATTTTATGGTGTTCCTCTTGCCCCCTGGAAAATTCCTGGCGATTTCCTAGTTCGAATCCAAGTCCTGGTAGAACCCCTGGTCGATTTCAGCCTCCCTCAGGAATCCCTTGAGGGATTTCGACTTCTCCATGTAAGGTGTTCAAACCTGTCGAAATTTATCCATAAGTGTTAGGGAGGCGAAAACTTTGTTCGTTTTTTTCGGGTGGACTCCGTAGAGGTCGTTGCGAACCTGTGACGATTCCGGTTTTACTTGACGTGGTTATTCCGACATACCGTCGGTTTTCCAGTTTCCAGAGTTTTAAAAGGTAACTCTTCATCTTTTCACCCCGGATTCGTTCCTGTACATGGATCCTGGCTGGATTACGTCGGATTAATTTTTTCGCTGCGCCACGGGGCGTGCCGACGTGACCCTACAGTGGTATCAGAGCCACTTGTATCATACGAATTCGAACTTAAATTCTTGGGTGATGTGTATGTATGAGATGCATGTTGTTTGATTCGATTTAGATATTTATCGTTTATCGTATCACACCTAATAAAGATTTATTTCGATTATCACTGAATGATTAAGAGTTAATCATAAGTATGTTAGGTTGCTTCAATGTTAAATGTTAACATGTTGAGACTAATAGTTAGCCTAGAGAACAAGTAGTTATTCGTAGTTTCATAGATTTATGAAATCTCTAAAAGGGCTTCTAATTTGATAAAAGTTATCAAACTATCTTTCACGGTGAATCCATAAGAGTTATGGTTAGACGTTATGAAAAATGCAAGTCTAGGATTGGCATCATCAAAGACCTGGTACTTAAGTGTGCCTAGTGCGCCACCTCTCTTTCATGTTGACCTACCTGGTGCATTTGTTCGTTAACGCAAATGGTTTATGAAACCTCGTGATCCTTCTTTGGCCTATTAACCGCAACATAGGGATAATCAATTTAAAACTCCGTAAACACGTCGTTACTTTGTTCACACGATGTTTGAAATGCATGTTAGATTGCACGGTGTTTGTTTTGCATGGTTATAGCCCATAGCCTTTATAGTTTTGGTTTTTATAAATACGACCTGTGTGTCGTGCCTTTCTCTATCTTCTATTGTACTTCTCTTCTCATCTCACTCCCTCGCATGTAATGCGAGTTTCTGAAAACTGTAAATACTCATAGAGCTAAAGCAAGAACCAAGGTAGCAGCATGGTGGGCCTTCCCTAGTGGACCGGGCATTTCAGAAGCAGATTCTATCTTCAGTAGAATTGTCCTCCCATTGGCTTGGGACGGGTCGCCTTAGGTTAAGAAGGGCTATAATCATTGCATATTTATTTACCGTTTATATTTACCTTGTATGTGATGCAATGGATGTTTTATAAGCATGATTAAACATAGTTCTATTGATAGGATCAATGTTAAAATGATGAGATAATTAAGTAAATCCCTCACTATAATTCTAAGTTTGTTTTAACCATCCAATATTTACCCTCGTTAAAGCTTCGATCGATATAATGCGAGCTTTGCCAAAGCAATGTCACATTTATCTATCTTAGTTAAACGCGAAGAATAAGCTAGTGATATTCGCCGGTTGAGATATTGGTATTAACTTAGCTGGGTTGTTCTAATAGGATTAGAAAACCTAGTGGTTAAAAGTTTTGGATAATCATAAGATGATTTAAAGAACAAGAGTTGTTCGCCAAAAGATAAGGAATTACATGAGATGTAATTAGTAAGGTGTTACTTACCTAAATAATCATTTCCTAAAAGACTGGCCAAAGCTGATTTAGGAATGGTGAAATACGGATCCTCACTCACTAGAAAAACTATCGAAACGTTTTTCTGAAATTAAAACTAGAGGGTTTTTAATTTTGAAGAAAATAGTGGGAGTAAATTTATAGTAAAGACCTATCTATAAATTTTAAAATTTAGTAAAACTTATGTAGCATATTTTCTTTGTTGTAGAATTAATGGCAAACAATACTCTATCTCTGCGATCTATCCTTGAGAAGGATAAGCTCAATGGCATAAACTTCCTTGACTGGTTCCGCAATTTGAGAATTGTTCTCAAACAGGAAAAGAAGGAATATGTCATTGAAGAACATGTTCCTGATGAACCGGTTGCCACTGCTTCCAGAGCTGACAAAGACAAGTTTAAGAAACACATGGACGACATGCTGGATGTCGGTTGTCTTGTGCTTGCCTCCATGACCCCTGAGCTTCAGAAGCAACATGAGGACATGGTAGCTTATGATATGATTCAAAATCTCAAGGAGATTTATGAAGAGCAAGCTCGTCAAGAGAGGTACGAGACCTCTAAAGCTCTGTTTCAATGCAAGATGAGTGAGGGATCTCCTGTAGGAGCTCACGTCATCAAAATGATGGGCTATATCCAAACGTTGGAGAAGCTCGGCTTTCCGCTGAAAGACAAATCAGCTACTGATGTCATCCTGCAATCGTTGCCGGATAGTTTCAATCAGTTCGTCCTTAATTTCAATATGAATGAAATTAACAAGACGCTGCCACAGTTTCTCGGCATGTTGAGAACTGCTGAAATCAACCTGAAGAAGGTAGGACCTAAACATGTTCTGATGGTCCGAAAGGGCAAGAAGAAAGGTAAATCGGCAGCAAAGTCTAAAGGTGATGGTAAGACCAAAACCGATGGAAAGGAGGCATTGAAACCTAAGAAGGGAATCAAGAATGATGGAAAATGTTTCCATTGCGGCAAGACCGGACATTGGAAGAGAAACTGCCCCACACACGTACAAGAAGTCAAGAAAGCAAAAACGAGTGAGGCATCAGCCTCAGAGGCTTCTAAAGAGAAGGCATCAGAATAGACATGGACCTGCGAATGGAAATAAAGCAAGAGTTGCTACATCATCCATTAGGACATGTGGTTTTGCTTAAATAGATTTGTTTTAGTTTTTAAGATTATTATTTTGTGCCTAAGTTTTAGTTATCTTGTAAGGACAAGATATTTTAATTTTGAGATTATTTAAATAAATGTTATTCTTTTAATCTCTTATGGCACAACGAATCAATGATATTTAAACTAATCAAATCAATAATATTTATAAGATAAATAAAACAAATGACTAATCTCAAACTCATAAAAAGTATTAAGGTAATTTGATGAGATCAAATTCAAGAATATTTAAAGTTTGATGAACTTTCAAAGAATATGGGATTGTCCCATAATTAAATCCCACAAATGGAACGAAAAGTCTTTGAAAGAGAATCAAATATGTTAGACATGTTTTGATTCAGAACAAGTCATTTTCGACTTCTTTACACACTAGAAAAACAACTCTCATACTTAATCGTGTTTTTTTCCCGAAACGTCATATAAGATATGGACTAAGAATTGTTCTAGAATACCTTTGAAGTTTTAAGGTTACTTACATGTTAAAATGTTTACAAAGTTCGAACCTTAAAAACTCCATTTGTTGTTTATTCTAACGAGAACAAAGCATTTGTTGCTCAAACGATAGTTTATCTCGAAAGAGAATACTTATCACTAATGGATTTCATTTTTCAACGAGAATAAAATGTTTGTTGCTCAAACGAGAGTTTCTCTAGAAAGAGATTACCTCTCACAAAAGAAAAAAATGGAATTTGGAATGTGAAGAAATTTTAGTGTAACCCCCTCGCCCCGGTCTGGTCGGCTGACCGGTTCAAGTAAGCTACACGGGGAAAACCGATGCGAAACCCGCTAAGGATTCCACCTCGGTTAACAACCCTAAAAATTTCTTTTAATTTAACCTTCTCTAAAGGCACATTTAAATCCTATGTAATCACGACAGCGGAATAAATTCGAGAAAGACATGCAACTGGACCCAAAACAGTAAGTAAACAGTTCAATTTTAAATTATTTGGCAGGCCGTTTCAAAACACCCTTAAGGTGTATCGAAACACCTTGACTTGGTCAACGGCCCCAAGTCCACACGAGAAGGTCGTATCGAAACGGAGGTCAACCGTTCCGAAACACCCCCAACGGTCAACTTCTCGTGGTCAACGATATATTGACCGATCCTATACACCTAGACTCGTTTCGAAACCTCAAAATATCGGCAATTTCTCAGATTTTCAGTAGCAAATCTGTTCCGGAACGGACCCTAGGCGTATCGAAATGCCTGGCCTGAAACAAGAGGCCGTATCGAAACGAGACCAACCGTTTCGATACACGGGCTGCGAAAAGACAGATTTTTGCTGGTTTAAGACACTAGGTAGCCCCAAAACTCCACCAAAACACTCAAGACTCAACATACAATACATCTAGATGAAAAGCACCCTAAAACACATGCTTAGCACACAATAAACATGTAAAGCCAATATCAAAGAAGCAATATGCACAACAAGGATTCTTGCATCACATTCCAAATTCATTCAAGGCATACTTAAGCATTAAAAAGCCCTTAAGGCACAATTCACCACACATAGAGTTTACATGCAACATCAACACATGTACTCATCCAAAGAGTGGCATCTCAAACAAGCATTCATCAAGGCTTAACATGGTTTACAAATTCAACAAAAACATAAACACCAACAACCTCCATAAGTCATACAAAGCTCATACAAAACACATATTAGCCTCATTGCTAAACTACCACATTAATTACTAAATCATACTTGAGCAACTATAAACTTGGAAAGCCCCCCCTTCGCCTTGCTCCTTGCTAACACCACGCTAATGATCTGCATTGTTGAAAATGAGAGCGTAAGCTAGAAGCTTAGTGAGGATGCTCTAAAATCAAAAACAACAACAATGCAGGGTCCAAGCATGCAAATCCCTAACATCATACACAACATACATAGGCATCAACAAGGCAACCTAGCTAGTCTTTCAAGAGTCATAAATATGGCATCTTACATCATATTAAGCTCAACGATATAAATCAATTGCCACAACATCATAAGCATAAGAACAATTTCATTGGCCACTATTAGTTTACTCGGATGTGCGGATTTACTCTCAACAACAACATTGCCTCGGTGGGATTACACTCATCACCGGATCTCGCATGGGTGGGATTCCACTCATCACCACATGCCCTACGGATGGGATTCCACTCATCATCACGTATAAAATAAATAAATTTCCGGTGGAAAATTACATCACCGTACTCCTCCTTGATGACTCAACGCCATCAAGGCCACGAGCGTTTTGACTCAATTGTGTGCACACTAATCCTAATGATCGATTATTTACACCCGGTAAGTTAATTAGTGCCAATTCCTTTAAGCCACATCACACATCCATCAATTACAGCACATATTCATCACATACACATATCAAGGTATACACATACAAATCAATTCATATTTTGCAAGATCAAAAATAGGCAATGGCATATATATAAGCAACATTAGAAATCAAGGAGTTAAACTACCAATTTAACTTCCACCTCGGAATGGCCTACCAAGCTCATTCCAACACTTCCACTACTCACACTTGAACCAACTTTAAAACATAATTAAAGTTTTACTCACCACCCTTCCTTAGCAAACCAAACAAGCAAGCAAGCCTCCTAAATTCCCGGATTCGGTCCCGATGCTTCTCCGATGTCTCCTCTTGTTTCTAGCCAATCAAAACACAACCATCACTCACAAATTCGATGCTAAATTCAGTCACAAACTTTAACCCATAAACACAAGCCAAATTCCACCAATTTCAAACTCAACTAGTCACAAAATCCCCATTTTCGTGCTCCTCCAAAACCCAGCTGAAAACCATGATTTCAAACACTCAAATGACATCTAAAAGGTCCCAAAACACTTCCCTAATATCCCTAAACCATCAGCCCTTCAACCCAACCCTAAAACACACCAAAAAGTCAATTTTAGACACCTCAAAAATGGCCCCAAAGACCCACTTCGGGTTTCACCCAAAATCAACCATTTCAAGATATTAAGTGTGCTTAGGTGAGATTAAACCAAAACCCAACTCAACAAATCAAAAGAAATTGAAAAACCCCTTAAAAATTCAAACTTTCCCTAAACTTGAAATTCCAAAAAGATGGTAGTTTTAAAATCCAAGACAATGTAAATGAAGGGGATGGTGAGGAGAGTTTAAATATGACATTACCTTTGAAAATGCCTTTGAATCAATGGAGAGATTGAATGGAATAGTAACTAGAGGTTTGGGGAGGGTTTTGGGTGTCTTCCAACGTGAAAATGAAAAAGGGAAGAAGACAACCTTTTTTTTTCTTTTTTGATTCAAAAAGTGGTCTTCCACTTTTTCACCTTAATTACAAAAATGCCACCCATTTTATTTTAGATCTTAAATAAATCAAGACTAAGGTCAATTTGATTGAAATTGATTTTACCGACTCGAACCGACTCACGCGACTAACTCCTAACCCCAAAATACGGGTGTTACATTTAGACAACAAATTTATGAACTAAAGATTGAGAATGTTCCATAAATGATCAAGGAACATTGGAACAAAACACAACCATTGTGTTGATCCTTAAGAGAATACCATATACTTGAGAAATATGGATTTCTCACTATTCGTACATGGAAACACTCTTCTTTTCGGATCAAGATAAAGACTAGGTCTTATCAGAAAGCAACGGTGAGCCCAAAATTCGAGAAATGGCTAAGAGCCATGAGATATGAGATGGAATCATGTCTAAAACCAAGTATAGACTTTGGTTACCTAAAAGGGTAAAACCTAAGAGGTATGGATGAGTTTTTCAAAAAGGAAAAACCGACATGGATGATAAAACATACAAAGGATGATTCGTCGCTGCAAGTTTTCGACAAACTTCATAGTATAGACTATGATAAAGCATTTTCCTTGTAGCTATGTTTAATCCATCTTAATCTCACTTGCAAGTAGTTACATACGATGATTATGGAATCAAATAAAGGAATGTCAAAACCACTTTCGTAAGGGAAAACTTGAAACATATGTGTACATGATACATCCAGAAGGTTTTTGTCACTCCAGTAAACACTTGGAAGGTATGTAAGCTACAAAGGTCTATCCGTAAACTAAGGCAAGCTTCTCGAAGTTGGGATATTCGTTTCAGAAGATACAATCAAAAGGTTTGGTTTATATAGAAACAAAGGGGAGTCTTGTTTTCAAAAGAGCTAGTGGGAGCATTGTTACTTTCCTAAGTATTGTATGTAGATGACATACTCATCAAAAGGAACTAAAGATCGCAATCCGTTTTGCATTAATAAAAGATACTGCGAGTTAGCAATATGAGACAATATCTAACTCTACAACATAGGCTGAATGTATTACAGTCGACATAGCAATAAAGAATGATGTTTGGATCTAAAGGGTTCACTTCTGAACTAAGGGTTGTTCTCAGCATATTGGATGCTACATAACTCTGTTATGATGGAACCTTTGCGTAAGCAAATAAAACCCAGATCTTATCAATAAATCCAAACATATTCTAAAGTACTTACATCTTGGAGATGCAAAAGTATGCAACATACGCACAAAGTTGATAACTTTGTCAACTCCCTGACAAAGCTTTTGACACAGCATAAGCATGTCAGTTACACTAAGCCATATCGTATTAGATATGAGAATGATTGGTCTTAGTGCTAGTGGGAGATTGTTGGAGTATGCCCAAAGACCAATCATATGGTGATTGAATAGACATACTATTTTACTAGATTTATCAAGTAATGGCATTGCCGTTATTATCATTTGGTATGTTTCTGTGCATCAAACTAACCATTGGATAATAATGTCCATACAATAATACGATTATTGTTAAATAAGATCCTTAGTCGAATATTATTACGGGTATGGACAGTGATAATATATAAAGATTAATATATGGTTGATGACAAGCGTTGTCATTGACATAGAGATGTCAAAATCAACATATAAGTATTTGTTAGAGTACAACATACTGGATTGACCCGCTATGAGCATGTTTCTTGGGTAATTATGTGACAGTCACAACATTGCTCATGATAAACATATGTATAATCCTCAGACTTGAGATCAACATGATTTCAACATAAAGATTTACGTATTTTGACATAGTCAAACGTGTGTCGTAACTAACTACATTATAAAGACTGATGATTGGATACGTGATGACCTATGTAGTAAAATATGGTTGATCAAGAAAGGATTTGTCCCTCCTACATAATGGGAGAAATATCTTCGGCCACTTGATTGAGTGAGATTAGAAAATGCATGGCCATGCTCGAATATTATGATATGAGATATCATAGAGATTCGTTTATCATAATCTACTCAAGACATCAAGAAACACTAGATGGACAACGCAAGTGTGACTAACCCATGACTTATGTTCATCTAAGATATAAAGGACAAAAGGATGAAATACATAAAGGAAGTTTATTCAGGAATTAGGAAAGTCAAACCATGACTTCATGCAACTTAGGTAGCAATGATGTATTTCTAGATGCCACTCATTGTTTGTAAAATTAGAACAATTCTAATTTTGTTGCTAACGTTGCATGAACCTACAAGGGTCACACCCTTCGAATGAAAAGAACAAAAAAATTGAAAACCATACTCCCTATTTTAGGGAGGTTGCCGAAAATCCCCTATGGGATAGGGAAAATCGACAACTCCCTTAAATGGGAATAATATTGGATAAATATTGTATTTATCAAATATTATTTAGAGTATGGAAAATATTTAGAGACTTAAATATTATAGAATAAGATTCTAGAAATTTAAATATATATATTTGGAATTTATATAATGTATATTTAATTCCAAGTTTATGTAGAATTAGATTCTACATAATTAAAAATGTGTATTTAAATATATTTAAATCCAAGTAAAGATAGAATGAGATTCTATATAATAAAAATATATATATTTGGATTAAATACAATGTATATTTAAATCCATGTTTTATGTAGAATAAGATTCTACATAATTAAATATATATATATATATATTTCATTTAATATTATTAAATATAATGTATATTTAATATAAACCAATTTCAAGTAGAATTAGATTCTATGAATTTTGGTTGAACTTGGATTTAAGGTATTCAACTAGAATTAAGTCTCTGAATACTATTTAAAGGGACAAGGGCTAGCAACCAAATCATCCCTATTCCTCCTTGCAAATTTCGACATATCCCTAGGAATTTCCCTCTGGAATTTTCGACAAGTCCCAGATTTCTTTTGAGAAGCTGTTCGATAATTTTCTGGTGTTCCTCTTGCCCCCTGGAAAATTCCTGGCGATTTCCTAGTTCGAATCCAAGTCCCGGTAGAACCTCTGGTCGATTTCAGACTCCCTCAGGAATCCCTGGAGGGATTTCGACTTCTCCTTGTAAGGTGTTCAAACCTGTCGAAATTTATCCCTAAGTGTTAGGGAGGTGGAAACTTTGTTCGTTTTGTTTGGGTAGACTCCGTAAGGGTCGTTGCGAACCTGTGACGATTTCGGTTTTACTTGACGTGGTTATTCCGACATACCGTCGGTTTTCCAGTTTCTAGGGTTTTAAAAGGTAACTCTTCATCTTTTCACCCCGGATTCGTTCTTGTACATGGATCCTGGCTGGATTACGTCGGATTAATTTTTCCGCTGCGCCACGGGGCGTGCCGATGTGACCCAACACCCAAATCATTTTGGTTCCATGGACATTAGCTCTCAAAATCTTGGTTCCCTTGGGAATCCAAGAAGCAATAGCATGTAAATCATTAGAAGCAATTAGGTTCTTGGGAACGCAAACACTCATAATCCTCTTACCTCTAGAGGGCCTTTGGAAGCCTCTTTGTTTGTGATTAACAAAGTTTTTTTTACATAGTTGGGTTTGGAAGATTCACCTTTTTCAAAACTTGAATTCTCAACTTTACTCAAAGAAGCTTTGAGATCATTCACCTCCTTATGGTGATGATCATTAAGCTCGGAAAGAAGGTTGTTTAAATCAATATTTTCTTTTTCAAAATATGTTAAATTGTATTTTAAAGCACAAACCTTCTTTTCAAGTTCGGAATTGGTTTTAGATAAGGAACATGTTTTGTGTTTTCAAATCACAAATGATTTTCTTGTTTCTCAAAATTGATTCCTTATATTTCTGAACCAATTCATCATATACCTCTTGTAACTCATCATATGCTTCTTGAAGCTCATCATATGTAAAATCAAAGTTAGATGAGTTAGAGGTTACCTTAGGATACTCCTCCAAGGACATGAGGCAAAGGTTGGCAACTTCTTGCTCCTCTTCATCGGATGATTCCTCATCACTCCAAGTAGCAATGTTGGCCTTGAACTTCTTGTTCTTCCCGAAGCTCTTCCTTTTGAGTTGGGGGCAATCGATTTGTATATGCCCCAATTTCTTACACTCATAACAAATAAGTTGATCATTCTCTTACTCTTTGTTCTTGTTCTTGAAGTCTCCTTTTCGAATGAACTTTCTACCTCTATTAGACTTCATAAATCGAGTGAACCTTTTGGCTAACATGACCATTTCCTCATCTTCCTCCTCACTTGAATCGCTCTCTTCATGTGAAGCTTTGAGAGCAATTCCAATCTTTTTCTTCTCTACCTCTTTCTTCTCCATTCTTTTCTCTTTTCTTTTCTTTTCTTCTTCTCTTCCTTGCTTCATGATCTCATGAGTAAGAAGCGACCCCACTAGTTCATCGAGCTTCAATGTCTTCAAATCATTTACCTCGATGATGGCGGTCATCTTCCCATCCCATGACTCAGGAAAAGAATAGAGAAGTTTCCGGACAAGTTTATCTTCTGGAATAACTTCACCGAAGCCTTTGAGACCGTTGACAATGACAAAGAAACGATCAAACATCTTGGTGACACTTTCATCAGGCTCCATCTTGAAATTTTCATAGCTCAAATTGAGGATTCCAATCTTGGTCTCCTTGACATCATTGGTTCCTTCATATGCGGTCTCTAACTTGTCCTACACCTCCTTCGCACTTGTACACAAAGACATCTTCGAGTACATGTCCGGTCTAAAAGCACAAAATAGCATGTACAATGCTTTGTCGTTTACTTGAAGCTTCTTCCGATCATTATCGGTCATCTCGATCTTGGACTTGGGAACGATTCTACCTTCTACATCTCTCTTCATTGAATTGATGGACCATCTCCCACTACAACACATATGAGGTAGTCATTTGATTTGATGAAGAGCCTCATCCTATTCTTCCAAAAATGATAGTTGTCCCCACTTAAATAAGGAGGTTTGGTGATGGATTGTGACTCATAGGAGTTTTGGTCGAAGGTAGATGTCATGGCTTGAATTGTAGGTTGATCAATCTCTCCTAGAATTGACTCAAGAGAGTGTTAATCCTTTCGATGAGTTTAGCTCCGATACCAATTGTTGAGATGACCAAACAATGTCGAATTGGCCAAGAGGGGGTGAATTGGATTTTTAAAATGAAAGGAAGTAAAATGGTAAAATAAAAATTGAAGACAAAGAGATTTAGAGTGGTTCAAGCTTCTAACAAGCTCTACATCCACTACCTTAGATCCCACTAAGGATTTCAACTAATTAACTACTGAATTCTTCCCCTTTTCTAGGATTAGGAGGAAATCGTTGCAAGGATCAAAGCTTTCTACCCAAAGCTTGATCAAAATCACTTTTTTACAAGAAGAAGTTGGCAAGTTGAAAATGGACCTCTCAATAGGTAAAATATTTGCCCAATTACAATAGCACACTCCAAAAACTTGAAATGAAATATTACAAATGAATTACACAAGCTGGGTGTAAGGGTTTGACTCCAAATGGCTCAAAGAGAATGAATTTTTGCTTAAAAGTGCTTGACTTGATGAATAGTTGTTGTTGTAGCTTTAGAGGCTTCCTTTTATACCTTCTCATTGAATTATAGCCGTTTGGATGGTTGACATCATGAATAGAGCCGTTGAGCTCTCTTTTTCTCTCCATAAATGCACTTCTGCAACCTACCGTTTTGGTACACGGGGTACCCGTATCGATACATGTCTCAAAATAGAAAGAGTCATTGCAGGTAATAAAGAGGGCGTATCAATACGCGGGAAGGTGTATCAAAATGATAAAGTAGCCGTAACAGAACGGCTATAGGCCGTATCGATGCAATTTTTGTAAACTTAGACACTGCCAAACTCTGTATCGGTACGCCACAAGGGTGTATCGGTACGGGTAACTGAAATTCAAAAGTTTGCTGATTTCATCTAACTAACAAGGCAACAGCCATTTAATAAATGCAAAGATTTGAAAATCTTAACCCCCGTATTGATACGGTATAGGTCTGTATCGGTACACTAAACACAAACCTTAAGCCCAAATAAATGTTGTATCGAAGCAGGCATGTCCATATCGAAACACCCGTATCAAAACCGACTCAGTCGTATCGAAACATGAAATTCCAATAGCCAATTAAGATGAGGCCGTATCGAAACGCTAGGATAGCGTATCGAAACGCCTGTGTAGTCTTGTAAAGTTTGGCTTTGGAAAGGCAATGTCGTATCGAAACACTTATATAGTGTATCGAAACGTCTGGGCGATTTTGTTAAGATTGGCTTTGAAAACACTTTGAAAAATTTGTGGGGTTTAAGTTTTGACTTGGAAACAATTTTGGTTTAAAATCCTTGTCAATAGTGAGACTTTCAAGTACTTAAAAAACTTATTTACTTTGCAATTAGGTCCTTAAAATATTTGTTATATCAAAATCAAACATAGATTTTTACAAAATGTATAGAGCGCATGCGGGCAGTCAAGTGAACCATGCCATCTGAATGGACTTTAGGTTCCTCCATTGTTTTTCTCAGGTTGCGAACATATGCATAACATGACTCTAGATCAAGAGGAGGATCTTTTCTCAAGATTTTACTTTGAGCTTGATTAAATTTTGGGTCAAAGCCAGCCAAAAAAAATATGAACTCGAAGTCGAGTCATATACTTATGCAGTGATACGATTACATCAGCATTGTCTTCTTGTGTTTGAACATGGGCATCAATTCGTGAAATATTCCAATCAATTCATTGTAATACAAAGATAAAAGTCTATTATTTTGAAGAGGTAAACGATCTCCGATTCAGTTTAAAGAGTTGTGTTTCAAACTGTCATAAAATGTCTTTGCAACAGCTTCCCATATTTCTTTGGTCGTTTGAAGAGGGGTGAATCGTTGCACCAAGAGTGGACTCATAGAATCAATAAGCCAACTCTGAACTCGATTATTTTCAATAAGCCAAGTCTTCAATTGTGTGTCACCTGCAGGTGGTTTCGGTGTTTTGCCTGTAAGAAATCCAGATTTATTTTGAGCTCCAATACGCATCTCCATAAGTTGCAGACATAACAGATAATTTGTATCACCTAAGATGATTCCATATGGAAAAGGGGCATTGTCTTGAACAATGGTTCGATAATCACTAGGGATGATAGAAGATGAATCTTTTTTCGTCATATTTGTAAAAAAAAAATTAATTGAATTTCTACGTTCGATATGGCTTTGATGCCATATAGAAAAGAATATTTTTATCTTATATTGATAAGCAAATTACAACTACATATTTATACTAAATATGATACAACACGATCGTATTTTATAGCCTAAAATTGAGCTAACTAACTACAAATCAGTAAATAAAATATTTACATAATTTGTCAAAGATATCAAGTTAACAGCTCATTATTTGGGCTCCCTTAGATTGCTAATTTCAACAGCCTGAGCCCATTTTCCCAAATTTTAAAAGGGTAAAATATATATACCATTGCTCAACTATCTTGTCACTCCTATTTTGGTCACTCAACTTTCAAATTTTTAAATTTACTAATTAAACTTTCATATTGTTCTTGTTTTGGTCACTCTCGATTATTTTATAATTTTTTTTAAATTTTTTTGGCATTCATTATTATTATTTAATATAAAAATAATTTAAAATATAAAATTAAATCTAAATGTTCGTCGACCACCATTCGTTGTCGTCGGACTCCACCGCCGATGGTCGTAGATGGTGGTCGTTCAATCCTAGATATCACCGATCGCTTTGTCTCGGCCCTCTAAGTCCGAATCTGACCTTCATTTTGTAGAAAAATGCTTCGAAGTTCTCGAAAAAAGATCAAATGTGAGGAAACCGAAAAGTTTCAAACCAAACTTGCGGATTTCGAGACATTTTTTGGTGAAACAAACACCAGATTAGGACTCAACGTGTCAAAACGAGTCCATCGATGCAATTTGAGATCAAACGGTCGTCGATTTTGAGACCAACTATGGTCGACGGGATGGTGATTTTTTTATATTTTAAATTTAATAATAAAAAAATATAATTTTAATGTTTGTTTTAAATTATTTTTATATTTAATAATATTATAAAGTTTAAAAATAATAATAAAATATTCTAGAGTGATCAAAACATGAACAATCCGAAAGTTCAGTTAATAAAATGAAAAGCTTAAAAATTGAGTTATCAAAATAGTAGTGAGATGATAGTTGAGTGATAAATGATGTATTTAACCATTTTATAGTCGTCCACTTTATGTTTTTCAAAATTGACCCAAGTCGCTTACTACAATGACCATCTATATATACATTTATACAAGGACAGTTAGTTCAATCGATAGACAAATACAAGTTGAAGCACAATCCGAACCAATAATTAAAATATATGTGTATCAATTCTAATAAATCATTTATCATAAATATCAATTCGAATCAAAAAGTTAAATTTAAGTGTCAATTTGAACCAATAAAATAAATTTAGGTGTATGGTTAGAAGAAAAAAAGACTTAAAGATACCAAATTAAACTTTAGAATCAAGTTTTTTTTATCAAATAGAAGAGATTTCATTTCAAGCAAAGTTACAAGTACAACCGCAAATGAGGGGGCAAGTTAGGTCCCCCAGATAGTTTGACATTGAATATTTCTAGCGAATTTGGCTAGGCAATCCACAACCTGGTTACAAGATCGAGTGACAAAGGAGAAAGAACAAGAGCCAAAAGATTTAGCTTGAGCTCTGATATCTTCTTCCACTGCTGAGGATACCCAATCTGAATGGGAACTCGAACAGAGCCTTCGAATGACGGCTTGGCAGTCTACCTCGATGATGATATTCGAGAATTCATTCATGGAAGCAAGAGAAATACCAAGTCTAATGGCAATAGCTTCTGCCACCGCTGCAGATGGAGCTAAAGCTTGTGCAGATAATCCTTGAATGAAAGATCCTGAGCAATCGCGTGCAATAGCCGCCACTATGGCCTTACCAGTTTGGCAGTCAAATGCGGCATCGCAATCGATCTTAACCCTGTTGGGAGGAGGAGGGGACCATAAACTCGGTTCCCTAGGTAGTTGAGTTTTCTCTGGGGGACCAGCCTCAGTAGCTTGGGAGAATTCCTTAAAGTCTCGTTCAGCTCGCAACCCCACATCCCAAGGAGAATCTTTCCTCCCTTCGAACACCAAAGGATTCCTCGTTTTTCAAATCGCCCAAAGAAGAAAGGCAATAAGAGCATAGCCATCTTCGAAGTCTCCCATATTACGGAATTCATAGACCTTACTCCACCATTTAGGAAAACCGGGAAAACCTAGCGCGGACGGTTCATAACTAAAGCTTGATGCCTTCCAGACCGCTTGTGCAAACGGACAGAAAAAAAAAGGAGATGTTCAATGGATTCCTTCTGATCTCCGCATCTAGGGCACTGGTCTAAATCCTGGAATTTGCCATGAAAACGAGCCGCGAGAATGCTTTTGGTGGGGACAATATTATGGCAGAGATTTCAGAGAAAGGAACGAATCTTGGACGGTACCTTCAAGTCCCAAATAGATTTCCAGAAGGCTTTGTTGTTTCCCAGGGAATTGCTAAAGGAAGGTTCTGTCGAGGGTCCGGGATTTTCCTCTATAAATCTATACCCCGACTTGGCTGAATAGTCCTCATTCCCAGATGAGTGTATCTTTGATACCTGGTCCTCCAATTGGAATAGCCACGATCGCTTCGGCCTCCTCCGGTGAAAAAAGACCCTCAATTCTGGATTTATCCCAGGATCTATGATCCGAATTCATAAGGCTGCAAACAAAGGGAAATGGGTGGTTAGGTGGGGGTTGGGTGGAAATCCTGAAATTGTGAAGTTTTGGGATCCAATTATCATTCCACGTCGAAATGCATCTGCCATTTCCGACACGCTACAACAAGTCATTCCTGATAACATCAATCCCTTCCCTAATACTTACCCAGGCCCATGAAGGATTTTTGCTCTTGGAAGCATCAAAAATGTTTCTGTTTGGGTAATAGATACCTCGGAGGGTCTGAGCCAGAATAGAGTCTGGATGTTTCACCAGTTTCCATGTGATCTTCGCAATGAGGGCTCTATAGAAAGTTCTAAGATTCTGGAAACCCAAACCTCCCTGGTCCTTCGAGCGGTATAGATCTTTCCAACTTATCCAATGAATGCTTTTCTCCTTGTTCCCGCACTTACTCCACCAAAACTTTGCTACAAGTGAGTTGAGCTCATCACAAAAGGTAACCGGTAGGAGAAAACATTGCATGACATAAGTGGGGATTGCTTGAGCGACAGCCTTAATTAGAACTTCCTTCCCAGCTTGATTTAAGAATTTGGCTTTCCATCCCCTGAGCTTGTTCTGAACCCGTTCCTTAATAAACGCCAAGACCTCTTTTTTGCTTCTCCTCCAAAAGGAAGGTAGGCCAAGATATTTATTGTCCTCCTCCATTGTTCGGAATCCCAGATCATTGGACAGGTGAAGCCTGAGATTATTGCTAACATTGGGTGAAAAACCAACCGAGGATTTCTGGAAATTGACCGTCTGACCTGTAGAATGTTGGAAGAGATTAAGGACTCGCAGAACTGCTTCACAATTCTTCTTATTCACACCAGAAAACGTAAGGCGGTCATTTGCAAACAATAGGTGGCTCAGAATCGGGCATCGTCTCTTAATTCTAATGCCTTCAAAACTGGCCAACTCGACCTCCTTTTCCAAAATCCATGACAGGATATTTGAGATAAAAGTGAATAGGAAAGGGGATAACGGGTCCCCTTGTCTCAAGCCCCTACCAGCAGAAAAATCCCCAACTTTCTCCCCATTTAGGACCAGAGAGAAAGAGAGGGAGGAAACACATTTCATAACTCTAGCAACCCACCACTCACAAAATCCCAATATGTTCATTACAAAGCACAGGAGATCCCAGTCCACTTTATCATAGGCTTTCTCAAGATCAATTTTCAGTGCCATAATCCCCTTCTTCCCCTTTTTTGCCCGTTTGATTGCATGGAAGGATTCGTTTGCGAGAATAATGTTGTCATGGATAGATTTGCCTTGTACAAAAGCTGACTGATGGTAAGGGATGATGTTCGGAAGAAACTTTTTCAGTATCATCGCCAAGATCTTAGTAATGACTTTAAGCGAAAAGTTACAAAGACTGATCGGTCTAAAGTGGGAGACTTCAGATGGGTTTGGTTTCTTAGGGATAAGGATGATATTAGTTTTATTAAGCCCATATTCCAGAGTTCCCTCACTGAAAAAGGTCGATACCATCCCAATGAGATCACCTTTGATAGTTCCCCAGAAAGCTTGGTAGAAGTCGTTAGGCCCGGGCACCTTAGACGCTCCCATATCAAAGATTGCCTTCTTTATCTCTTTTTCGGACACTTTTTTTGCTCAGCTCAGAATTCATCTCCTCGGTTACCAATCGGGGGATGTACTCCCTGATCTCTTGGAACTCGATAGAGTGATCCTTGGAGAACAGATTTTGGAAGTATTTCTGCATGTGGCTTGCAATGTCCGTTGGTTCCTCCAACCAAACTCCATCATCTCTTTTTTAAACTGACAATGGAATTGGCTCTTCTATGTTGGATGGTTGTTGCGTGAAAAAACTTAGTATTCCTATCTCCCCATTTAAGCCAGTTGACTCTGGAGCGTTGATGTCAATACCTCTCCTCTCTCTCCCATTCAGAATCAAGCTCATTCTTCAATCGTTTATATTCTTCCAGCTCCGAGCTAGTGAGTTTCCTCCCCTGAAGTTGTTTAATCCTGGTAATCAACGCCCTTTTCTTTTCATTTTGAATCTTCGTCTTCGTTTTACTCCACCTTATGAGAGCCTTTCTGGTGCTTCTAATTTTCCTTCCAAAAAACGGAAGCGGTTCTCACTCCTGGGGGAGCTTGCCATCCGCCGGATACTGTTAGGGAACAATCTTCTTCCAGAAGCCATTTGTTTTCAAATTTAAAATCCTTCTTGTATTTCTTGGAAAGACCCTTAGTGAGCAAGATAATGGGGGCATGGTCGGAGGCAATAACGATATCCATTACCCCCAAAGCTTTGGGGAAAACCAGGCTCCATTCAGCGGAACACAACACGCGGTCCAATTTCTCAAGGATGGAGTTGTCACCACTTTGTTGGTTGAACCAAGTGAAGTTGCCTCCCTTAATTGGAAGTTCAATTAGGCTCGATGAGTCGACAAAGTTAAAGAAACATTTAGCCTCCTCGGGATTGAAATGGTTTTCTCCTTCCTTTTCCTCTTGTCTAATCACCGTATTTGAATCTCTCATAATAAGCCATCTATCATTTGGTGACCTTCGAAGTTGAGTTAACCTCTCCCAAAATGCTTGCCTTTCATCTATGTATGGAGGGTCGTAAATAAAGGTTCCAAACCATTCATCTCCATTCTGAAAGACCACTTTTGTGTCAATAAAATTCTTGGTATGCTCGAAAATAGTAATGGTTACATCTTCAGTCCACCAAAGGGCAAGCCCGCCCGTTATACCCCTTGGCTCCATATAGAAGGAATGATTCAATTTCATCTTCATCCGAATTTTCTCTAGGTATCTCTTCTTTTGCTGAGTTTCACTGAGAAAGATGATATTCGGTCTATGCTTAGTCACAGAATTACGGAGGGCTCTAACTATTTCTCGGTTCCCCAAACCACGCACGTTTCAAGCTAGAATAGACATGTCTTTGAGAAGACAGAAGTCGCGAAACCAAGAACCCATGACCGCAAATTCAGAAATCAGGCAAACAAACAGAGTAACTAAGGCCAAAGGCGCAGTCACACCACAACCAGAAAAATCAGATCATAATGAGTGTCAAAGGCCATAGAAACAGTCCCTCCGTATCCAGAAAAGAACAATTCCAGCGTAGAAACGTCGAACCAAGCACACGAAAAAGAAATCAGGCCAAAGCAAGCAAACTGATGCGACAATCTTCCATATTAGAAAAAATACTTAGAAAACAACCAAACATAAACAATCCCTGGAACAGTTCAATCATATGACCAACAACCCAATTAAACTCAACAGAAACATCGCAAACAGGGGAGTAACTCCAGCAACAAGAAGACCGGACAGAAGAGCCAATAAACTATGAAGAATATTAGAGAACCACAAGGAGATGGGGAATGGCGAGGGGAGGGGAAAGTAAACCAGGAAACGGGAACTCGCTAGGGGGGAAGAAAGGAAAGACCAGTTACCGGCGGCAAAGTGAAACCTGGGTTAAAACTCCGGCGACCAAAGAGCGCGCCCTAAAGCTTCAAAAACCAAGCACCGATGAGGTTCTGCGACGGGTGAGAGAGAACAGCTTGCGACACGGCCTTTTTATCTCTGTCGCCTCAGCTCCTTGAGCAATCCACCAGGCGTCGTCGTCCTCTTAAATTTCGGCAATCCGATGACCAATTGACGGGGAAGAAGTCACTCGTACTCAAAGGCCAAGTAACAAAGCTGAAACCATAAGATCAAAGCAATCGTCTGAGGCTCGGAGGCTTTGGGTGAGAGAGGATTAGAGGCGCGTGAAGCGCGTGATATTAAACTAGGTCTCAATATCTACACCAAAATTAAAAGGGTTTGAACTTTAGAATCAAGTTTTATACCTAATTGAACGAAAAATAGATATCAAACTGAATCACAACATTAAGTTAAAGATGCTAAAATATATATTTACCAAAAAAATTCAAAGTAAAGAGCAAGTAATGGGTTGCTGATTTATACAAGTGATATTTTCATAATATATCCCTAACAAGTTTGAAAACTGAAAATGACATTTATCCTAATTCATTGTTGATAATTTAATAGTAATTTGTATGTTAAAAGAATCACTCTCAAACAAGAATGTTTTGAATCCACTTTAAAGGTTTCTTTTTCCTCTTATATGAATATGATCGGTGTATGAACTCAACGTTATTTGTTAAGGGGTCAAATTTTGAGTTATAAATTGAACATTCAAATAATTTGAAATTTTTAATAATTAGTGGATCAATTTTTAAGTTCGAGTCGAGCCTATTAATTATGCCTAATATATATTATATATCACATATGAAGAAATATATGTGTATTGTATATGGTTATAGAAAACTATTTAAATTAGAACTAATTAGTATCATAACATTATAAATGTTTAGGATTACATTTGAACAGAAACTCGAACAACTCTACTCGAATTGACTCGACTCAAAAAAATCAAATAAAATTTGAGTTGTAAAATAAGAGGAATCTTTAGCTCAACTAATTAGATTTTTTTACTCGACTCGATTGAATGATTACCCTTAATTTTGACTCATATTTCCCACGAAATTAAGAATATAACAAAGGGTAAACTATACTATTGGTCACCAAACTATTAAATTTTTTCTATTTTGGTCACCAAACTATTTTTCTACAAATTTAGTCACCAGTGTTGTATTTCTTTTATACTTTAGTCATTGACCATTAAAAGAATAATGGAGTTGATGTTGCGGCATGGTATAATAATAATAATAATAATAATAATAATAATAATAATAATAATAATAATAATAATAATAATAATAATTTTCAAAACATATACATTATATCAATTTATACTATTTAATACAATTTATCAAATATTTGGGTCAATCTCCAAAATTTTCATATCTTTCTTCTACCTCTACAACACTTGTCTTTTTTCTTCTGTTCGCTCTCCTGACCGATTCTTCGTCTACTCTATTAAACCCAAATTTTGTTGTGGAACAATGAGTATTTATTGGTTTCTAATCATATAACCTTATTGTTATTATATTATGGCATGTAACATTTAAGCTCTTTCAACTCAATCCTAGATTTTCAAACACTCACTTACCTATCGTTAAAGCTCTTGGATTGTTTCTCAACGATTGAAGACGCATAAGTTTTAGATATTAAAATTATTATTATACCAATGTCATGATACTATTTCAACTAAATTAACAATCAAAATTAATGGTTGGTGGTCAATTAATGTTGGAGCAAATGGTTAAGCATTTCGTTAATATTAGAGGGGGTAAATGGGTCATTTGGTTCTGGTTTGGTTCAGTTTATTTTGGTTCGGGTTATTTCGAGTATGATTGCATTCAATTTAAATTCGATTCAGATCGGTTCGATTTAAGTTCGGGTCTATGGTGACTTCGGGTCAGGTACCGGGGCAATTCGATTGAGTTTCAGGTCGGTTGACTTTCAGTTCACTTTATAATGGGTCGGGTGATTTCGGGCTGAGTCAATTTCGGGTTAGTGGGAGATCGATCGGTTTCAGTCGGGTTTTTAGGTCGAGTAAGGTTTTTACACCCCATATATAGCAGTCGTATATTTAACTTTTTGGCGAGTTGTGCGGCAGTTCACTTCTCATCTTTCTTTATTTATTTTACTATATTTTCTTTATTTCGGGTTGCCTTCAGTTCGGGTTATTTTCAGTTCGGGTCTATTTGGTTCGGTTGGAAATCGGTTCAGATCTATTTTTGTTTCAACTAAAACTTGGTTCGATTTCAAGCTGGTTCAGTTTATTTTGGGTTTCAGGTCAGCGTGCTCAAATGAATTTCGAGTCTCGAGTCGAGTAAATCAGTTTGAATCTCAATTCTCAGGTTAAATTTACCAGATCTATTTGACATCCCTTCGCCTTCTTAAGTCGTGGTTCAATATTCAATAGTAACATTTCCTTCTTCTACCTTTCATAGATTGTAGGTATTGTTCAAAAAATGAACCGATGGTTCAAAGTAGAAAAGAATCCTAAAGTTAGTGACCAAAATTTTAGAAAAAGAATAGTTTGGTGACCAAAATAAAAATGACTTAATAGTTTGGTGACAAACAGGTAGTTTACCCTCAAAACAAAAACAAAAAAACAAAAAACAAAACTCTCTTTAAAAGCTTTCGAAACAAAAACTTCCAGAACATCCAAAAAATTTGAAAGACTGTAATTTCTTCTGCGTTTCTTTCTTTATTATTCTCAATTGTTCATAATTAAAAAGAATTTTGCTTCGCCCGATTGAAAGTTTTTCGAATAGTTAAGGAATTTTAGGTTAATCGTGATTTTGGAACTGTGCAGATAGGTTTTTTTATATTTTTATTGTGTAAATTCGGTGTATATGATGATGATGGAGACGCCGGAGAGTGGGAGAGCGGTGGCTTTGGAATTTCTGGTGAGCGAGACGCCACCATCTTCGCGTGTGCCAAGGAGGATTCGGAAGAGACTTCTTGCCGAGTGTAAGACTCCTTCTACTGTAGAAGAAATCGAAGCCAAACTTCGACATGCCGATCTTCGTAGACAGGTAACTTGAGTTTTAATTCCTTTTTTTGTTTTTAGAATTAAGGTTTAGGTTCCAATTTTTTAATATTTATTTTCATGGCTGGTGAAAAATTAAAGAGGAAACAATAGTAAGGAGAGATTTTTCAAAGAAATTTAATTTTAAATAATTTTTGATGAGATACTTAGGCGATTAAGATGCTGCTAAATTCAGTCGAGTTAAGTACTGAGTTTTCGTCCTTTTTATGTATACATTTTAGACAACTCAATGTTCAAAGAGTTTAAGAAGGATCCAGACAATATCTTTTATCGATTTTTTTAGGATGAATTTCAAATTAATTACATACCTCTCAAATAGAGATATACTATACGACTCCACCTAGCTAAGTGGTGTTTGTGATTTTTTTTAATAAAATAAAAATTTATGAACAAATTACCTAAAATTAATTTTCTACATTCCCCCCTCTATTTTTCATATTTGTTGTTGTTGTTATTGGTTTCAATTATCTGGAAAATAGAGTTTATGATTCTATTTTTAATGTTATGGGTCATATTTAAATGAAATTTAAAAGATTTTAGAATATGAAACTCTTCCGGTCATAAAATCTTTGTTCAGAAGTTTGTTTCTTTGTGTTAGGTAGAGGGGTGAGGTGGGTTGTTCTTGCCTGATTTATTTTTGCCTTTTTTGGTACTGCGTTTTCACCTGCAAACTTCTACTTTCTCTTGCAAAGCTTGTATTTTCCATGTTTGTTTTTGAATAAGTTGTTTAATCACATATTCATTTACTTTCTGTACAATTTACATGCACTTCTCTTCACTTTTCCCCTTCTGTTGTGGTTGTTGTTTGATTGTAGCAATTCTATGAAAGCCTGTCAAGGAAAGCAAGATCAAAACCAAGAAGCCCCTCCAGATCCTCATTAAATGAGGAAGACCTTGGTCAGCGACTTGAAGCGAGGCTTCAAGCTGCCGAGCAGAAAAGGTAAAGTAAAATCTAGTGTGATGATGCCCTGCCTTGATGATTATAAGTTGTTGCATTCTCATTCTTTGCACTTTTGATAGCATTTTTCAGTTATTCTTCAAGGCTCGATGTGATCATTTTGATGTTTTCAAAGGTTTTCTTGTGTGATTTGTTTGTACTGCTGTTATGTTCTCTATGGATTTTGACAGCGTGGAATTATCTTAGTACATCTTTTCGAGGGATATAACAACTTCTTATTCTGCTTTGGCGTTGAATTATTTATAACTTGAAAGCTCATGGGCTGGTGAATCAACAGGTTGAGCATTTTGGCAAAGGCTCGGAAGCGCCTGGCAAAGTTAGATGAACTACGGCAAGCTGCAAAAAGTGGCGTAGAAATGCGTTTTGAGAAGGAACGTGAAAAGCTTGGCACAAAACTTCAGTCACGGGTTCAGCAGGCAGAGGCTAATAGAATGCTTATCTTTAAAGCTTACAGTCAGCGGAGGGCAACTCTAAAAGAGAGATCGTCACAATCATTGTTACGAAGGATGACTAGAGAAAGTAAATACAAGGAGTGTGTCTCTGCTGCTCTTCATCAAAAGCGTGCAGCTGCTGAGGAAAAGCGACTGGGACTGCTTGAAGCAGAGAAGAAGAAAGCCCGTACTAGATTTTTGCAAGTTCAGCGAGTGGCTAAGTCTATCTCTCATCAGCATGAGGTTGAGAGGAGGAGTATGAGAGGCCAGTTAGAAGACAGACTGCAGAGGGTATGCATTTTCTATTAATTGTATGAATCTCCGTCTTCAAGTGCAAACGTTTGTTTTTCCCCTTTTATTGCTTACGTCATTTGTCTCTTATTAATTATTGGTAAATAGGCAAAGAGACAAAGAGCAGAGTACTTGAGGCGGAGAGGAAGACCACATAAATCTGTTCAAGTGAACTGTAACGAGAAGCAAGCTGATATGCTTTCTAGAAAGTTAGCAAGGTATAATTACCAACATTTCCTAGTTGATCATTTGATTGTATTTGTTTCATGGACTACACATGCTTGGTATGGTTTACTATGTTGTGGTGATCTTCAAAGTGTTTTTCAAAGAACATCTTTTGCTATTGTAGATAACATTTTATTAGGGATGATTGCAAAATCATTTTCGTCAACAAATTTCAAGTATAAAGTGTGGGTTAAATGTTAATACCTAAATGGTTAAAACTATTAATGTCCTAGTATTTACTTCTTTTGTATTGTTCAGGTGCTGGAGGTGGTTTGTTAGGCAGAGAAAAACTACTTTACACCTGGCAAAAGCCTTTGATTCATTGAAAATCAATGAGAATTCTGTTAAGTCGATGCCATTTGAACAACTTGCTCTTCTGATTGAATCGGTTAATACTCTTCGAACTGTGAAAGCTTTGCTCAACCGAATTGAAAGCCGATTTAAGGCCTCTAGGGAAGTTGGCACCACTGATCATCTATCCAGTTTGGATAACATTGACCATCTTCTTAAAAGAGTTGCTACTCCGAAGAGGAGGACCACACCCAGGACCTCCGTGAGAAGCAGAGAGGCTAAGAGAGTGGTCTCTGGGAGGGAGGCTGCCAAAAGTCTTACTACATCATCAAGGTATCCTGTTAGAGTATTTCTTTGTGCATACATGATATTGGGCCATCCTGTGGCTGTTTTAAGTAGTCGGGGAGAGCGCGAGATTGCTTTGGCGAAGTCTGCAGAAGCCTTTGTTCGAGAGTTTGAGTTGTTGATTAAGATTGTTTTAGAGGGTCCAATACAGAGTTCTGATGAAGAATCCGGGACAGCATTAAGTAAACCTTTGATGTTTAGGTCGCAGCTCGCAGCCTTTGATAAAGTATGGTGCTCTTACCTGAGTTGTTTTGTGGTGTGGAAGGTCAAGGATGCTCAGTCATTGGAAGAGGACTTGGTAAGAGCAGCTTGCCAGCTCGAGCTCTCAATGATTCAAAAGTGCAAGTTGACTCCAGGAGGAGATAACACTGCTCTTACTCATGATATGAAGGCTATTCAAAGACAGGTCTCACTATCTCACTGTTTGTCTTTTCTTGATATCGATGAAAATCAATGCAAAATTGCAAATACACTCTGATCAGTTTGACTACACTTAATGATTTATCAGACTTTCTAATTATAAACTAATTCCGTTTGGTTCTAAGTTTATAATATGATCAAAGTGCCTTCCGTTTACATTATGCTGCAGAGGATCCTCATTGAATTTTTTTATAATGCAGGTTATGAAAGATCAAAAGCTTTTAAGGGAGAAAGTGCAACATTTGTGCGGGGATGCTGGAATTGAACGAATGGAATGTGCAATATCTGAAGCACGGACTAAATTTTTTCAAGAAAAGGAAAGTGGGAGCCCAATCGAATCACCAATTACCCCCTCTCTGTCTCCAAGCACATATGATTGTCCTATTTCTTCGACTGCTGGAACAGATAATAGAAGTGATCTGACTCAGATGCCAAACCATGTTGTCCGCTCTCTGTTTAAGGGAGATGAAGTTGGCATATCTCAATCCAAAAGTTCCAGTTCCTCTGTGCCTAGCAGCTGCCATTCAGATGCTCAGTTAGGTTCTTCTATTGAAAAGCAGCTGGTCACTGAGAATGAATTGATTGTTAATGAATTTCTTCATGAAAAGCGTGGCTTTGTTGATAGCTTTAGTGTCATCGACGAAGATCAGAACGGCATAAAGGTTTGTGCGTGTCTTATTATTATGGTTATATGTAATAGAAGAAACTGACACTCAGAATCATCTTTAGGATTTTTGGCACTTCTGCAAGCTGCAGAATCATCGATACCTTAATTTCTTAATGTTTTGCAGGCAAAGATAAGAGAAACAATGGAGAAGGCCTTCTGGGATGGGATCATGGAATCCATGAGACAGGATAATCCCAATTATGACCGAGTTATTGACCTCGTGAAGGAAGTCAGGGATGAGATTTGTGAGATGGCTCCTCAGACTTGGAGAGAAGAAATAATTGATACTATTGATCTAGAAATTCTCTCTCATGTACTAGCATCCCTTTATTATTTCTATTTTAGTATTCTCATCTATTAAGTCGTAATCATTTAACTTTTTCCCCTTTCAAAGGTGCTGAAGTCAGGCAACTTGGACATTGATTATCTTGGAAGGATTCTAGGGTTTGCATTGAGCACTTTGCAGAAGCTCTCCTCTCCAGCCAATGATGATGAAATGAAGACTGCTAACCAGAGGTTATTGAAAGAGTTAGCTGAGATATGTGAAGCCAAAGAAAAGGCAGATAATTCTCCTGCTCTTGCAATGATCAAGGGTCTACGGTTTGTCCTAGAGCAGATTCAGGTTTTTTTTTTTTTTGTATGTTCATTTCTTTTCCTCTTGGTAGAATGAGTTTTTCACGTGTCACTTGAAAGGCGCTGAGTTGGAGAAGAGGTTATTCTTTTAACTAATGTGTAATATGCATTCTCTTGACAGGTTCTTCAGCGGGAGATAAGCAAAGCTCGTGTAATGATGATGGAACCATTGTTAAAGGGACCTGCTGGTTTGGATTACCTTCGGAAAGCTTTTGCGAACTGTTATGGGTCTCCTTCTGATGCTCGGTCATCTTTACCGTTGACAATTCGGTGGCTTTCATCTGTATGGAGCTGCAAAGATCAAGAGTGGGGAGAACACCAAAATTCTCTGTCAACTTTGAAGGTCCAGGATAGTTCACCTCGGGACCTTACTCCCATTACGCTTAAAACTGGTGGAAGATACAATTCAGCAAATACAAGCCAAATGACATTTGCGAACTCGTCAAAAGTTAAAGGTTTGGATATGGAACTGTTCAAATCATTTGAAGCATGTAGAGAAATATCAACTATTCTGAAATTGAAAAGGCTAACATGCAATTGTTTTTAACGTACTGGTAATTCTTATTTTCTTTGGTCAGATCATCAACAACCAGAATGCAAGGGAGAGCAAGTTGATATAGCGGTGAGGCTTGGTTTGCTGAAGTTAGTAAGTGGAGTTTCTGGTTTAACTTCAGATGCTCTGCCAGAAACCTTTATGCTTAACCTTGCTAGATTGAGGGGTGTGCAGGCTGAGATTCAGAAGATAATTGTTATATCGACAAGGTATTTGGATGATCGATTTCTTGCTTGCTAAAAATGTTATTTTAGCGTTCTAAGAGGGAACAAATGATCTAATTTCTGGTTTTTCACATGCAGCATTCTTATTTGTCGCCAGATTTTCTTGAGCGAGCAAGTAGTAACCCCTACTGACATGGAAACCTTAATATCAAGTTGCACCGAGCGGCTCTCAGAGCTCTTAGACCGCATCAAAGATGTCGGAATCGAAGGGATTGTTGAAATAATCAGCGGGTTCTCAAGAGTAACAGATGAGGAGAAGGTTCGAACGAGGAAAGTTATGATGGCCAGGATGCTAGCAAAGAGCTTGCAAGCTGGGGATGCAGTGTTTGAAAAGGTATGGCGTGCTGTTTATTTAGCTTTTAGAGGGGTTGTGTTTGGGGGGAGCGATGTCTATGGTAGAAAGTTGGTGGAAATTGCTCTCCGGCAAGTCGGGGCTGGGTCCGGTGCAGGTTTACTGTCCGAAAGGGTGGTGAAAGCGGCGGAGGTGCTGGTGGTTGCAGCCACGGTTTCTGTCAGCGTGCACGGGCCATGGTATACAACCTTGACGGGCAACATGCCATTGGATTTGTAGATTTGTGAAAAGAATGATATGAAAATGAATAACGCATACTTGTAAATATAAGCGGGTACAAACTAAATACCCTGCATTTAGCTGTAGTGAATAGAGGGACCCCCGTAGGTGTAGCATATCCTATCCTGTGTTTTAATAAAACTTGTTAAAAATAAGTGTTTCGTATATAATTTTCTTTTAAATATATATTTTATAATATCAATATACATTTTCTATTATTGTCTACGAATAATGTGGAGAAAATACACATGTTTTTGAAAATAAACATGTTTATAATATCAATATTTAAGTTTCGTGGGTTTAGAGATGGACACGGGTCGGGTTGAGTTTTTGGCCCACTTAAACTCGACTCGAAAATATATACTTCAAATTCGGACTTAATCCGACCTCATACTTGAAAAAACCTGACCCGACCTGAGCTTTTAAAAAATAATAAATTTTAGAGATTTAATTGTAAAAAATAAATTTTAGGGACTTAATTGTAAAAAATTTAAATTTTAAGGACCTAATTGTAAATATATATATATATAAAGAGTGAGCATTATTGTAATTATTCTTAAAAAAAATAGGAAAAATTACACTATTAATCTTGGGTCGAGTCATATTTTTTTCACCCTAAACTTGAACTCGATCTTACCCGAATTTATCCCTTTAAAAAATCTGACCCGACTCGAAGCCGAATTTTTTATGAAAAAATTTACCCCGATCAGGCCGGGCCTAATTGGAACCCGACCGGGTCGGTAAAATACCCATCCCTACGTGGGCTCGTCCCACTTTACATCCAAACTGACAAAGATGGATACAAGTTTTAAGGGTGGTAGGGAGGAGAGATAAAAAATAGACCCGTTATGAATGACTTTGTAGACTTTGTACCCACCTCGTCCTATACTCCTATTGCTATTCCCTTATTTTCGTCCGTAATATAATAAGTTTATTTTTAAAATAAATAATAATAATAATTTTATAACACTCAACTCAAATTCATTACTATTTTAAAAAACACCCCACTCACATAGTCATGGTTTCTTAACTCGCCTATTCAAAAACTCGTGACGGCTTATTATTATTATTTTTCAAATGATAGTAGTTAAAATAATGTCACATGTGTATTGGAAATCTCAAAAAAAAAATATTTCATACTTTTTTTATAAAAATAAGAACAATGATATTTTTTTAATTTTGTAGCCGTAACAGGTCATAAGACAAAGATAAAGATGAAAATTATTAGCGGTACAAATGTAATATCACACCTATTTCGTCCAATCGACTTCCCTAATATGACCATTTATATCGAATACATTGAGTGGTTAATATAAATTATTTTATTATAAAAAATTTTATGAATTTTTTCAGTTCAATTTGTTTGATGAATCAACCTATAGTTAACATAATTTTTATTGTAGTTAATAAAATAAAATAAAAGACAAAAGGGACCGATAATCTTAACTAAAAGCCCGGGCTGACGAATAACCCCGTCCAAGCAGGCAGCAGGACAATGGCTCTCAAAACCACTTTTTCCGTGCAGCATAGTGTTGTTGAATTAGTGTACAAAATTTACATTTCCTTCAGCTACAAATCTTTCATGTTCTTGACCAAGAAGGTAGCACTCTCACCACACCATTCAAGTTGGCCCCTTCCTCTGGCTCTGCCCACTTCTCTTTCAATTCAACATCATATACATAATCAAAATCAGCAGGGCATTGATCATCATCATTACCACTGTTATAATAACCTGGGTCTTTTGAAGCATAAGCATCACCATCTCTATCCTGCCTTTCAACTGTCCTTCTCTTGGACCCACCCGTGCTTCTGGAAAAGTCATCGTCGTCATCACCACCGGCATTTGCATTTCTTCTTCTCTTTGCTGAGTCATTACTGTCGTTGCTGCTGCCACTTCCGAGTTTGTCTGTTTTGTAGTGTTCCTTGATGGTAGCTTCAATGGTTTCCAATAATCTATCTCCATACTTACTTACCTTAGCCCTAAAATTAGATTGAAACATTTTTGTGGATTTATTGTATTAAAATATATAAATGTTATATATGAAGCTACTTCAACTATACAACTGAATATCAAAACTTACTTCCCAATGCCATTGATCTCGAGGAGTTCTTCCTTTGTTCTTGGAACTCTTTTGCTTATGTGCTGCAGGGTAGCGTTTCTAGGCAAAGGAAAAAAAAAATAATTACAGACAGAAATGGCATGGAACAGAAAGAAAAGTGATGAATGGCAGAATATTCAGAGCTCACCCAAATATGTGGTATGCCATGACCCCTTCACCGGCTTCTTTAACAAGAACAGTTCGAAGCATTCGCAAAGCAGAATACAGTTTTGCAGACAGATTCTGTTGTAAACATAAACTAAGTTATTCAGAAACCCAAAATAATGTCTGGTAAATAAGACAGCAAGGCATCGGAGAAATGTACCAAGTCAACTATGGACTGAGATTGGGCTGAAGTATCAACACTTGGAGGACTTATCTTCACCGATGTGGTCAATGAGCCTTTTGCTGGAGTTACTTCTGGTTTGCTCACTTTAGTTGCTTTTACAGAGCTAGGGAATCTACATCATATTACCAGATGTCAGGAAGATTAGAGAATTGAAGTATTCCAAAAGTAAACTTGAGCATCAACAATTAACAAGCTTGATGAAAAATTTGAGGTGCAGAAAGTTGTAACACTATTATTATTAACCGCAAATTCACATTAGTCATATATACCCTTAAATTCACATTTCAAAATTTAAGATATTTATGTTTTATATCAGCGCAACAACTGAGCTGATATTATCTGACTAATAGCACCAAACTCAATTAAGAACTTTATAATTAGCAGGCATACTTCATTTTGTAATTGCTATGAGCTATGATAAAAATAAGAACAGCAAAAGGAAACACTGAACCTTAATATTATTGTCTTCCCACCAAGGAACAGATTCTTAGCCTTCGATTCATTTACCTGGAAACAAACCAAGTAGCAATTGAGTATGTATGATATCCAAGACAAGAGTGGAGAAACATATTGCTCCTTGATAGAAAGAACCAATTTGGCAAAGTTGCCACAAAGAGAAGGATGCATTTAGGGATACCTTCAGCACTGATGACACAGATCCATAAATATCACTCTTCTTAACGTCTTCCAAAAGGAACTCCTCAACAACAAGATGATGTATTATCCGGGAAGCTTCACCCTTGGCTAAATGTTTTCCCGCACCATGCAGGCCTAGAGTCTCATGTCTATGTTTTTTGACCTAGTTTTAGCGTTACCCAAAAAAAAAACAAATTGCAATCAGAGAAGATGTTAGAATAAACAACAGCCAAAGTTTGATTTTAGGACTCACAAATTGGCTTAAGGAACCTCTGTAGACTTCTAATATATGTGATGATGAAAACTGCTGGCCAGTTAATCTTACTAGTTCAACCTACCAATGCAAGAAGTGACATAAGCAAATTGAAATTATAGGTTCATATTATAAACAAAGACAAAGGAGGAAAAGGAAACAGAAATGCAAAACTCTTTCTAACCAGTTGTTTTGCTATATTTGTGACATCCTTGTCAACAGAACTTGTAATCTTGCAACAATTATCACAAGTTTTTTGACAGTGTGCAGAATTGAATTTTTCTCCAAAATGCAGAAGCTGTAAAAGACGTCTGCAATCAACATCATTTTCACAGTAACTGACCTGAAACATTAGAATCGTAACTTAAGCTATATTGGAAGATTATAATAACAATAAATCAAGGGAAATATACCAGGAGTTTATATCAATACCATACGCAGGAGATTTTCAGTATTTGTTTCCAATATCCTCCCTGAATTATTAAAGCGACTATATCCAGTCACCGAGGGGCTTTGCTCTGCTGCACCTTGACTAATCATATGCTTGACTCGTATCTTCAAAAGAATTCATATACATAAGTAAATAGGCAAAAAAAGAAACAACCCTACCAGTTTACTTGGTTCATCAAAGACCTTAACATGTGAAAGAAGACGACATAATCTCAAGGTGAACAAACTCCTTTCCTAAGCATTTAACAAAAGTTCCAAATATACATCAGATAAAGTGGAGCAACTTACATAATCACTGTAACTATAATACAATAAGCAAGATGAGCGTTGACCATCTCTACCTGCACGACCACACTCCTAAAACATGGGAAAAACATATTAAGCATGAAGAACTTTATTCAGACTGCATGATGTTTAATCCCAACTATTACCTGATGGTAACCTTCAATTGATTTTGGAAGAGAATGATGAATGACAAAGCGAACATCTGGTTTGTTGATACCTGAAGAAAAGGTGTGAATCCATGGTTGTGTTCCATTAATCAAGGAAGCAACCAGGTGGGGGGGGGGGGGGGGGGAAAGAGAATGATACCCATTCCAAATGCTACTGTAGCGCAAATTATGTTGATTTCATCTTTGCTCCACTGCTTCTGAATAAAGGCACGTTGTGCAGGATCCATATTACCATGATAAAATGCTGCCTTATGTCCATATTCCTGAAGAAATTCACCGTAACAGACATGAATGATATAGATGAGAATTGATAATTGATCTCATAAAATCTAGTTTTTCAGCTTATCAGCTTATGAAGTTTAAGGATTAGGCAGCTAAAATATTCTACTTGCCTTCTTGATGATATAAATCCTAGTTCAAATAGCAGTCTCTTTTAGCTAGCAGATAGGCAAACATGAAGCTGTAAAATTTTATTCAGTACTTCAATGCCTATCTGTGTTCAAACGAATTTCATCAAGCTGTTTCATGACCACGATAACCATTATTGACCAAAAAAAGGAAAACAGCACTAAATAAGATTTCAATAAAGGGAAACAGAAACATGTTAGGCCATTAATGTGTTTACTTGTACCTATAGAATCAAACATCTTTCAACTAATTTATCATAAGCGTGTCACTTTGTCTTACCCAAGTAGTAAGTGTGAGGTAAGATTTGAGTTAGAGGCCCTATGTTTGAGCCTAAGTGCCTTGTTTGCACCAAAGAATCTATGTAGTGCGCTTTTAAAGAGTAGAAAAAGGGTGGCTCAAAAAAAAAGAAAGACCAGAAAGACAAACCTGCAACTTCTCAGCAACTCTTTCACAATCCATTCTTGAAAGACAATAAATAATTCCGCATTCATCAAAATGATTTTCTTTAATGAACTTGTCAATATCTTCCACACACTTCTTGGTTTTGGGGATAACAGAATACCTGTGATCTCAAAATCAGAGATGATTTGATCTAAACATTCAGTTAAAGCTCCATCTTGATTCAACACTTACCATAGATTTGGGCGATTAAAACTTTGCCTGAATACGATGCAATTAATGAGACCAAGAGCTTGCACAACATCCTCTTTTACACTGGCTGTTGCAGTTGCAGTTAAAGCTAAAACTGGAGTCTTTGGAAACTTCTGCTTCAAGATACCAAGGCACTGAACAAAGTTTATGGACCAACTTAACGTCAAACAAAAGTTATATGAAGGTAGACACTAGCATAGAAAATTCCAAAGTTTACAACCTGATAATCTGGTCTAAAGTCGTGTCCCCATTGACTCACACAATGAGCTTCATCAATCACAATCCTTGCAAGCAAATCACGTGTATTTAGAATGTTCAAGTGCCGCAACAGGACATCACTCCTGTAATCAAGATAGAGGTTACACAAGCAGCTAAGCCTACATAGAAAAAGTGCACACTGCTCATTATTCCTATATGTACTAGTACACTTGGCCCTTGGGAATGATATTACAATAGTAGCTAAAATTTTCCAAACAGTTGAACATTAAAAAGCCATCAAGGAAGGTTATAAAGGGAAGACTTTCTAACATTGCATAGAGATGGAGGTTAATGGTACAGAAAGAATGTGCTTCCTCCATGGAAAGGCGAATGGCAGAAAAGGGATATTCAATGCTTTCATAAAGAACCAAGCAAAAGGTAAAAAGGTTAAGTTGCAATGTTTTGTCTGTAAATGCTATCTCAAAACAATTCCCTTATTGATACCCTTCATGTTAGGTTCTATGGAAAGTTTGGCTTTAAACTACCAACCTTTAGTACAGTAAAATGTAGCACATTTATAGTTAAAAGAAATAATGGCATCATTTGCAAAAAGGATAAAAATGCACTAATGGAAATAACCATAGTATGTAATCATTTTCTATTACATAAAGTCGTCAGTGAGCCAACTTTTTGCTTTTTTTTCTTTCTATATGAGAGCAATCCAACTGTTTCTTTAAGTAATTGTATAAGTCACCATTGAACCAACTTCTTGATTTCTTGTGTGGACTCTCTTCTTTCAAGGTAATACAGGCAAGTGATTGCAGCTCGAGCAATTACTGCAGATATCTATCAAGTGTGAACACTATATGCAATAATATAAAAAGATTCACATCATACTCACTTAGCCACTTTCTCTGGTGTAACATATAACAACTTGTATTTGCAATAATCAGAAGTAAGCTCTCTAAGGATCTCCTGTTGTTCACTCCAATCCATATTGGCACTCAAGTAAGCAGCAGGTATATTTGCCTATCATGCCACCAAAAAGGGTAAAGAAAGTACATTTCATCATGAATGCAACTTGCCAGCCATTTAGATAAAAGATAAAAATAACACATGTTTAGAACACATTACCTGCAACAAATGCATTATTTGATCTTGGATGAGCGACACCAGGGGAGAAATCACCAATGTTATTCCCGGACAGATGAGAGCAGGCAGCTGAAATAGAAGAACAAACAACATGCTTAAAGTCCTTTATGGAGTACCATTTGGGCCTTAACCAAAGCCAAATCTAGAAAAGTCCTATCCCTTGTTACTGTGATCTAAAGCAGAATCAAAGCTTATGAAGAACAAAATAAAAGTACAGTAAACGGTATATGCTTCTCAAAAAAATGCCACCAGACATCAAAAGGATTTAGCTCCACAAAAGTGGACCAGCAGAGAGAAAGGATGTCAGTACAAATATAATAGCGTCAGAATGTAATAGTAAAAGTGGCTAAGAGAGGCAATCAAACTAGTAGTTGTCTAAATACAGAAGAACCAGAAGCATGCCTTGAAAAAACTTGTTTACCTGATACGTCAGGCTTTTTCCCCCTCCTGTAGGCATAAGAACAAAAACATCATATCCACTCATTGTAGCATTAATAACCTCCCTTTGGTTGGGGCGAAATGAGTGGTTCCCAAACACTTTCTTGTTATTTGCCTAAATAGAACGTGGCAAAAACATTAGAAAATATTGTGTATGGACCATGAGAACGTGTTAACAATTAAGACACACACCTCCAGTTTTTTAGTCCATGAAAAATCTCTACTGCTCCACTTTTGGTCATTTGAGCCTTCAATATAATTTACATCAATAATCTGTGGAATGTACGGTTCTCTTTCAATAGGACCTGATGGAACACCAAAACTATTTATAGAGGAGAAAGTAGTTGAAGAATTCCAATTGTCATACCCATTTGGTTCATTATGTAAATGAACCTGGGCATCAAATTGAATTGGGTTGGCGCTGAATGCTGCTGTTTGTGGTGTTCCATATTGAAAGGTGTGAGTCGCTGTTGATGCTGTTCGTGGTGTTTCATATTGAAAGGCATGAGTTGCTGTTGATGCTGAAAAATTTGACCTTTGCCTTTCCACATCACAGATATATTTTTCAAGCTGCTGAATTTGCTTATTTAGCTGCAACCTGACCATAAATATGAATATATTAATAGAAGCACAAATATAGGAGGTTCTTGTTTCTTATCTCTTTGAAAAGGATCTGAATGTGTTACAAAATGCAGAAAATGAAACAATGAAAACCAGTGTCCAGTGTCATGCATTGCACATCATCCCCATAATTCCTAAATTAACTAGTTTCATTATCTCTACTTTTTCTGTGAATATCATTTTTCAATATGGCTGCCTCTAAACAACCTAATTTCAATATATCCCCTTCTAATGAAGTGTGGAAACTAATTACAAATATAAGGACAAACCTATCTTGACGAAGCTTCTCTATCTGCTCTGGACTCAGGTTGGCAGCATTGTCAAGTAATTCATTTGACACGGCAATTAACATGTCTTTCATTTCCTGCACGTGACTTGCAGCTTCTGGGCAGTGTCCTAACTGCATTAATTTCCAGAATAAGGAATATGGAGGAAATGAAATGACATCAGAGTTAAAGCAAATGCAGGTAATATGTATACCTTACACCCATGAATGCAGTTTGAACATAACTCAGGAGGCAAATTAGCTTCTTCTTGTCCTGCCAAAGCATTTTTATCCACACATGGGGTAATGGGTGGAAATTTAGAAACTGAAGATTGTGGTGTACAGGTAGATTGATAATGTTCTGAGACAATCTGGTCCACATCAATATCCTGAAACTCAATAATAGACAGATAAATAATAATGTATAAATTATCAGAAAGATTGACTGAAGTTGGATAAAATCATGGAACCTTATTACAAGTCCAAAAAAAGGGCAAGGACAAGCAAAAACTCAGCATAGAACATCAGAATGGCCAGCAAGGAGCACACTTGTTAAAGCAATCAATAGAAAGCCTTGATACAGTCAAAACTATGCCCAATCCACTCAAATGGCAACAAATTCAAGTTAAAAATGCATTTGACTCGGAATGCAAGACATAGAACTAAATCAATTTACAAACATAACCAATTTTCAACTCAAATATTACAACAGCAGAAAAGGTGAAGCAGACTACCTTGAGTAGGTCATCATCATCAATTTCATTAGCCAAAACTGCCACGGACTGCCCTAGTTGGTCAGCACAGACAGTTTGATTGCTTAATGATCTACCAAATACTTTAGAATTGCCATGGTTAAAGAACACTGGTGCTTTAATCTCACTGTTCCCTCGTATATTATTTCCAGCATCCACAGAATTGGCATTATTTGATGGAAAAGAACTAGTCATGCACCTTTCAAATCCATTGACCTTGCCATCAGTTTCATTGCTGTTTGGATGGACATGCATATTTTCAGACTGTTTCATGCCTGATGACTCTACTAGGGTAGTTATTCCTCTCCGTTTATGTGAAATCTCATCATTTGAAGTCTTAACTGGAGCAGTTGTGCCTGGTCTTAAGTAGGTCCTGCAAGATGTTGGAAGGCTGGAAAGAATCTGCCAAGCCTGGGGAATATTTCCATAAAAAGACCCAAGACATCAAAAAGTGAAAATAAATGAACATCCAAGCAACGGATATGTAAGAATACAGAATAAGTCTAACATATGAAGGGGAGTTTTCTGGAATTAAGAAGAATAAGCAACTTAAAATGCCAACATATGCCATGAAAACCAACTAGAATGAAAACACTTGTTAATCCTTTCGATCGAATTTACCTTTTCAGCCTGAGTATGCTGAAATTTTTTAGAATTTTGAATCTGGCAGGACGTCAACCTTAAATAGATGAGAAAGGTTTGTGTCAGAAGAATCAATAGATAGGTCAATAGAATGAAACTAAGAAAATGTACAGTGGATGCCTTGAATTATGTAATATAATGCAATGAAAGAAATCTTTCAAGAACATCATATAATAACATTAATTCTGTGATTAATAGCAACATCGTGATATTATTTTTTTCTGATACAAAGCTGCAATTACGAGAAAGCCTATTGTTCATCCGATAGCCAAATGTCATGCTTTTCAATTCTACATTCTTAGAGTGTCTTTACAGAGTGGACTCCCACATTACTAAGTAGGAACCACACAACCAATTTTGCTTTATGCAATGTTTAATTGTAGTAATCCTAGAACCAATATAAGTATAATTCATATTATAGGGAAACTATTGAGCAAGAAAGAGCTAGTAAGTGCTATTCAGCAAAAAATAACAAAGTATAGAACATTAACCTACTGTGCAACCATTGCTCCTTGAATACAAGGTTTTTGCCTTTCCAAGGAGAAAATGAAATTTGCAGACAAAAACTTCTTTTGGCATGAAAATTTATCATGTGCATCAACATGCTGCAACCAATTGTCTTTGGGAAGTTTGTCATCACATTTGTAACCTTCACCTGAATTGCTTTGACTGCATATAAACAACTATGAATAATAAGCAAGCAAACCATGATAAGCAAATAATAGATGATCATTGCACATAGAACAAAGAAAGTAGTACTCTGGCATGGAATGCTTTTTCCTGGTCATTGACTAACATAAATCCTGATTTCTTGATGAAAGTTCAGTTGCTCTAAAACTCCACCACTAAATAACCTGCTAGAGGGAAAACTTATTCGTGCGAACTTGAAGATTAAAAAAAACACATAAATTAGAATTTGATTGACATACAAAAGTGACATAAAATTTAAGTAAAAGAGTAATACCCAACAACTTGCAGGATTTGTCCCTATTTCTGAAACCCAACCAATTTTTCAAAAAACAAATAAAAGCAAAATAACTCCTTCCCCTCTCCCGAGCCCTAAAATCAAGCTTTCATGCATTAGATAATAACTTCTTTCTCGGAAAATACTCACAGTAAGTGGAATATAATAGTTTAAACATAACCATTTCATCAAATGCTTCAATGAAAATACTCAATACTTCTCCAAATTAGTCACGATATCTTTCCGTCAAAACATCATTTTCCCATGTTTATCAAATCGCAGGCATTTTCCAACTGAGGATTTTTTTCATCAAATCGCAGGCATTTGCAATTGTACTAATCATACAAATAAAATTCAGAAAATGTAAGCAGGTAAATTGATTATTTAAGCAGAAACAAGAACAATGTTTAGACAAGTTGCACCTCATTAGAGCTAACGGGAAAAAAATCCAAACAAACCATCAAAAACTACAGTGCCTACAATGACTTGAAAATACACTTGCATAATCATAGTGAGTGAACCTAAATTTGAATATTAATAAATTATCGAGTCGAAGAATGAACGGACCTTATTTTGGTCTCGGATTTTTTAGGGTTTAATCTGTGAGAAAACTGTGAACGGCAGTGTTTGCAATTGCAATTGCAAATGTTAAGAAATGAGAAAAGGCGCTTTTAAAATACAGAGCGGCAATCAGTGGCGGGATAACTCCGCCCGTTTGTCAAAATGAAATTAGTAATAGTACCCGTGGTTTTTAATGGCACCCGTTTTTACCCGGGGTAAGGAAAATACTTTTTAAAAAAATTATGATAAATTATTCGGTACAATTGTTGTAGTGTTAGATTATGAGTTACGAATTTAGTTTGTATGGATCATGGTTTATTATTTGCAAAAATTAAGAGTTTAAGTTTAAGGTTTAGATTTTAAGATTGTAAATTTAAATTTTAATTGTTAACGAAGAAATATGCATATTTATGTAATTTTGTTACACATGTGTATCAAAAAATTACTTTAATTTATTATTACTTATCTCTTAAAATTAAATGTAACAAAATTAAATTAAATACGCACTAAACAGATTTTAAACTAAGGACCCTTGAATAAGGGTCTAGATCCCAACCAGGATGAAGTCAAAAAAAATATCTTAGAGTCAAAAGTGAAGGTTTTAAGGGGATTAAATTGAATTTTTATCATTTTAGGGGAGTAAATTTAAAAATTTATCATACTTTTAACAATACAACATTGACTTTATAAGGGACTAAAGCAGATATTTATCTATTTAGGGAAGTCGTGTCCTACCTTTGCCCTCTCTGGCCTCGTTGCCACTGAACTTAACCACGACACCAGTATGAAAATTTGATATATGATTGACACAAATAATATGATCGAAATTAATTACATTTATCAATTATCCATCTCCCACAACTGGTTAAATTTTCCCCAGCGCTCTCAGCTGTTAAGGCAATTTGATATACGAAAACGATTTTTTTATATATATATAAAAAAACGTATTCGACACTTGCAACAAAATCTAAATAACATAGAGGAAACAGAACGAGCTGGTGGGCACTAACATAGAGGAACAAAGCTGGTATAATATATAAGGGTAATTAACTGATTATTCTATGCTCAAGCGCTTGTAAAAACAAATACAAACGTCTTAATTTTAAGGTTATAAATTTTAATTAGAGTTTAAAGTATTAATTTTGAATTTAAAGATTTTGATAGAATTTTGAGTTTATGATTAAAATTTAAAGTTTGTAGGTTAAACCCTAAATCTTTAACCATATTACCTAAGAACCTAAAGATAACCTTAAATCCTAGTCATAAACCCTAAATCCTAAACCCATACACTAAAACTCCTAAACTCTAAGCCCCAAACTGAAACCTTAAAATTGAGACACTTATAAAAACAAAAAATTTCCACCGCCTGTGTATGGGATAATGATCCAATATATAATATATAAGTTAAACTTTTGATACACATGTTGTGTAAAATTAATTTTACACAAGTATGCATATTTATACTATAAAACTCAAATCCTAAATTACTAACCATAACCCTAAAAGGATAAACATTAAACCATATACCCTAAATTATAAACACTAACCTTAAATTCTAAACCCTACAACATATACCCCTAAACTTTACACCCTAGACTAAAACTCTAATACCCTAAAACTAAAATACACGTGTAAACAGCTTGTATATCAAAGTTTTTTTCATATATAAATGCTGATTTTAACATTTTCACGAGTCAAAACCTTCTGGCATAACATTTTATGGAAAGAAATCACTAACAAGACTTGCATATCTTCCATTATACTCTAAAAGTATAGACCATTGATAACCCACATTATGAAGCTGATCCGATTCGGGTAAGCTTCAAAAACCAGTACCGGTAGTTCCGACTTCCAACATAAGTAGCAACACACCCTAAACAATCATACTAAAGACTGCACAAACTTCTTTCCCAAGACACCAATTTACAGATTGTTTCTTCAACGCCAGGTCTTAGGTAGAAACCAACATCATATAGACACGAGACTAAATGCAGAAATCCAATTGAAAAGCATATACTGCTAACATTCAAGAGATGTGAACTTCTCCACTAGCATGTACCTCCTTTACTGTCTTCTCGTACTCGTCTTCTTCTTCTTCTTCCTCCTCCTGCTCTGCATCTTCTTCTCTTGAATCCCCATCTTCTTCTCCACCCCAGCCAAAGCCTCCAATAGACCGCGATACTGGAGGAGCTACTTTAGCCTCTTCAACTATTTTCATGATTTCCTCAACACTTTGAAGGGAGAAAGTTGGGTTTTCCTTCCTGTAATAGGAAGCTTGAGCAGCCTCTGTCAGTTCTCTGGGCAAGTTCTTCAAAAACCATGGATGGCTCTTGATATCTTTGATGCTAATTCTCTGTAAAAACGCACGTTAAAACAGTGAGAGACCCAGAGGGGGGAAGCAAGCTTGTCAAGGATGATGGATGGATGGATGACGATTAATTATAGGTAACCACTCCAAGGATCACAACATAGAAATGGGGATGACTTGTTTTACATGCATGATTAGAAGACAGTACATACATGCCATGTGCTTTAGCACATGAAAGAAATGGTGAAGAAAACACACGCACACATACATGTATACCAAGACTCCTATCGTGCAAATAACCACCAGAGTAGAAAGAAATTACAGGAGAACAAACATTTGTCCATATGTTGAACAAGATAACAACAGTTCATACCCTGGAGGGGCTAGCAACAAATATGCGAGAAAGGAGATGTCTGCAATCTTGAGATATGTGAACGTAGTCTGGGATTTTGTATTGAACTGACATTATTCTCTGCAACAGATTAAAAACATAAGAAATCAAATGATCGAGGATAGTTAAAAAAATAGATGGTCAGAAGGATGTAGCTTACACTAATAGTTTTCCTAAAATTCTTTGGATCCTCCTGGTCCTCAAATGGGTAAGCACCGACCAACATAACGTAGAGAGTCACTCCACATGACCATACATCTGCCATCTGAAAAAGGAATGCGATCTTAAAATTAATCAGAAACAGAAAATGGAAGGACTATATATCTCTACTTTGGAAAAACTTACTAAACCCAAACCATGGTTTTTTTTGCCAAATATTATCTCAGATGCTATTTGTTTTCATTATCATTAAAATGAAAACTTCACCATAAAGAGGAACTTCCTGTAATAATGCACTAGTAGTAGAGATATCCAACCAATTCATAAATATTCTGAGCAAGTGATCTTTAAACAAGTTTATAATCACCCTCGACAAAACCAATTAACATCAGTCAATCTTTAGAAGAGTACGTATAGGCACGTAAAAAACCTAGTCTAAGAAACAAGCTACTATCAACAATATTTGAACAAAAGTAGATAAAGACTAAATTACCTTGCCATCATATTCTCTCCGAGAAAGAACTTCTGGTGCAATATAAGCTGGAGTACCAACTGTTGACTTGGGTCTTGAATGCAGCAGAGATGACTAAAAGGGGTGGAAGGAAGGATCTTAAACAACAACAATTTTGACATGCATTTGATTATGCTTACTGTAATAATCCTATTTTCAGTATTACCTTTGAGTAACCAAAATCACAAATTTTCAGACGAGGAGCAGGGCTCCCATCCAACAAGGTATTCTCTAACTTCAAATCTCGATGGCATATTTGCTGAAAGTCAAAACAGGTAAAATATGAAAAGCTTGCCAAAAAAAGGACAATTCTAACATCTTGTGATAGATAGAATGTTAAATCTTAGTTACCATGGAATGACAATAGCTAACTCCTGAGATCAGCTGCTGGAAAAAATATCTGGCCTGAAAACATAAGAAATTAGACAGATTAGCGTTAGTGGAGCTCACCTCTTACTTAGAAAGTAATGCAGGATTATTCGATGATAAGATGAGACATTCCATCTCATACTAGTTTCTATATCATTTGAAAGGGGGAAAAGGAACATAACAAATGCAGCCGGCAACAAGTAAAAGAGAATTCAAACTAAAGTAAACATCGATTTAATAGGTGACAGTTTCAAGGTCGATGCTAACCTCATCTTCACTAAACCTTCCAGCACTGCAAATTCGCTCAAAGAGCTCACCACCAGCTGCATACTCCATCACGATTGCAAGATGTGTAGGAGTCAAAACAACCTGCAAATTAAAAGGGAGAAAAACTAACGTTAAATTAAGAAAAGTAATGTAAAGGCAACAAAAAGGAAGACTGGAAGAGCATAACATTGGATTACCTCTTTGAACCGAATAATGTTTGGATGACGAAGGGATCTATGATTTATTATCTCTCTTGCCACATTCTCATCAATCTATCACAAAAGATAAAATGTACGAAATTCCCAATTTTCTTCAAATACAACAACAATAACAAATAAATAAATAAATAAAAAATACGAAGAAAACATTAAATCAACTGCAAATTTCATTCTCTATGAAACTATCGGCAATGATTTCGTTAAAAAGTAAATACTAACTTTTCCAATGAAAAAAAATCCTACATACACACAATACATGCATGCATAATACATATACATATATGCGAACGCATATAAATATTATAAAAAGAAAAGAGAAAGGAATTTAGGAGAAGGGAACCTTATGGCCACGGTCGATATACTTCATGGCGACGAGTTCTTTGGTTTCCTTGTCACGCATCAGCCGGGCTACACCAAAGTTCCCAGATCCTATGTCTTTCACCAGCTCGTACTTCTCCATCTTTTCCCTCTATGTATATATATAAGAAATAAATCAGATCAATCAAAACCCTAACTCAATTATTCACAAATCGAAGCACGCGTCAATTTACACGTAACACATTACAAACCGAAACTGGCAGCGGTGGCGGGAGGCGGAGGTGAAGGTGGCGGAAGTGTAGGTGGAGGTGGAGATTTGGAGAGATTTGGAGGAAAAGTAAAGAATATGGAATTTTTAAAGTCTGAAAAGCCAGCAACAAAATCAGTGCTTTATGAAGGGGAGAAATGTCTATTTATTTATTTATTTTGGAAAGAGAAGAGAGTGTGGGGATAATAATTTAGAAAGAATAATATCCTACTACTGCTCCCTTTCCTTTCTTTCATTGTAGGTGGTTTGATACTTTGATTCTACGCGGAGGGACCCTCGCTGAGCTTATCATGAGATCTCCCCTTGATTCGGCCATGATTGTATTTTGATAAACCTGGATGATTGTGATCACAAAATCAAGGACTGTGCCAAAATTAAAATACAAGGGCAACTAGATTAACTCTGAAATAAATAAGATTTTAAAAGGTTTATTAAATTTTAAAAGGTTTATTAATTTATACACAAGTGTAAATTAAAAGTTTTTACTAGTGTCTTAGTTTTAGTGTTTATGGGTTTAGTTTAGGGTGTAAAGTTTAGGGGTTTAGGTGCATGGATTTAGAATTTAGGGATAATGGTTAGAATTTAGGGTTTAGGGTTAAAATTTAGGATTTAGATGTTATAGTTTAGTTTTTAGGATAATATGGTGAAGATTTAGGTTTTAATCTAAACCCTAAATTATAAGCCTAAACAGTAAATTTCAACCACTCCCCCCAAATTCAAAACCCACACACATAAACTCATAAACAATACACCCTAAACTAAGTCCCTAAACCCTAAGACGTTTGTGGAAACTTTTAGTTTCCTTCGCTTGTGTATCAAATAATTACTCATTATAAAAATGAGAAGTTAATTATTTTAAAATTAAAAAAAAAGTCTTAAAGTAATTAAATAAAAAATAATGGGTCGATATTTAATTTAATTAAGTTTAATTGACAATTATCTTAAAAGTAATAAATAAAATTATTTTAAAGGTCCATAACTTAACTGGAAAAGTTTTAAAATTATTTGTGGCGAAAAATATAATTAAATCGTCCATTTTTGGAGAGGTAGGGTAATTGCCCTTTCCACCCACTATGTAGATTTGTCCATGCACAGAACGATGATCAACTTTTGGTGTTGTATTATAAATAGTTAATACTTGGTGTTTATCTGTGAAAGATGCAAAGAAAATTATTATTATTAGAGTTAAATACACCATTGGCTGTGATTGATTAATAAAATCGTTATCACTAGTCGTTCTTTTCATGTCAGGCACTGTGTCGTTAAATAATTAATAGCGTCTGAGCTCATATGTCTATATATCATTTTCTTAAATAAATTGACGTCCTCTCATAAGATAATGACATGTTATTTTATGGAATGATAGTACAATTGACATGGGTTCTTTTTTATATGTAATCTTAAAATAAATAAACAATTCTATAAATTTTTTTTCGTACTATTACGGCATCAAAACTAACTCGTCATCATCATGGCAAAATCGTTGACGATAACGAGTTAACGACCAATGTGAAAGCAGATAGCGACTGCATTCTCATAATTTAACGACTTTGTCAGTCAACGATAGTCAAAATATAAGATTGATGCAATTCACGAGTTCGAAGGCTTAAATTGATTAAATTAAAAAGAATGGGTAATATTATTAATTTAGAAGACTACAAGTATACGAGGGTTAAATTAATACAATAAAACGTGATGGGCAGTGTTGATTTGAGATTACTATATTAGGCAAAATTACCCCATTAAGCCTTTGTTTTTAATTTCATTAATTAAAGGACATTCATCGCTTGTTTTTTTTTATTTTTTATTTTGGGATAAAACAGATAGGTACAAAAGGTGACATTTGGGTTGTTTGGATTGGATTCAAGTCGAGTCAATTCAGGCTTTGTAACCCCCTTAGCCCGGCCTAGACGGTTGACCCAAACTACGAAGATTACACGGAGAAAACCAAAGTCAACCCGAAAGTCAACCTTGATTAACGACCCTTTTTTTCTTTTTAATCTTGTCTAGATGCATACTAACCCTAGGTGAACTCTTGAGATAAGCATACTTGAAAATCACAGCAATTGGAAAACACTTAGGGACTCAATTGCACAACATACAAATTTAGGGACCAATTTGTAAATTCTGGAAATTAAAAGGACTTAGCCAAATTTTGAGTTACCACTATGAACTTAATCATGTTTCATGCTTCACTGTCAAATTTCATCTCAAACGGACATCTCAAACTCAAACAATTGCATAAACAAAGTTTGGGACTAAAATGTGAGAATTTCAAAACATTTAACCATTAGATTCAGTGCCCAACGGTCGAGTGTTCCGAAACGGGGAAGGACCGTTCCGAAACGCGGGACCGTTCCGAAACCTGTTACGAAACAGGACTTGGCAGTAGCAAATCTGTTCCAGAACGGCTCTACCCGTTTCGAAACGCCATGGTCATTTCAGGCCATCTGTTCCGAAACGGTAGCACCCGTTCCGATACGGACTGCCCAGAATTGCAGAATTTCTCTGGTTTAACACACTTTTGACCCACCAAACACAATCATATGACCTCCATATCATACCAACAAGTCATCAATCAATTAAGGGACATATTAGCATCATCTAATTTCAGTCATGGCATCATTCAAGGAAAAACCCCAAATCTATAGGCATGCATCCTATATTAGAAATCATGCATTCATCAATTCATCAAACCAAATACCAAAAGGCCATTTACATGTTCCAACATCATCAAAGGCATTAAACCAAACTTAGGGAGTCCAAAACATCTCCCAAAACACAAACTAGGTTCCCATTGCCAAATGCCAAAAGCTAATAGTGTTATGAAAATAGTCACCATACATGAGCTTAGTCTTTCACTTGGATCCTTGACCTCCTTGCTTCCCTTAAAGCACTTCAATGCTCTGCATTATTGGTTTAAGAAAGAGAGAGCGTAAGCACATAGCTTAGTGAGGATTGCTCAATTACAAACAACACAATAATGCATTTTGTAAAAACACCTTTCCAAGGCCTTTAAGTTCAAAACATCATTTATCATGCATTTATGCATACAACCAAGCATCTCATGCTTCAAACCATCAACATGTCATATTGGCTTGCAAGTGATAATCCATAACATTTTACAACTCAAAAACACAATCGGATACGCGGATTACAAGCGTTGTCCCATACGCTTCATACACACTACCAATATCAAGGTGGAGTTTACCGGTACAATCACAACCCCTCAACACCCGTGATGGAGTCTACGGTACAATCACAACCCCTCAACATCACTCATTGGTAGTTGTATAACATCACTAACGAGAACACGGGACACACAACACAAGATCCACACATGGACTTTTAACCACCATTGTGATCTTAGGACACACAACACAAGATCCACACATGGACTTTTAACCACCATTGTGATCTTAAACATCTCGTTAGTGTACTTGGATGGAGTTTACGGTACAATCACAACCCCTCAACATCCAAGGCGACTTTATTCACGGTGCACCCAATCCTATAGCCGGCTAACTATATCCGATTCAAGTACTTTAAAACCAACACATCACTTGCCAATATACATCATTTACCATTATCAATCCACTGTTTTAAAGCATTTAACAAAGCCATTAAATAGTCATGCATTACAATGCATCAAACCACATTTATCAATGTTCAAAATAAGGATCTCTTACCTTGAGCATCCTTCAACATATGGCTTACAAAACCAGCATTAAACATGCCAAAATATACTTCCAAAACATAATTTAAACATGCAAATAAAACACATTGCATTCAACCATCTCATGGTTCATCAAAAAGAGAGTTTCTTCGAAAAACTTACTCTTGAGCTTAGCTAAGTTGTTTAGAGCTATGTTTGCTAGATTGAGTGTGTCCGATGATGGTGGTTTGATCACCGAGTTGCAAGTGAAGCCTTCTTTGATTCAGTTGATTAGAGAGAAGCAGTTGCAAGATGCGAGTTTAGTTCCTCACATTCAGGACATAGCCGAAGGAAGACCAACCGAGTATAGTTTCAGTGGTGAGAACCTGTTGTGCTTTAGAGATAGAATTGTTGTACCAGAAGATGTTGAGCTGAGACGTCAGATTCTGAGTGAAGCACATTTGAGTCCCTTTTCTATGCATCCGGGTAGTACCAAAATGTACAGAGATTTGAAGAATGATTACTTCTGGGTTGGCTTGAAGAGAGATGTAGCCGAGTATGTGAGCCGTTGTATGGTTTGTCAGAGAGTGAAGGCGGAACATCAGGTTCCTTCAGGTTTGTTACAGCCTTTGAAGATTCCGGAATGGAAATGGGAGAGGATCACCATGGATTTTGTGTCGGGGTTGCCTTTGTCTCCTTCGAAGAAGAACTCTGTTTGGGTGATTGTTGATAGGTTCACTAAGTATGCTCACTTCTTAGCAGTGAACACTACGGATTCCTTAGACAAGTTGGCAAACTTGTACATCCGTGAGATTGTGAGACTTCATGGAGTCCCGAAGTCTATTGTTTCAGATAGGGATCCTAGATTTACTTCGAGATTCTGGGGTTGCTTGCATAGTGCTTTAGGTAGCCGTTTGCATTTCAACACATCTTATCATCCTCAGTCCGATGGGCAGTCAGAGCGAGTGATACAGATTCTAGAGGATATGCTTCGTTGTTGTGTGATTGACTTCCAGGGTTCTTGGGAGAAGCACCTACCGTTGGTTGAGTTTGCTTACAACAACAGTTATCAGTCTAGTATTCAGATGGCACCTTATGAGGCTTTGTATGGTAGACGATGTAGGACTCCGATTTGTTGGGCTGAGACAGGTCAGAGATTGTTACCTATGCCAGACTTGCTTAAGGGAACTACCGACAAAGTAAAGTTGATTTGTGACCGTTTGAAAGCAGCTTCCGATCGTCAGAAGTCTTATGCAGATTTGAAGAGGAAAGAGATTGAGTACTCAGTGGGTGAGAAAGTGTTTCTAAAAGTATCCCCGTGGAAGAAGGTAATGAGATTTGGCCGGAAGGGCAAGTTAAGTCCGAGGTTCATTGGTCCGTATGAGATAGTTGAGTGGATTGGGCCTGTAGCTTATCGTTTGAGGTTACCTTCTGAGTTAGAGAAGATCCACGATGTCTTTCATGTGTCTATACTTAGGAGATATAGATCGGATCCTTCTCATGTGATGCCCGTTGAGGAGATAGAGTTAAATCCAGATTTGTCCTATAATGAAGAACCCGTTGAGATACTTGCTTCTGATAGCAAGGTGTTGCATGGCAAGACCATAGAGTTGGTCAAGGTGTTATGGAGGCATAGAGGTGTGGAAGAGGCCACGTGGGAGAGGAAAGCGGATATGGTTGAGCAGTTTCCGTATTTGTTTCCACCAGGTAATTTCGGGGACGAAATTCCTTAAGTGGGGGAGAGTTGTAACACCCGGGTTTAGGGGTTAGGTGAAAATAATATTTTAATATTAATTGGGATCGGTTTTATAACTAAAATGATTCTTTTAAAATTCCGGGTTTCAAATAAACATTTAAGTGGGACCAAATTGATTTAATTTCAATAGTGAAGAGCTACTTTAAAAACAAGGGAATAGCCATTCATTAATGGCCTTTTTGTAATTTACCCCTTTTCTAATTTAAATCCCCTTTATACCATAAAACACCCATTTTTCCTATTCACTCTCTTCTTCACCAACGGGAAAGGGAAGAGCTCTCTACCAAGCTACTATTTCATCCCATTTCTCACTCATTTCAACTCCGTTTTGAAAGGTAATGGTATTTTTGACTTCCCCTCATCTTCCTCTCCATAAAAGTACTCTTTATTTTCATTTCCATGAAAGTTTTAGAAAATGTCATTTTGGAAAGTTTGGATTAAAGATGAAAGCTTTATGTTGTAAAACCAAATGTTTTGATTTAATATGTTTAGTTATGATGTATAGAGGTCAAATGGTATGATATATGTGAATTTCAAATGAATTTGGGAAATTTTCGGAATTGGGTTTCCAAGGGGTTTTTGGAGGGTTTTAAAGTGGTTTTTGGGGTGGTTTAATGTTGGGTTTTGGGGGCTGTTGGTAGTATGATATTTGAGGGTCACTTTGGGTGAATTTGAAGGTTGATTGGATGCTTGAAATGGAAGATTTTAGTGAGTTTTGTGGGCTGCTCGAAAATTCTGTTTTGGACTTGTTTTGGGTGTTGAATGCTTGAAAATGTTATTCCGGGTTAGTTCCGACGATGAGCTTTTAATTGTGAATGTTTTGTTTGTGTTTGGGAATGATTAGAATCGGGTTTGGACATCGGTGAAGCATCAGAAGTGAATCCGGGAAATTGAAGGTGGTTGCTTGCTTGGTCTTTGAGCTTGGAAGCTTAGGTGAGTGGTTAATTGTTTTAAATGGTTTTAAAATAGTTGGTTCGAGTATATAGACTAGGTTGGGCTTGGTAGACCCACCTAGAGTTAGGATTAGGGTGGTAGCCTAATCCTAAGCTTGATCTAGAGCCTTTGGATGAACTCACTTATGTGGTTGTGTATGTCTCGTATGAAATGTGATATGAATGATTGTGTATATTGCATTATACATGTGAGGTGAAATATGACTTGTGATGCCTGAGACATGCATGATGATGGTTGTTGGTGAGTACGTGCTAAGCACGAAAATGATTGGAATGAGTAATGTGAAATGAGTAAATGTTGGCACTAGTATACTTGAATACAAATGATCGATCATTAGGATGTTAGTGTGTACACATGAGTCAAAAGTCGCGCGTGGCCTTAGTGGCGTTGAGTCACTAAGGAGGAGTACGGGTTCGCCCGGAAATTGTATTTAAATATAGTCGGTGATGAGTGGAATCCCATCGACGGGGCGTGAGGATGAGTAGAATCTCCTCCGCGAGACCGGTGATGAGTGTAATCCCACCGTGAGGTAATGTGGTTGTTGGATGTGAGTTCCAACATGTCTATCCGCGTATTCGGGTCATAGCTAGGTGCCAATGTTAATTGATATGGGTATCAATTTGTTTAGATGTATGAGTTTCAATTGGATGTTTAAATGTGGTTATATTTATTGTGGAATTGGGACTTATGATCATGGCATGTTATATTGATTAATGCTCATACATCTCTATCTTATGGTTTGTGGAACCTTGGTATATTTGAGTTACCTTGGTTAGATCGTGCTCGGACCCTGCAATGTTGAGGTTTGTCTTTAGAGCTTACCCTCACTAAGCATCATTGCTTACGCTCTCTTTGTTCAACATTGCAGATCCTTAGTTCGCGGGTTGCTCGAGCAAGTGGAGGGCCTCCAAGTGTGGTTGTTGACTTGAGTACATCAAGTATGACTTTTAAATGTTGAACATGTAATAGTTTGAGCAATGGGACATGTGTTGTTTTAATGGATTGTTTCTAGGTGTTTAGGAGCTTGTTTAGACTTCTTGACATCTTGTTTTTGTATGGTTTGTGTAGCCATGTTGGATTGTAACCCATGCCTAAATTGCTTATTTTGATCGTTAGCCATGTGCCTTAGAGGTTGTCTTTATGTTTGAATGATGTTGTATGAGTGCATGCCTTATGATGTCTTGCCTTAGTGTTTAGACTTGTTTTAATCTTGTTGAAGCATGCTAATATAGCTGGGTTGCCTTAAGTTTAATTGTTATGGTGTTGTAGTGTGTTTTGGTGGTGTTTTGGGGCACCCTAGTGCCTTAAAACAGCCAAAACGAGTCTGCAGACAGGGGGCGTTTCGGAACAGGCCATCCTGTTTTGGAACGGTCCCTTTGCATTTGGCCTGCCGTTTCGAAACGGATGGGGGTCGTTTCGGAACATTTTTGCTACTGGAATTTTGAGAAATTGGCGAGATGAAGACGTTCCGAAACGGGCCTTTGATGTTTTGAAACGGTCAAATCTCGTTGACCACGAGAAGTTGACCGTTAGGGCCGTTTCGATACGGATCACCCCTGTTTCGAAACGGTCACCCTATGGTTGACCCTGGCCTGTTGACCAAGTCAAGGCGTTTCGGAACACTCTATGTGCGTTTCCAAACGGCCTGCAGTAAAGGATTAAAATGAGCTGTTTAATGTTTTGGTTGGTCGGATTATGTTACATTGTTTGTATCTTCCACTGTTGTGCTTCACATAGGTTTCAATTATGCCTATAGACAAGATAAAATAAAAAGAAATTTTCTGGGTCGTTAACCGAGGGGAGACCTTAACGGGTTTCGCTTCGGTTTTCCCTGTGTGGCCCACTCGGATCGGTCATCCGACCAAACCGGGACGAGGGGGTTACATAAACTAAGCTCCCATAACCTTCAAACACTGGTTTCAAAGCTGAAAACCAAACTTCACTCACCGATTCCGTTTCGCAAGCTTGCCGAAACGCCGATCAAGCCCCCGGATCAACACCACAAGGATCCGAAGATGTCTCCCATGTTTTAAACACATCAAAGCAGAGGATTAATGCATCATCATGCATTAATATCTTCAACCAAGACACCTAAACTCGCTGCTCTCATCAACACTCACATTTCGGCTACCAAACACAACCGAAATCACATCCAAACACCTCTACAACATTACCCAGCCAAGATCCATCAATTCCAACCATTCTTAAACATCAATTAACATCCAAAAAGAACCTAATCACGTCCTTATACCTCCAGCTATAGCAGAACATCAAAATCATCCCAAAAACCACCATTAACTCAAGCAAAAACTTAGGAGAATCAACCTATTCGGGATTGCATTGATTAAACTTCAATTACACATCATTTTTACATCCAATATACATCAAAAAGACATCTCAAAACAAAGCCCAATCATTCAATACGAATTTCATCAAAATTAAATCCAAATTTTGCATTTTAAGCCAAAATCAAGATCACAACATCAAAACCTTTAATAAAACTCAAATCAAGGATTGAGAACTTGGGAATTTCAGTAAAGAACTAGGTATTTAGAGGAGAAGGACGTTCATACCTCTAAATGTGAGTTTCTCCTTGTTTAGAACCAAAATTCTTGAAAATTCAATAGGCAAATGATGAGGATTTAGTGTAGAAATAATTAGAAATCATTTAGAGATTGAAATCTCAACTTTAGGTGTGAAAATCAGAGGAAAAGTGGCTGGGGAAATGTGTTTGGCTGAGGGAAAATGGAGAGAAAATGAAATGAGAAAATTTTGAGAAAAGTTAGTTATAAAACCAAAATATCTATTTTCCCTCCTTTCCTTTTATTAAATAACATTAATTAAATCTTTAATATTAAGAAAAATCTGGAGAAACCCTCCCTTGGGTAAATTAGCTCCTTAAAGATTCAAAGTTTCAATCCTTTTTAAAACGGTCACCAACTTTTCAAAAATTACATTTTAGTCACTAACTTGAAATCTCATATTTCCAAACCCCATTTTGTAAAATTGATTTCACCACTCTCTTATATATAATAAAAGAGGATTTTTAGATATTTTTCCATATTTTTAATGCATCCCGAACTAGGCTTTCCCTAAAAACCACCTTTTATATTCGAACCGCAATTTAAACTGGTCCGATTCAGACCCTAAACATCCAAGCCCAAAATTGGGGTGTTACAGGCTTAGCTTTCATTCAATTTATGTTCAATTCATGCCATAATAGATATAATTCGAATTTAATTTGGATATATGAAAAAGTAGAGTTGTGTTAGATTTATGGTCGGTTTAATATCTAATTGGTTGGTTTTCGAGTCAGATTAATATTGAATCATTCAACTTGTGTGTCAAGAAATATCAAATCAATCAAATTTTTTTGAAAATAATACCGGCATGTTTTTATTAGAATAAAAATAAAAGACAAGATAAAATGTCTTGAAAGCACGGAATTAAAACGACAAGAAAAACTGAAACTAAAAAATTTAAAGGAAAAGAAAAATAAAAGAAACATGCAGTCAAATCCCTCCACAAAGATCATATGAGAAGACAACGAAGATCTATGGTAGAGAAGAAAGAGAAGATAGGGTTTGAAGTAGATAAAGAAGAACCCTCAAAAAAACTCAAAGGTAACGAGGACGTTAGGAGCAGGGAAAAGTCACGACGGATAAATAAAGTGTCTGTCAGTGTCTGCAAGAGCTAAGACTCTTAGTGGCGCATCCTCAACCCAGAAACGATCTTCACTTTTTCCACGAGTCTCACGTGCCATTACATGCGCTGCAAAATTTCTCAGATTGATGAACGAGAGCAAACTTATGCATAAGACCTTGATATCCCAGGTAATAAGTCTGATTTTAGATAAATCATCCTCAATAAAAAATAGCTTATTAATAACAGAACGAGAATCACTCTCTAATATAGCCCTTGTGAAACCCAAGTCTTTAGCGAAACAGAGGCTATGCAAAACTGCCATTGCTTTAGTCATGAAGACAAAAGAGGAGTGGGGAAGAATCCTGTAACAGGACCCTAAAATTAATTTGTGGTCGTTCCTGATAATAGCTCTAGTGAAAGCTTGCTTCAAAGGTTGAAAAAACTTGCATCTACATTGATTTTGACCCATCCAAACGGGGGAGGGGACCAACGAATGATTGAAGCTGGATTCAGATGAGTCTGAGTCTGAGAAATGCTTCGAAACTCATAATCATACCCCTTCACAAAGGTAACTAAATCCTCCACTCTTTGGATAACAGTGTCATGAATGAGTTTATTACGTGCAAACCATAAAGCCCATAGAGTATAGGCAATAGGCTCTCGTGAATTTGTTGCATGTTGTTAAAAAGCCACATTAACCAATCAAGAAAACCATAGTGATGTACACCTTGAGGCTAATTTATATTCATTTTTATCCATACTGATACTGCAAAAGGACAATCTCAGCTAATATGTAGGATAGTTTTTGGTTCTATGAAGCATCTAAGACACCTATTATCATTCGAATGCGCTTTATGCATAGATTATTAAAAGTAAAAATAAAGTTGAGACAAAATCTCTATACTTGTATTCTAATCTTTGCTGGACATTTGAGATTCCAAACTTGCTTGTAAAAGAGTTTAGTAGTAGGATCAGTTGAGAGGGCATTATGTAGAAGCATATAGCCGCTTCTCACAGAGTAAACACCACTCTTCTCTCCACCCCACACTTGTCTATCAGGTTGAGGGTGAGTGGGTAGTGGAATAGAGATAATAGCATCACGATCAGAGGATGTGAACATCTCATTGACGCGATCAAAATTCCAAATGTTAGAACCCTGTAGCATAAGGTCGTTAACTGTTAAAACTTCATCATTTCTCAGAGTTTCCACTTTTCGGTTTGTGTCCTCTAACAACCAAAAGTCCTCTCAAATTGAGATGGATAAACATGATTCAACTCTCCACTTCATCTAAAAAAAGCAAGCCTTTCGCACTCCAAATACTTCTCCAAATCAAAAAAGGGTTTGAACCCGGCCTTGAATCCATAAAAGTTGAGTTCGGAAAGTACTTGGCACGGAAAAGGCGAGCAACTAGGGAGCATAGGTTCTCGAACAAACGCTATCCTTGCTTAGCAAGCAATGCAACATTAAATTTTGCTAAATCTCTAAAGCCCATACCACCTTCTTCTTTATGAGCGCATAAAAAACACCATGTACACCAATGTATCCCACGTTTTTCTGGTGATTTTTGCCACCAAAAGCGTGCCATCAAACTCTAAAGATCTTTACGGATGGACTTAGGAAGAAGAAATCAGGACATCGCGTAAACGAGAATAGCCTGAAGAAGTAATGTAATGAATACTTCACAACCACCCATTGATAACGATCTAATACTCCAGCTTGGAAACTTTTTCAAATATTTCTCTTTGATATCCCTGAAAGATTGCATTTTATTTCTGCCCACCATCGAACGGAGATCCAAATATAATCCCAAATTACCACAGTTAGGGACATTCAGAATATGATAATATATGGTATGACATTTGAACTAAAGAAAGCTCATGGTTTGTCAAAATTCACGAGCTGACCCGAACATTGTGAGTAAATCTGGAGAATGTCATAGATAGCAGCGGCACCAGTAGAGTCTTCTTCACCAAAAATGAGATCTACAAATAAAAGGTGTGTAACCACTGGAGCGTAGCGATTGATCCGTGCCCCTTTTATTCAACCTTGAACAGATGTTGTTCTGAGAAGAGCCGACAATCCTTCACTGCAAATCAAGAAGGGGATCCCTTTGTCTGAGACCACAGTTGGGGAAAAAGGTAAGTTGGTTTCTCCATGAGCAGTGTTGTGTGATTTGAGTGCTTCTCAATTTGTGCAAGTATACACGTCACAAGTTATAGTATAGAAAGATATAGTCTCCACAGGGATTGGTGCTACTTCAAGAATCTATCTTCTCACATTGAAAAGTAAAAACACAAGTAATAGTTTTGGGTTGAATAATCGACTAAACTAAAATAAATGAGTAAATTAAAAAGACAAGTTGATAGAATAAGAGAATAAGCCGGATTATATTGAGTCATAGTGTGGAATTCGAATGGAATAGTCTTGGTTTTGCATGCAAGAGAAGGCTTAATTGCCTCGGCAATGGGCAATACGATTGCCTGGGCAATGCACAAGATGATTGCCTGGGCAATTGGTATGGCGGTTGCCTCGGTAATGAAAACAGTTACTGCCTGGGCAATTTGGCGACAACCTTCAAGGTTCGGCAAGACATTCTTCAATGGTTCCTTCTTATCCCTAAGTCGAAACTCTATCAATGTTCAAGCCTTAATAATACCTCCCAGCATGAACCAAGGGTGAACATCAATCGATCTAACGCCTCTCTTAGCCGTTGAAATTCATACTTATTCCTAAGACGAATTAGTCTTCACCGATTTGGGCAAAAACCATGCTTATTCGTTTCTTGAATCTAACTCTCCCAATATTAGATAAATGGATGCAATCACAATTTCCTCTCCCGATTCAATTGCAAGTAAAGATAAACATCAAGAATAAGTAAACCTTGAACTTAAATTGCATTACAAAAACCTAAACAAAATCCAAACGTTTTCTCACAACTACTAAACAAAATAATCTTAGCCTAAGATAATTTAGTTCATAATTGGGATTGGAAACAACACAAAATTAATTCCCAACAAGAACATCAACCAAACAAGAAAGAAAAATAGAAGAACTTGAGCAGCCTTGGTCTTCAATCGATCTCTCTCCTCTCGTCTCCCTCTCTCGTCTCTTCTAATGAACGGCTTGGTCTATTGTTTATAAGAGATGAGTAGGTCAAAGTCATTCTTGAAGAAGAAGTTAAGTTGGAATTAAAGACAATAAAAGAAATAAATCTCTTTTATTTTATTCTCTTATTCATCCTAAAACTCCTCCTATTTTCATGGGATTTAATCTCCTTCAACTCGGCTCATAGGTCTTCGATTCCTCTTAGGATTTCTTGGAATTTTTGACATTGGATAGGGCTGAATCCATGGAGAAATCGACAGCTTCCTTTTTGTCTTAAATCGGCATCCTCCTTCTTTCCTTCATTGTCGCGGCAATACTTGCCTGGGCAATTAACTTGCACACATCGAAACACATACCAGAGCAACACCTTTTCCACCAAATAAGCAATTAAATATAATCAAGTATGGCGAGGAAGAAAACAGTGCAAATATACATGAATGACTAGATATGCAACCTAAATGAGCCTAAGTCTAACAATAATTGAGATGAAAATGGTAGAAAATTAGTACTTTTACACACTTAACACACCCCCAAACTCGAACTATTGCTTGTCCTCAAGCAATGCAAACTAAAAATTGCTTGCCAAGAATTTAATCAAAAGAGACACGCTTTAGACTTTCCTTCAATCTTCAAAATCGATGCACAAATTATGATGGGTGTTTGGACAACATGAATTTTCCCAGAACCAAACTATAATGCAAGTGATCTTGTGTGTGCAAAGTTGTGCGCAAGTTGATTTATCAAGAGTCTTATGTGAACAATAGGTCTTTGTCAATTTAATTGCTTGGGCAATTATTAATTCACAACCATGGCATTTTTAGGGCTTCAGCTCATCACAACTAATTTCCTAGGCTTGAAGATAAGATTGAAGCAAACAACGAACCCCCTAGCCTATTGAGTAGAGTCATCTCGTGAAGTCTTTCATTTACTCATGCTAATTTGTCCTTCACTTTTAGTGTTTTCAATTTAATTGGACATGTTATAGCAGTGGAGTATGCTACACACATGATTTTCAAACAATTTGGCTAGAGCCTGTTTCAGGCACCTCTAGCAAGAATCTCAAAAAAATTTAATTTGCCTAAAATTTTAAGCAACCTAAGTTCACTAAGTCTCTCTCAATCAACAAGTCATAATTGTGCCAATTAACTTTTAGCATTATAGTAAAATTCTAAGTCATTTTCATGCAATCCTTAAATTAAAGTTCTTTCGATTAGGTGTGGTGCTTAAGATTTATCATTAGAAATTCAACAAGTCCTAGCAATTATATTTAATTAAAAGCATGAAAAGTACATATGCAACCTAAATGCACTTCCTAAGGATGAATGCACTAAGATGATCTTAAACTAAAAACAAGTACTCCCCCAAAAACTCAAGAGAAGCATTGTCCTCAATGCATGATTACATGAAAAATAAAATAAAATAAAAAAATAAAAGCTAAATGCAAGAAAAGAAAGAAAATTACAATGACTCGGAGGGGTCATCGTCTTGAATGATGAGCTTTCTTCTTGCGGTTTGCTTTATCCTTTTGCTTGCTCAAGGTGGTTGTTGGCGTGTAGCGAGTGTAGGTGTCGGTTTCTTTGCCACCTCGTCCCCATCGTCTGAATCAATGGCTATTTCTTTGGTGGTGGAGGCCTTGCGCTTTGCCACGACAGGTGATGATGGCATTGCTCTTGGTTTGATGGCAAATGAATTTTCCGAATCAGAAAGGTCAGACTATGTTTCGGTGTGACTTGGTTCGGTCAATGGTGCCTTGCCTTTGTCTTCTCGGTTTGGCGGAGCATCTTCAGTTGGGATTGTCGAGGCAAAGGCTGCAGACATTGTCGAGGCAGGGCCTCTGGGCATTGCCGAGGCAGTGGCAGTAGGCATTGTTGAGGGAGTGGCCGTAGGCATTATCGAGGCAATGAGATCGGCAGGAAAAATTGGGAACCTGACCGAGTTGTCGGAGTATTTTTCAAGGATCACTCGGATGATAGTATTATTGTAATCCTTTATGTACCTCATGAACGACAGTTGCCTTTTCTCCATGGCTTTGATTTGGTTGGCAAGTGGCCGGATCATGGTGTCTAGTTGTGCAAGAGTTGGTGTTTCCGGTTCGCTTGCTTTGGCTTTGGCAGGAGAGGTTGTTGGGTCATTGCCCGAAGGGGTTGCCTCAACAATCTTTTGAGCAACGGTTGACTGTGGCTCGACTTTGGTTATTCCCATGATTTGGAGGTATTTTTCTCTCATCCATCCCTTCCGTTGAGGCATTTTCTCATCCGTCAAATCACTAGGCACATGGTGTTTCTCATACAATTCGGTTATCAAGCTTGGGAAGTAGAAGATACCCTTATCCTTTTGGCTACAAACAAACATCTCATTGCATATTATAGCACCAATATTGATAATACGATTGTGAAAGATAGAGTGAATAAGCAAAAGTCACGGTTTATCAACCGTAGTATTGTGTGAGGTGGGTATTAGACATGTTTTCACAAATTTATTCCAAAGTTTCGCCTCGGGCTTAAGCCTTTGGCGGTTTACCGTGCCTCAGAATGCGCCCTTGTTCCATGTTGTGCAAGCAATGGTGAGATCCTCGAGTATGTTGTCGTAGTCGTCCGGAGTGAGCTTGTCAATGAACTCTTGATGTTCATCTTTTGCCAAGTAAATCCCGTAGAAGGTGCTGATAGTGTCGGCGTCAACGAGGATTCCTTTGCCACGAACGAACAGATACAGATTGTTTGGGTTAGAGGAGTGCACATAGAATTCCCTTACCCAATGGATGTTGCTCGGCTTTGGTCGATGGCAAAAGATTTACCACTTTTAGTACTCAATCGAGCGGAAGATGAATGGTTCCAAACCAAAATCCGTGTGGGAGGACGAGTAGAAAAAGCCTTGTTCTTCCCATACATTTCGATTGGCAAACTTCTTGAGGTATATTTTCTCGATTTCGGTTGTAGCATACTTCTTGAAGGCCGATTCTTGGCTTGCTTGTGGGTGTTCCAATTTCTTGATCTTCATGACCATAGTGGATGTGGGTTGTTGTGAGAAATGGCTATGTAGATGGAAATAAAAGAAGAAAACTTGGGAGTTTAAGTGGGAGAAAAAGGTTTGAAGGTTGTGATGATGGAGTGTTATGAGTAGGGGTTTAAATAGGGGATTTTGTCATGATTACAAATAAGAAAATTAAACTTGAAATCTTTAATGACATAGGGTTGAGTGGGCGAAAAGTAAGGTGTTGAGTGGGAATGTGGATAGTCGGCCAGCTATGCAGGGGGTAATTTTAGGTTAAAAATTAGGTTTATTGAATCCCTAAAAATCAACCCATGTATCCTAAAATTTAGCCGTTACCTCCCTTTGTTTCGGCTCATGATTTCTTCTTGCCAAATTCTTTCTCACTTTAAACTCCTTTCCTAAAAAAACAAAAAAAATAAAGGAAATAAATATTAGCAATAAAAATAAAAATAAAAATTTATCCTTATCTAAAAAATAAAAATATGGAAAGTAAAAATTAAAATACTAAATAAGTGCATAATTATGCATCTCCTAATGTGACCATTTCTTTGTCACGCATGACATGGGTGCCGGTGTAGTGCTTTAATCTTTTTCCATTAACTTTGAATTCATGGCCATCCTTTATGGACTTGATTGTTACGATACCATGGGAGAATGGTTTAACAACTTCAAAAGGTCCGGACCATCTTGATCGCAATTTTCCTGGGAAAAGTTTCAACCGAGAATTGAAAAGGAGGACTAATTGCTCGGGCAAGAATTGTCGCGACAATAGCTTATTGTCATGCCAAAGCTTGGTTTTCTCCTTGTATATTCTTGCATTGTCGTAGGCTAAGGCGCGGAACTTCTCTATTTCATTAAGGTCCAAAAGGCGTTTTTGTCTAGCACTCTCTCAATCCATATTCACAGTTTTGATTGCCCAGTACGCCTTATGTTCGATTTCCACCGGTAGATGAAAACTTTTGCTGTAAACAAGTCAAAAGGGTGACATGCCTAATGGTGTTTTGTATATTGTCCGATAGGCCTAAAGTGCATCATCAAGTCGAAGAGACCAATCCTTACGAGAGGGATTGACTACTTTCTCAAGGATATTCTTCAACTCTCAGTTAGAAATTTTAGCTTGCCAATTTGTTTGTGGATGATATGTCGTGGCATTTTTGTGTGTCACTCCAAATCTTTGCAACACCTTGACAATTAGCTTGTTATCGAAGTGCTTGCCTTCATCACTGATGATTGCTCTTGGCATTCCAAACCGTGTGAATATGTTTTTCTAAAGGAATTTTTACATGATTTTGGAATCGTTGTTTGAAGTTGCTATTGCCTCAACCCACTTTGATACATAGTCAACGACAAGGAGGATATAGAGATTCCCATATGAAGACAGAAAATGTCCCATGAAATCAATTCCCCAAACATCGAATAGTTCGACTTCTAGGATATTTTGTAAGAGTATCTCGTGTCGCCTTGAAATATTGCTTGTTCGTTGACAACGATCGCATTGTTTGTAAAACTCTTGGACATCTTTGTAAAGCGTAGGCCAATACAATCCTGATTGCAAGACTTTGGCCGCGTTTTGTGTCCCTTCAAAATGGCCTCAATAAGGTGAAGAATGGCATTGCTCGAGCACATTTTGTTGTTCTTCTTCTGGGACACACCTTCTTATAACCTGATATGCACATTGTTTAAACAAAAGAGGCTCATCCCAATAATAATGCTTAGCATCATGTCGGAACCGCTTCTTCCCTTGGTGAGTAAGGTTATAAGGTAGTATACCACTAACTAAGAAATTCACAAGATCGACATACCATGGTGTTGTTGAAGCTAGTGTTGCAGCTGTTGCCGAGGGTATTGCCGAGGCAATCTCTTGTGCCATTGTCGGGGCAACGGTTGTCATGGCAATGCTGGTCAAAATTGTCTGGGCAATGAGTAGCTGCTCATCCGGGAATGCTTCTTGGATTTCTGTGTTTGCGGTATCGTTTTCTCCTTGTTCCAGCCAGGACAAGTGGTCGACAACTTGATTCTCGGTACCTTTCTTGTCCTTAATTTCAATGTCAAACTCTTGTAAAAGTAAAATCCAACGAATTAAACGATGTTTGACATATTTCTTGGAGAATATGTACTTAATTTCCGAATGGTCAGTATGAAGAATTACTTTGGTTCTAATTAGGTATGAACGAAATTTATCAAAAGCGAACACTACTGCTAGTAACTCTTTCTCGGTAGTGGTGTAGTTCACTTGCTCCTCATTAAGAGTTTTACTAGCGTAGTAGATCACATGAAAGATCTTACTTGTTCGTTGGCCTATGACTGCTCCTACTACAAAATCACTTGTATCGCACATAAGATCAAAGGGCAATGTCCAGTCTGGTAGAACTACTATTGGTGCGGTTACAAGTTTCTGTTTCAGGGTCTCGAATGCTTTGATTCATGAGTCATCGAAGTCAAAGGCTTTATCCTGTTCAAGAAAGTTACACAAAGGTTTAGTAATCTTTGAAAAATTTTCTATAAACCTTTTATAAAAACTTACATGTTCCAAAAAACCCTGAATTCCTTTGACTGAAGTTGGTGGGAGTAGTTTTTTTATCACATCCATTTTTGCTTTGTCGACTTCAATTCCCTTAGATGAGATTTTGTGGCTGAGAACTATGTCTTCATCCACCATAAAGTGACACTTCTCCCAATTTAAGACCAAATCGGATTCCTCACATCGTTTGAGTACTTTCTCCAAATTGCCTAGGCAATTGTCGAAATCATCTCCAAATACCGAGAAATCGTCCATAAAGATTTCTAGGAAATCTTCTACCATGTCGGAGAAAATTGCCATAATGCATCGTTGGAAAGTTACCGGGGCATTGCATAATTCGAATGACATCCTTCGAAAGGCATAAGTGTCGTATGAGCATGTAAATGTGGTCTTTTCTTGGTCTTCTGGTGCTATGGCAATTTGATTATAACCTAAATAACCATCAAGAAAACAATAAAAGGGTTTACCTGCAAGATGGTCAAGCATTTGATCAATAAAAGGGTAAAGGAAAGTGATCTTTCCTAGTAGCTTTATTCAACTTACAGTAATCCATGCAAACCCTCCAACCAGTCACAGTCCTAGTTGAGATTAGTTCATTGTTTTCATTACTTACCACTGTTATACCTCCCTTTTTTCGGTATACATTGTACCAGACTTACCCATGCATTGTCAGAGATAGGATAGATGATACCAACATCAAGCCATTTGATGATTTCTTTCATTACTACCTCTTTCATGACTCAGTTAAGCCTCCATTGTGCCTCTATGGTCGGTTTATGATCATCCTCCAAAAGGATTTTATGCATGCAAACCGCTAGGCTAATTCCCTTCAAATCGGAAATCGTCCATCCTATTTCCTTTTTATGAAACTTTAGCATGTCGATCAATCTTTACTCTTGTTCAAGTTGTAACTTAGAAGAGGTAATTACGGGCAATGTGTTATTGGTTCCCAAATAAATATATTTCAATTTCCCTGACAATGGTTTTAATTCAAGAATATGAGGTTGTTCGGTAGAGGGTTTTTCGATTTTTCTTTCCTCCCCGGAGTAATCTAGTGGTTCGAAATACTTACTTGGATGACTAGCTATCCATTTGGCTTTCTTCTACTCATCGTCGTTTTGTTCTTCATGCTCTTCAGGGTTAAGGTAGTTCTTAAAACAATTGCTGAGGCAATCGTCACAGCAGTTGTCCAGGCAATTGCCAAGGCAATCTTTCTCCACATCAAAATCGAACTCAGTTTGTGGCATGAATGACTTGACATTCTTCTAGGCCATTGGCTTGCTTAAGGGTGTGGAAACATTCAACTTGATTTGCTGATCATTTACCCTCATGGTGAGTTCTCCCCTCTCAACATCGATCAAAGTTCTTCCCGTAGCTAGGAATGGCCTCCCAAGGATAATAGGTGTGAACTCATCTGCCTCACAATCCAAAATAATGAAGTCAGCAGGAAAAATAAATTTATCAACTATTACTAGGATATCCTTAAAATTTCCCTCTAGATGAACATAAGATCTATTGGCAAGCTGTAGCATCACTATAGTAGGTCTCACCTTCCCTATTCCCAATCGTTGGGAGACTGATTTCGGCATAAGGTTTATGCTTGCTCCAAGATCGTATAATGCCTTCCCGACATTTTGATTCCTTATCGCACATGGTATGGTAAAAATGACAGGATCTTTAAGCTTGGGTGGCATTCGGTTGTGCAGCATGGTCATACATCCTCCCGTTACAGCAATTTTTTCAAATTCTCATATTCTTGTTCTCTTAGAGACAATGTCTTTAAGGAACTTGACATAGTTTGACATTTGCTCGATTGCTTCTACCAAAGGCAAGTTAATGTGGACCTACTTCAAGATGTCAAGAAACTTCTTGAATTGGTATTCTTGTTTATGCCATTTCAACCTTTGTGGGAACGGTGGTGGAAGTCGAATATCATCAATATGTTCCTTGCATGAGAATTTGATTTGAGGCATTGAATCAGGACTTTCAGATGCCTTCTTTTTCTATGTGGTGTCTTTGTTGGGCATTGCCAAGGCAATGTTATCGTGCATTGTCGAGGCAATGTTGAGTGGTATTTCCGTGGCAATGTCACCGGGCATTGTCGAGGCAATTGGCTCCTTTGATTTTGTCTCCTCTGTTTCATGAACTTAGGGTTCCTTGAATTGTTTACCACTTCGTGTGGTGATTGCCTTGCATTGCTCATGAGTTGTTGTAACCCCCTCGTCCCGGTCTGGCCGGATGACCGGTCCGAGTAGGCTACACGGGGAAAATCGAAGCGAAACCCGTTAAGGTTCCCCCTCGGTTAGCAATCCTAGAAAATTTCTTTTAATTATATAGTCTAAATGCTTTTATTAAACCTATGTGTGAAAAGACAACGGAAACAAGGCTCACGAGAAGCCTAACAGCAAACAGGGCCTAAGCCCAACCCTTGGGATCCATTAGAGATGTCAAACAACCCAATTTTAGGCATGTGTTTCGAAACAGACGACACCCGTTTCGGAACACGGGCTTCAGTTTAAAAAGCAAGACACCCGTACCGAAACACTTCCACCCCGTTTCGGAACAGGGTCACGTTTTTGCCTATGCGTTTCGATACCTGTTTCGAAATAGGCGTTTACAGTGGCCAAAGCGTTTCGAAACCTGTTTCGAAACAGGGGCTCACAGTGGCCAAACCGTACCGAAACGTGTTCCGATACGGGGGACCCTAGAACCACACCCGTTCCGAAACGGCACAACTCGTTTCGAAACACCTGCAGCCTGTAGTTTTCCAAAATCAGTTTTAGACATCCCCAATTGATTCCAAACGTCCGAAACAACTACACGAAGCATACAAACTATACAAATACACTCTAGAGGAATACACCCTATAGCAATCATGCTCATGATACACACGATATAAGATAGGCATCCATTCAAAGATCATACATAACATTTAAAGGAAGCATACATAGCTTTTAAGGTTACATCCCTTAGCCAACATACACATAGCATGCAAGATAAGAATTAAAGCACGATTTACGAAACAAGGCATCCACAAGCCATACCAACAACAACATACATCCAAAGCATTCAATCAACAACATCTATCCCATTGCTTAACTATTACAATCTTTCAATTTAAAGATTATACTTGAGCTAACCTAAAGCAACACTTGGAGACCTTTCCTTGCCCTTGCCACCCACAAGCTACAGATCTGCATTGTCGAACAAAAAGGAGCGTAAGCATAAAAGCTTAGTGAGAGCAGGCTCATAAAACAAACCTTCGACAATGCAGGGTCCAAGCACGAGCAACTACCATGATGGAATGCATGATCTTACCTTCGTTCCACGTGAGCCAAAATATACATGATGCATGAACATATAATCATCACTATACCATGATCAACAATTCATAAGCCCAACACACGAAGATACATGTATCAATGTATTAATCACATCATATATCGCTTCATATTGGAAATCACATTTCATATCATATTGGCATATATGTATAATCTCATATTGGCACCTAGCTATGACTCGAATACGCGGATAACATGTTGGAACGCATTTCCAACATAACCATTACCTTCGGTGGGATTACACTCATCACCGGTTCTCGCGGAGGGGATTCCACTAATCCTCACGCCCCGTCGATGGGATTCCACTCATCACCGACTAATAAATAAAGATTTTCAGTGGAATATTACATCACCGTACTCCTCCTTGGTGCCTTAACGCCACCAAGGCCACGCGCAACTTTGACTCTCGTGTGCACACTCATCCTAATGATCGATCATTGTACCCAAGCATACTAGTGCCAATATTAAATAAAATCCACAACCTTTCACAACATCAATTTCAATATAATTTCCGTGCTTAGCACGTACTCACCATGATCCTCAAAATCATGCAACCACCTCATAACCTCATTTCACAAGCCAACACTACATGTATATCATCCAAACAATTATCACATCGTATTTCACACATACGTATATCCACATTACATTTGTCATCAACATGCATATAACAATGCATTAAGCCATGCCTCAACATACATGTATATCACATTATACATAATCATCATAACACAAATCATCATGAGGCATAACATCAATTAAAGAGTTCATCCAATGTCTCTAACTAAAGCTTAGGATTAGGCTACCACCCTAATCCTAACTCTAGGTGGGTCTACCAAGCCCAACCTAGTCCACATGCTTGAACCAACCACTTAAAAACCAATTTGAAAACATTAACCACTCACCTTCACTTCCAAGCTCAATTACCAAGCAAGCAATCACCTTCAAGCTTTCGGATTCACTCCCGAGGCTTCACCAACACAAGCTCTTGCCTCTAAACAACCTCAACACAATCCAAATAACTTTAAATCAGCCCAAGCATCAAGGTAGCTAACCCAGAATACAATTCAAACATCAAACACAACATTTCAAGCCATTAACAACCCCCAAAATTACCAAACCCGAGCAGCCCATAAACCTCAACCAAAACTCATGATTTCAACACATTTAATACTTCCAAAACAACCCCCAACTATTACCCTAACATCAACCCTCAAATTCCAACACAAATCATACCCAAAACTCATCTAAAAACCCTCATAAAACCCCACCAAAACACAAATTCGGGAATTCTTATAAAACACTATAAAAATTATATATGTTGGACCATTTGATTCATTAACATCATATCTAACAATAACAAATCAAAAGCTTTAGTAAAAACCCATAAAGCTTTAACCTTTAGCTTGAAACTTTGAAAAACCCAAATGTAAAATACATAGTTTTAGTGAAATCTAAAAATACCAAAATGTAGAGGATTGCAAGGCCGAGTCAAAACTATATTTACCTTTCAAAAAGATCTAAAGATGAAGGTGAAAGGGATGAAATGGTGAGATGGGGAGAAAGGTTCTCCATTGTCGTGAGATGGCAAAAAATGGGGAAAGAAGAAGATGAGCACATGTTTAATTCAACAAAAGGGGTTTTAATTTTTAAAAGTTTCATTTATTTACGGTTTTGCCATTAATGAGATGGCAACTCTCCCTTACTTTAAAATCCATGAAATTTTAGTTTTATTTCAAATTAGTCCAAACATAAAATGTTTATTTTGAAAATGAAGGAAGACACAAGGTCCAAATAATATATAATATTATTTAATCATAAACCGAGACCCAAAATATTATTTAAATATTATTTTCACCCGACCCCTAAACCCGGGTGTTACAGTTGTTCCCCTTGCGACCTTAGTATCGCTCAGCAACCCACCCATCGATCTCGAATTCAAGATCTGAGCGAATTGCCCAACTTAAGTTTCCAAGGATTTCAAAGTTGCTTCATGATTCTACATTCTTATCTCAGTCCTGTCAATAAAAGCACCGGTCTATTTTTATAAATTTATCAATATTAGCCATATATGCACTAGTTTGAGACATGAAAGCATTTAGAGAGTTTTCCAAAGAACTGGACGGTATTGATTGTTGTTGCGGCATCAGTTGTTGTGGCATCGATTGCCTAGTCATGTTCTGTTTGAATCCCAATGCTAGAGCATTCTGATTGTTCTGATTGAGAGCATTGTTGGGATTGCTCCATGAGAAATTTGGATGTTTCTTCCAGGCCGGATTGTAAGTGTTGGACATCACGTTGTTGTTCCGGTTGTAGTTTCCAACATAAAAACTAGACTCTGGGTTCTGTGGACATTCAGAAGAATCATGGTTACCATTACATAAATCACAAAAAAACCTACTACCTTGACCTCTCGTGTGTTGCTTGGTCATTGTATGTTCTTAACCAAATTGGTTAAGGTAGCCAATTGCGAGAGGATCAAGTGAGATGACTCAAGCTCGTTTATTGTAGCGTGGCGTCTGACTCCTCCTCTTCGGGTAGTTGGGAACTAATAATCATTTTTAGCAAGTCTTTTCAATATCTCTATTGCTTCTTCTAGTGGCTTGTCTAGAAGTATGCCATTTGCTGAGGCATCTAGCATCATCCTTGTTGGTGTGTTTACTGCATTGTAAAACATCGTCACTTGTGTCCACACTAGGAATCCGTGTAAGGGACATTTGTACAAAACCTCTTTGTATCGCTCTCAAGCCTCATACATGGATTCATCATCTGCCTGCCGAAAAGAAGTTATTTTGTTACGTAACTTATCGGTCATATTTGTAGGATTAAATCGAGCAAGGAAATCACGACATAAATTGGTCCAAGATCCTATAGATTCGGCTGGAATATTATTCAATCAAGTTTTTGACCTATCCCTCAGTGAATAGGGGAATAATTTTAGCCTCAAAATATCGTCATGGACTCCTTGTAGTTTGAATGAATTGAAAATCTCCATGAAGGATTTGAGGTGTTGTCTGGCATCTTCAGTTGCCGAACTGTCAAATTGACCAATTGTATTGATCATATTGAACATTACTAGCTTTAATTCAAAGTGGGTAGCTTCAATTGCAGGTGTGACAACTCCTGGGTTCAGTCCATTGAGATCTTCCTCTAAATAATCTCGGACGATTAGGTTCCTTGCTTGAGCAAATTGAGGTGGCAGATTCACTCCATCTCCTACCGCGACAACCTAATTGTTGTTGGCATTGTTATTACCGACTTGATCTACCATCGCTGCCCTCAGTCTTTGTTTGAGTCTTTGACATGTACATTTAATTTCTAGATCAAGGGGATATACTGGAGTTGTTGGAATTGCTCTGGTCATACACCAATGCAAAACCAAATTCTGTTAGCCCTTGAGAGAAAAAAAGTTAAAATAAAAGTGCAAGAAAATAAAAACAAAGTCGATGTTGCCAATCCACGGCAACGGCGCCAAAAACATGTTGCGTGATTTAAGTGCTTCGCAATTTGTGCAAGTATACACGTCGCAAGTTATAGAATAGAAAGATATTGTCTCCATATGGATTGGTGCAACTTCAAGAATCTATCATCTCACACTGAAAAGTAAAAACACAAGTAATAGTTTTAGGTTGAATAATCGACTAAACTAAAATAAACGAGTAAATTAAAGAGATAAGTTGACAGAATAAGAGAATAGGCCGGCTTATATTGCGTCGTAGTGTGGAATTTCGAATGGAATAATCTTGGTTTTGCATGCAAGATGAGGCTTGATTGCCTCGGCAATGGGCAGAATGATTGCCTCGGCAATGGGCAATACGATTGCCTGGGCAATGCACAAGATGATTGTCTGGGCAATTGGTAAGGCAATTGCCTGGGCAATGAAAATAGCTACTGTCTGGGCAATTTGGCGACAACCTTCAAGGTTCGGCAAGACGTTCTTCAATGGTTCCTTCTTATCCATAAGTCGAAGCTCTATCAATGTGCAAGCCTTGATAATACCTCCCAGCGTGAACCAAGTGTGAACATCAATCGATCTAACGCCTCTCTTAGCCGTTGAAATTCGTACTTATTCCTAAGACGAATTAGTCTTCACCTATTTGGGCAAAAACATGCTTATTCGTTTCTTGAATCTAACTATCTCAATATTAGATAAATGGATGCAATCACAATTTCCTCTCCAGATTCAATTGCAAGTAAAGATAAACACCAAGAATAAGCAAACCTTGAACTTAAATTGCATTAGAAAAACCTAAACAAAATCTAAACGTTTTCTCACAACTATTAAACAAAATAACCCTAGCCTAAGATAGTTTAGTTCATGAATGGGATTGGAAACAACACAAAATTAATTCCCAACAAGAACATCAACCGAACAAGAAAGAAAAATAGAAGAACTTGGGCAGCCTTGGTCTTCAATCGATCTATCTCCTCTCGTCTCCCTCTCTCGTCTCTTATAATGAACGACTTGACCTCTTATTTATAGGAGATGGTAGCTCAAAGTCATTCTTGAAGAAGAAGTTAAGTTGGAATTAAAGACAATAAAATAAATAAATATTTTTTATTTTATTCTCTTATTCCTCCTAAAACTCCTCATATTTTTATGGGATTTAATCTCCTTCAACTCGGCTCATAGGTCTTCGATTCCTCTTAGGATTTCTTGGAATTTTTGACATTGGATAGGGCTGAATCCATGGAGAAATCGGCAGCTTCCTTTTTGTCTTAAATCGGCAACCTCCTTCTTTCCTTCATTGTCGCGGCAATACTTGCTCGGACAATTAACCTGCACACATCGAAACACATACCAAAGCAACACATTTTCCACCAAATAAGCAATTAAAGATAATCAAGTATGGAAAGGAAGAAAACAATGCAAATATGCATGAATGACTAGATATGCAACCTAAATGAGCCTAAGTCTAACAATAATTGAGATGAAAAAGGGTAGAAAATTAGTACTTTTACACACTTAACAAGCAGTAACACTATAATACACTGATCGGATGCAATGTATAACAATAGAAATCCAATAGTTCGAAAAATCCATTTTAACCATCGTCTCCTCCAAGAAAGGTCATTCGACCCTATCATAAGTAGAGATGGGCACGGGTCGGGTCGGGTTTTTGGCCCACTCGACCCCGACCCGAAAATACATACCCTATATCCGCACCTGACCCGAACATATCCCTTAAAAAACCTGACCCGACCCGAAAATAAATACTCTATACTCACACCCGACCCGACCTATAGAATTTTTTAAGGACCTGATTGTAAAAAAATAATTTTAAGGGACTTAATTGTAAACTAATTATAAATAAAAATTTAAGGACACTTAATTGTAAAAAATAATTTTAAGGACTAAATTGTAAATAAAAATTTAATTTTAAGGACCTAATTATAATATATATATATAAAGAGGGACTACTATTATAAATATCCCTAAAAAATTAGAAAAAAATTACACAATTAGTCCCGAGTCGGGTAAGATATTTTTCACCCTAAACCCGAACCCGAACTGACCCCAACCTTAATAAAAACCCGACCCGAACTCAATTTTTTCATTAAAAAATCTGACCTGATCGGATCGGAAATCGACCGGATCAGATAAAATGCCCATCCCTAATCATAAGCCTTGCTCAGATCAATCAATTTTCAAATCGTGTTAAAAATATGGGACGTATTTTTCAAATCATTTAGGTTTAGTACTGGATGTACTCTTTTCCCCGAACAAGATGCCTACAATTAGAACGCTATAGTAATTAAAGGCTGAGATACCGTCGGTCAATAAATTAATGTAATTTATTGAGGTACAATAATTATTAGAAAATAAATTGAATTAGATATATAACAATGAGTGCTATAGATGGTCTAACGAGAGGAATAAAAGTGTGACACAAAATGTTTTTTCTAAATGTTTCACTCGACGAAACGACCTTAAGACGAATTTTTAATGTGCTTAAATGACGAAAATTTTCCAAAACCATTTAAAAAAACTTTATTTGAATTAAAAATATATATATTTAGACATCTATTTGGCAAAAAAAAAAAAAAACTTCAGACATCTACCTAAAAAAATATAATTTGTGCAAATTTCTGACGACAACGGAGAGGGAAAAAATCCTTAGAGAATAGCGCGTTACTCGAAGGTCACCAATCTTAGGAAGAAGAAGAGGAGGAAGAGAGCTGGTTTATGTAAAATTTGTACTTAGAACTCAGCAGCATAGAGTTTTTCCATTCAGCCTTCGGTTTAGCTTCAGATCCGAGCATCGTCGGGCGATCGTCATGTCATCTTACCTATTCTCCACCGTCCGATCATCATTCTCTCTTATCGCCTTCGTTTTTCTATTCATTTCTCCGGTTTTCGCTTCCGAGTCAGATCACAAGGTATAATCTCTCATTTTATCCTCTTGCCTCCACTCTTAACCTTAACGGTGACATTTTAGTTTTTCTTTTTCCGTGTAATTCTCTTCGTCTATTTTAACTCAGATCTGCGCACTTTTTAGTTGTTAGGTTCGTGTATTGCCATTGAATTGAACAAATTCGTGTTTTACGTGTCATTTGGGGCGTTTATTATACGCAAATTTGTTACTATGTTGTTTCCATTATCAGGTGTAAAATGTGCATCTCTGATGTATGATTTCTTAATGTAAGTTATCTACAAAATGTTCGAAACATGTAATGTAAAAGTTGTTATGCACGCTTGAACTGTATTCTTTCCAAGTTGAGTTTAGGCAGTTAAGTTACACTAGGTAACTCAGATTGTAGCGATGCTGGCACGGAGATGTGATATCAATTTTTTTCCCATGTTTAAAAGTATTTCTCATACTTTTTCAACTCTTTGTTTGTTGGGTTAATTATTCTTCTTTTTAATTGGTATTCAATTGGTTCTTCTTGAAAGAGTTAGACAGAGTTCATTGAGATATACTCGTGGGAACTCTTCAATATCTTTGCATTTGCATGATTAATGCCCTGCCGTATTAAGCTTTCCCGGTCACCATAATAGCTGGTGAAATGTCTCAGCTGGAATAGTGAGAAAGAATATTATTGATATTTGTAGCCTTCTGCCCTTGATTAGGTATAAGGTCATGCTTTTCTTGAATACTCTGGGTGAGTAGATTGGAAATTTGTTTTTACAATTTCTGATGATTGGAGTTTTTTTTTTTATTTGAGTTGTTTGGGGTGTAGGCTTCACAGAATTTCTCTACGTATCATTCTGAATGCCAATCTGTCTTGAGATCAATGTACCATCATCATGCCCTGTGTATTTCCTTGTATTAAAAATAAAATCATATTTTTTTCCCAGTAAGAACTTAAGATTGTACTTAAATGCCAAGTGTTCGATATTTAGATTTTTTGTTGTTATTGTTATATGTTGTTTGTCTGTAATAATTTTGTGTTGTGTTCCTCTACTTCAATAGGTGTGTAAATTTTATCAATTCTCCACTTTTACTCCTTGCAGTATCAACCCAATGATCCAGTTACTCTATGGGTAAATAAAGTTGGTCCGTATAACAATCCACAAGAAACATATAACTATTACATCCTTCCTTTTTGTCTTCCGAGCACCAATCCGGCTCACAAATGGGGTGGTCTTGGTGAGGTCCTTGGTGGAAATGAACTGATTGATAGCCAAATTGATATAAAGTTCCAAAGTATGTATCTTTTCGTTGTTAGACTCTTGATTTGATTGTTGCAAGTTCTTTAATAACTTTTTTCAATGTCTTTGACTTTTATATTTTCTTCTGCTCCTCTTGTTTTGCTATTCAACAGAGAATGTGGAAAAAGGTACCATTTGTCAACTGAAACTTGATGAGGCAAAGGTCAAAGAGTTCAAGGACGCAATTGAGAACAATTATTGGTTTGAATTCTTCATGGGTATGTTTAGCTTTTCATTGTTTTATACTCCATAAAACTAGTAACTGTACACAAATAGATTTAGAAAGACATTGATACTTGGCAGCTCAGATGTGTAACAAAAATCACAGTATTTGAAAGCTTCGGGAGGTTGTTGTTCTGTTTGTGGGGTGGGAGTTGTGGTGGGCAGTGAAAAATCCAAGGTCATTCATGCCTTCGGGGGAGCATGCTCCATTATGAACATACTAAAATGTCTAAAATGTTCCATGCATGTTGGGAATTAGGTAGATGCTGGATGTTGATAAGTTACTGCCACATTACATGCGTTGACTCCAGTAATAGATGGAAATGATTTTGTGCACACTTGTGTTTGGTAAAATTGTCTACAAGGTTTCTCCTCCCCTGGTCCATTTCTGAAAAATGTCTTTCGCCGTAAGTTGTCAATTCTACTTCCGATCACCTAATCACCTATGCATTTTTTTTCATAATGCAAAGAAAACAAAGGTTTCTTATTTGCTATACAAAAATCTTATGGACCTTTGTTGGTTGCATGGTTATGGATTGTTGCATAATGCAAGCTAGAAATACATTTGAAATCATGTAACTAGATATGAAAAGCAAGGATCCATAGGTGCTTTCTCTTGGTATGTATGTTTGATTGCAGGGTTTAAGGGATAATTTTGTTGTGATGGCTTGTTTTGTTTGAGCACTTACTATATCTACCTTGCCTTTTGTTGCTGCCATGTTTCTACTCTTTGCAATGCTGAAATTTCAGATGACCTGCCTTTATGGGGTAAGCATTATCCTCTTTCTGTTCCTTTTCTTTGGTTTACTAATCCTTATTTAACTTGATACTGAAGAATTTATCTTAAACTTTTTAGGCTTTGTTGGCGAGCTGCATCCTGATAAGAACAGTGATAACGGAAAGCATGTCCTCTACACACATAAGAATATTGTTATTAAATACAATAAGGATCAGGTTACTAATTCCTTATATATGCACGACTCCCATTCTGTATTTTTGGATCTGCTGTTGTCATTGACCACTGTTCATTCTCGTAGATTATTCATGTCAATCTCACTCAGGAGAGTCCAAAACCACTGGAAGCAGGGAGAACATTAGACTTAACATATTCTATCAAATGGATTCCAACTAATGTCACTTTTGCTCGTCGCTTTGATGTCTATTTAGACTATCCTTTCTTTGAGCATCAAGTAAGTACTGTTATTGGTGATTGCTTTCTTCTTCATTTGTCCCTTTTTGTTTTCTTTTCTCTCAGCATCAAATTTTCATTTATCTTCTTAAATCTTGCATTGGGTTATTCTGATTTCTTGTAATTTCCTGTGAGTTCAAAATACATGTTGCAATATGCAGATCCATTGGTTCTCTGTTTTCAATTCGTTCATGATGGTTATCTTCCTCACTGGTTTGGTGTCAATGATCTTGATGCGAACTCTGAGAAATGACTATGCTAAGTATGCTCGGGAAGATGATGATCTGGAAACTTTGGTGATGATACCTGGACCCTTCCTTTTTCCTTTTCTTTAAGGAAAGTTCTGTTATCTGAACATTCATGTTTTCCTTGCTATTTCACCTATGTTCTCAGGAAAGGGATGTGAGTGAAGAGTCTGGTTGGAAACTTGTCCATGGTGATGTTTTCCGGCCACCTTATAACTTGGCTCTGCTTTCTGCTGTTGTTGGCACAGGAGCCCAGCTAGTGTTGCTTGTTCTCCTTGTCATCTTATTGGCAATTGTGGGAACATTGTATGTCGGGTACGTTGAGAAGCTAGTATGAACTCAAAATTCGTGAGAGTTGTAAACAACTGAACATACATATTTGTTCCTCTTGGACACCACTTTTATGCATATAAAGTCAAGCATGAATGCATGGAGCTCTTCATGGGATCCCCATATTTATGAGCCTTTCTTTTCTATAACATAGTTAGGGTTGATGGTAGTGTTTGTAATTCATGCTATGAATTGCATTGCTATTTGTTTTTTCCATTTCATCTTTCAGCTTTTTGACTATTAATAATCTTATACAATGATTATTTTGTTCAGGAGAGGAGCAATTGTCACTACTTTTATACTGTGTTATGCTTTTACATCTTTCATTTCTGGTTATGTGAGTGGTGGGATGTACTCACGCAATGGGGGTATGTGCTTTATCCCTTAGCTATTCTCGTTTGCATATGTTCTCTCTACTTATGGATCATTCATTCTAAAAGTTTGGGTTCTTTTGTTTCAGGTAAAAGTTGGGTAAAGTCAATGATCCTTGCTGCGTGTCTGTTCCCATTTATGTGTTTTGGGATTGGTTTCATCTTAAACACAATCGCTATCTTTTATGGATCTCTAGCAGCCATTCCTTTTGGTACAATGGTGGTTGTATTTGTAATTTGGGCTTTCATTTCATTCCCCCTGGCCCTTCTTGGTACAGTTGTTGGAAGAAACTGGAGTGGTGCTCCAAATAATCCATGCCGTGTGAAGACCATTCCTCGCCCAATTCCAGAGAAGAAATGGTACCTGACCCCCTCAGTGGTGTCTTTGATGGGAGGACTTCTGCCGTTTGGCAGCATATTTATTGAAATGTATTTTATCTTCACTTCCTTCTGGAATTACAAGGTGAACTTCTTTCTCCCAGGTTTTGATCGTTTGATGATCCACTAAATCACATTTGCTCTTCTTTGTACCAGACATTTTTGGTTGATTATTTGCTTAGTTTTGTGAGCCATAAATGATTTAGATATTTATGTGTTCTGCAGGTATATTATGTGTATGGCTTTATGCTGCTGGTCTTTCTGATTCTCATCATTGTAACCGTTTGTGTGACGATTGTGGGGACATATTTCTTGCTAAATGCTGAGAATTATCACTGGCAGTGGACGTCATTCTTCTCTGCTGCCTCAACGGCAGTCTATGTGTATTTGTACTCCATATACTATTACCATGTGAAAACCAAGATGTCAGGCTTCTTTCAAACCAGCTTCTACTTCGGATATACTTTGATGTTTTGTCTTGGTTTGGGAATTCTCTGCGGTGAGTTTTGAAATATATAACAATAATTCATCTTTATAAACAAGGTTATTCTCCCTTTAGTTTTGCGATGCATCAAGCATTTTTCTCTTGTTTTTCATTATAACTTCTAAAGAATGCATGTTTGCTTGTTTATTTTCTCTGTTGCTGTTTAGCTTGGTACTCTTTGTATTGTTGTGCCAGGTAGCAGTGGAGTTTATGGCGTCGTCTAAAACTCCACTTCATCTGGGTTTTCTAATTATTTTGCTTTCTATGTTCAGGGGCTGTAGGTTATCTTGGTTCCAATTTGTTCATACGGAGGATCTATAGAAACATCAAGTGTGACTAGGACTTCACTGTTCGGAAGTTGAACCTTCAGCGCTCTGTAATTGTCGAGGCAATAAGTGCTGCTGATAGGAAGCCTCTGGTCAGGTACGGGGAACGCAGCAAATCCTATAGACGAAATCACAAAGTTTCACGGTAAACATGTATTCTCGGTACCATGGAACAGGGAAAGCCCTGAGATTTTTGTATGGCTTCTTTTATTACTTTTTGATTCCTCTGGCTGTAACTAGAAGCCCTGATTTAGATTTCAGATATTGTTTTATAATCCAGAAGTTAGCTAACGTATTAGTGTTCTTTTTACTTGTTATAGATTTGTCCTTCATCCCTTTGCCATATAGATGTTGTCTTGTCCTGTGTAAGAACTGACGCTTAAATCCCTTTGGGACTTGTTCAAATTTGAGATTTATTCATTAAACTTTAATTTGGTGTTTCTATTTTTTTCATTAGTTAGTTCTAATCGTCCATGTTTAACTATGTTGACATGGCCGTCATCATTTTGATGAAAAACTTTGACTATTATTAATTTAGGACATTATATAAGTAATCCATTTATATCAAATTGTAGAAAACTCCAAATTCATAACTTGACCTTTACATGATTTGCTCCAAAAATCTGATCTGAATTAACACATGGTTTCTGCCACTCATCTTCAGCAAAATGCGATGGGAGAGGAGAGGACTGTGGCGAATGGCAAGTGGGGACCACGCTCCCCAAATGAATTGATGCATAAAAGCCCACATGGTTTGCCACGTGGCTGATAAGTCTCCGGGCAACTACATCCTCCGTTTAACCGTTTTATTCACAGTACAGTTTAGAGTTAGTAAAAAAAATTTAGTTAGTCTAGTCTATTGGTCTTATTTTATACCTCAAATTTTATTTAAAATTTTTAGTTGAGTTATTTGACTTTCTGTTCAAATTTAATTGTAGAGATTTATAATGTTACGATAATAACTGGTTACAATTACAATGTCTTTCTATAACCATATATATATATATATATATATATATATATATATATATATATATATATATATATATATATATATATTCATATGTGATATGCATATATCTAATAAAATTGTGGACTCGTTCGAACTTGAAAATTAATCTCCTAATTACTAAAATTGTTGTGTTATTCTAATTCTCATTTTATAACTCAAATTTTATTTATTTCAGTTAAATTGAATTTATAAAATTATAAATTGAATTAAATCGAGTTAATTTTTTTAATGTTGAATCGGTTAAAAAAATGATTTTTTTTTCTACCTTAACTCACTCCATCAACACTCCTTTGGTTCAATAAACACAGCTCCTCTCCCAAGCTCTCTGTAGATTATACCTTACGCTCCACCATCTGAAAATGGCTTCCACCGCCAAAAAAGTATGCTTAGTATTTTATATGGATACTGTGGACTAAAAGAGGTATAAGAAGTTGGGACAATTGAGGTAGATATTAAAAAAGTGATTGAAAATAGTTAATAAAGTTTTTATTTTTTTAAAATTGAAATAAGTTAAAAACAACGATTTAAGATATTTTTTAACTTAGTTAAATTTAAAAGTTAAAAAGCTATCAATTAATTCATTTATTTTTCTTGGATACTCACGAAACTTCAATAAAATAAAAACGATGTTCAAAAAGTTAGGCAAAGTTATTGTGCGTGCGAGTCCAATAATGTATAATTTATTTTAAATAAAGTTCTTACGGTTTTTATAAAGACCATATGATTTAATTTTTTTTGAAAGTCATAATGTTAAAAAATATCTTTAATATTTGATTGGTTAGTCATTTACTCAACCAATAATAAACAATTTTAACTAACTTAATAAAATGTCATGTCAGCAGTAAAATAATTTATTAGATAATTATTTTTAACTGATGTGTCAATTTATGAAGTTAACATTTTTATTTATATGACACTGGTATGTCAACATACGGTTTACTACGTTATTTAAAATCATTCATTGTTAGCTAATCCATAATTTTCATTCAAGAAAAAGTTATTCGACCTAAAATGAAATGACAGGAGTTAAAGTGATTAAAAAAACATAATAATTTATATTTAAAAAATTTGCACATTTAATAAATTAATTTATGTTTTCATAAATAATTACAGCATCGATATAATAAGCATTAAGCAGCATAGAATGCATAATCATTTTACCTAATATAACATTTATAAACTATACTTTAACATTAATTTTCATCCAAGGACCGTATAGCGCAGTGGATTAGCGCGTCTGACTTCGGATCAGAAGGTCGTGGGTTCTACTCCCACTGTGGTCGATTTTTATTATGGATTTTTAATCCAACCCAACGGGCCAAATACATAATTTTAAAGCTTGGAATTTTATCGAAGGACCGCATAGCGCAGTGGATTAGCGCGTCTGACTTCGGATCAGAAGGTCGTGGGTTCGACTCCCACTGTGGTCGATTTTTATTATGGATTTTTATTCCAACCCAACGGGCCAAATACATAATTTTAAAGCTTGGAATTTTATCAAAGGACCGCATAGCGCAGTGGATTAGCGCGTCTGACTTCGGATCAGAAGGTCGTGGGTTCGACTCCCACTGTGGTCGCTTTTTTTAATTGGTTTTTAATCAACCCAGCGGGCCAAATTTAGGGCTTGCTTGAGCTTGGGCTTTAATTTCAAATCTTGTAACGTTATCACCTCCTGGGAATCAGATCGGATCCTTAGGGTTTTAGAGATCTGTAACTCTCTCTTCTTCTTCTTCCAATTTTGTAAATCGAACATTGCCGTTCCTTCTGTTCTGAATCCAATCGTTTTAGCTGTTAAAGTTCCTTTTATTGCGAAAAAATGGCTTCAACGGGGCAGCCATCGTCACTCAAAAGAAGAGATGCGCCATCGACGAGAGAAGGAGACCAGCTTATTATTACCCCTCTAGGCGCTGGCAATGAAGTTGGTCGTTCTTGCGTTTACATGACTTACAAAAGCAAAACTGTACTGGTATGCTTGCTAATTATTCCTTTTATTCGCACATTTTGTTCTATTTTACAGCCGAATTTGTTTATAATCTTCTTTTTTTTCTCTCATTTAAAATGATAGTTTGATTGTGGAATTCATCCTGCTTACTCGGGTATGGCTGCTTTGCCGTATTTCGATGAGATTGATCCTTCAACAATAGATGTTCTTCTTATCACCCAGTATGCCTTTCCCCTTTTATTTTGTGTTCATTTATGGTTCAAATTTTGTGCTGGGTTGAGTTTAACTGTTGTACATTCCATTTGTTCAGCTTTCACTTGGATCATGCTGCCTCCCTTCCATATTTTCTAGAGAAGGTTTGTTTCTTTGGGAGTAAAGTCATCGCCCAAGTTTTACTTACCTGCTCATGTTTAAGAACTAATGTGTTCATATTTCCGACCAGACCACGTTCAGAGGTAGAGTTTTTATGACTCATGCAACGAAAGCTGTTTATAAGCTTCTTCTGACTGATTATGTTAAAGTGAGCAAAGTTTCTGTTGAGGACATGTTGTTTGATGAACAAGACATTAACCGTTCCATGGATAAAATCGAGGTATATATATTCTTGGAAAAGATTTGCTTTGAAGTTATTTTGAATTAACTGATGGAAAACTATGGGTTGTGTACTTGACTGCAGGTTATTGATTTCCACCAAACTGTGGAAGTAAATGGCATTAAGTTCTGGTGCTACACTGCTGGGCATGTTCTTGGTGCTGCTATGTTTATGGTTGACATTGCTGGTGTACGAGTGCTCTACACGGGAGACTATTCTCGTGAAGAAGATCGTCATCTCCGTGCTGCTGAGTTGCCGCAGTTCTCTCCTGATATATGTGTAATTGAAGCCACGTATGGTGTCCAGCTCCATCAACCACGACACATTCGGGAGAAGCGATTCACTGATGTTATCCATTCTACTCTTTCTCAAGGGGGTCGTGTTCTAATCCCAGCGTTTGCCCTTGGTCGTGCCCAGGAACTTCTGTTGATCCTTGATGAGTATTGGTCAAGCCACCCCGAGCTTCATAATGTTCCGATATATTATGCTTCCCCACTTGCAAAAAAGTGTATGGCTGTTTATCAGACATACATACTTTCCATGAATGAGAGAATTCGGAACCAGTTTGCAAACTCAAACCCCTTCAAGTTCAAGCACATTTCTCCGTTAAATAGCATTGAGGAATTTGGTGATGTAGGTCCATCCGTTGTAATGGCAAGTCCTGGTGGTCTTCAGAGTGGGCTGTCACGCCAACTCTTTGACAAGTGGTGTTCCGATAAGAAAAATGCCTGTGTTATACCTGGTTATGTTGTCGAAGGGACGCTTGCAAAAACGATTATTAATGAACCAAAGGAAGTGACGCTTATGAATGGTCTCAGTGCTCCTTTAAACATGCAGGTTCATTACATTTCGTTTTCTGCCCATGCAGACTATGCTCAGACTAGTACATTCTTGAAAGAGCTTATGCCTCCCAACATAATTCTTGTTCATGGAGAAGCAAATGAGATGGGAAGACTCAAACAGAAGCTTATCACCGAGTTTACTGATGGCAACACCAAAATTATTACCCCTAAGAACTGTCAGTCTGTCGAGATGTATTTTAGCTCCGAGAAAATGGCTAAGACCATAGGAAGATTGGCTGAAAAGACCCCAGAAGTAGGTGAATCTGTTAGTGGCGTTCTGGTAAAGAAAGGTTTCACATACCAGATAATGGCTCCCGATGATCTCCATATCTTCTCACAACTTTCAACCGCAAATATCACTCAGAGGATTACCATCCCATTCACTGGTGCCTTTGGTGTTATAAAGCATCGACTCGAGCAGATATATGAGAGTGTGGAATCTTCAACTGATGAAGAATCTGGGGTTCCAACATTGCGAGTGCACGATAGAGTGACGATGAAGCAGGATTCGGATAAGCACATCTCATTGCATTGGACATCAGATCCCATAAGTGACATGGTGTCAGATTCTGTTGTGGCATTGGTTCTAAACATTAGCCGGGAGATACCTAAGGTAATAGCGGACTCCGAGGCTGTAAAAACGGAAGAAGAAAATGGGAAGAAGGCAGAAAAGGTTATTCACGCTCTCCTGGTTTCACTCTTTGGGGATGTCAAACTAGGAGAGAACGGAAAGCTTATGATAATTGTTGATGGGAATGTGGCTCATCTTGATAAACAGAGTGGGGATGTCGAGAGCGAAAACGAAGGTCTAAAGGAGAGAGTAAAGACAGCTTTTCGTCGAATTCAAAACGCAGTAAAACCAATCCCTCTCTCAGCATCATAGTTTTATCTCCAGTATCTTCGGATTTACTGGTTTATCTTTGAATGTAATTGAATTTGAGGATAAATTTTGGATTCGCGAAATTGCATATCGAAGTTGCTTTCCATTCTTATTACCTAAAGCGAATTCCCAGTTTGTACTGCTTAGCACGATAGCTGTTCCATGTATGTTGGCTTTATTTCTATTCCTGATTCATTTGATCGTCAATTTTCATCCTGCTTTCTTTGGTTAGAAAATTGATTTTTTTTTTCAAATTAATTCACTCAAGAAAAAGGAAAGATGTTTGTGCACATTGAAGAATATTTTTGTCTTTAGATGTTGAATAGTGTGTCAAATTCAAGGTATCGGAAGAAGATTGGATTGGATAATATTTGATTATTTCTGATAATGAATCTGATTGAAATTACTGTACACATTATTTAGTAACGTTATAATTTCTCATATTTGCTGCAGCCTAAGGTGTTTATCTTTAACAGTGATTTGCTTTTGTTAGTACATGTGAGCAGGGACGGACCCAGGACTTTAGATTAGGGGGCGAACCTATAAATTTTTAGGGGGGCGAAAATAGATTTTTAATAGAAAATACATAGAAAAATTCTAAAATTTTTCTAAATCATATATGATTTTCAAAATTTTAGGGGGGGCGATTGCCCCCCAGCACCCCTCGGTCCATCCTTGCATGTGAGTATATTTTTTTAATTATATTTATTTTTATCAGTGAAAAACATGACGATGTTTATCCTAAGACACGATTTTTGATAATATAAAGTATTTTTCTGTAAAAACACCTCTAAAAACCGAGAACTCGGTTTTTAGTTGATTCTTTAATTCAGACATTCAAATAAACTAACATTCCTTTTCAATTAGTACAATTTTTTGAGCATTTTAATTCAATTATAATGCATTATTTTCGTCTAGTTTCAAATTTAGATAAATCCACACATACACTTGTAGACTATGCTCTTTGAACCCCAAATAAATATAATTAATTGTTTTATATTGAAATAATCAACTGTTTCACAAATAATTAGTATAATTTTAAAGTTTTATTAAAATGATTAGTTTTATTTATTAATAATGAACTGTTTTAATAAGTATTATTGTTCATCATATTATTTAATTGAAACTTTTTTATATAAATATTGAAAAATAATAATAAAAACTTGATCCACGTCAAAGCAGGGGCACCGTTATAGTTGGTTTAATTGAAACTATTTCCCGCCTGAAAATAATAAACCCCACAAACAAGCCGAAATCCAATATTCTCTAATGGAGGAAGAGGAGACGGAATCGGGAAAGAAAATGGATAAAGCTCCATGTTTTTGACTAATTTCCACGTCCCGTTAATTCATTACAAACTCAGACACTTAAAATAATAACGAAGAAAACATTAGACACATATTTTTGTCAAAAAAAATTTTAAATACTTAAAATTAATATAATTTAAGCACTTAATTTTTAATTAAGCCATAATATATAAATGATAACCATTCTTATTCATAGAAGTTGCTTACCAGTTATGTGACTGATAATCTTCTTGCTAGCCATGGACGGACACATGGGTGCTAGAGAAAGCAGCCGTACCCTTTAAAAATTTTAAGTTTCACTATATTTTATATATTTCCTTTGTATTTTTTATTAATAATCTAATTCTGCACCCTTAAAATCTTTACATTTCTAATATAGCTTATTGATAGTTTGCACCCCTTACATAAAATACTACGTCCGTCCCCGTTGCTAGCGATGTCAGCAAATACATGGCTATGATAACCATGCATTGGGCAGTATGCTTTGCTGTGTTTTTTTTTTCTTCCCAGCAAATTTATCATTTTGTCTATTCTCCAAAGAGGAAGGGGATGAATTGTTGTTCAGATTTATGCACGTTTATTCCATATTTTATTATTCCAATCTGTTTTGTACCTTGGAAGTGAAAGTGAAATGCATGTTTCAACACTCGTTCCAAAAGCGATCATTTGAGTTTCAGGTTCTGGAGATTGCATTAGAGGTCGTCTTCTCATTTCTGGACAAAAAGGTGGCGGACCTTGAAACAGATGCTTGTCCTGTGTTGGATGAACTGGCACGGAATGTCAGCACCAGCATGTGCGGAGTTTGAAAAGCAATCTCACCCATATGCCAGATGGACAAAGCTGATTGGTTCTTAAAGTTATCTTCATTATCAACCATCACTAATTCAGGTGTAGGAATTAGGATTCCATTGTTAGATCAATTTAACACATGATTGTATTTGTATACATTTGGACATGCAATTAAGATTTTGTTGTTTTGAATGTTTGTCCAATTATGAACAATTTGGTTGTAAATACTAAATTGTAATAAGATATTTGAAGTTGTGAATGAATATTGTAGGGTAAGCTGTAAGCATATAGCATTTGTTGTTTTTGTGTCATTTATGCTTTTTATAATTCTATGATAGTTGTGGTCACTGATCACCCACTCCTTTGTTGGTTTCACAATTCACATGAAATTAACTGCTACAAAATTCATGTGAATTTTATGGTCCTCGAATCGAAATTAGGTCTCCCCACTTGATTTAGGGTTGTTTCAGATCTTCTTAGCTTAGGTATCTCTCTCAACTATATATATAGGGTTAGGATCAACTTACATTGTGTAAAACTTAATTAGTTTTACACAGTTTTTGGACCGTTGGATGATGGTAATTAATGGCTCAGATTATTTCCTTATCTTTTTTTCCCAAGTGATAATCTTCACATTTTTTATTGTTAATCTCATCCATCTATTTCACTTATCCAATGGTCCTAGATTAGTGTAAAATTAAATGAGTTTTACACCATGTAACTTGATCCCATCCCATATACCGTCCGTGGAAACACTTTGTTTTCACAAGCACCCTAATTTTAGGGGTTAAGGATTTGGTTTAGGCTTCATACTTTAGATATTTACGTTTATGTGCTTAAAATTTAAGGATTGTAGTTTGAATTTAGAGTTTAAGATTAGAATTTAGGGGTTATAGGTAAAAATCTAAATTCCTGACATATCACCCTAAAACCTAACCCTAAACCCTAAATTCTAACCACATACCTTAAATTCTAAACCATTAAACATAAATTCCTAAACTAAAAACCCTAATTTAAATCTCTAACCTCTAAAATTAGGACGCTTGTGAAAACAAAATATTTTTGCATCATATATATTCCCATATATATATATATAATGCATCTAGAAGAAGCTTGTTCAGTTGCAACCATCAAGTACAATATTTTTTTTATCATAATCAAGTACAATAGTTATTCATGACATCAATAAACATTTAGTACTTCTCTAAACATTTTTAAATAATATGAATATTTTACCAATAAACATCTAGTCATTTTTTTAAATTAAAAATATATCTAAGTGTTTTCATTATTTTATTTTATGAAAAAATATTTCATGTATCGATGGTGATTTTTTTATAAATAAGTCTAATTTATCGTCTGAAGGTTTAGATTTTAGTGGTTAAAGCTTAATTTTAAATTTTAGGGTTAAAAATTTTAATTTCAGTTTTTAAAATGAAATTAGCATGTTTGTGTAGTATTTTTTTCATTGTCGGTGCATGAAATACTATTCTTCGTTTTATTATTTTAATAATTTAAGGATGGATGACAATTTTATAACTCTAATCATACAATTAAAAAGGGGTGAATATTTGATGCACTGGTATTGTGGTTTTTTTTTTACATAAATATGCTTATTTTTAAGTTAAAATTTAAAATCTAATTTCATAATTCTAAATCCCTAAAACTTTAACCATAAACATTGAATTTTAAACTCTACACTATAATTTATAAATTTTAAATTAAAACCCAAACTCCAAAATAACTCCCTTCTGAAATTTATTTTTCACCATCAATGTATAATATAATAATCCATTAAAATATATATCCAATAATAAATACAAATAGCATGTGAAGTGGAGGATGTTGGTTACCAAAGTTTATATAAATGTACTAAAAAGTAGTGTTGGATAATATATAGAAAAGAAAAGTAAAGAGTAATAGAAAAGCCAGACCCCTTTCCTATCTTACCATATGAATAAAACATGCTGGCCTTTGCAACTTGTTGCAATAAAATGTTTTTATTTATAATACTTTAGTAATGGTAGGTGGACCATATTAAAAAGACTGTCCAAAATCTTTTTTATGTTTTCACCCCCACTTATTTTGCATTTAATGTTCAAATACCCTTACAACTCTATCATTGTTTGCTTTCAAGTTCTTTCTCTTTATTTTTTTCCTTTGAATTATTTTTATTCTACTCATATTTTTCAAGGCCTTATGAATTAATGGATTGTTTTAAAAAAAAATGGTATAATCACTTGTATCACATCATTGAATATCGTAAAGATTTATTTTGATAGCAAATTTTTTAATTCAGTTTACTTCATTTGTTATGTTAAAAATTGAATGTTCGATGTTATTTAAAATGATTTAAAGTCTTATCTCGTTAGACCAATTGATAGTTGATAATGAGTTATTTATTTATTTTAAATAAAAAAACTTGAAATGGAGTATACTAATGGATATTTGAAAAAAAATAATTAATATTAATCGAAACATATCAAAATATATTGCAATGATCATAATACATTGGTATTAGAATTGAAACAAAAAAATTATAACTCCAATTTATGAATGAAACGGAATATACCAGATGTATATCCAATACCGAAACAAATTTTGACAATACCACTCTCGGGAGCTTGAGGTATTTTGGTAGTAATGCAAACAAATTAAAAAGATGGTACGAGTAAAATTTGATTCGATTAATTTATATATATATATATATATATATATATATATATAATTTTGAGGTATTCAAATTAATTGAATTAATAGATTGATTTTCAAGTTTGATTCGAGCTCGAATTTTATAAATTTGAAAAATTAATTTTTATTTTACTGTTTGATCCCTGATTTTATTATTTTTATAATTCATCATTCATTTTAAATTTATTTTGACCAAATTTAGATGATATGCTTCTCAATCACTATAGATTACTTATGTAACTTCAATTTATCTTTTTGGCAACAATTTTTTTTCATTTTTCAATTAAGTCCCTCAACTGTTCATGATTTCTTTGTTTCTTCAATTCCTCTTTCATTTTAAGTCCATTTTTTTTATCATTTTAACTGCATGCTCATCAACCATGACACAATACCTATGTCACTTTAATTTCTCAGTTTGACAATAAATTTTATCTTTTTACAATTCAGTCTCTTAACTTTATATAATTTCTTTGTTTCTTCAATTCTCCCTCATTTTAAGTTTATGTTTTATCAAATTTGAACCACATGCTACTAAAGCACCGTAGAATGTCTATGCAACTTCAATTTAATTTTTAACAACAAATTCTCCAATTTTCAAATTAGTCCCTCAACCTTTCATTTTATTCAATTTGGTTATATAATGACAACTCTTTCCAAACTATTTCTTCCGATCAATTTAATCTATCAATCAATGAAAATATTTTATGATCATTTTCATGTCCCACATTTTTGTTTGGATAAAACTAAAACAACCAACAAAACTTTCCAAAAAGTTACTTAAATAAAGCTAGAAATGTTGTAATTTATAGATCAAATTATGGTTTATATCCCTTTACTATTTTCAACTTGAGTCTATTATTAATGTTACTCCTTAGTAAAAATCATTAACACTATGAACGAACCAACTTGCCTCAGTGGTTAAGGGAACGGTTGTTGTTCCTAAAGTTTACGGGTTCGAGCACCAACAATTGCAGCATGATGATTGAACATGTATTGTCAAATGGTTGTGAGCATATTTAGAACATATACTACTTGTAATCACCTTAGCTTTCAAAAAAATCACTAACACTTAGACTAAAACCGCTTAAGTAGATCTCGAGTTTGAGGCCCATGCAAAAAAATTCGCTAAGAGACTCACCCTTAATTCAAGAGAAAACTCTGGGAAACTAAGAGGACAACAAAAAAATATTTTTAAAAATATTTTTTTCATAAAAATAGTTTTAAGGGAAGAGAAAGTATCAAAGTCTAGGATAATGACATATTATTCATCTTTTAAAAGTGATATTTATAAATTAATATATTGCTTTTGTTATAGAATAGGTAGATATTAGTATCGATGTGTTTCAATATACACTTTTCAAAGTTTATTATTATTTTTAAAAAATATTTTTCATATATATTATACATACATTCAAATATACCGCGTTCATAGTGACTGAGAGGTTGAAGATCAAGAAGTAAATTATTTATCAGCCAAACATTCTTCTTACGGCTAGATTCAAACTCTTGATCCCTGCGAAAGAAAAAGAATTTTATGTTCTTCCTTTCGAAAAGGAAAGATTAAAAAAATTCTATTGATTGCAACTTTCTCCGGACCTCCGGAAAAAGCATGAAAAAAAAACTCGAATGGTATGATCCCTCTGTCACCCCAGAATGAAAGGGACGATCTCGTAGTTCTTGTTGAACCCAACAAGTGTCCCAGTAAAAAAACGGATGATGTTCATCCTAATAGACACGAGTTTAAATCGCTTTGTCTACAAGGTGTATGCGCATTGTCAAAGGGTTAAGAATAGTACCTTGTAATCACCTTTAGACTATTAAAAAAACACACCTTAATTATATATATATATATAGGGTAAAACACACATTTAGTCACTCAACTTTCACTTTGTTTCTGTTTGACCACACAACTTCTAAAATTTTTGATTTTATCATCTAACTTTCGTTTTTTTTCACCCAAAATGCTGTGTAATGACAGTACCAAAACGTTGCATTATGGGCAAATTTATTTATGAATTAACATAATATTTTATTGTTCTTCTTCCTTATGGTTGACACCGTTCTCCACTTTCGTTCAACAGTTGTCGGTCAATGTTTACAACATAACTAGTATAAAAAATCCTCTTTATCTCTTCTTTCTTCTTCTTATTTTGTTTTTTCCCGAATGTCCTTTAAAATCGACAAAACTCTAATTAAAACTTTGACTTTATCTTTGTTGAATGATTAGTAATCTCCACAATCAAATCATCTTACAATTGAGATATATTATTTTCTTTTTCCTTCTCGACCTCCCACCGTTTAAATTTGAAAGAAAATACTCTGATAACGATAAATAAAAAGGAGTTCAAAAATATGAGCTTGGTAGGAAAGTTTCAAGTTTTTTTTGTGCATAAATCTACCCATAAAATATTTGTCAAAAAACCCAGAAAATGTAAACAATGTTAGACAATTAACGGTCGAGTGAAAAAAAACAAAATTCAAAAGTAGGTGATGAATAAACTTTTTTAAAAGTTAAGTGACCCAAATAGAAATACAATAAAAATTAAATGACTAAATGTATAGTTTACTAATATATTTATATGAAAATATAAATTTTAAAATTACTAATGAAGTTCAAAAGTCAAAACATAATAATAATAATAATAATAATAATAATAATAATAATAATAATAATAATAATAATAATAATAATAATAAAATCTTATATTGATATATGTAGGTCCACGGCCGTTCTAATTACAAATTTACAACCAGTACTAATTAACAATTACACCGGAAACAAAAACTAAATTTTGTTATTCCGGTTTATTATTGGAATGAAACATCTCCAGTAGCTACTAACAAGAAAACGAACATAATCCAAGTAAAAATCGGCGATGTAGTGGGAGTAGTATGTAATATTAGCAATTTAGAGGGGCTAAAAAGTGGGGGAAACTTATTTCCATTTTCCAAATTTTGTTCTTCTCTAATTTTATTATTCAATCCAGTCCCCGATTCGTGACTCCCACTTCCAGCTTTCAACGCAGAGAGACAAATATAAATAGAAAGAGAAAGGGAGAGGGAGAGCAGGGCAGAGGGTTCGTAATAAGGGAACCGAAAAACCAAAAAAAGAAAGAAAGCAAACCCTAGGAAATTCTTAGCTTCCGATTTTGAATCATTGAAGATTTCCATTTCGAGATCTCAATTCTTCAACAATCCAACGGTAAGCTTTAAAAAATCTTGTTTATTTATAAATTACAACTTTGGTTTGTATGTGTTTTCAATCTGTTTTTGTATCTTAAAATAAGATTTATTTGTTTTCGAGTTAATTCGAATCCATTTTCATCTCACACATTGTGTAGCATTTCCTTTTTATGCTGAATACAGAGCTCCTAATCTTCAACGATTAAGATTTCTTTTTTAAAAAAATCATGAGCTGCATTTTGGCTTTTATTTATCTTAGATTTTCTGGACTCCCTTCTGGTTGCGGAGGAAATGTGGAAAATAATAAGAAGTCGATGTTTTAAGTATTCTATACTTTATTTAGCTTAGTCGCTGTTTTATTTGTTTATTTATTCATCTTTTTATTGTTTAGAACACAATTTAATTAGGTCATTTTACGTTGCCTTTTTATTTGTCCTGTTTGTGTAGAGGAACTATAAATAATGCCAGAATCATTGTTCTTAGCTAATTGAATCTGTTAATTTTAACAGGTTTTGCTTTGCTTTTTTTTTTCTTCCAGTTTTCTTGGATGAAATTGGAGTGCCTCATTTAAGTTTATGAATTAGATTACTTAGATTATGTTGTGAGGAATGTCATGAACTCTTGATCTATATTTTTCTGTTTGTGAGGAATATGCTGCTATTTCATTGCAGATTACATGCTTTGCTACATATGCAAAAGTGATCACTTTTCAGACACAATATGAATACGATCTCATCGGATAGGTCTCCTTGTTTGACAGAGATTGTGAAACATTCTTTTGTGACATGTTTCGAGTAGTATTTTATACGTATTTTTGAATGCACAGTTTCGATTAAAACAATCAAAATACCTATCTTCACAAAAGTGTTGTGTAATGTTACAGTCTTCTACCTACAAAATAAAAGTACAGAGTTCTTGCGACTGTAGTGTTTGTTTGGCATTTTGTTTTTTAATTTCTGCATCTGAAGATATAACAATTGGAACTAGGGACAAAAATGATGCTGATGTAAGATGTAAAGTCATGTTGAAAGACATCATTCATGAGTGTTTTTTTAATAAAATAAATAAATTTCTATGATAGAATGTCTACTTATTATGCAATGCTATGTACCAGACAAGCTTTTTATGTTATGATCACTGTCTGCTATATAATGATAGGTTTGATGCATGATAGAGTCTATTGTTTTTCTGATTTTCTTTGTTGAATGGAGGACTTATTTCCTCTTGGTTTCTGAACTGAAATTGACATCACAACTCTTTTGGCTAGGACTTTTATGTTTGCCTTTGTTCTTATCCTAATTATCTATTTCATGATCGGTCTCTCATGTTCCCTGCACAGGAACGGGTTGATCTCACCTATGGCGAATTCCAAGGGGTCAACAAATATAAGAAATTTGATGTTTGCTGGAAATCATGCCTTACTTCCTCCTAAATGTCCATTTCCTATTGTCTCCTCAACATATAATGATAATGCCCTGAACAATGTAATTGGAACAAAAGTGGTTCAAAAGCCTAGGGAGGGAAGTGCATACCACCAGCGCACTTCCTCTGAAAGCTTTTTGATAGAGGAACAACCTTCTTGGCTTGATGATCTCCTTAATGAGCCAGAGACTCCTGTGCGCAAAGGAGGTCATCGACGATCATCGAGTGACTCTTTTGCATACATTGATGTATCTAATGCTCCTAACCTAGATTATGCAACTCAGGATGATTATGGTTATAAAAATATGAATCCTGGACTTTCTTGGGCATCTCATGACTTTGATCATCACAGTCGCAAAGATGCTCAACTTAACTCTTTCTATGCTGATGTGAACTTGGTAAAGCAAAAGAATAGGGCTTGGGATTCATCTTTGAATGCCGTGACTCATCCAAGTGGGCCTCCTTCACTTAGAGAAAACAAATTTATTCAGGGTTTAGGATCATGTGCACCACGAGAAGTAGAGGGTACACCAACAACAGCAAACGGAAAAAAAGATTCTGCTAAATCTGTCCCTCTTGATGCAGAAGCTGCTTCTGAGAAAAAAGATAATTCTCACGCCAAGTCTTCTTCATCCGACAGTGACACAAAAAGAGCCAAGCAGTGAGTAGCCTTTTTTGTCGTTCCACAATTGGGTATACTAATACTGTAGCGATATATTGTTTTTCATGGTTGCAAGGCCTGCTATTGTCATTGTTGCTTTTTTTCCCCCTCGCGCTTGCATTGAGCAAAATCTCACACTGTCATCAATATCTTTTAAAAGTACAGTTTATGAGTCGGGGAATGTTGATGGTTGCTTATAATGCTAATAATTACTTTTTTCTTATAAGGATCAAATTGACAAGGAGTTTTAAGTTAATTCCCTACGGGATTTATAGATGATGCTAGGATATGGATCTGCAGGTTCCCTAGGAATTATTGTATGATTAGATATTTCTAGCATTTGCATTCACTTTCTAGTTGTTTTGCATTTCTTGGCTTCGTTGGCTGGAATTTCTTATGCTTTCTTTTGTTCTCAATGGATTTCTTACACTCACAAAAGGATAACATAAATACATTTTATTATGTTCTCTTTGTTCTCAGTGGAATGCCATATCACTTTTGTTCTCTCTATTCTTTTTTTGGTTGCCTGGTGTTTAAGTTGATATATTTTTCTTAGTAACTAGTGACTTTGATTTACTTTTGCTGTTAGATTCTTAAAAGTTTTATAAAATTTCTAGTTGTTATACTAATGCCTAGGTTGATAGGAAATGTTTGATTATGGTACTTTGTTATTGTCTATTGCAGGCAGTTTGCTCAACGCTCAAGAGTGCGTAAACTCCAGTACATAGCTGAGCTGGAAAGAAATGTACAAGCTTTGCAGGCAAGAGTTAGTCTGAACTGAAGTTTTTTAACGTATACTACATTTGAAATTGACTTGAAGTCATGAGTGAGTATATGCCTTATGATGAAGTGTTATTTGTGTTTCTTACTTGACAGGCTGGAGGATCTGAAGTTTCAGCTGAGCTTGAATTTCTCAACCATCGGAATCTTATTCTTAGCATGGAGAACAAAGCTCTTACGCAACGTTTAGAGAGTTTAGCTCAAGAGCAGGCTATCAAATATCGTAAGTGTCTAACTTATGACATCTAATAATACTATGATTAAATGTTGTTTTTCTGCATTACAAACAATTGCATTTCACCTTTTTCCGCTGTACCTTTTTATTATTTGTATGACCCATACGAATTGGCAGTATGATGAATGCTAAAACCAGGTAGGTTTTTATATCCCATAGGCTGCTACTGAATATGCTTTAGAAGAGAAAAAAACAGTTCATTTCATAGAAACACTGACCAAAATAATTACTGAAGGGTTGATTTGAGATAGTTTGGGCATGAGTTGCTTTGTAAACTGAACTTTACTATTGAATTCTAGAATGATTTGAGAGGAGGAAGAAGATATATGCAGAAGTTTGTATTGGAGATCAGAGGTTCATTTGGTCATGATTTAGTTTATTACGTTAGTAAAGGATATAAATGTTTTCTTGTGTTGTGTATTCATGAGTGACAAATTTCTCTTGTATTACCTTCATGTTAGGAGGGAAAATATAGAATATGCATGGTCCATGTCTTATTCCTTTGGTTGGGAGAAGTGATTTTCGGTTTCCTTGGGGGGCACAGTCGCCCATAACAATGCATTGGGTCTTTCAAAAGCAGGAATTATTATGGAGAAAAGGCCAATGTGTCTGATAGGCCATTATTGATCTGTCTTGTGACGAACATTAGTTATTTTATTTGGTTAAAACAAAATTTTATAGAAGGAAAACTAAATCATGCAATCACTGTGTTCAGTTGAACAGGAAGTATTGGAGAGGGAGCTTAGTAGGTTACGAGGCTTGTACCAGCAGCAACAAAATCAACAGCAACAAAAGCATCCATCGTCAAGCCGTCGGCGCTCTAGCAGTAGAGATATTGATTCCCAATTTGCAAATCTCTCTCTGAAAGAGAGGGATACCAGTTCCGGTCATGACACTGTCAGTGGTCCACTCCGCATTTAAATATCTAATCTAGCCAGAACTTTTTGTGCCACTACTTCAACGGGCATTGCCATGCTGACCAAAATTGTTGCTTCCACATTCCCTTTGCGCGGGATAAAGCCAAGTTCATCCAGTCTTGGTGCCCTTCCCTCTGCCTGATCTTCGCTTTATTTTTCCTTCATATCTTACCCTTATTTATTTTGCTTTCAGCCAATTAAATCTTGATGTGCACCTGGTAGTGATTGCTAGAAGATTCGGTTTCTGGCACATGATTCACCTGAGGTGGTAAACATAAGAACAGGTCCCCTCCCCCCTCCTGTCTGTTCATCAGTGGTTATTATGATTGTGAAATTTCATTTTGAGTATCCACCCAGCGGATCTCACCTTATAGTGCGGAGATGTTTAGGATTTTTAGATGTGCATTATAAATTATAATGGCTGGAAAATATGTATTGTACAATGCTTTTAATCAAATCTATGTTATATTTCTGGGAGTGGGTTGTGTTGGTTATAATTATTTCCTGGTATTGCCTCTCAGCTTGAAGATAGTTTGATGTTTGCAATCAAGGTGCTGCCCTGTTACTATTTATTATTTAACCCCTCCCCACCTTTTCCCCTTGGCTTTAAGCAGTACAAATTCTACAACTACTTGGGTTGGGACCAGGGGGAGTATTGCCACTAGAGCAGATGTTTGTTGGCCAACTTTAATTCGTTTTCTTATGGGAAAGAAGAGTAGTTATTCTTATTTGTTTATTGTTTTACTAACTTTTTTTATTTGAACAATTTATTTTACTAACTAGATTTAAGAAAAAGAGCAACACCCAGTGGCCAGTGTAGTGGCTAAATTACTATTGGAGGGTAGGGTTAATAATGCAAGTAGAAAGTGTGAAAGAAAGATGGTAGTGCATCCAGGCTGGCCAAGTGGTCACCCTCTGTCCCTCGACCATTATTTAGCTGTAAGGATGTTGACCCACGATCATGCCCATCTGCAAATTGCCATGCTACTTGTCAAATTTAGTTAGGATTCTTCTTCTTTTTTCATTTTTATTATCTTGGTGGTATTTTTTTTTAATTCTACAAATAGGTTTAATAAATGGACAATATGACAGTAGAAATAAATTTATTTTATAAATATTTTAGTTTTAGGGTTTAGAGATTTAATTTAGAGATAAAATTTTAGGAGTTTGGGTTCGGGATTTATAATTTAATGGTTGTGATTTGAATTTAGGGTTTAGAGTTAGAATTTATTTGTTTATAGGTTAAATTCTAAATCTCTAACCATATTACCCTAAGCTTAAACCCTAAATTCCAATCCTAAATCTTAAAATATAACCACAAACCCCAAATTTTAAATCTTTAAATCTAAAATTATAAACCCTAAACTCTAAATTAAATTTATAACCACTAAAATTAAGATGTTTATAAAAACATTTTGTTTGCCTGTGCATAGAATCTTTCTCTTAAGAAATGGTCATATGTTTCATTTTTTATTAAATATTGAAACAAAGAGCATAACTCTTTAGAGACCGCTTATATAAAGGTCTAGTCTTTTAGAATGGTCGACAAGGGTGTAATGTTTTTAAATATATTCAAATAAGGTTTAACCTTTTCAAAATGTCAAATAAGAGTCTAATATTTCTTAATTTATTTGGATAAAAATCTAACTTTTTTAATCTACTCAAATGAAGACCTACCCTTTATTTGAGTAGATTTAAAATACTTACTATTGTTCGATCTTTTTGAAAGGTTATGCCCTTATTTAAGCATATACAAAAATGTTGAATTCTTTTTTATCATTTTGAAAGGTTAAGCGTCTCTAAAAAAAACTCTCATTTGAACATCTAATTCCAATTTTTAATGTATCAAATATACTAATAGGAGTGTCGCAACTTTTTCGAGCTTCGACATTTAAAAATTTTAAAAATACGAAGTCGTCACTAATTTTTTTTTAAAAAGTGTGATTGAATCATTTTAAAGCAGAGTTATTTTAATAAAACGTTTTATTTTATTAAAACAACGGTTTTGGTATGTGAAAACCAAAAAACAGGTTCGGTGGTCGGTTACGCGTGGAGAAGGATTAACACCCCCACAATACCCAAAAATTGGTACCTTATTGATTTCTAAAATGTTTTCAAAAATGGGAATTTCAAGTTCACAAAGGTTTCAATTTATTTGTCCGTTTAATGAATATAAATATATTTTAACGGTCTTATTGCCCGGAAAATAAACTCTAATCACTGCCAACACTTCTGGCGCTAACCCGTCATTCCCGTTTGACAAGACATCATATTTAATTAAGTTACATTTTTTAATCAAATAAAGAAATTTAATGTGTTGAATATTTTTATTTACCCTAAATTAAAGTTTATTAATTCTAAAGAGAGTCTAAGTCTTTTATTTCTAATTTAGGGTTTAAATTTTATTAAGTGTATTTTAATTTTTTTGTGAAGAGAATTTTTCCACAAACAAATCTCTAGTCTAAGCTCAAAGATTCTAAACCCTAAAATTTAACCTATACTAAAAGCAAACACGAAAATTCGAGACTCAAATTTAGATTAATTTTATTTTGAGAATTTTTCTAAAGAAACCTTCTTTTGCTTTTTTATGTTTTATGTTTTTAACTTTTTTGTTCTTTTATTCTTTATTTAAAATATTTTAATTTGATTTTTAAACTTTAATTATTTATATATATTTTATTTTTAACACCTTTTTATTCTTTTTTTCCTTTCAAATTTTTTTTATTTCTACTCTTTATGTTTTAAAGCCTTTTTATGTTTGATCTTAAGTTTCATCAAAATCTTTTAAAGCCTTTTTTTTTATTTTTAAGTTTTAATATCCTTTATTTTATTTTTGGTTTTTAGATACCGTTTTAAAAGAACTTATTTTATTTTATTTAAAAAGAACACTTTATTTTAGCAAAAAACACTTTTTATTTAGAAGATTTTAAATTTCGATTTTTTTATTTCTTTTTAAAAAAGATTTTATTATCAACAACTTATCTTCTATTTTTTTATTTTTTGAAATCAAAGTTTTCTTTTAAACCCTTAAGCCCTTAGAAACCTTTATTTTCAATCACAATTTCTTTTTTTTTTCCCCGGTAATACAGAGTGAAAATAAGCACCTAGTTTTGCAAGTCTACCTCTAAAAGAGGCCTAATAGAATATGGAGGCTCCACAAAAAGCTGCTCATGAGCAGTAGTCCTTTGTCCCAAAGATGCAAGCGCGTCGGCAACCATGTTTCCTTCACGTCGAATATGTCGAAAACATATCTCCCAATCCCAATCAAGCATCAATAATATTGCCGCAACCAACCCGTGGCCATGCAAGGCGTCAGAGGCCTTCGACACTATCCGGATAGCTTCCAAACTATCCGACTCAACCTCCACCCGTCTGAATCCTAGTCTCCAGGCATGTATCAACGCATCATGGATGCCCTAGAGTTCCGAGAGCAGGACAAAGCATCTTCCTACCTGGCGGAAAAATCCAAGGATCCAGGTACCAGCACTAGTCCGCAGCACGCCACCAACTGACGCCCAGCAGCTAGACGGATTAACAGCCTCATCAGTATTGGTTTTGATCCAGTCAGGTGGTGGACGACACCATCTCTCCACCGGTCTCTTATCCCTCAGTCGTCCCTATTTACTGCAGCAAGCGTGATTAAACTCAGCAGCTAGTAACTTACATTGCACAGCAAGGTTTTGGTTTCCCACATAATTCACATCAAAGATTCGGCTGCAACGATCCTTCCAAATGAGCCAACAAGTCGTAGCGAAAAGCACCCCCCACGACCCATTGTGCTGCATCCCCACAGCGTTCGAGTTCAGGTTCCCAAGCAACCAGTCCCGAAAGGGGACCGCCATGAACACACTTCTATCCTGCACTTGTACGAGGCTCAACCAAGTCTCCACTGCTTTCTTGCACTTTCGTAGAGCGTGATCTATATCCTCTTCAACAGTTCTACAGAGGTTGCAGAGGGGGGACGCATCAATGTGCCGACGAACCCTTTCAACATTCGTAAGTAACCGTTCATGTGCAGTAAGCCATAAGAAAGTTTGCACACGCTTAGGGACATTCAGTGACCAAAAAATCTTCCATACACCCGTACCCGCACCTCCCTGTGTAGGCAGCAATGCTTGGTACGCCGTCTTTGTACTGAAACACCGTGATGCCTCCCACCGCCAGTCAGGATTATCATCCCCGAGTCGGGCACTAGGTGGCGGTACCGCTGCAATCTTCAATAGCACCTCCTCCGGCAACATCTTAACAAGGGACTGCCAATCCCACTCTCCAATAGCAGTAACCATGCCAACCACCGGGGTCGAAACCATATCCTGCGGATTCAAGCAGAATGCAGCAAGGGGCCTTCTCCGTCCAGCCATGTATCATGCCAAAAATCCGTAAGAAGGCCATTACGGACGTTCCAGCAGATGCCTCTACGCACCTCATCCCAAACGCTCGATAGACCCTTCCACACACGGGAACAACGCGTTCGTCGAAGCTGCAAGGGTATGATACCATACCAACGATATTTGGCCTTCAGGATCTTGACCCACAGCTTGTTTTCATCTCTTACTAGCTGGAAGCCAAGCTTCATTAAGAACGCCGAATTTTGTTTACGAACGTCCCGAAATCCCAGTCCACCGCAGTCCACCGGTTGTTGTACCACCTCCCATCTAACCAATGGAACAACATTAGCGTTACTGCTAGCACCCCACACAAATCTACGGATAAGGCGCTCAAGTTCATTACAAAGTCCCTTCGGTAGCCAAGTTGATTGCATGGTGTACACAGGTATCGCCTGAAGCACTGACTTCGCGAGAGTGATGCGACCTGCAAGGGACAGAGCTTTCGCTGTCCAACCCGATAGCCTCTTTTGAGCCATGTCAATGAGATAGGCGTAAGTTGCCTTTGTAACTCTAGAGTGAAGGAGGGGAACCCCGAGGTACTTCCCAAGATCCGTAACAACAGCAAAGCCAAATTCCTGAGTAATATACTCACGGAGCTCAACATCAATATTCTTAGAGAAGCATATATGCGTCTTAGCTATACTAACCCGGTGCCCTGACCAACTGCAAAACTTTGACATAATATCCCTGATTATCCCCATTTGTTGGACGGACGCCTCAGCAAATAACACTAAATCATCTGCAAAAAATAAGTGGGAGAGTCCTGGGCCAATTCGAGCAAGTCGCACTTCTTTCCAATCGCCAGTATCTACCGCTTCAGAAATGCTTTGAGACAACTTTTCCATGCATAAAACAAATATGTATGGTGACAACGGGTCGCCTTGCCTAATCCCACGGGACGGTTGAAAGATCCCTGTAAGCTCACCATTCCATATTATTTGCATCGAGGCCGATCGAATACAAATCATAATGAGAGAAACAATTTTCTCCTCGATGAAATCCCATTCTAACCGGTCGTACGCCTTCTCGAGGTCGACTTTAATGGTCATCCAAGCTTTCTTTCCAGTTTTTATACTCATTGAATGCATTACCTCTTGCGCCACTACTATATTGTCTATTATGCTTCTCCCGGGCACAAAGCTCGCTTGGGTAGGGGCAATCCATTTTGGGAGGAAAGGCTTAATGCGACAAACAAGCAAACGCGTGATTATTTTATACATCACTGTGCACAAACTTATAGGTCGAAACTGGCTTATAAGAGTAGGTCGCTCAACCTTTGGAATTAAAACAAGCAGGGTGTGATTAATTGAAGGATCTAAAATACCTGTGTCAAAGAAACCCCGAATCATGCGATACACCGACTCTCCCACAACCTTCCAATTCTGTTGGAAAAATGCCACCGGTAAACCATCACACCCCGGCGCTTTAAGTGGTGGCATACTAAAAACCACCTCCCGCACCTCTTCCATCGTCACCTCTGCCATCATCGATCGCATCTCCTCCCTTCGAAATGTGTGAAACTTCCCCATTGGACCTATAGAACTCATCCGGGGCTCACTTGTGTATAATTTCTCAAAGAACTCAACCGCATAGGCCTTAAGCTTTTCCGCGTCGCTGCACCACTGCCCGTCACTGCCCTTAAGCATACGGACATTATTATAACGCCGCTTTGCTAATGTGGCGGCATGAAAGTATCGCGTATTGCGATCCCCTTTTTCAATCCACGTGGCTCGTGATTTTTGGTGCCAAAGGCTTTCCTCTTGGTCAAGAACCCGCGCCAATTCTAGCTTAAGGTCTTCCTCAAGAGAAATCAGAAAATCCGATCGCGAAGTCTCCAAAGCTCTCTCCACACCCATGATGCGAGCTAGTAATAAACATTTGCGTTTGCCTATGTGCCCAAACACATTCCAATTCCAAGCCCGGCTGTCTTCACAGAAGTTAGAGATGTTTTCCACCACTGTGCGTGTATCATCCCATGAACGTTGCACAAGGTTTGCGAAATTGGGGTGTTCACTCCATGCATGAATGTAACGGAACGAACATGTATGGCATGACACATTGTGCACCACATCAGTAACCAAAAGAACATGGCGATGATCCGAGCCAAGACGCTGCAAGTGGTAAACTTCCGATGACGGAAAATATGAATACCAATTTGAGCTACATAAACAACGGTCCAATCTCTGAGCCAAATTCCCCTTATGCCATGTAAACATTGGCCCATAAAAGCCCATGTCAAGTAAACCAGCATCAAAGATAAAGTCCGTAAACCGTGCACAAACGTCGGAACGCGCCTGGGACCCACCACTTCTCTCCGAAGAATTACCAATTACATTAAAGTCACCGCCAAGTACCCATGGGCTCAAATCAGTAGGTTCCAACGCCCGAAGCTGCGCCCAAACCCCTTGTCTGATACACCTAGCAGGACTTGCATACACAAAGGTGATGTGGAAACGACTATTATTCAAGTTGTCAACACAAATAGCATGTATAAACTGATCTGAGACGGCAACAATATCAATCTATAAATTGTCCTTCCAGAGAACCCAGATACCTCCAGAAAAACCCATCGCCTCTACTCTAAAAGACGAGTTAAACCCCGATCGACGAATGAAATCATCCGCCTTAGAACCACTGATACGAGGTTCCATTATTGCAACTACCTCAGGCTTTTGAGTCCTAACAAACAGCTGGAAATAACGATTAAACTCGGAGTCCAAAGCTCTTTGTACATTCCAAAACATTATCTTAACCATTAAAATAAAGATTGAGAAGGGGACCAAAACCTTAATTCTGCAATGCAGGCTCATTCACCTTAGCGAATGTGAGATTTTCTCTCCACTGAACATCGCTGGAGGACGCACCTTGCCCTTTACTGATACGGACCTGTGTACCCACACCCGCAGCCGTGCGATTTAGTTCCGACGATATGTCCTGGATCCAATCGGAACTAGAGATGCGATCATCTTTTTTCTTTATTTTCAGCCCCCTACGAGCTGGGCCCTTGCTAGCCGCCAAACCCTTTGCCAAACCCTTCGACTGACTACTTCGACTTAGAGTTAGGGAGCCGCGACCATTCTGGTCCTTCAACACCGGCCGACGTTCCTGGTGTCCTACTTGCACCGCTGCATGCTTCTCCTTAGATAATATCGTAGGTACCTGTATCACCCTGGCCGGCGCTGCCACATTGACAGCTTCCGCTGCTGGAGTCACCTCCTGCACAGCAACATCCATCTTCCCCCTATTTCAGACCTAGTCGCTACTCCCCCTGCACCATTCCGATGCTCATCGCCTCCAGATACTGCTATCCCTGCACCATTATGGTGCTCACTATTCCTTGGTGAGGGAGTCACATCGTTTAAGGAGCTTTCTACCACTACGGGTGGTACTGAGCCAGCGATATCCCCCTGCACTACAGGCACAGTAGACACAGGCAGCGGCGTCACGCACCTCCCACCATCCTTATCCAATTCCTCTGACGGAACCGCAGCAAGTACGTTAAACCGAGACCCAACATTCATCTTACTCCTGTTCAAGGCGTCCCCACCATTACGATTGGCCATCATCGCATTCGCTCCCTTACGTCGACGATTGGTAACTTGCATCCAAGGCCCATAAAGCTCCTCCGGACTCTCGGGGGCGACATTTTGAACGGCCTCAACCCTATCAGATTGCAGCTCCTGCCCACACACATCCCTTGAGTGGCCATACTTCCCACAGCCGAAGCAAATAGCGGGAAGCCCCTCGTACTCCATAGTTTGGCGACGACCATCTATAATCAACCCCGGAATAAGTGGTTTTTCAAGGTCAACCACTACAGCTAGTCTTGCAAATCGTCCCCTTTTCTCTTCCGTAGTATTATAGTCAATCCGCACAACCTGTCCCAATAATGAGGCGATTGAACGAAAGAGGCTTTTTGTATAATAACGGTAGGGTAATCCTGGTAACCTTACACACACCATGATCCGTGAAGGACACCCTTTCGACGTCGAGAAAGAACGACTCCATGGTTGGACCGTTAAATAGCTTCCATAGATAACCCACGGACCACCACTTAAGACTGCGTTATAGTCCTCTTCACTAGCAAACCGGACCAAGTAGTAGTCGTTATCCAAATCGACTAGACAAATCTCACCTTTAGGGTTCCATAAAGCTTCTATGCGATTAAGGAGTGCTCGATACCCAATAGATTTCCCTAACAAACGCACCACTAGCGAGAACGCCAGTTTTTCATCAATTGCCGCATGCACTCTATCCGAGAATCGAATCTCCGGCAACGGTCCATCCAACATAACCCTAACGTCCGAATCACTCACAACCACATCCAATTCACTTAGTGATCCTCTGTGGGTCTGCTGGGAATTTCCCCCCATCATAATGTCGCGGAATGAAGGTTTCACCCCTGCTGTAGGCTTATTGGGATCCACACCCCGCTGCCCCATATCCTCAGTTGGAATCGACTCCTACATGGGAGCATCCACAATAATCTCGTCTAGGGCTGTAAACGAACCGAACGTTCAGCGAACCGTTCGGCGAGAAGTTCGTTTATGTTCGTTTATTTATTAAACGAACGAACATGAACAAGATTTTTTGTTCGTCTAATTAAATGAACGGACACGAACAAAAGGCTTGTTCGTTCATTTATGTTCGTGAATGTTCGGTAATCCGTTCGTTTATGCTCGTTCATTTATGTTCATTTATGTTCGTTCGTTTATGTTCATTTATGTTCGTTCGTTTATGTTCGTTTATGTTCATTTAAATTTATTCACATATGTCTAGGGGTGTTCATTATTCGATTAAACCGAACTTACTGACCGAACCAGAACAAAATTGGTTAATCTATTAGATAAATTTAGGTTTCGACTAATGATTAAGAGTTTTTTCAAATTTTAATTATCGATTAATTCGGTTTAAAAATTGGTTAATTAACTGAATTAATAGAACTAACCAAAAATATTAAATATTTAACAAATTATATATGTTCGTTCATGTTCGTTTATGTTCGTTTGTGTTCTTTAGTGTTCGTTTATGTTCGTTTACCATTTAAACGAACGAACATGAACGAACACGAACAAGCTACATTCCTTAATGAACGAACACGAACAAGAAATTATGTGTTCGTTTATGTTCGTGTTCGTTCATTTGTTCGGTTAAAGTTAAATGAACAAACATGAACACACCCTCGTTCGTGTTCGTTCGGTTCGTTTACAGCCCTAATCTCGTCCACCCTCTGATCAGACACTAGGTTTTCCAGTGGAGGCTGCCCCTCGTTACGCCCTTTCTTGGCTTGCCTTTGCAGGTCTTCATGGAGTGGGGACGCGGGGCGTTCCGACGCCGGTGCCACTACTACGGAATCCAAACTTTCCGGTGGGCGGCCGCTAGGGTTTTCAAACGGGTTTAGGCTAGGGTTTCCAGAGAGTAGCGTCATGTTTTTTCTCTTAAAAACTATCAATCACAATTTCTTTAATTCATCTAATCTTTTTTTAAGAAATGAGTAAATCAAAATTTTAGAAAGAAACTTTATTTTCAACAACTTAAAATTTTAGTTTTTTAAGGATGAAAATGGATTGAAATTTTCATTTTCAATGGCAAGATTTTTTCATTTTTAAGAATAAAAGAGATTAAACAAAGTTAAAGAACATGAACAAACAAAAACGAAATTAAATCACAAACCGAAAAAAAAATCACCAAACACTAATTCCGATCTCCAAAACCAAGTTGTAACCTAAAAACATGAACAAAGAAAATTTAACCAAGAAAATAAATTTAAAAACAAAAAAAAGAAATGAAAAGTCACCGAAAGTGTAATAATCGCAAATTATCTCCACTCGAACCGATTCCGATCGTCACCAAAAATAATCGAACCAAAGCTACCCAAAACTCGAACTAATTCCGATAATTTTTCAGAAATTTTTCAGAGAGCTCAAAGGAATTTTCAGATGATTTTTATAGTGTTTTTCCTCTTGAATTGGTGAAGAACACAATAGGGAAATGGGGTATTTATACTAGAGCTAGGGCTTGCAATTCAAGGCAAATTCGGGATTCAATCCCAAAATTGAAGCCATAATCCGACAAGTGGCTTGATCCTCGGTAGAAACCCCAAAATCATATGATTTGGTTCGATATTGAAGATGATTTTTATCCTAGATTCGAGCCTAGGGTTTTAACTATATCCCTCTTTTTGCAGATATCGGTGGTGGCGAGAGGCAGGGTTGGCGTCAACGGAACCGGCCGGCTGAGACAAGTCGGTCGGCACCCTTCATGGCAGAAAGTTGACCGACAGTGGCCCAACCACTGTTTCGAACGAGATTTAGGGCACCAGCCGCGCGTGCATGACGCGTACGCGCCATGTGCGTCGCGGCGCGGGCTGGTACCTATTTCCCCTTTTTATTTTGTTTGATCCAATATGGTCCCTTGATCCTTAATGCCTTAGATCCAACGATCTACGTTAAACTTGAAAAAAAACAAAGATAAATGGGTTAATTTGGGCCTTTAAAAAAATTTAAAATAGATTCTTACTTATTTAATTTTTTGAGTGGACTTTATTTTAAATGCATTTATTATATAACATCTTATTTAATTCAAATAGACTTTTTTTTTTACATTTTTGGGGCTTAACTACAACAACAATAACAATAACAACAACAACAACAACAACAACAACAACAACAACAACAACAACAACAACAACAACAATAATAATAATAATAATAATAATAATAATAATAATAATAAAGAGGTGAAAATCTAGTGACAATAGCTGTCCCTCTTTGCTCATCTCTGTGAAACATGGATAGAGCAAAGACCAAAATACACTAATTTTCACCGATTTGTTAATTGGTTCCATTCTTTTGATGTCCGAACGGATAGACAAGTCCTGAAAAAAGGTTCTATCCTCCTCATGCTCGGATGAATAAGTAGGCTCTATTCTCCTTACGCCCGAATAGATAAGCGGATTCTGAAAGATAAAGGTTTCATCCTCCTTACGCTTAGATGAATAAACGAGTTCTATTCTCTTTATGCTCGAATAGATAAGCAGGTTCTATTCTCCAAACACCCGAACGGATAGGCAAGTTCTATTCTCCAAATGCCCGAATAGATGAGAAAGGTTTTGAAAAAAGGTTTCATCCTCCTTACGCTTGGATGAATAAGCGGGTTCTATTCTCCTCACGCCCGAATAGATAAGCATGTTCCATTCTCCAAACGCCCGAACGGATAGGCATGTTCTATTCTCCAAATGCCCGAATTGATGAGCAAGTGTAGAAATATATGTTTTGATATAATAATTGAAAAATGTTTTGGACTTAATTGAATATAATTTAAAATACTTTCTAAGTCAAAACAACTTGAAAATAAGTTTGAGGATGTTTAAAAAGGTTTGACAATGTTTGAAACGTTTTTAAGTTGCCAAACCAGTGCTTTTAATGTACTCGTTTCAATACAAGCACAATTTGTATCGATACGTTTTGAAATTGCCAGAACCCGTTTCGATACAGGGCTCATTTGTTTCGATAGGAAACGCCTACGTGACATACACTCCAACAACTAAAACCCCCAACGACTATTTGAATTACAGGCTGTTTCGATATGAGACTAGAGATCTTGTACTCTTGGATAGAAGGACAGACTCATGGAAAACATTTGATCTTTGCAAATTTGCTCGCTTAATCTATTGATCTTGTACTCTTGGTTAGAAGGGAAAACTTCTTCAACTGTCATTGCTTCGCCATTCTCATTCTCTATACCTCTTTGCTTTATCAAAAACATCTGATCTTCGTAGGCAAATGTCTCAAGATCTACTATCATTGTAGTTGATACATCAATATTGAGTAAAAAGTCTCATTGAATGGTTTCGAAAGCTTCAAGTCTTCATATGCCCCTTAAAATAACATTGAGCACCTTCAACGCTTTTTGTGAGCTCTCAAATTCTTGCCCCTACAGGACACTTTGAATTGCTTGCATAGGAAAGCTTATTTCCACCTTGAATATCTTCAAATGATGTTAGCGCTTTAATCTCTTCCTCTCGCGCCTATTAACACTGAGGACTTTAAATCATTGGCCAACGTAGATTGCCCCAATCTAATGACATGGTTTCCTTATCAGGTGCAATTCCATCTCTTTTCATACTTCTGAGCTTTTACATCTTATATGTAGATCTTGCTTGACAACACGACCCACTTAAAACTCTTCAACACATGTGCTTCTTCTTCTTCTTTTCTTTTTTACCTTTTCATGCAAGGCGATGTCCCCATTCAAGCTGAGGTTCAATTGTTTCCTGAAATGATGAAAATATTCGTTCATGGTTTCCTACGGTTGGGATCAATACCAAGAAATCTTTTGCTCTTTTCATAAATCTATGCCAGCCTACTTGTAAGATGCAAGAAAAGGCTAGAAATGAGAATTAAGAGAGGGAAAAAAGTTATGGAAAACACAAGAATAGGAAAAGTCAGATGCCCCAAAATTCATAGTATGAATGATTCATGAATCCATCAACCGGATAGTGCCCCACTTTTTGGTGGCTCTTTTTTTCACACACTCCCAAAAATTAAATTTCTTACTTTTTTAATCTCAATCAGACATTAGAAGTTTTGAGGTCTCTGAATAAAAGTTAACTCAATTAGGCGAAATGTGTTCTGAAGACAAACCCTCTTCTCAAATATTTATATGTGATCCAAATGGTCTTTTAAGGCTTGTAATGTAGGCTAGGCTCGGGTTACCACGAAAAGATATATAGGCTCAAATACATGTTTCAAGGGTAATTAAACCAAGGATCAATCTTTCTTGATGAAATCTTTATTCTTTTCTTCTTTGGATTGCTCTAAACTGTCTTTTTTGGGTTTTCACCCTAGAGTTAATTTCCTTTTCTATCACGCGTCTCATTTGACGGATTCGTTTCAAATTTTCCTCCACACCTCAACTTTCTCTTCTTCTTTTTCTTCTTTTCTTTTCTTCCTCATTTTCCCTTTTTTTTCTTTTTCTTTTTCTTTTTCTCTTTCCTTTTTCTTTTTCTTTTCTTTCTCTTTATCGTGTCCTTTCCATTTTCAATTTAGGACATTCAACTTGATCTGACATGTTTTTTTCCTTTGTTTGCAAACAACTTTTCATTTTCTTTGCCTCCCTGTGTGGGGAGTGATCCTTGGTTGGGGTTTAATCACAAGAAAAATAATATCAGGCTCAAAGGGGGACAACTATGGATTTTTGTTTTCTTTTCGTGAAGGGAAATGAAGGAATGCCAAATGTCATTTCACACACAAACATCGACGAAAAGAAGCAGTCTTCAGTTGGTAGATGTTTTAGAGTTATCACTTTATTCAAGGACCCTAACAACAATGTCTAAGAGGAAAATTCACTCATAATCTGTATATGAGATCTCCCCATTAAACCTAAACACACTTTATTGCCCCTCTATCTCGGGATTAGATTCAAGAATCATACATACAATCAATAATAAGGACTCTGTAAAAAAGATGTATGTTTGAAGAGAAGCAAATAAAGAATGAAAAGAAAAAAAATGAGAAACGTTTGCCATTTGAAAAAAAAATGCATCTTTACACAAGTAGATTAACATGGAAGCCCTTACAAAAGACCTCTAATGCTCGCGGGCAAAAGCAAAAGAGTTGGCTCTAAGCATGATCCTAATACAGTCTAGGAAGATCTTTTACTGTTTGAGCATTATTCCAAGAAGGCATGGGTGAATTGTGGCCAAGCTCGACCCGTCCATTTCGCGACAAGATTCTTCAAGCGTTCGTCATATTCTTCTTCCTTGAGTCTCCCACTCTTGATGGATATTCTCTAAAGTTGTCAATATGTCTTCCATGCCCATTGCTCTGGAATGAGAATGAGTACTATACTTGTTGAATGTCTTTGCTATTTTGGAGATTCTATCATGCGATTATGTGTGAATGTATGCAGTGATCACAACATAAATGCAAGAAATAATAAAAAAATACAAATGCATGAATGCAAGCGAAGGGCCATCGATTCCATTAAGGTATTGCTCTAAAAATAGCCTTCATTGGATGACAAAGGTCCTACGAACACGTCTCAGTCTGAGCACTCAATTCCTTTATTTCTTCAATCAGTCTTTGAAGCCTTAGTCTCACTTTTCCTATTGGTCTGACATGAGGGTAAAGAAATGTAGCTTCTTGATGTCACTTGCTTAGCTACATCTTCAATTTAGGATGTGATGCTTCTATCGAACTCGTCTCGCTCCTGGGTCCTTTTGATGTTGCCCCTAAGCCGAGTAGACCAATGATCATTTTCAAATTCTGCTTTGTTAGACCGTTGAAGTGGTCCCATTGTACTTGCGACTTTTGGTATTATGCTTGGCATTGATGTGAGCATACTTCGATGTTTCCTCCACAAGATCACTCGACAAATTCTCATTGTTTGCTGGTGGACCTCAGTCCGGTAGCGTACATCCACGTTGTCTTCCTCCTTTAGGTACCTTCCATCCATGGCATGAGCTTATTCTAATTGAGCAACATGTTTTAGAATCAATCCCCTCTAAATATGAGATGTATGCAACAAACGCAAACACAAACACAAACAAAACAAAACATACACAAAAATGTTTGTACACTTTTTAAATGAAAAACAAAAATAAAAACTCTCGACAAATTATGCTTGTGTTTCCTCCACATTATGCTTGGCACTGATGTGAGCATACTTCGATGTTTCCTCCACAAGATCACTCGACAAATTCTCATTGTTTGCTGGTGGACCTCAGTCCGGTAGCGTACATCCACGTTGTCTTCCTCCTTTAGGTACCTTCCATCTATGGCAGGAGCTTTTTCTAATTGAGCAACATGTTTTAGAATTAATCCCCTCTAAATATGAGATGTATGCAACAAACGCAAACGCAAACGCAAACGCAAACACAAACACAAACAAAACAAAACATACACAAAAATGTTTGTACACTTTTTAAATGAAAAACAAAAACAAAAACCTAAAAGGTCCAAAATAATTTTATTGTACGAATAATTCTGGGCAGCACATTTCAACACTCCAGGACATGTCCCCACAGATTATCCTTACGAAATAATTTTGACCAGACTAAAAGCCTAGGGTTTTCCACATGGCTGGCTCTATTGGAGTGGGATTCTAAATTCACATACAAATGTTTGGTTCTAAAAAAGGGTACCCAAGTTGTCCTCGATGTCCCCTACTAAGGGTAGCAAAACTCTCAATTCTCCCCATTATAGGCTTCAAATGAACCAAGTTCAACTTAGGAGGACTCACCACTTATGCCTTCTCGAAGAATTAACATTCTTACGAATGCAAAGGTTATGAGTCCCAAAGGTACTTGCTAGACTCATATGAAGAATCAATATTCTTACACGAGCAAAGAGTGTTCCCCCACTTAAACGAACGAGACAAAGCTCGGGTATAAAGCTTTCTTTAAAGAAATTTAGAATGCGTAAAATAGAATTACATTCATTAAACGGACAAATAAATTGAACCTATTATGAACTTGCAAATTCCATTAATTTTTAAGAAAACCTTTTTTTTAAAACACTTTGAATTCAATTTGTGGCCTGACCCTCTTTTATTTAAAAAAAATAAAACGTCCCCAGTGGAGTCGCCAAGCTGTCGCAACCCTTTCGAACTCTGACATTTCGAAAACTTTAAAAATACGAAGTCGCCACCAATTTTTTTAAAAAATGTGATTGGATCACTTTAAAGCGGGGTTATTTTAATAAAACATTTTATTTTGTTAAAACAACGGTTTTGGTCTCTGAAAATTAGAAAACAGGTTCGGGGGTCGGTTACGCGTGGGGAAGGACTAACACCCCACATCGCCCAACAATTGGTACCTTATTGATTTCTAAAACGTTTTCAAATTTTGGAATGTGCAAGTTCACAAAGGTTTCAATTTATTTGTCCATTTAATGAATATAAATCTATTTTAACAGCCTTATCGCCCATGAAATGAACTCTAATCATTGCCAACACTTCTGACGCTAACCCGTCATTCCCGTTTGACAAGACATCATATTTAATTAAGTTCCACTTTTTCAATTAAACAAAAAAATTTAATGTGTTGAACATTTTTATTTACTCTAAATTGAAGTTTATTAATTCTAAAGAGAGTCTAAGTCTTTTATTCCTAAACTTCAACCTATAGTAAAAACAAACAAGAAAATTCGATACTCAAATTTGGATTAATTTTATTTTAAGAATTTTTCAAAAGAAACCTTCTTTTGTTTTTTATGCTTTTGATTTTAATTTTTTATTCTTTATTTGAAATGTTTTTTTATTTGGTTTTTAAACTTTAATTGTTTTTATATTTGAATTTTTTATTTTTATTTTAACACCTTTTTATCATTTTTTCTTTCAAAACCTTTTATTTCGAAAATCCTTATGTTTTTAAGCTCATTTTTAATTTTTAATTTTTTGATTTTTAAGTTTTTATCAAAATCTTTTATTTTTAAACTCTTTATGTTTTAAAGCCCTTTTTATCTTTAATTTTTAAGTTTTTATCAAAATCTTTTTAAAGCCTTTTTTATTTTTAAGTTTTAAAGTCTTTTATTTTATTTTTGGTTTTTAGACACCCTTTTTAAAAGAACTTATTTTATTAATTTTTTTAAAAGAAAGACTTTATTTTAGCAAAAACACCTTTTATTTGGAAGATTTTAAATTTCAAAAACTTTTTTATTTCTTTTTTTTAAAAAAATATTATCAACAACTTATTTTTTTTTGAAATCAAAGTTTTCTTTTAACCCTTAGAAACCTTTATTTTCAATCACCTTTTCTTTAATTCATCTAATCTTTTTTTAAGAAATGAGTAAATCAAAATTTTAGAAAGAAATTTTATTTTCAACAATTACGATTTTTAGTTTTTTAAGGATGAAAATGGATTGAAATTTTTATTTTCAAAGGCAAGATTTTTTCATTTTTAAGAATAAAAGAAATTAAATAAAGTTAAAGAACATGAACAAACAAAAACAAAATTAAATCACAAACCGAAAAAATAAAAAAATCACCAAACACTAATTCCGATCTCCAAAACCAAGTTGTAACCTAAAAACATGAACAAAGAAAAATTTAATCAAGAAAATAAATTTAAAAACGAAGAAAAGAAAAGAACAGATACCAAAAGTGTAATAGTCGCAAATTATCTCCACTTGAACCGATTCCGATCGTCACCAAAAAAAATCGAACCAAAGCTACCCAAAACACGAACTAATTCCAACAATTTTCCAAAAAAAATTCAGAGAGCTCAAATGAATTTTCAGATGATTTTTTAGTGTTTTTCCTCTTGAATTGGTGAAGAACACAATAGGGAAAGAAGGCGTTTATACTAGATCTAGGGCTTGCAATTCAAGGCAAATTTTGGATTCAATCCCAAAATTGAAGCCATAATTCGAAAAGGGGCTTGATCCTCGGTAGAAACCCCAAAAAATCATCTAATTTGGTTCGAATTTGAAGATGAATTTTATCTTAGATTCGAGCCTAGGGTTTTAACTCTTCCTCTCTTTTTTGCAGATATCGGTGACGCGAGAGGCGGGGTTGGCAGCAACGGAACCGACCGGTCGAGACAAGTTGACCGACACCCTTCACGGCGACCATTGTGACCCAAGGATGGCGGAAAGTCGACCGGCAGTGGCCCAGCCACTGTTTTGAACGGGATTTGGGGGCACCAGTCGCGCGTGCGTGACGCGCATACGCCAGGCGCGGGTTGGTACCCATTTCCCCCCTTTTTTGATTTTGCTTGATCCAATCTGGTCCCTTGATCCTTAATTCCCTAGATCCAACGATCTACATTAAACCTAAAAAAAGATAAATGGGTTAAATTGGTCCTTTTAAAAAAAAAAACTTAAAATGAATTATTACTTATTTAATTTTTTGAGTGGGCTTTATTTTAAATAGGTTTATTATAGGACATCTTATTTAATTCAAATAGACTTTTTTATTATTATTGTTTTTGTATTTTTTGGGCTTTAACTATAATAATAATAATAATAATAATAATAATAATAATAATAATAATAATAATAATAATAATAATAAGAAAGGTGAAAATTAGTGACGACAAGGAAAACTAGAACAAGGAAACTAGAAGGTAACACACAAAGTTTGGCAAGCTTCCCATATTTGTTTTGGGATTAGTTATTTTTAAAATAAAATTTAATATAGTAGAGGGATATTTGGTAATTCATCGCCATTGAAAAGAATCCTTATGGGGAAAGGGAAACTCCATCCTTCTCTAAAAGTGAACATCTCGGGATCTTAGTGCAGCAACATCCCAGATTGAACATTTCCACCATCACCTTCCTGAAGCAACATGTCATTCTACAACTTAATCCCCAAAACATATATGTATCATCTGCAGCGGATAATATTTAAACCAACTAGCTTGTTAGTAGGGGTGTGCAAAAAACCGAAAAACTGAAACGATCTCGAAACTCAAAAAAATTTAACCGAAAAATTGATTAATCGAACTAAAAATTTTGGTTTCGGTTTGGAGTTTTGTTTTTTAAAAAGAAATCGGTTCGGTTACGGTTCATGGTTTTAGGACAATCCGGGTAACCAAACCAACTAGTTATATAATATTATATGTCATTTTAATATTTTATATTAAAAAATCAGATTTTTTATTTATTTTCTCATTCCCAAAAAGTAAAACTATAATTTCATTTTATGAAGTTTGTGTTTAAATTTCTAGTATTAAAATAGATACTAATATCATTTGTCGAATTTTAAAAGTATATATACTTTTTCTAACATATTATTAAATTTTATATTTTTAATAAACAAAATAAAAACTGTTACCCAAACCGAACTGAACCAAAATTTTCGGTTAACTGAATAAACGATTAACCAGTTGAATGGTTATAATTTAAGATTAAGAATTGAGTGACTCGAATTTACCGATTAACCGAAATAATTTGTTAATAGTTAACCCAACCCGGTTTTGCACACCCCTACTTGTTAGTGTGCGTAACTTTGTTTCACATGCCAATGAACTCATCATATTGGACACATATGTTTCGAGCACCTCACTAGAGACGGCGGCTTCCCGTTGGTATCTTTTATTTGTCGCAACAACAACCGAGTGTGTTCACAGAAGGAATCGTCACTCAGAACCTATGAAAGTGCAAGTATTCTCATGCAGCTTTAAGAAGGAATGCCCTCAAAATTCAACAATCATGCAATGCAATGCATGCATGTATGTATGAAAGGAGGAGGATTGTGTCCACCGAAAGCTTGTGTCAAAATTATACTTACTCGGTGCAACCTGATAGGAATGCCCTCAAAATTCAACAATCATGCAATGCAATGCAATGGATGGTTCACATATTTACATTGTGTAAGTTGATCCTATCTATATTTAGATAGGATCCGTTTACACAGTGTAAAACTCTTTAAGTTTTACACGTTTTTTGAACCGTTGGATGAGTGAAACGAATGAATGAGATTAACAGTAAATATGTGAAGATTATCACTTGAAAAAAAGAGAGTAAGAAGTTAATCTGAGCCATTCATTCCTCCCATCTAACGATCCAGAAAACGTGTAAAACTTAAAGAGTTTTACATTGTGTAAGTTGATCCTAACTCATATATATATATATATATATATATATATATATATCATGTTTGTTTATAATCTATGTTTTGAATTCTTAACCGTCCCTCCCAATAATATTATTTTTAAGATTTGGACAAAGATTCTCCTTTTAAAAGTATACTATATCTTATTAGTGCACTCAACATTCGTTGGTTTGATATATATATATATATATATATATATATATATTGGAACGAGTCCAATGACTATTTTTTTCTTCAAGTTTTCGATTTCTCTCTCCAAAAGTCTATTTTTTAAAGCTTTGGATGTCGTTTTATAGGGGTGGGGAAGATCATCGGCCAACCATGTCTAACCTTCATTTTTTTGTCTATCCTCTCCACTGTTGGGATTTTGAATTTCGCGGTGGCTGTCAACCAGCATGATGATGGCAACAGAAATAAAGGGCTAGGGTTTATGTTATAGGGTTAGTGGTGGTTGATGGCTAGGGTTAGTTGGTTTTTTTAGGGTCGATGGTTGAGGTTAGCGTTTGTTTTAGGGTTAGTGGCGACTTTAGTTAGTTTTAGGTTAGGAGTTAACCAAATGAGAGTTTAGCATGTGGGCTTGGGTTAGGTTTAGGTAAGCGGGCCTGTGTTTATTTGGTTAAGTTTAGTTTGTAATGGGTCATGTTTTGGGTAATTGATGGGTAAATGGGTTTTTGGGTTACGGGAAATAATAATAATCAATGATAACAAATAAGAAAATTTTACAACGAGAATCACACACCGTTGAACACCATTAAAACAATATACTGTTGAACACTATTAAATTTTTTTAATAAAGATTATAAATTCCAAGGACTCGAATTATAATAAAATTATTTTAAAAGAAAAATAGGAATTAGATTTAATAAAAAAATTATATTTTTATAGTATTTTTAATTGACATGTTAAAATCAAGTATTTTAAAGTCTTCTTAATATCATAAATCATAAATTCAATCCTTTTATTTCTTTATGCTGCCACCACCATCACCGTCGTCGTTGACCATTGTATGCCGGAACTCTAATTCTGAATTTACAGACCCTAATTCTAAAATTTCTCAAATAACTCAATTCTAGAATTTTTTACAAATTCCCCAATATATGCCACTAACCTCTATGAAAATCTAGTCACTCGAATGACCAGTTTATATTGTGTTCGGATCAATCCGACATGAGTATAAAGGATCATCAATAAAATAACAACACCGGATTGTTCAGTTTCCTTAGCACTTATCTTATCATTGCAATAAACACTTTTGTTTGAGATACTTAATTACTACAAATTCTGTTATGCAGTATGCAATTGGGGGAAAACCTATATGAAACCAAAACTATAAAAAAGCTTCAGATACAACTGCGACGATGGTTGTGGTAGGGGCGATAGAAGGAAAATAAATGGATTAGATTTAAGGTTTATGATAAAGAAGATTTTGGGCTATTTAATTCTAATATATCAATTACAAATTCTATAGAAAATATAAAAAAAAAATTATTAAATCTAATTTCTATTTTTCTTGTAAAATTATTTTAATTATAATTCGAGTCATTAAAATTTCTAATCTTTATTAGAAAATTTAATGGTGTTCAGCAGTGTATTGCGTTAACGGTCTTCAGCGGTGTGCGGCGCTAGTGGTAGACTCATCATTTAACAAATATCATAACAATTTTAAAATGTTAAAAGTTATGATTAGTATTTATACTACATATAAGTTGTGGATTTATTCCTTGTACTTTAATATAATTATTTTTAGTCCTATACTTTTTCAAATTTGAAATTTTAATTCAGATTTAACAATGGCCATGAAGTATGTTAAATTAAAGGGTAAACTATATAAATAGTCCCCGACTATGACTCAATTTTTTGTTGAGTCTCCTGACTATGAGAAATTACAAATAGTTCTCCCGACTAATCGCGCCTAACAAATTGGTCTAATTTCGTTAAAAAATAAACGACTGATGATGTGGCAGTTAATAAAATATGTATAATAACATATCTAACCCTCAACTTTTACATTTATTTTAATTTGGTCCTAAATTTAAAATTTCATTTCTCAATATTTAAAAATTACAATTTTTTAGTCCCTTAAATCCTAGACTTCACTTTTTTCCCTTCTAAAAAAATAAATCTCCATTGATGTTAACGGTAACCATCTGCAATCCCATATGTATGAGCAGTGAAAAATCGTTGGAGAATCAAAACCTGTATTGATGATTATGGTAGCCATCTACGATGAGCTACCCACAACAAGAAATGCATACCTTGGAAGAAGATGAAGTTTAAGATTTAAGGGACTAAAATGTTGCAATATTTAAATGTTGAGAGCTAAAATTTTAAATTTATGACCAAATTAAAACAAAATGTAAAGGTTAAGGGTTAAATTTGTTATTATAAAAAATTTATTAATTGCCACGTCATTAGTTGTTTATTTTTAACGGAATTGGGCCAATTTGTTAGTCACGATTAGTCAGGAGACCTATTTATAACTTCTCATAGTCAAGGGACTCAACAAAGAATTGGGTCATAGTCAGGGGACCATTGATGTGGTTTACCCTAAATTAAACCATTAGCTTCCAACAATCAATTGATAAGACATTAGATTCCTTAAGCAAGGTCAAGAGTTTGAATCTTGGTATTGTGAATAAAAAAAATGAGTTGTGAGGGTCGTCTCATATTTGCCTTATGCAAAACTCGATCCGAACTAGTCAATCAATAAATAAGATACAAGTAGTTAAACAAAAAAATCATTAGTCTCTATATTGTACCTTAGTTGTAGATTTAATTCATGCTCTCCTATTTGATAATTCTAAGTCATGTAAATTAAGAAAATTTTTAGAACGAACGACACACACCGTTACACACAATTAATTTTTTTAATAAATTTTAAATAAATATTAAAATTCTTAAGAACTCGACATACAATTAATCATATTTTAAAAATTAATGGCGTGCCTTGCTTGGTCTCATCCATAGTTTCTTCAAGTTGAACGTCCACAAAGCCGGTTCTACGGTTCTTGATGTTTGACAGCAGAACTGGAACTCGAAATTGTAAATAAAAGAAAAAGGAGCATTTTCCTCCGCCCCCATATCATGTACTCTCTTAACAAGACAATCTCCATATGAACATTTGCCAATTTCAGAGTTAAGTTAAGACATTGTTTTTCTTTCTCACAATGTTAAAATTTGCTTTTGAATTTGACTATAAAATTTAAGGATACAATCTGGTTCTGATCGAACGATGGTCTTTTTTTACGAACTCTTCTTTATTTAAGGATAACCATGTTCAACCAATCCAAATTGCATCCCTTTCAGCTCTTTTTATCTACTCGCCACATAGAGAATTAGAACCAAAGCTACTAGTAGCCACTAGCATGGGAATGCGGATGCCGGATTGCGAAACAGATCATCAAATGTTCTCGAAAACGCTGACTAAGACGGACGTCAGTGTGAGGCTGTCTTTTCCGGCGGAGGCTCTGAACCATTTCAAATTCCCTCGAGGCAGAGATAAGGTGGAGTTCAGTGTCACGGATGGGATGGGGAACTCGTGGGAATTTGGGCTCTCCAAAAGGAACGAAGCTCGACACTCGCACCCCAAACCTGTGCTGTCTTCGGGTTGGCGTGCATATGTGCAAGCAAAGGGTCTGAAAATGGATGATAGGGTCATCCTTTACCGCATTATGGGCAGATTAGTAAGCAAAGAGAGGAAAGCTCAAGCACAGAGGAAAGTTAGGCTATTCGGCAAAGAGATCCATGGTGAGGCTTGGGTTGATGTTGAGAAGCTAAAGCCTGAGGTCTCTGCTTCAATTCTATGATATTTAAAAGTACTGATAGATGTATTTTATAGTATAACTTGTACACATGTTAGAAAAGGTCATGTAATTTGCACTTTTTTATTTTTTATATGTTGAGAACACCTTAGTTCTTTAATTCTGCATCCATCATCTTAAGCAACCAAACGCCCCGATAAAGCTTATGGACATCAAAACAATACACAGCAGCTAAGTTCTTATGGTACCAGATCGGTTACACCTCACCTGAGAAGAAAAAGAGTTACTTAACAGAGTTTTGACATTTCTGAGATTTCCAGCTCTCTATGATCTAAGTGGGTTTTAAAACTCAGCTGGCATTTTAGTGAGACCGGTGCATCAGTTCGGAGCTTTCCATTACACGAAATACAGTAACTTTGAGCACGAATTCCCCCGCTCTGAGCAGTTCAAACACGCACACATCCCCTTCTCCCAAATTATTCTCCAGTGTGAATTCGTACCATCCCCGGCTGAACTTAGCCTTGCCTCCTTTATAAAGACATCGTACTGACCACTGTCTCCCATCAGGAAGCTGAAGTTTAATGGATCCGGAAACCCCACTTAGATGTTTCTCAGCAAAGCATGATGGTAAGTACTGCGAGAGAAAAGTCAAAATGCATGTTAAGGTATGCTGTAGGGTGAAACCAAAAAAGACATGAACAACACATCATATCAATGCTCACCATAATACATCCCCTGTATAAATATGATGGTCGCAAGACGACCCTGCAGAAAGGGTTAGCTGGCTCAAATGCTTTCGCTGCATTGATTGCTCTCTCTCTTTCTTCAGCTGTGACGGTTCTTTTCCGGGCGGAAGCACTTTCATAACATCCAAAGCGCATATCAGCATCATCTACATGTCCAGCAGATGACTCCTGTATGTCTACATTTCATCTAACAACCGGTCAGAAATTCCGATTCCTTAAAAAATCAAATAAACTTTATTTAAGAGGACTTACTAGGATCAACCTTCCGCTTCCTCCCGCGCTTTTTTGGTTCGGGTGGCATTGCACCTGAAGTATGCAGTTTCACTTCATTAGCATAATACTTTTAATGCTCAGATGCACTAAATGAAAAGCCATACCTTGAATAGCTTGATTATCCATACCCTTTGAAGTTTGAAGGTTAACGTCACCACCCAAGCTTACGCAGTTGTTAAGTTTAGACCCACCAAACAAATTGTGCAGTGCTGGAGAGACACATTCATCATCTTCAAGTTGTTCAAATGGATATTGTTTTCCGTGATTGTATTGAGCACCAACAAGGGCATTAGTCTGATAGTTTATTTCCGAGTTGTACAAATTAAATATACTAACACCGAAAGCAGAATTTCCCTCGTATCTGAAAAGCAAAACATAGCCAACACGGATATAGTAACGCTCTAGAAATTCCTGCCAACCTTCCTGAAACCAAACCTTGTTGTCGGCTTTCTTTATTCCTACACGCCAAACATGACCGTCAGGAACAGTGAGAGCGGCAGCAACAGAAAGTTCATCCCTGAACTTCTTAACAAAGTTATCAGGGATCCTCTGCAGGCACCCCAAATCAAGTTAGGCTTATTTATCTGATGAATACTAGAACCGAGATTCAGATGGTTTTAGTGAATAATTTGCAGATGAACTTTCATAAAATTGTGAGCTTAAACCTCATGCTGGGTGAAGAAAACTACTAATTCGTCCTCGTACCAAAAGTAATACTAGCATCAACATGAGAAGTTTGGATCATTTCGAAGAAAAAGAATATGCATCATAACACCTATATACGGTAAGCGTAATCATAACTAAACGAAATCCATACATAATTTTTCAAATGACTAAACATAAAGAAAAGAGAACATATTATATTAAGATATAGACGAACTTTCTTCTCTTGCTCATAAAACACCGTTATGAAATAGCCACAACATTTGATCTATTTGATGGAACTCGCTAGCAGTATAACCCAACGAATGAGAGATGCCAAACAAGTAGATGATGGCCAAAAGATTCCTAATCTAAGTAATATACACCAAGGATGAAGATTGAAATAAAGAACACAGCTTGAATTATCTTGAAAGTTTCAAATTTAGTACAAATTACCTTCTATAAAGTTTGTTTCTTTATCCAAAAGATACCCAAGTAATATAGCCATGTCCTATGAGATCCTTCCTAGAATATGTATTATTCTATATAGATCCTGTTGCACTTCTACTTTTCCGGTTCTAATAGATTTCAATAGTGTTACAAACATGTATTTTACCCAAAATAAACAAGAATCAATCGGCATCGGGTACTCTATTAAATCTGAAAAATCCGAGAATAATGAACTTTATTTCACTGTCGTATATACCTGCTATGTCTTCCTTATTCCCCACAATGCATACAGTAAGATCAAAGCAAATGCATAAAATCTACCAACTTAAAACCCGGTGGATAAGTCCAAGTGTTCAAACTAATAAGCATTCACTCACATGCAGGCGAGATTACGGGAGGTGAACTGAAATGATACATAGAAAATTAATGAAAATTGCACCATTCAACTTCTCTTCATTTATAACCAAACGAAATCCATAGGAGAGAATTATCACAACATTCCAAATGAGAGAAAATTTAGCGCAAATTGAGTTCAGCAAGAAACATTACACTTTCATTTTAATAACAACTTTATAAGACAATCTTTCCTGCAAAATCGAACCTGGAAATTTTAGACTTCTTTCTTCAAGTACAATACCAACACATTCAGATACCTATATATACTAAAATGAAGTAACACACACACACACACATCAAGCATCAACAATTGAGGTCAAAAAGTATCTCCACGGTTTCGAGAAGAGCATCTGCCTGATAAAAAGAACTTTCAAGTGAAAATTGAGATCATGGGTTTACTCTACCTAGTTCATCCAGTAGGCAAACAAACTTCTAGGATCATTTGATCATAATCATATCAAACCAGCTATCAAAACTTAAACTAATTTCTTCAAGTCTCCTTTTTTTTTGTGTGCATAATTCCACCATGTCTTAACCTTCAAATCTCCTCCCCAAATCTCAAATACACACTTCAAAGTTCAAAGCACAAAAAATACAAAAAACCCACAGACCAAAAAATGGAAGGAGAAAAAACATATAACAAAAGCAACTAATCTCCATCATACTCTAATTTTCCAAGACTCTAACTTTGTCCCACAGGAGAACTTCTCCCTGAAATACTAAATCACCCCCAAAAAGGAGGGGGGGGCTTATCTACCTAATCTTGGTCATTAACAATATATGAGTAACCAGATAAAAAAAAGCATAACAAAAACAAGGATTAAAGAGCAATAAGAAGAGTAAAGTAAGAAAAGAAAAGGCTTTTTGGGATTTTACCAGTTCCTTTTCTTGAAGGGTGGTGGAGAGAATAAGCTTATGGAAACAAGGGCGGGGCATTTTGGATAAAAGGTCAGATCATATAATGATGTTGAGTTTCAGTTTGAGTGAGACTTGGGTTTTCTTTTTTGAAATTTCAAAGTGTATTTACTACGTGTATACAATTCTACTCTTTTATCTCTCTCCCAGATTAAAATGAACAACAACAAAAACACAGGAAAAAAAAAAGAGAGAAAACTTTGAGATCTGGGTCTTCCCTTTCTCTTCTGCTTCCGATTCCCTTCTAGTCCAATACTGCTTTTAAAGCTTAAAAAAAAACTAAAATAAAAACCTGGACTTCACCTAAAAGTTAACACAGTTTTATCACATTTGTCGACTCACTCACCCATTCACTCATTTCCCGAGTTATATAACTCGGCTGCTTATATAACTCAGGCACTCTCTGCGTGTCCAACTCATTCCCCTTTGTTTTTTAGTAGTAAAAGTTTTTTTTTTCCTTTTTCACTAATTTCACCAACCGTTAAAAGCCAGACAGTACTAATTATATGGTTAAATGCCTAATTTTGAGCAGATTTTTTTTTACAGATTGTTCATAGAGTATTTTTTTTAAATGTTCCAATAATGGGTTAATTTTTTAATGGGATCGAATAAATGGTATGTAATGTATATAGGTGGTTAATTGTGGGTAACATTCCGAAACCATAATTTAGATTTTAAATTGGTTTTTATGTATCAAATATTCTAATTAATTTAAAATAACATTATTTAAATAATTTAAATATATAAATTATTTTACTAATTAAATATTAAAAAATTTACAAAAATATCAGTTAAACAATCAATTTTTAACAAAAAAAGTAAAAACAATTATCAAACTTACATGCACATTAAATTTGTGAAATAAAATTGTAACCGAACAGAGACAAATATATATTATAATTAAATTTAAACGTATCAATTATCAATTAAATTTGAGCAGATTTTTTAATATTTAAACAGTTATTTAAGAAAATCATCTTCATTTTTTTATAGAATAACACATTCATTTCGATTAAAATATAAAATTGAGTAATATATTTATTTTTTAATATTTTATAAAATCTTAATTGACATTTGAAATTATTTTATTATTATATTTGAATTTTCAAACCAAATTATATTTTCATTTATTAAATAATGATATTTTACGTTAAATTTTGATACCTATTTCACGTTAATTTATAAAAACTTTCACGTTTGCATGATATAATCTCTTATTTAATCCACATTAAAATAGTTGACCCTTTATTTGATCTTTTTAAAAGATCAATTCCTAATATAAACAACCTTCAAAGTCGGCCCTAATTTAAACATTTAGCCTAATTATATAGTGTGTGTGTGTGTTTTTTTTTTGTTTTTTGTTTTGAAAGAGTATATTGCTTTTTTAGTATATAAAACATAGAAAAATTATATTTCATTTATATTCAAAATCACAACGTAAAAGCTTGATCTATTAATTTGAATTTCAACTCAAACCAACATGATTTAAATACAAAAGATCAAAAAATCTAGATCCGTTCAACACAAACCTAAAAATATTTCGAACTAGAAAGTGTATGAGCTCAAAAATGATTTAACCTAAATTAATCTTGAAATAATATAAGCCTAAAGTGATTTAATCTTGAAATTATTAAAACCTGAAATAACTCGAATAAATAAAAAAATGACATGAACTCAAGATGATTTTACCAAAAAATCAGACTAATAAATCCAAATGACTGAAACAAAACAGTGTTTGTACTCTGAATTTAAATAATAAAAATATAAAACAGACACAAATAGAAAGTGAACCAAAATTTTTAGAACCCAATTAATCTGATGCAAAATCATTAGATCTAGTTTTTGAATATTTTAAAGATATTTTTAGAAAAAAAATACTATTTTTTATGAAAAAAATTAAACCTACTAACATTGTTTTTCAATTTTACTTATATATATATTATATTCATTGATACCTAAGAATTCAACCTAAAAATAATTAACTAATTTATTTTTATATATTAATTTTGAATTTTCTTAGCATACGGTAAACATAATATAAAATTAAATAAGGATTTGACAGCTTACCTTAACCTAATAATACTAATATTAGTACCTTGCAGCTTGAATGATATCCGAAATTTAGGCCATGATTAAATATTGTATTCCTTCTTTTAGTAATAAAAAAAACATAGGCATTTAAGTTATTTTACTTGTACATCTTAACAAAATAAATTCAAAAAAATTAAAAATAATTAATATAAGGGTAATTACATTGATAGTGCCTCAACTATTAGTTTCTTATTGTTTTGGTTAGTAACTTTCAAAAGTTCTTGGTAAAAAAACTTTCAAAAGTTATAAATTGATAATTAAAATTATCAAAAGTTGTATTTTGGCCACTCTACCTGTTACCTGCCATTAAGGGATGATGTGACATGTTAACCGAATGGTTCATATACGAATAAAATTGTTGGATTACTATTAGGGATGGAGGTATATGATGCCTAGAGAGCTGTGCCATCTCTAATTTTTTATTAAAAAATATATAATAGGTTTATTACCTATTTGGACCCTAATTTTTATTTCATTTGAACTTTGTCCCTCTCCCTCTCATTTTTATGGTAAATTATAGCTCACCCCCTAATCTTGATTACTCGCTCCATCCATTCGAAGGAGTTGTACTCGATATTAGTGAAGAATCTTACATAATCAATAGATTCAATACCAGCTAAGGCATAATAAATTTTAATCGAAATGGTTCAATTTAATCTATTTCACCCAACTTTGGCTTTACCCTAAATCTTAATATGCAATTCAGCTGCGTAGGCAAAAAGAAGAGAAAGTGGGTCTCTTTGCTATCGCTTTACTTGAAGTCCAACTCACATCATGTGAAGAATAAGGAGATTATTTATCGTTGGGTACTTCTCTAATAAATTTTAAAAATATATTTGCAGAACCGGCTAATAAAGTTTGGGTTAAAAAACTTACAAGTAATGTAAATTTAAATAAATTTTCAAAATCACGATTCGACTTTATTAATAGGCTTGGTTCAAGTAATAAACAGTTTGATATTGTTTAACTAGGTCTCAAGTTTGAAGTTTTTGTATGCAGAAAATCCATCGCTGGAAAACGATCCGGATTAGTCAAGACAAATTTTTAGAACATGAGAGACAAAAAAAAAAATCTCAATTCGGCTTTCGTAGTTTTCAAAGTTCAAACCCTAATCCCAACTTCCATGCTAACCTTTTTTTAGACAAAGATCCACGTGGCCTGCCGATGCAACCGATCTGGCGCGTCCTACGTTACTTCCCATGAATCATGAACTTCAACTAAACCAACAATATTAACAGCCCCCACCATTTGTCTGTACAATCCCAATTCTTTCACATTAACCCCAACACCATCTTTAATTCCTTCTAACCATATTTAGCTTTAGACACAGATTCTGGTATGTTTCTGGTTTATGATTAAACTATACTCGGTTTGATGTTAATCATTTGTTAGTGAAAAGGGTTTTTGTTTTTCTTGTTTGGAATTTTGTATTTGGGGTATTTTCTGTCATTTTTCTTAGTTGTTATCATCGCCAAACAAAGCAATGGAATTCTTTTTCTTTTAAATTCATAAATTTGCAGGGAAAAGGAAAGTGTGCCCATCATGAAGATCACAATGGTGATGATGATGATGATGATGATTGGTGCAATGGCATATGATTCTAATGATGTTTACAGCCCATGTGAGGATGCCAAAGTGCAGAAATCCGATGGATTTACATTTGGTCTTGCGTTTTCAAAGAAGGAATTTTTCTCCTTTCAAAATGTCCAGCTTTCTCCTTGTGACAGCCGTCTTGGCTTGGCCGCTAAAAGTGCTAAATTGGCCGTTTTCAGGCCGAAGGTCGACGAGATTTCTCTTCTTACCATCGACGGCAGCACCCCTGTAAGTTTGAATTCCAATTTCTTTTACATGTGGACTTGTTATCAGTCCAGACACAGAGATTGTTTAGGGCATACAGGTTACAGCTCCTTGTTTATGCATTGATGTCTTGTCTTATACTTTGATCTTTATTGCAATAATTTTACACAATTATGACAAGATTTACAACGTGTTTTGGTGATTGTGAACGATTATGTTTTGGGGTTTCCAGCTTCAAGCTGGTGGATACATGGTCGCATTTGCAGGAAGGAAATATGCAGCCAGATCATTGCCTGTAATGGTTGCCGATAACAACAACACCATTACTAGTTTCACTTTGGTAAAACTCTCATCATAAATAAATTATATATCGGTTTATCTTTACTATGTTAAAATTCGAGATTTACATGTTAAGTGTGGGTGTTTTTGTTGTCAATTCGGACTTACATGTAACATTATAAAAGTTGAAAAAAGAAGGCTTAATTGCATAGAATGTTCCAAACTATTGCTTAGATGCTAAAGTAGTCTCCAAACTTCAAAACGTTCTGAATTGAATACTCAAAGTATCAGTGTTGTCAACCTCGTTGTTGAGGTGTTAATACTAGTTTGAACATGAGTTGGAGCGTATTTAAAATGCATAGACTAAATTGTAAATACATGTGTATCTATTGTATGTATAGCTTGGATATTAGAGGACTTGATTGATATGATACTGGTACTTTTAGGGACTCCATTAGAATATATAAAGGTTTGAAGACCAATTTAGAGTGCGGACCATAAGTTTGAGAATGTTTGGTGTAAATAACCCAACAGAACATCATAAAGGTAGAGAGTTAAATCCCAAGTATCAACATAGTGGAAGTACTAAAATCGAAATTATACCTTATTTGATAAGATCACATATCTTGTTGTTCTGATTCCATAGGTTCTGGAATTCCAGAAAGGAAGACTACAAAATCTGTTCTGGAAAAGTTCGGGTTGTGAAACATGCTCAGGGCCGTCAGCTACATGTCTGAATGAACAATATTGTGCCCGACCAACCTCAAAATGTGGGACACATTGGTGCAGTTTGGGCATACAGTTGGCATTCTCTGGGACAGACAAGAACCTTGAAGCTCTCAATTCATGGTACGAAGTTAGCAAACTCCGACAAAAGTCGCTCTATGGACTCTACGAGGATCTGCGCGACAAGTTGTTTTAGTTCTAACAACTCTAGTTAATATAACTGGTTTGTGTTTGAACTCGCGAGCTAACTGGGCCGAGTTGATTGCGACTCAAAACTATGGCTTTGCTTCACGCGAGAAAGTGATTTGGATTTGGCCGTTTTCTGTCCTTGATTTAAAATGTTCATGAATTGGATTCGGTGGATATTGAACTGATTAACATTGTTTATTTTCAAGAAAGTTAAAGGTTTCGACTCAAATGTTTATACTGGCTAAAAAAACACTTTAGATGTTTATTTGATTTTTTTTAAAAAAATAAATTTTTTAATGTACAATTACAATGAACAAACAGTACATATCCATACAAATATACTTAAATTTTTTTTTGATTATATACAAATAGACAGACTTATAAAATGCGAAAAACCCTAGATTTCTCGTCCTCCCAAATTTTCCCTCTGTTCACAAATCACAACGTTTGCTTTGCTCGATTGCTTGCTTCAGTGGTGGGCTTTCCCTATTGATCTTCTTCGAAGGTCTTCGTTTTCGATTTGGTCTGGCTGTGGATCTTTTTGTGAGTGAGGTTTCTTTGGTTTTCGGTCGTGGATGTGCTGGAGGGCTCTGATTTTTCTGATTGTCAATTTGTGGGGTCTCGATTTTCTCGGTCGTTGTTGTGCTTCCGCTTCCTTTTCTCTGCGGCGGTCGGCTCTTTGGTGGCGGTGCTTCGACTGGTTAGGTCCGTGTTCCTTTCCCCTTCTTCTCTTCCTCCATGGTTTGATTTCTCTGCTTTTCTGACATTGCTGGTCAGTTTTGCATTTCATCCTTCTTGCTCTGGTTTTCTGGTGTGCCTCTTTGGGGTTTCTCTTGTTTCTTTATCGCTCTGATGGCGATCTTCGCTTGGAATATTCGGGGTTTCAGAAGTCCCGACAAAATCAGAGCCTTAAAGGACTATTTGTTTAAGCTTAAGCCTGAACTTATCTTCTTTAGTGAAACTAAGAAAAAAATTTCTTATCTGTTGAAGCTTAAGAATAAAAACAGATTCTCTAAGAGCTTCTATATCGACCCTCGGGCTCGGGGAATGGCAGAAGGCCTAGCTTTATGGTGGACGGTCGAGGTTAACATTACTATTCTGAAAGAATCGCCAAACTTTATAGACGCTATGGTTTCTCTAAAAGGAAAAGACCTTTGGTTATGTACTTTCCTTTATGCCCCCCCCCCCCCCCACATAAGGAAGAAAAACAGAGATTTTGGTCGAACTTATCAAGGCTTAGGAATGAATCTGATGCCTGTTGGTGTATTATAGGGGACCTCAATATTGTCTCCAACCAGGATGAAAAAGAGGGAGGGGCTCATGTCAACATATCCCAAGTAGGCTGGTTGCTTGATTTTATGGACGATTCCAATATAGTGGATCTCCCAATTAAGGGAGGTGATTTCACATGGTCTAACATGAGATGCAATCTAAATGCTATAGTGAAAAGGCTTGACAAAATCATTGTTTCTAATAACTGGACCTTATCTTTCCCTAAGGCTATTGGTATTCTAGAAGCTGTTGCAGTCTCGGATCACAATCTGATTGTGCTTCTTATGGAAGGTTTGAAAAAAAGAAGAAGGAAAAGAGATTTCTTATGGAAGGTTTGAAAAAAAAAGAAGGAAAAGAGATTTCAAATTTGAATCTCGATGGCTTCTTGCCGATGAATGTTCTTCAAATGTCAAGGAGGCGTGGGCCGAAAATGTGGCCATTTTTGGACAAAATCAGCTTGTGAAGAAGTTGAAAATTACAAGGGTTAAACTCATTAAATGGAGCAAAATAAAATATGGGAAGACCCGTCAAACCATCGAAGATCTCAAAACCCGTTTGCTTAAACTACAATATGTCCCTCTCTCTCACTGACATCTCCAAAGAGAGAGCAAGAATCAACTGAATTAATTATGGTGATAAAACACAAAGTTTTTCACGCCACCACTATTCAAAGACAACGTCAGAATGCAATTATCAGAATTAAGGACAACTCGGGTCGGTGGATTGAGGATGAACAGTCAATTTGCTCTTTTATCCAAAACCACTTCCAACAAGTCTATTCTAAAGACGAGGCAATCGATGTGGAAGAAATTTAAGATCTTATTCCTCGATCCGTTACTCCTGATATGAACTCATCCTTAAGTAAGGTGGTTTCAGAAGAGGAAATTAAACAAGCTGTCTTTGAATTGGGAGCCTTGAAATCTCTAGGACCGGATGGTTTTTTGGGCATCTTTTATCAAACTTTTTGGGATACTGTGAAAACCGAAATGATCTCGACTGTTAAAAACTTCTTCTCCTCGGGTGTCTTGGATTCTTTAATAAACAAAACAAATATTGTCCTTATCCCGAAGAAAAGGAACCTTTCAGAAGTTAATAATTTCCGCTCGATAAGTTTACGTAATTTCTCCTTAAAGGTTATTACAAAAATTCTTGCATCTCGATTGAAAGCGTTCCTCCCTGACATTATCCCCGTTTTTCAATGGCCGCTTAATCTATGAGAATATTATTTTGGCACATGAGGCCTTCCATGCGATGAAGAAAAAAAGAAAGAAAGGGAACCGCTGGAATTATAGCTCTCAAAATTAACTTTGAAAAGGCTTACGACAAAGTCGATTAGAACGTTCTTCATCTCCTTATGAGCAAGATGAGATTTTGCGATTGGTGGATTAGTAGGGTGATGACTTGTGTCTACTATTTTTTTCGCCTTAATGATAAATGGGGAGCGTCAAAGGGACTTTATTCCAAGTCGAGAACTTAGACAGGGAGACCCCCACTCTCTTTTCATGTTATTGTTGGTTTCAAATTTTTTCTCTTGGCTTGTTGAAAGAGAGTTGATGAATGAAGATCTTCATGGCTTCAGAATTGGTCGAAGATGCCCGGTTTTAAGCCACCTTCTCTTTGCTTACGACTGTGTTTTTTTCTAAAGCTTGCGAATCTGACTGTGCCTCAATTGACAGAATTCTCAAAGGTTTCCAACTGGCCACGGGTCAAGCAATAAATTGCAAAAAAATCTTCAATCTTCTTCTCTCCTAATACTAGCCAACCCTTATCCTCTAAAGTTCTCCAGTCTCTCGACTTTGGCAAAATGGAGGAAGGGAGCTTTTATTTGGGGTTACCTACGACTTAGGAGAGAAATAAAAAAGGAACCCTCAGTTTCATCCTTGAAAAGGTGAAAAGAAAGTTACAAGGGTGGAAAGTAAGTTTGTTATCTCAAGCGGGTAAGGAGATTCTTATTAAAGATGTTGCTATGGTTATCCCTACCTATGTTATGCAATGTTTTTGTCTCCCGGTCACCTTTTGTGATGAAACCACTTCTATTATCGAGAAGTTCTGGTGGAATGGTTCTCAAGACAAAGACCGTGGCATACATTGATTGAGTTGGATAAGCTATGCAAAGCAAAAAAATTTTTGGTGGCATGGGCTTTCGAGATTCGGGATCTTTTAATATGGCTCTTGTCGCAAAAGAATCTTGGAGAATTTTCAAGCATCCCCAATCTCTTCTTGCTCGTGTTCTCAAAGGGATTTATTTTCCTAGTGGCAATATCTTTCTTGCTCCCAAAGAGCGTAATCCCTCTTGGGCTTGGTCGAGTATTCATGATGATCTCTAATTTATCCGAGATGGCTCATTATGGCGAGTTGGTAATGGAACTAATATCTCAATCTGGGAAGATAAATGGATTCCTTCTTTTCCCTCGTATAAAGTCTCTTCAACGATCCCTGCAAATTGTCACTTGTTCAGGGTGGCAAATCTTATCGATGCCGATCAAAGACAATGGTGTCACTGCAAACTCTCTAGCTTTTCTGATGTGAGTGAGATCAATGCGATTTCTTCTATTCCTATTTGGGGTCCTTTTATTAAATACGAGTTGGTGTGGTCTTTCACTAAGAATGAGGATTATTCAGTCAAGTCTGGTTACCACTATGCTTTCTCGACTAAACAAGTTTCTCCTCCGGCCACCTCCAGTGACGACTTGAACTCTGATCATGATCTTTGGAAATCTGTTTGTGTAAGATATTGAGATGGACAAAAAAGTTTTCCTTGATTTAATTCTGTCGAATAGGGGCCTTTATATAGGCTACAAGAGTTGGAATTAGACTAATAATAAAACTCCTATGTTAGGTAAAACTCTTACCAAGATAAGGCTAACTTATAGTAGGACTCTAGGACTCCTAGTTAATCTATACAAGAGTAGAGATAAAGTTAAAGTCCTAATACAATTAAACTATGTATATACAAATCTGCAGGAAGAAAGAATTAAATATTAGAGTCCTAGAAAGAATTAAATATTAGAGTCCTAATCGGCAAGTATATTCCTACACTCCCCCTCAAGCTGGCTTATATGCATTGTATATGCCCAGCTTGGAAATAAACGTAGTAAATGTTGCTGGAGGCAAAGCTTTTGTGAGTAGATCAGCGAGTTGGCTAGCAGATGGTACGTATGATAGTCGAGCAGTCCCATTCTTGACTTTTTCCGCAATAAAGTGCCTATCAACTTCAACATGTTTGGTACGATCATGTTGAACTGGGTTCTTAGCAATTTTTATAGCAGATTGGTTATCACTAAGAATCTCAAAATCGATAAGCATTCCGAGGGTCCACTTCATTGAGAAGTTTAAGAAGCCAAAGGCCTTCACACATGCCTTGGGCTAGTGCTCGAAATTCAGCTTCTGCACTACTTCGAGAAATGACATGTTGTTTCTTACTCTTCCATGTCACAAGATTACCCCAAACAAAGGAACAATACCCAGTTGTGGATCTTCGATCTGTCAAATTTCCAGCCCAACTCGAGTCTGTATAGATCTTAACAGATCTGTCAGTACCTTTCCGAAAAATTAAGCCATGTCCGGGCGTCTTTTTGAGATATTTGAGGACTCGATAAGCTGCTGCCATATGCTCTTCAGTGGGGCTGCTCATATGCTGACTTAAAACATTAACATAGAATGTTATATCAGGCCGAGTAAGGGATAAATAAATGAGTTTCCCAACAAGCCTCTGAAATCTTTCTTTATCTCGAAGAGGAGGAGCTGCCGAGTTGAATGAAAGATTAGCATCCACAGGAGTATCGACTGGTTTGCATCCAAGTAAACCAGCTTCTTGGAGAAGATCAAGCACATATTTCCGTTGATTAATGACTAATCCTTGCTGAGATCGAGCTACTTCCATTCCCAAGAAGTACCGAAGTTTGCCCATGTCCTTAGTCTCAAACTCCCTCTGAAGTGTTTGTTTGAGTTTAGAAATTTCTGCTTCATCATCTCCGGTGATGATAATGTCATCGACATAGACAAGTAGAAGGACCTTTTTCCCGTTCGAGCATGCTTTAAAGAAGAGTGTGTGATCAGCAAGGGATTGATTGTATCCACTTTTGAGGATAACCATAGTAAATCTTTCGAACCAGGCCCGCGGAGATTGTTTAAGGCCATATAAAGACCGATTCAATTTACACACTTTCTTTGCTCCTCCAAAAGCTTGAAGTCCGAGAGGAATCTTCATATAAACTTCTTCAGCAAGATGCCCATTGAGAAAGGCATTTTTGACATCAAGTTGATGTAGGTTCCAATCAAGATTGACAGCAATGCTAAGAAGAACTCTGACAGTATTAAGTTTGGCTATTGGTGCAAAAGTCTCGGTAAAATCAATGCCATGAGTCTGTGTGAAACCTTTAGCCACTAACCGTGCCTTATATCGCTGAATACTCCCATTTGAATTATATTTGATCACAAATATCCATTTGCATCCGACAGCTTTCTTCCCGGAAGGTAAATCAGTAATCGTCCAAGTAGCAGTTTTTTCAAGTGCCGAGAGTTCTTCTTGGACAGCTCTCTTCCACCGTGGATCACTAAGAGCTTCATCAATATCTTTAGGAATTTTGTGCGCATCAAGGCTAGCTGTAAATGCTTGAAAAGAGGGCATGAGAGAAGAGTAACCAACAAACTTTTGTATAGGATGCTTAGTACATGTTCGAACTCCTTTACGAATGGCAATAGGTAAATCATCTAAATTCTGTGAAGAATGCTTACTTGTCTCATTATTATGGGCTGCTGAATTCATATCCAATTCTTGGCGCGTAGTAGATTGCAAGATGAACTCAGGGATACGTTTTCGTCGGTTATAAACATGAACAATAGGTGGGACAGAAGTTGTGGACTGTTTTGTGACAGTTTCGGGTGATAGATCATGCTCGGAAGAAGAAGGAGTGGGCTGTTCTGGCTGTTGTAAAGAAGGCGACAAATTTGATTGTGGGAAGGACAAGGAAGGTGTTATTACCTCGGAAAGTGGCGAGAGAGGTTGAGAAGACTCCCCCTGAGCTCTGGTAGGTTGGAAGTAAGGCTCATGTTCAAGAAAAGTCAGGTCCATAGTGACAAAATATTTCTTGGAGGGAGGGTGAAAAACTTTATACCCTTTTTTCCTGGAGGAATACCCAACAAACACACATTTAATAGCTCGGGGTTCAAGTTTGGATTTGTTTGGTTTATGATTGTGAATGAAAGTAGTACAACCAAACATTTTTAGAGGAAGAATAGAATAAATAGGTTTGAAACTAGGGTAATACTTCAAGAACAAAGATTGAGGTGATTTAAAGGCAAGAACCTTACTGGGTATTCGGTTGATAAGATAAGTCGCAGTCAATAAAGCTTCACCCCAAAGATAATGAGGAACATGAGTAGTAAAAAGAAGGGCTCGGGTTACCTCAAGAAGATGACGGTTTTTTCTCTCGGCAATACCATTTTGTTGAGGGGTGTCAACACATGAACTAAGTTGAACAATCCCATGTTTGTGAAAGAATGATCCCAAAGAGTGAGCAAAATATTCCCTACCATTGTCAGAATGAAACTGTTGTATTCGGGTATGAAATTGGGTTAGAACCATATTATAGAATTGTTCAAAGATGACAGGAGTATCAGATTTTTCTCGCATAAGAAAGGTCCAAGTAAGGCGAGTATGATCATCAATAAATGTAATAAACCACTTACACTGGTTCGCATTTTGTATCCGAGAAGGTCCCCAAATATCACTATGAATCAAAGAGAAGGGATGCGAGGGTTTGTATTTAGACGGAGGATAAGGTTTCTTAGTGTGTTTCGCAATAGAGCATACATCACAATGAAATAAACTTGGTTTTGTATTAATAAACAATGAAGGCTGAAGTTTAGCAAGATAATAAAAACTGGGATGACCTAAACGATTGTGCCATAACATAACAAAATTTAAATGCGAAACAGTAACTAATGTGGGAGAACTTTGAGAGAGAACGTAGAGCCCATTTTGCAACCTAGCTGCACCAATCCTCTTCTGTGAATTCAGTGCCTGCAAAGTACAACCAGAAGCATTAAAATAGCAATTGAAATTCTTGGATAATTTGCTCATAGAAATGAGATTAAATGTGAGATTAGGAACAAAGAGAGTATCCTCAAGGATTAAGTTATCCACTTGAATAGACCCACGACCTGTGATCTGAGAAATAGTCCCATCAGCAGTTCGAATACTCGTACCAGTTGTCGGTTGAAAGGTAGAAAAGAGACTACGATCCCCAGTCATATGATCGGAGGCACCAGAATCCAGAATCCAAATTGGAGTGATTTTGGAAGTAGTAAGAGCAGAGGAGAGAGGATTACCTTCTTGTTCTGCAACAGTTAAATGAGCCTCACGAGTTCCTTGAAATTTCTCAAACAATTTCTGGATCTCCATCATCTGATCTTTAGTGAATCGGATACCAGAAGATGAAGATTTGGAGGGAGCTCGACTAGAATGAGAGGTCTCTTTTTCATGCTTGGATTTCCAATCACTTGGCTTTCCGTGAATCTTCCAACATTTATCAATGTGATGTCCATGTTTGTTACAATGGTTGCACCATGGCCTCCATGTCTTGGAAGAGGACGATTTTTGTGTGACAAGGGCAGACTCCGGATAAGAAGATGCAGCAGGCATAAGAAGGCGTCGACTCTCTTCTTGTCGGACATTAGAGAACACTTCTTGAATAGATGGAAGTGGAGATGTCCCAATCATCCTACCTCGTACCTCGTCAAAGGATGAATTAAGCCCATAAAGAAACTGAAAGATTCGTTTCTTGGAGATGGCTTGCTGATATAGAACATAATCTTCTGGATCTACCCATCCAATCTCTTCGTAGAGATCAAGTTGTTGCCAGATAGAATTTAGAGTATGATAGTATAGAGTGACAGACATATCTTCTTGTTTCAGGGAGAATGCTTGACTCTCTAACCGGAATAACTCGGAGTTATTCTTACTGACGTCTGGTGCCATGGAATTTAAGAGCCACGTCTTGACGGTATTATCCTCTCTTTGCCATTTGGAGAACTCAACGGCCGAGGAAGCAGCTGGTTGCTTTATATCCCCTGTAACATACCCAACTTTCTCACGCCCGGAGAGAAAAATCTTCACAGATTGCGACCATTCGAGGTAATTGTGGCCATGTAACCGATGGTGAGTAATAGTAAGGTTTGCAGAATCATCAATGGAGGATGAAATTTCAAGGGCTGAAGTGACGGAAGAGGAATTTGAGTTCGTCATGTGGGAAAGGTAGGACAGAAATAAACGAGGAAGAATAAAAAAATCTGTCGAAAAAATTCTGAGAGAGGAAGAAAAAAAAACAGAAAAAAAAACTGCCAGGAATGTAATTTAGTCTGATACCATGTAAGATATTGAGATGGACAGAAAAGTTTTCCTTGATTTAATTCTGTCGAATAGGGGCCTTTATATAGGCTACAAGAGTTGAAATTAGACTAATAATAAAACTCCTATGTTAGGTAAAACTCTTACCAAGATAAGGCTAACTTATAGTAGGACTCTAGGACTCCTAGTTAATCTATACAAGAGTAGAGATAAAGTTAAAGTCCTAATACAATTAAACTATGTATATACAAATCTGCAGGAAGAAAGAATTAAATATTAGAGTCCTAGAAAGAATTAAATATTAGAGTCCTAATCGGCAAGTATATTCCTACAGTTTGGAACCTTAATGTCCCTCCTAAGATAGTCATAATATTGTTCCAACTAAAGGTATCATTTCTTCTCGCTTTCATGGTAAGTTCGTTGCCGAATCTTCTTGCCCAAGATGTGGAGATTGTTAGGAAAGCTTGGAACACTTGGTCTCTTTTTGCCCTTTCGCTCAAGCAGTTTGCAGAATTTATGGTTTTGGATATTCTCCGGATCGTCGTGGCTTCTCAGGCTTTGCCATATGGTGGGAAAAACTCTTTGTACTCAACGATAAAGGTTTGTTTTCGGATGGCCTTGATTTGATTGCTTTCCTCTGCTGGAGTATTTGGAAAGCTGGAAATGGCTTTGTTTTTTGCTATCTCGAATTCTCCTTTGGACATCTGGAACCGAGCCAACGCTGTGTATCAGGAATTCTTGTCTTGCCTCATGGCCTTAGCCTCGTCAAGTTCGAACTGTATCTCATCGGCGATCCATACCGTCGCACGGACTTGGATCCCTCCGATGCATGACTTCTTGAAGATAAATTGTGATGCTGCGTTTGATCATCTCTCAAGAAAAACGAGCGATGCTTGTATCGCTCGTGATATTTCAGGTTGTATGCTTGGTGGTGATACCCTGTTTTTTCCTCCCCGTCTACTTTAGTTGCTGAAGCTGTTGCGTTACGTTTGGGCACCCTTTTTGCTTTGAATGCTGGTTGGGACAAGGTTGTCTTTGAATATGATAACAGGGGCCGTTATCTCCCGCCTTAACTCCAAATTGTTCATCGCGTGGGAGTCAGCTGCAGTTGAGGAAGACATTGCTACCCTTACTGCTTCTTTTTCTTGTTTTTCTTTTTGCTTCGCTAATCGCTCTTATAATAGGGTTGCAGATTGGGTGGTGAAAGCATGTCTTAAGGGGGGTCTGTCCTCTTGATTGGCAAGTTAATCCCCCTACTGAGCTCTGTCGTTTATTATAATTACGTTTTTTTTGAATGAAATGCTCTATTTATCTTTCAAAAAAATAGACAGACTTATAATCAAAATATTACCAAATCTAGATCATAATAAAATATAAAAATGATACACATAATAAAATTTAAACCAAAATAAAATCTGGACTAAATAATATATTTAACTTTAACAATAAATTAAAAAGGCTACTGTTATTGGTTGCAACATCCAAATTGTCAATTCTTTTATTGGCTTTATGATTGTTTTAGCCAAAATAAAATGGCTTAACACACATTTTGTCGCCCAACGTTTATCACCTTTCTTAATTTAATATTTAATGTATTTTTGAGCTCTTATGCCCCCTAATGTTTGAGTCGTTATCCATATTGCCCAAAAATATTAACACCGTTAAATAAAAAAATATTGACAAATCATATAACGCTACATTAGTTTATATATATTAATTTTCGGTTAAAATTTTAAAAATAATATTAAAAATAAATTAAGATAATAAAATATTCATTAAATAAAATATTATTTCCCAAAATAAAAACTCTAGACATCCACACCTTTTCCCAACCGCCGCCCCAACCAACCCATCCTCCCTCAAGTGTGCTGGCCACCACCGTAACTTTCATCACTGGTTTTTCATCTTCATCTCCCATCCAAACACCATAGCCCACTTGAATTTACAGCTCCTTAAAAAAGTTAAAAACCAATAATTGAATTTGTCCAAAAATCAATCTAAAACCTTTAAATCCCCAACCTATCAAAAAACATAGAATTAGGACAATATAACAAAAATCCAAAGTCAGTAAGTTGAAAGATTGAATTACAAACCTTGGAAGTCTTCTCGAGAAGCAAGATCCCGGAATTAGTTTTGAAACGAGGGATTATTTTCTCGACCAAAACGCGGTTAAATGAAGGAATCAACCTCTTTGCCATATCGTTTGTTTTGATAGAAATGGGAATGAAATGAACTGTGCTTTCTGCGATGGAATTGGCTGATGGAGAATGAATTTGAAGGGGCAAATGGGAGGAGTAGTATCTTCATCGTTCTAACTCCAATCTCCCATACTTGCTTGAATTTACATCTTTTAGAAAACTCAAAAATCAACAACTGGACTCGTTCAAAAATCAACCCAAAAATACCCATGAGAAAACAGACGACAAGTGGTGGCGGTGGCAGTGTTACAGGCGACAGTGGCGTTGGGGAATGGGGGTTGGAGAGGATATAGATTATGGGGCTATTTTAGGGAAATCATATATTATATTATATTATATTATATTTTTATTTAATTTTAATATTAATTCCAAAAATAAAAATAAAGAAAATGACGTGGTCAATAAATTTTTAATTTAACGGTGTTAAATTTTTTGGGCCATCTTAAATAACGTCGTAAACTTTAAGGGGCAAAAGAGCCTTAAAATACGTTAAGTATCAAATTAAAAATATGATAAACGTTTAAGGGTAAAATGTGCATTAAGCCAAATAAAATCTTAATATACATATTATTTTTCTATTTCGAATAAAAAATAATTAATCAATATTCTCGCATCACATCACGGTGAACATTTTACCGTAACCTAGACATACGAGTTCAGGAGCCTTATAATCGTTGAACTCCGAACCAAGAAGTTAGAATATTTGAAGAAAAAAGGAATGTACCGCCTAAGCAACGAGAACATTACAGGAACAAAAGCTTCTCTTTCGCTAAACTTTCCTTTGCCCTCTCACCAACTCTAAAAATTTGTTTTGTTTCTTTTTAGTCGATCATTAACCGTTAATAGTCATGTTTATTTTTTCTCCCACAAAAATCCTTCAAAATATTTATGGACCCGCCACTGGTTTTTCCACTATCGTTTTTACTTCTCTGTTTTTACTTTTTTCCCCTCTCCTCGAATTTGTTTGCTTTGAGTGTTGATCTGGTTTGCTTCGACCTATTTACGGTTGTTGTACAAGTGTCCGACTCCTTTTTCTACTGCTCTGACATTTGGTTTTCATGGATCTGGTGGACCCATTATTGGTCTTGACCTCGACGTTGATCCTTCTCTTGAGGTGTCTTCCACCGCTTGCAATAGTTTTCGTTGCTGCTTAAGTTGCTTTCTCAGTGCTATGTTTTCGTAGTTCTGATCTGGGTTGGGTTTCTTTTATTTTCTTAAACAATAAGCCGACATTCATTCAAGAACAAACATAAACAAACAAACAAACAAAGAAGAAAAACAGGGGGAAGGAGAGAGCAACAACGAACAACAAGGAACAAACTAGAAACAAGAGCAAACCGAAAAAGCGTAACAATAAAAAAACACTACAAAAGAAGGGTGGAACAACAACTCCCAAACATGAGAGAGAGCCAATTCTGCCGAGGAGCTGAAGACACCAAGCCAGCTGCCGCTGTTGAGCCTGCATGTCATGTAACCCCATTGACCCGGCCTAGCCGATAGACCGAACCGAGCATGTCACACGGGGAATATTAAATTAAACCGAGAAGGTTTACCTCAATAAACAACCTTTTTTTTCTTTTTTATCTTATCTAGACGCAACTTAGGTTCCTATGCATGTACACAAGCAGCGGGTAAGACAACATCACAAACACTAATAGATTAAAATCGATTGCGAGTTTAAGGACCATTTTGCAATTTCGATAACTTGTGAGGATTATTATCAAATTCGGATTACTAACCTTTTAATTAGGTTCATTACATTCTTCACTGTAATAACTCAACTCAAGACGACCATTAGAACTCATTTGATTTCACACAAAACTACCAGGGACCAAATCGTAAAGATTCAAATCATTCAAAGACAATTTCTAACTAAATTTAACGATCAACGTATCGATACCCTTATACACCCCCGACGATCAAGCTTCCCAGGATCTGCATCTCAAGACCGTACCGTTACGCTAGGGCACCGTAGCGATACACCCTCGACCAGTGGCTAAAAAGGGTATCGATACGACCCCGTGTATCGGTACACCCCTCTCATTTATGAAGGCCGTATCGATACACCATGATGTGTATCAATACACCTCAGTCTGCAAATGCCCAAAATGCAAGTTTGGCACTCCAAAACCATCTCGAACCATTCCAAAATTTATATAAGCAGGCTTACAACTCAATTTCACATCAATACACAAGGATACATGGCAGATGCATCGTCAAAGCATCACTAACAACATTATTAAGGACTAAATGCATGCTTCCTAAGAAAAATCAAGCACCAAAAGATCATTTCACAAAACCATGCATCAACCAACATCTAAAGGCCATTTACAAACCAATAAAGCGTAACAATCATGTGCTAAACCAGAAAAATACCAAAACATCCAAGATTTTTAGCATTGGACATCCCCTTGCCCTTATTACACTAATTCAAAATCTCGACATACTTTTAACGAAGTCTCTTAGAAAGATCCCTTGTAGTGGCTGCCTCCAACACCTAATTATCTACATTGGTGACCAAAGAGAGCATAAGCAACAAGCTTAGTGGGGATTGCTCAAAACCAAAAGTGTCATCAATGCACAAAACCATTTTTTATTCTTTTCAAAACCATCATGCCTCATTTGACAAACCATGCACTTTATAACCAAAATCAACATACTAGACATCATGCAACATGATTCATATAATTTCCAGCAATTAAACCATTACTACACCAATTTCAAGCCTTCCAAGCATAAATACCATTATGCTAAGCTTAGGACAAAACATGCATTTTTCATAATGTGCATCAACAATATTTTCCATGACATTTCATTCCATTATATTGGCTCACAAGTGATAAACAACATTCTCAAAACATATCAGATACACTGATGATCAAGAGTTGTTCCACACCCTTCATACACTCTACCGACATCTCAAGGTTCACACACGGGAGCAACCCTCCACCGTTGTGACACCCGTGGTGGAGTATTCGGTACAATCACAACCCCTCAACACCACTCATCGGTAGATGTATAGTCCACTAACGAGAGACGGGACTCACACACAAGGTTCACACTTGGGAGCTACCCTCAACTGTTGCAACCTTAAACAATCCTCAATCGTTAGGGTACATGGATGGAGTTTTCGGTACAATCACAACCCCTCAACATCCAAGGCGACTTGTTTATAGTGCACTCAATCCTATAGCTGACTAACTATATCCGATTTCATTTCTAAACACTTTATTCAACATCACTTGCCAATATAATCCATAATTCAAGCATACCTCATTGTTTTTACAAAGCATTCATGATAAGCCATAACTCAAGCATTAAACCATGCTTCAAACTCATGCATCAACACATGCATACAAGGATCACTTACCTAGTGCATCCTTAAACCACATGGCATCATCAAACACATTTTATATACTCATAACATGCTTTAAAACAGTAGGTAAATGCAATTAAACCAAGTGCAACCAAAGGCTCAACCTAGCACAATCAGGGGGAGAAATTCACTTTACTTACTTCCGAACTTAGTAAAGCATTTCAAGCTCTTACTAAGTTCCCAGAACCTTTTCTAAAACGTTTCCATACTAGAAAATTAGTTTCCCACTCATCGATGCCCAAATCACCCGTCCGAAGCCTCCAAAGTAACCTCGTTTAATTCCGGAACACCATCCCTTGTTTTCAACACATTAAAACATAGGTTCAATGCATTAAAATGCATCCAAAACACTAGCACTCAAAAGGAAACCCGCAGCCCTACTCTAAAGCATCAATTTACCCAATCGATACAACCGAAAATTCAATCGATTGATCTCTAAACTCAACCCAGCCATCTACCAACACATCCAACACTTTTTAAGCATCAATCAACATCCAAAAGCAACCTAAAACCATCCTTATACCCCCAACAACTCAGATTTCACATTACACCCCAAAAACCCAACTATAAACACCTTAAAATCCAAGGATCTCAAGGATTTCGGGATTAACATGATTAAGACTCTATCTCAACATCATAAACCTTTCAAAAACTCATTTAGAAACCATCTCAAACATATCAAAACAAGAATCCTCCGAAAATCTCATTAAAACCATCTTTTCTAATAAGATTTCACCATTTTATCATACAAATAACAAAACCTCAATTAAAAACATGAATAAAGAGTCAAATATCTTTGGAATTTCATTAAAGAACATAGATTAGAGGGTTAGCATGAATTTTACCTCCAATCCTTGCTTCTCTTCTAATTTGGCAAGTTTAGCGTCAAAGAAACTTGAAGAAAAATGAGAGAAATCACCAAGGAGAAGTTGAAAATCAAGAGAGGAAAAGAAAGTGAATGAAATCTGAAAATTGAGAGAAAATTGAGAGTGCTTGGCTGAAGTGAAATGATCGTCAATTTTCTCTTAACCAATTTAACAACCTTTTTAATTAAATTAATTAAAGCCATTTTAATATTTAATAAAACATTTAAAACACATGCCAAATTAGAGAAAAGACTTAATTTCCAATTAGCTCCCTAAAGATTCTAAGATTTTGACTCTTCTCGAAAAACAAACCTTTTTCTCAACTTTAAAACTTTACATTTTGGTCACTGCCCAAAATGTATACTTTCAAAAACCCATTTTGCAAAATTGATTTAACCAACCTCTTAAATATCATTTTAGAGGATTTTAGGAATCTTTATCATATTTTATTCCCATCCCAAACCTTGATTTCCCTAAACATCCTTTTAATGATTCGAACAACCGACTAGCGGTCCCACCGGCCTAACTCAACTCACAAAACATCTAGGCCCAAAAACTGGGGGGTTACATGTCAATTCTGAAGGTGCAAAAGATGTAGCACTAGAGGTGATGTAGGAAGAGATCCAAACCGAGACATTGTGAGATCCAAAGTGAGACATCGTGGAAGATCTAGAAGCAACGATGTCATGAGGAGTGTAGAGCGTTAGGGTGTTCTCTATTTATGAGCGCAAGTGCACACTCCTATTAAGTTATAGTATATAAGATATCGTCTCCCACATGGATTGGACATCTTGATTCGAATTGTTGTTCCTGCACAAGTAAGTTATTTGTTGAGAAGAAAAGTAAAATAAAAACACAAGTAATTAAAAAGGAAGTAATAAGGTTGATAGAGAGGGCAGGGTTATGCTAATGTTTAGTGTGAAACTGCGTTGAATAAGTTAAGTTGTTTTGCGCTGCCACGATCTGCTGCCTTGGCGGGTAATGGCGGATTGAGGCGACAACAACTTTCGCTGCCACGGTGGCACTCTGCTCTAGCAAATTTCGTTGTCCTGGCAGGTGAGATGGAGAGAAGTCTCGACGGCAAGTCTGTTAGATACTCCAAGTTCAGCGAAACAATTCTGAAGTGATCCTACCTATGTTTAGGCTAGGATTCCGTTGCTCGTGATGTAGGCAATACCTAGCAATCTCAGCGTAAACCTAACTCAGACAGTCAACGTTTGGTTGCTCTTTTTAGCCGCTGAAATTCTAACTTATGTCTAAGCTAAATTAGTCAACACCTCGTCATGATGAGACCGTGCTTAATTTTTTCGTGAGTTTGACACTGCCGTGCCCAACAAATGTATTCTTCAACTGGACTTTTAGAACTAATTGAAGGAAGTGAAGTACATGAATTAAGCAAACTAAGAGTATTTTATTGCAAAAACAAACTTGAAAACCTAAACAACCATTCTCACAACTAATTACAACATAACCCAAACCTAAAGAGAGATTTAGAACATGTCGGCGACAATAAAACCTAAGCTATGCCTAAGGAAAACTTGTATAGTGTTTTAGGTGTTCTCTATTTATGAGCACAAGTGCACACTCTTGTCAAGTTATAGTATAAAAGATATCGTCTCCCACAGGGACTGGAGCAGCTACTATGAGTGTTTTCCAGCATAAGGAAATAGTAAATGCACAATTAAATTTCTGAATAAAGAAAAACATAAAAGTAAAAACACAAATAATTTAATATAGTGATAGGGAGAGATGAGGATGATAGATTGGGCCAGGTAGTTGTAGCTCAGTAGTGTGCAGACTGCGTTGTAAAGCTTAAGTGTGTTTTGCGCTGCCACGATCTGCTGCCTCGGCGGGTAAAGGCGGATTGAGGCGGCGGCAACTTTCGCTGCCACATCGGAACTTTGTGCTTGTAACTTTCGCTGTCTCGACAAGTGAGATGTAGAAAAGTCCCGGCGGCAAGTCTGGCAGATACTCCAAGTTCGGCGAAGCAATTCTGAAGTGATCATTCCTATGTCTAGGCAAGGATTTTGTCACCACGTGATGTAGGCTATACCTAGCAATCTCAGTGTAAACCTAACACAGACAGTCGATGTTTGGTTGCTCCTTTTAGCCGCTGAAATTTTAACTTATGTCTAAGCCGAATTAGTCAACACCTCATCATGATAAGACAATGCTTAATTCTTTCGTGAGTTTGACACTCTCATGCTCGACAAATGGATTTCTTCAACTGGACTTTTAGAACTAATTTAAGAAGTAAAGAACATGAATTAAGCAAACTTGAGAGTATTTTATTGAAAACACACTTAAACTAATACAACTGTTTCTCACAACTACTTTACATACAAAAACCTAAACCCTATAAGAGAATTGGGTCACGACCTCCAATACCCCCACTTAATCTATCTATCTCTCCGCTATGCCCCTATACCCTCACATACATGAGTATATATAGGGCTCATGGCCTAAGTTTGAGTCCTCCTTGAAGTAATAGTCCTTAAAGTAACTTTACACTAAATGCTCTCCTTTTTGACTTGAATGTGGACTCTTTGGACGTTGCCTTCTTCAGTAAGTAAAGATAAGTACTCATACTTATCAATCTTCAATCAGCTTTTGAGGCCACTACAAGCTTTAGAAAATTGCAAGATTGGGCTCTTTGGACTCAGGAAATTGTCCCTTTTCAATCGCGACCCATCTTGACTAAGTCGGTTTAACTCCTGCCTGGGCGGCACTCGGCGGCAATGCTGCTGCGACAGCGTCCTTGGCGGCAACTAGAACAGCTTCAGTACAGCTCCTTTTGCTCCCCGCTTTCCTGTCCTCTCCTTCTTTACTCAGCTACAACACCTGAAAAATGAAAACTAAACTAAAACAATATCTTTTCTTAACCAAAAAAAGAATATTTAATAAAAGCATGGTGAAAGAGCAAATACTGTTATTATGCATGCAATGCACCTAAATATGTCTAGATGAACTTAAGAACAACAATAATAAGGGCAGGAATGTGTACAAAATATAGAACTCGTGGACACTCTACAAAAACCTAAGCTGTTTTGAATTAGAATTACAATGGGTATATATATGCATTAGCTAGGTCTAGTCCTTCTTGAAGTAGAAGTCTTCAACGTAGCTTTTCACATTAAATGTGACTTTAAACTCTCACTTCTTTGAGTTGAATGTGGACTTTATCACGTTGCCTTATTCCGCAAGCAATCTCGAGATTTAACTTTGGCGGCTCTGCCCGCTACTACAGACGTCAGAAAATTGAGTGGAGAAATCGATAGAATCAAGATTTTTGCTCTACAAATTGCACTATGGTTCTCCAAATCCATAGTTTGCTGTCTTGGGCGGCGATAACTACTCGGCAGCTGCTGTCTCTATCTGGAACTGCATCAGTACAGCTCCCGGGTTCCCTGCCTCAACATCACATCCTCATCTCCTCTTTCCCTCTGTCAGCCTCTAGTACCTAAAACCAAAAGTACACTAAAACAATACCTTTTCTTCACCAAATAAAAGATAATCTATAAAAACATGGCAAAGCAAAAATATACTGTAAAATGCAATGCATGGTCCTAATTATGCCTAAGATGTACTAAAAACAGAAATAATATGAGATGGAATGTGCATGAAATATAGAACTTGTGGACACTTTACACACCCCAAACTCGAACTATTGCTTGTCCTCAAGCAATGCAACCTAACATACTTACCCTTAGATTAATTAGAAAGAAAAACTTGTTTTTAACTTGATTTCATACCTCAAGGCCGTGGCACCTATATTAGATTAGTGAAGGGAACTTAACAAGAAAATAACTCAGAATTAATTTCTAATGCCAGTGCAGTGTGTGTAGGACTGTGTACAGGCTGAATATGCAGAATAACTAAATAAATAAATATGTTGTTATGATATATAAGGTTGTTGTTGAGGCAGCACAATTAAGCACAATATTTTAATCACGGCAATAGTGGCTTCATCTTATCACAACTACTCTTCTATGTCTGAAATTAAGATAGGAGCAAACTACAAAACCCCGAACCCATAGAGTAGAGTCATCCCGTGAAGACTTTCATTCACTTATGCTAATTTGTCCGTCACTTTAAAACTTTCAGATTCATGGACTTTGATAGCAGCGGAGTGTCCTCGCACATGATTCTTCCTAGAGCCTGTTGCGGGCACCCTTAGGGCAAACTGATGAACTAATATTTTGATATAACAAATTAAAAGAAAAATGTTTTTGGACTTAATCGAATATATAAATTCTTGCAAAAATAATTCAAAGTCCAAACAAACTTGAAAAATTCGTTTCAAATGTTTTCCAACTTTACCGATATTTTTCAAAACAAGTATGATCCATTTTTGCACTAAGAAAATTGTTTTCCAATCTTCAAGGCAAAAAGGATCGATCCCCTGATGCAAGGGATCGATCCCTTGGTTGACAGTTTTACTCATTTTTTGTCTCAGTGCAAAAGGATCGATCCCCTGGTGTATGGGATCGATCCCTTTATCCAACGGTCATATTTTTCATAAGAAAGGATCGATCCCTTTGTAAAAGGATCGGCCCCTCGTGCTTTAAATGCTATATTTTCAGGTAGGTAACGACTTTATGACACCCCCAACGGCTCCAAACGGCTAGTATTGATTGAGAGGATACAAAAACAAAGAAAAATCAACTCAGCAACAACAAGAAAGTCTACACAAACATTCAACCTTTCAAGAGTCCACTTTGTGCTTAATTTTCGATCTTTCTTGTATACACTAGAGTGTTCTTCATTGTAATTCTTTTGCTAGTGTTTCTTTGGGTGTGTGAGAAAGCTTAAACTTTGCAAACACATTCCTAGTGAGGATTTCCTAGTTTGCTTATTTGTATTTGTTCTTGGGGAAAGGATTCAATAGACTTTGGGGTATAAGTCTATTGAATTGTGTAAGGTTACTCCTTATCCTTAAAGGAAAGAAAAAATAGTGAATTTGTGGAAAATCCTTAGTGTGGTCACTAAGGTAGTGGATGTAGACTCCAATTAAGGGAGTTGAACCACTCTAAATCTCCTTGCAATTTCTACCTTTGCAATTAGTGTACACCATTCTTTCAAAAATCCAATTCACCCTCTCTTGGTTTTGTTCGATCGATTTCCACTCTCAACACAAACAACAATGTTCTTTGTTTTTACTTCTGCTGCCGTGGCAGTGCTGTATTTTTCTGTTTCTCTTTTCTACCTCGGCGGCTACTTGCAACCATTGTTAGAACTTTGCAAAGAATTCTAAAAACAAGCAGGCAATATTTATTAGACATTCTAACAAATTCAGCAAGTAATAGTGGTGTTTGACAGTTTTGGCAATTAAAAAAATTTCTAAGTCATTTTTCATGCTTTTCCCATATTAAGTTCAATTTATTATTGGTGCGAAATAAGTAATTGGCTAACTATCATAGGCACAAGTTATATAACAATTTTTTTGTTCCGATTATTACTAAGGCAAGTACAATGCAACCTATATGCTACTAAGTATGCCTAGACAAAAGATGCGAGAGCTATCCCCCCAAACTCGAGATGTGCATTGCCCTCAATACACAAAAGAAAACAGAATAATAATAGAAAAATAAATACAAGTGATAAAGAAATCATAAAAAATAAAATGAAAAAAGGGAAAGAAAAAAAACTAAAAATTGGCTGAGGGTTGAGAGGAGGCTTCAGTCTTTGCTGCTGAGGAGGAGGAAGAGGTTTGGATGATGAAGCGGCGACCGACAGATGTCTTGGCGGCAGACTTAGCAGGTGAGATTTTTGCTGTCCGCAGCGGCTGGACTCTTTTGGGCATGGGGCGGTGCACTTCTTGAGGATCGACAGAGGGAGCGATAGGAGGTGCTTCGCTCTCTTCTGAATCTTTCTCGTCATCCACAGGCTCGACGGCAATGATGTGCCACTTTCTCTTCCGAGTGCCTTCCTTCGTGGGTGCTGCCGGAGGGTCAATCGCCATTGGGATGGCTGCTGCTGCTGCTACCACTGTTGTTGCTGGTTTTGGCGGCTGTTGCTCAATCTCTTCTAATGAGGAGGTGTTCGCTACTGTCGCTGCTGTGCAAGCAGGTGAATGGTGCTGTTGATGCCTCTCGGGGGGAGTCTGCCACTGTGTTGGATGCGGTGGTGGCTGAGTAAGATGGGTAGTGCGTCGGAGAGGGCACCTGGCGGGCAGCGACAGCGAATGGCGTTCCTTGTGCTGGGGCTGCTACTGCAAGGTCTGCAGGATACAGAGGCAAGATGGTTCGTCATCAGGGAATTTCTGCAGGAGATAAGCCACAAAGGCTTCTTGGACTTCCCCCACGTATTTCATGAAGGTCAGGTGCTGCTGCTCGATGCGCTTGTTGCTGTTGATAAGGGTGTGCAGCAGCGTGAGGACTTTGTTGTCTGGGGCAGCTTCAGTACTGCCGTGGGTGGCTGGAGTGTCAGGCTAGGCGGCAGATGGTTGGCTGGGCATTATGGGCTCTGTCTCCGAGGCTTGCATCATCTGCAGGCAGACTTTTTTGGTCCACCCTTCTTTGGCTGTTGTTATCTTGTCTTTTGGGTTGGTTGGAACACCAAAGTTGGAGCAAAGGCCTGTGATGAGGGACGAGAAGTACAACCTGCCCTTCATCTTCTGGAAGCAGGTGTGGATTACCTTGCAGATAACTTCCCCAACATTGATGGGCCGGTTCATCATAATGTTGTGGATTAGGGCAAGGCGCGGCCGATCGACGGTAAAGTTGTGGGAGGTGGGCAGCATGCGCCTCTTGACGAATGTGTTCCATAGGATTGCCATACATACATATATATATATATATATATATATATATATATATATATATATATATGGGTTAACTACTGTAATAGTCACTTATGTTTTCCCCCAGTATAGAGTTGGTCACCGATTTTGAAAAACGACCAGTAAGGTCACTTACGTTTTCGAGGCGTAAACTTTTGGTCACCTAGCCGTTTGTTGCCGTTAAACACTGACAGATTGCTGACCTGGCAACGAAAAATAAGGGTAAATTACTGCAATGGCCATTAAAGTTTATCTCATGTACATTTTTGCTCCCCAATTTTAAAAAATAAACATTATAGTCACTAATAAAAATGTTTCTTTATAATTTCACCCTTAAATTTTTAAAAATTCATTTTTTAACCCTAAAACTTTACAATCAATCGGTACAATAATATTATAAATGCTTAGATGAAAAATAGGTGCCCAAAGTATACCCCTTTTAAACTTAGGTGCCCAAATTGCTCCTATTTAATAACTAAACTTTCAAACTGCTCCTATTTTTTCACTCTAAATTATTTATTATTATTATTATTATTATAACATGTTATGTCATTTTTTATTATTTTTAAATTAAAAATAATTTTAAAATAAAATTATTTTTTATTATTAAATTTAAAATATTTTAAAAAATATTAGTTTTTAAAATAATTTAGGTGTCTAAAGTATTTTTTGTAAAAATTGGTGCCCAAAGTTTCTATAAGTACAATTTTAGGTGCTCGGTTGTTAAATGGGTGTTAAAAAAATTGTCAACCAATCGGTGCTTGACAAGTGTCATTAATTTTATTTTTTAAAAAATTTTAATAGAAAAATACTCAGAATTTTCTAATTATTATAAAATCTCAAAATTTTACAAGCTTCACAAAATAATGCTTAAATCCTTAAAAATTCTCAAACTTTCGTCGTCGACTGCCGCCACTTCTGCCGCCAGTTGTCATCGCTGACCGCACCCACTTGGTCGTCGGGCCAAGGCGACAATTTCCCTTACACGGCGTCGCCGGAAACGCCCAACAGTGTGCAGCCGAACGTCAAACACGAACGTCGATTTCGTGTTTGACGTTTGGTTGCACGCCATTGGGCGTTTCTGACGACGATGTGCTGGGAAAAATGATTGCCTTGGTTCGGCGACCAAGTGAGTGCGGTCAGCGACGACAACTGGCGGCGAAAGCGGCGACAATCGACGGCGAAAGTTTGGGAATTTTTAAGGATTTAGAGACTGTTTTGTGAAGCTTGTCAAATTTTGAGATTTTATAATAATTTGAAAGTTCTAAGTATTTTCCATTAAATATTAATAAAATTAATGTCACGTGTCAAGTACCGATTGGTTGACAATTTTTCTAACACTCATTTAACAACCGGACACCTAAAATTGTAACTATGGTAAATTTGGGCACCTATTTTTACAAAAAAATACTTTAAACACCTAAATTATTTTAAGAAGTAATATTTTTAAATATATATATTTTAAATTTAATAATAATAATTATTATTATTATTATTATTATTTTATTTTAAAATTATTTTTAATTTAACAATAATAAAAAATGACATGTCATGTTACAATAATATTAAAAACAATCCAGAGTGAAAAAAATAGGAATAATTTGAAAGTTTAGTTATTAAATATGAGCAATTTGAGCACCTAAATTTAAAAAGGTATACTTTGGGCACCTATTTTTCATTTAATCCTTTATAATATTATTATACTAATTGATTGTAAAGTTTTAGGGTTGAAAAAATAATTTTTAAAAAATCAAGGGTGAAATTATAAAGAAACATTTTCATTAGTGACTATAATGTTTATTTTTTTAAATTGGGGAGCAAAAATGTACATGAGATAAACTTTAATGGCCATTGCAGTAATTTACCCTTATTTTTTCGTTGTCAGGTCAACAATCTGTTAGTGTTTAACGGCAACAAACGGCTAAGTGACCAAAAGTTTACGCGCTGAAAACGTAAGTGACCTTACTGGTCGTTTTTCAAAATCGATGACCAACTCTGTAGTGGGGAAAAATATAAGTGACTATTCCAATAGTTAACCATATATATATGTGTGTGTGTGTGTATTTTCTTATTCAAACCAAAAATGTTATTACTAGTATTATGTAACTTGCTATTTCATTATTGTGCTATTTTATGATTGAAAACCCAAAATATTAGTATGTTATATTAATATCCTTTATATCATGTTATTATTACTATGTTTACATTCTATTATTATTATTATTATTATTATTATTATTATTATTATTATTATTATTATTATTATTATTATTATTATTATTATTATTATTTAATTAATTAATTAATTAAGCTGAAAAAGAAAGAAAAAACATGCCCAATTGAACAAATAAAAGCCCAGTTTATTAAGAGTCCATTTACAAAATATTTAAAAGCCTAATAAAAAAATATTATACATTCGGCCCGTTTCAGGCCCAAATATTAAACCCTAAACCTAATTACAAAAACCTTAATTGCTCTATCTTGTTTTTGTGCACCCGCCGCACCCTGAACCGTCAGATCTAGAAAGGAGATCAGACGACCCAGATTGCGCGGATAAGAGACGCCCTAATTTCCCTCCTTTTGCCCTGGTGCCGCAGAAGTCTCAACCGTCAGATCTGGCTCGCGATCGAATGGCCAGGATTGATCTCCCAAGCGCGTGTGATCCACGCGTGACTCTCCATTTTCCACACGCGCGAGTATAGACCACGCCGTTCGAGCCTCTTCAGCATTCCACAATGACCGTCCAGATCTCCACCGTCAGCCGAGACTGCTCCACGTCGATCGTACCCCTCTGGTCCCCATCCTCAATCGGCCATCACATGCAAACAAAGAAAACCAAAATGTCAGAGAAGGCAAAAACGCGCAAAATAACAAAATTTCAGAGACAAAACAAACAAAAATCAAAACGACAATGCGAATACAAACAAGATCAGAGGCATCCAATAGAAAATTTTGAGGGTTTTTACTTTTCAAAAATCATGTAATTTCCAGGCTTATAAAAGCCGAAAGAAACTTTGTAAACCCCAAGCTAGAGACGGGGGGGGGGGGAATTTTCACCAGCATCAATACGAAAGAGAGGAATTTCAGAGGTATATCGTTTCTTTTTCGCTTCAAAGCATACACATAAAAAACAGAGATTAGGGTTTCTTTTTTACCTTTGCGTCGTTTCATCTTCCTCTCGTCCCTTGCTTTCCTATGCTGGCGACAAGCCCTCTGACCTCTTTGAGGTCGTGCATGGTGAGTCGGTAAAGACGATAACAAAATGGGATCGATTTCGATTTTGTAAAAAAACAAAGAAAATGAGTTTAGGGTTTTTGGCTTTTCGAAAAAGAAGGGTTTTTTGGTTCTGTGTTTACAAAAGAAAAGGGGGTGCAAAAGGTTTTTAGGTTTCTTGCGCCGGCTAATGGCGACCGGAACGATGTTAGGGTTCTCGGATTTTTAGAGGAGGGCTTAAGAGGTTTCGGTTTTCCAAAAATGGCAAAAAAGGTGTTTTGGGGGAGGTAAACGCGTTTTTATAGTGTTTTAGGTTTTTAAAATTGGGTTATTACTTCTTAAATCCTTTCGTGTTTTCATAATCCCACGATAAGCCATTCCGCGCTTTTAAACCACGCCCGTGGTCCCTCAAGTTTTTTAATTGTTTTTAATTTCATCCTCCTTAGAGTTTGATTCAGTTCTTGAACGATTTAATGTCCTATTTAGTCCCTGTAGTTTTGAGTCGTTTTGCAATTTCGCCCTTGTTCATTTTTAGTCCGTTTTAGGGGTTAATCCCCGTTTTAGTCCTCTAAATTTTGGTTTTCAGTCAATTTAAACCCTTTTCCAATATCTTAAACCCCTTTCCTCTCCCTTTATCATGCATTTTAGTGCTCTACTCTACCTTTTGTTTTGTTATTTTATATTCCATTATTCATGCTTTTTGCCATATTGTTAAATATAATGTTTATGTTTAGTGTATGTGATTGCCATGTCGATTTGTGATATGTGGATGGATATATATGATTTGTGGTTGATGCGGAATATGATCGTATGTTTTTTATATATGGTTCTTGCAATATATGGCTTATATAATGTGTAGTTTTACGATACATAATATATGTTTTCATATGATCTATGCCTTCTTCATAATACATAGTATAGTTTGCTTATGTTTTGATGAGATGTTTATACGTGACATGCACCCCTAATGGTCATTCACGTGACTTTTAATATTTTAATTTGCATAATAATTAATTTTAATCATAAAAAGGAGATACTTATTAACTCGCGTATTTGGGTTTTAATATCCCAGCTCATTGGATATTCCCCGAATATTCAGATTGATTTGCATCGTTTAAAGGTAAATTCGTAAGTAGATAAAACGAACGAGACCATGACATCATACTTTATCTGCTTGCATCATGCATAAAAGTGATGTAGGGGATCCGAACCCTAAACTAACACGGCAGTCGGACTTATACGATGTCGATTTAGTCTTTGGTCTGGTGTATCGTCATCCTTTTTAATTAAATGCTCAATTAATTCTAAAGCCACGATTTGATAAAGCTCGTACTAGTTAAGTCAAATTTTCAGTTGAGAACATCTAATTAAATTCACTTTAAATTTTATATAATTTTTATCGATTAAAGGCAACGAGTATTTTGGTACCGATTTCCGAGCGTGATGGGGGTGCTAATCCTTCCCCACGCGTAACCAACTCCCGAACCCTTTTAAAATTGAATCTCTGGTTTTAGTGGTGTCTGGCCTACCTTAGTGGCCGGTGGCGACTCCAAATTTTACCGTTTTCCAAAACACGAGTTTATAAGAAAATCCCCTTTTAACAAATCTTTTTCAAAAAGTGGGACACCTTAAATATAGTTTTCAAAAATGTTATTACACAGTGGATACAAGAATAAGATAGCAAGAAGGTGAAAGTAAAGTAAATGAATAGGGTGAGAAGGGTTTAAATAGAGGTTGTCGAGAGGTGTCGTGGCGACATTAAATGTCTAATGGTCCAGTTCTCTCACACACGTTACGAGATTTCTGCCCGTTATTTTCGTAGCCGTTGGCTGCTAGCCGTTAGCGGTCAACTAGCCGTTACACGTTTCTGCACTGGGCTGCCCTAGGCTGTCTCGGCGGGCTGATGGGCGGGCTCCTTGCTGGGTCTCCTTCTTGATCCGGCCCTTTTATTCCTAATCCTGAAATAAAAATAAATGTAATTAAATAACTTCTGAGAAATAAATATCTGGAAAGTAATCTAATCCTAAAAAAATAAATTAAACTCTAACCCTAATGCATAAAAATAAAAATAAAGAAATTATATGAAAAAATTAAGTTATGTTGGGAGTACATTTGGGTGCATCTCCCATACATAACCACTTCCTGAGGTAATTTGGCTTGTCCTTCCTTCTTGGGGGGTCCTCTTGTTCCTTCAGGTGCTGTGTTGCTGGGTTATTCAGCCTGCCCTTTGGTCTGTCGCGACACTTGCTGCATTGGCTTGTCTCTATGCTGATTTTGGTAGATTTTGCATCTGGGCATCCTTCTTTTTCTTTTCCCGAGGGTTGTAGCACATTCAACTTTTTACTTTCGTTGTCTACCCTCATAGTCAACTCCCCATGTTCCACATCTATTAATGTTCTGCCCGTGGCCAGGAATGGTCGCCCAAGGATGATAGGGGCTTTTTCATCGGCCTCATAGTCTAGGATGAGGAAATCAGCTGGAAGAATCAGGTTGCCCACCTTCACTAGGATGTCTTCGATTTTACCCTTCAATTGTACAAACGAATGATCAGCAAGTTTTAGCATTACGGAGGTAGGTTTGGCTGGCCCAATTCCTAATTCATCGAAGACTGCTTTGGGCATTAGGCTGGCGTTGGCTCCCAAGTCGCACGGGGATTTTGTTTCATGTTTGCTGCCTATCCTGCATGGGATAACAAAGTTGCCCGAGTCTATTTGCTTGGGCGGCAGTTTGTTGTGTAGCATTGCCATGCACTCTTCTGTTACAACAACTATTTCGAACTCCCCAATCCTCTTCCTTTTAGAAACCATGTCCTTGAGATATTTGGCATAGTTGGGCATATTTGAATGGCTTCTATTAGAGGTATGTTTATGTGCACCTGCTTTAGAATATCCAGGAATCTTCTAAACTGGTGCTCTTGCTTCTGTTGCTTAAGCCTCTGGGGGAAAGGTGCTGGCAGGCAGATGTCCTTTATACACTTCTTGTATAGGAACTTAATATGTGGAGGATCATCTGCTTCAGGATTGATGTCTTGTTCAGCTGCCGGGGCGGCTGGTGTTGACGCTGCCGCGACAGGCTGTTCTTTTTGTGCTGGCTATGTTTCTGGTTGTTTGTCCACCCTAGGTTCATCCAACTACTTCCCACTTCTAGTAGATATGGCTTTGCACTATTCGTAAGTGGGTTTGGTTGCTGCCTCTGTGCTGCTGGATGTTGCTCCCATTGTTCTGCTGCTGAAGATCTCTGTGAACTGCCCAAATTAGTTCTCCAGGTTTTTTACAGCAGCCTCCTGGTTGTTCATCTTTATCTTCATCCTGTCCATGAAAGACTTAGTTTTATCAATGAATTTATTAGTGCGAACAATAAAATCACTAGTTCTAGACATAAAAGTATGAGGAGTTGCTTCTAGTGAATTATTGTTTTACGGCTGCTTAGCCTGTTGTCTGGACAGGTTTTGTTGATAGCCTCCATGTTGCTGTTGTGGGTTTGTAACAGTCTTTGGGTTGCTCCAAGAGAAGTTGGGATGGTTCTTCCATCCAGGGTTGTAGGTGTTCAGAGCAGGTCTGATGTTCCTCTCATATCCTCCCATAAAGTTGGCTGATGCGGTGTAGTCAGAGGAATCATGGTTGCCCCCACACTCATCACAGAACGGCTCCACAACCTTTACCTCATAGACTTTCCCAGCAGGTTTCACGATGCTCATGACCAGCTATGTCAGCTTGTCAAGGCGGGCATTGATAGATTCTGAGGCTTCTACCTCGTTCACAGTTGCTGGCCACCTAACGCCGCCTCGACGGGCTGTTGGATACTTGTAGTCGTTCTTGGCGGCTTGGTTTAGAATCCACAGTGCTTCCTCTGGTGGTCTGTCAAGGATGATTCCATTTGCTGGGGCATCAATCATCATCCGTGTTGGGTAGTTCACCCTGTTGTAGAACATTGATACTTGTGTCCAAGCCGGAAAACCATGTAGCGGGCAGTTGTTCAACATTTGTTGGTACCGCTCACATGCTTCATACATCGGCTCGTCATCCCCTTGTCGGAAGGTTGTTATCTCGTTTCGTAGTCTGTCTGCGACATTGGACGGGCTGAATCGGTCTAGAAAATCTTTACATAGCTCTGTCCATGTGTTGAACGATCCTGCTGGCTGATTGTTTAACCATTGTTTTGTCATATCCCTTAGTGAATAGGGAAATAATCTCAGCCTCAGTACGTCTTGATGGACCCCGTGTATTTTGAATGCTCTACAGATGTCCAGGAATCCTCTCAAGTGCTGCCGAGCATCTTGTGTGACAGTCCCTCCAAATTGCCCTAACACGTTGATCATGTTAAACATAACGGGCTTCAGCTCGAAGTGGTCCGCCTCAATCTCAGGTTTTGTCATTGTCGGATCAAACCCTCTGAAGTTATGTTCCAGATAATCTTTAGTGGTTCGAACATTCTGGAGCGGCCTGGGCGGAAGAGGGGGTTGATGCCTTGGTGGATCTTGTTGTTCTCTGGGCGACAAATCCTGCTGCCCTTCCCTGCCGTTTGCGGCATTGTTGGGTGGGTCCATGTTTACCTTTGCCTTTTCCCTTTCCTCTTTGGTTTTCTCTAGGGTTACTCTGATTTCTTTTTTGAGCTCTCTTACTCTTCGTTCGATATCTTCGTAGAAGAGGATCTCTCCTTTTAGATTCGCCCTGGTCATACACTAGCAAAGGAAACTGTAAAATTCTTTTTTTTTCCGATTAAAATAAAAATAAAATAAAAAGTAAAGAAATAAAAGTGCAAAAGTTAAAGACGAATTTCGCTGTTACCAATCCCCGACAACGGTACCAAAAACTTATAGAGCGTTAGGGTGTTATCTATTTATGAGCGCAACTGCACACTCCTGTCAAGTTATAGTATATAAGATATCGTCTCCCACAACGATTGGACAGCTTGATTTGAATTGTTGTTCCTGCACAAGAAAAGTAAATGCACAATTAAGATGTTTGTTGAGAAGAAAAGTAAAATAAAAACACAAGTAATTAAAAAGGAAGTAATCAGGTTGATAGAGAGGGCAAGGTTATGCTGCTGCTTAGTGTGAAACTGCATTGAATAGGTCAAGTTGTTTTGCGTTGTCACGATCTGCTGCCTTGGCGGGTAGTGGCATATTGAGGCGGCGACAACTTTCGCTGCCACGACGGCACTCTGCTCTTGCAACTTTCGCTGTCCCGGCAGGTGAGATGGAGAGAAGTGCCGGCAACAAGTCTGGCAGATACTCCAAGTTTAGTGAAGCAATTATGAAGTGATCCTACCTATGTCTAGGCTAGGATTCTATTGCTGCGTGATTTAGGCAATACCTAGCAATCTCAGCGTAAACCTAACACAGAAAGTCAACGTTTGGTTGCTCTTTTTAGCCGCTGAAATTCTAACTTATGTCTAAGCTGAATTAGTCAACACCTCGTCATGATGAGACCGTGCTTAATTCTTTTATGAGTTTGACACTGTCGTGCCCGATAAATGAATTCTTCAACTGGACTTTTGGAACTAATTAAAGGAAGTGAAGCACATGAATTAAGCAAACTAAGAGTATTTTATTGCAAAAACAAACTTGAAAACCTAAACAATCGTTCTCACAACTAATTACAACATAACCTAAACCCAAAGAGAGATTTAGAACATGTCGGTGACAAGAAAACCTAAGCTATGCCTAAGGAAAACCTAAGTTGTTTTGAATTAGAATTAGAATGGGTATATATAGGCATTATCTAGGTCTAGTCCTTCTTGAAGTAGAAGTCTTCAAAGTAGATTTTCACATTAAATGTGACTTTAAACTCTGACTTCTTTGAGTTGAATGTGGACTTTATCACGTTGCCTTGTTCCGCAAGCAATCTTGAGATTTAACTTCAGTAGCTCTACCCGCTGCTACAGACGTTGGAAAATTGAGTGGATAGCATCGATAGAATCGGGATTTTCTGCTCTACAAATCGCACTCCGATTCTCCAACTCCATAGTTTGCTGTCTTGGGCGGCGGTAGCTGCTGTCTCTGTCTGGAACTGCATCAGTACAGCTCCCTGGTTCGTTGCCTCAGCATCACATCCTCGTCTCCTCTTTCCCCTTGTTAGCCTCTAGTACCTAAAACCAAAAGTACACTAAAACAATACCTTTTCTTCACCAAATAAAAGATAATCTATAAAATATGGCAAAGCAAAGAAATACTGTAAAATGCAATGCATGGTCCTAATTATGCCTAAGATGTACTAAAAACAACAATAATATGAGATGGAATGCGCATAAAATATAGAACTTGTGGACACTTTACAAGGAGACAAATAGGGTTAAAAAGACCACCGAGCAAGACCGAGGGCAAAACCCTCGAAAGAAAGTTTGGCAAAACTCGGAGGCAAGGCGCCCCACCCTCGAACCAACCGACAGACCAACATCCTCTCACAAAATCGAAACTCGAACAGAGCTTCAGTCAGCAGGGGAGGAGGCTTCACAACAAAGAGATCAAAAAATGGTCGGAGAAACGAACGCCGAAGAAGAATAAAAAATCGAAAGAGAAAGAGAAAAAAGGACGAAAAAATAAAGAGAGAAGACGATGGGGGTGGCTACCGCTCTAAAAAAGAAGAACGATGCCACCCACACAAGCAGAGAGCCTTAAACAACTAGGGTTAGAAAGCAAAGATGGGTAAAGTTACAGAGAAGAAGGAGCCTCTCTCTCTTAGCACGTTAACACTCTTGGATTTCTTTTATTCAATAGAACTTAGTTGTCTATTTTTCTGGATCATGTTTCCCATTGAATTTTCATTTGTTTAATGTATGCAGATAAGAGTGTAAATAAACAGAGTGTTCGATGAACTGTTTATGAATCATTCGTATAATGTTTGTTTATGTTCGTTTAATAAACAAATGAACACGAAAAAACGTGTGTTCGGTTCATTTATTTCCACGAACAAACTCGTTTACCTTATACTCCTTTTCCTTTTTATTTTTTACATTTCAAATATTAGTGAAGGTATGGACTAAATTGAACACAAAGTAAAATTTGAAGTTCAAACTATGAAGCCTAAGGAGCTGAAGGACTAGTAATGTAATTTCACTATTTTGGTGAATATCCAAATTGTCAATTCTTTTGTTGGCTTTATGATTGTTTTAGCCTAAATAAAATCTTAATATACATATTATTTTTCTATTTCATGGTTCTGATCTGGGTTGGATTTCTTTTATTTAATAGAACTTAGATGTATATTTTTCTGGATTATGTTTCCCATCGAATTTTCATTTGTTTAATGTATGTAGATAAGGTTGTAAATGAACAGAGAGTTCGATAAACTATTCATGAATCGTTCATATAATGTTTGTTTATGTTCGTTTAATAAACGAACGAACACGAACAAACGTGTGTTCGGTTCATTTATGTTCACGAACAAACTTGTTTACCCTCTACTCTTTTTCCTTTTTATTTTTTTACATTTCAAATATTGGTGAAGGTATGGACTAAATTGAACACATAGTGAATTTTGGAGTTAAAACTATGAAGCCTAAGGAGCTGAAGGACTAGTGGTGTAATTTCACCATTTTGGCGAACATATAAACGAACGAACACGAACACCTTCAAAAATAAATAAACGAACATGATATTAAAAATTTAAATAAACACGAACCGAAGATGAACACTTTAAATAAAGAAACAAAAATAAAGTCTTATTCGTTCAAACTTGGTTCATTTACGCCCTATTTGCTGATCTCCATGTTCATGTTAAAAGTAAATAAATAGTTAAAGAATGTACCATCTGGCCACAAAACTTGGGAGAAAAGGGGGTAAAAATCCTTTGCCCCTTAATTATGCCCCTTCTATGCTCCACACTAAAAATTACTTAAAAATTAAATTCTAAACCCTAACCTTAATTTTTATATCATAAACCTTAAACTCTACTCCCTAAAAAATACACTCTATCTCTAATTCACTAAACTCTAACCACAACTTCTAACCTATTATTTTAAAGTGGGGGCATAAAAGGGGACATGACAAGTAGGCAGAGGATTCCGAGAAGAGGGGGCTATTAAAAGAAAGGGTAAACTACATAAATGACCACTATACTATTGGAAAAGTCGCGATTTGACCATCTTACTTTTTTTTCGAAGCAATTAAACCACCAAACTATTTAAATGGTATCAATGTGACCACCAACCGTTAGAGCTTAACGGAAGGATGACGTGGCAGTTAAAAAATAGGGGTATAATTACACATTTGGTCCTTGTTATTTACACATTCTTTCAAATTAGTCCTAATTTTAAATTAATAAAGTTAATTAATTATTTAATTAGATAGTGACACGTGTCAACACCTTATTGGAGGACTTTAATTATTTATATTTAATTTAATAAATTTATTTCCATCCTTCAATCAGGTGGTGACACGTGTCACCACCTATTTAGAGGAGAAAAAGCAAATTCAAGCAATATGCTTGACGGGGGAATCAAACCCAGGCAACACAGATTGACTAGCAATGGCATAACCACTACACCAAACCCAACCTTGTGCTTAAATTTACTCAATTAGATATATATGTCTTATTCTCTACATTTATTCTTTTAATTCAACATATATAATCATCGAACTAATTTCACATATATCTAAATGGTAAATCATAAACCCTAAACCCCAAAACTAAATGCTAAACCATAAACCCAAAAAACTAAATACTAAACTCTAAACTTCAAACCCAAACCCTAAACTATAAACTCTAATTTCGTGATCATCAAATTTATTTCACATAATAACCATAAACCTTAAATTCTAAATGCTAACCCCTAAACCCCAAACACTAAATACTAAAACCATAAACACTTATGGTGAATATTTAGGGTTCGAGGTTTAACATTTAGGGTTTGGAGTTTAAGTTTAGCATTTAGGGTTATTTATATGAAATTAATTTGATGATTATATATGTGAAATTAGTGTTTAGGGTTCGGGGTTTAGGGATATATATGTGAAATTAATTTGATGATTATATATGTTGAATTAAAAGAATAAATGTAAAAAACTAAGACATATATATATATACGATGGAGTAAATTTAAGGGTAAACTACATAAATGACCACCATAGTATTAGAAAAGTCGCGATTTGACCACCTTATTTTTTTTTCGAAGCAATTAAACCACCATACTATTAAATTGGGTGCAATGTGACCACCCGCCGTTAGAGGTTAACGGTAGGGTGATGTGGCAGTTAAAAAATTAAGGGTATAATTACACATTTGGTCCTTACTATTTACATATTCTTTTAATTTAGTCCTAATTTTAAACTAATAAAATAAATTAATTAGGTGGTGACACGTGTCAACACCTTATTGGAAGAATTTAATTATTTATATTTGATATAATAAATTATTTTCCTCCTCCAATTAGGTGGTGACACGTGTCACCACCTATTTAGAGGAGAAAAACAAAATTCTCCAAACCTGCGCTAGATGGGAATCGAACCAGGGTGAAGTAAGGATAAAAACAATGCCTTAACCACTGCACCAAGCACATATTTGTGCTATAAATCACGAATTGTATTATATGTTTTAATCACAGCACTAAGGCAACGCCTTTCAATTTCTGGGTAACTTATAACTTTAGTAACCATAATCACGAGTTCTGAGTTTGATTTATAACCATCGATAAGATGAGAAAAACAAAAAAACTAGTTTTGGTTATAGTAAAATCATTTTCTGGGTACGCATTTTAAGTTTCTCTATAATTTTCTTCTATAAACCATGATGATCTTTTCATTTACTTGCCTAGATGTCGAATTTCTGATTTATTCGTTTTATGATTCTTATAGTACCCAATATATTTACATTACTTGATCACTTTTGAATTATGAATTCATTGAATGAACGATGGTTTTCACTTTTCAGTGCCAAGTTGTAAAACGTTATATATCTCATTTCATATGTGTTGTTGATCATGATATTGTCCTTCTTTATTTCCTTTGTTTCAGAACTAACTATACTGAAGATATTTTGTTCGAAAAAAGTGTTTTAAGTAGTTTGTTTGATTTAGGTTTTATTGGTTTCTTTTGTAGAATGAATGGTGTGCGATTGAGGTGCAACAGAATCGTGGTTGGATCTATTATGCCATTCATCGCCCTGAATCTCACATCATGCTCTTCAGGAGGCTTCTCAACTATCAGCAGCAGCAAGAGAATCATGCCCAGCAAAATGTGCTGGCCAAGTAATTATAGCAGTGTTTAGTAAAATCAATACCCTGAAAGATGGATGAAAACAGAAAATGTTATCCAGTGCAAACGATTTGAATGTTTAGTAAAATCTTTGGTGTCGATAACATCATATTATGGCTATTGCTAGTATCTTCTGGTTTAGTAAAATCAATATTCCGAAAAATGGATGAAAACAGAAATAGTTATTTAGTGTTTATGCAGAGCATAAACGGTTCGTATGTTGTGGAATACTGGTAGTTGTTGTGATTCTCTAACGAGGCAGAATTCACGTTAGGCTTTATTTCTATATGTACTGTATCATATTATGGCTACTGCTAGTATCTTCTAGTTTTGTTCCTTAGTGCTTGGTGATTAAGGAATATAATACAATTGGTGATTTATAGCACAAACATGTGCTTGGTATAGTGGTTAAAGTGCTGCTTTTATCCTTGCTTCACCTTGGTTTGATTCCCATCTAGCACAGGTTTGGAGAATTTTGTTTTTCTCCTCTAAATAGGTGGTGACACGTGTCACCACCTGATTGGAGGAGGAAAATAATTTATTATATCAAATATAAATAATTAAATTCCTCCAATAAGGTGTTGACACGTGTCACCACCTAATTAATTTATTTTATTAGTTTAAAATTAGGACTAAATTGAAAGAATATGTAAATAGTAAGGACCAAATGTGTAATTATACCCTTAATTTTTTTAACTGCCACATCACCCTACCGTTAACCTCTAACGGCGGGTGGTCACATTGCACTTAATTTAATAGTATGGTGGTTTAATTGCTTCGAAAAAAAGTAAGGTGGTCAAATCGCGACTTTTCTAATACTATGGTGATCATTTATGTAGTTTACCCTAAATTTAAACATAAGATTGGGTTTAGCGCAGTGGTTATGTTGCTGCCAATTACCCTTTGTTGCCTAGGTTCGATTCCCTTGGCAAGCATATTGCTTGAAATTGTTTTTTCTCCTTTAAACAGGTGTTGACCCGTGTCACTACCTAATTAAATAATTAATTTATTTTATTAATATAAATTAGAATTAAATTGATAGAATGTGTAAATAATAAGGGCCAAATATGTAATTATACCAATTTGATTTAATAGTCCCGTCAACTTTTCTGTTATTTTTAATAGCTGGTGGTCACATTGATACCATTTAAATAGTTTGATGATTTAATTGCTTCGAAAAAAAGTAAGGTAGTCAAATCGCGACTTTTCCAATAGTATGATGGTCATTTATGTAATTTACCCTAAAAGAAACAGAATACAAGGGCTTTGCGAAACAAAAAGGCATCTAAACGTTTATATGAAAGCAGAACCAGCTTAGTTTTAACGACAAAACCCCTGCTTTTACAGCAGAGAATGCTGAGCCAGTTAACACTCAAAGTTAAGTTACAACTTACAATGTTGGTATCATGCTCAGCTCTTACATCTTGAATCCATCGAACAGAAATAGCAATAACGTCCAAAATGCTTTATTTTCACGGTTTTACTTGACCAATATAACAGTGACATGTGTCACCTTCAAATGACCTAAAAATTAGAAAAGAAAAAATATGACATGCATCACCGTTAATGTTTTTTTACCTTAGTTATCCTATTCCTATTTCCTATCAAGACCTATGCAAGCCCAGACGTCATTGCCACACATTTGTCTAGCTCGAACTTAATAATAATAATAAAAAAACAGGGTTTTGTCCATCTTTCCCTTTCCTAGTTAGTTTCTTAATCTTTCCTCAAAAGCAGTCCAGGTTCAATCTACGTTAAAGTATATAAACCACTCTTACTCAGCATTCCACTTCTCCAAGGCAACCAAATCAGTTTCCCATTTCAACTACACTTTTATTACAAACACAAAAGCAATGACAATGGGTGAAGTTGAACCAGCTTTCATCCAAGACCTCCAACACAGGCCTAAACTCACCATCATCGAAGCTGAAGGAATACCCTTGATTGATCTTTCAGCGTTGAACTCAGGCTCAGCTGATGCGGTTTCGGACGCTTCTCTTGTTTCCGACATAGGCGACGCTTGTAAGAAATGGGGTTTCTTCCAAGTGATCAACCACGGGGTGCCGTTGGAGAAACGCGAGAAGCTTGAGAAGGCAGCCAGGGAACTTTTCGATCAACCTTTGGAGGAGAAAGTGAAGATGAGAAGAGATGAAGTGAGGGTTTATGGGTATTATGACACTGAGCATACCAAGAACGTCAGAGATTGGAAAGAGGTGTTCGATTTTACACTGCAGAATCCAACCATAGTTCCAGCTTCAACACGCCCTCATGAAGAACATGTAGTTGAGTGGTATAATCAATGGCCTCAATATCCTCCTCAACTAAGGTAATTACTATGATTATGTATGAAAAAATTAGTTTATTCAAGGGAATTTAATGAGACGTTACCATTAGTGTATACGTTTATACATTGAGAATGTATCGAATGCGTATTTTATACAACTTGTGACAGAGAGGCGTGCGAAGAATATGCAGAGGAAGTGGAGAGACTATGTTTCAAGTTGATGGAACTTATTGCCTTGAGCTTAGGTTTGCCGACAGATTCTTTCAATGGCTTCTTCAAGGACCAAACCAGCTTCGTTAGGCTTAACCACTATCCACCTTGCCCTGCTCCGGATCTAGCTCTTGGCGTTGGCCGGCACAAGGATGGTGGTGCCTTAACCGTCCTCGCTCAAGATGATGTCGGAGGATTGGAAGTGAAGCGGAAATCAGACGGAGAGTGGATCCGAGTTAAGCCTACTCCGGATGCATTTATCATAAATGTTGGTGACATTATTCAGGTAAAAGCCAGATTCATATTTTAGATCAATGAAAACTATACTTAGTAGAGTTTTGCAGGTTTGGAGCAATGAAAGATATGAGAGCGTGGAGCATAGGGTGATGGTGAATTCGAAAAAGGAAAGGTTTTCGATTCCCTTCTTCTTCAACCCGGCTCATTACACCATTGTTAAGCCCTTGGAAGAGCTGACAAGTGAAGACAACCCCCCTAAATACAGGCCTTACAGCTGGGGAAATTTTCTTGTAACAAGGAAAGGCAGTAATTTCAAGAAGCTTGATGTCGAAAACATCCAAATCTACCATTTCAGGGTTTCAGAATCCGAATTGGCCAACCGCTTTGGAAAAGCAGTATCTGTGGCATAGACAATAGTTATAATTATATTGCTGGGTGTTAATGTGATATTTTTATATTTCAATAAATGCGAAGCTTTCCATTTCAATAAGTGATGAAGATTATGATCAGATAGGGAACTTTAGGTAAGGTATTGTGCGAGTTATTTGTATAAGTTGGGTTGTTTTTTCTAACAAGAACATAAAACTGGATTGTATTAAAAGTAGGAGGGATTACAAAACACAATACATTTTAAACATTGAATGTCCAATGTGATAAAATAAATAAATACGTCAAACCTCAAAGGGTGTGAAAGAAAGAAAAAACATAACCCATCATTCTCCAGAAATGTGTTTAGCCTGTGGTCCATGGCAAGGTCCTGCCTTCACCAGACTTTGCTCATTCCACCATCTGATACTCCTCTAAATTGACTTACAATATCATCCACATTGACTGTTCATAAACAAGAGAAGTGGGAATGGTTACGATGCGCCCATTATAATATTTTTCTCTCCAATATTAACTGGCCACGTAAAGATTTTGGGGACTGTTAACTGAGCTGAGCAGCTAGTGATTAGCTCGAGCTCGACTTGATCAAAATTCAGTTAATGCTCGACTCAATACCTTAACGAGTCGAGTTAAGTAAGGTTCAACTCGAAAAGTGATGAGTAGCTAGTTTGGTCACTATTTTAGCTCTAATTACACTTAAATGGTTGATTTGTGGTGCCGAATTGTGGTTTATTTTGTGCTTTTTTGTGTAGGACTTCATGGCTGGAAAACATATTGGAAAAGGCTGGATTCTGCAAGTTTTTAGGATTCATGGCTGGATTAGTAGGCATGAATTGGGGCATGAAAATGCTGACTGGATGACACGGCAGCGGCTTCTAGAAGATGCCACGTTAGCAACACTTGATAGCTTATCAGCCAAGATAGGATAACTTATCAACCGAAATTTGAAGTTTATATTTGGGATTTATCTTTTGTATTTTATTTAAATAATTTGCGAATTATCTTCTATCTTTTTAGGTTTTTTTAGGGTTTGAAGATGCTATAAACACTCCTTTGGGTGAAACTCAAATCATCACTTGTTCTTGTTTTCATTTTCACTTTGGAGTTTAATATATTCCTTTGTCTCTACTTTAATTTTCTTTTATCTTCCCTTTGTTCAAAAACGCTAAGTATGGTTTTTTCGCAAACTATGCTTAGCTAAATTCACCATTAGCCAAAAGCTATGCTAAACCTAACTTATCTCATGAGAATAGACAAGTTTTTCAAACCTTCAACTTCTTTCTTGATTTTCAGCAACATTGGATTGGCAATCGGCCTTTCCTTTAGGCATCTCGATTACTTCATTCCGAAAGCGCGCATCGGATTGAACATGGTTTTGGTCCACCGTTGGGGACGAGAATAGGCTTGTAGCAGATTCAACTCCTTAAGAAAAAACTGCAGTCCGCTAAGGGGAATCAAGATCGAAAATGATTCTCATCGAGACAAACCATCTGAGCACGAGCTTTTCCAGCACTCATCACAGAATTTGCGTTAGCATCGATTGACGAAGCTAATCAAACATATACTGGGTTCTAAGGATTGGCCTTGGAACTTAGATTACCATAGAGAAGCAAGTTACAAGGGTTGGGTCTTGTAGAATGTAACCGGAAAGAACTCGAAGTAAAATCCCTTTCAATGATCGGGACGAGTTGAGGCGAAGCAAAACTATAGGCTAATGCTTATCATTATCGATTTCAATTATTACTTTTTCTTTGATTATTTTTCTAAATCTTCTCGAATTATTTCACAAAACCTTTTTTTTGTCACTTGTAGATTACTTGGATAAAGATAAACTCAAATCGATATTGGGAACTCCTTAGTCCCTGTGGATCGACCCTTACTCTCACTTTTCTACTTTAATTTATTTCTTTAATTGAGATTAAGGATATTTATTTGATAGTTCACGACGGTTTTCAAATTGGCGCCGTTGCCGGGGACTTCGGCAAAGTTACTAATATTTGTTTTGATTTAATTATTATTTTATAAATTTGGAAAGAACAAGGGACATCCTCGCGCGCCGCCACTGCCACCGTCCGGCCGGCTCGGCTCGGGCCGCGCGCGGGTATTATTTTTTTGGAGAAAATTCGTAAGGAATTTTCTTAAGAACAAAAGATCATGTGAAAGAATTTTTCTACTTATTTATAGGCTTTGGAAAACTGTTCGAATTCGGAATTTATTTTTTAATTAAATTCGAATATGAACGTTTTGATCCAGTACTGATTTGTTCGAATATAAACAACCTATTTATTCGAATATAAACAGTCCATTCCAGTGTTGAATTTAGACTGTTTGCCAATCAAATTCATGTGCTGTTACTGGATTATTATTGCAGGTTTAATATGCTGTTATAGAGAGCTGTTACTGCAGCTATTACAACAGATTAATTCTGCAGTTATACATATATAAATCTGATTTATTTGGACAGTGAAATGATGATTATGTCCATGATGATCAACCTATAAATAGAGGTCCTTCATGCAACTTTAGTATGCAATAAACACAAAAAAAACATTCTAAAAGCTCTCTGCTTTCCTCCATCGCCTGAAGTAGCAGTACCACTATTGTTCACTCCGGTGTCGAGTGTACGACTCATGGAGCGTCCGTGTTCACCTCGGGGGACATTCTTCCTGTGAAGCGACTACACTGTTCGGGGCAGATTTGTTTCTAAGGTAGTGGCCAACATACCACGACACGGTTCACATTGCTTTATTTTCTGATTTTTATTATTTCCAGTCAGTGCTAACCAGACCGTTATGCAGTAATTTACACCAACAAATAACTTAAGTATTAATTCCATCTTGTTCAAAAAAGTAATAGTTGTTACATTTAAAACTAAACGATTAATCTAGGTTTCAGTGCCGCCGCTCTTCATTTTTGTTTGAACAGGCCGGCGGCGACAATAGTTTTAGGGCTGTTTGCCGACTGTCGGCCACCTTCTTTTATATATTTGTTTTATTTTTATTTTTTTAATTGAATAAATCTGTCTTTATGACACGCTATTCTCTACCGTTTGGTATGTTTTTCTACTTCTTTAGCACGCTTTTTTGCCTCTTGGCACGCTTTTTTGTTATTTGTTTTCTATCAGGTTTGGATCTGACGTCGCCACGACTCATCAAGATGGCAGCTTGATAGTTGCTTTGGGTCATTTTTTCTCTGCATTTTCTGCTTTGCTTGCTTTCTGAGTTTTCCAGCTGAAGCTGCTGTGAGGAAGTATCAGTTTGATGTGGGTGTTTTTGTTTCTTTCTTTTGAATTTGTTATATTTTTCTTTTGTAATCAATGGTTAACAACTTTATTTCTTTATTCTTCTGGGTTCAGATTAAAGTCAAGAATGTGAGCCGGCTTTGCCATGCAAAACCGATTATCACGGTCAACGGAAGGTTTCCGGGACCAACCATTTATGCTCGAGAAGGCGACCGAGTTCTAGTCAATGTTAAAAACTATGCGCAATATAACATTTCCATTCATTGGTATGTCATTTACATACATGATACATCTCTATCTTTATGCACAATATATATGGAAATGGTTGAATCAACTTATTGTTTTTGTTCATGTGCAGGCATGGCTTAAAGCAGTTTCGCAATGGTTGGGCTGATGGAACTGCATCAGTACAGCTCCCTGGTTCGTTGCCTCAGCATCACATCCTCGTCTCCTCTTTCCCCTTGTTAGCCTCTAGTACCTAAAACCAAAAGTACACTAAAACAATACCTTTTCTTCACCAAATAAAAGATAATCTATAAAATATGGCAAAGCAAAGAAATACTGTAAAATGCAATGCATGGTCCTAATTATGCCTAAGATGTACTAAAAAACAACAATAATATGAGATGGAATGCGCATAAAATATAGAACTTGTGGACACTTTACAAGGAGACAAATAGGGTTAAAAAGACCACCGAGCAAGACCGGGGGCAAAACCCTCGAAAGAAAGTTTGGCAAAACTCGGAGGCAAGGCGCCCCACCCTCGAACCAACCGACAGACCAACATCCTCTCACAAAATCGAAACTCGAACAGAGCTTCAGTCAGCAGGGGGGGAGGCTTCACAACAAAGAGATCAAAAAATGGTCGGAGAAACGAACGCCGAAGAAGAATAAAAAATCGAAAGAGAAAGAGAAAAAAGGATGAAAAAATAAAGAGAGAAGACGATGGGGGTGGCTACCGCTCTAAAAAAGAAGAACGGTGCCACCCACACAAGCAGAGAGCCTTAAACAACTAGGGTTAGAAAGCAAAGATGGGTAAAGTTACAGAGAAGAAGGAGCCTCTCTCTCTTAGCACGTTAACACTCTTGGATTTCTTTTATTCAATAGAACTTAGTTGTCTATTTTTCTGGATCATGTTTCCCATTGAATTTTCATTTGTTTAATGTATGCAGATAAGAGTGTAAATAAACAGAGTGTTCGATGAACTGTTTATGAATCATTCGTATAATGTTTGTTTATGTTCGTTTAATAAACAAATGAACACGAAAAAACGTGTGTTCGGTTCATTTATTTCCACGAACAAACTCGTTTACCTTATACTCCTTTTCCTTTTTATTTTTTACATTTCAAATATTAGTGAAGGTATGGACTAAATTGAACACAAAGTAAAATTTGAAGTTCAAACTATGAAGCCTAAGGAGCTGAAGGACTAGTAATGTAATTTCACTATTTTGGTGAATATCCAAATTGTCAATTCTTTTGTTGGCTTTATGATTGTTTTAGCCTAAATAAAATCTTAATATACATATTATTTTTCTATTTCATGGTTCTGATCTGGGTTGGATTTCTTTTATTTAATAGAACTTAGATGTATATTTTTCTGGATTATGTTTCCCATTGAATTTTCATTTGTTTAATGTATGTAGATAAGGTTGTAAATGAACAGAGAGTTCGATAAACTATTCATGAATCGTTCATATAATGTTTGTTTATGTTCGTTTAATAAACGAACGAACACGAACAAACGTGTGTTCGGTTCATTTATGTTAACGAACAAACTTGTTTACCCTCTACTCCTTTTCCTTTTTATTTTTTTACATTTCAAATATTGGTGAAGGTATGGACTAAATTGAACACATAGTGAATTTTGGAGTTAAAACTATGAAGCCTAAGGAGCTGAAGGACTAGTGGTGTAATTTCACCATTTTGGCGAACATATAAACGAACGAACACGAACACCTTCAAAAATAAATAAACGAACATGATATTAAAAATTTAAATAAACACGAACCGAAGATGGACACTTTAAATAAAGAAACAAAAATAAAGTCTTATTCGTTCAAACTTGGTTCATTTACGCCCTATTTGCTGATCTCCATGTTCATGTTAAAAGTAAATAAATAGTTAAAGAATGTACCATCTGGCCACAAAACTTGGGAGAAAAGGGGGTAAAAATCCTTTGCCCCTTAATTATGCCCCTTCTATGCTCCACACTAAAAATTACTTAAAAATTAAATTCTAAACCCTAACCTTAATTTTTATATCATAAACCTTAAACTCTACTCCCTAAAAAATACACTCTATCTCTAATTCACTAAACTCTAACCACAACTTCTAACCTATTATTTTAAAGTGGGGGCATAAAAGGGGACATGACAAGTAGGCAGAGGATTCCGAGAAGAGGGGGCTATTAAAAGAAAGGGTAAACTACATAAATGACCACTATACTATTGGAAAAGTCGCGATTTGACCATCTTACTTTTTTTTCGAAGCAATTAAACCACCAAACTATTTAAATGGTATCAATGTGACCACCAACCGTTAGAGCTTAACGGAAGGATGACGTGGCAGTTAAAAAATAGGGGTATAATTACACATTTGGTCCTTGTTATTTACACATTCTTTCAAATTAGTCCTAATTTTAAATTAATAAAGTTAATTAATTATTTAATTAGATAGTGACACGTGTCAACACCTTATTGGAGGACTTTAATTATTTATATTTAATTTAATAAATTTATTTCCATCCTTCAATCAGGTGGTGACACGTGTCACCACCTATTTAGAGGAGAAAAAGCAAATTCAAGCAATATGCTTGACGGGGGAATCAAACCCAGGCAACACAGATTGACTAGCAATGGCATAACCACTACACCAAACCCAACCTTGTGCTTAAATTTACTCAATTAGATATATATGTCTTATTCTCTACATTTATTCTTTTAATTCAACATATATAATCATCGAACTAATTTCACATATATCTAAATGGTAAATCATAAACCCTAAACCCCAAAACTAAATGCTAAACCATAAACCCAAAAAACTAAATACTAAACTCTAAACTTCAAACCCAAACCCTAAACTATAAACTCTAATTTCGTGATCATCAAATTTATTTCACATAATAACCATAAACCTTAAATTCTAAATGCTAACCCCTAAACCCCAAACACTAAATACTAAAACCATAAACACTTATGGTGAATATTTAGGGTTCGAGGTTTAACATTTAGGGTTTGGAGTTTAAGTTTAGCATTTAGGGTTATTTATATGAAATTAATTTGATGATTATATATGTGAAATTAGTGTTTAGGGTTCGGGGTTTAGGGATATATATGTGAAATTAATTTGATGATTATATATGTTGAATTAAAAGAATAAATGTAAAAAACTAAGACATATATATATATACGATGGAGTAAATTTAAGGGTAAACTACATAAATGACCACCATAGTATTAGAAAAGTCGCGATTTGACCACCTTATTTTTTTTTCGAAGCAATTAAACCACCATACTATTAAATTGGGTGCAATGTGACCACCCGCCGTTAGAGGTTAACGGTAGGGTGATGTGGCAGTTAAAAAATTAAGGGTATAATTACACATTTGGTCCTTACTATTTACATATTCTTTTAATTTAGTCCTAATTTTAAACTAATAAAATAAATTAATTAGGTGGTGACACGTGTCAACACCTTATTGGAAGAATTTAATTATTTATATTTGATATAATAAATTATTTTCCTCCTCCAATTAGGTGGTGACACGTGTCACCACCTATTTAGAGGAGAAAAACAAAATTCTCCAAACCTGCGCTAGATGGGAATCGAACCAGGGTGAAGTAAGGATAAAAACAATGCCTTAACCACTGCACCAAGCACATATTTGTGCTATAAATCACGAATTGTATTATATGTTTTAATCACAGCACTAAGGCAACGCCTTTCAATTTCTGGGTAACTTATAACTTTAGTAACCATAATCACGAGTTCTGAGTTTGATTTATAACCATCGATAAGATGAGAAAAACAAAAAAACTAGTTTTGGTTATAGTAAAATCATTTTCTGGGTACGCATTTTAAGTTTCTCTATAATTTTCTTCTATAAACCATGATGATCTTTTCATTTACTTGCCTAGATGTCGAATTTCTGATTTATTCGTTTTATGATTCTTATAGTACCCAATATATTTACATTACTTGATCACTTTTGAATTATGAATTCATTGAATGAACGATGGTTTTCACTTTTCAGTGCCAAGTTGTAAAACGTTATATATCTCATTTCATATGTGTTGTTGATCATGATATTGTCCTTCTTTATTTCCTTTGTTTCAGAACTAACTATACTGAAGATATTTTGTTCGAAAAAAGTGTTTTAAGTAGTTTGTTTGATTTAGGTTTTATTGGTTTCTTTTGTAGAATGAATGGTGTGCGATTGAGGTGCAACAGAATCGTGGTTGGATCTATTATGCCATTCATCGCCCTGAATCTCACATCATGCTCTTCAGGAGGCTTCTCAACTATCAGCAGCAGCAAGAGAATCATGCCCAGCAAAATGTGCTGGCCAAGTAATTATAGCAGTGTTTAGTAAAATCAATACCCTGAAAGATGGATGAAAACAGAAAATGTTATCCAGTGCAAACGATTTGAATGTTTAGTAAAATCTTTGGTGTCGATAACATCATATTATGGCTATTGCTAGTATCTTCTGGTTTAGTAAAATCAATATTCCGAAAAATGGATGAAAACAGAAATAGTTATTTAGTGTTTATGCAGAGCATAAACGGTTCGTATGTTGTGGAATACTGGTAGTTGTTGTGATTCTCTAACGAGGCAGAATTCACGTTAGGCTTTATTTCTATATGTACTGTATCATATTATGGCTACTGCTAGTATCTTCTGGTTTTGTTCCTTAGTGCTTGGTGATTAAGGAATATAATACAATTGGTGATTTATAGCACAAACATGTGCTTGGTATAGTGGTTAAAGTGCTGCTTTTATCCTTGCTTCACCTTGGTTTGATTCCCATCTAGCACAGGTTTGGAGAATTTTGTTTTTCTCCTCTAAATAGGTGGTGACACGTGTCACCACCTGATTGGAGGAGGAAAATAATTTATTATATCAAATATAAATAATTAAATTCCTCCAATAAGGTGTTGACACGTGTCACCACCTAATTAATTTATTTTATTAGTTTAAAATTAGGACTAAATTGAAAGAATATGTAAATAGTAAGGACCAAATGTGTAATTATACCCTTAATTTTTTTAACTGCCACATCACCCTACCGTTAACCTCTAACGGCGGGTGGTCACATTGCACTTAATTTAATAGTATGGTGGTTTAATTGCTTCGAAAAAAAGTAAGGTGGTCAAATCGCGACTTTTCTAATACTATGGTGATCATTTATGTAGTTTACCCTAAATTTAAACATAAGATTGGGTTTAGCGCAGTGGTTATGTTGCTGCCAATTACCCTTTGTTGCCTAGGTTCGATTCCCTTGGCAAGCATATTGCTTGAAATTGTTTTTTCTCCTTTAAACAGGTGTTGACCCGTGTCACTACCTAATTAAATAATTAATTTATTTTATTAATATAAATTAGAATTAAATTGATAGAATGTGTAAATAATAAGGGCCAAATATGTAATTATACCAATTTGATTTAATAGTCCCGTCAACTTTTCTGTTATTTTTAATAGCTGGTGGTCACATTGATACCATTTAAATAGTTTGATGATTTAATTGCTTCGAAAAAAAGTAAGGTAGTCAAATCGCGACTTTTCCAATAGTATGATGGTCATTTATGTAATTTACCCTAAAAGAAACAGAATACAAGGGCTTTGCGAAACAAAAAGGCATCTAAACGTTTATATGAAAGCAGAACCAGCTTAGTTTTAACGACAAAACCCCTGCTTTTACAGCAGAGAATGCTGAGCCAGTTAACACTCAAAGTTAAGTTACAACTTACAATGTTGGTATCATGCTCAGCTCTTACATCTTGAATCCATCGAACAGAAATAGCAATAACGTCCAAAATGCTTTATTTTCACGGTTTTACTTGACCAATATAACAGTGACATGTGTCACCTTCAAATGACCTAAAAATTAGAAAAGAAAAAATATGACATGCATCACCGTTAATGTTTTTTTACCTTAGTTATCCTATTCCTATTTCCTATCAAGACCTATGCAAGCCCAGACGTCATTGCCACACATTTGTCTAGCTCGAACTTAATAATAATAATAAAAAAACAGGGTTTTGTCCATCTTTCCCTTTCCTAGTTAGTTTCTTAATCTTTCCTCAAAAGCAGTCCAGGTTCAATCTACGTTAAAGTATATAAACCACTCTTACTCAGCATTCCACTTCTCCAAGGCAACCAAATCAGTTTCCCATTTCAACTACACTTTTATTACAAACACAAAAGCAATGACAATGGGTGAAGTTGAACCAGCTTTCATCCAAGACCTCCAACACAGGCCTAAACTCACCATCATCGAAGCTGAAGGAATACCCTTGATTGATCTTTCAGCGTTGAACTCAGGCTCAGCTGATGCGGTTTCGGACGCTTCTCTTGTTTCCGACATAGGCGACGCTTGTAAGAAATGGGGTTTCTTCCAAGTGATCAACCACGGGGTGCCGTTGGAGAAACGCGAGAAGCTTGAGAAGGCAGCCAGGGAACTTTTCGATCAACCTTTGGAGGAGAAAGTGAAGATGAGAAGAGATGAAGTGAGGGTTTATGGGTATTATGACACTGAGCATACCAAGAACGTCAGAGATTGGAAAGAGGTGTTCGATTTTACACTGCAGAATCCAACCATAGTTCCAGCTTCAACACGCCCTCATGAAGAACATGTAGTTGAGTGGTATAATCAATGGCCTCAATATCCTCCTCAACTAAGGTAATTACTATGATTATGTATGAAAAAATTAGTTTATTCAAGGGAATTTAATGAGACGTTACCATTAGTGTATACGTTTATACATTGAGAATGTATCGAATGCGTATTTTATACAACTTGTGACAGAGAGGCGTGCGAAGAATATGCAGAGGAAGTGGAGAGACTATGTTTCAAGTTGATGGAACTTATTGCCTTGAGCTTAGGTTTGCCGACAGATTCTTTCAATGGCTTCTTCAAGGACCAAACCAGCTTCGTTAGGCTTAACCACTATCCACCTTGCCCTGCTCCGGATCTAGCTCTTGGCGTTGGCCGGCACAAGGATGGTGGTGCCTTAACCGTCCTCGCTCAAGATGATGTCGGAGGATTGGAAGTGAAGCGGAAATCAGACGGAGAGTGGATCCGAGTTAAGCCTACTCCGGATGCATTTATCATAAATGTTGGTGACATTATTCAGGTAAAAGCCAGATTCATATTTTAGATCAATGAAAACTATACTTAGTAGAGTTTTGCAGGTTTGGAGCAATGAAAGATATGAGAGCGTGGAGCATAGGGTGATGGTGAATTCGAAAAAGGAAAGGTTTTCGATTCCCTTCTTCTTCAACCCGGCTCATTACACCATTGTTAAGCCCTTGGAAGAGCTGACAAGTGAAGACAACCCCCCTAAATACAGGCCTTACAGCTGGGGAAATTTTCTTGTAACAAGGAAAGGCAGTAATTTCAAGAAGCTTGATGTCGAAAACATCCAAATCTACCATTTCAGGGTTTCAGAATCCGAATTGGCCAACCGCTTTGGAAAAGCAGTATCTGTGGCATAGACAATAGTTATAATTATATTGCTGGGTGTTAATGTGATATTTTTATATTTCAATAAATGCGAAGCTTTCCATTTCAATAAGTGATGAAGATTATGATCAGATAGGGAACTTTAGGTAAGGTATTGTGCGAGTTATTTGTATAAGTTGGGTTGTTTTTTCTAACAAGAACATAAAACTGGATTGTATTAAAAGTAGGAGGGATTACAAAACACAATACATTTTAAACATTGAATGTCCAATGTGATAAAATAAATAAATACGTCAAACCTCAAAGGGTGTGAAAGAAAGAAAAAACATAACCCATCATTCTCCAGAAATGTGTTTAGCCTGTGGTCCATGGCAAGGTCCTGCCTTCACCAGACTTTGCTCATTCCACCATCTGATACTCCTCTAAATTGACTTACAATATCATCCACATTGACTGTTCATAAACAAGAGAAGTGGGAATGGTTACGATGCGCCCATTATAATATTTTTCTCTCCAATATTAACTGGCCACGTAAAGATTTTGGGGACTGTTAACTGAGCTGAGCAGCTAGTGATTAGCTCGAGCTCGACTTGATCAAAATTCAGTTAATGCTCGACTCAATACCTTAACGAGTCGAGTTAAGTAAGGTTCAACTCGAAAAGTGATGAGTAGCTAGTTTGGTCACTATTTTAGCTCTAATTACACTTAAATGGTTGATTTGTGGTGCCGAATTGTGGTTTATTTTGTGCTTTTTTGTGTAGGACTTCATGGCTGGAAAACATATTGGAAAAGGCTGGATTCTGCAAGTTTTTAGGATTCATGGCTGGATTAGTAGGCATGAATTGGGGCATGAAAATGCTGACTGGATGACACGGCAGCGGCTTCTAGAAGATGCCACGTTAGCAACACTTGATAGCTTATCAGCCAAGATAGGATAACTTATCAACCGAAATTTGAAGTTTATATTTGGGATTTATCTTTTGTATTTTATTTAAATAATTTGCGAATTATCTTCTATCTTTTTAGGTTTTTTTAGGGTTTGAAGATGCTATAAACACTCCTTTGGGTGAAACTCAAATTATCACTTGTTCTTGTTTTCATTTTCACTTTGGAGTTTAATATATTCCTTTGTCTCTACTTTAATTTTCTTTTATCTTCCCTTTGTTCAAAAACGCTAAGTATGGTTTTTTCGCAAACTATGCTTAGCTAAATTCACCATTAGCCAAAAGCTATGCTAAACCTAACTTATCTCGTGAGAATAGACAAGTTTTTCAAACCTTCAACTTCTTTCTTGATTTTCAGCAACATTGGATTGGCAATCGGCCTTTCCTTTAGGCATCTCGATTACTTCATTCCGAAAGCGCGCATCGGATTGAACATGGTTTTGGTCCACCGTTGGGGACGAGAATAGGCTTGTAGCAGATTCAACTCCCTAAGAAAAAACTGCAGTCCGCTAAGGGGAATCAAGATCGAAAATGATTCTCATCGAGACAAACCATTTGAGCACGAGCTTTTCCAGCACTCATCACAGAATTTGCGTTAGCATCGATTGACGAAGCTAATCAAACATATACTGGGTTCTAAGGATTGGCCTTGGAACTTAGATTACCATAGAGAAGCAAGTTACAAGGGTTGGGTCTTGTAGAATGTAACCGGAAAGAACTCGAAGTAAAATCCCTTTCAGTGATCGGGACGAGTTGAGGCGAAGCAAAACTATAGGCTAATTCTTATCATTATCGATTTCAATTATTACTTTTTCTTTGATTATTTTTCTAAATCTTCTCGAATTATTTCACAAAACCTTTTTTTTGTCACTTGTAGATTACTTGGATAAAGATAAACTCAAATCGATATTGGGAACTCCTTAGTCCCTGTGGATCGACCCTTACTCTCACTTTTCTACTTTAATTTATTTCTTTAATTGAGATTAAGGATATTTATTTGATAGTTCACGACGGTTTTCAAATTGGCGCCGTTGCCGGGGACTTCGGCAAAGTTACTAATATTTGTTTTGATTTAATTTATGACTAGAAAGAATCCGGGAGAACATAAAGATTGTATCCCGGAGATCGAAGCATACGCCTGAAGACTACACGTTCAGACACTTTGGGAAAAGAACAAAAAGAACGACAACAACGTCTAGAACGTGATCTAGAATCAACGTCTAAGGTAGATTCGCATTTCGAGTACACCAACGAAGAACATGTTCTAATGGGAGATAACGACCAAACAATCCAAAAACTGACTAGGGCACCAGATGATCAACAACCAATGTGTATAACATTTTCGAATGGTACAACCCCATTCATACTGAAAACGGGTTTGATACATATTTTACCGACTTTCCACGGCCTGCCCAGTGAAAATCCTCACAGGCACCTAAAAGAGTTCCACATGGTTTGCCTGAGTACAAAACCGTTGGGAGTTTCTGAAGATCAAATAAAACTTCGTGCCTTCTCTTTTTCTCTAACTGATATTGCCAAATATTGGCTATTTGATCTACCTTCTAATTCGGTTACAACTTGGACTGACATTGCTCGCCTTTTTCTTGACAGGTTCTTTCCAGCGGCTAAGGCGAGCGAGCTAAGGTGAAGCATTTTGAGTATCAGACAGAAGGATACTGAATCCTTACATAAATACTGGGAGCGTTTCAAAAAGTTGTACGCTAACTATCCTCAACACGGTTTGTCTGATCAAACATTTATCCAGTATTTCTACGAGGGGTTAACGCCTATGGACATGAAGGTAATTGACGCAGCAAGTGGAAGAGCACTTGTTAACTTGACTCCTGTCGCAGCGAGAACCTTAATATCAACTATGGCAGCAAACTCACAACGGTTTCACTCAGCAAGTGAACCTTCTCGACAAGTTCACGAGGTAAGTATTGTTTCCATGGAAAATAAGATTGGCAAACTAGCTGAAATTGTTGAATCTCTTGTTGCAGATAAAAGAAGCGCAGCTAGGCTCTGTGGAATATGCACTAGTCTAGAACATCCAACGGACTACTGTCCGATAATACATGAGGATTCTGCGCAAGCAAATTCCGATAACACAAACACATACAACCCGGGATGGAGGGATCATCCGAACTTCAAATATGCACAAAATCAAGGACCAAACCAAGCTTATCAACCGCCTGCACCACAACAATATCAATCGCAGAAGCCGTCATTGGAGTCGATTGTTGAAAGGTTGGCGCTATCCCAAGAAAAATTTCAAGTAAAGACCGAAGCTCACTTTGAAGGAATTGAAAAATAGACAAGTCAACTGACGTTAGCGGAAAATCGCTTAGAATCCAAAGGGAAATTACCTTCTCAAACGGAGCCCAATCCGAGAGAGAATGTGAACGCCATCACTCTACGAAGCGGTACCATCATCGAACCAAAAGCCACGGAGGAAGTCGTTCAAAAGAAAGGTAAAGAGAAATCATCATCTTCCACTGAGAAAGGTATGTCCAATCCACCTTCTGCACCATCTCCCTATGCTACTCCACTCTCTTTTCCTTTAAAGTTGGTTAAACATGACAAACAAGATGAAGAGAGGGAGATTTTAGATGTATTTCGGAAAGTAGAAATTAACATTCCACTTCTAGAAGTAATAAAAAAGGTACCTCGATACGCCAAATTCTTGAAGGATCTATACACAAATAAAAGACGACTTACCGGAATAGAGAAGTAAATATGGGAGAACACGTATCCGTAGTTTTTCAGCGACGGTTACCAAGGTACTATGTTCGCAATTCCCTGCAAAATTGGTAAGGTTGGTATTAAACGTGTTATGTGTGACTTAGGCGCTTCAATAAATATTATGCCACTTTCTTTATATAAATCACTTTTTGCTGAACTTTTAAAAGATACAAAAGTGACTGTGCAGTTGGAAGATAGATCCGTAATATACCCGGAAGGACTCCTCGAGAATGTCTTAGTCTAGGTAAATGATCTTATTTTTCCGGCGAATTTTTACATCATCGATATGGAAAACGACCGATCAAACTCGTCCTTAGAAATTTTTCTTGGCCGTCCCTTCCTTAGTACGTCAAATATGAAAATCGATGTAAGAAGTGGCATTCTTACAATGGAGTTCGACGGTGAGGTTGTAAAATTCGATGTTTACAAAGAAATGCAATATCCTAATAATGTCGCTAGTATTAATTGTATTAATTTCATTAAGCCTGTCGTTGAAGAACCTTTCGAGCCTAACTTAGTTGATGATTTGTGCAGGGAATTGAAGGACTTTGAAGACGACGTCATGGAGTTTGAAAAAAAATTCATTCAATAATGAATTAAGCCATACTCTGTCAAAAATTAAAAAATTCCTTTCTATTTTACAGGCACCGGATATCGAGTTAAAATTACTGCCGGATAAATTGAAGAGTAAAGGAGATATTTTTCAGACAAAATAAATGAACGCCATGGTCGTAAAATTTCTCATGGAGAAATTCTTAGTTGGATTAAGCGTATGAATTGGAAGAAGTGTTTTTCACAGTACATGTAGTCTACATAAGGTCATCGAGCTAACGACATTAAATAAAGCGTTGAATGGTAGACAATCCATTTTTATTTTTCGTCTGCTAATTTTCATTTGCTTAATTTTATTTTATTTAATTTTTATCTTGATTATATTATAGTTTAATTTTTGTTTTAATTTGTTTTCAGGTACCCAAGTAAATTCAATCGAATATGAAGAGTATTCGGTCCCTTATAACAGTGTTATCACCTGAACAATGCTGAAAAATCGACCAAAACCCCTTTGCTTACACGGCTCACGTTAGCCACACCCATGGCAAGTGGCTCACGTTGGCCAAACTCAATATTCACTATATCTGCCGTACTTTATCCTTTTTTTTCTTCTTCAACTTTCAAACTTTATGTGGCACTCATCTTTGACCAAATCCTCAACAATTCAATTTTTAATTTTTTCCCCTATCCTTATCTAGTTGGTCACTATCTCAATTTTTTTTATCTCAACAACTGTGGACCCCACACCTTATCAAATTTTAAACCCCCATGTAATTCAAACAAAATAATTAATATAAAAAATAAACCTTTTCTTTTTACCCTTTCTTTACTCATCCGTACCCATCCTTTCCCACCTTTCACTTTCATCGACCTTTCAACCAAGCATGGTGCGAACTAGAGACCAAGCCGTCGGCTTCTACAAAAACAAGAACCGTTCGTGCGTTAACCACGAGGAGTATCTCTATTCCCTCTTTTGTGCTTTTAATTACATATTGGGACAATATAATTTGAGTGAGGAGGTGGGAATCAATGTCAAATTCTTGTTCTTGCTTGTCCGATTGATTGTTCTCTTGTTCTCTTAATTTTACTTAATTTAAGTTACTTGTTTTTATCCTTAATTTCGTATTGTCTCTTCACTTTCCATATGATTTAGTATCTTTCTTGTTTTGAACTTTAGGATGCATGATAGGCAATGATTTAACTAGTGATTTTCTTTAAATTTTCTTATGACATTCCTTGACTTGTTAGTTGGCATGATGCTTATCCTATTACAATTAACCTTCACGTGAGCCTTGAGCCGAATGAACATTTATCTTTATTTTTGCTCTTTGTTTCATTGAGTGTGCCAAATTAATTTTTTGCATTCTAGAACTTGTGACATAATGCTGGTCGAGACTACATTCTTGGAATATGATGCTTTAGTGTGATAGAGGCACTAGGTTTTAACCTCTTTTCTCTTCCAAAAAATGGCCCACCCTTTGATTATTTATCCCTTAGATAGCCAATTTTGAGCCTTGATATTTTCTTTGATTTACTATATTTTTAACCTGAACTGATTTTTTTTGTTCTTCACTCTTTTTGTCACCTTTTTCAGGACAAAGTTAAGCTTATTCCAAAGCGGGAAAATTCAAAAAAAAAAAGAAAAAAACAGCTGAAAAAATAGATTCGAATCAACACAATGCAGTAAAAAATCAGTGCAGAAAAATGATTCGAACATCAGCAGTGAAAAATAGAAGAAAAAAAAGTTGAAAAATAGTGCAGTGTAGTGCAGAAAAAAATACTATAGTTCAGTTTGGTTTGAACAGTGCAGAAAAATCCAGTACAAATTCGAACTGTTCAAAGAGTAAAAAAAGTTTGGTTCGAGTAGAAAAAAAAGGTTTGAAAAAATGATGAATAAGCGTTGATTATTTTTCCCTTAAAAAATTCTTTGGAATACTTTTTCTTTGTCTTGAATATTAACCCTATTCTTTAGCCTTTTATTCTACCTGAATCTTACCCCATTACAACCCTTTTAAAAGACTTCTTGATTTTTGCATCATATTCATACTTAGTAGTGGTGATAGGATTTAGTTACAAGTCTACTATAATGCTTTGATTAATTACAGCCTGAGTGATCATTTACCCTAAACACTTTGAGCGAAATGAGTACATCCTTGTGAGGGTATTAGGGTTTGCATCATTGATATTAACATGTTTTTGGAATGTCTACATTTTGATAAAATTGCTTCTAGTCTTGCCATTCTCTGATTGCTTCTTAGGTTTCATACTTGCTTAGATACTAAACCATACTGAAAACTTAGAGACTTCGTGAAATTAAGGATGGGGACTTGAGCTTTAATTGGTTAAAATCGGACATGCTTGAGGACAAACATCAGATAAGTGAGGGGAAATTTGATGAGTAGCTAGTTTGGTCACTATTTTAGCTCTAATTACGCTTAAATGGTTGTTTTGTGGTGCCGAATTATGGTTTATTGTGTGCTTTTTTGTGCAGGACTTCGTGGCTGAAAATCATATTGGAAAAGACTGGATTTTGCAAGTTTTTTGGATTCATGGCAGGATTAGTGGGCATGAATTGGGGCATGAAAATGCTGACTGGACGACACGTCAGCAGTTTCTAGAAGAAGACACGTCAGCAACAGTTGGTAGCTTATCAACCAAGATAGGATAACTTATCAGCCGGAATTTGAAGTTTAAATTTGGGATTTATCTTTTGTATTTTATTTAAGGGTAAACTATACTAATGACCACCGGACTATGGGGTTGGTGTCGATTTGACCACTATATTTTCAATTGTGTTAAATATACCACATAACTATTTAATTGGTTCCAATGTAGCCACCTACCGTTAAAAAACGAAAAAGTTAACGAGTATGTTAAAATAATTGGAATAATTACACATTTCGTCCCCTTTATTTATACAATCATTCAATTTAGTCCTAATTTTAATCTAATAAAATAAATCAATTAAATGTAATTTTAAAATTTTGATTATTAATATAATTATATATAATAATTTAATTAATTTTTAATAAATATTAAAATCATTAATTAAGTTAAAAAATCAATTCAAGGAAATTTTTTAATAATTACTAATTTAGTTAAAAAAATTAAAAGAATAACGAACATAATATAATAAAATTATATTTAATTGAGTTATACGTTTTTTATGCATCATAAGTGTGTCATGTTCGAGCCCTTAAAATCACATTTATTTCTCTTTTATAACCAGTACAATCGAATAACTTATATATTATAGTTAGTATTTTATATCACAAATTCATGTCTGGCATAGTGGTAAACCTTTGTTACTTCCACCAAGGATTCCCAAGTTTGAATCTTACCATTGCTAAGTACATGGCTTTTATTTTTCTTTTTTCAATCGGATAACACATATACCACATATATTATATTTGGTAATCCATATACTAGAAACATGCTTAGCTTAGTGGCAAGAGTGTTACTTTCTTTCTTCGATTCCTTAATTTATTTTATTAGATTAAAATTAGGACTAAATTGAATGATTGTATAAATAAAGGGGACTAAATGTGTAATTATACCAATTATTTTAACAAACTTTTTTGTTTTTTAACGGCAGATGGCTACATTGGAACCAATTAAATAGTTATGTGGTATATTTAAAACAATTGAAAATATAGTGGTCAAATCGACACCAACCCCATAGTTTGGTGGTCATTAGTATAGTTTACCTTTATTTAAATAATTTAGGAATTATCTTCTATCTTTTTAGGTTTTTTTTAGGGTTTTAGGATGCTATAAATATCCTCTTTGGGGTGAAACTCAAATCAACACTTGTTCTTGTTTTTATTTTCACTTTGGAGTTTAATATATTCTTTTCTCTCCACTTTAATTTTCTTTTACCTTCCATTTGTTCAAAACCGCTAAGTATGGTTTCTTCGCAAGCTATGCTTAGCTAAATTCACCATTAGCTAAAAGCTAAGCTAAACCCAACTTATCTCGTGAGAATAGACAAATTCTTCAAACCTTCAACTTCTTTCTTGATTTTCAGCAACATTGCATTGGCAATCGACCTTTCCTTCAAGCATCTCGATTACTTCATTCTAAAAGCGCGCATCGGATTGAACATGGTTTTGATCCACCGTTGAGGACAAGAATAGGCTTGTAGATGATTCAACTCCCTAAGAACAAACTTAGTGGCGGTCCGCTAAGGGGAATCAAGATCGGATACGATTCTCATCGAGACAAACCATCCGAGCACGGGCTTTTCCAGCACTCAGCACGGAATTTGCGTTAGCATCGATTGACGAAGCTAATCAAACATGTATTGAGTTCTAAGGATTGGCCTTGGAACTTAGTTTACCATAGAGAAGCAAGTTACAAGGGTTGGGGCCTTGTAGACTGTAACAGACAAGAACTCGAAGTAAAATCCCTTTCAGTGATCGAGACGAGTTGAGGCGAAGCAAAGCTGGAGGCTAACTCTTATCATCATCGATTTCAATTATTACTTTTTCTTTGTTTATTTTTCTAAATCTTCTCGAATTATTTCACTAAACCCTCTTTTTGTCATTTGCAGATTACTTGGTTAAAGATCAACTCAAATCGATATTGGGAACTCCTTAGTCCCTGTGGATCGATCCTTATTTTCATTATTCTACTTTAATTTATTTCTTTAATTGAGATTAAGGGTATTTATTTGACAGTTCACGATGTTTGTCAACAAGTTTGCAAGCAACTTGTTATTTTTTATAATATAATATTAGTTTGATGTATTTGTGAATTGTAACTTTGGAGTTTAGATTTTGCAATTGATTCACACATTATTTTGATTATTTTTTTGTTAAATTTGTTAATTTATATTTTTCTTAAACTCTATATAGTATTACTGGATTTTACATCTATTAAAAAATAAGATAAATGTTAACGAGTAATGGGCCAAGTCGAGTCAAACAACAAGCTTTTTAACTAGCACAAATCGAGTAAAATTATATATAGTTTATCTAGTATGGAGTCGATCCAACCAATTTATAAATTAAATATTACTTTATTCGTGATTGACTCGCTAACTAAGCCCATACGGACATTACGGTCTCGCTCGAACGTTCAAAACAGAGTTTTGTCAATCTTTCCTTTACCTAGTTAGTCTCTTAAATCTTAATCTTTCCTCAAAAGCAGTCCATGTTCAATCTACGTTAAAACATATAAACCACGTTTCCACTTCTTCAAGACAACCAAGTCAGTTTCCCATTTCAACTAGTCTTTTTATTACAAAACAAAAGCAATCACAATGGGCGAAGTCGATCCAGCTTTCATCCAAGACCTGGAACACAGGCCTAAACTCGCCATCATCGAAGTTGTAGGAATACCCTTGATTGATCTTTCGGTGTTGGACTCAGGCTCAGCTGGTGCTGTTTCGGACGGTACTCTCGTGTCCGACATAGGCGACGCTAGTAAGAAATAGGGTTTCTTCCAAGTGATCAACCATGGGTGCCGTTGGAGAAACGTGAGAAACTTGAGAAGGCAGCCAGGGAATTCTTCGGTCAACCTTTGGAGGAGAGAGTGAAGATCAGGAGAGCTGAAGTGAGGGTTTCAGGGTATTCTAACATTGAGCATACCAAGAACGCAGAGACTAGAAAGAGGTGTTCTATTTTACACGGCATAATCCAATCATAGTTCCAGCTTCAACAATTCCAGATGACAAACAAGTGGTTGAGTGGTATAATTAATGGCCTGAATACCCTCCTCAACTAAGGTATCAAATACAAACCATTAATTATTATAGATTTACACCTGATACTGAATTAATTGATTGTTTAAATGTTTAATTATTTGTCTTAGTTTTAAAGGGTTCTTAATAAGGATTCCGATGGAAATCGTCTGCCCCAAACTATGCCTCTTTTGGTGCCTCACTTTAAAAAAATGGGTGTAACATCCAAAAAATCGGGCTAGTCAGAATTGGGTTTCGATGATTAAAATATCGATATCAAAATGCTCAAATGTCGTATCTTTATTGCCTAAATTATAAATTACATTGTTAATGGACCCTAATTGAACTTATTCTTAGTTAAGGATCTCCTTAAAAAAGCTTAAAATATTGTTTTTGAGCTAAGTGTTTCGATACAATAGGGCCTGTACCTAAACGGGCTAGGCAAACCATTTCGAAACAACTATAAAGCGTCCTGATATAGTTCTAACGATTTTAACTAATTTTTTAACTTTTGCTTAGCCGTTTTGATACAACTTCACGTGTTTCGAAACAGGTCCTTGCAGAAATGATTTTTAGTAGTTAGTTTGCAAAGAATGACTTATGGTAATGACTCACTTGCTTGAGTTTGTCACTCCCACTGGAAGTTGATTAGAAAGGATGACTTTTAGTCATCAATCACTTACATTTTGGAAATAGATAAGAAATATTAGAAAAGAATAGTTTAAGCTTACCCTTGGTTGAGGGAAATATTTCTATTGGTCCTTGGTGAGGTGGTAAATGATTAAAGTTATAGTTTCCTTAAATGAATAAAAAGAAAAGTTCTTATCCTTTGTTTTGAGTTCCACCGAGACCAAACTCATCTTTTGCTAAAGAAAATAAGCAAGCACCACCATTGTCATCTTCTTCATCAAGCTTATGCATACACCCCCTTATTTAGACTTCATAAGCTTAAGTTTTCTTTGATTCAAAAGTCTCAATTTATAACTATCAATTGGGTAAGTAAAACTCGCAAATCAATTGTTGGTTTCGTGAACCTTTGGAGATTCGATTTCAAGCTAAAAGCCCTAAGTCAATCTTTTAAACATGAGATTTGAATATTGTCCTATTAATTCTAATAATTCCTTATTGTTCTTCCTAGCTCAAGAATTAGAAAAGACTAATCCATCGTCTCCAACAAAGGCTAAGAATAAAGGAATCGTTATCCGAGAACCTTAATATCGAGGTGAGTGTATTCGGAGTCTCGAGACTTGGCTAGGTGCTATCTCGAATCATTTGTTATTACTTATTGTACTGCTAACCATCGTTTTGAAGGTCTTTGCATAAAAACTTTATCGAAAGTCCTAGTGGTAAGCATCAGTAAGTATAGTATATTGAGCATTAAATATTGATTATTGCACATTGCTATTGAAACTTTGATATATGTTTATTGCTATTGAAACATTGATATATGTTTTTGCTATTGAATTATTATTATTGATATATTGATGTGGAAATATTGCTATTGAAATATTGTAATTGGACTATTGATTATTGAACTTTGGATTCGAGAGTATTAGATACAATTGGCATGTCATAGAATCATGAGCTCATTGGTATGGGTATTGGGCTTCGGCCATTGGTGCGGATGTGTTGTGTGTTGGTCAATTGGTGCGGCAGAGGGAATATAACACGACCATTATTGTTATTGTTGGTGTTGTGGTGGAATTCATGTATCCAATTACCGTGAATCGATTCAAGAAAATCATTGATTATTGCTATTGATTATTGCTATTGATAATTGTTTCCATGATATTGATTATTGGTGTCATGATAGTTATTGTTGTTATTGAGCATAAAAATGATATTTATGTTCATGACATAGTATTATTGATGATATCGAGACATGTTGAATTACATGATATATTCATTCATTGTTTATGGCTACCTCACTTAGGCTATGCAAGTCTAACGCATTCAATTGCATAACATTTCAGGTTAAAAGGTATATCGGTTCGAGATCGGAGCTAGCTGGAAGTTTGGCAAGTCACTACGAGCTTAGAGTAATGTGTTTTGTCCTTATGAACTCTTAGAATGGTGGCAAATTAGTTAAACTAGTAGCTTGTGGCCCTATTATTGTGTATATGTTGCCTATATTTTGTATAAGGTTTTAAAGCACTATAATGACTTTTGAGTTTGGTTAAAAGTGACTAAAGTGACATAATTGGCTTAAAAAGGGGAAACATAGTAAATGAATAATTTGGACTAAGACGTATGTTTGGTAATTTTTAAAAAGCATAACTTTGATTAAGTGTTGTTTATTGATTGAAATTTTATCGTACCGATCTTCGCATCGTTCGCCGATAACGCCATCCGACCCGGTTCTCGACCAGGCCGGGTAGGGGTGTTATAATGAGTTTAGAGTATAAGGTTAGTGGTTGTGGTTAGGGTTTAGGAAATTAAGGGTATATTATTTTTTAGAGTTTGAGATTTAGGGTTTAAGATGTAGAAATTAAGGTTAAGGTTTAGAATTTAATTTTTAAGTGTTTTTAGGGGCATAAAAGGGGATATAGTTAGGGGAGAAGAATTTTGTTCAAAGGATTCAGTATTACAAACGATGCAGAGAAGATCGAATTGTCGAAATGATTCTCAAGTCCGATAATTTTTTAAACCATAAATTTTCAGATTTTATTGAAAATATAATTTTGAATGAAAATGGAGTTATCACCAATTATTTAGACCTAGGTATAATCGAACACTTATAAAATTATCTTTTTTAAAAGAATAATTTATTTTAAAATTTGAGGACACTCTTTTATTCGAGTAATTCTTGAAATCACACTCTAATAACATAAGAGATTATTCCGTGACTCACTATCACAAAAAAAATGCATCGACTTTAATAGAAATATGTATATTATACTAGCATTTAAAAGAATAAATATTAATAGTGTGGTAAAACCAAAATTTATATATATATATATATGAGTTAGGATCAACTTACACAGTGTAAAACTTAGAGAATTTTACACTGTGTAATTGGATCATATTCCATATATATATATATATATATATATATATATATATATATATATATATATATATAGCATATAAACAAAAATGAAATATAGAGTGCAAGTAAAAATTGCATATCTAAATTTAATAAATATAGCATAGAAAACTATCAAGCAAGATGAATAGAAATTTTCTGTCTTTTTCTGTGCTTTTATTTATGTCTCATACGAAAAATTTTAATTTAGGATTTATATTAAGGTTTAAGGTTAATGTTTAGGGTTAGAGTTTAGGAAATTCGGGGTATGGTGCATTTTTAAGGTTTAGGGTTTATGGTTAAAGTATTAGACATAGAATTTAACTTTTTAGCGTTTGGGTATAGAAAGAGACACCGAAAAGGAGCGAAAGATTTTTGTCCGCATAGAATATATTGTTGGGTTTTTAAGGTGCTCGATTCCTTCAACCGTTCTTGCTTGCCAAGTGGTGGAGAAGTGAATTTTTGGGTGAAAGAGTTGTGGAAGCTAAAATGATAAAGACAAGATGATTTATAGTGGTTCAATCTTCTAACCAAGGTCCTACATCCACTACCTTAGCTTCCCACTGAGGATTTTCAATCAATCCACTATTGATTCGTCCCCTTTTCTAGGCTTAGGAGGAAACTCTTAAAAAATCGATCAAGCTTTCTACCCAAAGCTTTGATCAAACCCTCTTTAAAAAGAGATAAAAATAAGCAAACTCAAATCTCTCTAATAGGTATTTGTTTGCACAATTAAGCTCTCACTCAATCCTAAAACACTTGAGCAAATATAATAATTTTGGCTCACTAGTGTTTGTCTATACAAGGAATTGACAATTAGGCACTAAGACACATTTTGATCATATGTTGTATTACAATTGAAGCATTAACCATTACTTGATGCTTGGAGGTCCCTTTTATACTCCTTCTTGAGTTTGTAGCCGTTACTAACCGTTGGGGTTGAATTGGAGCCGTTGGAGACTTTATTTTCCACTATAAATGCAGTTCTGCAACACCCCGTTTCGAAACGCCCGACCCTGTTTCAAAACACCCTTGAAATAGAAAGAGTCGTTGCAGTCTGATGCAACACCCGTTTTGGAACACCCTTGGCCGTATCGAAACGGTCGTATCGAAACGCTTGTTCCCGTATCGAAACGCCCTGCAATTAAAAGGTAGTTGGGAAATAGCCGTTGGGGGGTTTATGACCGTTGAGGTCATGCCACATAGGCGTATCGAAACGGCAGTGGCCGTATCGAAACGCTAGGCAAAATTCTCACCCAGATCAAGCCCCGTTTCAAAACAGACAAGGTTGTATCGAAACGTTTTTCCATTGTGAAGTCCCGTATCGAAACACCTAGAGGCGTTTCGAAACGTCTGGATGGTTTTGTTAAATTTGACTTTGAAAACACATAAAACCTTTTTAAAATATCTCATAAACATAGTTTCAAGTTGTTTGGACTTAGAAATGGTTTTGAATTCTTTTTAATTTTGTCCAAAGCATTTTTCAATTATTATATCAAAACATTAGTTCTACATATACTTTACAACTTACACGTAATTTAATACAATTACACGCAATCTAATAGAGCAAGCACATTTGACCGGTTGGTTAAGCTGTTCATCTTTGTTCCCTCATATTCATTTAGGTCATAGGTTCTAGACAGACTAAGAGCACCCCCTTCCTTCCCCAAGAGTTCCCCTTCCCCTCCCTCTAGGTAGGATTAGGATTAGATTTAAGATTTGTCAAAAAATGTAAAAAATAAGAAAAATTATAAATTTTATCACTCAACTTTCTTCTCACTCTTATTTTGGTCACTAAAGTTTAAAATATTTTAATTTAATAATTTAACTTTCAATTTGTTCTTATTTTAATCAGCCGAGTGTTAAATTAGAAATGAAAAGGTGAAATGCCAACCACGTGTGTTGATGTGGACTGCTTTTTTGCTAACAAGTCAGCCACATATCACTTATATCATCTCTTTTTTTGTTTATCTTATTCCCCAAATATAAAAGTTTTACACTTTCATCCCTATTTCATACCGACATTGGAATCACCATTCTCTTGTATCTTCCACGACCACTCGAGACACAAATGAACTCACATCATCGTCTTCTACCAATCTATCAATTTAGATTTCCTCAAAAATCACTTTAAAACTGACGAAACTCAACCCAAAACCTCAAATCACTTTGACCAACAATATCTACTGTTTGATCAACGTGGAATCATGATACACATCTCGCTTCCTTCTTCTCCACCTCCTCGATGTTGGTATTTGAAGAAAAGATTCTCCATCGTCGAGAAATCAAAGGTAATCCACGGCCATAATTTTTCACACAAAAAGTAAGAGGGTCATTCCATTTTTTTTAAAAATGGATATCCAATCAAAACTTTATTAAGTATTTATTGACAGAGTGACCAAAATAAGAGCAAATAAAAATTAGTGATTAAATTAAAAAAATTAAACTTTAATAAGCAAAAATAAGAGTAAAAAGAAAGTTTTTAGTGGAATTTGTAATTTATCCCTACGTATAGTAGAAAGATATACGTATGTCCAATCTGTTTCAATTAGGCTGAAGTGTGAAATACGTAACGACGTTAATTGTGAAATTAAATTAACCCTCCATTTTTTTTACAAGAATTCGTCGTTAAAAATCCTCTTCGTAATCAAGTTTAAAGAATCTAAATCTGAATAAAAAGGGGAAAGTGTACCCTATAATTAATAGGCTTAGCAGTCAAATAAGTGTTTAAATTATACTATTTTTTTAAATAAGTGTCTGAACTATTTTTTTGGGCCAAATAGTTGTCTGACACTTCATTCTGTAACCCATTTTAATGTTTTCCGTGACAAACGTTATTTTTTTCGTTATCCAATAAAATTCGAACACGTGGCATGATTTCTCATTTTCTGAAATTAAAATTCGAAAATGAGAAAAAAAATAAAAAACATTAATTAACCCAAAAATATTTAATTCCTCTAAAAACCTCCAAACTCAAACCCTAAATCTCTAAATTCTTCCACTTTGATAATCGATTCAACCATCACCGACCACTCTTATCTTCATCGGACTCCTTCTACTGAAAACCACATAATATCGTAGTAAAAAATCGACGAATGAATCATCGATTGCACCGTCAACGAACACCCAACAATGAAGAAAAAAAGAGGTCGGTTGGGTTTCCACCGACGGTAGAGGATGGCAGATGTCAAACGGTGAGGTACACGACACTTGGGCGGTGAACGGTGAACCACCAACTTGTGAGGGATGTCAAACGGTGAGAAAGATGTGTTTGGTGATTTGATTGAAAGAAATTAAAATTTTAAAGAAATTTAGATTTTTAAAGAAATTCAAAAATTGAAAAAATATATAAAAAAACAGTTCACATATCATATTTTGATTAGATGACAAAATTATTTTAACAGTCATTAACGAAAAAACTTTAAAATAGACACTTATTTAGTCTAAAATAAAGTTCAGACACATATTTAACTGTGAAACCTAATTATTATTTTCACACAAAACAGATACATTGTTGATACATCATACATGAGATAACACTACGGCTGGACCTAACAACACCCACACCCGAGAGCAACATAATATAAGAGTAGGGATGTAAAAACAAGTCAGAACTTGAAAACTTGCCTGAAACCTGCTCGAGTCAGAACCTGATTTGACCCGAGAATTCGATGACTCGAACTCGAACTGTAACTGACTGTTGTTGACCCGAACCCGAGTTGAACCTGTTACTGTAGCAACCGAACCTGATCTGCGTCCAACTGAAAACGACTCGAACCCAAATCTGACCTGTTAATTTTGACCTGAAACCCGACCTGCATCAGACTGAAACGAACCCGAACCCGAGACCGACCTGGAAAATTACCTGATATTACCCGACTGAATCAACCCAAGATCCGATTTTACTCGACCTTTTATGAACCCGACCTGTTTTGAACCCGAACTGTTGTTGCCCTCAACTGATATTGACCCGAAATCTATGACTTAATGAATTAAAAAAGTTCATAAATATATATATATATATATATGCACACATGACACATACTACATAAATACAAACATACACACATAAGTACATATATATTAGTATATATACACATACACATACATTATATACATACACATACATGATACATGAATCATGATACATACATGTATATAATATATATAACACATATATAAACATAATATATATAACATATACATATACATAATACATAATTATGTATTACTATAATCACCTATTTTGTCCTGGGTGTTAACCTGCCTTTATGTTTTGCAACAATGGGCTTTATTTTTCTTAAATATATATATCGAATAACTAAAGAACCAAAAATAGAAAAAACAATATATATACTATTATTACAATTATCGTATATTATGTTAGCATTATTATTATAATTATTATTCTATTACTATTATCATAATTATTATTACTATATTACTAATTATTGTTACTATTATTATCTTTATCTATTATTACTTATATTATTATCGTATATTATTATCTATTATATTATTATTATTATTATTATTATTTATCACATATTATATTATTTATCATTATTATTATATTTATTATTATTATTATTTTTAAAATAAGTCTGAAAACTGAAAACCAAAAAAACTAATATGAGTAAAGCCCGATATATTTATAATAATAAAGCCCAACAGTTTATTTAATAATGTCCATTACAAAAAAATACAAGGCCCGTTGGCCCAATTACCTAATACCATAATATGATAACACAAAAACCCTAACCCTATCTTTGTTCTACGCAGCCGGCTCCCAGCCGTTAGATCTGGAATAGATCTAACGGTCCAGATCGAATATCAACAGAAACCCTAGAAGCCCCTCCCCAAGCTCCGCGCCACATCAACCACAACCGTTAGATATGGGATAGATCTAACGGTCCAGAATCGAAGCGGGAAGCTTCTAGGCCATCACGCGCCCACGCGCGACCCCAGGCATCTCCCACGCGCGTCTACCCGTCTCCCTCACTCGCGCGTGCATCGCACGCCCGCTCTCTTCAATCAACCCGAGCCCGTCCAGATCATCCACCAACGGCTGGGATCACTCCACGGTTCGGCTCCACGTCCTCAGATTGTCCCAAGCCCTCTGATCCCCTCCTCAGCCGTCACATGCACCCACGAAAACAACCGAAATGTCAGAAGATGCATGAATTACAGAGAGGCAAGAAACACAAAAGAGAAAACAGAATCATATGAGGCAACAAACCACAATTGCAGAGGTGAATACGAACAAAAAGAGAGCAACCAACATCACATTTCGAGAATTACATGTAATTCAAAAAAAGCAAAATATTTAATTTCTTCACGCTATAAAAGCCGAAAGAGCACAATGTAAAAAGAAAAGAGTTGTAATCGAAAAGTTTCAGAGAAATACAAGGCAGAAGCAACCTCAAGTTTAGATGTATACGATCGTTTTCATTTTATTTCAGTTTCGAAACAAAAATAAAAAATAGAAAGTTAGTTTTCTTTTTTACCTTCGAGTCGATCCATCTACTCATAGTTCGCCCTTCTTTGCCGGTGACAAGCCTTCTGGCCCCTTCCGAGGCCACGCATGGTGAGTCGGTAAAGACGACAACGAAAAGTTTTTTCAGATCTGGGGGTTTCGATAAAAAAAAATAAAAGAAAAGGGTTATTGATTGGATTTTGATTTCGGGAAATGAAAGGTTTATGGTTTCTTTTGAGGTTTTTGGAGAGTCAAAATGGGGGTTTTGAAAATTTTTAGGGTTCCGGCGCCGACAACGGCGACCGGAATGGTGATGGCCCCAGAAAAGAAACAGAGAAAAGGGTGGAAGGCTCTCTAGTTTAGGATTTGTGAAGGAGAAAAAGTTTCATACCGTGTTTAGCGCAACTTTTATAATGTTTTTTATTTTAATTTTGGAATAATTTCCTTATGGTCCTTCCGTGTCCCTGTAATTATGCGAGCAGGGATTCCGCGTTTGTAAATCTCGTCCCAAGTCCCTTCAGGTTTTTAAATGCTTTCAACCGCGTCCCTAATTTGGTTTCAATCGATTTTCGAGTGGGAAAATTACTTTTTCGGTCATTTAAAGTTTCCAAATCTTTCCAATTGGGTCCCTATTTTGCATTTTAATCAGTTTTTAATAGATTTATTACAATTGTGGTCCCTGTCAGTTTGACTTCTTAGCATTTTTATTTTTGTTAAATATTGTTATTCATGCATTTCTCTAAACCCTAAACACTCTAATATGAACCCTAAACCCTAACCTTAAACCATAAACAATAATGATAGTTCATAAACCCTAATGCAACACCCTAAACCCTAAACCACAAACCATAAACAATAATGATAACTCATAAACCATAATACATCACCCTTAGCCATAAACACTCTAATATGAACCATAAACCCTCGAATATAAACCATAACTCTTAAATCATAAACCATAAACACTTAAACTCTAAACCATAGACAATAATGATAACTCATAAACCCTAATACAACACCATAAACCCTAAACCCTCGAATATAAACCCTAACTCTCAAATCATAAACAATAAACCTCAAACTATAAACCATAAACCCCAAACAATAATGATAACTCATAAACCATAATGCAACACCCTAAACCCTAAACACTCTAATATGAACCACAAACCCTTGAATACAAACCCTAACTCTTAAACAATAAACCATAACCCCTAAACCTTATACCCTTAAACCATAAACAATATTGATAGCTCGTAAACCTTAATGCAACACCTAAACCATAAACCCTCAAATATAAACCTTAACTATCAAACACTAAACCTTGCACACTAAACCCTAAACTCTAAACCATAAACAATGATGATAACTCATAAACCCTAATGCAACACCCTAAACCCTCGAATATAAACACTAACTCTTAAATCATAAACCATAAACCCTTAAACTCTAAACCATAAACAATAATGATAACTCGTAAACCATAATGCAACACCCTAAACTCTCAAATATAAACCATAACTTTTAGACCTTCGCTGAGAGATCCACTCTCAAACCCCAAACACTAAACCCTAAACCTTAAATCATAAACAATAATGATAACTCATAAACTATAATGCAACACCCTAAACCCTAAACACTTTAATATGAACTTATAATATAACATATAAATATATATATATATATATATATTATATGTATACGTACATAATAATTAATATAACATATAATACATATATATACATATATATATTATATGTATACGTACATAATAATTAATATATATATATATATTAAAAACTTATAATATAACATATAAATATAATTAATATATATATATTAAAACTTATAAGTTATATAATGTATATATAATATAATAATTAATAATAAATAATAATTATTAATAGTTTGGGGGTTTGGGCTCATATCCCACCACCCATTCATTTAGATGGGCTAAATATTTTGTAGCCCTTTAAATTTTAGATGTTTTTCATTTAAGTCTTTTAACTTTTTGTTCAATTCAATTAAGTTCTTAAAACTTTATTTTTAGTCCAAATTGACTCTTATTTATTGTTTGTTGTTCAGTATAGTCCCTAAAACTCTGTTTTTAATTGAAATTGACCCTATTTCAAGTTTTTAATTTACTTTATTATTTTAGATATGAATCTTTTATGATATGTTTATTCATTTCTAGTGCCAAATTTTTATTTTTAATGTGATTCCATGAAAGACGTTAAATAATTAACTCGAAATAAATATCGACTACTTGTACAATTGTACCGAACTAAAAAATAATACAAATTCAAAACCCGAATTAACCCGACCTGAAATTACCCGACCTGAAATGAACCCGACCTGAAGTCTACCCGAGACCGAATTAACCTGTCAATTACCTGGTTCGGACCCGATCTATTTGAACCCAACCTGAAATAAACCCGACCTGAAATGAACTCGACCTGAAATGGACTCGACTTGCAATGGACCCGACCTGCTACTGACCCGCACCCGACCCGAGTCGAATCAAAATTTTTTTTGACCTGAATTGACCTATATCTGATTTAACCTGACAGGACCCGACCTGAAACCCATCTGATTATCTGTTTTTACAACCCTATAATAATAAGAGTATAAGACCAGGCGAACGTTCAAAGGTAACCAACCATACACTTACACAAATACAACACAGCACTAAAAAACAATACCAATGGGGACCACCGCTAAGGCAATCATAACACGCATTGGCAAAAATACAATAGGCTCCACTAAATTAAGTTAGGGATATTTTATTTTTTTTATCGACTAATATTTCAGTTAAATTGTATAACCACTAAAATTAATTAAATCTTTAATTATTTATTTTTAAATTAATTTAATTTATTTATGATAAAATATAAATTTTAAGTTATTTAAAAATAAATATTTAAATTTGTTAATTTATTATTTTAAAAATTAAAATAACAAATTTAAAACAATAACTATTTAAAAATACATGTCGACCAATTGAATGTTATTTAAAAATTGATTTACATGTATTTAAAAATATAGTTTTATTATGAAATTGATTAATATTAAAATTGATTGGGTTAGATTGTTTGCTTTCGATTTAGATCAAGCATAAAGTTGATATATAGTAAATTTTTAAAGAGAATATAAAAATTAAAACAATAAATTTAACTTTAAATACTTATTTTGAAATAATTTTAAATCTATATTTTATTCTAAATAACTATTATTTTTTAATTTTTAACATAGTTTAGTATTAATTTTATAAAATAAATAAATTGTTATTTTAGTGGCGACAAAGTTTAGCATAAATATTAGCTTTGATAAAAATTTAATAAATGTCTAACTTAATTTAGTGGTAAGCATAAGAGCTTTACCTAATTAGTCTCATAATCTTTCCTCAAAAGCCAGGTTCAATCTACGTTAACATATAAACCACTCTTGTTAGCATTCCACTTCTCCAAGACAACCAAGTCAGTTTCCCATTTCAATACAAGGCAAAAGCAATCACAATGGGCGAAGTCGATCCAGCTTTCATCCAAGACCTGGAACACAGGCCTAAACTCGCCATCATCGAAGCTGAAGGAATACCCTTGATTGATCTTTCGGTTGATGCTGTTTCGGACGGTAGTACTCTTGTTTCCGACATAGGCGACGCTTGTAAGAAATGGGGTTTCTTCCAAGTGATCAACCATGGGGTGCCGTTGGAGAAACGTGAGAAGCTTGAGAAGGCAGCCAGGGAATTCTTCGGTCAACCTTTGGAGGAGAGAGTGAAGATCAGGAGAGCTGAAGTGAGGGTTTCAGGGTATTCTAATACTGAACATACCAAGAACGTCAGAGACTGGAAAGAGGTGTTCGATTTTACACGGAAGAATCCGATCATAGTTCCAGCTTCAGCACGCCCTGATGACAAACAAGTGGTTGAGTGGTATAATCAATGGCCTGAATACCCTCCTCAACTAAGGTGTCAAATACAAACCATTAATTATTATGGATTTATAATTATACCTGATACTGAATTAATTGATTGTTAAAATGTTTAATTATTTGTCTTAGTTTATGTTAAGTGTATTGATTGTGACAGAGAGGTGTGCGAAGAATATGCAGAGGAAGTGGAGAAATTGTGTTTCAAGTTGATTCAACTTATTGCCTTGAGCTTAGGCTTGCCGGCAGATACTTTTAATGGCTTCTTCAAGGACCAAATCAGCAACGTTAGGCTTAACCACTATCCACCTTGCCCTGCTCCGGAACTAGCTCTTGGCCTTGGCAGGCACAAGGATGGCGGTGCCTTAACCGTCCTCGCTCAAGATGATGTCGGAGGATTGGAAGTGAAGCGGAAATCAGACGGAGAGTGGATCCGAGTTAAGCCTACTCCGGAAGCATTTATCATTAATGTTGGTGACATTATTCAGGTAACTCAAATGAGCATGGTTATTGCCCAACTACTGCTACTAGTACTAGTATTATTCTATATGAAAACTGATAGTAGAAGAATTTTGCAGGTTTGGAGCAATGAAAGATATGAGAGTGTGGAGCATAGGGTGATTGCGAATTCGGAAAAGGAAAGGTTTTCGATCCCTTTCTTCTTCAACCCGGCTCATTACACCATTGTTAAGCCCTTGGAAGAGCTGACAAGTGAAGAGAATCCCCCCAGATACAGGCCATACAACTGGGGGAAGTTTTTTGTAACAAGGAAAGGCGGTAATTTCAAGAAGCTTGATGTGGAAAACATCCAAATCTCCCATTTCAGGGTTCCAGAATCCGAGTTAGCCAACCGCTTTGAAAAAGCAGTATCTGTGGCATAGACAGGATGCAGTATGTTAGCATTTAGTTGCATGTACAATAGTTATGAATTATGATTGTATTTCTGAGTATAAGACTTTGAAAACATATGGCTTTGGGTTGGATTTAGGATATTGTGTGGTTTATTTGTATAATTTGAGTTGTTTTTTATAATAAAATGTGGAAATGTATTGTATTAACGATAGAGCATGTTCATTTGACCAGTTGATCAAACTGCTCATCTTTATTGTCTAATATTCCCTTAGGTCATGAGTTCTAGACCGACTAGGAGTACCTCATTTCTTCCACTAAAATCTCATTTCCTTCTCTTCTAGGTAGAATTATGATTAAAAAACGATGCAGAGAATCGTATCACCCTAAAATAAGTTTGAAAAAAGAGAAATACAAAGGACAACAAATAAGTAAACTTTTGAAATAACGTTTACACAACAATACATAGAAACCAAGAAGAGCAAGACACTAGTGTATATGTGGGCGACAAGGAAACAACACGAATCGTGGTCTTCCCTAAGCGGCACACAACCTTCACATTGACCCTATCTACACAATAATTGTAGGATTCACATTAAATCTCAATTGACACATTATTGCAATGAATCGTTCAAAAAAACCTTTGAAATCTCCATAAAATATGCATTTGATGAAGGGCATTCTACGATGGTTTCCAATAGCGAAGGACTATACATGCTCCGTGTTAGATGATGTACAAACGTCAAAACAAATCCATGAAACGTTGTGAAACAACTATGAGCAGCGTCGACACCGTTTTTATTCTGTTAAAAATGTAAGTTCTTGAAAGCTCAAAAAAAAATATAAAGTCGTTATGGTTCGTTTTGAATTGAGTGCGACGGAAAATATGTAAGTTTGCTATGCGTCTACATTGAGATCATGATTGAGTTCAAGAGTCGATTATGTGTGAGGAAGGTTAAAACACCCTCACAACGTTCCAAATTAGCACCTGAAGAGTTATATTTTCTCGAAGAAAATGATGAAATTATATGTTTTAAAATAAATAAAACAAAATGAAAAAAGTTAGTAACAATTATAGTAATGAAAAATAATAAGATAAAATATACAATAATAGAAAGTTTAACATTGAAAATATTAAAAAAATAAAATAAAAGTAGCATAAATAATAAAAATATTAATAATATAATAAAAATATAAATTAGTTAAATAATATATATATATAAACTATTATATAATAATATATATATATAATCAGATGTTTAAAAGAGGGTGTATAAACAGATACTACTCTATAATCACCTTTAGACTATATATATAATCAAAAAGAAAAAAGAAGTAGGTATACAATAAAATAATGTTAAACAAAAATAGGAGAAGGACCTAATGGAGCAAACAGAGAAATCATAAAGGGTGAATAAGTAACCAAACATACAAATTCAGGACTGATTTACATTAATCAGAAAAGTGATGGGGACTTAAAATGAAACTTACCCCAAAACAAGGAAAAGCGTGAATTCTGACCAGCCGGGTCTGGACGCGAGTCACCCGATGTCAAAACGACATCGTTTCACTAGGCTATAAAATTTCCTTTTGATCTCTTTATCTCATTTTCTTTTTATTTTGTTTTCTTCTCACCTTAGCCTAAATTTCCTCTCTTCTTTCTAGAAGATTCGACATGACGTCGTTTTTTACGGTTGTAGTCAAAAAAGTATTGAGTTATTCAAGTTTTTAAGTCTTTATGATTTAAATTTTATTTAAAAGTTTTTAAATCGAGTCGAGTTTTTGAGTTTATATAAAAATTTAATTGTAATTATTTATAATGTTATACTACATACTAATTTCAATTTAAACGGCTTTCAATATGCATATACGATATACATGTATATTTCTTTATATTTTAACATATGATATACATAATATATCAGACATAATTGGCAGACTTGATTTGAACTTGAAAACTGATCAACTAATTAATAAAAATTTCGAGTTATTCGACTTTTCATTTTCTAATTCAAACTTTATTTGAAATTTTTTCGAGTCGAGTAAAATTTATAAAATTACGTGTCAAGTCGAATAATTTAATTTTTTCAAGTCGAATTTTACTCACACATAATTGTAACCGTTGGATGATGAGGCCCAAATTTCACCACAAGACAGGTCTCAACATTATGAGTTCGGATCTGGCATTCATGTCGCCGGTAAATGCTTCCAACTCAGCGGATCTAGGTCGAAATCGTTCGGCTCCATTTTCCAATCCCGCGATTCAGAAGTCAGATTGAACTGATTTTCGACTATTGTTCTTCGTCCCAAGGAAAGTGTTTCCAAAACGATAGTTTTAGTGTTGAGAAGTGTTGGTTTAGGGGCCGAAAGAAAAGCTGCTGCTGGTGAGCTTCTAAAGGCTGGAAAGCTAAGTGAGTAGGAAGATGGTAGGGACCATGACGCTTCGGGCCAAGAGGCCTCAGTCTTAATACGCAAATAAGTGTTTAAATTATGTCATTTTTTTTAGTTAGGTGCTTAAATCATTTTCAGGTCAAATAAGTATTTAATATTTTTTTGACCCATTTAAGGTTCTCCGTTAACTCTCACCATTAAAGGACACATATCACCTCTTCAAAATTCAAAAATTATATTAAAAATAAATAAAATTAATAAAACAAAATAAAGATATATCTTGAAAATTTCAAATATTCCCAAAATAGTCCCCAAATTCCCAAACTCCCCAATCATATCACTTCCGTCGGTGTTGGTTGCGTTGTCGGCGACGGAATGAATCGCCCTCCCCTCGCCGAACAACCCATACGATGTTTGTCGCCCCTCCTATTGCCGTTCGTCGCGAATCATTTGAAAGAACTATTCTACAATTTCGACGATTCGCACGACGTCGGTCGATTTCTGGCGACGAGGTGGTGAGGGAAATGGTCGTGATGGTCCGGCGACCGATGTGGTGGGCGGCATCGTGACAATCGGCGGCGGAATCGACCCAAATCAGGATTTAGGTCTTCGGGAGTTAGGGATTTTAGAATTTGGGGATGTTTTGTGAAGTTTGGAAAACTTAGAATTTTTTTGAAAATTAAGTAATTTTATTTATTTTTAATATAAGTTTAGAATTTTCAGGAAATGACGTGTGTCCTTTAACGTTGTGAATTAATGGAGAACCTTAAATAGATCACGGAATAAAACTTTAAGCACCTATTTGACTCGAAAATAATTTGAGCACCTAACTAGATAAAAGGACATAATTTGCGCACCTATTTGACGGTTAAGCCCTTTTCTTTCTGTTCTCCATGACTAATTTCGTAGCTCCCCGTTGTTTTTGGCAACTTAAAATATGCTGGTAAAATTCTCATGGGAAGTTGGTTTGTGGGGCCCTTTACAAGGTGCGTTGGTGAGAGATTTTAGGAGGAAGCATTTTCCTCGGCTTGACCCAGAAAGCTGGTGAGAGATTAATTTTTGACCTAGATTTGAGGATTGATCGAGTTTGGGAATTGACTTAAGTCTGAAAATGGGTTATAAGCTTGGGTTTAATTAGACTCTATTGGCTTTGGGTTTAATTTGGTTTAAGTTCAATTGGGTTTCGTCGAGTATGAGATCCTCAATATTTTACAACCGGCTTTGGGTTTAATTAGGTTTACATTTAGGTTTAATTAGGTTTAGGTTCAATTAGGTTTCGTTGAGTATGAGCATGGATCCTCAATATTTTACAACCGGCTTTGGGTTTAATTATGTTTAATTGCTTCAGTGATAAAATTTTCTCATTTTCATCTTTGTGGGTGAAGATTTTAATTATTCCTTATCCCGTCAGTTCAGATCCCCATAATATTTGATTATTTTCCATTTGACTACCATCATAGATTAGTCAAAAATGCTCATATTGTATAGTTTTGAATCCCAGCATTTACTTTAGAAATGTTACTTAATAAAAAAAGTGTTTACCATAAGACAAACTCCCCAACCCTAATAATTTTATGCACCACCTACAATGTGAATCGTGATTGCAACCACAATCAAATACGTTTTTTAACGAGAGCAACTTCATTTCCACAAAAGACGATTACAACAGAATCAACAATTCATCGAAAATTTGTCGCTTCCAGTTAGATGGACACGTACCCATGACAGTAGCCTTAGCCACCTAATCTGCAACATTGTTGCTCAAATGACAAATGTAAGAGAATACAACATCAGGCCTTGAATAAAAAATTTTCAGAATGTCAAATAAGATAGCTTTAACCTCCCAGGAACCGAGAGTTATACGGTTAATCGTCTCGATAGAAAGTTTGCAGTAAGATTCAATAAACACTTGTTGCCAATCATGTTGTTCGATGAGAAATGAACCAAGTCTTAGTGCGAGACATTCATCCACAAAATGCGCTAGAAGCGTTAACTTATGCGTTGATTCCATCGACGACAATCCCATAACACTTTCGTGCTACGGCTGCAATACCGGCACACTTCCTACTAGTATCGAATGAAGCATCACAGTTAACCTTGATGGAATTTGGAGGAGGAAGAGACCAATTAGTTGGTAACGATGTGATCCTCGTACTCGTCGTGTTAGCCGTTTGAACATGTTGTAATTCCTCGAACTCCTTGAAAATTGAATTCCAAATCAGAATCAGACTTTCTCTTGATCCTTCAAAAATCCATGCATTACGAGCCTTCCAAATCCCCCAAATAGTCCAAGCCAACAAGATTTTGCTTGAAACAGAATCATGGGTGGGAAATAAAACTCGTACTTCTTGCCACCATTCAGCAAAAGATCCAAAACCCATCAAAGCTGGTGAATAATGGAAGGTAGAAGCTCTCCAAATAGCACGTGACATCGGGCAATAAAACAAAATGTGCTTAAGTGTTTCATTACTTTCCCCACATCGCATGCAACTCGTAGTCCACAAATGATGCCTCCGAGCAAGATTAGCATTTCATGGAATAACGTTATGGCAAGCCTTCCAAATAAAATTTAGAATCTTGGAGGGAGTTTTGAGGTTCCAAATGTGTAACCAACCAGCTTCTTCATTATGTCGACTTGAACTCGCAGCTTGGGACTTTCTCTTGTTCGCCATAAATTGATGATACCCCAATTTAACAACATACTCCCCATTATTTGAATGGTGCCATATTATGGAGTCTGCTTGTTGTTGTACACTAAAGGGAATTCGCACGATTGCTTCCACCTCTTCCTTTGAAAAAAACGAGTGTAGATGGGGAATATTCCATGATGTTTCATCCCACTTAATTAAGTGTTTGACAAGAGTAATTTCTGTACCATACAGTCTCGGGGATGAAATTCTGAAGTTAGGCAAAGATGGAATCCACTTATCATGATATTGCTTCCATTACCAATATTCCAACGAAGGTCTTGTGATAGAAAATTTAATCCTTCTTGCAAACTACTCCATGCCCACGAACATCGCTTGTTTTTTTCTCAAAGAAAGTGGATTTGAGAATGGGAAATAGATACCTTTGAGGATTTGGACCCATTTAGCTTTCGGATTTTGAGCGAGTCTCCAAGCTTGTTTTGCAAGTAGCGCAATGTTAAATACTTGAAAATCTCAGAAACCCATTCTACCTTTCCTCTTCAAAATAGCCAGTTTATCCCAAGAAATCCAATGGATGCCCTTCTTAGATAAGTCGACACCTCTCCACCAGAAACGATTGAGAATGAGATTAAGTTCATTGTAGAAAGTAACCGGTATCTTGAAACAATGCATGATATAGGTTGGCATTGCCGAAACCACAACCTTGATGAGAACTTCCCTCCCTGCTTGAGAAAGAAATCGACCTTTCCAACCTGTGATCCTCTTCACAATTCTGTCGCGGATAAAAGCCAAAGCAATTTTTTTCCCTCTGCCCCAAATCAATGGAATGCCCAGATATTTAGATGACAGATTCATAACAGGTATTGCCAACATTTATAGAATCACTTCTTTATTTGTCCCTCTTGTGTTAGGAGAAAAGAAGATAGAAGATTTAATTAAATTAATAGTCTGACCCGATGTTTCTTGGAACAATTTTAAGCCTTCAAGAATGACCCTTGAATTGTTGGGATTAGCTTCAGCGAATAAGAGGCAATCATTTGCAAAAAGAAGATGAGAAAGAGATGGACATCGTTGCTTTATACGATATCCATTGAACTTGTCATTTTGTTCAGCATTATCGAAAATGTAGGAGAACACATTAGCCACAAAATTAAAAAGAAATGGAGATAGAGGATCTCCATATCATAGTCTTCTAGAAGGTTTAACCTCCCCAATATTTTCTGCATTGAGCATAACCGAGAGGGTAGAAGAAGATACACATTCCATTGTCCTTCGAATCCAAAAATTTGAGAATCTCATTCGAGTCATAACTTGCTGCAAGAAATCCCATGAAACCTTATCGTAAGCTTTTGCAAGGTCCAGTTTAATTGCCATGATACCTTTTGTGCCTCGAGTCCTTTAATTGCATGAGAGGCTTCATGTGCTATTAATATGTTGTCTTGGATTTTTCGGCCTAGAACGAAAGCTGCTTGAGTGGGAGAGATAAGATTAGGCATGGGGGTTTCATTCTTGATGTAATAATCCAAGCAATGATTCTGTAAATGAAATTACAATATCCTATTGGCCTAAACTCATGAATAGTTTCTGGATTTGAAACCTTTGGAATAAGGACAAAATTTGTCATATTGATCCCTGATTGCATTACCTTTGCCTTGAAAAAGAAGCCTTCACCAAATCACATACTTCTCTTTTAATGGTTTTCCAGAATTTTTGAAAAAAGATGCCTGAAAATCCGTCTGAGCCTGGAGCCTTAAGTGCTTCGAATTCAAAGGTGGCCTTTCAAATTTCTTCATCGGTTACCCCTCTTTCCAACTCTTTATTCATAGCTTCAGTAACACTAGCCTCGACCAGATCAAGAGCCTCATTGCATCTACTGGCTGAAACTTCCTGGAAGTGTTCATCAAAGTGTTTGACAATGCGCTCTTTGAGTTGGCTGTTGTTATCCTCGATCCATTGTCCATTTTCTCCTTTTAAACGATGAATGGTATTAGTTCTTCGTCTTTGAGTTGTTGCATGAAAGAACTTGGTTTTTTTGTCGCCGTGATTCAACCATTTAATTCGGGAGCGTTGCTGCAAGTATCGTTCTTCCATAGAGAGAAGCTTGTCCATTTCCTTTTCTAAACTTTGCAGATCTTCTTTTGATTCATTCGTAAGACCAGTCCTTTGAATTTTTGTAATTCGACTTGCAATATTGTCCATCTGTTTTTTTGGGTTACCAAATTTAAACTTATTCCATTCTTTAAAGCTTTTTCTTGTACTGGAAATGCGCATTCCGAAATTAGGAAGGTTTCTCTCATTATTACTCTTGGACCAGGAATATTTTATCACCTCATCACATTCATGTCTTCAAGCCATTCTTTGGCTATGACCCGACTGAATTGCTGGAAGAGCTAAACCTTGGGCATAAGGAATGTTGGGTTATTCGGTGCTCGATTCCTTCAACCGTTCTTGCTCGCCATGTGTGGAGAAGTGGGATATTTGGGTGTTTTTGTGGGAATGGAAATATAGACAATTAAAACAAGGATTTATAGTGGTTCAACCTTCTAACCAAGGTCTACATCCACTACCTTAGCTTCCCACTAAGGATTTCCAAACAAATTCACTAAGAATTTCGTCCCCCTTTCTCGGGTTAGGAGGAAACCGTTACAACGATCAAGCTTTCTACCCAAAGCTTGATCAAACACTCTCTTACACAAGAAATACTTAGCAAACTAGAAATCCCTCTAGAAGATATATGTTTGCACAATTAAAGCTCTCACCCAAAACCTAAACACTTGAGCAAATTTGACAATTAAGCTCACATGTGTTGTCTATACAATAAATTGAACAATAAAGCCCTAAGACAATTTATTGATCATTATGATGTTGACAATTGAAGCATTAACCATTACTAGATGCTTGGAAGTCCCTTTTATACTTCTAATTGAGTTTGTAGTCGTTGAGGACCGTTGGGGATGGATTAGAGCCGTTGGAGCCTTTATTTCCAACCATAAATGCAATTCTGCAGCTTGGCGTATCGATACCCTTCAAACCGTATCGATACGGTCTCGATAAGGAAGTAGTCGTTGTGCACTTCAGCTGATGCATATCGATACGCTTACCTAGTGTATCGGTACGGTCCTGCAGTTTAAAAGACCGTTGGGAAATATGACCGTTGGGGTAGTTAGGCGTATCGGTACGCGACTAGCCATTGAGCTATTTCAAAACACACCGTATCGATACGGCTAAGCGTATCGGTACGGGTTTTGGCTACTGGAAAAATCCTATAGTTAAAACCCTAAGGCGTATCGGTACGGTACCAGACCGTATCGGTACGAGCACTTGGAAAGCTTGGTTTTGACTATATTAAATGTATTTTAAATCATTCCAAAGCCTTGTAAAACCCTTAAACATATTTTCAAGTTGTTTTTGACTAAAAACATATTTTAAATTCTTTTCAATTTAGTCCAAAACATTTTTCAAATATTATATCAAAACACTTAGTTCTACAATCTCCCACTTTTTGATATAATAAAACCAACTTGAAAAATTGTTTGGGATTCTCTCCCCCTTTGTATTTTAAATTTTGAGTAAGAGACTTAAAATTTGAATTAGATTAAAGCTCCCCCTTATTTTCTTGAAAAACTTGAAAAATCAATTTTTCAAACCATTTCTCCCTCTTTTTGTTATATCAAAAAGAATTTTAAATGACATGGAACACCATTAAAAATTTGATTTTAAATTTGGCTCCCTCTTACTTAAAGCATCAAACAATGTTAGTCCAACATATATGATCATCTAGTTGAAGTTAATAAAAAATAAAACAAATGAAAGAAAAAACAACTAGATTTTTACCACACTTGAATTCAAGGGAGGATGTGAAGCCTTCCTTCTTCAAGTGTCTTTCTTTGTGTGCATGGAGCTCCCCCTCAATGTTTGACTTGTTTATCAATCTCCATCACACCTATCATAAGACAATCAAGTAATTTCTGGTATCCAAATTGCTTTGGATTCATAGACGTTAGTAGCACACAACTTAGTCCCCTTAGAAATCCATCTTTCAATTTCATCCTTTTTAGTTGAAGTACTTAGTCCTTTTGGGACCCAAATACTTCTAAAAACTTTACCATTTACAAATCTAGGGGCACTAGATTGTCTTACATAAAAGTTTAATTTTCCTAAATTATTTTTCTTTGAAGTTCATTGAAAATCAAATCTTTTTCCTTCTTAAGATCATCAACATCTTTTTGATGATCTTTTTCCATCATTTGAAGCAAGTTTTGTAAGTCTAAAACTTTAAGCTCAAAATCTTTAATTTTTGCTTCAAACTCTAAATTGGTTTTAGAAAGCAAATCATTTTCGGTTTTTAACTTTGAAATCAATTTCTTGTTTTTCGAAAATGAAGCCTTGAACTCAAAAACCAATTCATCATAGGCTTCTTGTAACTCATCAAAAGAATATGAATTTGAACTAGATGAGTTAGAAGTTACCTCCCCCTCATTGAGGGCCATCAAGCATAGGTGGGCTACCTCATCATCGATGGAGTTTTCATCACTCCACGTGGCCACATATGCTTGCTTTGAAGATGATCCCTTCTTGTTGAACTTGTGGGATTCCTTCATCTTCTTCCTCGATTCATGCTTGGATTTTTTCATTTTGCTCTTCATGAACCGGGCAAATTTGTTGAAGAGATAGGCCATCTCTTCATCTTCGCTTTCCTCCTCACTTAGTTCTACATGATGGCATGTGGAGGATTTGAGAGCAACGACACTTGCGTTGATGCCTAACTCCATGATCTTCTTCTTCCCCATCTTTCTTATCTCTTCCTTCTTCTTCTCATCTTCTTTTTCTTTATTCATAATTTGGTGAGTGAGAAGTGACCCCACGAGTTCATCAAGCTTCAAGGTCTTCAAATTTTATGCTTCGATGATGGCGGTCCTCTTTGAGTCCCATGACTCGGGAAGAGAATAGATAAGCTTTCGGACAAGCTTCTCTTCCGGAATGGCTTCTCCATAACCTTTGAGTCCATTGGTGATTGTGGAGAACCTATCAAACATCTTCTCGATGTTTTCTTCCGGATCCATCTTGAAGTTTTCATACGCTAACGTAAGGAGCCCGATATTGGTCTCTTTTACTTTGTCGGTTCCCTCGTATGTGACTTCAAGCTTGTCCCACATCTCCTTGGCACTCTCACAAGAAGACATCTTCTCATAGACGTTTGGGCCAAATGCACAAAAGAGGATGTGTAAGGCTTTGCAATTAAGCTCCATCTTCTTGCAGTCGTCGGCACTTCATTCCGCCTTGCTTCCTTGTGGCACGAAAGGACCGTCTTCTACTATATCTCAAAGCTTGCAGTCCTTGGACTTTATGAAGAATATCATCCTTGTCTTCCAATGGGCATAGTGTGTTATGTCGAAGAAGGGCGGTTTGTCGATTGATTGTGCCATTGAGCCGGTTGAGTAAAATGATGATCGAGCTTGCCGGATCTTCTCAAGAGGATGTTAATCCTATTCAATTGAGCCAAGCTCTGATACCAATTGTTTGGTTATTCGGTGCTCGATTCCTTCAACCGTTCTTGCTCGCCAAGTGTGGAGAAGTGGGATATTTGGGTGTTTTTGTGGGAATGGAAAGATAGACAATTAACACAAGGATTTATAGTGGTTTAACCTTCTAACCAAGGTCTACATCCACTACCTTAGCTTCCCACTAAGGATTTCCAAACAAATTCACTAAGAATTTCGTCCCCTTTTCTCGGGTTAGGAGGAAACCGTTACAACGATCAAGCTTTCTATCCAAAGCTTGATCAAACACTCTCTTACACAAGAAAGACTTAGCAAACTAGAAATCCCTCTAGAAGGTATATGTTTGCACCATTAAAGCTCTCACCCAAAACCTAAACACTTGAGCAAATTTGACAATTAAACTCACAAGTGTTGTCTATACAATAAATTGAACAATAAAGCCCTAAGATAATTTCTTGATCATTATGATGTTGACATTTGAAGCATTAACCATTACTAGATGCTTGAAGGTCCCTTTTATACTCCTAATTGAGTTTGTAGACGTTGAGGACCGTTGGGATGGATTAGAGCCGTTGGAGCCTTTATTTCCCACCATAAATGCAGTTCTGCAGCTTGGCGTATCGATACCCTTCAAACCGTATCGATACGGTCCCGATAAGGAAGTAGCTGTTGTGCACTTCAGCTGATGCGTATCGATGCACTTACCTAGCGTATCGTTACAGTCCTGCAGTTTAAAAGACCGTTGGGAAATATGATCGTTAGGGTAGTTAGGCGTATCGGTACGCGATACAACCATATCGGTATTCGACTAGCCGTTAGGCTGTTTCAAAACACACTGTATCGATACGGCTAAGCGTATTGGTACGGGTTTTGGCTACTGGAAAAATCCTATAGTTGAAACCCTAAGGCGTATCGGTACAATACCAGACTGTATCGGTACGGGCATTTGAAAAGCTTGGTTTTGACTACATTAAATGAAGTTTAAATCATTCCAAAGCCTTGTAAAACGCTTAAACATATTTTCAAGTTGTTTTTTTTTTACTAAAAACATATTTTAAATTCTTTTCAATTTAGTCCAAAACTTTTTTCAAATATTATATCAAAACACTTAGTTCTACAAGTAAACAAGACGCTCCAATCGGGATTGAAGAAGCATATATCTCTTTCCAATCGGATCGATATAAAAACCTTCATTAAAACCCCAATTTGCTCGTAATCTCTCCAATTTGCTTTTCTTTTACTTCGTTTCCATGAGAAAAACCACCCAGGGTGATGGTGATTGATGCTTCTTCTTAAAATCTTCTTCTTTGAGGCTTTGCCCAAACCTTGGCAGTTTCAGAATAAAATGCTCATAGCTTCCTCAAAATGCAGAGGAACCCTCAAGTAAACACTCCCACCATACAAGACTGGGATAAAAAACAAGGGAAAAAAAGTGTGGCTTGGTAAAATGGCAGCCTAATCCACTCTTGACAAGCGTTGATTAAACCATAGCACACTGACCAAAAAAGCCACTTTAAACCGACCACCAATGTCAGGATGTTCGGAACAAACTCGGGAAACATAGAAGGAAAACCAGAAAACAAAGAGATTAGAAAGAAAACTGGGTATGATAGATAATTGAGATACTTGGAGAAGCCTTCGACACCCTCGGAGAAAAAGCCAGAAACCTCCAGAATGCCTAAAAAAATTCAAAATCCCGCTCCAAAGCTGACCAAAAACACTGAGAAGCCAACGATGAAGCTCGGAGAGGGGAAACCAACAACCAGGGACAGTCAATCGAGCAAACTTACAGGGTTTGAAACAAGAATTAGGGGGATAATTTCTAGGGTTTATTGGGTTTCCCCTTTATGCAGTATACACATAATCCAAACCTACAATCAAATACTTGTATAACTTAATTATTACAATAGTATCAATACATATTTATATAAGAAAATATTTTATGTATTATCAATAAAAAACAAAATTCTAAAGTTATCACGTGCCTTGTTTATGGTCAAAAAATAAAAATATAAAATTTGAGTTCCAGGTTAAATGGTATTAGTTTTCAACCGAGAAACAAACAGAAAAATATGATAATAACGAAAAAGAGTTGCACCATGTGATAATGCAGACCCATAAGTATGAAGAAAATAACTGCATTTGTATTCAACTTATAAGGCAACATTTATGATAAAACCACCCAAAAGAAACATTTATATGACAACTTTTGGTTAGAGTAAAAAAAAGAGACACAAAAATTGTATAGAGTTAAAAGAAAGTTGAATTCAACAATAAATAGCCTTTGGTATTTTTGTCAAAATCAGACAAGAGCGTTGTAACATCACAAATTACTGAAGCAACTAAAAAAGTTTTCAATCCAAATCGGCAAACATAAACATAGATACGAAATTAACCTAACAACTAAAAGCACTAAAAATAGTCCTTTCAAAACTTTTCTCTCAATCCTTTCAAAAGAATCATTTTTTGTCATGATTGTTTGTTGGGATTTTTTTCCTAACGTTAAGGCTTTTTTTGAGACGTCGTCTGATGGTTAGTTTGGACATCCCTTATGAAGAAAAGGGTTTAGGTGAGAATGACATAAGGCTCTCATGTTCTTTTCTCAGTGATTTTGGATAATGACCATAGAGTTTGTTGTTGAAGATCGTTGCCTCGGCTACCAACTTCGTTTTCTTTCTTTTTGACCTCCAATATTATACAATGTATGGATCTTAATGTGGTGATAGGTTTCGTCTTCTCCCCTACATTTCTCTAAATTTGCTTACCCATATGTGACCCCTGGAGCGAAATGTAGTGAAGAATGAATTTGCTGACGTTTTATGGTCTCGATTTCTCATATGATGTTGTTTGCTTGTCGTGCCTCCCTAGTGTTTGTTTTCCTCAGTTTTGTGTTCTTCTTGTTGTTTGAATATTCTTGGTGTTTTATGTTTCTACATTGTTTTTATGGAGCGGTTTTCCCGGTTCGATCTTGTTAAACATTAGTGGTTAACCGATTCTTAACGGTTAGGTTATAGTTAGTTAAATTTAATAACCGCTATAACAGTTAACCGACCGTTTAGGCTAAACGGTACTGTTAACCGACCATAATCACTCCTATATAAGATGATATGTATTTGCAAAATCATCAAAGCAGAGCTGTGGGGTGTTTACTAGGGATTGAAATGTGTGTGAAATTTAAGAGAATGTCAAATCATTGTTGAGTTAGATAATTAATATTAAAGTGATACATTTTTTATGTTCCAAGGTTCGAAAAGGTGAACTATTCACAATTATTCAATACATTAGGCTTCTAGTACATCGTAATTGGGAAGTCATGTTCGAGCATATGCTTCAAGAAGGTAATAGGCTTGAAAATGGTATTACAAAGCTTACAACGAAAGACGATCTAGAATGTCGCCTATTTCATGGACCACCAGATCAGGATGGTGTCTTTGCTATCATACATGTTGTTAGAAGTTAATTATATAATTGGATTTGTTAAAAGGTTGTTAAAATTGTTAGTTTGTTTGATTAGTCGGTTGAGTTTGTTAGCTGGATCACTTGACATTATAAATAGATTGTATTGGGTTATTTCCCACACATCATCTTTTGTAATCCAAATTTACTTTACAATTTCTAAATTCAAGTTAATATTTCCTTTCATTCTTTGTTTGTAATATTCAAACCCTAACCACCGTTCTTCCTCATTCAAAGACCACCTTCATGCATCATCATCTCCGGCCACCATAGCTGCTTTCTCACACATGAGGATTGTAAAACTTAAAAATTTACAAGGCATTTAATTTTTGGGTAATTATTTCATACATTGGTGGCGAAAATTAAAAATTTCTACAAGTTTTTTAGTTTTAGAGTTTAGAGATTTAATTTATGGTATATGGTTTGGGGTTTAGCCTTATAGGTTTAGAATTTAGAGATTAGAGTTAGAATTTATAGTAATTTATAAGTTAAAACATAAATCTCTCACCATATTACCCTAAAACCTAAACTCTAACCTCTAAATCCTAAATTCTAAACACCTAAATCTATATACCCTAAAATTAAAGCACTTGTGAAAAATTTTAGCCAGTATATTAAATATTAATAGTTTTTTTTGAAAATAAATAGGACCTCGTTAAAACCCCCCTTCATACCTCGATTCAAACGGAATAAAATCCAAGAATTGGAAGGAGGAAAAGAGTGTCCAAAATTTTTTTATTCATAGCCTCGAAAGTTTGAATACAACACAAAGGAATTCAAAATTCCACCAACTACATAGACCCCAAACATAAGGCACCAAGCATGTGCACCCACTATGAGTCGACTAGAAACAAGAAGAATAACACCCATCGCCAAGAGCAACGAAAAAAAAAAGGCAGAAATGATTCCCAGTCTCAACCGATCAGTAAAACACCCAGGACTAGATGATTAGCACGAAAAATAATCGGGCCAGCAAAACTCCAAGAGAAATACTTTTAAATGGAGATTAAGCCGCAGAAGGGGCAATCCAGAATAGATGTTGAGACCCGCCATGTAACCCCCTCGTCCCGGTCTGGCCGGATGACCGGTCTGAGTAAGCTACACGGGGAAAACCGAGTGAAAACTCCCTAAGGAATTCTCCCTCGGTTAGCAACCCTATTTTTTTTCATTTTAAATCTTGTCTAGATGAGTATTTAATCCTATGTGATCATACAGCGGAACAACATTCACGAGGCAAACAAACGAACTCAGCCCAACATCTTACAGCCCAATTTTAAGCTTTAACTACAGGCGGTATCGATACCCTTAAGGGGTGTATCGATACCCCTTGACTAGGTTTAAGCTTTAACTGCGGGCGGTATCGATACCCTTAAGGGGTATATCGATACCCCCTTGACTAGGTCAACTAGTCAAAGTCAACCCGTAGAGACCGTAATGATACACCCAAGGAGTGTATCGATACCCTCCCCAACGGTTGACTTCCCACGGTCAACGCTAAGATGACGGTATCGATACACCAGAGGCCGGTATCGATACCGAAATGGACAGTAGCTCTAGTGACCAAAATGGTATCGATACACCCCCCAAGTGTATCGATACACGAGGCCTGAAACAAGAAGGTGGTATCGATACCGTACCAACCGTATCGATACCCCTACTACGAACTTGCAGGTTTGAGCTGATTTAAGGCACAAGGAGGCCCTTAAATCCCTCTAAAACTTCAACCAACACACTATCATCAATCCTAAGGCAAACCAACCATAAAAGCACGCTTTCACAAGAAACCAAGGGCACTAAACAACACAAGGAGGTGCACATACAATCAAGCAACTTAAGCATTCCAACACAACCTAAGCATCCATACATAGCATTTCAAGAAGGCAATTTAACATATAAGGTCATACATGGAACTCAAAGGCCTTAAAAGGCACATGATAAGCATAAAGAGGTTTGCACTATAACAAGGCAACCTAAACATCCAAAGACATGCCACCACACGCAAGCATACATCATAGCATAACAAGATTTACATGTCTTCACTACAAACATAAGCATCCAAAAGACATGGTTTCCAAACAAACACATAGGCATCAGCACAAAAAGCCAACACAAATGAGTCTAGATACACGCTCCTAAAACACGTAGCATTTCCCATTGCTAAACTACTACATTATTTAGTAAACCATACTTGAGCAATTACCACACGCTTGGACGCCCCTTTTCTTGCTCCTTGCTAACTCCAAGCTAAAGATCTGCATTGTCGGAAAAAGGAGAGCGTAAGCATAAAGCTTAGTGAACGGAGCTCTAAAATGTAACAACGACAATGCAGGGTTCAAGGCTTTCTTTAAAATAAGGGTCAACGCATACAAATCATCCAACGACCTAATCCTTCTACTAACATACAGGTTCAACCAAGGGTCAACAATATAAACATTTATCATAGCATTTCACTTCATGGTATACATGAGGACATAATCCTAGATTAAAGCAAAACCATAAAAGAGTATGATATAGTGAGGTACAACATGAACAATACATGGCATGCACAAGCATAACCATAACAAACACACACGGTGGGACTACACATCACCGTTTCGACTAGTAGTTTTCCAATGGGACTACACATCAAAGTACTCTTCTACTAGTCACTACCGGCAGGACTACACATCACCGGAGTCTTACACCACTCGCTACCGGCGGGACTACACATCACCGGAGCAACGACAACCATCACGTGAGGTTCGACACCAACCATGCAACACGATATACCATCACTATCATGCGACATGTACTCACTATATCATGCACAACCAAAATAAGTTATAATAAAATCCACAATTAGGCATCACTTACTACTCACAATCTTACCAATCACAAATGGTCGTACTCACCATTTTCGTGCACAACCTGCACCAACTTACACACATCTTACAAGGCATATCAACATCAACATCATTACCATCATACATGATCAACGATATGATATTAAGCAATCATACTTCTTCCCAAATTATTTAAATTTCATGCTTAACAAAACATCACCACAAGTAATGAAAACAAATGGAAAAGGGGGGAAAATAAAGAGGCAATTCACATCAACTTACTCTTGGATTTAAAATTTACCTTTCAAGCCCAAACTAAACTCTTTCAAAACCAACTTTGAACCAAAACGACACTTGAAAACATTTCCACACTCACATGCTTGAACCAATTGATCAAAGCCATTTAAAAATACTTTAACCACTCACCTCACTTCCTTAAGCAAGCCAAGCAAAGCCAACTCAAGCCTCCTCACTTCCGGATTCGATCCCCAAAGCTTTACCAACGCAAATCCTTACTTCTAATCATCCCATCACAAGTAAATTAACCTCAAATCAGTCCACAACACAACGTAGCAAACCCGGAATGAAATTCAAACATCAAACACTTGTTTTTCGAACCAAGAACAACCCCCAAAAAGCCATTCCCGAGCAGCCCCTTTGCACAGTCCAAAACTTGTGATTTCAACACATTTAACACTTCCAAATGCTTCCAAAACGACCCCCAACCAATACCCTAACATTAACCCTCAATTTCCAACACAAACCACACCCAAAACTCAACTAAAAACCCTCATAAAAACCCACCAAAACCCAAATTCGGGAATTCATTTAAAACACTCTAAAAATCATATATGTTGGACCATTTGATTCGTAAACACCATATCTAACAATATTAAATCAAAATCTCAAGTTAAACACCATAAAGCTACCACTTTTATTCAAATCTCCCAAAAATCCAAATTCTAAAACATGGATGAAAATGAAAACTACTTGTACTTTTGAAGAGAGGAAGGTGAGAGCAAGTCGAAAACGTGTTTACCTTTCAAAACCGAGCCAAAATGAGGGAGAAGGGAGGGGGGGATAGTCACTTGGAGAAAAGCCTCTCCTTTGTCGTGAGAATGGAAATGGGGAGGGAGGAAGATGACAACATTTTGTGTTTCAAAACAAAAGTGGGGTTTTTAATTTAGAAGTCCAAATATTTACACAAATGCCATTAATGAATGACTATTGGGCTTGGTTTAAAAATTGGGTCCAACACCTTTGTTTTATTTGCAAACAAAATCCGAACCATTATTTAATTTATTTAAATTATAAAACCGAACCCGGATAATATAAAATATTATTTTCACCCGACCCCAAAACCCGGGTGTTACAACTCTCCCATACTTAAGGAAATTTCGTCCCCAAAATTTATCAGACAGGAAAAGTCACTAACACATGCTCCAACACACTTTCTCTCTTACCACCACATACTCTCCAACTCGGTAGACTCACCACACAACATTAGCTATGTGATGTCAAGATCTCAACGGGTCCTTCAATGCATGACCATTTTAAACTCAACTCAATCTCTTCAACAATATAACACGGGACAAATCTGACTCACACTTCTAAATCATAGATACACAAATCACATCACCAACCCCTCTTCTAGCTCTGGTGGTAACCGCAACAATTAAACAACTGAACTAGCCCGATTCACAATCTCATACAACACTGTTTGAATTCTTGACCCATAACCTTCTCTAACTGACCATCTGACTTCAACAGGTAACCAAACGCTATACAAACGTCTTCGAAACTATTCTAGTTGAAATCTCGAGTCTCTATTACTCACTTCCATTAAGAACCTTCCACGGATGTAACAATACTAGAAGAAACTGACGCTCGGTCTTAACACGCTGGCAATTTACTCACTTACTCTCATAGTGAACCACACTATTCATCAACTCAATCCGGAAGTACTCGTCTTCAACCCACAATACGTCTTCATACAACTCAGATGCAATACAAATGAACTGTCATATGCTTCAGCCAACACAATACGTCTCAAAACACTATGTCAATCGGCACAACTATTCTATCTCTAACAATACAAATTCTATCATCTCTAAATTGTACTCTGAAGGTTTTCTTTCTGATATGCCTTGCACGTGAGGTGCCAAGAACCTGTCTTGCAACTGTTTCTCTTCAAGCATTCTGACTAAATGTAGGTTTAACATGTAACTCGACCACAAGATTTCTATCATATGGTAAACTGAATCCGACAATTACATCCCACAACTCAACTATTAATCTAACAACAGATACAACTCGAAGCATTGGTTACTACGTTGATCATCTCCGGATGGTACTCAATCCCAAGATTACGGTCTTCAAGCAATTCTAACAACTCATGTTGTTCAAGTTTCAACCCTTCCTAAGTCTTCAAATATTTCAAGTCATGATGATATGTACATATACACTGTGCATTTCTTACTATACAAGCGTTGTCTCTAAGTCTTCGAAGCAAATACAACTGAAGCTAACTCTATGTCTTGTGTCAGATAACTCTTCTCTCGGTCTTCCAACTATCTCGATGAATAAGCTACAATCTTCTGTCTTGTATAAGCACACAACCTAATTCTACATGTAACGCACCACTATGGTTCACAACTCCTTCCCTGACATGACTGGATCCAGGTCGATGCGTTCATCAAAGTTTCTTTAAGTTTCTCAAGGGTTCATTGCCTCGCATCTAATCACACAACTGAACATTCTTCTGTAACAATCCATCAATGGAGCAACTATCTTTAAAAGACTATTTACAATTCTCTGAAAGTAATAATGCTAGACCTAGGAACTATAGATATCTGTCACAGTCTTCAATTTCTTCCAACTCATATCTTCTTTTGCCTACTTGGGATTCACTCTAACACACTCGGCTGATCTACACATCCTAGGAGGACATCTTCATTAACTCGGAGTTCACGTTGCACAACTTGGCATACAACTGATTCCCTAAAAGGATCTACCACACTAACTTCAAAGCTTGTCATGGCCTTCTTCGGTACGTGAATATACTCATGTGTCATCTATGAGAACTATTACAACTGATCAAGGAACTCGAGAATTATTCTGTTCAACATCTCTATGAAGGTAACTAATACACTAGTCAAACAAAACAGCATAACTCAGAGCTCAAGGTGATCACATCTTGCCCCGAAAGCTGTCTTCGGTACATCAACTTCTCTCACTTTCAGCTGGTAGTAATCGAGTCTCAAATTAATCTTGAAAAGACTGAAGCACCCCTCAACTAATCAACAAACCAGTGATGCTCGGAAACGGATACTACTTCTTCACTGTCAATTGTCTCACTATCTGAAATCTAAACATATTCTTGTATTGTCATCTCTCCTATTCACAAGTTACAATGTCACACTCTAAGATGATGTACTAAGCCAAATGAATCTAAGGTCTAACAAATTCGTAGTGGATTCTTCAACACTCTCAAGTCGGTCGAGAATCATAAGGTACAGAGCAAACAAAACAGGAGCAATCTCGGAGACGGTATCAATAACAAACTCTTCTTCCCTAACAAGAGACAAACCGGGTAATTCTTGCCAACATCTTTAGGAAAACACCAACTATTCTAACATTCTGCGGTCTAATCCTCACTCAAAAATTAAATCCATCACATTTTGCTAGGCAAACTTGTTAACCAAACTCAATCAATCCTTGTCCTCTAAAGCTGGATCAACATTCGATACGAAATTCAAATTCCTATCTACCATTACAATCTCATAGTCATCCGCAAGCTCTAAGAAAACTTCCATTGTCTCAAAGTCTACCCTAACTCTATGTTCTACAAGCCAAATCCAAGCACAACTTCACATCAGACCGTAAAAAGCAATTCTATCGCATCAACTAAAAACACGTGCCACTGAACCATCAACGGACACCCCTTGTACATCTTTCTGACCACGACTGTATCCCCGAAAGAGCTAGAAACACCAACACCTATCCCTAGTACCTCCCAAGGTAGATTCAACAATTTCGCATGCTCACTCCAACACACGGACACGTAAATCTAGAATTAATCAGAAAACAAGCCCAAGGGCTGTATCGAGGAACTATTTGCTACAACATCGACATCATTCCGAAGTCAACTCTTAGTTCATCACTTCTATTACCCTCTCATGTCAAGATCGGTCACATTTTTCTCCCTCAACAGAAACCAACTCATGTGCCTGTTGACCCAAACAAACAAACTGCACTCCAAACTTCGGTACGGTCATACTGCCCTGAACTAAAGCAAAGAACTCTCTCATCGTTCACATCCTCTAAAACCTCAGATTCATGATTACCAGCTCTAGGCCCACGTCTCGACCCCAAACTCACCAGAGACAACCATACAACAATAAACAAAACACACAAACAAGAATAATTAGGGTTAGCAAGAGCAAGGGTCCAAGGTGCTCAAGTATATTCCTTTACAAAAATCCTTTCAAATAAGTAATAGTAGCAATGGGAACTCGACACTACACTTTAACACAAGCATCATGCTAACACATGCTTTCAAACACCATACTAACAAGCAAACATCAAGCATACATGGCAAAACATCCACCGAGACATAACAACAACATAGTACTACAAACTTACCTCACTTACCTACCCGAGGTCTCGGAAACCTCAGGCTCTGATACCACTAAATGTAACCCCCTCGTCCCGGTCTGGCCAGATGACCGGTCCGAGTAAGCTACACGGGGAAAACCGAGTGAAAACTCCTTAAAGAATTCTCCCTCGGTTAGCAACCCTATTTTTTTTTCATTTTAAATCTTGTCTAGATGAGTATTTAATCATATGTGATCATACAGCGGAACAATATTCACGAGGCAAACAAACGAACTCAGCCCAACATCTTACAGCCCAATTTTAAGCTTTAACTACAGGCGGTATCGATACCCTTAAGGGGTGTATCGATACCCCTTGACTAGGTTTAAGCTTTAACTGCGGGCGGTATCGATACCCTTAAGGGGTGTATCGATACCCCCTTGACTAGGTCAACTAGTCAAAGTCAACCCGTAGAGACCGTATCGATACACCCAAGGAGTGTATCGATACCCTCCCCAACGGTTGACTTCCCACGGTCAACGCTAAGATGACGGTATCGATACACCAGAGGCCGGTATCGATACCGAAATGGACAGTAGCTCTAGTGACCAAAATGGTATCGATACACCCCCCAAGTGTATCGATACACGAGGCCTGAAACAAGAAGGTGGTATCGATACCGTACCAACCGTATCGATACCCCTACTACGAACTTGCAGGTTTGAGCTGATTTAAGGCACAAGGAGGCCCTTAAATCCCTCTAAAACTTCAACCAACACACTATCATCAATCCTAAGGCAAACCAACCATAAAAGCACGCTTTCACAAGAAACCAAGAACACTAAACAACACAAGGAGGTGCACATACAATCAAGCAACTTAAGCATTCCAACACAACCTAAGCATCCATACATAGCATTTCAAGAAGGCAATTTAACATATAAGGTCATACATGGAACTCAAAGGCCTTAAAAGGCACATGATAAGCATAAAGAGGTTTGCACTATAACAAGGCAACCTAAACATCCAAAGACATGCCACCACACGCAAGCATACATCATAGCATAACAAGATTTACATGTCTTCACTACAAACATAAGCATCCAAAAGACATGGTTTCCAAACAAACACATAGGCATCAGCACAAAAAGCCAACACAAATGAGTCTAGATACACGCTCCTAAAACACGTAGCATTTCCCATTGCTAAACTACTACATTATTCAGTAAACCATACTTGAGCAATTACCACACGCTTGGACGCCCCTTTTCTTGCTCCTTGCTAACTCCAAGCTAAAGATCTGCATTGTCGGAAAAAGGAGAGCGTAAGCATAAAGCTTAGTGAACGGAGCTCTAAAATGAAACAACGACAATGCAGGGTTCAAGGCTTTCTTTAAAATAAGGGTCAACGCATACAAATCATCCAACGACCTAATCCTTCTACTAACATACAGGTTCAACCAAGGGTCAACAAATATAAACATTTATCATAGCATTTCACTTCATGGTATACATGAGGACATAATCCTAGATTAAAGCAAAACCATAAAAGAGTATGATATAGTGAGGTACAACATGAACAATACATGGCATGCACAAGCATAACCATAACAAACACACACGGTGGGACTACACATCACCGTTTCGACTAGTAGTTTTCCAATGGGACTACACATCAAAGTACTCTTCTACTAGTCACTACCGACGGGACTACACATCACCGGAGTCTTACACCACTCGCTACCGGCGGGACTACACATCACCGGAGCAACGACAACCATCACGTGAGGTTCGACACCAACCATGCAACACGATATACAATCACTATCATGCGACATGTACTTACTATATCATGCACAACCAAAACAAGTTATAATAAAATCCACAATTAGGCATCACTTACTACTCACAATCTTACCAATCACAAATGGTCGTACTCACCATTTTCGTGCACAACCTGCACCAACTTACACACATCTTACAAGGCATATCAACATCAACATCATTACCATCATACATGATCAACGATATGATATTAAGCAATCATACTTCTTCCCAAATTATTTAAATTTCATGCTTAACAAAACATCACCACAAGTAATGAAAACAAATGGAAAAGGGGGAAAATAAAGAGGCAATTCACATCAACTTACTCTTGGATTTAAAATTTACCTTTCAAGCCCAAACTAAACTCTTTCAAAACCAACTTTGAACCAAAACGACACTTGAAAACATTTCCACACTCACATGCTTGAACCAATTGATCAAAGCCATTTAAAAATACTTTAACCACTCACCTCACTTCCTTAAGCAAGCCAAGCAAAGCCGACTCAAGCCTCCTCACTTCCGGATTCGATCCCCAAAGCTTTACCAACGCAAATCCTTGCTTCTAATCATCCCATCACAAGTAAATTAACCTCAAATCAGTCCACAACACAACGTAGCAAACCCGGAATGAAATTCAAACATCAAACACTTGTTTTTCGAACCAAGAACAACCCCCAAAAAGCCATTCCCGAGCAGCCCCTTTGCACAGTCCAAAACTTGTGATTTCAACACATTTAACACTTCCAAATGCTTCTAAAACGACCCCCAACCAATACCCTAACATCAACCCTCAATTTCCAACACAAACCACACCCAAAACTCAACTAAAAACCCTCATAAAAACCCACCAAAACCCAAATTCGGGAATTCATTTAAAACACTCTAAAAATCATATATGTTGGACCATTTGATTCGTAAACACCGTATCTAACAATATTAAATCAAAATCTCAAGTTAAACACCATAAAGCTACCACTTTTATTAAAAATCCAAATTCTAAAACATGGATGAAAATGAAAACTACTTGTACTTTTGAAGAGAGGAAGGTGAGAGCAAGTCGAAAACGTGTTTACCTTTCAAAACCGAGCCAAAATGAGGGAGAAGGGAGGGGGGATAGTCACTTGGAGAAAAGCCTCTCCTTTGTCGTGAGAATGGAAATGGGGAGGGAGGAAGATGACAACATTTTGTGTTTCAAAACAAAAGTGGGGTTTTTAATTTAGAAGTCCAAATATTTACACAAATGCCATTAATGAATGGCTATTGGGCTTGGTTTAAAAATTGGGTCCAACACCTTTGTTTTATTTGCAAACAAAATCCGAACCATTATTTAATTTATTTAAATTATAAAACCGAACCCGGATAATATTAAAATATTATTTTCACCCGACCCCAAAACCCGGGTGTTACACGCCAATTCCCTTTTTCGCCAAGGATTCCGCATCTGAGTTCGCGCCTCTACCAACCAAGTTAACCTACCAATCTAAGGATTCACACAAAAAAATTTCCCGAATAATCACAAGAAAAGAGTGTGGAGCATCCTGCGGATTGGATAACCAACTGTAGGCTAACGAGCTATCCGATTCAAGGATGAGACGTATGGGAGAATTCCCAAAGAAATTCAGGAAAATGGAGTAGGCTTCTTTAATCACCAAAAGTTCAACCGAAGTTGCATCCAAAGTCCCTGCTGATTTAACAAAGTGAGACAAAACACGCCCCGAATGATCTCTCAATAGCCTCCCAATCCCTGCTGTACTGAAACTACCTGATACAACGCCGTCGATATTGAATTTTAGAGCGTTGAGCAGAGGAGGGCACCAACTGATCGGTGACTTTTGAGACGACGAAACAATTTTGATCAGCGGGGGATTATCGATGAAAGTGTTCTATGAAATAATCTGATCTGGCCAATTACATTTACACCACCAACAGGTTCGAAGCACCGACAAATAAAAAATTTGGCCCTCGTCAACCAATTTTTTATTGAACACTATCTCATTGCGAAACAACCAAATTGACCATACAATCCCAAAAAAGGCCAGCGCCCAAATTGGCAAAGATGAAGGCTTAATTTGACAATGAAACCACAGATGGAGCAACTCACCGAAAGAATGAGGCATGGTAATGTTGACCCCTCACCATACACCCATCTTTGCCACAATCTCCAAGAGACAACACAATGGCAAAATAGATGCGCAACTGATTCCTCGACCACTCCACAAAAGGGACACAAAGTCGAGTTGTGTGGGATGACCCCTCAACGACTCAATTCTACTTTAGTAGGAATTCTTCCTAGAACCAACCTCTAAGTGAAAAATTGGACTTTAGGTGGGACAAACTTCGACCAAACAAGTTTTCAAAATCCCTCTTTCGATGATGAAGCCGACGAAACTAACTCGCAATACTTTTTAAGTTCAAAGAAGCTAAAAGAGTTTCCCAACCATCGAATCCCGTTAGAAGAAAGACAAGAGCAGGAGCTTGAGTTAATAGTTTGCATGAAACTTTCCCAAACTTGAGATTCCCAGTCGAACAACAAACGCCTTAGTGAGATGTTCCAAAGCCAACCATCCAGCGATTTTATTCCAAATTCGCAAACATTTCCATCTTTGTTGATGGCTAGAGCATAAATTCGCAAAAAAAAAACGATGCATAAAGGAAGGTCCCCAGCCCAAAAGTCAAACCATAATTTGATCAGCTTTTTGTCCCCTAGAATCCGCCTTAAAATTTTGGGGTTTACTGTCATGTTGAAACAATGCAGAGCAGTGAATTTTAGTGAATACAAGGTACCGCATGGTGTTATTGGGGTGTGCTGGAGCAGCCCACAAGCTGCGGGAACATGAAAGGATGGAGCTTACAAAATCCCGGGTGGATAAAAATCAATGTAGATGGTTCGGTTGATGTGCGAGAAGGAAATGCAGCGATTGGGGGAGTAATTCGTGGTGACCAAGGTGAGTGAATTTTTGGTTTTTCGCGGTATATTGGTCGATGTTCTCCTCTTATTGCCGAATTATGGGCTATTTTTGATGGTATAAAGCATGTCCGCAACCTTGGGTTTAATAAGGTTATTATGGAGTCAGATTGTGCTAAGGCGTGCCAGTTGATTAGTGAACATAATGGATCTAGACGAAGTTTACTCATTGTGGAGCGCATCCATGAGTGTTTATGTGGTGATTGGGAGGCTAAGCTCTGTTTGATTAGTCGTGAGGCTAATTTTGTGGCGGATAGACTTGCGACTAATTCCAGATTTGATGGACATGGCGAGTCTATTTATAGAACTGAACCGGAAGAGGTCGTACCTTTGTTGGCTTTGGATTTACAGCATGTGGAGGGGATTGGCTAAGGAGGTGTTTTGTTGGCTTAATTGTTCGACGAGCGTTTTGGCTTGTCTTTTATTTTGGCGGTTCTTTTTGTATTAGCTACAATCGAGTGTACTCTTTTTCCTCCATTAGAATTAGGGAAGTTTTTTTAATGAGGCATGAGATTGTAGCTTCGTTCCAATTATAATAAAAAAGGAGTCTATCCTAAGTAAAAAATCGATGAAAATACGAGTCAAGAACTCATTGTTCCTATTTTGACACCTAAATTCAATAAGTAATACCTATTTTATTTATTTTTACCCAATCTATCCAATGATGATTTTCCCTCAACATTCTTTTCATCATCCTTTCGAAAAGAAATGTCTTCTATGCATGGAATTTCACCCCAAAAAAAGTGAGGGAGCGATTTATCTTGGATGAGCAAAACTCAGACTCAAAAGAATTGAATTTTTTTGATTCAACTCGTATTGACTCGATTTAAAATTTTTTTAAATAAAATTTGAGTTGTAAAATGAAAATTTGAATAACTCAAATGTTTTAGTAATTAGTGGATTTATTTTTATGTTTGATTCTAGTCCTTTAATTTTTTCTAATATATATATACCGATATAAAAAATATGAAGTACTATATGCCACATATGAAAAAATATCAAGAAATATATACATATATCTTATATGATTAGAGAAAATCATTTAAATTCGAATCAAACCGTACTATAACATAATAAATATTTACAATTAAATTTGTATAGGAACTCGAAAACTTGAAATCGACTCGAATTTCATAAATTTGGGTCAAATCGAAAAAAATTCAAATTAAATTTGAGTTGTAAAATATGACGCGTTAACTCGAATAAATCAAAATTTCTTGACTCGACTCGATGTAGCGCTCAACCCTAGTATATCTCACTAAATTATACTTAAAAATTATTTTAAAATTTGTGAAAGATTTGACTTTTGAGTGACCCATGAGTTGTTTATAAACTTAATTAGAGAAGTTTGGTTAATTAGTAGTCTTTTTAATTTGGGTAAACTAATGGGTGACCACTCAATTATTGGATTTGACTTATTTTGACCACTGAACTATAAAAATTTAAAATTTGACTACTCAATTATTTAATTAGACCTATTTTGACTACTAGCCGTTAAAATTTAACGGAAACATGAAGTGATTGTTAGTGAAAATTTGTATAACTACACATTTGGTCCTTATATTTAATTATTGTTGTGTTACTACTTGTTAAGCCATGAGTTGCAACGGCTGCCGAGTCTTACGAAAAGGATGCAGCGAGTCATGTATTTTACGCCCATGTCTGCAAGGGCTCGACAGCCCTGAAGTGCAAGGCCATGCCAAAGTCTTCGTCGCCAAGTCCTTTGGCCGTGCCGGGCTCATATCGTTTATCTCCGCCGTTCCAGAATCTCAACTTCTTGGTATCGGCGCTCACCTTCTCTTTTCTTAATGTTTTTTTTTCTAGGTTTTCGTTTGATTTCAAATTCTTATCGGTTTTTTATATGATATGTAACAACTTTATTCCAATCACTGTTGTTCGAAGCTTGTGGGAGAACGGTGGATCCTATGAACGGAGTCGTCGGGCTTTTATGGACGGGAAACTTGTTAGGTAGTTTGTTATTAGTTCCTTCTATCAAGGGATTCCTAAGTATTTTGAATCGGTTTAGATTTTTATTGTTTACATTCTGTTTTGTTTGTTATGTAATAGGCTATATATATGGCCAACTTTGATTCAATAAATTTACCGTCCTTTCTAAACTTCTTTGTATTTCAGTACACTTATAACATTTGGTATTAGAGGTCCATCGCAGGGCCTGATTGAACACGAAGCAACAGCTTTTTAGGAGAATATGTGTTAACAATGACGACGGAAAGTTGTTTTGTCCAACCGGCTGTTCCCAAATTTGACGGGTACTATGATCATTGGGCAATGCTCATGGAAAAAATTTTACGATCCAAGGAATATTGAAGTGTGGTGGAAAATGGGGTTCTTGCAGCAATAGACGATGGTGTTTTCACTGAGGCGCAACGAAAGGGTCTTGGCAACCAGAAATTGAAAGATTTAAAAGCAAAAAACTATTTGTTTCAAGCTTTAGATCGTACAGTCTTTGAAACCATTCTGAATAAGGACTCGTCTAAAAGTAGTTGGGATTCTATGAAACAAAAATACCAAGGAGCTACTAGAGTCAAGCGCTCACAACTACAAGCTCTACGAAAAGAGTTTGAGGTTCTTGAAATGAAGGCTGGCGAATCTGTAAACGTGTATTTTGCCCGAACTCTTACCATTGCTAATAAAATGAAAGCAAATGATGAGACCAAAGGCAAAGAGGAAGTGGTGATGAAAATTCTCATATCAATTCAAGCATGGCTGTAATAGGGAAGGGCAATATCAGACTACAAATTCAAGGAGTTGTGTAGATTATTACTGGGGTATTTTATGTACCACAACTGACGAACAACTTGCTTAGCATTGGCAGTTACAAGAGAAGGGATTGTCCATTTTATTTCAACATAAACGATATAAGGTGTACCATCCAGAGAAAGGCTTAATCAAGAAGTAAAAATGTCTTCCAATTGCATGTACATGTTCAATGCTATATGTCAGCCTGTTGCATCAGCTTGCTTTAGTGCAATTATAGAAGATTTGGCACATCTTTGGCATTGCAGATACGAGCACTTAAGCATTAAAGGCCTTAAGACTCTTCAACAAAAAAGGGATGGTGAATGGATTACCAACACTTAAATCTCCATCTAAGTTGTGCAAAGATTGTCTCGTAGGAAAGCAACAAAGGGATATGTTTCCAAAGAAAAGCAATTGGAGAACAACACATATTCTTCAATTAGTGCATGCAGATATTTGCGGACCAATTTCACCAATCTCTAACAGTAAAAAGAGGTACATACTTGCTTTTACTGATGACTTTAGTAGAAAAACATGGGTGGAGTGGAGTCAAGCCTTTAGTTGAATTCTTTCGAGTGTTTGGGCGTGTTTCACATGTTCATGTACCTGATAATACAAGAAGTAAACTCGATGATAAAAGCTTCAGTTGGGTTCTCCTTGGGGTTAGTGGAGAGTCAAAGGCCTACAGGCTTTACAATCCAATTTCAAAAAGGATTGTAATAAGTAGAGATATCGTCTGTGAAGAAGAAAAATGTTGGGATTTGGATAAGACATATGAAGCTGTTATTACGTGCAATTCGGAATGGGGTGATGAAACAAATGAGGAGACATCTTTAGAAGAGACTGAAGATGAAGATGAAGATGATGTTGATGTTGAAGATGGGGATGCAGCTGATGTTCATGAAAAAGATTCTTCTTGTTCTGTTGATTCAGTGAAAGTAGATAGCTCTGCCAGCTCAGTCGGAGAGAGAAATAGAATGCCGCCATTTTGGATGAGAGGCTACGTATCAGGCGAGGGACTATTTGAGGAAGAAAATGTATCTCACTTTCTACTATTTTCTACTACTGATCATGTTTTTTTAAGATGTAAAAAGTGAGAAGTGGAGAAAAGCTATGGATATGGAAATTGAAGCAATAGAATGAAATGGTACATGGGAAATGGTGGACTGTTGACACCCTAAAAGTATTAATTTTTATGCTTATTTCAGTGTTATGTAATGTCATTTAAGTACATTTAGTTGTATTTTAGATTGTAAAGTCATGTATTGCATAAAGAGTTAGGATTCAGTGTTATGTTTGTGTGAAGGGTTGTTTTTGACACCTTTTTGCAGGTTGGCATAGCTGATGGCACAACAGCTGGCAGAGTAGGAGCATATTAGCCCAAGAAGGAGACGACACCAAGGAGGATGCTGAGTAGCCGTTAGCATAGAAGGACCTTTAATGCCAAGCACCGGTCGGCGGAGAAGAACATTTGATGCTAGGCCAAGAAGATGTTGACCCCGAAAAATAGGACCAGATCAGGCTGCGAGAAAATAGAGATTGGATTAATCTCTAAAAAAATAACGGACAAACAGTGCCAAGTGCGGGTGGCAGTACCATGCTGAACTGCAATGCCAGAAGAGCAATGGCACAATAAGTCAGCTCTAATTTGACCAGCCTAAGGATTCAAACACCGGATAAGATGATCACATTCCTTATCCCTACACGTTCAAAATTCAAATCCAAGATAATCTTAGGCTATCCATCAAGTCCTATTTAAGTTCGATCAAAGCAAAATTGCAAGAGGACGGAAAGACGAGGGGAGTGATGGGAGATAGGGTGCAACATTGGGAACTTGGCCGTGAAAATTTGCATCGAGAGACCCTCTTCTAGCCCATACTCTTTGTTGTTATTTTTCTTAGATTTGATGATGATGGATGTTACAAACGATTATGGGTTTTTGATTGATACCCTCACCATGAACTAATTTCATAGTTGGTGAGGGGTGTGTGCGTTTGAACGCTGTTTTTAACGTTTAGTTTTTAATAAATCAACAGTGCCTCAACATTGTTTTTCCTGTATGGCATTTTTACTATTTCTAAGTGTGTTGCCACACGACAGCTGGCACTCTCTTTTTTAAAATATTATGCCAAGCGACGGCTGACATAATTGGCCTATTGTAACTCAATAGATACTAATGAGAGATGCTTTGAAAGAAGATATTGAAGTAGATGAGCTTAATTTGGGAGCGAAATCTACCCCTTAAGAGTAAAGATTGATACTTAATCGAGTTGGTTTATGAAAAAACATTCACTATAGACATATAGGAGTTTTTCCGTGACTAATTTAGGGTAATGTCATCGACAAAGACATTTGTAATTTTGAATCTGCTTGGCAAATAATGCCAAGACATGATTTATTAAAGGCTGGCATGACACAAATAGCATGAAAATCATGCACTCCTTGCTAACGCTCGTCATTTGTTAAGACACCATCCTCGCCAATGTTTTAATTACATTGAGTATTTTCACTACCTTTTCATTTTCAAAAACCATTCTACATCTAAAACATCTTTTTCACAAGACAAGTAATTAGCAAAGCAATTGAATCCCAAAACACAATCCCTGTGGGATTGACATTTAGCTTAACTGTTGTATTACTTGCAGACCGTGTATACTTGCATGTAATTGATTTTCTTGGCACTGCGTTAACACTTTTCCAATATATTTTACGCCCTATTTCCATCAATTAATCATTCACGCCGAGAGTCTATAAGTTTTTGGCGTCGTTGGCGGGGATTGCAGCTGTAACACCCGGGTTTGGGGGTCGGGTGAAATTAAAATAATAAAATAATATTTTGGGCCTCGTGTTTTCAAAACAAATAAATTGTGTTGGACTTATTTCAAACCAAGCCCAAATAGCCATGGATATCCCTCTTTTGTAAATGCCTTATTTCATTAAGTGTAAAATGGTCTTTGGCCTTTTAAATTTAAAACAAACATTAAAAATAACTTTTTGGCTCATCTTCTTCCCCACCCATCTTCCATTTCCACGACAACATCCCCTCCCCTCCTCAAGGTTACTATTCCATCACCATACTCTCTCATCTTTGGTGATTTTTGAAAGGTAAACCCATATTTGACTTGTCCTCTCTTCCCTCTACAAGTTTGTACCTTTATTTTTCATTAAAGCTCATGGTTTTGTATTTGGAGTTTTGAGGTTTTAGATTAAAAATGTCATCTTTATTAGCCTTAACTCAAGTTTTCGATTTGTTGATGTTATATAAGTTATTTGCTATCTAAAAGGTCCGACATACTTGATTTTTACAAGGTTTTACAATGATTCACGAATTTGGGTTTTGTTAGGGGTTTTAGAAGGGTTTAAGGTTGATTATGCGGCTGTTTTGGGTGAAATCTTGAGGGCTGATGGTTAGGCTATGTTTAAGGGTTGTTTTGGAAGCTTTTAGGTGTATTAAAAGAATTGGAATCATTGGGTTTTCGCTGTGCTTATGGGCTTCTCGAAAATGGCATTTTTGGGGTTGTCTTTAGCTTGAAAACGTGTGATTTGTGCTTGGTTTGTGTCTCGGGTTTGCTACAGTGATTTGTGGACTAAATTATGGTTATTTTGATTGTGTTGGGAAGTTTAAAAGCAAGTATTTGTGTTGGTGAAGCCTCGGGAACGAATCCGGAACCGTTAGGAGCTTAATCGGCTAGAGTGGTTGAGCTTGGATTAGTCGGTGAGTGGTTCTATGTTTTTAACTTGGTTTTCAAACGTTGGTTCAAGCATGTGAACCTAGGTTGGGCTTGGTAAACCCATCTAGAGTTGGGATTAGATTGGTAGTCTAATCCCAAGCTTTAGTTAGATACTTTGGTTGAATTTTAAATGTTGAGTATGCCTCTTGTTTCATGTTAATTGTGATTAATGTGGTTATGTATATTGTGATATACATGTGTGTTGAGGCATGATATTGATGCATTGTTATATGCATGTGGTTGTGGAAATGTGGTATGTGCATGATGGTAAATCATGGTGAGTACGTGCTAAGCACAGAAATTGGTAAGAGATAGTGTTGTGAAAGATTATGAAATGTGTTAGTATTGGCACTAGTATGCTTGGGTACAATGATCGATCATTAGGATGTTTAGTGTGCACACGAGGGTCAAAATGCGCGTGTGGTCTTGGTGATGGTAGTTATCAAGATGGAGTACGGGTTCGCCCGGAAATCTTCATGTATATGTTAGTCGGTGATGAGTGGAATCCCATCGACGGGGCGTGAGGATGAGTGGAATCTCCTCCGCGTGAAACGGTGATGAGTGTAACCCCACCGTAAGGTAATGGTTGTGTTGTTGGATGTGAGTTCCAACGGTTATCCGTGTATTCGGTTCATAGCTAGGTGCCAATACGGATTGTGGAATGTGTTTGCTAATACATTGATTTATGTGTTCCATATGTTGTGTTTATGGGCTTGTTAAGCATGGCATAATATTGAGTTTATGTTCATGCATCGTATGTATTTGACTCTTATGGTTTTAAAGGTAAGAACTCATGCATTCTACCTTGGTTGTGTGCTCGTGCTTGGACCCTGCATTGTCGAGGTTTGTTTTATGAGCTTACCCTCCCTAAGCTTTATGCTTACGCTCTCTTTTATTCGACAATACAAATCCGTAGTTTGTGGGTTACTTGTGCAAGGAGAGGGCCTCCAAGTGTGCTAGTTGGGCTTTTGAATTTATCAAGTATGGATTTTTAAGCTATGGATGTAATAGACAAGCAATGGGATTTGAGCTTTTGATTTATGTTGTTGATGTGTGTTAGGAGCATGTTAGACTCCTTGTTGATGTTATGGTATGGCTTGTTGATGCCACGATTCGAATTGTATACCATGTTTTATTGCTTACCTTGAATGTTTGTGAATGTTGGCTCTATGGCATGAAACTCTTAAATGCTATGTATGCTCTTTTGTGTTGAATGCTTGATCCCTTTTTAATGTATGCCCTTGTCATGTATCTTTGTGTGTTTTGAGCATGTATGTAATAGGGTGAATGCCTCTAGAGTTTATGTATGGATGTTGTGTTTGCTTCTTAAAGTCGTTGAGGGCGTTTGAGATCGTTTAGAGATGTTTAAATTTGATTTTTGAAACTCACAGACTGCATGTGTTTCGGAACGGGTTGTGCTGTTTCGGAACGGGTGTGGTTCCAAGGCCACCCGTATCGGAACACGTTTCAGTACGATTTGGCTACTGTGAGCCCATGTTCCGATACGAGTCTCGAAACACTTTGGCTACTGTGAATGCATGATCCGGAACAAGTTTCGGAACGCTTAGGTGAAATAGGACCCTGTTCCGAAACGGGGTGGATGCATTTCGGTATGGGTGCTTGGCTTTTTAAACTAGAGCCCGTGTTTCGAAACAGGCAATGTCTGTTTCGAAACACATGCCTGAAAATGGGCTTTTAACACCTCTAAAGGGTCTCTAGGGTTGGGCGTAAGCCCTGTAGGCTTCTCGTGAGTCTTGTTTTCCGCTGTCGCTTCACGCATAGGTTTAATTTAATCCATCTAGGCAAGATAATAAATGTAAAAGTTTTCTCGGGTTGTTAACCGAAGTGAAGCCTTAACGGGTTTCGCCTCGGTTATCCCCGTGTAACCCACTCAGACCGGTCGGCCGCCTGGATCGGGACGAGGGGGTTACACTTGTTGGTATCAGAGCCTGAGGTTTCCGAGACCTCGGACAGGTAAGTGAGGTAAGTTAAATTCATGTATTGCAATTGCACGGTGTTTGCTTGTTTGACAAGTATGCTTTGATGTATGCTTGTTTGATCGTATATGTATGTTGTTTGAAGCATGTTAAGTTGAGTCACATTGCTTCTATTACATCGGAAAAGGATTTTTAAGTGAGGGAAACATACTTGAGCCACTTGGACCCTTGCCCTTGCTAACCCTATTTTGTATGTTGTTGTTGTTATAGTTGTTATCTCTGAGCTGGTATGTCGAGGCCTAGAGGTAGACTGAGGATGGTTCGTCAGGAACCTTGTGTTGCGGCTCCTGTTAATGAGCCGGTGGCTGGAGTAGAGGCTCCTGTGGAAGAGCCTGCTGTTGGAGTCGGAGCTCCTCCACCACCACCACCTCCTCAGCCTGAAGTGGGAGGCGAGGCTGGAGCTGAGGGAGCGGGACCTCAGGTTGGCCAGGGTGGCCAAGGTCCTGCAGGGATAGACATGGCTCCGCTAGTTCAAGCTATAGCGGGAGCGTTTCAGGCTGCAGTTGCCGGAGCTCAGGCTGCAGCTCAACCGAGAGGTGATGATGCTAGCTTACCGTTAGAGAGGCTTTGTAGCCTAGGAGCTGATGAGTTCAGAGGATCTACACTGGAGAGATCAGAGTTGTGGCTGGAGAAGACATTCCGTATTTTAGCTCAGATGGGATGTGTCGGAGCTCGTAAGTTGGGCTGTGTAGTTTCATTGCTTTAGGGTGATGCCTACACCTGGTGGGTCACCATTACTTCCAGTGTGCCTGAGGCCGAGATCAGTTGGAACTTCTTTGAGACTACTTTCAGGAAGAGGTATTTGGGGCCGAGATATCTGGATGAGAAGAAGCGGGAGTTCATGGCTCTTGTTCAGGGAGACACCTCAGTGACAGATTATGAGATCCGCTTCGTCCGATTGAGTCATTATGCTTCGGAGTTGGTTCCTACTAAGAAGGACAGTTGTGATCGGTTCAGATATGGACTTCATGAGGAAGTCAAGAGGTACACCTTGGCTTCAGATTATTCTAATTTTGATGTCTTGGTCGCTAGGGCCAAGGACATCGAGCATAGCTTGGGGCTGACCAAGCGTTCGAGAGGATCCAATTCGGGAAAGAGGCGCAACAACTTTGATCGTGGTGATGCCAAGAGGCATCGGGGCGGTGGACATTAGTTTGACCATAGGCGTGGCGGTGGCCACCATGGGAGAGGCCATCAGGGCCATAGAGCTGAAGGGTGTTTGCCCGAGTGTGCCCGTTGTGGGAGACAGCATTTAGGAGAGTGTTGGGGAAACTATCATGCTTGTTGGAACTGTGGATCGAGAGACCACTTTAGGATAGAGTGTCCGCATCAGGCGGCACAGGCACCGAATCTGGCACAGGCTCCTGCGAGAGCGATCGATTATTAGAGAGGCCGTGGGCGCGGTCGTGGTTACTTCCAGTCGAGGGCTGATGCACCTAGGATAGAGGCACTGAGGAATCTTGCTCACGTTGTGGCAGTTCAGCCAGAGGCTGGTGGATCAGCTAGAGTCTACGCACAGAGAGAGGCAGGGAATGACACAGATGTGATAGCAGGTAATTTTGATTTACATTCCATGTCTTTACTTTCCTTAGTTGATTCGGGTTCCACACATTCTTACAGTTTGAGTGAGCATGCAAAGAAGTTAGACATACCTATTGAGATCTTAGATGTAAGTATGCATGTGACTAGTTCCTTCGGTGAGACAGTTGTAGTTAGCCGGATGTATAGGAGGTGTCTGTTGAAGATTCAGGGTCATGTGTTTTCTGTTGATATGATGGAGCTTCCGTTCTATGGTTTTGATGTTATTCTGGGTATGGATTGGTTGGTTGAGCACAGAGCTAGTGTAGATTTTGAGACGAAGAGAATTTCGTTGAAGCTTTCCGATGACTACGAGGTAGTGGTGGTAGGCGAGAACGTTAAGTTCTTATCGAACGTTGTATCAGCTTTAGAGCCTCATAGGTTGATGGATTCCGGATGTGGGGCTTATTTAGCGTATGTGATGAATCCGAATATGAGTGAGGTTAGACCGAAAGATATCATGACAGTTTGTGATTATTCGGATGTGTTTCCCGAAGAGTTACCAGGTTTGCCTCCTGAAAGAGATGTAGAGTTTGTGATTGAGACTGTTTCATGGTCTACTCCAGTTTCTATTGCTTCGTACCGTATGGCTCCGAAAGAGTTGAAAAGTCAACTTCAGAAGTTGTTAGACCGAGGTTTTATTAGGCCTAGTAGTTCACCTTGGGGTGCTCCCGTGTTGTTCGTGAAGAAGAAGGATGGCAGTATGAGAATGTGTATCGACTACAGGCAGTTGAACCAGTTGACAGTGAAGAACAAGTATATGTTGCCTCTTATAGATGACTTGTTTGATCAGTTGAGGGGTGCCTCAGTGTTCTCGAAGATAGATTTGAGATTAGGGTACTATTAGTTGAAGGTAAAAGAATATGATGTTCCGAAGACAACTTTTAGGACTAGATATGGTCATTATGAGTTCCTTGTGATGCCGTTTAGGCTCACGAATGCACCATCAGCTTTCATGGATATGATGAACAGAGTTTTCCGAGACTATCTAGACCGGTTTGTAGTTGTTTTCATAGATGACATCCTTGTGTACTCGAAATCAGAAGAAGAGCATGATGAGCATTTGAGACTTGTTTTGCAGAGATTGATGAGTAATCAGTTGTATGCTAAGCTTAGTAAATGTGAGTTCTGGATTCGAGAGGTTGTGTTTCTTGGCCATGTAGTATCAACTGAAGGTATCCGTGTTGATCCGACGAAGATTGAAGCCATTGTTGAGTGGAAACAACCTAAGTCATTGACTGAGATTTGGAGTTTCCTAGGATTAGTTGGTTACTATAGGAGGTTCGTTGATGGTTTCTCTAGAGTAGCTGCTTCGTTGACTAAATTGTTGCAAAAAGAAGTGAAGTTTGAGTGGTCAGATGCGAGACAGAAGGCTTTTGAGAAATTAAAAGAAGCATTGACGAATGCTCCAGTGTTAGTACAGCCAGTTTCAGGGAAAGAGTTCGTGATCTATAGTGATGCTTCCTACGTAGGTTTAAGTTGTGTTCTGATGCAAGAAAGAAGAGTTGTTGCTTATGATTCGAGACAGTTGAAGGTACACGAGAAGAACTACCCTACGCACGATATTGAGTTAGCAGCAGTTGTGTTTGCGTTGAAGATTTGGTGTCACTACTTGTATGGTGAGAAGTGCACGGCTTACACTGATCATAAAAGCTTGAAGTATTTGATGACTCAGAGAGAGTTGAACTTGAGACATAGAAGATGGCTTGAACTGTTGAAAGACTATGACTTGACTATTGAGTACAATCCGGGTAAGTCAAATGTAGTAGTCGATGCGTTGAGTAGAAAAGTTGCAGTTGAGTTGCGAGCTATGTTTGCTAGACTGAGTGTATCAGGGGATGGTGGTTTGATCACCGAGTTGCAAGTGAAGCCTTCTTTGATTCAGATGATTAGAGAGAAACAGTTGCAAGATGTATCTTTAGCTTCACATGTTCAGGACATTGCAGAAGGTAGACCGTCAGAATACAGTTTCAGTGGTGAGAATGTGTTGTGTTTTAGAGACAGAGTTGTAGTACCTGAAGATGTTGAGTTGAGACGTATGATTCTGAGTGAAGCACATTCGAGTCCTTTTTTGATGCATCCGAGTAGTACTAAGATGTACCGAGATTTGAAAAATGATTATTTTTGGGTTGGTTTGAAGAAGGATGTAGCCGAGTATGTGAGTCGTTGCATGGTTTGTCAGAGATTAATGGTAGAACATCAGGTTCCTTCAGGTTTGTTACAGCCTTTGAAGATTCCGGAAGGGAAATAGGAGAGAATCACTATGGACTTTGTGTCGCGGTTACCGTTGACTCATTCGAAGAAGAATTCTGTTTGGGTAATAGTTTATAGATTCACTAAGTGTGCCCATTTCTTAGCAGTAAACACCACAGATTCTTTAGACAAGTTGGAAAATATGTACATCCACGAGATTGTGAGACTTCATGGAGTTCCGAAGTCTATTGTATCAGACAGAGATCCGAGGTTCACAGCGAGGTTCTAGAGTTGTTTACATAGTACCCTGGGTAGCCGTTTGCATTTCAGTACTTCGTATCATCCACAGTCAGAAGGACAGTCAGAGCGAGTGATACAGATTTTAGAGGATATGCTCCGTTGTTGTGTGATTGACTTCCAGGGTTCTTGGGAGAAGCATTTACCCTTAGTTGAGTTTTCTTACAACAACAGTTATCATGCTAGTATCCAGATGGCTCCTTATGAGGCATTGTATGGTAGACGATGTAGCACTCTGATCTGTTGGGCTGAAATGGGTCAGAAATTGTTACCTATACCAGATTTGCTTAAGGGGACTACTGATAAAGTGAAGTTGATTTGTAACCGTTTGAAGGCAACTTCCAATCGTCAGAAATCGTATGCAGATTTGAAGAGAAAAGAGATTGAGTTTTCAGTGGGTGAGAGAGTGTTTCTGAAAGTATCTCCGTTAAAGAAGGTAATGTGTTTTGGCCGGAAAGGCAAGTTGAGTCCGAGGTTTATCTGTCCGTATGAGATAGCTGATTGGGCCAGTAGCTTACCGTTTGAGATTACCTTCAGAGTTAGAGAAGATCCACGATGTTTTTCATGTGTCGATGCTTAGGATATATAGATCAGATCCGTCTCATGTTATGCCCGTTGAGGAGATAGAACTGAATCCGGATTTGTCTTACAACGAAGAACCGGTTGAGATACTTACTTCTGATAGCAAGTGTTGCGTGGCAAGACCATAGAGTTGTTCAAGGAGTTATGGAGACATAGAGGTGTGGAAGAGGCCACGTGGGAGAGGAAAGCTGATATGCTTGAGCAGTTTCCGTACTTGTTTCCGTCAGGTAATTTCGGGGACGAAATTCCTTAAGTGGGGGAGAGTTGTAACACCCGTGTTTGGGGTCGGGTGAAATTAAAATAATATTTTGGGCCTCGTGTTTTCAAAACAAATAAATTATGTTGGACTTATTTCAAACCAAGCCCAAATAGCCATGGATATCCCTCCTTTGTAAATGCCTTATTTCATTAAGGGTAAAATGGTCTTTGGCCTTTTAAATTTAAAACAAGCATTAAAAATAACTTTTTGGCTCATCTTCTTCCCCACCCATCTTCCATTTCCACGACAACATCCCCTTCCCTCTTCAAGGTTACTATTCCATCACCATACTCTCTCATCTTTGGTGATTTTTGAAAGGTAAACCCATATTTGATTTGTCCTCTCTTTCCTCTACAAGTTTGTACCTTTATTTTTCATTAAAGCTCATGGTTTTGTAATTTGGAGTTTTGAGGTTTTAGATTAAAAATGTCATCTTTATTAGCCTTAACTCAAGTTTTCGATTTGTTGATGTTATATAAGTTATTTGCTATCTAAAAGGTCCAACATACTTGATTTTTACAAGGTTTTATAATGATTCACGAATTTGGGTTTTGTTGGGGGTTTTAGAAGGGTTTAAGGTTGATTATGGGGCTGTTTTGGGTGAAATCTTGAGGGCTGATGGTTATGCTATGTTTGAGGGTTGTTTTGGAAGCTTTTAAGTGTATTAAAAGTATTGGAATCATTGGGTTTTGGCTATTCTTATGGGCTGCTCGAAAATGTCATTTTTAGGGTTGTCATTAGCTTGAAATCATGTGATTTGTGCTTGGTTTGTGTTCCGAGTTTGCTACAGTGATTTGTGGACTGAATTGTGGTTATTTTGATTGTGTTGGGATGTTTAGAAGCAAGGGTTTGTGTTGGTGAAACCTCGGGAACGAATCCGGAACCGTTAGGAGCTTAATCGGCTAGAGTGGTTGAGCTTGGATTAGTCGGTGAGTGGTTCTATGTTTTTAACTTGGTTTTCAAACGTTGGTTCAAGCTTGTGGACCTAGGTTGGGCTTGGTAAACCCACCTAGATTTGGGATTAGATTGGTAGTCTAATCTCAAGCTTTAGTTAGAGTCTTTGGTTGAATTTTAAATGTTGAGTATGCCTCTTGTTTCATGTTAATTGTGATTAATGTGGTTATGTATATTGTGATATACATGTGTGTTGAGGCATGATATTGATGCATTGTTATATGCATGTGGTTGTGGAAATGTGGTATGTGCATGATGGTAAATCATGGTGAGTACGTGCTAAGCACGGAAATTGGTAAGAGATAGTGTTGTGAAAGATTATGAAATGTGTTAGTATTGGCACTAGTATGCTTGGGTACAATGATCGATCATTAGGATGTTTAGTGTGCACACGAGGGTCAAAATGCGCGCGTGGTCTTGGTGATGGTAGTCATCAAGATGGAGTACGGGTTCGCCCGAAAATCTTCATGTATTGTTAGTCGGTGATGAGTGGAATCCCATCGACGGGGCGTGAGGATAAGTGGAATCCCCTCCGCGTAAAACGGTGATGAGTGTAATCCCACTGTAAGGTAATGGTTGTGTTGTTGGATGTGAGTTCCAACGGTTATCCATGTATTCGGGTCATAGCTAGGTGCCAATACGGATTGTGGAATGTGTTTGCTAATACATTGATTTATGTGTTCCAATGTTGTGTTTATGGGCTTGTTGAGCATGGAATAATATTGAGTTTATGTTCATGCATCATATGTATTTGACTCTTATGGTTTTAAAGGTAAGAACTCATGCATTCTACCTTGGTTGTGTGCTCGTGCTTGGACCCTGCATTGTCGAGGTTTGTTTTATGAGCTTACCCTTACTAAGCTTTATGCTTACACTCTCTTTTATTCCACAATGCAGATCCGTAGTTCGTGGGTTGCTTGTGCAAGGAGAGGGCCTCCAAGTGTGCTAGTTGGGCTTTTGAATTTATCAAGTATGGATTTTTAAGCTATGGATGTAATAGACAAGCAATGGGATTTGAGCTTTTGATTTATGTTGTTGATGTGTGTGTTAGGAGCATGTTAGACTCCTTGTTGATGTTATGGTATGGCTTGTTGATGCCACGTTTCGAATTGTATACCATGCTTTATTGCTTACCTTGATTGTTTGTGAATGTTGGCTCTATGGCATGAAACTCTTAAATGCTATGTATGCTCTTTTTGTGTTGAATGCTTGATCCCCTTTTAATGTATGCCCTTGTCATGTATCTTTGTGTGTTTTGAGCATGTATGTAATAGGGTGAATGCCTCTAGAGTTTATGTATGCATGTTGTGTTTGCTTCTTGAAGTCGTTGAGGGCGTTTAAGATCGTTTAGATATGTTTAAATCTGATTTTGGAAACTCACAGACTGCAGGTGTTTCGGAACGGGTTGTGCTGTTTCGGAACGGGTGTGGTTCCAGGGCCACCCGTATCGGAACGCGTTTCGGTACGGTTTGGCTACTGTGAGCCCCTGTTCCGATACGAGTCTCGAAACACTTTGGCTACTGTGAATGCCTGTTCCGGAACAAGTTTCGGAACGCCTAGGCGAAATAGGACCCTGTTCCGAAACGGGGTGGATGTGTTTCGGTACGGGTGCCTGGCTTTTTAAACTAGAGCCCGTGTTTCGAAACGGGCAATGTCTGTTTCGAAACGCAGGCCTGAAAATGGGCTTTTGACATCTCTAAAGGGTCTCTAGGGTTGGGCTTAGGCCCTGTTTGCTGTTAGGCTTCTCGTGAGTCTTGTTTTTCGCTGTCACTCCGCGCATAGGTTTAATTTAATCCATCTAGGCAAGATAATAAATGTAAAAGTTTTCTCGGGTTGTTAACCGAAGTGAAGCCTTAACGGGTTTCGCCTCGGTTATCCCTGTGTAACCCACTCGGACCGGTCGGCCGCCCGGACCAGGACGAGGGGGTTATATCAACAGAAGAGCAGAAGATAACTGTTGTGACAGTTGCCGTGACAGTGCCGTGACAGTTGCCGTGACAGTTGCCGTGACAGAAGTGGCGACAATGTTGAAGCAAACTGCCTTATAAATCACTGTCGTGACATATGTCGTGACAGAGGTGGCGACAGTGAAGAAGAAGAGATGCAAAATGTGAAGTGGAGTTCGACTGATAGAGGATTTCAAGCCTAATTTTTAGAAACCACTCGCATAATTTTTGGAGCCCAAAAGCACAAGGAAGGTCTTGCCCAAAGTTTGAGGAGAAAATCAAAGCAAGAAGATAGGACAAACTAAATGACGTTTATTCAAAGATTTAGTCTTTAATGAATTGTACTTTAATTCGAACTAGTATTCTTGGCCATTAAGAAAACTTGTACCCAAGGCCTATATATATGCTTGTAATTCGACCTAGGGGAACCTAGCTCCTAGTCGTCCTCCATCATAAACCCTAGTTTTTCTCTTCTTCATCATGTTCTAAACCTTCCCCATGGCCAAGTGTTGATCTTGTAAAGTAGTTGTAAGGGTTAAACTGATTCTTAGGATTTTCTGTTCAATTCAATAAAACTTCAATTTTATTTACTCTGATTTTCATATCTCATAAGAGTATCGGGAGAGCATTGTGAGGTTATCCATTTACTTAATATCGGGAGAGTTAAGTATACGAAGGGAGTAAATACAAGTTTTCCAGTTTATTGTTAAACTATCTTGGCCTAAGGATAGGTACAAGGTTAAGCAGCTAAAGAAGAATTCAAAAACATCGGTGTTCATCCTTCGATTCACGCCGGGAGGTATCATCCAAGACGTGTTCATCGACAGAACTTGGACCTAGGAATAAGACGAGTCACAACAGGGATTCTTGCTGAACTTGAAGTACAGAGTTGTCGTTCGCTGCCGCGACATCAACAGACCTCTACCGCGACAGGTGCTGCCGTGACAGGCTCGACGACAGACACAACAGAAGACCTTTGAACAGTGCAACACCTGCACTACTGAGCAAATCAATACCAGCCTATTTTCTCAATCTGATTCCTTTACCTATTTTAGTTTATATTCAAGAATTTTCACAACTCTTTATTAAATTTATCATTTCCCTTGTGTAGGAAAATTAATTCTGAAATTGTCTCAATCCCTGTGTAGACAATATCTTTTATACTATAACTTGACACGAGTGTACACTTGCGCTTCAATTTAATAGGACTCTTTTACACGCAACAACAAGCATGAAACAAAATGTTATGTTGTTGTTCATTTGCGACTACCTCGCTAGGAAAAAGTTGCCTAAGGCATTCATTTCATCCATTTCAGGATAAGCAAGCATAGAGGTTGGGATCGGAAGGTTAACGTGTCGCGCAAGTCACAAGCAAGTTTTAAGTAAAGTTACTTCCTTGAACTTCTAGTTGGTGGCAAGTCTATGTAAGAGTCTAATAAGTCCTTTTGTCTTTATTTATGTTCTGGTTTTGTAAGATATATGCTTTATGCATAAAATGAACTTACGTGTAATATAATGTTTCTTAAAAATGCATATTTTGGACTAAAAAGGAGAAAATTGAGTAAATGGCTAAATCCAACCATGAAATTTGACATTCTAGTAGCTTATGTCATTGAAATATTGCTTGCAAAATTTCATTGCCTTTGGACAACATTTGATCAGCTTGATCGAACAAAAACCAGTAAAAATCTGTCATTTTAGGCCACTCATATCGATACAGTTGAGCTCCGTATCGATACGGTCATGCATATTTTGACTATGAGAAAGAGAACGTATCAATATGGTATAGACCGTATCGATGCAATTTTTGCCTCTGTCCATAATCATACCGATACGATATTGGTCGTATCGATACGAGCCAAAATCAAGGTCAAAGATGGTCTACTCGTATCGATACTGGGTGATCTGTACCGATACGGGTCAGTTATGAAGTTAAGCAAAGTCTAGGAAGTCCAATACGTACCGATACTACATATTAAGTTTCTTGCGGTCTTGTGTAGGGTCGTGGTTTTATTTGGTGCAATCTGTAATACCCTAAAAACTGGCTTGGTAGATTTATAATTTCTGAGGGTCGAAATTTATTTTACTCATCGACAAGTTAAATCAAAGGAAAAATACACAAAAAAAGCACTAAAAATTAGGATGATAATACTTAGGACAAGTTTGTTTTTACTTTAAAAAAGTGAAGGGAAATTGTTTTTGAGATGTACGGCTGAATTGTTTATTTTAAAATTAGAGTTTTAGTATTACTGCAAAAAATATTTTTAAGTAGATAAGATGTTTATTTTAACTATATCTTTTAAAAAACAAAAATGTTGAACATATAAACGAGAACAAGTAACTTAGTTAAAAATGCTTTTGAAAAAAAATTAAAAAGCTAAAAAAAATTACTTCTAAAAAGTATTTTTCAAATCAAACCAAAAATATTGTTAGCAGAAAAATAGTATGTTCTTATTACTTTTAGCCCAAAACACTTTTGAAAAAGAATATAGAACATAACATAAATAACAACCTGGTCAAATGTGTAAGATAGTAAATTTAAAAAAAAATTTCTTGAAGGGTCCGGTGAAAATATAAAATAACAATTCATTAAATATACTTAAAGTTTTATATACAATTCATTAACAATTCATTGAATTGAATTAATCGATGATGATGAAATTATTTTTAATGGTATATGGTTTAGGGTATAGATTTAAGGGTTTAAGGTTTAATAGTTTAGTGTTTTAGGTTGAGTGTTAAGGGTTAAATTATTTTTTATAAAGAATATGGTCAAATTAAAATAATATTTAAATAATGAGAGATCAATAGAAATACGGAAATATGTGAGATAGTAAATATATAGTTTACCCTTATTAAATAAAATAAAATTTTAATATATAAAATTAATTTAATTGAATTTTTTAAAATAATTATTAATTGTACGATGGGTCTTTAAAATTTTAAATCTTTATTAATTAATTTAATGGTGTTCAGTTGTGTTCAACATTAGTGGTGTTTAGCGGTGTTCGTCGCACGTTGCTAGAGGTAATATGTTTTTTTTCCTGGCATGAGTAACAAACTAAGATATATATCAGATTTTGTATAATTCATCACAAGGATAGCTTTAGCCCAGTGGTACGCGTTCTCATTATCAACCCAGTAAACCCGGGTTTGAATCCCACTGGGGGCAGGTGCCTCTTTCTTTAATTTTGCTCCTTCAATCTGGTGACACGTGTCACCACCTGATTGGAGGAGTAAAATAAAAATTATTAAATTAAAAATATATAAATAAAGTCCTCCAATAATACGGTGACACGTGTCGTAACCTAATTAAATAATTAAATTATTTTATTTATTAAAATTAGGACCAAATTGATAAAATGTACAAATAGCGGGGACCAAATATGTAATTATACCAATTTTATTAACTGCCACGTCACTCCTTCCGTTAGTTTTTAACGGATGGTGATCACATTGCAACCAATTAAATAATTTGGTGGTTTAATTGCTTAGAAAAAAATAAGGTGGTCAAATCGTGACTTTACCAATAGTATGGTGGTCATTTATGTAGTTTACCCTTAATTCAAACACTCGATAGTGATCATCGATATTTCTATTCAACTGATTCAACTAGTTTTTTAACCAATTTTCATCTTAATTTCTATTTCTTTTAAATGATTCACTCTATGTTGAGTTTGATAAATCACTAACTCCGAAATCCATCGATTGGTGTGATTCTAACACCACTGCTTGTAATTCTGTGGGTGAAAAAGTTATGTCCCAAGGCCTACCCTCATGTTGTGGAAGA